>OZ004707.1:68484569-69763319 GCA_963924515.1 Vespertilio murinus
ATCCTATGTTGGACTCTTTACATTGATGAGCTAACTTAATTCTCAAAGCCCTATGAGCTCGTTACTATTATTATCCATGTTTTACGTGGAAGAAACTGATATACAGTAAAATCATTCATTCATTCATTCATTCATTCACTTTTTCTTTCAACAAATGATTATTGAGTGCCTACTATGTGACTTGAACATTTGGATGTGGCTCAGTTGGAATTAAATCCAGAATCTGCTGAGACCAAAGCCCAAGACTCCTTCACTTAATTACAGAGCTATGAAGAATCAATTTCTCAGATAAGCCTAACAGGCAATTAAGTGGTGCAAAGAGAAAAAAAATTCCATTATAAAATGAGTAAGCAAATTGACATACCACCAGAAACAGCATTAACTTTTTGCTCTGTGTGCTTTCCATATTTAAGTCTCTTTTATATAATATTCAACTTGCCCAGCAATGTGTCTCAGTGGTTGAGCATCGACCTGTGAGTCAGGAGATCACGGTTCATTTTCCAGTCAGGGCACATTCCCGGAGGCAGCCAATCAATGATTCTTTCATCACTGAGGTTTCTATCCCTCTCTCCCTCTTCCTACCTCTCTCTAAAATCAGTAAAAACAGAAAAAAAGAAGATTCATCTTGGCCAGAATATGGTGTATATTTCAATTATACAACAATTGAGCAACCATTTCTTGAATATGTATTCTGTACTAGAATAAAAAATACTTTGAAGTAAAAATAGGCCAGGAATGACTTCCAGTTGAGACAGTAAACTAAGAAAGGAAAAGCCCTTCTAGCCCTCCCACAACAACAAAAAATAGAAATCTCAATAAAACATTTTAAATTATTTTAATAGTCTGTTGCCAAGCTCAACATTAGGAAAAAAAATCTTGATTACATAAATAAAGAGGGAATTTGAAGCTCAGAGGAAAAAGAAATTAAAGTTGTACTGCCCATGAGGTGCCAGGATATAAAAACCAGGGCCTTAGTACTTTGTGAAGATTAGACTCAAAGTGCACATCCTGACCCACCCAGCATGGCTCCGTGGTTGAGCATCGACCTAGAACCAGGAGGTGATGGTTCAATTCTTGGTCAGGGCACAGGGCCAGGTTGTGGGCTCTATCCTCAGTGTGGGACATGTAGGAGGCAGCCTATCAATGATTCTCTCTCATCATTGGTACTTCTCTCTCTCTCTTCTTCTCCTTTCCTTTCTGAAATATATATATATATATAAAATTTTTTTAAGAGCACATCCTGTACACATCAGGCATTCTATTCCTACCTAACAGGAGAAAGCAAGAAAGAATTTCCCCTCATGAGGCCAACAGGCCTATGATAGAGCCGGGAGGCAGCCTGGGAGTGAGCAGGAAATAGTCCACATGAAGGAATCAAATCTATGCTCAAGTGAAAGGGTTTAAATTCACACTACCCAGATTATGCAGAAATCTCACACTAAAATACATAACAGTCCAAACCTCAGTAGAGGTGATGTGAGAGTTGCCTGCCAGGCCCAGGTGAAACTGCTAGGAAAGATAACTCACATGGAAAATGAATTCATAAGCAGCAAATACATGAGGAAGTTGAGTGGCCAATAAGAGAATCATTGGTTTCAACAAAGTAGAGATTTCACAGCTATAATAATTAAGCAATCTGAGGGGCACTTTTGAAATGTGGGGTGCAGTGAGTGGATCTCCCCCTTGTGGGTTCTTGTCTCAGGAAGCTTGAAGAATAAAATTTGCGGACTAAAAGGACTTGTTAGTAAAAGGGTGAAAATTCATTAGAAGCAAATATAGACTCCCACGTAGGGAGGGGTCCCAAGAGGTTGACCCACTGAGCTCCTTTTTTCCAAGGTTTATAAAGACTGTAGTTCTTTGTCTCTTCAAGCTCCCTCCTAATTGGACCCTTCCCCACTTTATGACTCTGTGCTTTTCTAACTGGTCAGTCCTTTTGCAAACTATCAGCTTTAACGTCCAAAACGCACTGGTGCTTCTCTCTCTCTCACCCTTATCTTGTAACATTCCTCTATCTTCTGTGAACATGTTGCCCTTTTTCCAGCATTTGTCAACATTTCTCTGTCCTCTGTAAGTGTTTTCTTCTTCCCGATACTCTGTGACTTTGCTTTATCCTCTGTGAATGGATGTCTTCCTCCCCCTTATCCTGTGGCACATTTCTATTTCCTGTGAATGTATGCCTTCTGGCAGCTCCAAGATCTCACCCATGGACTCTCTTTATTCCTAAGTTTCCCTAAACCTGCTTATTTTATCCCTAAAATCCTTTTGCTTTATTATAAATATGTTTGAAATGTTCAAAGAAATTAAATATACATTTTTATAAGAGCAGATCATTAAAGCTCAAAGAAGATGGACCATTAAAAAAAACACACATAAAAAGAAAACAAGAGAGTCATTTAGAAAAAACTCAATAGGTTTGTTAAATAATGGTTTACATACAGCAGAAGGGAAATTAGTGAATTGAAAGATAAATCTTTGGAGATAACTGAGGATACAGCCAGAGAACTCCAAAAGATTGAAAACAGGGAAGAAGAGTTAAGAGAAACAGTAGAATGAGAGAGAAAATGGGTAGGGATTTCCAGAAGTGAGTAAAGATATGAGACCTCAGGCTAAAGAAGCACATCATTCTGAGCAAGATAAATAAAAACAAGTCAATTCATAGTAAAATTGCAGGATAATGTGATCAAAGAGGCTTGCACCCTTGTCACCTCTGCACTGTTTCCGTTCCCATCCATTGACAAATCCTTTGATTTGTTTCTTTTTTAAAATTGAATTTATTGAGGTGACATTGGTTAATAAAATTATATAGGTTTCCCGTGCACAATTCTATAGCACGTCATCTGTATGTTATATTGTGTGTTCACCACCCCAAGTGAAGTCTCCTTCCATCACTATTTCTCCACCCACCCCCCTCCTTTACTCTTCTATCTCCTCCTACCACCTTTTCTCTCTGGTAAACACCATACTGTTGTCTGTGTCTATCAGGTTGTTGTTGTTGTTTTTCATGCTTTTCACCAAGCCCCCAAACCCACTTCCCTTCTGGCAGCTGTCAGTCTGTTCTCTATATCTGAATCTGTTTCTATTTTGTTTGTTAATGTTCTTCATTAGATTCCACATATAAGTGAAATCATATGGTATTAGTCTTTCTCTGACTGACTTATTTCACTTCACAAAACTTATTTCACTTCACTTCAGGTCATCCATGCTGTCACAAAGGATAAGATTTCCTTCTTTCTTACTACCAAGTATTTTTCCACTGTATAAATATCCACTCATCTACATATGGGCACTTGGGGCTTGCTTCCATAGCTTGGCCATTGTAAATAACACTGCAGTGAACATAGAGATGCATATATTCTTTCAAATTAGTGTTTCATGTTTCTTTGGGTATATTCCCAGAAGTGGAATTTCTGGGTCATAAGACCTTTTTAATTTTTTTAGTAACTCCATCTTGCTTTCTACAGTGGCTGCACCAATCTGCATTCCCACCAATAGTGCACAAGGGCTCAATTTTCTCCACATCCTGGACAACACTCATTGTTTGTTAATTTTTGATGATAGTCATTTTGGTGATATCTCATTGCGGTTTTAATTTGCATTTCTCTGATGTCTTTTGCTTGTTCTTAATCCTGAGCCCTGAGTATGAAGCCCCTTCAACCCCATACTCATACACCATATTTGCACCTAGAAACTCATTGCATAGAATATATTAGGTCAAACGTCTAGAAAATCAGTATTTGAGCCCATTTGAAAGTCAATCAAAAAATTAGTAGCCTCACTTTCCTGCAGGGGACAGAGCATTCTCAAAACCATAAATAAAAAACAGGCAGAAAGGAGCAACATGTTTCCTGCTGACCTTCTCCTCTGCCCCCCATGTCCAGGCATAACTGAGCCAGGCAGGTTAAAGATGTGGTAAAGATTTTCAAACAGGAAAACGACCTATTCTTTTTTAACAAATCATTTCCTCATGAGGATAGGCAATCCCTCCTATTAAAGAATAGAGTGGGGGGAAATGACTGGTAAAATCCAGTAACAACGTGGTGAAGCTGAAGGTTGGTTTACTTTAGCAGGCAGGGTCTTTTTGCGCCCGATGAGATTGTTCAGCCTCGGGTACTGGAGGCAGACAACAGAGGGACTCTCTGTAAATGCAGCGAGAGGAGACGCAGCCAGGTGTCAGGCTGAGCCTGCGGCTTAGAGAGAAGCGTGCAAAGGAATGACAAAGACAAAGCAGCCTCTGGGAGAAGCCGCAGCCCTGGGATCTGAGCTGCATAGGTAAGAAGTGTACCCGGGGAAAAACGTGCAGAAGGGCAAAATTGCTGAAGACAAAAGAAAGAGGAAAGAAGAGTGTGCCTACATCCAGTACATTTCTATCTAGGACATCAAAGGCTGAGTAATTTCCAAGGCTGAGTAATGATTCGTTCATTCATGCATTCATTCCTCCAGCAAATATAATGGACCTATTTTTAAAATATATATTTTGACTTCAGAGAGGGAGGGAGAGGGAGAGAAAGATAGAAACATCAATGATGAGAGAGAATCATTGACCAGCCTCCTCCTGCATGCCCCCTACTGGGGATTGAGCCACCAACCCAGACATGTGCCCTGCCTGGGAATTGAACCGTGATCTTTTGGTTCATAGATCGACACTCAACTACTGAGCCACACAAGTAGGGCTAATGGAGCTACCATTACACGCCTGGCACTGTGAAAGGTGCTGCACAAAGATGACATAATAAAATCTCTGTTCCTCAGGGTTTGATGAGAAAGGCTGACAAATGAACAAGTAGACACAAAACAATGTGATCATATGCTGCCGTCGAATACAGGATGCTGAGGGAACTTAGAGTAGAGAACAGCTTCTTCCTAGACCATCAAGAAGGCTGGAGTATACCTCACAGACAGTGTCTTTAAAGGGCAAATAGGGAAGCCAAGACAGAGGTCTGAGACAGGATGCTGAGGTGTAGGAACTGCAATTGGTCTGTGATTATCAGAACCTAGGTTGCCTGTGGGATAGGATAAGGGATGAGGCTAGAGAAGCAGGCAGAAGCCAGTTCCTGAAAGACCTGTCCCAGATGTTGTGTTGTAAGAAATCCAGAGAAAGTAAAGAATTTCAAATGTGGAAAATAAAGCCTACTCTTATTTATGAACTACCCAACAGCCATTCCCAGCTTCCTCCTTCCTTGGCCATCTCTCTCTCAGGAGGGTTAAAACAAACAAACATTCCCCCCCTCCCAAAAAAAACACAACACACACACACACACACACACACACACACCAAAAAATATATTCATTTTCCTGATTTTTCTTGCAGCTTACATGCCATAGGACTGGTTCTAGTCAATGTGACATAAGAGGCGGTCTCATGGGTAGGCTCCCAGCAGTTTTCTTCCTTCCTGATAAAAGCAGCCAGGCCTGTGAGCGTTCTCACAGCCCCACGCCACACCCTTGCTTCTTGTCTTTTCATTCTGAAGCCTGAGAGCAAGGTGGCTGGTGCTGGAGGGAATAGCAAGAGAATCACAGGAAGTCAACTGAAAGCCCTAAAATTTGAAGCTGTTGATCTAACCCCTAAAGTGTATGCATCCAGGCTTTTTGTTGCATAACTAGTATTCTTAAGGTTTAAACCACTGTCAGCTGGAGTTTTCAGTGATATCCAGCCCAATTCTGGTCGGTGGTCTCAGTGGTTAGAGCATTGGCCTGAAGCATTCCATTCCCAGTCAAGGGCACGTACCTGGGTGGAAGGTTTGATCTTTGGCCCAGGTCAAAGCATGTGTGGGAGGCAAACAATTATTATAATTTTTAAAAATATAGCTTCATATATATATATTTTTTTTCACAGAGAGGAAAGGAGAGGGATAGAGAGTTAGAAACATTGATGAGAGAGAAACATTCATCAGCTGCCTCCTGCACACCCCCTACTGGGGATGTGCCCACAACCAAAGTACATGCCCTTGACCGGAATCAAACCTGGGATCCTTCAGTTCACAGGCTGGCGCTCTATCCATTGAGCCAAACTGGTTAGGGCAGCAACCAATTATTGTGTCTCTTTCACATTGATGTTTCTGTCTCTCTCCCTTCCACTCTCTCTAAAAATCAATGGAAAAAAATATATTCGGGTGAGGATTAACTAAAATAAATAAGTAAGTAAATAAATAAATAATACAACCCAAAGCATTACTATGACAGAGAGTAAGTTATTAAGAATGAAAGTAAATTAAACTTATCTTAGAATTTACTGAGGACTTTCAATCAGTTAAACAATTTTGCAATGTGTTTACTACTTATGCTTTATAGATACTTGAAACACTATATTAACAGTATTATGTTGGCCTGGTCACATCTTTTTCATTACTATTCTTACTCTTTAATTCTACAGAACTCTTAGCTTTATCATTATCACTTTAGCTTGTTTTGCATTCTTTGGTTATACTTATAGGTAGACTTATTTTCATCTTTTGATCTAATTTTCTCTTTTGATCTAATTTTCTAAATACATGGCTTCAGTTCATATGTACATTGTGGTTCAGACAGAATGTGACCATGTTGCTACTGATAAAAACAGTAATTTTCCCCGGAAACTTATCTATACAAGGAAATGGACGACTACTACTGGATTTGTGATTTTTTTTTTCTAACTTACAAATGCTATCAGGTGTTATAACATTGCATACAATTACAGAAGCTTAAATATGTAAACATGCTGCATTCTTCTCCTAAAGTATAAGCAATTCATGCATGCTAATGAAATACAAATGTTTCCTAACTCCCTCTTTTCCCCATTCACAGAAACATTCTCCATTCTGTACGGATAACCAGGGTTGGTCTTACACTTCTCTACAGTGCTCTAAGATTGTTCCCACGCACTGGCCAACAGTATTGCTAATCGCCACTCAAAACTCTGACCTACAGTCCACTCAGTAGGCTGATGCCATCTTCCCTGTTGTTGTTGTTTTGTCTCTGTCAACAAGTACATCACACTATTCAGGCTTCTACAGATTTCTCTACCAGAACACTAGACCTGAAAGAATAAATTTCTAGCTAACAAAAATTTTTTATTTTGGTACCAAAAGGAAAGACACTAGAGAATTCTACCTTCCCAAGGAGGCCAGCTCTTCCTTCATAACCTAGAGAATCCCTGCTCCCTTTTTCAGTTGTCCATCTGGAACTCCACTCTCTTCTCCAAGGAACACGCCACAACTCTGCATGGGAAGAGATCCCATTTTCCTGTTTATTCCCTCTTCCCATAATGCATTACTTCATATATATATGCTGCAGTCAGGTGATTGGGGTTAGATTCCATTTTCATGTGTAAAAGTGGATAAAGATTTTGTCTCGGGTTTGATTCTGATCAAGGACATGCACCTCGGTTGCAGGCTCCTCCCCGGCCTGGGCCCTGGTCTGGGCTTGTGCAGAAGGCGACCAATCAATGTGTTTCTCTCACACCGATATTTCTCTCTGTCTTTCCCTCTCTCTTCTACTCTCTCTAAAAATCAATGGAAAAATATTCTCAGGTGAGGATTAATAAAAAAATAATAATAATGTGGGAGTTTCTTTGACCAGTGTATCTAATTAATATCAGTATATCTCTCAATGATAAATACTAATTTTTTTTTTATTAAATAGAATGATCAAGGTCAGTGCTGGGACTATTAGTTTGTTTAACTACATGAATAAATAAGTAATAACAGGTTAAAATAGTACTAATCCAAAAATAGAAATACAGGTAAAAACTGAGACTAGAAAAGAGAATTGAATCATCTAAAAACCAGCATAAAAAGAAAATAATGGAATTAAAAGTGAAACAACAGAGTGGGAAATATAATAAGAAAATATATTATGGAAAAAGAAAGAGAAATGGGGAAGAAAATTAAGTTGTTTGTTCCAGGAAGCAAGCCTCAGAGTTAATGAATCTAGTTTCCTGTGGATTATGGCCAGGAGAAAATGGACAGTTTAGGTTACAGCCAATCCTCACTGGATGCAGAGGTCCAAAACATTGCCAAGGCAATAGCAACCATTTATGACATTCTGAGCAGACAGGATATTGGCAATTTCTTTTCATTAAGCAGCTGAGACAATGTCAGGATACCATCAAATGGAGGTGAGGAACAGTGCATATCCAAAATTCAGCAGAAATGTAGACAACAACAAAAGTGTCAGGGATGCTTTCTATGTTTCTTGAACTCAATTGAGTTTCATAATAAAAGAGATATAAGCACTTTCCAAAGAAATGTGGAAACTAAAGGAGAAACAGGAGAGGTTCTGTGCTTTATATTTCTATAAAGGTGGGACACGGCTTTTAGTGCCAAAAGAAGACTTGGCTTTGAATCCTGGCCATATGTCACA
Organism: Vespertilio murinus; assembly: GCA_963924515.1. NCBI lineage: Eukaryota > Metazoa > Chordata > Mammalia > Chiroptera > Vespertilionidae > Vespertilio > Vespertilio murinus. Next base: position 68,492,907 of record OZ004707.1, read on the forward strand.
GGACAAGTTATTTAAATGCTCTGATTCTCTGTTTCTTCACCTGCGAAAAGGGGATGAGGATTGTTACAACTATGAGTGAAATAATCTTAAGTTGTTCCTGCATGTTTTATAGTAAGTACTTTATAAATTATAGACTTTTCTGCAACTATATAAGAAAGCTTTTAATAATGGAAATGAGAATATTTAAAAAATTAGAAAATATGAAGCAGAAAAAAATAATGCTACTGGTTTGTGTTTGGACTGTTACTAAAAGAGGAAAATAACTGAAAAGACATTTTATTTCAATTCTCTGGAATAAAATTAGAATTTAATTTCCAAACATAATCCTTCATGGTGTATACATTTTCACATTTAGACTAATCATAGACTATGATTGGCGTAATACTTATTTTACATAACTCAAATTTATATATACTATTTCCCAAATTGCATCGTTACTTGAATATCTCATAGGCATCTCCAACTTTGCTAGGTCAAAACCCATCTCCTGAGTCTCTCTGCACACAGATCTCTTTAGAGATTTCTCAGAATGATATGTGGCGGCACCACGTTCACTTAATTCAAACACCAAACTCAACAGGATTCCGTGATTCACCCTTTCCTTCAGCCTCCACATAAAAATCCCTTTCAAGTCCCTTTCATCCTACCTCCCAAATCAATCTGTTATTCTTCATCTCTGTTGCTGCCCTCTGCTCCAAGCCACCATGCTCTCTAGCCTGGAAAACTCAGCTGCTGACACCCATTCTAGCTCACTTACAGTGTGTTCCTCAGTCAGCCACAAGAGTGATGTTTCGGAAATATAGATCATGCCATTTGGATCCTAAAAGCCGTTAATGGATTCCCTTTGAACTTAGAGTGAAATCTCATTCCTTTGCTGGGCCTGCACAGGCCTAAATGATCTGGCCCATGACCACCTCCCTCCCCCCCGCCCTCCAACCCCGTTCTCCACCAGGCTAACAGACCTCTGACAGTTTCCAGAACATCCCACAGTCTTTCTGATTTCTGGGCTTTTATGTTTGCTATTTCCTTTGTCTGGAAAGCTCTCCCTCCCCCACCCCTCACCTCCCACCCCCGCTCCTGACATAGCTGACCCCACCCTTCCATTAGTTCCCAGATAAGAATTTTGTGAACATCCAGTGTAAGCAATTTCTCCTTTTTACTTTCAATCACTATCACAGCCTGTAATTATTTATTGATTTATTGCTTTAGCTTTTACTTACCTATCTCTCCCACTAGAATTTAGGCATAGAGACTGTGTTTGTCCTATTCTGAAGTGTATCCCTTACAGTAAAAACTTGACTGGCACATATTAGATGCTCAATAACTATTTGTGAAATGAATGAATTTTTATTATATATTTCCTATATTTCTCTTGCCGTTAATGAGGCTGTATGGGTATATACATTTATACATCTATTCACTGCTACCAAAAAGACAAAAAAAAAAAAAAAAAGAAGTCCCCATAGGAGTGCAATCAAAAGTTTTTCTTCCTATAACTTTCCCATCATTTAAAAAATATTCGAGTTTTGTTGTTTCTGTGGTTATTCAAGCCAAACATGAAGATTACTTTCTCCCACAGTAATTAGCTTCTTCTGGGAAAACATTTTTGAAAAATTCTTTGTGGTCTTGCCCAATTTGAGCACTGGTCTTATGTTAATTGAAACACTTTTTCCCCTCTATATTTCATCTTAACTAGCAAAAATACTGATTGACAGTTTAAAATCCATGTCCCTCTCTTGGAGCAGGAATTTATATAGGGATTACAAAGCCCAGCACAGGGTGAGAAATCCACCTGGCTGCTACAGATTTGAAGTCCAAAGAACACCCAGGCCAGATGGTTTAAACGTGGCTTTTTACTAATAACTTAGACAAAGGAAAAAAATAACTTCCTTGCTAAAAAGCATGTTTCAAATGGTTTTTAGAGATGGGAATTAAAGTAATAAAAATTAGGTGAATAAACTATTTTTTCTTGTTGAAAATGCAGGTTGTACTTTCAAGTGCAGCTGCTATGTTTTAAGAGAAGATAATGATAATATTTTTCTAATATTACTATTTTGAAGCTTGATTTTTCTTTGAAAAAGGCTGAAGCATTACACAAATGCAAGATGTTATGATAGCTAATACTCTTAACTCTATGATAGTGTTAATACTCTTTAACACTGACATCATTTATGCTAATTGTCGATTGCTTGTGTAATAAATTATTCCCCAAACTTGGTAATTTAAAACAATATTTATTTTGTCACAGTTTCTGCAGGTCAGGAATCTAGGCATGGCATAACTAGGTCTTCGGCTCAGGATCTCTCATAAGCTACAATTGAAGGGTTAGCTAACCTGCTTTACGGACATCTCAAGGCTCAAATGGGGAAGGATGCACTCCCATGCTCATGCATATGGCTGTTGGCCGGATTCAGTTGCACTTGGGCTGTTGGCAGGAGACCACCCTCAGGTCCTTGCATTGTGTCCTCTCCACAGGGCAGCTTACAACATGGCAGCAAAGCAAGAGAGCAAGGGGCAAGAAAGAGTGCAATCAAGAATGAAGCCACAATCTTTTATAATCTAACGTAGGATGGCATCTCATCTTTTACCGTATCCTATTTGTTAGATTACACAGCAGGAGAAGGGAACACATGAGGGAGAAAACACCAGAAGGTGGGGATCATCGGCACCATTTTAGAAGCAGTCTACCATGTCATTATGCAACATGGTGTGCTGAAGCAATGTGACATCATATTTAAGAGCATAATCTTTGAAGTTAGAGGGGAGAGATTGCGTCCCAGGTCTATTCATGAGCCATGTGACTGGACAAGTCACTTAACTTCTGTAAATTTTCATTTCCTAATCTCTAACGATCTCTCCCTAGGATCAGAGGGAGAATTATATAAGACATCAAAGTGAGCACTTAGCACAGTACTTGGCAACTAGTAAATGCTCAATCAATATATCAGTATAATATAAGACCATACAAATGATAAGGACATCAACGTTTACGAGAGATAAAAACATCAATGAGGAGAATCCTTGATCAGCCAACTCCTGTATGCTCCACACTGGGGATCGAGCCCACAACCCCGGCATGTGCCCTTACCGGGAATGAAACCAAGACCTCTTGGTTCATAGGTTGACACCCAACCATTGAGCCACACTGGCTGGATAGGTTTGTGTTTTTTCTTATAAAACATAAGTTCTATATATTTTAAGAAACACTTAAGTACAAAGGAAGCATGCAATGTTAGAGATTACTTGAACAATATTGGTAGTTTATCTAATGGAGAATCCAGTGTCCTTTCAGGAAACTGAAGATACTCATATTTGGTCTCGAAATTATATTAATCCTCTAAAAATGAACATCTCCATTTGCAATGAATATAGAAATTTAAAATAGTGTGTAGTTCAGAATAGACTACCATATTCAGATTGCTTGCATGACAGAAAATATATAGTCAGTTAAAAAATACCAGAGAGGTGGGGACAAAGGCTCTCTGGATCTGTACGGCAAAAATGAATGTCACTTCGATAGGTAGCAATTCATGGAGAAAGTGGCATCTTTGGAAATCAGTAGCTCTGAGAGAAGACAGATCTGGTGATGAGGTAAAATGTATATCAAGGTTCATTTTCCCTGGCCTCATATTCAAGGACCAAAGAACAAAATCTCAATACTTGAACTCCAGCATATATCTTAACTAGAGACCTGGTGCATGAAATTTGTGCACGGGGTGAGAGGGGGGTGTCCCTCAATCCAGCCTGCACCTCTCCAATCTGGGACCCTTGAGGGATGTTAAACTGTCCATGTTTATACAATGCCGGTGGGATCGGGTCTAAATGGGCAGTTGAATATCCCTCTCACAATCCAGGACTGCTGGCTCCCAACTGCTCACCTGCCTGCCTTCCTGATTGCCCTTAACTGCTCTGCCTGCCAGCCTGATCACCCTCTAACCACTCCCATGCCAGCCTGATTGATGTCTAACTGCTCCCCTGCCAGCCCATTTGCCCCCAACTTCCCTCCTCTGCCAGCCTGGTCACCCCTAACTGCCCTCCCCCTGCAGGTTTCATTGCTTCCAACTGCCCTCCCTTGCAGGCTTGGTGCCTCCGAACTGTCCTCCTCTGCTGGCCATCTTGTGTCCACATAGGGGCAGGATCTTTAACCATATTGAGTGTTGTAGTGATGGTCAATCTGCATATTACTCTTTTTTTAAATATATTTTATTGATATTTTTACAGAGATGAAGGGAGAGAGATAGAAATGTCGATGAGAGAGAAACATCGACCAGCTGCCTCTTGCACACCCCCTACTGGGGATGTGCCCACAACCAATGTACAAGCCCTTGACCGGAATCGAACCCAGGACCTTTCAGTCCGCAGACCGACGCTCTACCACTGAGCCAAACCGGTTTCGGCTGCATATTACTCTTTTATTAGATAAGATAGAGGCCTGGTGCATGGGTGGGGGCCAACTGGTTTGCCCTGAAGGTTGTCTCAGATCAGGGTGGGGGTTCCCGTGGGGTGGCCTGGGTGAGGGGCCTATGGTGGTTTGCAGGTAGCCATGCTCCCTGGCGACCCAAGCAGAGGCCCTGGTATCTGGAATTTACTTATCTTCTACAATTGAAACTTTATAGCCTGGAGTGGAGGCCTAGGTGGGCCAGGGCAGGTGGAAAGCTTTGCTTCCTCCATTGCTGGGGGGAACCCTAACATGCTCTTTCCAGCTCCATGGCTGCTGCCATTTTTCTTGGGATTTATTTTCTATAATTGAAACTTTGTATCCTTGAGTGGAGGCCTAGGCTGGTCAGGGTGTGTGAAAAGCTTGGCTTCCTCTATTGAAACCCAAGCCTCTCAACTGCTCTCTGTGGCTGCAGCCATCTTGGTTGGGGTTAATTTGCATGCTCACTTTGATTGGCTGGTGGGCATGGCTTGAGCAGAGTGATGGCTAATTTACATATTACTGTTTTATTATGTAGGATACTAAACTTCTCTCCTTATTGTAATACCTCACTCTACCTTCAACTCTCTATCCACCATTAAAAGAGGCAGCTAGCCCTAACCAGTTTGACTCAGTGGATAGAGCATTGTTGGCCTGCGGACTGAAGGATCCCAGGTTCAATTCCGGTCAAGGGTACATGCTCAGGTTGTGGTCTCAATCTCCAGTGGGAGGTGTGCAGGAGGCAGCCAATCAATGATTCTCATCATTGATGTTTCTATCTCTCTCCCCCTCTCCCTTTCTCTCTGAAATTAATAATAATAATTTTAAAAAGAGTCACCTAGACTGTCTATGTTTCAGAAATACCTATATGCTTTGGAGAACAGCTTTCTCCCTGTTTCATTCCACTTTAAAGGATAGTAATTGATTTTTTTTTAAAGATTGATTTAAAGATTCAGAATATTCTCTCATTTTTATTTTCTTTTTAGATGAAATAATAATATTGAGGGTTGTTGTTTTTTTATAGAATCAGTATCTTAATACTTAAGAGATGGTGTGATATATTGCCTGGAAATTGCTTCAAATGATTTAGGGTGCTAATGGGAACTTCAGGTTTAGAAAAACAAATAGATAATTTTTAAAGTTGGGTGATGATATTTTTATGTCCATTATACTATTCTCCTTATGTTTGTTTGTTTAAATTTTTAATAATGAAAAGTTTAAAAGAATCCTTATAAAATAGCTTTAAAGCTAGATTCTATATGCCAGCTTTCCTTTTCCCATCCCCACCTTAGGTTACAGTGCTGACCACATTGCACTTAAAATTCTAGGTATTGAGAGTAGGGTCTGATCCAAACTGCTATAGTTTGAATGGTGTCTCCACCAGTGACTAGCATGTATTACTGGTACATGCTGGAAAAGGTGGTATAACCTTTCTGTGATTCAGTTTACTTTTCAGTAAAGTGGAGATAAAAATGTCAATCTTAAGCTACTGTGAAAATAGAATAAGACAATTAATATTACATGCAGAATCTGATATTTAATAAGTGCTTATTCAGCTAATAATGACAACCATTTGTAAATGTATTCAATTATTTATTGGGTAATTGCTGTATGTGAGAGAGTGTTCAACACATAGCTGTTATTATTCTGATTTCGCTATCATGGTAAATGCACAGAAATACTGAACCAAAGGATAAATTTGCAGACACTGAAGTGTTGGGCTGAAAGAGAAAAGACATCAAAGATCAGAATGAGGACAAAGGAAATAAAATCATGAGTGCTGGTTTCCGAAGGACATAAGACTCCATGAGGATTTGATAATGCAATTCAGGCTGCTTCTCAGGGACAAGCCCCTCCCTCCACTCCATGTGCCTGTGTGGCTTCTTTACCCCATAGCCACCATGGCTTGAGAATGACCCAGCAACAAGGGCAGACAGGACGTTTTTCCAAGAATAAGGCTTCATTGGCATGATGAGTCACTCTCTATCTGCAGCCGCCTGGCCTTGTGTCTGCCCACTAATTCTGCCCAACCTCCACCTCTGGTCAGGGACCTCGGACACCCTGGCAACTGAGCCCTGGTGTGGGTCTCCCTTAGTTTCCAGTCTTCTGCTGCCTGCCTGTCCCCTGGCCCATCTGCTCAGGCCCTGCAGTCTTCTTGGCCTCGCGCTGTCACCTCTCTGCTCTCCAGCTCAACAGTTCACGAACCTGCTGCCCCCTCATGCCTGGTGCTGTCAAGAGGGAGAAAGAGCATAAATCATGACCTTGGAGACTAAGATGCTTACCAGCAGCAGAATCATTGGCAGTTGTTATTACAGACTAGAAAGGGAGACGAGTGCAGAAGAAAAACTTAAAAAAAAAAAACCCGGCAAATTCATTTCTTTAATTGTGCAAATTTTGTTTTGCAAAATAATTCTATGAAATTCTTTTAGAATTATTTTAGAGGGTGTTGAAAAGAATACACTCTTATAAAATGGAAACTTTTACCCAGGTGTTAGCTATGTTATCTAATTCAGGGGGAATGCAGCATGACTTAGATTTTCTTGGAGAGTCAGGCCTCCACTGACCTCCCCGGGGTGGTATCTGACAAAAGAAATTGACCACCACATTCTTTCCAAAGGCACTGCTCCTTTTTTGTATGTGTCAAAATCGGAATTAAAGGCTATTTCTTCTTTTGTTTCTTTCGTTTCTGAAGTCAACAGCAAGGCAGAGAAGAATTATCCCATAGTATGTGCCAATGACATTTGTAGCAATTACACAGGAGAATTGGAAACTCGGGTTAGCTGATATGATCTTTTTAAAATTGCTATGAATGTTCTAGAATAAATGACACTCTCCAATGACCTTTTCCCTAATTTAGGTACAGGGGAGTATTGGGAGTTGGCAGAATGCCTACTTTTTACAATCCTGGGGAAAATCAACAGGATGTTTATAGACATACCCATTGTTTCTCAGTAAGTATTATCCATCCTATGTTGATTTCCTGTTGATATTATCATACTCACAACCATTGTGGGTATTTACCAATCTACTTAATACTCCCAACATCTCTCCTCCTTTCACTCTGCTGCTAATATCACCACTTTTTTGTTGTTGTTGTTTGTTTGTTTTTTGTTAATCAGGGTTATAGAAGGTGAGTGTTTTCAACTTTCCCCTTCTACACTGCGGTTTTAACTATATCATCGTAGTAAAGATTAAAATATTTTTGTGTTAGGGGAGGCAGGTAAAAATTTTGCAAAAATTCTACCAGTTGTATTATCTAGTGGGAAAATTATAAGCGATCACTACATGCTTCTTAAAATTTACTTCCTCTGCAAATTGCCAGAAAAGACAGTTAATAATATTTTGATTAAGAAAGCACACCAAACACTCTTTTGTAAATAACCTAAAGAAATATCTTTTTCTTCTTTCAGCATCTCTCTTACCTCTTCTGGCACCTCCTTTATGCCAAGAAAAAAAAAGGGGGGGGCGCTAATACTAATTTTAGAGCAAAATGGGAAAAATACCATTTATTTTGGAGACCTCCAAAGAAACAGTCCTTTCCCTCAGCCCAGTATTTATAGTTCCCAGAGGCCCAATTTTTTTTTATAAATCAAAAGTCACAAGTCTATCTCCCCTCTGTTTTTAGCCCTCACCCTGGGGTCTTGTTCCTGGTCCTTTTTCCAGATTCTCTCTTTCATACCATCAGATCTTACCCAATCTGACACTCTTTCCTGTTCTCTCTTAGCCTTTTCTGTGCCTTGGAAAATTCTAGATCCATGATTTGCAAACTTCACTATGCCTCTAATTTCTTGAATGTACCTAACACCTCTGGTCTAACACCTCTGGTCTAACTGAAACCTGGCTGTTCCCTGAGGACACCACTCCCTGGAAAACTTCACATACCCCTTGAATCTCAGAGCTAGAAGTAAAGCATAAAATGCTCCTCATTTTCAAACCTCAGCCTTTTTTCCCCCCTTAAAAGCCCAAATCCTTTGATTCTTCTGCCTTCTCATTTGCTGCATTTCCTTCCCCTTTTTGATTGTCATCTACCGACCCCTACCCTCGACTCCTCTCTTTGAAGATTTTTGCTCACTACCTTCTCCACCTCTACAACTGTCACCATTCTCAGTGACATGTGACGTTCACAAATATGATACATCCAGCTTCTCTGGTTTTGGCCCCTAGTTCCAGAAAGCTTTTTGTTTGCGCTGCCTCAGCCATCCACACCCAGGCGTTAGCCTGCTCCTTGTCCTCACCAGTAATGGCACCTCTCTGAAGTTTCACTATGCTGCTTCTTAAACACCACCTCCTGTCTTTCCAGCTCACTTGTCCCAAGACACACACTGTTATAGTTCTTTAACCCCCTTGACATATTTAAGTGGCCACTTTCTAGTATTCATCATTCCCCTTCTGTTTTCCCATCCTTGCTCTCTGGTTTAGATTTCATGGTCCATCACTCCCAGGCAACCAACCTCAACAAACTTCCCCCTCTCTTCTTCCATCATATTTACCTGTCAAAACTCCAACCTGCTTGAACACCTATCTGTGCCAACATTGCTCATCATTGCTAGTAAAGTGACACACAGAATTTATGCGGTGCCTGCTGCTTCCAAATCATGATTTCAAATCCTAGACGAGCATCTAATGGTACCAAACAATCCTAGTACAGTTCCCTAATAAGTTAGTTTTTCCACTATCTGAAACTACTTTTGCATACTTTTTGGTCTCTTACTATATTATTCCCTCACCCCACGTTTCTTCACTTTTCATTGATAAAATAGAATTAAGAGCTTTCTCATCTTCCTAGTACAAAATAGAAAAATCTACCTACTACTCGAGTTTTCTGTTTTCCTATATTACTTCTACTCTTACTACTTTCCTCTTCTTGTGTCTTAGCTACCATCTCCTCTCTCCTTTTCAAAGATTTCATGCTTTGATTACATCCTCCCACCAGCACAAGAGACATGCTCTGGTGCATCCTATTTAAAACAACCACCTTTTCTTTCCCAACATTTTCTCCCATCTTTATCCTTACTTCTCTTCTGCTATTCACTTCAAAATGTTACCAGAAAGCCTCCTGAGTTGGAGGTGGGGCTCTCCCCACCCTGGCTCTTTTCAATCTCCTGAGAAGGAATTTAGATGAGTGATAAGAAGCAGTGTTGAATCAAAGCAAGAAAATTTATTAAGGAAAAAAGTAAGCAAATTTATTAAAAATACACTTGGTGTAAAACAAAAGTTGGCAACTCACCTAGTCTGAGCACACTCCCAGTGGGGGTTCATGGGGTTTTATACCCTTCCCCCTATAGGTTTCAAAGTCCACTTCAACATTATTGTGCTTTATTTTGGAATGTTAGCACATACACCTTGTTATCTTGTTTGGCAAGTGACTAAGGCAGCTGACTTTGTTAAGTAGGTAAGGTAAATTCCCCCATCTTTTCCTCTTTCTTCCTTTCCTGTCCTAGGAGCTATCTTTCCTGTCTAACATCTCCCAAGTGATATCTGTCCTTGGGTTTAGCTGGCACAAATGGCATTAATTGGATCTTTTTCTCTATTTTCCCATGCCAATGTGATTTAAGCTATGTATTCTCTAGTGAGGAAGAGAGGAGAGTTATAAACCATTTGCTCTCAAGTGTCCTTGGTTGGGAAGATAAAGTCTTGTGATGCACAGGCTGGCTGCAAGCTTCCCACACTGTTTTGCTTTATTTCATTTTCTTGTCTCAGTATTCCCATTCCACTTGCCCAGGAATTTTCCTAGCTTCTTACTATTCTGCCACAAAAATACTCCCAAATGGGTCCCACACTTACTGTTTCCATTTTTACATCCCCATTCTCTCTTCAAATAATTTCAGTCTGGCTTTTGCCCCCATCATCCTACTTCTGTGTGCATCTAAAAATTTACTTGTCCAAAGCATGATCCACCCATTGAAATCATCTGCCTTCCAGTCTTCCATAGTTCAGATAATAGAACCACCATCTTCCCAGAGGCTCAAGCCAATAATAACAAATACTTAGCTTCATATTACTTCCTCCTCCTCCTCACACCAACCATTTGTGAATCCTGGAATTTATTGTTCAAAATACAGATGGTCTTCAACTAACAATAGATCAACTTATGATGTTTTGGCTTTGAGACAGAGTGAATGCAATAAATATAATAAATTTCATGAGATAGTCAACACTTTAGTATAAAATAGTTTTGGGGTTAGAAGATTTGGCTCAACCTATAGGCTAATTTAAGCATTCTGAGCAATTTCAGAGTTGGCTAAGCTGTGATTAAGCTAGGTTGGGTATATTACATGTATTTTCAGTTTAGGATATTTTCAATTTATGCGAGGTAACCCATGGTAAGTCAAGGAGCATCTGTATGTCTAGAATCTGTCCATTTCTCTTTCTATTTTCTATTGCCATTCTCTTCCAGACAATCTTTTCTTAAATGGGTATATGCTTCCATTCCTGCCACTCTTCAATCCATTTTGCACAAAGTAGCCAGAAGTATAGTATGTTTAAATGCAAATTGGACCTTTTAGCACACCCTTTAATGGGATCCCATTACACATACAATACATTCCAAATCACTTACCTCTTACTCTTCCTTTAGGGTGAAGCCCAGATGTCATTTTTCCAGATATATGTTCTTGCACTCCACCCCCAAGTGTGATAAGGGTTGCCCTCCCTAGAGCCACTGAGCAACCTATTCTTCCCACATAGTTCTTCCCCTATAAGTCTATCCCACTATTTCCTTGATGTCTACTTCTCTCATTATGCTACAAATTCTTATCGAGCTGGTAATATGCTTCTGTTCATGATTGTATCCCAAGCTTCTAGCATAACTGTCAGATAGATCATCCTTAATAGCTAATTATAATATTGTGGTTTTATTTGTTTTTTACAAAGAAACTAAAGGTCCCAAATGGAATCACTTGGGCTCATGTCTACTAAGCTCATGTCACCAAACCAAGACTTAATACTTAATAACAGTTTCAGCCTTTCCCAGAAACATAACCTTTAACCAGTTAATTTGGAATTACCTGATCAACACTAGTGAGGGAATCCTCCAGTTGACCTGTCTGTCTCCCATAGGAAAGTGATCTTGTCTGAAACAATCCACTCTTTCCCAGAAACTTCTTTTTCCTGCTCCTTCTGCCTATAAAAAGCCTTTCATTTGTGCGGTTCTTCAGAGCTCCTTCTGTCTGTTACATGGGATACTGGCTAATTCATGAATCATTATATAAAACCAATAAGATCTTTAAAATTTGCTCAGTTTAATTTTGTTTTTTAACAATATAAATAGATGATGGCTCTCTCTACTATGTATGTTTCTCCTCCGTAATCACCATATTCTGAACAAACATTACTCTGGTAAATCCTTCTTCCCAAATGTAATCGATAAGGAAGTGTTACTGATTTAAGTACATGTTTTAGTCAATACAGATTTTTTAAGTCCTTATTTGATGAAAATAAGACAAATAAGATAAGCAAGGCATTTTTTTTTGTAGTCTGTAGAAGACTCAAAACATGAAAAGGCTGTGAAGAAATATTTTCCTATAATTCTAGCCATCATAAATATATGTGCAATGGTGACAGATACTCAGGACCTTCAGCTTTATGTTGCTAATCACACAAAGATCTATCCCAATGGCCTATATCCAAAGATAATCAGTAAAAAATAAAATAAAATTATAGTCACAACTATGAGTAAAAAGATTTAACTTGACAGTTTTCCTTCTAGGTATAGCTTAAAATTAATTCAAAGTGCAATGTCAAGTATATCTCATTTTAGTCCTTTTCAACTTTATTTTTTTCAAAACATCTAAAATAAATATTAAATTTATTGTTTTCATTAGTTAATTGGTTTATTCACTTAATAAATATTTATTGAGAGCTTCTATGTGTAAGACATTGGAGCAGGTACTAGAAATACAACAGGGAAGAAAATTCCAAAGGGTATCTGCCCTCATGGAGCATAATGGAAGATAGATACAATCCATTACACTAACTATACAATTCATTTTTTACTTTATCTTATTTTTTGTTAATCCTCACCAGAGGATATTTTTTCATTGATTTTTAGAAAGAGTGGGAGGGAGGAGAGAGAAATATCAATGTGAGAGAGACACATTGATTGGTTGCCTCCCATAAGCATGCTTGACTTGTATCAAACCCTGGACCCTTCAGTTCTCAGGCCACTGCTCGAACCACTGAACCAAACCAGCTAGAGCTACAATCCATTTTTTAAAAAAAAAAAATATATATATATATATTTTTGATTTTACACAGAAAGGAATTGAGAGGGATAGAGAGTTAGAAACGTCGATGAGAGAGAAACATCGACCAGCCACCTCTTGCACACCCCTCATTAGGGATGTGCCTGCAACCAAGGTGCATGCCCTTGACCAGAATCAAACCCAGGACCTTTCAGTCCGCAGTCCAACGCTCTATCCACTGAGCCAAACCGGTTTCGGCTACAATCCATTTTTTAGCTATAATTGTAACAAGAGCTATAAATAAGAAACACAAGAAACTATAAGAGCACATAAAGTATGGTAATCTCCACTTGACCCCTGTCCCTTATCTGCTCTGCTCTGTTCTGCTCTGCTCTGTGGTATGGAAGGCTGACTTCTCTGCATTACATCCATAAATTTCCTTGCTCTCTGGCTTCCCTTTGGATTCAGTAGGAGAAGGGAAGACAGAGGGGATCCAGGTCAGGGTAATTACCTCTGTGCTCCCTCCCAGCCTGGCCATGGTGTGGTGGCAGTTGCATTGCTCCATTCAGGTCCTGAGAAGCACTTCCTTCGCTTACTACGCATGCCTTGGGGTGGTCACAGCTCCTGTGTGCCAGCCTGGCATTTCTCATCATCCCTGATGGATTCTCTTAGCCCTTTTGAATCAATTCCTTATTGAACCCATCAGTTTTCAGTTTGGGTGTGCTGTCTATTCTCTGTTGGGATCCTGACTAACTCAGAGCTGATGGTTGGGGAATCTGTCCCAAGTTAGACAGAAGCAGTAAGGACAAAGAAGACTTCCTGGAAGAAGTCATATTTAAGCAACATGAACTATCCTGGTTAGACCATCTTACACCTCCTCTTTTCCTTCCCAATTATCCTAGAAACATTTACATGTCAAAAGGAGAGAATGGCCCTACCTGGGGTGGCTCAGTTGAGAGAGCACAGCCCATACAAAGCATCCTCTGTTCCAGTCAAGGGTACTGGTACCTTGGTTCAGGTTCCTGGGGGCTTGTGTGGGAAGTAACCAACTGAAACACATCGATGTTTCTCTCTCTGTATCTTTCCCCCTCCCTTCCTCTAGCTCTAAAACCAATGGAAAAATATCCTTGAGTAAGGATTAACAACAACAACAAACACAAAACGCACACATAAAAGAGGACAGAATGGAATACTTGATTATTGTTCTTTTCTTTATTTCTTTTTTCCACTGCCTTCCTCAACTATCAGTGAACCAGAAACCAACTCTACCTGGTTTCTCTGGAATGGCTCCTCGGGAATAGATTTTAATGTCTTCTGAGACCTCTCTTGCTTTCTTACTTCTTTCTCTTGCTTTCTCTTGCTTTCCTCCCTTGATGTCCCGTCAATATTCCTAAAATATGTGCATCCTCCTCAGTGTGACCCACAATGTAACCAGTATATGCATGCCTTCTCTCTCACTGCCACACTAGACCACTTGCTGTTTCTATGCCTTTGTTCACAGTTTTTGTTTTCCTCAATCATTCTAACCTCACCTGTCCATTCTGTTGAAATTCTATCCAGTTTAAATGCCACTTGTCTGCAAAGCCTTTCTAAAGGTCTCAGCAGAAAGTATTCACTTGCATTATTTTTTGTTCGCATAAATATTTTTTCTTATTTTTACCTTTCTTGCACTTCCCAAATGATTTATAGTTTTGATATTTGTGAAAATGTCTTATTTCCCTTCCATGATTATCAGCTCTGAGAAGGCAAGGACCAGTTTGTCTTTGGAATATCTATAACAATGCATACAATACCCATCTTCTAATATAATGCTGAATGCTTAGTAGGACAACTGTAGATTTTAGTATTATTTCCACATATTTTATCTTCTATGTTATAGAAAATCATTCTAAAATTATCCCCTTATTAAAAAAAGAAAAGTAAAAACATTAGTGTGTTCTCTTTGTATGTAGTCTTTGGCATGGTTATTTTTATAATGTCCTTCTTTATTACTAGCCTGCAACCTCTCCAATCTGGGACATCCCTCTTGCAATTCAGTACTACTAACCGCTCACCTGCCTGCCTGCCTGATTGCCCCTAACCACTCTGCATGCTGGCCTGCTCATCCCCAACTGCCCTCCCCACTGGCCTGATTGCCCACAACTGCTCCCCCTGCCAGCCTGCTCACCTGCAACTGCCCTCCCTTTTCTGGCCTGATTGCCCCTAACTGCCTCTGCTTCAGCCCTGACACCATGGCTTTGTCCAGAAGGACATCTGGAAGATCTCCCAGTCTAATTAGCATATTACCCTTTTACTAGTGTAGATAATTAAATAATATGGTTAAATCAAGCTTTACTAAGGAAATAGAGCTAAGAATATTTCCTCCAGTTAAAAGTTGGAAGACCTGACTTTATTCCAACATTTTTAGTCTTTTAACATTCGATGACTAGTCCTGCCAAAATATTTATCATCTCAGGAAAAATAAAATAAAAATCTTTTAAGGGCCTCTAGACACTATACAGCTGCACAGAGTTAGAAAACTGGGAATGGGGAATAGACAGATTCATTGAGAAGGAAATGAAAATATGTTTCTCCTAGCTTCATACTCCTCACTTCAAATTGAGATTTCTTTAAAGTTCTCCTCCAGGAGGCTTTTGTTATGTCTATTGTTTGGTTTGATAATGTTGGAAGATGAGGAATTGGGGAATTATAACTTCAAAGAGATGTTTCAATTCTATGTATTCTGTGAAATTGAATTTGGTTTTAAATGCTGTTTCTTGCCCTGGCCAGTGTGGTTAAGTGGTTGAGCATCATCCCATGCTCAGAGAGGTTGCCGGTTGGATTTCAGGTCAGGGCGCAAGCCTAGGTTGCAGGCTTGATCTCCAGTAGGGGATGTATAGGAGGCAGCCAATCTATGTTTCTCTTCCCACCTCTCCCTACCTCTCACTAAATCAATGAAAATGTTTTAAAATTCACCTTTTAAAAATGGTGATTCTTTATTTTTAAGATATATTTAAAATAAAGTAATAATAATAGCTACCAATTATTAATCATTCAGTAACTCTTTTCATCTTATAACTAGCTCCAATGTAAATATTATTGTCCCCATTTCATAGATGAGGAAACAGAGACTTCAAATACTAATTTCCATTTTCCAGGGCACTGTTTTCACATGAAAGCTCTTCCTTGGTCCTCAGCTCATGTTCTTAGACACTAGACATACCTCCTCCTGGCAATATTACTGGGGTGAGTGCACATTTGCTTGGCCATCCTCTGTAAATAGTAAGATGTCCTACAATCCTCTGAAACTTGCAAGGCCCCAGAAAACTGCTTCTTTCGGTGGGGGGAAGGAGAGGAAGAGATTCACAGAGAGCCAGGGAAGAGATAGTATGGCCAGAAACATGGCAGGGAAATGGACCAGACAGGCTGAGCCCAGAGTGGACCAGCCCTCCTCAGGGTCCTGATAGGCTTTCCTTTGCCCTCTAGGCCAACACAGCTGAAAAATGAGTTTGTTAATCCACTGGCAAGGAAAGCCTGTGGAAGGACAATAGAAGGACTCTCTGGCCTGCACACACAGGTAAATCATGCTCTGAGAGCATATATCATCGTCTACCTTAAAAATTACTCCTGTTAAAGTAGGTTTTAAAGTGGATGGCTGGTAGATTTTTTTACATTGCCTTTTATGCATATTTAAATACATTTCCCCCAGTTGTTCCATAACTTGCTTAAACATCAAAAGCCTCAAAGACACAGAGACACAAGAGAAACATTTTTTTATTGAAGCCATATTTTTTAATCGAGAAAGCAGTCATCTAAATGGATTTTCCTACTTTCTCTCTCACATATAACAAAACACCTCAACAGTAACATGAGAGACAGTGTTCAGAAAGCAATTCTAAACACATTAAAAGAGCTGCTTTGGAAAAATGAGTCAAGTGAGTTTTTTTCCTCTAAAGACCACAAAAAAAGAAACACACTTCTTACAGGGCGATAGGTTGAAAAGGGGATAAGAAGGGGAACACAATATCTCATCTAAAATCTTTCCGGCAAGAACGTTTATTACTGCAGGAAGCAGAAGGTGAGCCTAGCTTATAAATGAGATCCTGCAGACAAGGAAGATGTATCTTGCTGAAGTATTACTGTACAGAATGAACCTTTAAAGCCTGGACTCCGTAGGCATAAACCATTGTCAAATAAATCTAAACTGATGTATTCATTTTTAATAGAAGAAAATGTGACATAGCATGGCCACAATAATATGTAATTTCATCCTTGCATTTCAATTCTCAAGGGTTATTTAATTTTCCTTAAAACATTACTGAAAACGGCAAGGGGTTAGATGAAAATATTCTCTCATAAAATGATATTAATTTCATCAGCACTTTCTCTGCCACTGAGAATGATCATAGAATATTTAAATATAAAGGCCCATCTGTGGTTTATCTCTATAATAAACTTAAATACCCAGATTGACAAATAGTATAAGAGATGGTTATTTTAAAAATATATATTTCATTGATTTTTTTTTTTTTACAGAGAGGAAGGGAAAGGGATAGAAAGTTAGAAACATCAACCAGCAGCCTCCTGCAACTCCCCCACTGGGGATGTGCCCACAACCAAGGTACATACTCTTTTTTTAAAATATATATATTTTATTGATATTTTACAGAGAGGAAGGGAGAGAGAAACATCGACCAGCTGCCTCTTGCACACCCCCCACCGGGGATGTGCCCACAACCAAGGTACATGCCCTTGACCAGAATCGAACCTGGGACCTTTCAGTCCGCAGACCGACGCTCTACCACTGAGCCAAACTGATTTTGGCAAGAGATGGTTATTTTTTTTTCTTTTAAAATTATTTAAGGTGCTTTTATTTGGATATTTAAATTTACTACAAAGAAGATAACTCCCACAGGAAAGACATAAATATTAATTGTGAAAAATAAAAAGAAATGAACAGACACTGGAGAATTTTATTAAAAATGGTTCTCAAACTGAATAATCCAGGGGGTTAATTGCATACCTGAAGCAAACAACTGTCAAAGCTGTGTGTTTTTTTTTAACCATGTTTGCTTCATGTAATATGAGGTTTTTCACCTCAGCTTTCCCCCCTTCTTTCTTATTTTCCTTCTGGCATTTCTTCTATGCTTTTCTCAACATAGATTTTAACTGTCATCCTAATATATAAAGAGCCAGGGTCCATAACATTTTCTAAAATGACCAAGCTGACGACCGAATGCCAGGTTGAGCTGCAAAGGAGGCTCAGGTGGGTGGAGACTGGTGAGCGGGCTGAACTGCTGATCTCTTTGTCCCTTCTGGGTTGGGGGTGCTGCAGCAACCCAACACTGACTGTCACCATCAAGGCAGGTGTGATGCGATTGGTTGAGGGGCCTTGCTATTGTCCCACAATCACCTGACGAGGGAGACCCAGGCTACCTGGCCGGTGGCAATCGATTGCGGGGTTCCAAGACTGCGATAGGGCACAGGCCAGGCTGAAAGACTCCCCCACACACACCTGATTGCACAAATTTTATGCATCAGGCCATATATATCATATATATTTGAGAGAAAAGGAAAGAGAGAGAGAAATAGAAACATCAAAGATGAGAGAGAATCATTAATAGGCTGCCTCCTGCACGCCCCACACAGGTGATCGAGCCGCATCCCAGGCATGTGCCCTGACAAGGAATCAAACCATGACCTCCTAGTTTACAGGTTAACACTCAACCACTGAGCTTGATAGCTGGGTTTACCTGTTATATTAAAAACACATAAGCTCTGAGTACTTTATGTCTATCCTTCTTGCCTTAAGTGTTTCTGTTGAGAAATCAGCTGACAGCTTTATGAGATCCCCCTTGTAAGTAACTGACTGAGTCTTGCTATATTTATGATTTGCCATTTTAATTATGATGTACTTTGGTGTGGGTCTCTTTGGGTTCATCTTGATTGGGAATCTCTGTGCGGCCTGAACTTGTGTGACAGGTTTGGGAAGTTTTCTGCCATAATTTCTTCAAATACATTCCCTATCCCTTGCTCATTTTTTCTCCTACTGATACCACTATGATGTGGGAGTTCTTACATTTCATGTTGTCCCTAAATTCCCTTAAATTATCCTCATCCTTTCAATTTTTTTTTCTTTTTGCTGATCTGAAAGGGTGTTTTTTTCTACCTTTTCTTCCAAATTGCTGATTCAGTCCTCTGATTCATCCAACCTAATTTTATTCCTTCAGATATGGTATTCTTCATTTCTGACTGGGGTTTTGTGTTTCCTTTTATGGTTTCTATGTTTCTATTGTGTAGTTGTTGATTTTTTATGCTTCTGCAGTTCTCACTAAGTTCGTTGAGCATCCTTATAACCATTACTTTGTACACTACATCTCATAAATTGCTTGTCTTTATTTCATTTAGCTCTTTTTCTGGATTTTCCTATTCTTTCCATTTGAGTACAATTTCTCTATGTCCCCATTTTGGCTGTCTTTTTGTGTTTTATCTATATATTGGAAAAATCTGCTATGGCTTCCAGTCTTCCTAGGGTGGCCTTTTATAGTAGGTGTCCTGTGAGATGCAGTGGTTCTATGTCCTTGAAATCCTGAGCTGGATGCTCTAGGATTGACTCCTGTGTGGGTTATGCAGGCCCTCCTGCTGTAATTGCTTCTTGATTTCTATTGGCCTGTTTGTGCATGGGATTGACCCTCAGACTGGTTGTTTGTGAGGATCAACTCCTACCACAGTGTGCAAGCTGCCATGCAGATGCTGAGCAAAATAGATAGATAGATAGATAGATAGATATAGATAGATAGATAGATAGATATAGATTTAAATTTTAAAAGAAAAAAAGAAAAGTATAAGAAAAATATAAATAAGTAAAGAAAAGAATATGAGAAAAAATAAAGGAAGAAAAAATCAGGAAAGAAACAAGAAACTAAGAAATCAAAACATAAAGGGGAAAATGGAAAAGTTAAAAAAGAAAGATATGGAATTTTCCTCAGCAGAGTTTAGTTCCTGCTGTAGTCTCCTTTTGGATATGCTATTTGTGAGGTTTGTTTGATCCTTTTCTGGTGTTTTCTGAAGCTGGTCCCTTGGTGTATTGACTCTGGGCCTCTTGGGGGGGGCCTTTGTGCAGGCCAATGTCAGATGTTGTCTGTACCTGGCCCTTGACAACCTGTGTGAAGCTGTAAGTGATCCATAGTTTGTGGCTGCCTCTGCTGGGCTTGGCTGTGCATGGGAAGGACCAAGCTGCTCTCCAAGGCCAGCTTTTAGTTGCACTTGGCCCTGGGGCAGGTCAGCAAATGCCTCAAGGTGCCAGGGGACCTGCCTCCACCTGCTTCTACCTGCCAACTACCTGTTAGGCTCAGTCATTAAAAGACCCTATAGTGGAATCAGACGGATGGGGTTAGTGAATCTCCCGTGGCGGGGGAGGTGCCATTCAGACTTCAAGGAAAGTGGTGGATGTGAGCCTCCACCCCAGAGCTACACAATTAAAACTGTCTCAGATTTTGCCCTGACCTCAGCAGAGCAGAGCCCCTAGTAGTGAGGTAAGTGAGGCCTCTAGAACCTAGAGGTTGGGTCTCCCAGAAGCAGAGAAGATATTTCTATCAAATCTCTTAAGAGGGGAAATACCAGTCAGATCCATAGTAAAGGGGGGTGAAGCCAGTCACTGACACCTGTTGAATCTGCCAGTTGGAAGCAGGTATCTGGGATTTATTTATCTTCTATAATTGAAACTTTGTAGCCTTGGACGGAGGCCAGGGCCAGCCAGGGCGGGTGGAAGCTTGGCTTCCTCCATCGCCAAGGACAACCTAAGCCTCCATCGCCAAGGACAACCCAACACTCCAGCTCTGTGGCCACCGTTGCCATATTTTGTTGGGTTATTTTGCATACTTGCTCCAGATTGGCTGGTGGGTATAGTGGAGTGATGGTTAATTTGCATGTTCCTCTTTTATTAGTGTAGATTCCCAGTTTGGTCGTTGAAGGTGAGTGCAAGACCCACCTACTTCACTGCCATCTTGAAAGTTCTCCAGAAAATCAGAAGCTCTTTTTCAGTGAATGAAATGTAAATAGTAGGTATGTTTTTTTTAATTTATATTATTGAACCTATTACCTAGTAAAGGTACTAATTCCATTGTTTTGGTTGGTAACTTACTTATAACTTATTAAACTATATAATTACTAGAGGCCCAGTGCATGAAAATTCATGCACGGGATGAAGGGGTCCCTCAGCCCGGCCTGCCCCCTCTCACAGTCTGGGAGCCTTCAGAGGCAGAAGGTGACCCAGTGATCAGGGGAAAGTAACACCCCCATCACACCTCTACTGCCGCCACTGCTGGCAGTGCAAGCCTTGGCTGACCCTGGTTACCTGAGCCTTGGGTTGGCCCTGGATCACCAGGCAGCCACCATCCGAGGCTTGCCTGTGCCTCAAGCCAGCCCTGTGCAGCTGGGCAGCCACCTTCCAAGGCTTGCCTGCACCTCAGGAAGGCCCTGGGCGGCTGGGGGTCTGAGGGCACCAGGGGACTCTGGAGGCAGGCATGTGGAGTGGCTGGATCTGCCTGGGGGTGGGCCTGGCTGTGCTGCAAGCCTGCTGCCCTGGTGGGGCTGAAGGGACTGGGCGCTGGCATCTTGTGGCTGTGGGTGCGACCATCTTTTTGGGTGTGCCAGTCAATTAGCATATTTCCTCCTTATTGGCTGTGGGCACCACCAGCTTTATAAGGACATGATGGTCAATTAGCATATTCCCTCTTTATTAGATAGGATTATCAAATGTGTTGTATAATTCAGGAAGTTTAAATATTACTCATTCTTATTTACATTACAGCTTTGCTTCATTTGGTCTATTTTCAGAAATTAATATAAAGAAAAATTTCAATCTATCTTTGATCTGTTGTCAAAAAATAATGAGTAAATTAGGTTTAAATATTTTTAGCACACCTAACAAAGAACTCTATCACATAAGAGATGTGAAGAAATGCTTGAATGCAAAAAGAAGACTATAAAAGTCTCCATGTTGGGTCTGAGTTATAGAGATGGTAGGACATAGTTATTTCAAATAATTTTAATGGTCAGGGTATGTTAGTCTGAAAAAAGGAAAAAAAACGCAATTTGAAAAAATGGAGACCATGTTGAGTACATTACAGAAGGATAAGAGAGCAAATAAGAAAAAGAAATGGAAAGTGTTTAGGAAGCAATTACTGGCTATCCCAGGGTTCTGTGAATGATCTAACAGTAGGTGCCCCCAGAGAGGAAAGGGGCCACTGTGAGTGAATAGGACCTGAGGGAAGTAATCAGAGATAAGAATAACAAGTATCAGAGGCACAAGACACAGAATAGAGAGAGGGGATGGCAACGTTTACAGTCCGAACTTCAAAGACATTGAACAATGAGGAGGAAAGCTGAAGCTGAGAATTGCATAAAGGATCTGCTCACAAACATTATGAAAATGCAGGATGATGGAATATTAGCTCTCTGAAGGAGGCAGTAAGTGCATGTGAGAGAACACACAGGAATAATGTGCAAAAAGCAGTAACATTATCTAAAGCATAAATGAGTTTGCAGCCTTCATGTTCAAATGTGTAGACAGGAAAGTTAAATAGATGCTGTGGTTTGGAATATAACTCTCAGAAGAAACAGTTTTGGAAAACCATGGTCTCATTTTAACTGACATATAGAAAATTAGTTACTGGCAATCAGGGATATTACTAGGGTCAGAGTTTCTCTTCTAGGAGTTTCATGGAGATGCAGTTAAAAGAAACTAACACAGAAAATCTTAGAGCCTTTTTCAAACACTGGTTGTATATTTGGGGAACTATTAAACAAATAGCACAAGTAAATATTGGGAAGAAAATAACTAATACAAATTATATAAGATATATATATATATATATATATATATATATATATATATATATATATATATAAATATATCATTACATACTATTATCCTATCTAATAAAAGTGTAATATGCAAATTAACCATCACTCCATCACAAAGATGGCAGCACCCATAGTCACAAAATGGCGGCGCTTAGTCCTCTCAGCCCCACTGGAGTCCCCCAGTCCCAGGGGTCGGCCACTGAGAGCGGGCAGCATGAGCTGCCTGGCGGAATGCTCGCCACAGCAACGAGGCATGTGTTCCGTGCCTGGCTGCGGATGGACCCCAGGCCAGGCGGGGCGGGGAACTCTCATGTCATCGCCCCAGTGATGAGGCAGGCGTTCTGCACCCACCTGTGGATGGACCTCTGGGCTGCAGAGAGCCTCTGGGCAGCGGGGGCAGAGCGGCCAGGCCCTGCAGAGAGCTTCTAGCACATGGACTTGTGTGCAGGGCTACTAGTCTAGTATATTTAACAACAAATGTGAAAATGAAGGAGCATAGTTAATCCTTTGATTTAAACCAGAAACAGTTTTACCACCTCACACTCCTTCAAAATAATTATTTGCACTTATGTATAAATATCGGTGTCAAGCCAAGTGATCACCTTTAATTACTATTTTAAATGTCAAATGATATGGTTTTACATGCAACTTTGTCTCTTGCCAGCTGTTATATTCACAAGTCTCAATTCTCTTATCTGTGGAAAGGAGCTAATGACACCTACAGTATAATGCCACTTGTGTTGTCATCCAAGGGATGATATGAGATCGTGTGATGCACTCTGAAATTTGTGAAACACTACATTAATATTAATTTTATAGTCACTAGTATTATTATTGGTCACTAATGGTCATATTGCCAATATGCCTCAGTCAAAAACATGGAAAGGGGAAAAAACGGTTTTGCTTGAAATCAATATGATGCTTGCTTGGTGTATACTTAACATGATGTTAGAGAAAATAATAAGCCCACTTTTTTTTACTGCCGAGTTTTTAAAATTAAGTGCTATATTTTATTGACATCCAAATTTTGTCATGAAAGAGGAAAGGTGCACATTAAAAAAAAATGCTTCAAGCAGAAATTAATTCAGCGTAATTAGTGTGAATAATCATTAAAACAGCAGCATATAGATGCATATGTGCCCTATTGTGAAAACCAGGTATTTAAATAAATTAAAACCCCTCCTGAATCAATAGGGGATTTAAGTGGAATTGTGCTTTTCAAATATAGAAAAAAAATTGTTTCTAATTGCTAATGTTATAAGCACCAAATTTGTGCATTGTGCAAAAATGTTTTAAAAAGAAGTTATTAATGTGAACATTTGTATGCATGTCAGCCACTCTCAAAGTCTCCTTGGCCCTGACTAATTAAAGGGAATTCAAATATCAATCCAGTATACAATAATAGATGGGGAAAACGCTAACCAACATGGAAGAGATAAAATTTCTTCCAAAATCTTGAGTTTAGTATATAAATTTTGAATCCTAGGAAGAGCCTGAAAGATGAAAAAGGGACCTGAAAGACACAAAAAGTAGCTGGCTCAAGAGACAGCTGGAGGGTGTGACCTTAAAAAGGAGAAGAAAACACATGAGCCTCTGAGACACAGCGAAGGAAACTGAGTGCAGGTGTGAATGCAAATAGTGTACAGAAAGTGGTCAGGATTTAAGAAAGGTCATGCTGGTGGCCTCAATAGTTTTGATTAATTGGGAGGCAAGATTGTCTTCTGAGAGTGAGGCAGGCAGAGGCAGGTGGGAAAGGCTAAAATTAAAAGCAAAACCGAATAAAGCATTAGTCAATGTCACAGATCCGGGACTAAAATTAACACTAAGAAGTGTTAAATGTATTTTTCCTTTTTACATCTTTTCCTGAAGGTGTAAAATGTTACAATCTATAGAATCCTATTTATTTTTTACATGGTCATTAGTTTATCCTTTAATTGTCTACATAGATTCCATACTTTCTCTCATAAATATTCTTCACTAAACTGCCAGAGATACACACAGTTTGTGTTTTGCTCTAGTTGAAAAGCCAGTGCATTAGTTTCTAATCCTCCCAGGTTGTCCAGGCTTGCAAAAATTGCTTCTCCTCAGACTGATAAAATAGGTCATTTCCAAGGCCCCATATGTGCATGAGACTGTCTCTTAGCAATAGCATACTTATGAAATCTTGGTTCCTACGTAGATCTTAGTCTCTGAAGATAATACTGTGGGGGAAATGCCTGAAATTTCTTCTCTGATCACTGCAGTGTTCCAAGGGAAGCTCTGTTTGAGGATGAAGTCAATTTGCTCTCCTCTTTCCAGGAAACAACCAGTTGCCAGGAAACAACTTAAGAATCTTGTCCTTTCTATTTAAAAATATTTTTTTTTTGCCCTAGCCAGTTTGGCTCAAGGGTCCCATGTTCGATTCTAATCAAGGGCATGTACCTTGGTTGCAGGCACATAACCAGTAGGGAGTGTGCAGGAGGCAACTGATCGATGTTTCTCCCTCATTGATGTTTCAAACTCTCTATCCTTCTCCCTTCCTCTCAGAAATCAATATATATATATATATATATATATATATATATATATATTACATTTTATTGATTTTTTTACAGAGAGGAAGGGAGAAGAGGGATTAAAACATCAGTGATGAGAGAGAACCATTGATAAGCTGCATCCTACACACCCCACACTTGGAGATTGAGCCCACAACCCAGGCATCTGCCCAGATCAGGAATCAAACCCTTGGAGATTGAGCCCACAACCCAGGCATCTGCCCAGATCAGGAATCAAACCCTGACTTCCTGGTTCATAGCTTGACGCTTAACCACTGAACCACACCAGCAGGGCATCAGATAAAGAAAGTATTTTAATATCTTGCCAACAAAATTTACCCATCTGTTTAGCAATAATAAAATAAGTATCTTTTTGCCTCTTAAATGTTAACAGGGTCCCTTTTTTTACCAAACTCTATCGTGTTTCCCCGAAAATAAGACCTACTTCATGGAAACATACTACATCCCCTGAAAATAAGACCTAGCGCATCTTGGGAAGCAAAAATTAATATAAGACACTGTCTTATTTTCAGGGAAACAGAGCAATCAGAGTAGCAGTGAGATGTGGCCTTAGAAAGGTGATGTAAGCCTCAGTCCACAAAACACAAATTTGTCAAATCACAGTGAAGTGCAAACCGTGTATTGTGGCACCTGGTGAAATAATTTACTCAAATCTTTAGGTCAGTGGTCGGCAAATTCATTAGTCAACGGAGCCAAATATCAACAGTACAATGATTGAAATTTCTTTTGAGAGCCAAATTTTTTAAACTTAAACTTCT
The DNA here is from genome assembly GCA_963924515.1 of Vespertilio murinus. Lineage (NCBI taxonomy): Eukaryota > Metazoa > Chordata > Mammalia > Chiroptera > Vespertilionidae > Vespertilio > Vespertilio murinus. Next base: position 68,518,666 of record OZ004707.1, read on the forward strand.
TCTAATGCCTCTTCTTCAAAAATAGACTCGCTCAGGCCGTGGTATTCTGTGGAAGAGCCACACTCAAGGGGCCAAAGAGCCGCATGTGGCTCGCAAGCCAAAATTTGCCAACCACGGCTTTAGGTGAATCCAAGGTAGCTGTGTCCGTTTATGGCTACCTTTAAGGCAAACAAGATGTTGGAGCTTCAGGAGGAAAGTCACTTCTCATAGGGAGCCCACTTGAGGCTTTGATTAAACCTCCATGGAGTCCTGCAAGAGTTGTTCAAAACAGCTGGTGCAAGAAAGCTTTTGGGTTGCTGGAGATGGAATATACGTGAAACTATTAAACTTTAATACCATACATCGGTGAAGAAGAGAGAAGAATATATACCACCTGAGTCTGACCCATCCCGAAAGCATAATTTCATCACCCACTTCCATCAATAACCAATTCACATGGACAATCAAATTTGGGGATTGTATAGAATGCAGTAATAAAGCCCTAGATGGATGGCTAGGAGAAAGCAAACGATGAAGCTGCATGTAGTCCTACAAATAGATGGGATTGATTCGAAGAGATGGAAGCTCGATTAGCTAGAGCGCAGCCTGTCTCCTTATTACTAAGCAGCCGGGGAAAGGTGGTTGCTGTGGCTGCGCCTACCTGTGTCTGAGCACTGGGATCTGCAGGTTGATAGCGTGTATTGATTTGGAAGTCAAGCATCTCAGAGATCAGCAAAGACCCAGGACACAACCAAACCTGAACACCCACGGAGAAGCAAAACAAGATGGCATGATTACACTGGACAACTCACTTTCCAACCGTCCACCTATTAATAATTGTATTTCTTCAGTAAGAGGAAATGCAGAAAAGAGCTGCTGCTCAGAGCCACTGTATTTTACCTTAGGCAAACGCAAATGTAATTTAAGGTGGCACTTCTTCCTTTGTCATTATAAAATAAGATCCTCTGTCTGAAACCAGTAGCAGATCAATGTGTATTTCTTGATTTTACTACCCTATTATGGTTATGCAGCAGGCTATTGTTGGGGAAAGCTGGATGGAGGATACATAAGAACTCCTTTGCAACTTCTTATGGGTCTTGTATAAAAAGTTTTTAAAATTAACCAAAGCAGAAGTAAAAGATGCTTCTGCATAAGAATTTACCTCAAGCTGTCCCCAGTAACCTATCAGTCAGGAGGAGCTTGCCCACATTATCAGCAGAGGCGGCGGTTCATTCCTACCCTTGTTCCAGGAGATGTCCACCGTCTGCTGCAGACAGTGGTGAAGGAAGGTGTGAAGAGCAGGTCCAGCCTGCGCAGGTGCAGCATTAGGGCGGAAGTGTGTTAGGCTTTTTGTGTGTTTGTCAGCTGTGGAGAACAAGCTTTATGGAGCCCATGGTTTATGAAGGGGTGGCACAGGTGGGCCTGGGCTGAGAATCTAAGGGCACCCTATTTACATCCCATACCGAAAGTGGGTCCCTGGTCAGGCCCAGGGACTGGCAACCCTCTCCAGGGTCAAGGAGAGAGGAAAGGCCAACTTTCCAAGTCTTGCACCTCCTTCATTTATTTCCTAGTCCTCCCTACTCTATCACACACATGTACCTCCTTCATTTATTTCCTTGTCCTCCCTTATCCCCACACATATGTACAAGCTACACAAAACCAGCCCAGCCCTCACTGGCTCACCCATCCACCCAAACCCTGATTAGAAAGTGTTTTCTTTGATTGATTTTGTAATCCCCACTGCTCCAGCTCCACCCCTGCCCTGTGGCCAAGACCTTCTCCAAGTTCCCACCTGGCCAAAACAAGTTAGAAAGGGTCTAACTGTACCTTTATTTGTTTTTAATTTGGCCTGTCCTGTTTATGATTGTTCTGTTTGAAATGGCCATATCACAGCTGCATGGATCACTTGTTATACATAACCAGTGCACAATGTAACCATGCAGAAACTTCATTTGTTTCATATGACCTTTCTTTCCTCTGGATTCAAACTGGCCTTGTCCGGTCTAATAGCACTGTGACTCACTTGCCTCCCTCTTTCCTTGCACATGCATTCCCTTAATCATTAAGCCCTTAGAACATTAGATTCTGCTCAGCATCAAAGTGTCTTAAGAATAAGGACTCAGGTTTGTTAATCAGATAATATCTTGAACACGGTCATATTTCAGCCCAGGGCCCATGAAAGCAGGCCCTATGGACCACACCCTCACAAAACCAGACAGAACAGTGCCACGGTGGACATGAGGACCTGATACAATGATCAGCTCCTCCCTACCACGGCTCCAACCAATCAGTAGAGCCCATAACACTAACTCCCTTAGTCACCATGATCAATAAATTTTCCCATATATAATCTATCCCGGAGGGAGCCAGGGGTGCAGGTTTTTTAGCACTAGCTCCCCTCCGTCTCCCAGCTTGGTGCCATTTTCTTAAATACACCTCTACTTTCTGTGATGCAAACGCCTCTTCAGGTTTTATTGGGCTTTGATGCACCCAGGCAAATGATCCCCTCTTGTTTGATAACCATAATGTATGTAGAAGAAAGTGTTAACACTATGCTCCTTAGCTGGCTATGCACTTCAGCCAAGTAAGACATTGGTCGTGTGTCTCCAGAAATATGCAAGAGAAATCGATAGAAGAGGTGGGGGTCCTCATCTCCATATGCTTCTGACTCCCACAATATACTTACTGCTTAGTTCCCATGTGTGGCTAATGTGGGAAAGACCTCAGGCTGTGAATAAAACATTGAAAAAGAGTATCATGAAATATACTGACCAAGCCAGTTCTTCATTTTGACAGTGGACTTGAGAAGTGTTGGGTGAGTGTGAGGAATGAAAACCAGAGATGATATGGAAGTTGAAGAGACTAAAGGAGGTAAAAGATAAGAAACAAAAAGGAAATGTACACATACTATTAAGTTGAATCATATGAAATAGCCATTTATATAGTTCAAAAGTGGAATATCAGCAATTTCATAGTGTTTAGACTAATTTTTAAAAGGTTTGGTGATGCCTGGCTAGCATGACTCAGTGGTTGAGTGTCACCTTATGAACCAGAAAGTTACGGTTCAATTCCCAGTCATATACCTGGATTGAGGAAAGGCTCGATTCCCAGTGTGGTGTATGCAGGAGGTAGCCAATCAATGGTTCTCTCTCATTATTAATTTTTTAAACTCTCTCTCCCTCTCCTTTGTTCTCTGAAATCAATAAAAATATATTTAAAAAATAAAAAGGGTTGGTAACTTCACTTATGATATAATTTAAGAAATACTAGAAATAAGCTATGGCATGTCATTGATTAGTTTATTGTGGGGGAAGAAGAAATGTTCCTCTATCCTAGAGGTTCTTTTGCTTGGTCTAATAATTAAATAGACATGGAACAGATTAACAAGAAAAAAATAGTTCTAATATGTATGGGAACCCTGCATACATGAGAGAGTTGGAGACCACACATAGAGGGGAGGTTCAGAGATAGAAAGGAGGAATGAGATAGATAAGACATTCTGAGCCAGGTGAGGTGATGCACCTTGGAGGCTTCAAAGGGTTATTATAGAATTACTAGAGGCCTGGTGCATGAATTTATGCACTGGTGGGGGTCCTCGGCCTGGTCTATAGGGATTGGGCCAAAACCAACTCTCTGACATCCCCCGAGGGGTCCTGGATTGTGAGAGGGCAGTTCTTGGGTGATGTACTCCAGAATCTGGTTCCCTCCTCTCTGGTTCCAGGTGTGTCACCCAAGAAACACAGCTGCTAAGTCATTGCAGCTTGGCAGCTCCTGCACGGAGTGTCTGCCCCCTGGTGGTCAGTGCACGTCATAGCTGCCAGTTGGATGGTCAGACATTTGCTTAGGCTTTTATATATATATAGGTTGGAAGAGCAGACGTTTAGTAAATAAAAGTTTGCCATTCATATATAGGACAAAGAAGTTATCTGTGATAATCTGTTTCATTATGGACCAGACCCTAATTCAAGTTCTTCTAGGTAGTTTAAGGGAGGGATTGAAGTTCCTCCTGAGTGGGCAGCTAAACCTGCCTTAGCTCAAAAGAATCCTCACACTGCAGAGATACATCTTGGAGTGACTCATTCTGAACCCCCACATTATTCATTAATTTAGTCATTCATTTAATAATAATTTGTTGATCACCTACTATGTGCCAGACAGAGTTCCAGGTGATGATATTCAGCAGTAAACAGGATATTAAAAAATCTCTGCCCTCACAGAGTTGACATTATAATAGAGACAAACAATAAAACAAATAATATAGAGAGATAGATATACATATATACAAACACAAAAAAACATTGACTATATAAAGTCATTGACTATACATTACTAACATATATATATGTACACATAGTATTGATATATTATTTATAAGATTATATATGCATGTATATATGTGTGTCTATGTGTGGAGAGATATAGATATAGATATAGATATAGATAGAGAGCTATATATAGTCAGATATTAATATATTCTATAAAGAAATGATAAATATAAAAGAAAGATACAGAGTTTTAGAAGGTTATACAATTGTATACAATTGTAAATCTGATAATTAAGAAAGGCCTTGCTCATAAGTTGACCTTTGAGCGTTAGAATAAAAATGTTGAAGAAATCATGAGGATATCTGAAAGAAGAACTGCCATGCAGAAGAAACAGCAAAAACATCAAGATGACTCAAATGAAATGAGCAAAGGGGAGAGTAATAGAAAGTGTCAAAGAAGTAATGGGAACCATATCATATAGGGCACTGTAAAGCTTTTGTCTTTCATTCTGAGTGACAAGAAAGCCATTGGAGTGTTTTGAGCAGCAGAGAATTATACTCTGATTTATATGTTTAAAGAATCACTCCTAAGCAGCTTTAAAAGCCTATAAGAAACAAATGGCAGAATTGGAAGAGGAGATCCTGGCTGGAGGTACTCATGTCTAAATGAAACATTATGAGTTAATTGTGTTTTAACATTGGGTGGTGCTTCTTTAGAGCATGTGCTGTGTTTATTCATGGGAGAAAGAATTTATTGACCAAAAAATGTGCATATTTATTCTCAGAAGGATTTTATTTAACTCAGCTCTCCCAACAAATTGGAATTATTTAAAATCAAAGTATTTTCTGAGTGAACCCCATACTCTGTGGGGATCAAAATTTCCCTTCCAGGATTATACATTAACCCCATTTCATATTAACCAGCTTTGTGGCATTAGTTATCAAGGAAATGATGATTGAAATCAAAGAGCAGCCTGGAGTCTATTCTTTGGTGCTACTGTGTTTTCTGGGTTGGGAAGAAAGGTATCGTTGATCTTAAAGAATTAGGAAAGATGGGTTCCTAGATTTACCATTCCCCTTGTCCTAGCAAATCTACACTTTGGAGCCTGTCAGTAGGAAGAGCCAACCTTAACCTGTCCCATGAAGGACCACAACCTCCCTTACGACACAATGATGCAGCTGAGGGAGTGCAATAGAGCCAAAACCCTAGGCCAGTGGTCGGCAAACTGTGGCTCATGAGCCATATGTGGCTCTTTGGCCCCTTGAGTTTTTAGCAAAGGTCAGTTTAGGAGTACCCTAATTAAGTTAATAGCAATGTACCTACCTATAAGTTTAAAATATTTGGCTCTCAAAAAAATAATATTTGGCTCTCAAAAGAAATTTCAATCGTTGTACTATTGATATTTGGCTCTGTTGCTTAATGAGTTTGCTGACCACTGCCCTAGGCTATGCCTGAGTAATCACAATTCTCTCTACTACTCACTGAGGTAGTAGAGTCAAGAAGATTCCCCCTAAAGAGGAGAGCAGAAGTCTCTTGCCCATTAAGGAGATGAAAGGAGTACCTTACCTAAAAGTTTGCTTGATTTCTTGGGGGAACAATTTCAAATCATACTCTTTTGAAAAGTAGCTGCATATAAATAAAAAATATTTTGACTTTTAGCCGAAACCGGTTTGGCTCAGTGGTAGAGCGTCAGCCTCCAGACTGAAGGGTCCTGGGGTTGATTCCGGTCAAGGGCATGTACATTGGTTGTGGGCACATCCCCAATAGGGGGTGTGCAAGAGGCAGCTGATCGAAGACTCTCTCATCGATGTTTCTAGCTCTCTATCTCTCTCCCTTCCTCTCTGTGAAATATCGATAAAATATATTTTTTTTAAAAAGAAAAAAAAATATTTTGACTTTTAATTTCTCAGCCAAAATTCACCTGCACTTACCTCTATCCCTTATCATGTTTTTATTTGCATGGTTATCACTTTATATAGTTTGATATCATCTAAATTTTAACAAGTTATATATTGTTAATGTTTTCCTCAATTTTGACATTGTCATCTTTCATTAAAATATTTACTCCACATTTAAAAATTTAAAAAATCACTCCTGCTGTTCTGTTGAGAAAAAGGAGAAGAGCTAGACAGCTATTAATTCAGAGGAATTCAGGGGACAAAGTAATGAAAATGGTGAGAAGTGGTCAGATATGAGACATATTTTAAGGGTAGAATGAATACGGTTGCTGAAAAACTGGACATAGGATGTGAGAGAAATAGAGGTTTCAGGAAGTCTGGAGTCTTTGAACAATGGGAAGAATGAAAACTGAAAGAGTAAAACAGGGACACTGCAGTTGCAGCAGTGAGGGGTGGGTGTGAGGAGATAAACTATGAAGAGCTCAGTTTAGATTCTGTTAAATTTGAGATATCTATTAGAGATCTACAGGTCATAATATGCTTGCAAGTCAAAATTAATTTTAAACTGTAATAAAGAATAAAAGGCATTTGTTTGAGCAAAAAGCAGCTGCAGATCCAGAGACACAGACTCAGGTTGCAACCTAAAATTCGTTCCACAGAGACAAAGGGAAGGCAGTCTTTTATCCAAAAAGTTCCCACCCAGATTCTCAATTAGGTCCGTTTTATGTAAATGAGGTATCCAAATTGTGCAGTTCTGATTGGACAGGGCAGGCCTTCATCTGTTGCTAGAAAGATGAAACCAGGGTTTCCCTGCAGTTGTTGACTCAAGATTGTGTATAGAAGCAGCATATAGTGCCAGATGAGAGTTCAGTCACGTTCTTCCTGAGTACCCTCTCAGCAAATGGCTGGCAGCCTCATATTATTATGAAATCTTATCTTTTAAAAAATATATATATTTTATTGATATTTTACAGAGAGGAAGGGAGAGAGATAGAGAGCCAGAAACGTTGATGAGAGAGAAACATCGACCAGCCACCTCCTGCACATCCCGCACCGGGGATATGCCCGCAACCAATGTACATGCCCTTGACTGGAATCGAACCTGGGACCTTTCAGTCAGCAGACCGATGCTCTACCACTGAGCCAAACCAGCTTCGGCATGAAATCTTATCTTAATCTTAACAGAACAACCTTGTTCATCTTAACAGATAAATTTCTTCAAATGAATTTGTCTTCTCAGGGTCCGCATGGTAATTTTCATTTCAGAGCCAAGGCCATAAACATTTTCATATATTTGTAATGTTTATGCTCCCTCAAATGCTTGTATGTTTATAAAAATACCTCGTTGTTTAAAATTAACTTCAGTTTTATGTTAGCCCATATGTTAACATATTGTTTTTCCAAATGAACAGGAATTATAACAACTGACTGCAAAGGCAGTTATACAAGATTAAACAAAGGTACAATTTGACTCATTTTACATGTTAATCACATAATTTGGAAACCTTTGCATTAAAAATCAAACAAATACATTCTTCCATTCTGGCTAATGTTGATTTCACTTCCAAAAATCATCTATGTTGTCAATACTATGAAAATTAAAAATTATCGACCCACATTATCCACATGTACATGAGAACTAAAATCAGGTTTATTTCTGATTTTCATAAATTCATGAGCTTATATCTGGTGTTCAATCATGCAGGACTATAATTTGTACTCTTAGCATTCTCTTCATTTATTAAAATTCAGCTTATTTGACTCTCTGGTGTCAGAAAAATGTGTCCAGCGTCTTCCAAAAGCATGCATGTCATCCCTTTTTGTTTCACAGAGTCCCAGAGAAGTCAAGATCTGAGCCCGGGGCACTCAGAACACAGGTTGTGCTGATCCCGGCCCAGTGGGTCAGGGCAGTCACCTCCACTGTGGATCACAGACAAATGGATACACGAAGCAGAAATCGCTCTATTAAGCATATCTTTATTTCTGTCTTGAACTGGTTTAACCTGAGTGTTCTATCATTTCTATTATTTGTTTCAGCCACTCTAGGTAAATAATCAAAGGATCTTGGATTTCAATCAGCAGGAAAAATTCATGGATGGTGAAAAGAAATGCAGGGAACAATGCAGTTCAGTTAGAATATACATAGTTAATCCTCACCTGAGGGTATTTTTTTCCATTGCTTTTCAGAGAGTGGAAGGGACGGGGTGAGATGGAGAGAAACATCCATGGGAGAGACACATTGACCTGTTGCCTCCTGCACTCGCCCCCAATGAGGGCAGGGAGCAAACCCACAACTGGGATACGTGCTCTTGATTGGGAATCGAACCTGAGATCTTCAGTGCTTGGGATGATGCTCTAACCACGGAGACACACTGGTCAGGGCAGGATAGACTATTTTTAAAAAGGAAAATAAATAAGAAAGGAAGGCAGACAGGGAAGGAGGGAGAGGGAACAGGGGAAGAAGAGACTAAACCAGGTACTCCTGCCAATCCAGCTTTGTATTTCCTATATTTCCTCCATTTTTGTGTGCCTCTCATTTCCTAACCATTCTTGTGAGAGGTAGTTTTTATATTTTCATAATGCTGACTGTGATTTCTGTCCTATTTCCTGCTTCCTCCCAACCATTTTTTTTCCTATTAACCCTCAGAGAGCTTTGAAACAAATTGGCTGCCTATTAACCTAAACACACTATTCTGATCTAAGTAAAAATCCAGAGTGAGTAGCTGATTATGTAAATAAGAGCATATTCCATTTTGTTTATTTATTTGTTTATGGCTAATCCTGACCTGAGGATATTTTTCCCATTGATTTTTAGAGAGTGGAAGGGAGGAAGGAGAGAAAGACACAGAGAAATATCGATACAAGAGAGACACATCCCTGCATGCACCATGATGGATCAGGGGAATCAAACTCACAACCCAGGCATCTACCCTTGACCAGGAATGGAACCTGACACCCTTTGGTGCATGGGCCGATGCTCTAACTATTGAGCTACCAGCTAGGACCAGCATACTCCATTTTAACCTGAGGATTACAGAAAGGACAAATTTCTCCTAGTCAGCAAGAACTACAATAACCCCGCAATCTTATGTTTGGCCTTCTATATGAAAGATAAAATGTCTGAATAGAGAAGGCTGCAGACTGGAATTTTTAAATTAAATTACCCAGATAATTGCACAATTTTTCAGATTATTATGCTATTAGCAACTTAAGCTAAAACCACATAGACCAAGCTAAAGGCTTGTCTACAGAGTTAACTTTTTATTCTGCTTAGGTGCAATCATTGAACTTTCCTATATTCTTTTTAGTCACTAGATTTAAAAGAAAAGTGAGCGAGAAAAAAAAAAAACAGGAAAGAAAAAGGAAAGATGAGTGATTTGATCATCACAAACCCTAGAGCCCTGTTAAAAAGTATTTGTACTTTAAAAAATCTTTTTTGCTGAAAGCTTTTTCAGGAGAAATAAATTATACTGACTCTATATAAATAAAAGTAGAAAGAGCAAAGACAAACATGAACATATATTACCAATGCTATTCATCAAATATAGTTGACACTTCAATCTAATCCAGCAAATGAAAACACAGAAGTTTATAGAGTTATAGGAAGTAAGCAATTTAAACATAGCAGGGCACAAGGTCATCCAACAACACCAGTAGGAAGATGTTCCCTTCTCTTTTCTCTCATCCGTTTGAACCTCTTAAATCCTGATTGATACCCATCGCCCTCACAGGGTGAGGTGATCTTCAAATCAGATCATTAATAAGAGCCGTTCAAATGTTCCTTAACAAGTCCACCTTGCTCTAATGTCATAAAAGGAAAGGACATATCATGCATTTCATACTAAGATGGTACAAGGTTTCTCTCTCCATAATAAAGTAATGCATTTCTTAACTAATTAGTTCATTAATTCTAAATGTGATTCCCAGTAGAAACTCTTTGAGATCGTTCATCTTTCTTAAAAGTATGTGAAGCTATAAAACACAGCTGTCAGAGCACTGTCGTCGCCAATCAAGCACAGTCCGAATGGGAGAGGAGACACAGAGCTGTGAAAATACACCTCATTTGTGTTTAGAAACAAACCTCCAAGGCCGCTTGATAACCAGAAGTCAGAGCCATGTCATGCAGATGCTGTGGTAAACTTTACGGCTGCAGTTAGGGAGGGGCAGTCTCCAAAGCACTGCTCAAACGCTTTGCTAGTCTATATGTAAATACTTCACTAAAACCACTGAACGGTGATGGAGTTCAATATTAATATCACAAATTAAAGATGACATCTGAATACCTAGCATCCAGAAGAGCGATCAGAGCTCGTGGCAAGGCAATAATCAGTGGCTTAAGCAAGTTTCAAGCACCGTGGGGGAGAAAACAAATGTGATGGAGCTTGGAGATTGCAATGGTGCGTGAAGAACATACCATATTAAAGAGCAACTGCTGATTGACCTGGTGATGAAGTGGAGGATATGACCATATGCTTCCATAAAGGACATTTGGAAATGGCTTCGAGGCGATCCCCTGAGAGCTCATGACTATTACCTGGTGTATTCCCATTAATTGACAATGTAAACTTTATCGGTAACAGTGAAGTAAGCTGTCAAAATAACTGCCTGTCCTCCTGGGAGGAAAAGATTACCTGAATAATTATCATGCTCAGCCTGTTTTCCCAACAGAAATATCAAAGGGTTATTATGATGGCTGGATTGCCCTGAAGTATTGTGGTCGTTGTCTGGGAAAGAGGAAGGGTTTCAACTTCTTTACTTGGGTAATTGAGATGGGGAAACACATGTGGGAATAGGAACATAAAGTTATAGAAGAAGTAAGAGATAAAATCAATGAGGTTTATAATCCCAAGCAGGAGGCCCCTTGCCATATGCTGAAAATACTATTCTGGGCCTGCTTTCTTCAGTAAATCATGTTTTATTTATCAACACCAATAATAAAGAGCATGCCAGGGAGCGAGCTCAGATGGCCCCAGGCCTGCCTAGATCCAAGAGTCTCCGCAAAGGAGGCTAAGCAGTTCCCAAGGCACCGCACCGCCATTTCTTCCTTTCCTTTAGGAACACGACAGGAAGCAAAGATGAGCACAGATGTAAACAAATGTTATTTTCCTGTGATAATGTGTACAGGGGTTTCAAGAATAGCCCTGGCCAGTTTGGCTCAGTGAATACAGCGTCAGCCTGTGGACTAAAGGGTTCCTGATTCAATTCCACTCAAGGTTTCGGGCTCAATCCCCAATAGGGGGCATGAAGGAGGGAGCCAATCAATGGTCCTCTCTCATCATTGATGTTTCTATCTCTACCTCTCCCTCTCCCTTCCTCTCTGAAAGTAATCCTATTTAATAAAAGAGTAATATGCAAATTGACCATCATGCCAACACACAAGATGGCCGCCCCCATGTGGACACAAGATGGCTGCCACAAGATGGCTGGTAGGGGAGGACAGTTGTGGGTCATCAGAGGAGGGCATTTGGGAAGGACCAGGCCTGCAGGGGAGAGCAGTTGGGGGTGACTGGGCCAGCAGGGGAGAGCAGGTAGGGGCAATCAGGCTTCAGGGGAGGGCAGTGAGAGGCAGTCAGGCCGGCAGGAGAACAGTTAGGCATCCATCAGGCTGGAAGGGGAGTTGTTAGGGGGTGATCAGGCTGGCAGGCAAACGAGTGGTTGGAAGCCAGCAGTCCTGTATTGTGAGAGGGATGTCCCAGATTGGAGAGGGTGCAGTCTGGGCTGAGGAACACACACCCCATGCATGAATTTCGTGCACCAGGCCTCTAGTAAAAATATATTATATATATGAAAAAAGAATAGACTCTGGAATCAGGCTTCTGGAGTTCAAACCCTAGCTCTGTTACCTACCAGCTGTGTACCCTTGGGCAAATTAATTTATCTCTCTGTGCTTCAGCTTTCATCTCTAAAAATATGGCTACCTCACAGGTCAGGGCCTGGAACATGTTCTATCTATACCACCTCTTACTATTGTCTCCCTGGTCCTAGAACAGTCTGAGGACATGTTTAGGGAGCAAATTAACAGTCCAATGGTTGTGCTGGCCTCACTTCATCTTTCTGTTTCAAAAGTGAGAAGGGGTATTTTAAGACTCCCATATATAACTCCTCTAGCTGTGTCCCTGGCCCCACAGAAGAATCCACACCCTGGGTTGCTGTTTAGGCTGAACCTGGGCCCAGGTGGCGATGGTCGCCCACGGGCACTTTCCCCACTTGTGGCAAAGGCTGGGTACCTGGCAGGACCACAGGCACCCTTTGCCCCCGCTGACTTTCTTTGCTTCCAAGCGTGGGGAGACAGAAGCAGAACAATGCAGAACACAGACACCCACCCCACTGGAGAGACTTGTCCCTCCACTCTTCCCTCACAACTACGGAAAGCACCAGACTTCCGATGCTGATGGTTTCCTGGGATCACTTCCCGAATAAACAGTTGGCATTAGAATTTTTGTCTAGGGTCTTCTTGTGAGGAAACCAAACCTCAGATACTCAGTTTGCGGGGGTGGGGGTGGTGGTACTACTGGGGCCTGACAGAGGATGGGGAGCTGCAGCGGTTAACTGCTGTAGGTGTCGCAGATTCGGTGTCAGCATTGGCACTGAGGCAGGCACCTGTCAGCAGGGAAGTGAGAAATGACCACAAACACTGGCATCTTATGCTGATCTTCGTGCCTTTTATTTATGGCCTTCTCTTTTTCTAAGTATGCTTTTGCTCCAAGAGGCTTTCAACGACAAGTATTCGCAGCCACACACACACACAAAAGAGATCAAAACAGTACCAAAGAGACTGTTGCTTTAAACTATAATTGTGCGCATCGAGGCAGTCAGTGAAAGACAGGTGCCACATTGGTTGAGATTTGTTCCCTGTGCCTTTTCCACAAGGCTGACTCACATGGGAGGCTATGACAGGCGAGCAATCTCCCTGTAACATCGCCGACCACAGCTGCACACTCCATAACCGCTATAACAGAAAGCAAACGGTGATAAAGGCGCATTGCCTTGCCCTTGCGAGATCAAACAACATTCGGGCTGATGGAGGTACACTTTCCTGTCTCCTGAGAAGTCCATATTTCTGGATATTGCTGAACAACCAAGACTTTTCCTAAAGTAAGATTTAAAAAAATGATTGTGGTGTAGGCCTCTATTCCAAAAGGAGGACAAACTGCTATTTAAGTTCTGCGAGAGAACAACAGAGACCCTGAATGGAGAAGGCGTCTCTGACCCATTGTAGAGAAGACAAATAAAGATGGACTGTCCATTAGTACCCGCCTTGAATTCAGGAGTAGCTGGAGTGGGTAGGGCCGGCAGGAGTTATCTTTCTTTAATGGCTACTTCAATAGAGATGTTCACGCGAACATTGTTCTTGGGGAAAAAAGCTCCTATTCTGTAAGATACTTGTCACATTCCAATTAAAAATAGATTTACTGTTAAGGGCTAGGAGCATATTGGTTTCCTTCCACCTATATTTTGTCTATTGTTGAAAGTCTTACATAAAGAAAAAGTTAGAGGCCGGGAAGAGCTTTTTATAAGTACAGAGTGGGGAAATATTGCCACTTTAAAAATATCATTTCTGAAAGAAAGCAGAGGTGTCAGAGACAAAGCGGAAAAGAGGGAGATGTGTCAGACAGTCAATAGTATTTATTGAACACTCACTGTGTGGGGAGGACACAGAGGGCATAATACACGGTGTACTTGTTGTCCAGGAGCTTGGAAACAGACGGAGGGGCAGCGTTAAGACAAGGAAACACTTTTAAAACATGCCACTGGCTGCAGCTCCAAAGAGTCGTGTGTGAGTGGGAAGGTGTGAGGGTGTGTTTGCGTGTATGTTTGAAAGGAGCTTGAAAGTGAGAAACAGCCACGGTAATGAAATCAGAGCATACACAACCCTGAACGCAGGAGAAATGCTGCAAGAATACAAATGACCCCGTAGCACTTCTGTCTTTCAGCTGGCTCTCCTCTGAGTGTAAATCAGAAGTGGAAACATGACACAGGTTACCTTCCTTGTCATTGGCAACGACCATGTCTGATAGCTAACGGTTCAAAGATACGCATCATATGTAGATCCTGTTCCCCCTTATGGAAGCAACTTGTCTCGGAAAATGCCATGACAGGGAGCCATATTTGGGGGCACAGGAATCGTTTGCATGATTGCTTGGTCTGCTGGTGAATGCAGGCCTTCATGGAGAAGTCGTTATTTCATAAACCGTACCTAGGGATCTCCAAACTGTCAGGCTCGGTTTGTAAAAGTAAATAAATAAATAAAAAAAGATATGATAAAAAATGTCTGGCACAAGGTTTTCTGACTTTAATATTTCCCCCACCTCCATACCATTCATCTTCCCAGTCATAGCGGGCACTCCATCAGCGGTGATAGCTGCTATTTTCTCTGGATTTAGATCAAACAACCTCAGAACATCCATCAGGGCCATTTTTACATCCGCTCTCCTTTGATGCCAAACCCCAAAGATTCCCCATCATGTGCAGTCTGCAAGTTGTTGGACTGACAAGCATTAGTAACCTTGGAATGTCACCCAGACACCCGCTTTCATCTTGAAGGAAGCTAATGAATTTTGCTGCAACCAACTTGGGTGTTGAAATCATTTTTCTTTAGGTCACCTTTCATAGTTAAAATAGTTGACTTTCTTACAAGTTTACTTTCTTCCTGCCGAGTCAGGGAGGATTGAGCCTGAGGACAAGAACGTGTGGAGCACAGGATTATGATACCTGCTTTTCCCAAGCGGAGTGAAACGTGTGCTTTTTAATCGTCTGGGCAAATCCCTAATTTCTTAGCGTTTCCTTATCTGCTAAACGTGATCCTAAAAGTATCCTCCACAATTAAGGGTTTTCAACTTTTTAAGCATAAGATCCCCGTTAAAAATAATTATATGAGATATGCAATGTACTTTTAATATGTGTGTGTAAGAAATTAGAGTTTTGCCCAGATTATGAAGAGAAATACACAGTGCTTGCCGAAACCGGTTTGGCTCAGTGGTAGAGCGTCGGACTGTGGACTGAAAGGTCCCAGGTTCGATTCCGGTCTAGGGCACGTACATTGGTTGCGGGCACATCCCCAGTAGGTGTTGTGCAGGAGGCAGTTGGTCGATGTTTCTCTCTCATCAACGTTCCCAGCTCTCTATCTCTCTCCCTTTCTCTCTGTAAAATATCAATAAAATATATTTTTAAAAAATAAAAGAAATACACAGTGCTAAACGCAGGTAAAAGAGTTCTGTACTCCAGACTCTCTTGTCCCCAGGGTCAGTCCTCTCTGCCACTCTAACACAGCAGACAAAAAGTCCTATAAAAAAGCAAAGTATTTGAACTATGAAAGTGAGCTAACAAAAAATCATTTCACATCACACACAGACAGTCTTCCATGTGGAACCGAACACCCATTTGGCATAACTTAAAGGTGAAAATTCAGAATAATATCAAGCTAACTTAAATGCATTTATGTTTATTAAACACTATAGCAACTCTACGTACACTTTACCAGGATACAGACATGTGAGAAGTATGGAGTATCAATGTAATCTGGCCTTGATTAAAATTTGCCTATTCATCAAATTAACTGAGTTCCGCAGCTTTGAGAGCCACTGGTCTGGGGCTAGCACACGCAACAACTATTCCTGGCTCTCTACTGTGCTCAGGCAGGGAAGAGCGTCAATGTGGCCCAAGTCCAGGACTCATGCATTGATGTAATTAATGTTTATTGAAGAATAATCACGTGCATTTCACTACTGTTTGCCCACTCATTGCTGGGGGGCAGAATAGGCCCTCAGATGTCAAATTGAAATAATTCATGAACACATGTCCTAAGGGCTCCACCTTCTCTCCAGTTCCTGGTTCCCAGAGGAGATAGCTGGATACTTGGTACCTTCACCGGCTCCTGCCCTCACAAGCACATAGCAGCCTTTGGACCCCTGCAAAACCCCACCTACCCAGTGTTTCTTTCAGGTCTTCACCCTGCGACTCACACCTGCTGCTCAGTTCCTGGTCTCTCGCCGGCAGCGCCCACAGAGCCACTTGAGGGCGCCAGCACCCTCCGTGAGAAGCTGCACCAGTCACTGCCACACTCCCTGCAGGCTTCTCACAGAGGCTTCGCCAGGTTCTCACTGGAGCGGAGGGAATGCTGTGCTTTCCCGCTTTGTGTCACACTTAGTCAGCCAGGCGTCCACGGAGCAGAGGACTCGCCTAACCCCGCATAAAAACCGCTCCCTCCGCTTTGCCTGCGGCCACTATTCCAGGGACGAAGATCTGGTCATACACTCAGTGAGCCCCACTCTGCCCTCCCAGGCCTTGCCTCCACCACCTGCCCCCACGTCCACCTCCCCCATTTCTTGGGACAACTGCGTGTGCCTCTAGGACATTTAGGCCTCCAAACCATCTGGGGATGTTGATACAGTGCAAACACTCATTTAAGAAGGCTGTCTGGGCCTGCATGTCAGGGCGTGAAGTAGGCACAAAATTTTAAAGGGGAGGGAGGGCGACCGAAAAAGCAATAATCAAGATAAGAACTATTTTAATGCAACATTTGAAATACAATATTTATTTATTTTAATTAAAGTATTTTAATGATATGTTTTATTAACAAATATCAATATGATAAACATTTTATTAAGGTGATATTGGCAATATTTAAAGCAGTATTTTGAAAAAGTAAATATTAAGACCAAAAAAAAACCATGATGGACAAGATATTCAAAATTTAAATGCAGAATTAAAGATCCCAAGCGAGCCCAGCAGATGTGGCTCAGTGGTTGAGCATTGATTGACCCATGAAGTAGGAGGTTATAGTTTGATTCCTTGTCAGGGTACATGCCTGGGCTGGGGACTCCATCCCCAAAAAGGGGTGTGTGGGTGAGAGCCAGTTCTCTCTCATCACTGGTGTTTCTACCTCTCTCTCCCTCTCCCTTCTTCTCTGAAAGCAATAAAAATGTGGGTTTTTTTGGTTGTTTTTTTTTAAAGATAAAGTCCCAAGCAATGTTGATCAGAACACACATTTAACAGCAAATCCTCATAGTCAAAAAATATTTTAACTTTTTGTGTGAGGTCACAACCCCTCTTTTTGTCAATTAGGAATCAACCTGCAAGTTTGGGTACATGTTAGGACCATATATATTGCAGACCTCAGTAGTGGTTGTGTTTTCACTTGACACTCTGTGGGTGTCAAGTTATCGCCTGCATTTTGCATCTATCTACTCCATTCTTCTCTCATCCGGGCTTTAAAGGGCTTGTTGACTGAAACATCTAGTGGCTATAGCTGACCTGTAAGTCCACCAGGAATAACTGCTAGGTGTGTTTGCAAACCTGATGTGCAACGCTTTTTTGTCTGTTCTGTTAAATGTTCTCGGAATTGATCAAAGACAAGCAGAGCTGGCTTCATTAAGAGCTCCCCAGGTCTTCTGAACCAAACCTTTGCAAACCAAATGGCCGTAATGTCTTCATTCATCCATCCCTTCTCTTGAACTTGCACAATAATGCCAGGTGGCATGGTCTCTTTAGGATGTTTTCCTCTTAAAAATAAACATAAGAAGCAGTTTAGTACCATCCGCACAGCATGAGAGCACAGCAGCAGAGTGTGCCTTGTCATGCCCATTGTTTTGATTGCCATTGTTTTGATTCCTTTCACATCAACAGTTCTGTTGGAAGGCACATCAAAATTAAGAGGCATCCCATCCATGTTTGCAATCTGACTTGGTTCAAAGTCATATATATATATTTTTTTTTCCGGAGTTGTATGACATAGGAGTGAAACTTTTGGATTTTATCCTTATAAACTGGTGGCATTTTCTGAGCTAACTTGTTTGTGTTCTCAGTCAACCCTTCTCTCCTCATGAAATTGAAATAACATTTTATCTTTCCTATACAATCAACAATGTTCATTTCACTTGCAAACATTCTTGCCTGATATTGAATAAGCTTGGTTGACACACATCAGCCACACTGGCACTGCTCCATAATCCAAGTCCTAGGCCTCTGCTCCAAATTTGCCCATTTTGCTGATCTCCCTCTTAAGGCCTTCTTTTTTGTCATCTTAAGGAGTTGTTCTTCCACTGTCTGATCATACACTCAGTGGGAGGAGGTCCAAATGGTCTCTCTGCGGCTCTATTTCCATGCTCTTTTGTATGGTTGACCACATTCGGTTTGAATTTTGCAGAGCAAGACAATTGCTTACCAGTATTTATCTTTTTATTTTTTGTCATCTTTATGGGCTCAGAATGCTCCAGTCCCTGTTGCATCTGTGCACTCTCCACCTCCAACTCCAATTATGGCATCAGCTGACATCAGTAACAATAAAACTTGTAATTGGAGGAAGCCTGTTGGACAAGGTATGGGCAGCTATGCACCCACACAGCTCCCTCCTTGGCAGACATCCATGTATAAGATACCCCTCGATTTTCAGTATAATGATTTTATCTTATACACAGAAAATACGGTTTATATTCTAGAGCACTGGTTCTCAATTTGGGGAGACCTTGCAAGGCCTGGAAACATTTTTGGTTCTCACAAGATCTGAGGAGTATATCGGCATCCGGCAGGGATCAGACAATGCCCAGGAGAGCTTCCCACAACAAGGAATATCTGGCCTAACATATCAATAGTGCCAAGAGTAAGGAATCCTGCTATAAAAATACTATACCAAAGGTAATAGACATCATTAATGTGTTTGAACTGACCTTTTTCTGACTTTTACATTGTTTTTCTACTCTTCATCTTCCTTCACCATAAAGAAAGCATTTCTATTTCTGACTCAGGAATTGACTTAGGCGCAGTCAATAAATAAAACCTCTCTTGGTAGAAAGATACAGTATAAGAAAATTAATTTTGGGGGGCATGAGGGAAATAGCACATTGGATGACAAATAGAGAAATTTAGGAAGAGTTCCTACATATTGCTAAATTAGAATCAATTAAGGATGCAAACCCATTGAGGTTATGTAAAAAGTTGTTTTCAACTATGTTTAATGAAAGTAAATTTTGAACTATATTCTCTGGTGTAGAATTTGGAAAAGTTATCATACCCTTAAATTTTGTAGCATTTTGGATTTGAAACCAGTAGAAACTGATCTATCTTTTTAAAATTTTTATGTCAATTGATTCGTAATATCAGATGCAAAAAAAATGCTTAGAAATATCATTTAAATGAGCAAGCATATGAATTGATAAGACATCAATACATATATTTTCATCTCATAATAATATAGAGGATTACAATGGATAGAGTCCAACCTTACTCTGGACCCTTCGTGGTCACAAAGCTCCAAGGTACAAATCAATTATAAATGGTTTTGAAGATCTTAAAATAAATTTTTCCTGATCTGGACAAACATTTAAATATAAAATTACTAAATTAGTTAATAATTATTGCAGAGCTATGGATGGATGATTTGCACATTGTCTTTGAGCTCCAAAACCACCTTTCTTTGTGATGTGATGGGTGGGATTTAACAAACTGCATCTCTGAGGCTCCCTTGCCATCAACCGAGCCTCTGTTAGGTTCTCTAATGGAAGCACAGATAGGAGATTGGAAGGCAGAAGGAAGGGAGAAGTTATTTCTGTCTTGTTCTTTAGCTTCTGGACAGCCACTCCTCCAGCCTGCAGGTTGTTTGGGCACTCCCAGCGGCAAACTTGGTATCCCCGCTCAGGGACTGACACCAACTGGGGGGCAAGGTGGGGGCCAACCCTAGGCTCCTAAGTTCTGATGACCTCTTTTCTCTTTTGTTCCCTTGAGCCCAGGGGTGGGGTAGCTGCTCCCAGAAGTTACTAATATTAGGGAAATTTATGAATGCATCTCTGCTCTTTCAGACTTCAAACACCTATGGAAATAATTTTCTGTCTCTGCTTGCTACCTATTTTTGCTTCTAGTTTCCTTACTAGAACCTAGATATAACTATACTAGAGGCCTGGTGCATGAATTTGTGCACTGGTGGGGTTTGACTACCCCCCCACCCTTGATGGGAGCTGATCAAACAGGGCCAGTGCTGGGGAGGGGCCGTGGGTGGTTGGCTAGCCAGCCCCACCCCTGATTAAGGGGCGGGGGCAATCGGGGGCCAGGCCCACCAGGAGGAGGGGCTGCCCCCTATTAGGCTGGTTGGTTGGCTGGCAGCAGTGGGCATCATAGCAACCAGTTGTTCTGGTTGTTCCAGTCATTCTGGCATCCCGGTTGCTTGGCTTTTATACATATAGATAAGATATAAATACATATCAATCAAAATATATACTAAGATACAACAACAAAATGCATGCAAGTGTGCTGATTATAACTTCTCATATACAGTGGATCAGAGAGGCATTGAACCTACTAGAAATAACGTTTACAACATTTTGTTTCAAGCTTGGTACAGAACAGGTGCTCAGAAAGAGTGTATATTTCTTTGCTATCCATGCTTTTTTTCCTCTGCCAGTGGAAGTTGAAGATTAGGCAGATCAAAATTATTTTTAAAAAAAGAAAATTCCAGCTGTTTGACAGAAAAAAGCAGTGTCTGGAATATATTTCAATAATGTATCGCAACCAGATGTTAACTAGAGTTTTCTTCTCTTTAAAGAGCAACGATGCCTGTCCAGGAGAAACACTTTAATCATTCCACTCTCCCTTTGGGACTATGAAGAACTGTCGCTAGCAAATGCTGCAGGCCTAATTGATAATGTGTGAGTGCGTATATGTGACTGTGTATAACTTATGTTATTTTATTTCTGACTTGCCTGTTAATTTTTAAGAAATACTTCTCCACTTTTCTATAAATCATGGATGTTCTTAAGTCTTAAAAACAAAACCTTGAATATTTGGGCAGCCTGGCTTCAGTCATCTAAATTGTACTATGCCATAACTTAAATGTTTTCCCTAAAACACAAAATCCTGGGAATATTAAAAATTTCTGAATATTCTGACAATTATTGTATTCCACACAAACACAGAAATTGGTGATTTTATACCAATTCCAGTGACATTTGGCATGTAGGTAAAAGATAAATATCTTTATCTTATAAAGCCAGTTGGACATCTTAAAAAACATAATTCCTTTTTGTTCATAATATTCACATTAGACCATACATCTTGGCTCAGTGCTTGAGCATCAACCTATGAACCTGGAGGTCATAGTTCGATTCCCAATCAGGGCACATACTTGGATTGGGGGCTCAATCCCTGGTATGGGGCATGCAGGAGGCAGTCGATCAATGATTCTCTTTTATCATTGATGTTTCTGTCTCTCTCTCCCTTTCCATTCCACGCTGAGGTCAATAAAAATCTATTTTAAAAAGATATTCATGTTAGAGAAAAACTTTTCCTAGTTTTCTTGTCTTCATTCACATGACTGCATTCTGAGTGAGGTCTACAGTTAATAGACCACTTATAGGTTACCAGTGGTCCAGCACCATGAACTATCCAGTGAACACAGAACAACATCTTAGATGCCAATAAGAGTACCAAGGACCTATAAGCTATGGGCCCAGAGTTAAAAACCACTGAACCTCAAGCAAGAATATCTTGCTCAACAGGCTGCTCTCCAGGAACTGGCAGCTGGTCCCAGGGCCCCAGGGCAACCTCAGGAACGCTGAGTCCAGGAGCTCCTCACAGCATCTGACTGACCCCACACTTGTGGGAAGAGGTTTGGAGAGCACCCCAAAGATAAGATGTGGAGCCCAGGGTCACTGAGAATGGTCTGGCTTAGGATACCTTCCTTGGATGACACTGCCACCTTGGCTGGTCACAGCCACCAGAGGAGGATTTAGAACATTTTGAGGAAGGTACTCCAAAACACAGGGGAAAGAGGAGGGAGGACTGAGTTCCTCTGGGTTGGGCCCAGAGCGTTTTCCAGTGTAAAGGCAATGCTAGTCTTCCTAGTAACTGGCTCTTTCAAAAGCATCTTTTCTAGAGACCAAGTATTGTTATTCTGGCAGACAAAAACTTGGAGAAATGAATCTTTCCTTAGTGTGCTAAATCCAAGCATTTATAAATTGTTCTCTATGCACTGCAGAAATATGTGTATATATATTGGAAGCTCATTTTTTTAATCTGCAATAGAACCAAGGAGCAACTCATTAGCAGAATTAAAATACCATCTTCATGCTTTATATATTACTCTCCAGACATTCGTATTCCTCTTAGAATGTACTCCTGGTTTGAACAGAATGGGGCATCTCATTTTCATTTAATTTGTAGCAGAATCTATGAGTAACATGGTATATTTTCTTTTCTCTGTTTTTTTAAAGATGCATCTTTATTATTTTAAGATGCAGTTAATATTTCTTAGGACCTACATTTGCATCACAGATTCCACAGGAAACAACATTATCAAGGTCAGACAGTGCAGAGATTGTCACATACACCCTTCCTTAAGAAGACAGCATTAATGCTGCTGTTACTATTAAACTGTTTCTGTTTCCATGAGGTTAACATATAAAAATGTATTATTCATGAAGCAAAATGCATTTCATATATTTTGCCAATTGTTATTATTGTTCTAGTGGGGGAAATAAATGAAAACGGTGGTAGTTGTAGAAATGCATCCTTATTCAGAGCTTAATATACAATACCAATTTAGACTACTTACCTTCTTCAACTTTAAACCTTCCATTAAACTGCAAAGCTTGATGTCAACTAAACTCTATAAATGTTAATTTAAGGTCAAGGTGCTCCTGGGAAGCATTTGAATGCTTAGAGCACAGCCCAAGGAAACTTCTTTTCTAAGATTTATGGGATGATATGGCTCCTTTCTGAAAAATAGGAACTCTATTTCTACTTTTTCCAATCACTTTCTATTTCAAGCTCTAGGACACACTTTCCTTTATGAATCTTTCTGAGATATTTAATAGCATTCTGGAGATGTTAAAATGCAAATTTTTTCCATGTGTAATGTATAGTGTCTCTCCAATTTAAACTTCATTTAGTAATGCCAAGTGCTCTGTATAATAGCGAGGAATGAATCATCCGTAACTTGGGGCCACCTTCATACATAAAGATAGCCCAAACACAAATGCATCATTTTTAATATCCAAATTATCATGAGGGAGAGTTTGTAGCCAATAATCACTTTTTCTGAAACTAATCACATAACACAATGCATTTCAGGTTTGGTTCAAAGAGGCCCAGGATTCATTTTCCTTTGTTCCCTAAGTTTCTATATAGAATACAATTGGGCACACAGGAATCTCCCAATTCTCCTTTTGGAGGCTACCAAGTCTCTTTCAGAGGTGTCTGGAATTTTGGGGGGAGAATGGTCAGAGAAGCAGCACAGTTTATTATTTACCTAGAAGCCACCAGACCACTTCATTCTATGCATGAAGGTGAAGTGCTGAGAGGGAAGATTTCTAAGGAGAAAAGAGGCATCAACCCGATATACATACCTGTCTCTGAGATAGGCACCAGACAGGCCAAAGTTTACTGACTCTCCTAAAACCCCCATCTACTAGATCAAGGAAGGCAGATTTAACTGCCCCCTTAAGCATTTTGTATAACACATCATCACTTAGAGCAAGTGAAGAACGGCCAGCAAAGATATTGGCTGTGCAGAGTTTTATTAGGTGACTTGACACAACAGCTTTGTCCAGAAAGGCACAATGCTAATTAGGCAGGACAAAGAGATTTTTCTCTCAGAAATTTCAAAGGGAAAAAAAAAATACAGAGTTGAGCAATTAGCAGAGGGGTTGAAGGTGAAAGAATGCACAGAAAAAGCTGCTTTTAGAGGCCACGAGGCAATAAAGGTTATAAATGAGCAGGAGCTCTGAAAATGGCAGAGCCATAAAATAGGAAATGGGCACGTAGAGAGAAATTCCTCGGAAACACGAGGATAAAGAAGTGAAGTCATGTTAATTACTGAGTACCAGGACCCAAGCCATCTCAATGAGACCTGGTTTTAAGCCTTTTCCTAGTTTCCTGTAATACTTGCTATCTCATTCCTTGTTTCTTTTTTTCACAATAAATGTCTCATTACTGAAATAGCTTGAGTTCTTTGCATAGCTCCAACAAAAGTGGGCCTGCTGGTAGCGTATGGAGCTTCCCAGTAAGGCTGTGAAATTAACTAGCAACCCTTATCTTCCGATGGAGGACTTCAGATTACGTGACTGATAAGAGGTTGAATCATGCATACTTTAACTCTAGTCATTGCATTTCTGAGAAAAGTTCTGTCTAAGTAGAAGCAAATTTTGGGGGGGAGGGACAAGGGCAGCTGCAGGTTGGTGTGGTTGGGACCTGCGACAGCAGCAGTGGGAATCCAGAGGTGAGTAGAGCAACTCATTGACCTAGGAGAAGACTACCTGAGAGAAGAATGTCAGTCCTAGACACACTCTAGTTCCGTGGTCGGCAAACTGCGGCTGGCGAGCCACTTTTGGTTCTTTGGCTCCTTGAGTGTGGCTGTTCCACAAAATACCAAGGCCTGGGCAAGTCTATTTTGAAGAAGTGGCATTAGAAGAAGTTTAAGTTTAAAAGACTTGGCTCTCAGATTTCAATCATTGTACTGTTGATATTTGGCTCTGTTGACTAATGAGTTTACCAACGACTGCCCTAGTTTATACTCTGGAAAACAGCCAATGCGGAAAATAGTATAGAGGGAATCTCAAAAAATTAAAAATAGAACTGCCTTATGATCCAACAATTCCACTTCTGGGTATAAATCCATAACCCAAAACACTAATTCAAAGGAATCTATGCACCCTTGTATTCATTGCAGCATTATTTATAACTAGATGCCTGGTGTACAAAATTCATGCACTCGGTGGGGTCCCTCAGCCCAGCCTGTGCCCTCTCGCAGTCCAGGAGCCTTTGGGGAATATCCAAGTGATGGCTTATGCCCACTCCCAGCCATGAGCCCTGCTTCTGGCTGAGCAGCACTCCCCCTGTGGGAGCACATTGACCACCAGGGGGCAGCTCCTGCATTGAGCGTCTCCCCTCTGGTGATCAGGGCATGTCATAGCTACTGGCTGTTCAGCCATTTGGTTGATTTGCATATTACCCTTTTATTATATAGGGTAGCCAAGATATGGAAGCAACCCAAGTGCCAATCAATAGATGAGTGGATAAAAAAAGTGGTGGCATATACATAAATATAGAATGGAATATTACTCAGCCATAAAAAGAATGAAATCCTACCATTTGTGACAACATGAATGGGTCAAGAGGGTATTATTCTAAGTGAAATAAGTTAGACAGGGAAAGACAGATACCATAGATTTCACTTATATGTGGAATCTAGAGAACAAATAAACAAAATTGCAACAGACTCACAGGCAGAGAACAGACTGAGAGTTGCCAGAGAGGAGTGGGTGTTGGGGGACTGGTTGAAAATGGTGAGGCTATTGATAAGTACAAATTGGTATTTACAAAAAAAGTCATAGAGATGCAAAGTATATCATAGAAATATAGACAATAATATTGTAATAACTATGTATGGTGTCAGGTGGGTACTGGAAATATTGGGGGGAACACTTTGTTTTTTGTGGTTTTTTAAAAATAATTATTTTTTTGTTGAAAGTACTACACATGTCACCTTTTTTCCTCCATTAACCCTCTCTAGCCTGCCCCCACCCCTGCTCCTCCCACCTCAGGCCCCCACCATCCCATTGTCTGTGTCCATGGGCCATGCATATATGCATACAAGGTCTTTGGTTGATTACCTCCCACCACCCACCCTTCCCCACCTTCCCTCTGAGATCCTACACTCTGTTCCATGCTTCCATGTCTCTGGATTCACTTTGTTCATCAGTTTATTTTGTTATTTAGGTTCTGCATATGAGTGAGATCATGTGATACTTGTCTTTCTCTGACTTATTTCACTTAGCATGATACTCTTCAGGTTTGTAAAGTATATGATTATCTAACTACTATGCTATACATCTCAATCTAATACAAAATAATATTGAATACCAGTATAAGCTATAATTGAAAAACAAAAATTTTAAAAATTGTTTTTAAAGGAAAAAAATCTAAAATAGAGTTGTGAGAGTAGGAATGAAATTCCAATGAATTCATCTAGGCTTGTTTGTGAGGTGATGGAATCTGGAATAAGAATTTAGAACCGCCGAAACCGGTTTGGCTCAGTGGTAGAGCGTCAGTCTGCGGACTGAAAGGTCCCAGGTTTGATTCCGGTCAAGGGCATGTACATTGGTTGCGGTCTCTCTCCCTTCCTCACTGTAAAATATCAATAAAATATATATATATTTTAAAAAAGAATTTAGAACCTACTTGTAACTGAGAGCACCTCACTTTTTTCCTCTGGGCTTTAGTTTCTTCCTGGGTAAAATTGGGGGGGGGGGGGGCACGAATTAGATAAACATAAAGGCCCCAGATGTAAAAGCTGGTGGTCTCTGACTTGACTCTGACCCTCCATAGGTTAGAACTCTGCTCTCCCTGCCATAAAGTCGGGGATGGAAAGGAGCACTTTTTAGAGAAGAGCTTTGCAATTATTGGCTTTAATTGCCACATGATAAAGTTGAAGGTTGTGGATTGGTGTGTAAATATTGAGTCACAGTCTTCTCAGA
Source organism: Vespertilio murinus (assembly GCA_963924515.1). Classification (NCBI taxonomy): domain Eukaryota; kingdom Metazoa; phylum Chordata; class Mammalia; order Chiroptera; family Vespertilionidae; genus Vespertilio; species Vespertilio murinus. Next base: position 68,545,271 of record OZ004707.1, read on the forward strand.
CTCTATAATATTTTGGCCTAATCAAATTTATAAGAAAAGTATGATTCTTTTTAGTCGCCAATGCAACCAATAAGGGATTGGGCAGCTGGAAGAGCCCCCAAATTGGACTTTTCTCTTCTCTTTGACTTGAGCTCAAGCAAAGACTGGCCAGAGCTGGTATACAACTAACTGCCCTTCATGTGCTAGGCCCCTGGAGATTTGGCTCCAGCTGCCCACAGTTAATCCACTTCTGATCACCTTGCACCATCGCCATTCACCATCTCCCACCTGCCCCATCTAATGACCTCTCTAAAGGAGGAAGGCCCCTTGTGATAACTCCCATCTGTCCTGGGCTTCTCTGACAGGTTCCTGCTCTAAGCTGAGAGGGCATGTGCTTGTCAGCTGTTGTCTAGGTGTGGATTTCCCCTAGAAGTAAACTCTCAGACAAGAATTTGAATTTATTTGGGTGTGATCCTAAGAAACCATGAAAGGGAAGAGAGGAAATTCGCATTATCAAGTCAGTTCTCACTGTGGGCAGCTGAGCCAGGTCCCACCAGATTCCCTGGGAACCTCTGGCATCCTAGGAAGACTCCTGCCTTAAAGTTAGCCCACCTGAGGGCCAGGGATATACCAGAGTCAGCCACTGCCTGAGAGTTAAAGAAGGTCTATCCGCAGCCTCTCCCAGGCTGCCCGATAGGTTAGAGAGGAGACTCTGGCAGCAAGAGAAAGCTCCACGCAAAGAAGCACAGGTGCTCACAATTGGAAGTCACTGAGGTAGAAAGGGCAAGGAGGTAGGATTGGATTCTGTTATGAGGATGCTGCAATTCTTGCCTTTTACAAGATGTGAATGAGAGAAACAAAAGCCCAATTCTCCTAAACTCTGCCAGGTGGCCCTCTGTCCCGGCAGTCCGCCCAGCCATCTTTATGAAGCTTGCGAGATGCAGCTCTTCCTGCTACGGAGGGATATTTTGCTCTGCAATTGCACCCTAGGTGTTTCACCCTGAAATTAGAATTTTGCTCAATCCAGAGAAAGAGTCAAGGTGCCTGGTCACTTCTGCCCACAGGTAAGAGAAAATTCACAGATTACTTTCTGACATATGGCTTCTTCCTTAAAAAGACTTAAAAACTTTCCAAGGTTTTAGAACATTCACTCCACTGAGATGTGTAACGCTTATTTGTGTGCTGCCAGAGACAGGAATTGTATCTCACATTTTGGGATAGTATTGTTCAGACGTTTTTCATTACTCAGCTATTGAAAAATATATAGTTGCCCTCAACAATGTACCCAGAACTATGTCAGCTTCTGGGAATACAATGATGAATAAGACATACTCCCTCTAGTAAAAAAGATGGAAAAGGAAACCTCCACGCACAATAGAGCTCATTAATTAGATGCCTACAGAGGGTCCTACAAAAAATGTACCCACAGGAGGGCCTTGAGTTGCTTGGACCAAAGGGAAGAATAGGGCAAAGGGCAGTGTGTGTGTGTGTGTGTGTGTGTGTGTGTGTGTGTGTGTGTGTGTTAGCATGTCTCCTTTTGAATATCTCTGTGTGAATGTTGAAGGCAGGGCAGTTAGTTTTAGGCAGAGAACACACAGGTGTAGGGGCTCAGAGCCCAGAAAGAAATGATTTAGGAAAATGGCAAGCTGGTCATTGTAACTGGAGCTGAAGGTGGGAAATAATGGGGGGGGGGGGGCAAGAGAGAGAGAGAGAGAGAGAGAGAGAGAGAGAGAGAGAGAGAGAAACAGTAGCCTGATTGATGTGACTCAATGTCTGAGCATTAACCTTTGAACCAGTTGAATTCCTGGTCAGGGCACATGCCCGGGTTGTGGGTTTGATCCCCAGTGTGGGCATGCAGGAGGAAACCAATCAATGATTCTCTCTCATCATTGATGTTTCTGTCTCTCTCCCTCTCCCTTCTTCTCTGAAATCAATAAATATGTGTATTTTTAAAAAAAGAAATAGGGTTGGGAGTATATTACATAAATAATTAAAGTTCCATAATAATTTTCTGAAAAAGAAAAGAAAAGAAAAGAAGAGGAAAGAAAAGAAAAGGAAAGAAGAGAAATAGTGACCATTGATGCCTAATAAGCCAGATGGAGGGTTTGCATTTAGTATGTGGTTATGGAAAGTTATTGAAGGCTTTTAAGTGACATGACCAGGTTTCTTTTTTGGAATATTACTCTGACTGCAATATAAATTAAAGAGTGGGAGCAGCAACCTGGAGGCCAGAAGACCAGTTCTGAGGCAGTTGCAGAAGTCTAGAAGAGAGACAATGGAGTTTTGGATGAGGTGATTGCAGTGGAAATGGAGAAAAGTAATTTTTTTTATCCAAGCTTTACTTTGCACCCCCAAGCAGATATAGACAGCCTTCTTCTATTAGCTCTTTGAATACTATCCATATGGTTGTATATCATGACTTTTTATAATTGTTTACTTGCATATCTATTTCTCTACTGTAAAGCAACTTCCATGAAGTCAATGGATGCTTATTTTTATCTTGGGTTGAGTCTGCCAGCTCTCTGCCTGATACATGGAAGTTTCCCAGATGTTTGTTGAAGGAGAAATATGTATCCCTTATAAATTTCACTCATTTTTCTAGTTCTTCCAATTTGCAAATGTAGGGAACATATTTAAACCCATTTTGTATTTAAAATTTTTTTCTGAGCTCTCCTCTCCAATTCCAGGTTCAACAACCTAATCCTTTTAATGGTTCTTTGTCCAACTTGGTTTTGAATCCTTTAACATTCTAGTTCACCTAATTATACTAAATTCCCAGGTCTGTGTATTACATGTCTGAAATATTTTTTAAACATCATTGACAATGTTATAGATGTCCCCCATTTTATCCCTTTTTCCCCCATCAGGTCTTCTCCATAAGAAAAAAGCCAAGCTGCAGAAGGTGAGACTGAAGAATCTAACCAGTACTATTCCATTGACCAATATCTAGCTGCTGCCTTCCTGATCTCTTTCTCCAAAGGCCAAACTAGAAACTAGTGCAAAAAGAGAGTCCTTTAGAGAATGAACAGTTTCCTCAGACATTCTATAGTAATGTCCCCTATGTAAAGATTGGGGAGAAGGGAAGAGATGGGGACACTGTGGAAGAAGAGTCAGGTGATCAAGAGTGGATCCAGCCCCCCTACCAAAGAGGAAAATCAACCAGTTGATATAGAACCCAACAACATCTGCTTTGCAGTCTCTCAGTCAGGCTGCCAAACACAGAATATCAACTTCAGTTCCACTCACAAGTTACCAACCATCTCTTTCCCACTAAACTAAAGTATTTATCATTCCTTGTCATTTTCCTTTAGATATACATGTATACGCACATACTTTCTAGCAGGAGAGAGACAGCAATATTGAAGAATAAAAGTTCCATTGTTCTGTTGCTTCTAAAGTAAATGATGGAAATTATAAGCTAATTTACATATGGGAGATTAGCAGAGTATCCCTTTATTCCTATTAATATATTTTCCCTTCCTAATTATAAAGATTTGAATCTTTTTAAAACAACTTTATACATAACATTGTGTGGATATAAGAACTGCATGTTAAATGCTAATTCTGAATGAGTTATTTGCATAACCTTACAAAGGAGCTAAATTGCTTGTATTTAATAATAAATAGAGAATTTAAAAAGGGTTGTGGATATCTTGAGAAAATGTGAAACAGAGAAAAAATTTGCTTCTATTTTAAGCTATGCCTTTTTTTTTTTTTTTTTTTTTTTTGCCACTTTGAATTTAAAACTACTTTCCACCCTCTAGGGAAAACTTGTCCTAACTCTGTGATAAGCTTAATAATCCAAGGCTTCTACAACATGACAATTCAAATATATTGAAGGTAAAGAGCTAATATGTTTTTAAATGAACAAGGATAATTTTCAAGAGATAAACTGCATCTAAAGTAGTTTTACATTTGGAGAGTGGAGGCTTTTGAAGATTATAGATTTTGCATATAATAGCAAAATGGACAGCATTGTAGAAGTTATCCAAGAATGCAGGGAGAATCAAAATTCATAAAGAAAGATGAAAGATTTTTCCTTAAGGTATGTGATTTGACAATGTTCGGGACTCAGAGAACAGTTGTCATTTCTGCAGGTGAGCAGGAAAACACTCTAGTAGGTAAAACATGAGAAATAACAAATCTAATTTTGATTTAATGTTCATACATTTTGAAGTCAGGACCCAGGCTTATCAGCATTCAATATAGTAGACCCTTCATACTTTTTTCTCCTTCTCCCTTTAGCTCTTTGCTGAAGTGACTCTACACTCTCCTGGTTTTCCTTCTCTCTTTTTGCCAATGCATTCTCTCCGGATTCTCTTAAACACCCCCTTTCTCTCTTACTCCTCCTTGTTGACTTCTAACTCCATCCTGAACCCTTTTTTCTTTTTCTCTTATCAACATCTTTCTGGGTGTTCTCTTTAGCTTCCGGGGCTTTACATTTTATCTTTATACCCCCTAACTACCAAATTTGTATCCCCCAAACTGTCCTAGAGTTTGGTTTGCAGATCCTTGCCAGCCATCTCTTCTCAGAGGTCTGTCAGCATCTCAGATTCAAAAAGTCAGTCCAAAGCTGTTTTTTTCAATCTGGCCCACCACCCTGCACACCAGACCACTTCAGCAACCAGCACCATTCTATTTGCTCAATATCAACATGATTGTCTCTGCCACTTCTACATTGAAAAAGCATGTCAAATCTTTCTACTGATCATTTCCACCACTGTCACCTACTCTAAGCCACCATCTCACATTGACTATTTTGTTGGCTCTCCTGTCAGCTACTGATACCCATGTCTCCTCCAATCATTTTTCCTACAACAATAAATAGGTAATCTTTTACCTGTCATAAATTGTTGCCAGCTGCCTTTCCTTAAAATTAAGAAGCTGACTCTATACCCTACTGCAAAATGGCTGCTCTGGGTTGCCCCAAGTTTGACCTGATCTATGAATATGCCACCTTTCTATTAAAACCTTTTCAATAGGTTCCCATTGCGTGAAAATAAAATCTAAACTCCTTACAATGGTTTTGCAAACTGAATGTTTGTGTCCCCTGCTTCCAAATTTATATGTTGACATCCTTACCCCTAATGTGACAGTTAAATTGGTAGGTGGGAACTTTGGGAGGTAATTAGGCCATGAGAGTAGAACCCTCATGAATGGGATTGGTAACCTTATAAAAGAGACCCTAGAGAGTTTCCCTAGTTCTTTGTGCCATGTGAAGATGAAACCAAAATGAAGGTGTAGGGTCCGAGTTCCTTGTCTCCGGAATTCAAAGAATGAAATCCCAGAGGACAAAAATGGTTAGCGGAAATGAAGTTTATTGCGAGCATCCATGCAAATTAAAATCTATTAGTCCATGTGTAGAGTCATAACCCACATGGGCACTAGGGATGTGTTCCCCTCCCCCCTCACATGCACACACGGGAACGTCAGGAATCCATTGTGTGCCTGGGAGAGTGAGGAGGAATTGCCCCGTGCTTTTTTCTTTCTTCCTTTCCTTTCCTTTTTTTTTTTTTTTTTTTTTTTGGTATATATGCTTGTTAATTCCTGATTGGTCTTTTCAAAGAATTTTGCAACATGGGATTGGTTATCTCTGCAAGCTCCCTGTCTTAGTAATATTCATACATGTTAAAGTTCATGCCTCTCATGTGTCCCTGTCCTTCCCCACCCAGTTGGGATGCCTTAGTAACTCCACCTAGCTGGGTTCCTGGTTTCACTTCCTCCTCCCATGGTCCCACCCCTATGTACCTAACATTCTTTGGTCTCAAAGACTGAATGAGAAGACCCCTATTCATGAACCAGGAAGTGAATTCTCACTAGATACATTTATTGTGGACTTCCCAGCCTCCAGAACTGTGAGAAATACATGTTTGCTGTATAAGTCACCCAGTCTATGTATTCTGTTATAGCAGCCAAAATGGACTGAAACAGACGGTCCACAGAGAGCCATATGATCTGGCCCTTACCTGTCTCACAAAATTCACCCATCTCCTGACCCCTCCCCCTTTCTCATTTCTCTCCAGGCACACTGACCTTCTTTTAACCACTCAAATGCCCCATACTTTTTCCAGTCTCAGAGACTTTATACATCCTGTTCTTCTATTGTGAATACTCTTTTCCCTGCTTTTTATGTAACTGATTTGTAATTCTCAGTTTAAATTCCACTCTCTCAGAGATTTCTTCCCTGCCTACCAATTCTGAGTAAGTGCTCTCCTGCAAAGTATCATTCTACCCTGTTAAATTCCTTCAAGTATTGATTTCAATTTCTGTTTTATAGTTTTTTGTTTATTTGTCTATTGACTACTAGACAGATAAACCTTAATGAAAGAAATTATCTTTGCTTTATTATATAAAGAGCTTAGTACAGTTCCTGTCACATAGTAGGCCTTCATAAATATTTGTAGAATGAAAGAAGAAATGAATAAGCTGAGGGCAATTACAGTGATAAAGTTTTCTACAAAATTCTTGACAAGTGAGTGAAACTAGTCAACTTCTTCTTTTTTCTTTAAATTTATTTCAGAGAGGAATAGAGAGGGAGAGAGAGATAGAAGCATCAATGATGAAAGAATCATTGATCAGCTGCCTCCTGCTCACTCCCCTAATGGGATCGAGCCCACAACATAGGCATGTGCCCTTGACTGGAATCCAACCCAGGACTTTTCAAGTCCACAGGCCGACGCTCTATCCACTGAGCCAAACCAGCCAGGGCTAGTCATCTTCTTTGAGAGCTTGTTTGGAAATCTAGCTGGGGGGCTCAGCAGCTACCCTTTTACCCTTGCCTGAAGACCAGTCTTCTCCTCTGGGGAAGTGAGCATCTTCCACAAAGCACATGGCTTGGGGAGGAATGCACATGGATCAGTAAGAGAGGAGGAGGTCACTTGCCAGCCAGATCAGCCGAGTCAACCCTGCCGGGATCAATGGGGTAACTGATGTTACAGCCAAGTCATTCTCACATCCCTAGTCAGCTTCTTTGTATCTCAAAATTCACTGGTGATTGGCTGCAATTTGCTACTTGAAGACTTAATATAGTTTATAATCTATACCAACATTTTCATGTTGAAAGATTATTAAAAATTTTGGAATATAGCCTTTCAAAATGTCAAGTGCCTATTGTATTGAGATTTTTAATATTTTCAAGTGATTTAAACTAAATTGCATTCTCATTATTTACTCAAAAAACACTTCCATGTCACCAAGGAATAAAGCTAAGCCCTACAAATGAAGACTGAAGTGGGCTGTCTGTGCAGGTCTCCAATTTTCCCAACAGGAGACTGATAAACATCATGACCAAGGGACTCTAGAGTACAATTACTCACCATTGTAGATTAGAACAAAATGACTTTGAGAGTATTTAATTCAATAAGTCTCAACATATTCAATAAGTTGATATGATTCCTTTGACTTCTATGCCACTTTCTCTGTTCCAATATATTTTTTCCTCAAGTCCTAAATATTGCTTCTGGAGTTATCCAGAATAATTACCGATGGAAGGATAATATACAACCCTTGACAATTAAAAAAAAAAATATTGCTATCTGCCAGAGAATAGCCTCTGCCCCACTGATTCCTTTGAGTGACATTTCAAAGCTGATTACTTAGCCCTATTCAGACAGATATTCCACTGCAATCAACAGCCTTCTTGTGTTTGCCTCAGTAGGGATTTTGCCTTAATAAGAAACATAGAATTGGGTTCTTAGTGATAATTATGATAATAATTTTCAAAGGACAAGTATTTCCCTTAATAAATAATCCTTCTCTAAGAGCAAGCATCCTTGAATCTTATCTGTAGTTTTTCAAATGAACATTTTAAAAAATCAATTTTGATACTTGAGACTTGTGCAAGGATAATTGGAACTCAGAAATGACAGATTCTGCTTTTATGTAGATATGAATGTGCATTAATGCCCACAGCAGGAGGGAAATAAGCAAATTTTTAAAATTAAGGTCCTTTCAACTTTCAATAACAAAGAAAATCTCAGATTTATATTGAATTTAAAAAAAACTCAATTTGTCCTAAACTAACTAAAACTAACAGAGCCTACCATACCAACATATTGTTAACATTACAGTTTAATACAAGGCAGGTGGTGTTTGGGTGGCTTGAGGTGATTTAGCACCTCCTATTTCGATCCACCATCCCCAAATCCAAGTCCAATTGTATATAATTAAGTAAAAACAGAACATTTGCTAGACTAATGCTATAAGTCCCCTGTCCTCCCAGCAATTTACATTGCTGCCTCTAAGCTGCTCATATAAAGGAATTCCAGACCCACCATTGGAGACAACAATACAGTGATGTAGCTAAAACTATACAGAGGTTCTGAAGGAATACAGAGTAAAGTAAGTGGTTGGAAGGCAGTGTGAGACCATATAGAGTTCTCATGATACTCTACTTCGTCAAGGCAGATATCTGATTTTTATTATCACAAAGATATGAGCATTAAATAAAAAGCTGACAAAGCAGGGATGTAACTCAACCATGCCACTATTAGCTGTACATCCTTATCTGATTTTTATTTTAAAATCAAATGTATTAGAATTCTGCTTCTGGAAAGATAGAGTAGACATTGCTTACCTATTGGTCCTGTTAAATACAACTCAAAAACCCTGGACATCTACATTAATAAAAGAGAAACATGAAAATTGAAGATCCCTCCGCTGCACCTATCAGCCAATCAGGAGCAAGTATGCAAATTAACCCAACAAAGATGGTGAGTATGGAGCTGGAGAGAGCAGGAAGCTTGTGTTGCCCTGGCAATGGAGGAAGTCAAGCTTCCCACCTGCCTGGGCTGCTGCTGAAGGAGTGGCTGGGGACCTGGGTCAGTGGGGATGTATCCAGTCTGAAAACAGCCCTCAGCCCATCATCCAGGTTGACCACACCCCCATGGGGTGAGGTTCCCTGCTGGGGGGCATGGCCAGCCTGCAAACCCAGGCTGGCAAGGCACCTCAGCAGATGCCCTTATCCTGAAGGGACTTTGGCCAGCCTGAAAAAAGCCTCAGCCCCTTAACCATGCTGGTGATGCCCCCATGGAATAAGAGTCCCCACTGGGGGGCATGGCTAGCCTGCAAACAACCATCAGCCCCTCACCCAGGCTGGACACGCCACCCAGTGGAGACCCTCACCCCATGGGGGCATGGCTGGCCTACAAACCACCCCAGACCCCTCGCCCACACTGCTGCCCCACACTCCAAGGGAACCCCTACCCTGATCTGGGATACCCTTCAGGGCAAATCAGCCATTCCCCCACCCATGCATCAGGCCTCTATCTATACTAATAAACGGTGATACACTAATTAGACTGGGAGACCTTCCAGACCTTCTGGATGCTCTTCTGGACAAAGCCATGGTGTCAGGGCCGAGGTAGAGGTGGTTAGAGGTCAAGAAGGGAGGGCAGTTGTGGGTGATAAGGCCAGGGGAGAGGGCCAGTTGGGGGTGAGCAGACCAGCAGGGAGGAGAGTTGGGGGCAAGCAGGCCATCAGTGAGGGTCAGTTGATGGTGATCAGGTCAGCAGGGAGGGCAGTTTGGAGTGAGCAGGCCAGCAGGGGGGCAGTTGGGGGAGAGCACACTGGCATGGGGGCAGTTGAGGGTGATCAGGCTGGTGGCAGCATTTGGGGGTGAGCAAGCTAGCAGGCAGATTGTTTAGGGGCAATCAGGCAGGCATACAGGTGAGCGGTTAAGAGCCAGCAGTCCCAGATTGCAAGAGGGATGTCCAACTGCCAGTTTAGTCCTGATCTCTGTAAACCGGCAGTAGGACGTCCTTCAAGGAGTCCCATATATGAGAGGGTGCAGGCCAGGCTGAAGGACATCACCACCACCACCACCACCACCACCCCCAATGCACAAATTTTGTGCACGGGGCACTAGTTATATATAAAGAACATAGGAAGATACTAGAAGTTGGAAAGAAAAAGACAGATCAATAAGAGACAGAAAAGACAGAGAAATGAGTTTATTATTTATTTATTTATTTATTTTTAGCCTCATATATCCCAGACTTGGCATTGAAGAAGCAAATGATATTGGAATGCCAGTAGAAGTGAGGAAAAAGCCAAAACAAAGACCTGTTTTTGTAGCGAAAAGGACCAGAAAAAGGCAGCTCAGTAAAACTGAAAATCTTTAGACAATAAAAGATAGCAACACAGAAGGAACTGTGTTCCCAACCCCAGCCATGCTTGCAAAGGCTGAATAGAGTGAGGATCTGAGACTTCCTTCACACACAGCCATAACAAGGTGTCCCAACATCCCACTAGGCTGATGGTGTTTGAGAAAGCCAAGTAAGAAGCCAGGACATTCATCTCTGCCAACTGGTAATGGATCATCCCATAGTATCGCTGGAGATCATGTGGGAGTTTGCAGTTCAATCCCCCATCCAGCAGTAATGACGTATCCTTCCCCTCCCTGCTGAGGTGGTGTCGGAGGAGGCTACAGAAGAGTCAGGACTCACACCAAAGCAGCAGCAACAAGGTCATCCCTTAGGAGCTCACTGGGACATAAGAGAAGTTGAAAGTCCCACCCCTCCAGCAGTAATGAGGATCTCCCCTCCAGGATGTCAACAGAGGCTGGATGGCTACAGAGGTTAACTCTACCTGGCCATGATAAAGCAGTACCTTTCCCTTTCCCTGAAAGAACAGTTTCAGATAACGAGAGTTAGAATAAAAGGCTTAAATAAGATCCAGAGTTTCATAATAAAATACAAAAGTCCAGATTTTCATCAAAAATCATTCATCATACTAAGAACAGGAAGATCTTAAATAATTTAAAAAGACCAACATTGAGATGGCAAGATGTTAGAATTTTCGGACAAAAATTTTAAAGCAGTCATCATAAAAATGCTTCAAACAATTACCAGCACTCTAGAAATGATTGAAAAATAGAATGCTTTACTTAGCCCCAGTAGGTTTGGCTCAGTGGATAGAGCATCAGCCTGCGGACTAAAAAGTCCCAGATTCATTTCTGGTCAAGGGCACATGCCTGGATTACAAGCTTGATCCCCAGTAGGGCGTGTGCAGGAGGCAGCCGATCAATGATTCTTTCTCATCATTGATGTTTCTATCTCTCTCTCCCTATCCCCTTCTCTCTGATATCAATAAAGCATATTAAAAAATATTTTTTTAAAATAAAATGCCTTAGCAAAGAAATAGAAGATGTAAAATGAACCAAATGGACAAGTTAGAGCTGTAAAATATATTCACCAAAATAAAATGGGCACAACAGTAGAATGGAGGGAACAAAGGAAAGAATCAGTGAACTGACACATAGAACAATAGAAATGATTTAATCTGAACAGAGGGAAAAGAGACTAAAAAGTAAAATGAACAGAGCCTTGGAAAACTGGGGAACTACAACAGTAGATCTGACATTTAAGTAACCCAAGTTCCAGAGGAGAGAAGGGGGGGAAAAGGCATGAGATTGAAAAAGTACTCAAAGAAATAATGTTTTGAAACTGCCTAAATTTAGCAAAAGACATAAATTTACAGATTCAAGAAGCTGGGTGAAGCACAATGAAATCCATTAGAAGATATGTGATCATTAAACTTCTGAAAACTAAAGCTAAAGACAAAATCTTGATAAAAATGACAGCTGGATGAAAATGACACATTGCCAATGGTGGGGGGGGGGGGGGAATAATTCACATGACAGTGGACTGCTCCTCAGAAATCGTGAAGGTCAGGAGAAAATGAAAATGAAAATACATTGTTCAGAATAAAACCAAAAATAAAACATACCAAAATTTGGTGACACAGCTAAAGCAGTGCTGGGAGGAAAATTTATATCACTAATAACATATGATAATAAAAAGGAACATTCTTAAGTTATAACATCTCACCTCAAGAACCTGGAAAAAGAACAACATAAATCCAGTCTGTAGAGTGTGGCTCAGTGGCTGAGGGTAAACCTATGAATCAGGAGGTCAAGGTTTGATTCTCCGGATACGTGCCCAGGTTTCTGGTTCCATCCCCAGTAGGTGGCATGCAGGAGGCAGTTGACCAATGATTCTCTTTCATCATTGATGTTTCTCTCTCTCTCTTCCTCTCCCTTCCTCTCTAAAATCAATACAAATATTTTTTTAAAAGGAACAAAATAAATCCAAAACAAGCACAAGGACATAATAAAAAACAGAAGACAATGAAATTCAAAACAGAAAAATAATAGAGAAGATCAATAAAACAAAGTACTGGTTCTTTCAAAATAGCAATAATACTGACAAACCTCTAGTATGACTGACAAAGAAAAGAGAAGACAAACTACCCCATAACAGGAATAAAACAGAGGCTATCCCTAAAAAACCTGCCCATATCAAAAGATAAGAAAATATTAAAAATGGTTTTATACACATACATTTGACAACTTAGAATAGACAAATTCCTCATAAATCACAAATTATACAGTTCACCCTAGATCATTTGAACAGTGCTATAATTATTAAGGGAAGTGAATTCATAACATTAAAAAAACACCAAAAATAAATCTTCAATCTGAGGTAATTCAACTGAAGAACTTTACCAATTTTTAAAGAAAAATTAACAGCAATTCTACACACAATCTCTTCCAGAAAATAGAAGAGCAGAGGTTGGGGTGCATGTGAAAGGCAATGGATAAATATTTCTCTTTCACATTGATTCCCCCTCCCGTGTGTGTGTGTGTGTGTGTGTGTGTGTGTGTGTGTGTGTGTGTGTATGTGTCCCTGCCCACACTCTCTCTCTGAAAAATCAATGGAAACATGCCCTTGGGGGTGAGCTAGAAGGGGCCAATGGGCGGGGGGGAAAGAGACATAATACCTTCATCAATGAAGATTTAAAGAAAAAGAAACATATCCTTGGGTGAGGATATAAATAAATACTGGGAAAGAAAGTTCATGCAGAGAAAAGATGAATCTCTGTCTGACAGTGAGGCTTGTAGAACAATGATGCTTCTAGGGAACTTTTATTTCTGAAGAAATTGATCAAGTAAAGTTGGGGGTTTGGGGGACACTAGATAGAGCCACTGATGATTGTGAGGCACAAAACTGAAAGTAAAGGCATTAAATGGAAGACAACAAGAAAAATTGATCTTTAAGCCCTACTCTATGCTCAGTATGCCAGCCTCCAGGCTCCACCGCCCGAGGCAAAGATTTATTCTAGACCAGTTGTTCTCAAACTTAATTTTCATATGATTCTCCTGGGCATATTGCTTAAAATGCAGATTCTGATGCAGTCTCATTAGAGAGGGCCTGAGGTACCACACTCCAACAGGATGATGCTGGTTCTGTGGGTCTATGAACACAAGGGTTCAGAGTGCACTCATGGCCAGACTGGACTTGGAAACACTTCACTGGCATGCGGGAAGAAATGTTACAACTTGTTTTTATCAAAAAAGTAGAAAATTAAATTTTGCTACTACAATATAGGGATCAACTCTGGCACTTCATTCACTCTGTCTGCTAGACACTTGACATGTGTAATAGTAAAATGTAAGATATTCTGAAAGAGAGGTTGGCATTTGATAATTTGGAGTCATTAACAGTGTCACCTTTTCTTCTATGTCAAATTTCACTTATAACTACATGCTATAGTTATAATATACTGTTGAATTGGTATCTGCATATATACCAATCTTCAACTGCTCTTCATAAAATGGAAACATGACTTAAAAGGATTTCTATAAACAAACCAAGTGGCAATGGTAATACTTCTACTGCTCCTGAAATGAACTGTAGGTAGCTGCACAGTGATACAGAAATAATGATACCAACACCTGACTCCAATTGGTTAAAAATAAATAAAAAATTATAAATAATTATCTGCAATAAGGATTTACTTCTACTATAAGTCTCTATTTTTCCTTGGGATATTAGAGAAGCCATCACAATTAGCAAGACTTTAATACAAAGCAAAACAGAAAAAAGAGAGAAAGAACTCATGAACATGAACAACAGTGTGGTGATTGTGGGGATGTAGGGGAATGGGTGAAGATAGAAGAGGGCATAGAGGGGACAAGTGAAGGAAATTTTTTAAATTTTAAAAAAGCATCTCCACACACTAAATCTTTACTATTTTTCAAGTACATTTAAAAATATTTTTTTCACTTATTTCAGAAAGGGAGAGGGAGAGAAAGATAGAAACATCAATGATGAGAGAGAATCATTGATCAGCTGCCTCCTCCAGACCCCCACATACCGAGGGATGACTTGGTCTTTCTGGTGGAATGAAAAATAGTTAGTAGACTATATGCAAAACAATATGGCAATCAACCACATGGAATATCAAACAAAGATTCAAGGATGCCCTCTTTTCTAAGTCTTAGTCATCTCCATTCAGCTGGAAGTTGGAAATAGTACAAGGGAGATTTTGATGGACTTGAAAATGGTGTACATCACTTTGGCTCATATTCCATTATCCTGAACTCAAAACTTGATGGCAATTAACTGCAAGAGAGGCTTGGAAATATTACCTACCAAAATTTAAAAAGGAGCTGAGCTTGAAGTCACTATTTCTAATAAGACTGGAGGCTAGTAAGTAGGCAAAGGAACTATTGTGTATCATATTATACTTGACTAGAGGCCCAGTGCTCTAAATTCGTACACAGGTGTGTGGGGGGGGTGTCCTTCAGCCCTACCTGCACTCTCTTGCAATCTGGGACATCCCTCTAGCAATCCAGGACCACTGGCTCCTAACTGCCTTCCTGATAGCTTCTAACTGCTCGCCTGTCTGCCAGATTGCCCCTAACCACTTCCCTGCCTGTCTGATCATCTCTAATCACTCACCTGCCTGCCTGATCACCCCTAACCACTCTGCCTGCCTGCCTGCCTGCCTGCCTGATTGCCCATAACCACCTCTGCCTTGGCCCCCCTACTGTGGCTTCATCCAGAAGGACATACAGAATGTCATTCGGCTGTCCAGTCTAATTAGCATATTATACTTTTAGTATTATAGATGGTTAAACTTTGTGTATGTTGGCTTTTTAAAAATTATTTCCAAAGATATAATTTTTTAAAATCATAAACCACAAAATAAATGGACATCCAGTCAAGCATTTAATACTGGCAACCACCCAGCAGGTGTGGCTCAGTGGTTGAGCATCAACCTATGAACCAGGAGGTCATGGTTAAATTCCGAGGTCAGGGCACATGTCCAGATTTCTGGTTCCATCCCCAGTAAAGGGCGTGAAGGAGGAAGCCAATCAATGATTCTCTCTCATCATTGATGTTTCTGACTCTCTCCTTCTCCTTTCTTCTCTATGAAACCAATAAAAACATATCTTTAAAAAATATATACTGGCAGCCAATCTGTTTCAGGTAAGTAATTTTCTCTTTTAACGTGTCCCACCCACCCTTTCTTTTTTTAAGGATATACTGCTGCCTAGAGCTATTTTAAAAATGTAGATAAGAAAGAAACAGGAAAATAATACCTAAGATCAACTAACATTTTATTCAAAATACATATAACTGACTTTTTACTAGATTTCTACAAAAAATAAAGACATTATTAGATATTGTGGTGTATTATGAAGACTAAGCATTAAAATCTATAAATCTAGATGGGTTTATTTTTTTTGAAAATTAGACTATAAACTACTATGTAAAATACCCATTTCTGAATGCTTAATTGATACCTAATAATAGTCTCTAGAATTTAGTGAATTAATCTAATTAATTTTGCTAGGCTGACAACAAAAAGCACAGAAAACAAGAAATGCAGACCATATAACAGATGACTGTTCTTATTACCTCTGAAAATAATAATTCCCAGGGAATATAAAACGTTCATCATACTGTTATAAAATGAATGAAAGCTGCAATTTAAAATTCCAAATCTGATAACATAACTGTATGAGAGGGGAAAGTGAAATTTACAAGTAACAATTAGAAAAATTATAAACACTTAGGCTTCCTAAAATTATTTTATAATATATTTGATCACTGAGCTATTAAGATTTTTCTCTCATAAAAATATAACAAATTCTAGGCAGGCTGAAAATCCTATCAGCAGGAAGCATGTGTCTTTTTTTAATGCAATGAGGCTTTAAAATGAGCAATTCCCAATTATTAACCTTAAAACAACTTTACAGACAGAAATAGAGATAAATGCTTTGTTTTTCTGGAGCTCCACACCAGGCATTTTCATCCCTCCCTCCTTTCTTCATGGGAAGCAATTAAATCTTTGCATAGAAGATTTACAAGTCTTTGGAAAAGCAAAATCATTAGAACAAAACAGTGTGGCCATTTGAAAAGAGTATCATGGAAGGTAATAACAATTGAACTTTGAGTTATTAAAGCAATAAATTTTTAAATCAATTTGGGAAGTATAATAAGTATCTAAAATCTTTACTTGGTATTAAATGATTTTTCTCTCTTAAGACAAGCATTCTCAGACTGACCTCTAAGGTGTCTTTAAAGACCTAACTAAATGATTTTTTTTCCCTGAGTCTCACTAAAGAAAAAGTATTTTTTAAAAACAGTATGGCATTTTTTAAATTTATAATTCTTATGGAAGTTATCTGTCACAGAAGTCTTATGATATTTGTAAACACACTTTTTCTTTTTAACTGGATGTGATATCTAGAGTTGTTCGAAGCAATAACACCATCATTTCATTGCTCTAAGTAGAATTAATACATGGTGATGCTTGCAGGTCATAGTTGATGATCTCATGTTGGGATGTTTCCAACAAAAGAATGAAGCAAGATGTTGAAGGTCCAGTGTTAAAGTAAGCATACTTGAGGTTACAAACAGAATCTGAGAAACCAAGAGTGAAATTTGTTTCAAATCTTCTGGGAAACTCTTTTAGCTCCAGAGAGTGCAAATACAACACACACACAAAAAAAAATCCTTTGGTTGTTGAGTAGCTGAATGTTAATGAATGTGCACCTGAAGTGCTCACACAAGCAGATTTGCCGGTTATGGTACTGTTTGGGGGAGTCATCACAACACTGTGAACTCATGGCCTGCCAGAGTCCAAAGACAGGCAGCAAAACCCACAGTTCAGAAACATAGAGCTGTGAGACACAAGCAATTGAAAAATGCTCCAAAATATTTCAAAAGAATGGAACCATCTATTTGGTGGTTACATTTAATAAAACAAAGAAAAACCTTTAGACTACTGCCTCTATCCTTGACCTAACCTGGTGTGGTATAAATGTCTGCATCACCCAGAAGTCATTTATTGAAAGGTGACAGTATGAGAAGGTGGGGTCTTTGGGAGGTATTCAGGTCGGGAGGGTGGAGCCTACATTAATGAGATTCACACTTTTAGAAACGAGACCACAGAGCTCCCTGGTTCCTTTTGCAATCAGAGAACACAGAGAGAAACTGCCAGCCACCTACCAGAACGACTGCCTTCATCAGATGTGACCTTGCTGGTGCCTTCCTCTTGTGCTTCCCAGGCTTCAGAATTGAAAGATAAACGTCTGTGTTTATAAGCTACCCCAGCCTATTACATTTTGTTATAGCATCTCACATGGAATAGGACAGGGTCCTTATACTTCTTATCAGGATTGCTGACACAGCCCCATCTCCTTCAGTTTCATCTATGACTTCTCAAATTTGAGTGATCTCTTGATAAGCTAATTTCCCCAAAATGGTATGTTCACTGTTTCCTTATCTTTTCACAACTTCTGTGCTTCCGTGAGGTGGTTCCATGTGGAAGATTGTTTGCAAAAAACTACCACTGCCAGTGGCTACACCCTTTGTAGCTCCTCCCACCATGAGGTGGAGTCTAATTCCCTGCCCCTTTAATCTGGCTCTGTGATAAGTATTGACGAACAGCATGTGGTAAAAATGATAGTGTGCCAGGTTCAAGTCTAGCCCTCAAGAGGCATTGGCATGCTTCTCCCCTTGTACCCCTGCCGTGTGAGAGCAAGCACAATCACTGGAGCATGGCAGACGCTGTGCAAACACTTAGGCACTTGAGCCAACAGGCAGCCAAAACCAGCCAGCAAGCCTCACCTGTAAGTGAGCTGTTCTAAACCAGCAAGCCCCCAGCTGACCTTCTGATTGGCTACAGCCCAAATGACAGCAGGCCCAGTTGAAACCCACTGAGCCTGGCTGAGAAAGGCAGAACCACCCAGTCAACCTTAGAATAATAGGCAATACCAAATAGCTTTGTTTTCAGCTAGGAGATGATTTGTTACATAGGAATAAATGTTCTACCACCTCTGTGTTTATATCTACACATTTTTCTTTCCAGAATAGCTTTTATCTACTTTTATCTTCTTTTATCTACTTTCATCTACTTTTTTCCTTTTTATTGAATTTTTATTTATGCTCACCACCCCAGATAAAGTCTCCATCTATCACAAGCTATACCCTATACGCTCCTCCACCTCCCTTTCTCCCACTCAGTCTGCAGCAGTTACCACACTGTTTTCCATGTTCATGAGTTTTTTCACTTTTTTTTTCTCAGTTCTTCCATTCTTGCCACCCATCCCACAATCACCTTTTGGACAGTTGTCTGTCCACTCTTTATCTATGAGTCTGACTCTATTTTGTTTGTGAGTTCATTTTGTTAATTAGATTCCACATAAAAGTAAAATCATATGGTACTTTTCTCTGACTGGCTTATTGCACTTAGCATAATGTTGTCCAGGTCCATTCATGCTGTTGCAAAGGGTAAGATTTCCTTTCGTTTTTATGGCTGAATAGTATTCCATTGTGTAAATGTCCCACAGCTTTTTATCAACTCATCTACTGATGGACAAATGGGCTGCTTCCAAGTCTTGGCTATTGTAAATAACCCTGCAAGACACAAGTCAAGCGCTATCTCACAATGCCTTCTTTGACTACTTCAATCCGTATAAATACAATCGCCCTTCAGTTTTATAAAAAGAATGTTATTTTTCTCTGTAATATTTTATATATCCTGTATTCAATTATACAAGCTCTGAGTTACCTCAGTCCCTAACACAGTGCTAACTCACCATGAATACTTAATAAAAATTTACTAGCTGAAAGCAAACAGATTTTATATTCTCCCCAACATGTCCAACCAATAGCCTGGTTAAAGCATCAATATCAACTCCTTCAATGGACTGTGTCTTGAAACTGATTAATGAGAGCAAAAATTTCCTCATTGAGGATCTTTATAAAAGGAATTGTTGACTATATAAATACTGTTTACTTACACCATCAATTTCTTTTAAATAAAATAACTGTGTTGATAGATTTTTCATATACATATGAAATATATATGTATATATAAATTATATGTGTACGTATATGAACTATGTATGTATATATAAAATATATGTGTATATAAAATATATATACATATATAAAGCTTAAGAGAATTCTCCCTTTGTAAGAGCTACCATTTTTGTTCCTGCTTATTAAAGATGCACTTTATTTTCATTTTACTTGAAAGTATGGGAAATTGTGCATGCCCCATGCTACATAATTCTGAGCTTATTTCTGAGACACGTTGTCTATTATAGTAAACTGTCACAAGGTTGGTTGACTCTTTACATGGATCAGGTAGAATAAGAAATATGTATATACATATTAATTTAAATGCCATGATAAATTTTTATATCCAGTATCATTCATGACCTTATATTCTCACACCATATTTTTTTTCAAAAATAATCATATTTACACATGATACCACAAATATTACCACAATGGAGTTTTGGTGCAATAAGCAATTATAGCATATTTACCACTTTGTATTCATTATAACCTCAATAGAATTTTATTAATTAGACTGAGTAACTTAACTATTTAAAAATTAATTTATTTGGAGTGTAGAATTTTTTTCCCATCTTTCCATTAGAAATCAAGAAATGCATGCTTGTTACTAAAACCTTACCAACACATTGCCGAGACCAGTTTGGCTCAGTGGTAGAGCGTCGGTCTGCAGACTGAAAGATCCCAGGTTCGATTCTGATCAAGGGCATGTACCTTGGTTGCGGGCATGTCCCCAGTAGAGGGTGTGCAAGAGGCAGCTGATCGATGACTCTCTCATAGATGTTTCTAACTCTCTATCCCTCTCTCTCTTCCTCTCTGTAAAAAATCAATAAAATATATATTTTAAAAAACTTTACCAACACAAACTCTTATGCTAAAATTAATGTTAAATGATGATATTACTGAGTATGATATCTAGCTAATCATAAATCCTACCAATAAAGATATAATGAAGCTACAAGACTGGTGGGAGATGGAGACATTGAAGAGACTGGTCTTACCCCCATGTGTGGTGATAAAAATTGGGAGGAATATCTTAGTTTTGGAGATTCCCCCTGAGAAGCAAGGGATCCCAGCCCCAAACCAGGCCTTCCAGCCCAGGATTCTAGTGCCAGAAAGAGAAGTCCCCATAACTTCTGGCTTTAAAAACCAACAGAGTCTGTGGCTGAGTGACACTGAGGGCTTCCGGAGTCACAGACTTACTCACTCCGAGCTTCTGTGTTGGGGCAGCAGCTCAAAAGGCACCAGCAACATACAGGAAAAAACTGAATTGTCTGGAATCAGGGTGAGAGCTGGAGGGACAGCTTTCTCCCAGATGGAACAAGTCATTGTTCCTTTTCTGAGACCTCCCACTACAGAGCTGGCAGGCAGGTGCCACACCAGAGTCTCTAACAACCTGGCTATTACTGTTCACCCTACCCTGGTGATTCTGAGACCATGCCCCACCCAATTTGCAGGACCACCCAAGCTGTTTCAAGTGGCTTTCCATATCAATAGCCTGTCTTGACTCATGCTTCAGACTTTCCTAAAATCTCTCATACAAGCAGCATCTGGCCTTAGTGTGCCCATACCTCTCACTAAATGGCCCCAGGCCTGGCACCAATAGTAGCCAGCCTTGGTATACAGCTTAGCCTCTCTGCGCATCTCTAAGACTAGCACAAGTAGCAGCTATCTTCAAGTTGCTTTGTAGCTCATGTTGGATGGTCCAAGGACATAGGTGGTGGCTGACCTTGGCCTGCACTTCTAGGAGGCCCCAGAGCCAGACCCACAAGTGGCAGACTCAGTAGATACCAGAGTCCTGATGAAGTAAGTCCTTCTCTGTGGGGTGGGGCCTGTACAACTGTTCCTCCATGGTCAAAGCCAGTCCTTGCAACCAATCATCCTGGGGGTTAATTCATCCCATTGGTGTGCCAACAGCAATCAAAGCTCAACTACAATAGGAGGGTGGACACAGCCCACACAGGGGGTTCACCTGGAGTGCTCAGCTCAAGTGAACATCAAGGCTGTACCACTGGATCCTATAGGACACCTACTACATAAGGTTACTCTAACATGCCCAGGAGCTGTAGCAGCTCTACATAATACATAGAAACTGACACAGGGAGGCTGCCAAAATGAGAAGACAAAGAAACATGTCCCAAATGAAAGAACAGAACAAAACTTCAGATAAAGACTAAATAAAATGGAGACAAGCAAACTACCAGATGCAGAGTTCAAAACACTGGTTATAAAGATGCTGAGTAAACTTAGGGAAGAGTAGATGAACTTAGTGAGAACATCAATAAAGAGATAGAAAACTTAAAAGCAGACCTAGAAAACAAAACAAAAAAGAACCTGTCAGATATGAAGAATACATTAACTGAAATGAAGACTACATTATATGGAATCAACAGTGGAGTAGATGAAACAGAGGATCAAATCAGAGATTTGGAAAGATAAAGAAGCATAAAACACCCAATCAGAACAGCAAAAAGAGCACTCCCCCCTTAAAAAAAAAATAAGGATAGTATTAGGAGACACTGGAGAGCAACTTCGAGCATACTAACATTTGCATTATAGGGGTGCCAGAAGGAGAAGAGAGAGCAAGAAGTTGAAAACCTTTGTGGAAAAAAATAGAGTTGCCATACTTCCCTTACCTGGTGAAAGAAATAGACATACAAGTTCAAGCAGTGATGAAATTCCCAAACAAGAGGAACCCAAAGGGGCCCACACCAAGACACATCATAATTAAAATGCCAAAGGTTAAAGACAAAAGAGAATCTTCCAAACAATAAGAGAAAAGCAGTTAGTTACCAAGAAGGAAACTCCCATAAGACTGTTAGCTGATTTCTCAACAGAAACTTTGCAGTCCAGAAGGGATTACCAAGAAATAATCAAAGTGATATAAAGTAAGAACCTACAACCAAGATTACTCTACTCACAAAGCTACCATTTAGAATCGACGGACAGATAAAGACTTTCCCAGACACGAAAAACCTAAAGGAATTCATCACCACTAAACCAGTATTACAAAAAATGTTAAAGGGTCTTCTTTAAGATGGGAGGAGGGTTGGGGGAAAAGGTGAAAAAGGTGAAGGGAATAAGAACTACAAATGGGTAGTTACAAAATAGTCACAAGGATATAAAGTATAGCATAGGAATATAAAGTATAGCATAGGAATATATAGTCTATAATATTTTAATATATTTTATTGGTTTTTTACAGAGAGGAAGAAAGAGGGATAGAGAGTTAGAAACATTGATGAGAGCGAATCATCAATCAGCTGCCTCTTGCACACCTCCTACTGGGGATCTGTCCACAACCAAGGTACATGCCCTTGACCAGAATCGAATCCGGGACCTTTCAGTCCGCAGACCGACGCTCTATCCACTGAGCCAAACTGGTTTTGGCTAGTCTATAATATTTTAATAACTATGTATGGTGTTAGATAAGTGCTAGATTTATCGTGGTGATATCTTAGTGAGTTATATAATGTCTAATCACTTGGTTGTATGCCTGAAACTAATAGAATATTTCATGTCAACTGTAATTGAAAAATAAAGTTATTTAAAGCAAAAAAAAATAATGACTTGAAAAAATGATATTATTAAATATTATGGCAAGCACTCAAGAAGCAAATTTAAGCTAATATTCAACTTAGCTCATGCAAAAACAGTTATCTGTTAGGAGAGCTACTGAATAGAAAAAGTAACTGGTTAGGAAAAGTAAGAGGAACTTTATTTAAAGGCAACCATTTACTGAGTTTTTGCTATGTGTCAGGTACATGCAAAGAAATTTAGCTTTATGATCTGACTTAATTCTCACAATAATCCCACAAAATAGATATTAGTATTAGCCTCATTTTTGTAAATAAGGAAACTGAAGTTAAATAATTTGCCCATAATCACGAGCCATATATTTAAGTTTCCTCTTTAGGTCATTCTGATGGCAAAGCTTCAGGCTGTTTTTACACCATATTGCTTTTGTCTAGATAACTGACACCTTCTTGCACACAATGAACACAGGGCAGTGGGCGTGCTAAATGTACAGCTTCTTCATGTAGACAATTTTTTTTACTCCTCACTCAAAGACCTGCTTAGAGAGAAGAAGGGAGAAAGGAGAGAGGAGAGAGGGAGAGAGAGAGAGAGGAAGAGAGAGAGAGAGAGAGAGAGAGAGAGAGAGAGAGAGAGAGAGATCAGTTGCCTTTCATACATGTCTCAACACCATGGATCAAACCTGAAACCCAGGTATGTGCCCTGACCAGGAATCAAACCTGCAATCTTTTGGTGCACAGGACAATTCTCAACCAACAGAGCCATTCTGGCCAGGCCACATATACAATTTTAATGCTTGCATCTTGATTTTTAAATCTGCTAAATTATTAGAAATTAGAGTTAAGTCTTTGAAAATATGTGTTTTTAGAATTTTCTAAGCTTAGAGCTCCAGTTAAGTATACAACTTTACCTATATGTTCCCCAAAATTCTAGTTTAACGCTTCTTAGTTGGGATTCAGGAATCTGTATTTTAACAACTCCACCAGGTGATTCTCATCATGAGAGAAGTTTGGGAAACACTGATCTAAAGGAAGCAATTACCAGTGGCAGCTGTGCAGATGTTAATTAGAACAGCGGATCTCTGTCTTGGCAGCACATTGCATGTGATCCTAATGTGCTTTAAAAAAAGTTCTTACCCAGCCATCCCCAAAGGTCAGATTCAGTTGTTTTGTTTGATGGGTATTGGACCCCAGTGTGTTTTATAAAAGCTGCCAACAATAATGAGAATGGTCAAAGAGGGTAGAGAATTAATACTTTGGATAAGGAGGTCACAAAATACCTACATATCTTAAAAAATTGGATCCAGCCTTGATTTCAGTCTGTGCCAGTCTGTGGATTTGAGCTTGCTCTCCAAATGAAACAGATTTCCCACCACATGCCAGAAGGGGCACTTAAAGATTCTTTAAAAACTTTTTCTGTGAAAATGTTCGGAGAAAAAAAAAGTAGGGGAAAATGTTTGTGACTCTGAAGTGTGAGATGCCAGAGTTAGATATACATTCCAGAAGCAGAAACAGGAAAAAGAAATTTTGATAAATTGGATCACAATGTGATTGATCGGTTATTTTTGCATAGCCCAAATCACCATGAAGTCAAAAGAAAAGCCTTGAGAAAAGCTTTTTGCCACATTTTAGCAAATGGATCTTTTCTTAAAATGGAAAGGGTGTGAAAGGGCTGAGAGAGACAGGAGCAGACCTAGCAACCAAGTCTTGGTTTCCGAATTCCATCCTCCTTTAACAGAAATGAGGCTCCTCGGAGCAATGGCTGGTTCTGGTGCTGGAGGGGCAAGAGGACAAGGTAAGCCTGGAACATATTGCTGCACCAGAAAGTAAGGAAATGCTAAAGGAAGGGTGGTGACCTGTCAAAAGAACACACAAACCAGCCTTAAGAAGATCCCACTGGCTAAATCTGAAACAATTTGTGTATCAAAATACATTTAGTAACTTATTATAAATATAGTATTATTTATTTTGCATAAATATAAAATAGGAATCCACAACTCCATACTGATATAAAGAGATAAATAAGTACATAAATGAGGAGTGGGGCATTTACATAGTCTTAAATATCTCCCCACATAATACTTATTAATTAAAAAGGGAAATGTAACTTTACAGACAAGTCTGGCAGACACCACTTGAATCAGGTGATCTAAGTAAATGTCATCATAATGAGATAAATCAAAATCATATTCCATCTGAGAGAATATAATAACACAGCATATCTTTTATCAATCTACTTATGATAAAACAAAACTGAAGGGCATTCTATTAAAAAACAAACAAACAAACAAACAAACAAACAAACAAACTGGCCCAGCCTGTGTGGCTCAGTAGACTAGCATCACCCCAAGCACTGAGAGGTCACTGGTTTGATTCCTGGTCAGGGCACATGCTCGGATTACTCAAACCCCAGGAGGAGGTGTATAGGAGGCAGCCAATTGATGCTTCTCTCTCATCAATGTTTCTATTCCTCTCTCCCTCTCCTTTCTTCTCTCTCTAAAAATCAATGAAAAAAAAAACATATTAAAAAAAAAAAAAACAACTAGTCTGTAATCCTCATAAGTCAGTATCATGAAAGTCAAGAAAGGCTGAGAAACTGCTCCAAACTGAATGGAACTCAATTTACATAACTAAATGCAGCGCTTGATTCCAAACCAGGTCCCCTTCTATAAAGAACATCAGTGGCACAGTTGGCAAAACTTTAATTGGGTCTGCGAATTAGAAGGTAGTAAAATATCAACTTTGATCTCCTGATTTAGGTAGTTGTCTTGTTGTGATATAAGAATATGCCTTTGAACTAAAGTATTTGGGGATTATGGGACATCATGGTAACAACTTACTCTTCAGAGATTCAGAAAATAAACTTTTTTGTACTGTATTTATAATTTTTCTATAAATTTGAAATTATGTAAAAAAAAATACAAGGCACTGGAATTTATTAAGAAAGTCTGATAAGCCTAAACCGGTTTGGCTCAGTGGATAGAGCATTGGACTGAGGACTGAAAGGTCCCAGGTTCGATTCTGGTCAAGGGCATGTACATTGGCAGTTGGTTGATGTTTCTCTCTCATGGGCGTTTCTAGCTCTCTATCCCTCTTCCTTCCTCTCTGTGGAAAATCAATAAAATATATATTTTAAAAAAGAAAAGAAAGTCTGATGAGGTAGAGGTATGAGTCTATGTATTTTCCCCGAAGGAAAATAAGAATAATAACAATCCATCTATTCAATATATATGGCTACACTATAATACATGAGAATTTGCTAGGTAAGTATCCCCAGTCCTACCTTGAGGTTCTAACCACTGGTATTACCTTGCCTTTTGACATCCAGGACTGCTGGGAGTAGAGGCACTTCTAGCAAAGGAAGTTACTTTTTTCCTTTTCAAAATTCAGTGAAAGAAAGAAGGAACATGTAAAAAGAAAGATATAGAAATAAGTAAAGTTCAAATTTCTACAGTAGGTCTCTAGCAAATTTGAATACTTAACTGCAGTGAAAATTTTTGTAATCCTCTCTTGAAGACATGTTTTCATTGAATTATTGTTATTATTATCATTGTTATTATTATTATTTTAGAGAGAGAGAGGAAGGAAGAGGGAGAAAGAGAAACATCAATAGATGAGAGAGGACCAGGGATTGAACCTGCAACCTAAGTACGTGCCCTGACTGGGAATCAAACTGGCAACCTTTTGGCACATGGGACTACACTCCAACCAACTGAGCTACCTGGCCAATGCTAAAAAATATATTTTTTTAAAGTATGGACATTTATGAAGTTTCAACAAATAGTTCACAAGTGCAATTTTTTTCAGAAGTACTCGAAGGTTTTTTAGAATGCTACCTCTTCTCAGAAATAAGAAAAACACACTGTTCATTGAATTGGACCTTAAAGAGGCCTCTGGAGCTCATCTAAACCAAATACCTCCTGCTGGATTATCACCCCCAGCCCTTTTGCTCTGCCCTGGTGGATAGAGAGAACAGAAGAAAGCCATCCTCTGATCCTGTGAGCTGCAGGGTCTACAGATAGAAAGGCTGCCCCCCGTGCAGGCCAGCGCAGGCGGCAGCCAAGCCATGCCTGATTCCCCGCAGATTGCCTGCAGCCAGTCTCGATGTTGATGTTTTATGGTTCACAAGCTCCACAGGCAACCAGCTCTTCAGGACAGCAATGCTTACCTCCTGGCTGGTGGTGATAATCCTCCTGAATTGTGTTGCTATGGACCAAGCTAAATGTGAAAGGGCGAAACCTGCTTTTCATTATACTCTGGGGATATTTATGGGACACACAATGGTCATATTTCACCCCTTCCCAGACTATAATCATCTTTGAAACAAGATTGCTTCTTAAAGTTACCTGTCCAGCTTGTCTTCCCAGACTTCACCTAATCGACAGAAAGAATATACATCAGTTTCATGTTCCACTCCCTTGCCCCACCCTCCTATAAGAGGTATTAACCAACCATCAAGCGATCTGACTGAACTATCACTCCCTTCATTTTTTTCCCACTAACTTTGTATGAGATGAGAAGGCCCAGACCAAAGACAGAGATCATGCTAAAAATAGAGAAATAACCGGAGAAACCTGTCCCTGGGAAATCTGAATTCAGATGTTTTATACCTGAAACAAACCACAGGAAATCAATGAATCTTCATAAAACTGCAGGGTGGGGAAAGACTTTATAGTCACTTGTTCCAGCTGAATTCCTATTCACCATGGATATTCACAGAAGTGTTTGAGCTATGAGCCACACTCTTTATTTACAAAAGTGTTTTTCTTTCCTCCTTAGGTCCACAGGAAGCAAGTGTGTATAGTCTGGCACAGTCCCTATAATTTACCAATCTTACCCTCTGCCTGGGTAAAGGACATACGGACTCTATATTTCTTTTCTTTTCTTTTTTAATATAATTTATTGATATTTTACAGAGAGGAATGGAGAGATAGAGAGCTAGAAATGTCGACGAGAGAGAAACATCGACCAGCTGCCTCTTGCACACCCCCTACCGGAGATGTGCCCGCAACCAATGCACATGCCCTTGACCGGAATCGAACCCGGGACCTTTCAGTCCGCAGACCGATGCTCTACCACTGAGCCAAACCGGTTTCAGCCGGACTCTATATTTCTTAAGCTTCTCCATTTCCCTATGAATTATTAGGAGCTATTATTTTTCCCATTCTCAGGTTAAAAAAATAATGGATTCTTAGAGAGCTTAAGTGGCTTATTCAGGAACAACAGACCCTCTGAGTGGCAGAGCCATGGTTTGACACCACAACTGAATGATTCTAATGAATTATTTTAGTAACCACATTAAAAAAAAACTAATCATACTAATTGATGCATACAAAGGAATATATGTAACAAATTAATAATGTTCTATTGCATAATCAACCACTTAAAACTTTGTCACAACAGTCCTTTATTACTATGTCTCGCAGTTCTGAGGATTGATTCAGCTTAGTGGGGCAGTTTTCACTTGGGATTTCTTATGTGTTTGCAGTTAAATGGTTGAGCATCTGTAAGCTCAGTTGTGCTGGACACGTCTGATGTCTTCTTCACTCATACATCTGGTGACTCACCATAACTGATAGACATCTCCCTGTCTCCTTGTAGCCCCACTCTGTGGCTAACTTGGGCTTCCTCACAGTATGGTGGTCTCAGCATAGTTGGACTTCCTACATGGTGGCTTGCTTCCCCAAGGCATGTGTTCTAAGAAGCAAAGAGGCAGATATAAGGTTTCTTATGACTTAGGTTTGGCAGCCCCACAGTCTTTTTGCTGCTGAATCCTCTCTCTCTCTCTCTCTCTCTCTATATATATATATATATATATATATATATATATATATATCCTCTCTCTCTCTCCATTTATATATGAGAGAGGATTATCATCTCCATATCATCCATATGGAGAGAGAGAGAGAGAGAGAGAGAGAGAGAGAGAGAGAGAGGATTCAGCAGCAAAAAGACTGTGAAAAAATCAAAAAATCAATTATATATATATATTTTTTTTTGAGAGAGAGAGAGAGAAAGAAAAAGGGAAAGAGAAACATCCATGCAAGAGTGAAACATCGATCAGCCACCTCCCGCATGTCCCCAACTGGGGATCAAGCCTGAAACCCAAGCCTGCACCCTGGCTGGAAATTGGCAACCTCTTGGAGCATGGGATGACACCCAACCAATTGAGCCACACCAGCCAGGGCCTGCTGCATCCTCTTGATTACACCCCCATGTTCAATGTGAGAAGGAACTGCACAAGAACTTGAATACTGACTCATACCATATTAGAAGGCCGTCTTTATAGAATGGTTAAAAAATATAAGCTATGATATATCATCAAATATAATCAAAACACCAGCAGCCATAATCCACCACTCAACTGAAGAAGTGAAACATTACCAACGCCATTGAAGTCATTCATGTATTTCCTCCTGACCAGTCAACCGTTGCCTTCTACAAGTGGCAAATGCTAACCTGAATGTGTGTTTTCACTTTCAGCTTTGTTAAAGAACAGTGTGTATATGCAAACTGCTTAATTTTGCTCATTTTAAAACTATTTGAATGGTAGCATGTATTATGTGGTCTTTCACTACTTGTTTAGATTCATCTATTCAGTTGCTTATGGACTTGACTCACTCACTTTCACCATTGTAGAATGTTTTGTTTTGGGAATATATCATAGTTTATCCATTCTCCTGTTAGTGGATATGTGGGCTGTTCCTGCTTTTTTGCCACTATGCACATCATGGCTGTAAACATTCTTGTGCTTGTCTCCTAAGGGACATATGTTAGAGTTTTTCTCAGACAAATACCCAGAAGGGAATGCTGGGTCATGAGTCATGGGGAAAATGGTCTTTTAATTAGTCTCCCTGTCTCCAAGCTCACACTCCTCTAGTCCAAACTCTACATTCTTGGCAGAATGATCTGTCTGAAATATAAACCTGGTGTCTTCCCTTATTTCAGGGCCTTCAGCGGCTCCCCCCGATGACTGTCTATGCCAGTTGTTCTCAAAATTTTGTGTACATTAGAAGCACCTAGCAAGCTTGTCAAAACATTAGTGTTCTGGTCCTGCCACTGAAAATTCCAGCCCGTCACTGAGAGCAGACGTGTGTGTTTTAACAAGCTCCCTAAGTAATTCTGCTGCATATCACAATTCGAGAATCACTGCATATACAATAAACTCCTATTTCCTCATGTAATGTAAAAATGACTCCATGGCTTGTTTCCTGCCTGAAATTTCAGCTTTATCTTATGCCCCACCTTGTCAGGGTCCAACAAAGCCAACAAGGTTAAAGGGCTTAAAGTTCCTGAGATGCCTCCTCCGCTTTCATTCCCATACCATCTACTTCTTATTGCTGTACCTATAGTTCTTTATTGTGGTAATTTCTTACTGTCAGTCTTCTTCTTCTTCTTCTTCTTCTTCTTCTTCTTCTTCTTCTTCTTCTTCTTCTTCTTTAATTAATGTCAAAAAGGAAGGGGGAGGGGAGAAAGAAACATCAATGAGAGAGACTCATTGATCAGCTGCCTCCTGCACACCCCTTAATGAGAATCAAGCCTGCAACCTAGTCATGTGCCCTGACTGGGAATTGAACCAGGACCTCTTGGTTCATAGGTTGACACTCAACCACTGAGCACGTGGGCAGTCTTCTTTACTAAGAAGAAAAAATCTTGCAAGTTAAAGAACCTTTCCCATTGCCAATGTATTTCCAATATTTTGCACAGTACCTACATATGTAAAGACTATTTGTCAAATTTATTAATTTTCCTAAGTCACAAAACCAGTACACCTGGGATGAGAGCCTAGAGTTCTTTGTTTCTAATTTGGTGATCTTCCTATAACATGCAGTGTGTCTTC
The DNA here is from genome assembly GCA_963924515.1 of Vespertilio murinus. Classification (NCBI taxonomy): domain Eukaryota; kingdom Metazoa; phylum Chordata; class Mammalia; order Chiroptera; family Vespertilionidae; genus Vespertilio; species Vespertilio murinus. The sequence goes on from OZ004707.1 coordinate 68,575,783, forward strand.
ATGACTGAACATCACATTCCTAGTATCTGGACTAAAAGGAGAAAAGTAACCTTCATTCTCCATTCTTAGGAAAGGAGTACAAATTCTATCCTAAAAGATTAGATTACATTGAAAAGAGTGTATAAATATATGTAAATTCTCATATCTCAATTTCTTTCCCAAAGGACTGTGTTGGTTCTCCAAAGCACAGAGAAGTTAGATTCTATTCACTTTGGTAAATAGCTTAACTTTGAAAATCTACCAGTGTTTTTAAAGGCTGCCTTTGGAAAATTCATATCTATTTATTTTATCACTTGTCTTGTTTCTATTTGTTATAACTTCATTTACCTTCATTTGCCTTCCCTTGTTTTAATAAAAACGCAGGCAGACTGTGAGGCATCTGTACAAAACTACCCATATTGTATAATGCATTTTTGGGAGATGTTTTCTGAAGATTCCCCCATAGAGCATTATGCAAATGGATTTGTTATTGTTTTGTGTTGCAGTTTTGGCTTCTCTGGGGTTAGAATTCCTTCTCAGCTCTTGTGTGATTTAGTGTTTTCATGTTTCTGAATTTCTGCTCTTTGTAGTAAAGCCACGCTGTATGCAACTTCAAATAAAAAATAACAAAAAAAGTTTATCTGGAAAATCAATTAAGGTGATAGTTGGTTAAATGAGGTTAATTCCATGTTGAAATAAGCCAAGATATTTCCCTTTAGTAACAGACACTAATAGGGATTCTTGTCCTGACAAGTGAGCCACAGCAGACAAGTCAAGATGAGAATAATTAATTGAAAGACACATTTCATGAAGCAGATGACATTGACAGATTAAAAAGTAAGCAAAGCAGAAAAGCAAAGCAAAATTCATGATCTAAAGATGAGGCACTAAAAAAGAATTCAGCTCTTTCAAGTGAAATAGGTATTCTGTTCTGATGCACAGAAATGCAGAAGGCAATTCAACCCTTTAGAGATCTGTTTTTTCATCAGCTTTGATCTGAAAATTGAGACAAGAGTTTGGAGTACTGTTGTTGATAAGGAGGAAAGTGATGGCCGGAAGCATACTTGAGCAGAATGTGGTTACTCACACCCTGAGTGATTAGACACTCACTGCATTTTTTTTAAAGGCAAATTCCACAAGTCACACAGTTTCAGAAATCATTACACAAAAGAACATCATACACAGTACTTTCATAAGTGCAAAGGCTGTCATGACTGCAGAATACCAAAGCATACGCTGTGTAGCCACCTCCCGCATGTCCCAGTTTCATCTCGAGTTTCTCTTGTTTGTTTCTCGACACTGTTCTTTCTGCCACCGACAGTGTTTATGGTCTCTGCTCTCACACAATGCAACAGAAGCAGAAACCTTTCCTTATGGAGGTGGTACTTTAGAAAGGCACCGGCGTGGCTGTGTACCAGACTTCATTTTGCGTCATCTTTACTCTTCCCTGGGGGAAGGCTGTGTCCTTGATCTGAGGACCCTAAGGAATCCTAGTTCAGCAGGTTGATAGCTAAAAGGTCAAACTTATAGAGCAGTTGCATAGCTAAGATACAATCCAGTGAGACCTAAATTATCATTGACATTTGCCTGCCGGAGGAGGAAGAGACATCCCATAAGCTAACTCTCCATTGCAATTCTAAAAACTTGGCATCCAGGTAAGAGGCAAACGGATAAAGAGTGAAACTCCCCCAGGTGGCCCAGGCTCAGCCTCTGGAAAATCTGGCCATTCTATTCAGTGCTTCTCCCTTTTAGGGAGGCAAGACTTCCCACTGCACAGCTGAGAAACAAACTTCTTACTTAACCACTAGTTTAGTTCCCCACACCCCCCCCCCCTTGCATTACTAGCAGAATGTGTGAAATCTCTTTAGAGGTGTACCTTCTCGGTATCTGTGCTACATGTGCCTGTGAGAGGAAGAATTATAATTAATGGAATCATTTAAACATTACTCAGCACCCACTATGTGGTAGATTTTGCAAAGCACTGGAGACACAAAGAGGAATAAAATATAATTATGCCAGCCCTCAAGCAGCAGAGGTCTGGTCAGGGAGACAGATCTGCAAACACCTAAAACAGTATAATGACATAATGTGGCAAACGCTCTAATTGGGCTACACAGGGAGCTGCAGGAGAAGAGAAGAGAATGAACTTATTGGGTTTCCTGGGAAAAGGGACCATGTTGTAGAGTGCCATCTAGGAAGGCACATGGGCAATTTTCCTTAATTATCGTCAGCTGAACTCAAGGCTTAGGCAGAGCCACGCCCTGGCAACATGTTTCCCCAAGATGGTGGACATGTTGTCAGCTAGGCCTTCATATCAGCTCAGGTGTCGGCAGGGGCGGGACTAGATATGTAAATCCAGGCATGCTAGGGCCTACGTAAGAATGCAAATAAGCCGAAACCGGTTTGGCTCAGTGGATAGAGTGTTGGCCTGTGGACTGAAAGGTCCCCGGTTCCATTCCGGTCAGAGGCATGTACGTTGGTTGCAGGCGCACCCCCAGTGGGTGGTGTGCAAGAGGTAGCTGGTCGATGATTCTCTCTCGTCAATGTTTCTAACTCTCTATCCCTCTCTGTTCCTCTCTATAAAACAAATCAATAAAATATATTTTGAGACATTTTTTAAAAAGAATGCAAATAAGTTGGTGTTACTTTCTGGTATTGGGGGTATAAAATAAATGTGCTGGGAGGGGTTGTCGTTGTCTTCGTCTTCCTGACTCTCCAGCAGCCAGGATGGTGACCCACCCAGCTCCCAGCTTGAAATCTATCTCTGTGCCTTCTCTCTTTATTTCTAATATTTCTCGATCCCTGGCCACTTCCACTTAGAACTGGTTCATTCCTCTCTCTTGCCATGAGAGACTCGGAAAAGGGAGATCCCCACCATGTCTGGCCCTCCGCCCCATCAGGCCCCTTTACCATGTGACAAAGGGAACAAAATACTTATCAGCTGAGCTGAAGTTGTCCAGGTAGAGAAGGCATAGAAAGCCATTCCAGAAAGAGAAGCTGGCTGAGTGTTTGAAAAGGTCTATAGAAAACAACTAGTTTGGAAAGTTTGTTATCAAGTGACCTCAGTCAATCCGGGAGACCTCGGAGAAGAGACCTAAACCCCGCTTCTAACGCTGGCATGCAGAGGAACACAGGTGAAATCCACATTAGACTTGCCTTAAAAGGGAAAAGAGGTGGAGAGGGCTCAGAGGCAACAGGTAGGGAGGTGGGGAGTGTGTGAGGCTAGTGTCCATCTTTTCTCTGCTATTTCTATGTCCTTGAATCTATCTTTCAGATTCTTTTTCATTTTTCACACATTACTCTGGTCATCAATCTGGTCTCGTAAGCAGCACTGAGCCCCTTGAGTGACTGGGTTCAAAGATGTGTCTGGGCCTTATCATGCCCAAGGGACAATATTATCTGAATCTTAGGAGAGAGACATAGGCTAGATTTAACAGGGGTGGGCAAACTTTTTGACTCGAGGGCCACAATGGATTCTTAAACTGGACCAGAGGGCCGGAACAAAAGCAACCTGACCATGCTGGCACTCTCATCTTGGGCTGCTGGTGAAGGAGTGGAGGGGAGAGCAAGAGAACCCTCTGCTCTTTCGGCTCCGCGGGCCGGATAGAACAGCCGAATGGGCCGGATCCAGCCTGCAGGCCATAGTTTGCCCACAGCTGGTAGAACAAAATTAGAAGAGACAAACACTGACTCTGTAGACTTTGGGATCCTGAGGAGGCCAACTCTTTGGGAGAATTGAGCCCCTGACAGCAGTAAAATTGGGGAGAAAAGCAAAGACCTGTTACTGAATGACCTGGAGCACTAACCAAAAATTATTTCTGATCATGGGAGTAGTGACTGAGGAGAGAGAATTTCCAATCTAGTTGGGGGCTTTCCAAAAAGGATTAGGGGCAGATTTAAATTTGAATAGAAGAAAGATTTCTCAGGAAAGCCTTTCCTTATCCCATATGGGTCATTTGTCATAATCTCTCAAAAAAATAAAAATTAAAAATAAAACCCAAAACAACATTCCTCGTTCATCATAGCACTTAGCTCACTTTAGATAATTCAGTTTCTTTTTTTTAATTACGTGGTTTTGTGTGTGTGTGTGTGTGTGTGTGTGTGTGTGTGTTGTGGGTTTTTTTTTTCAATTTTGGAGAGAGAGAGAGAGAAAGATCCATGTGAGAAACATTGATGAGTTGCCTCCCAAATGTGGCCTGACTGGGGATGGCACCTGCAACCTGGATGTGTGCCCTGACTGGGATGATGTTCCAACCAACTGAGCTACCTGGCCAGGGCTAGTTCATTTTATGATTATTTCCTTAATGTCTTTCCTCTTCCTGTTAGACTACAAGCTCCAGGAGAAAAAATACACACATTTCTATATTTTGTTTTATTTTTATTAGCATGTCCCTTAGTGCCTAGCAAAGAACCTGGCACACAGTAGGTATTCAATAAATACTTGATAAATAGATGCCATATTGTCTTCCACCTTTTGTGGGAGCCACAATTCTGTATGTGGTCATGGCTGTAAAGGGCTGTTAGGTGTGGGACCGATGAGAATGTTATAGATGGCTTACAGGAGATAAAAAGGAGAGTGGAATTTGCTGAGTAAAAGCCTCAAGGGAAGAGCTGGAGTTCTCTGGTAATGTTCCTGGAGGCAGGTGGCCTTCACTCACTCTACCTTTTCTCCACTCCACCCTCCACCACATTGAATACCTATCTGTCCCTTTAACATGTCAGAGTCTCAGGTGTTCCCACGTCTTCACACAAACTATTCCTTCTGTCCCAACTGATGCTATCATCGGTTTTGGTAAATTTTTAATGAAACATACCTATGCCCATTTATTTAGATATTGTCTATGGCTGCCCTTTTGCTACAATAGCAGAATGGTTGTGGCAGAGAGCTTATAGCCCAAAAGCTTAAATTATTTACTATCTGGCTCCCTCCAGAAAAAGTTTGCCAACCCCTGTTCCAGATCAATCTCATAATTTTCAGGAAAGGAGAGGAGTAAGGGGTGGCCAGGCCAGCAGGGGAGGGCAGTTAGGGGCAATCAGGCTGGCAGGGGAGTAGTTAAAGGGTGATTAGTCATGCTTGGAGGACAAAACTCTCCCAGCACAATCATAGCCAAAAGGTTATGGTTGTAAACTTGACCTTATAGTCTGACCCTGCAGTCCTAGGTAGCTATGGGATGTGGGCTGCGGGGTATAGAGCAAGTGCTAACAAAACAAGGCTTGATAGAGTTCAGAGAATGACAATAACAGGAAAGAAGCAGATTTGAAACTCGTAAGAACATTGTAAACATCTTGCCTTTTTTTTGCTTTGTGTGATCTGACTATAAAATAAAGCTTCAGCTTACAGGCTGTGACACCGTTTCCTCATCCAGACACAGTGATCCACCTGGTCCTAACTACATTCTCTTGTCTGTTTTCTTTAATCTTTCACTGCCCTTCCTCAAGTTCACCATTGGCCATGCTAGATGTGGTTCACTTTTCACTTGTTTATCACCTTTAGTGCAATTAATAATGACACTATTTCCTCCTTTTTATAAGAATGAGTGTCAGTCATGGAATGGATAAGTTGATATATCTTTTTCCTTAAAAATACTTTTTTTGTCTGTTCTCACTAAGTATGTGAGAGAGTCACATGAAGTTCTTGCATGAGTTTGTTTCTTTGGTTCTGCTGATGTCATTTAGCCACACTGTGATTAAAACCATGTGTTTGTAAAATGCAAATAGTATTATTAAAAATAAAATATGTGATGTGCTCTAAATTCCTTCTTTTAAAAAATATATATGTAAATTAAATAAAACTATATAAAATAAGTAAAAGTTTATCAAATGAGCAGTAGACTATGTGTAGAATTACAAATGACACATCCTTAAAAAGATGCCTAACAGCTCCCTTTGAAAACTGGGGGACAAAAAAAAACAAAAAACACAAAAACTTAGTAAACTTAGTAGATAAATCAGAGGAAGAAAGACACAAACAATTCACCAGAAAGATATAAAAATGGTCTATAGCATATGATAATATGTTCAATAATATGTTTCTCACTCAACATTAGACAAATTTAAATTTAAAAAAACATTGAGATACAAGTTCTCATCTATGTGATTGATGTTATAAAAAATTATGAGAACATATTCTGTTGGCCAGGCAATGGGGAAACAGTCACTTTCAGACATTGCTGGGAGAATGTAAACTAGCACAACTATTTTGACAGGAATTTGGCAATATCTAACAATATTATATCATCAGTTATCTTTTTATATGATAATTCCACTTCTAGAGAACTTATGTTAATAAAATATCTTCGACAATATGTAAATTACTTATTTTAACATTACTTACCAATGTAAAATATTTCAAACAACCTAAGGTTACTGCCTATGCATACAAGAGTGATTGAATAACTATGGCATGTCCACACAGTAAAGTACTATGTAGCTGTAAAGAAACAATGAGTAAGATTTATTAACCGATATGGATTAATTTCCAGGATATACTTCTTTTTTATTGTTTACATTATTACAGATGTCCCCCATACCTACCTTTTTGCCTCCTCTACCTTCCGCTCTCTCTGGTCCTAGCCAAATTGTTATCTGTGTCTGTGTGTTATGCATATATGTTCTCTGGCTATTCTCTTCACCTTTTCTATCCTGTCTGCCCCACCTTCCTTTTAACATCTCCAGGATATATACTGTGTGTGTGCTTGTGTGTGTGTGTGTGTGTGTGTGTGTGTGTGTGTGTATTTTAATTTATTTTAGAGAGAGAGAGAAAGGGAGAGGGATAGATAAAAACATCAATGAGAGAGTAATCTCAATTGTCTAACTCCTGCACACCCCCTACCCAGGCATGTGCCCTGACCAGGAATTGAACCTATAACCTCTTGGTTCATGTGTCAAAGCTCAACCCCTGAACCACACTGGCAGGGCTCCAAGATATATTTTTATTTATTTTTATTTATTTTTATTATTTTTTTAATTTTTTAAATTAATTAATTAATTTTTTTATTAAGGTATTATCTGTGTACATAGTTTACCATTGCCCCCCCCACCTCCCATTCATGCCCTCCCTCCCCAGAGTTCTGTGTTCATTGGTTGTACTTATGTTCATGCATACCAGTCCCTCGGTTGTTCTCCTATCTCCCCCCAGGTCTCCTTCCCCTCCCCGCTGTCATATGACAATCTGCTTGTTTTATGGTGACCATCTTAGGACCCCATGAATAGAATCTGCTCCTCATTTGGCAGTCTGCTTGTTTTATGGTGACTATCTCAGGACCATATGAATAGAGTCCGCTCCTCCTCTGGTTTACACTGCCCCTTCCCCTGGGTCCCACTGCTTCCCCTGGGACACACGGCTCGCCCGGGGCACAATGCACCTTGGGACACTCGGCTCACCCGGGGCACTCGGCCCCCTGGGACACACGGCTCACCCGGGGCACTCGGCCCCCTGGGACACTCGGCTCACCCGGGGCACTCGGCCCCCTGGGACACACGGCTCACCCGGGGCACTCGGCCCCCTGGGACACACGGCTCACCCGGGACACCCTTCCCCTTTGGGGGGTACGGCTTACCCGGGGCACATGGCCCCCTGGGACACTCGGCTCACCCGGGGCACTCGGCCCCCTGGGACACTCGGCTCACCCGGGGCACACGGCCCCCTGGGACACTCGGCCCCCTGGGACACTCGGCTCACCCGGGGCACTCGGCCCCCTGGGACACTCGGCTCATCCGGGGCACTCGGCCCCCTGGGACACTCGGCTCACCCGGGGCACTTGGCCCCCTGGGACACTCGGCTCACCCGGGGCACTCGGCCCCCTGGGACACTCGGCTCACCCGGGACACCCTTCCCCTTTGGGGGGTACGGCTTACCCGGGGCACACGGCCCCCTGGGACACTCGGCTCACCTGGGGCACACGGACCCCTGGGACACTCGGCTCAGCCGGGGCACTCGGCCCCCTGGGACACACGGCTCACCCGGGATCCTCTTCCCCTTTGGGGGGTACAGCTCACCCGGGGCACACGGCCCCCTGGGACACTCGGCTCACCCAGGGCACACGGCCCCTCTAGGGTGTTGGGGTTGCATATTGGAGGTGCCGCGCTAGCTCCTTGCTAGCATGGCGGACAGGCTGGGACAGCTGCAGTTGGGCTGAGGTGGTTGCAGGCAGGGGGACCACCTTCAAAGGTTTCTCGTTCGGTGTGGGAGCGGAGCAGCTGCAGACATGGAGGCTAAGTTCTGAGGTCGCCCATTCCCTGAGCCCAAGGCGTGGTGAGCTCTGTTCTTGGTGGATTTCCTTTATTCTCGGCGGCAGTGGCGGGTGGCAGTGCCAGGTGCAACATTGACGGTCGCTCCTGTGGTTCAACTACCACTGTAGTTTTAAAGTTCACATGGCGGTGGTGGCGAGAGCCTCGGCCCGGCCATGTGGCATCGCAGGATGGGCTCGCCTGGGCGGCTAATGGAAGGCGCCGTGCCATTTCCTCACCAGCGCGCTCCATCTCCCTCCCAGCATGGTGGGTGTGCTGGGCAGATTGTGGGCGGGCTGTGATGGCTGCATGGGGAGAGTCCGCCCTCAATGGTGTCCTCTTTGTTGCGGATGTGGAGCTGCTGTGGATGCAGAGGCTAATTTCTGAAGCCACACTCTCTATGAGCCCGGTGCGTAGTGAGCTCTGACTTCAGTGGATTCCCATTCTTGGGGGCGGCGGTGGGTGCGGCAGCGATGGTAGCTCCTGTGGCTCAATTTCCCCTGTAGTTTTAAAATCCGCATGGTGGTAGTGTCTGATGCTTTGGCCTGGCCATGTGGCAGCGGAAAGAGGATTCTCCGGGTCTGCCAATGGAAGGCGCAGTCCCAGCACAGCGCGCGAAGGCCTGGCAGAGCAGGCCGCGGGCGGTGGCGGAGAGTCCCCGCGATGTCTTAGTCTTTCAGACTTAGTGGAACGCTTCCCCTGAGCCAGGACAAGCAGCACCACCACAAATATTGGCCAGCTCAGTGCTGCCCCTCTACAGGTGACAGTAGGGGCATCCTCACCTCCGTAGGCCTTTGCTCTTGGAGGTCTTAATCAGTGGAAGGCAGCACGGTACAGAACTGCCCCACCTTCTCAGTCCTCCGCCAAGATATATTTTTAAGTGAAAAAAGCCAAGTGCAGAAAAGTATGATAGAATCTATACTATAGTATTAGAAAATATGCATATATCTTCTGTTTGCAAACAGAAACACAAGAAGGATGAACCAGAACTAAGGAGATTGGTGCTTAAAGGAGATGGGCAGGGCTGGATGAAAAGAATGAGAGAATAAGAACAGGCTGGAGGGACTGAGGGTAAGACTGGAACTTCTCTGAGTTCTGACTTTTGGAATCATGGTAATTCCATTAGTAATGTTATTCATACTCAATAAATAGTTAAAATGAATCTAGAAGTAGAGGAAACCCCAAATGAAATATACACAGAAATATTTTTATTAAATGTGTTTGTCACTGGGGTATTGATTAGCAACTCAATAACTTCTTCATGTGTACTCTAGAATTTAGCAAATAAATAAGTATATTATAGCTAATGAGAGTCCGATTTCTCAGTGTTGGAGAAAGAAATGAGGGAGGTTGGAATGAACCCTGAAGTGGTAGTTTTGAATTAGAGGTATCAGTACAAACTTCTTATCCTTAATATAACTTAGAGATAGAGAAAAAGACATAAATGAGTGTGTGTGGAATGCATGTGTGTGTATACATGCATGTATTTCTTATCTCTTTTGTCTACAAGAACCCTGAAACAGTGACATCTCAGCATTAAGCCCACTCAAATGGAACTCAAATCTTGGATTTTGTTTTAAAATCATGCTCTCATAAAAGAAGCCTAGTCTTCTTGGCTGGTTCCAGTGCTGAGGCAAGAAAATACAAGAGGAGCCTGAAATAAATTGTGGTGTAAGAAAGTGAGGAAATGCTAACAAACTAAGGGGGGCATGTGAAAATGACAAGTGCTTACTTGAGGGAGACAGATAATTATTGAATACACTATTACCTCACTACTCAGCAAATGCAGGGGTGGGCAAGAGTAGGTTTACAGTAGTGAGTCCATGAAATGCAGAGTTTATTTTTGTATTATTATTATTATTTACCACCTTGTATTTACTGAGCACTCATGATAGCCCTGGTACTGTGTTAAACAGTGAGAATGGATAAGACTTAGGGGCAAATGTATCTGCCCTCGTTGAGTTTGTGGTCAAACAGAACATGATAGATGTGTAAACATGTGCAGCAAAGTGCCGGGGTATATGTGCCATGACAGGCATCTGTTATAAGGTACATTGAGGCAAAAAGGTCAAGTAATTCCACTGAAATTATTGAGAAAGACTTCAGAGAACCTATAAATTTGAGCTAAGTTGGAAATATAACCTAGCAACAGCATGAAGAACAGGTAAAAAGGAGGCTTGATTGTAAGCAGGGCAAGTTAGGGGACAATTGCAAGAGTCCAGGCTGCAGAGAGTGAAATCTAGAGTCACAAGTAGAATGGAGAGCACCGAGCACTGTGCTGGGCTCATAAGGACTGAGTCAATATTTATCCAATATGTGTAAGAAGGGACCAATAGAGACAATCAATGTTAAAGTAGATATGACAGAAATGAATCATTCATTCACTTAACAAATATTTATCGTGAATCTACTAAATGTCAAACACTGTTCTAGATAACAAGGATATAGAGTTGATTCTGCTTTCAGGAAATTTAGATTCTAATGGGGAAGTGAAACTAAACAAATAGACAAGTAAATGTGTCAGGTGTGTTTAAGTGTTTTGGGGAAAAGTGAAGCAGGACAGGAGCACTAGAGAACAGCAGGAGAGCGGGTTTCTGTTTTTATGTGAGGTGGTCAGGAAGGCTCCTCTAACAGTGTGACAGTAGCAGAAAGCTGAATGAAGACAGGTGGGAACCATGTGAGCCTCTGAGGGAAGAAGGGTCCAGGAAGAAATGAGAAAGCTAGAGTTTCTAGCACGGAGGGAATGAGAGGGGAGAGGCAGCAGATGAATGCAGAAAGGAAGAATGTGATGGGATGGTCTTGGGTAGGTTGTGATGGGATGTCTTTCCAGAAGCACAGGTGTCCTAGGGTTTCCATGTGCAGATACTGAAGGGGAGCCCCAGGAGCCTCTCACTGGCAGCAGCTCCGCTGATGGGAGCACACAGAGCTCTATCGCCCCATCTCATGAGGAAAGGAAAGACACAAGAGTGACTCCAATAAGTGTCCATTGATGGATAAATAAAATTTTTAACAGTTGTATATGACACATGATATATAAAACTCAGCCATAAAAAAGGAAATCTTGCCATTTGGGACAGCACGGATGGACCTTGAGGGCATTGCGCTAAGTGAAGTAAGTCAGACGGAGAAAGAAAAATATTCTATAATCTCACATATATATGGACTTTAAAGAAAAACTGGTAGTATACAGAGACACTGGGTGGGGGGTGGGTGAAATAGGTGAAGATGTTCAAAAGGTACAAACTTCCAGTTATAAGATGAATAAATCCTGGTGATATAATGTGCAGCATGGTGACTATAGTTGATAATACTGTATTTTATACTTGACAGTTGCTAAGAGAATAGATCTTGAAAGTTTTCATCATAATAAAAAATAAAGATTTTGTAACCATGAGTGGTGGTGGATGTTAACTAAACTTATCGCGGTAATAATATATACATGTATCAAATCATTATCTTGCACTAGTGGCCTGGTGCATGAAATTGTGCACTTGGGGGGGGGGGCGGCAGCCTGGCCTGTGCCCTGTCACAGTGCAGGAGCCCCACAATCCATCACCCCAAAGAGGTAGGCCTCCGTGAGGCTCACATCCCCGGACCCAGCGAGAGGGGCGGGGACACAAGCCTCACGTCCCTGGTGTCAGTGCCACAAGCCTTCCATCCCCAGGGCTGGCACTGGGGGCAGAGATGCAGGCCTCATGCAAGCCCCTGACACTGCAAGTCCCTGTCTACCCACGCCTGTTGCGCATGCAGCCTCCTGCTGATTGGCCCCTTATGCATATTAGCTCTTTATTATTTAGATAGCTAAAATATATGTAATGTTATATGTCTAGTATAGCTCAATTAAAAAAAAGTGACCCAGTCTTCTTTGTTAGATTTTTAATGTCATACAACCAGAATAGATAAACAATGTAGGAAAATCAGACTGGGAAGGTGGCAAATGATTCCAATTTGGATATTTTGAGTTTGAGGTGTCAAGGGGGCAGCCAATAGGTCATGCTCAGTGGGTGGTTTACATAGGAATCTGTAGCTCAGGAGATATGTTGGAGTTGGGAAGAAGAGTCACATGCTTATTTGTGATAGTAATATCATGGGAGTTGGTGTGGTCACTGAGGAAGGGGTGAAGAGAGAAGAGGGATGGTGTCAGCACTGAGGATTACCAGAATTTTAAGAAAGGGCAGAAAGAACTGAGTCTGAGAAGGAGTGTTTGTTAAGTAGAAGAAATAGTAGGAAAGGAGTATCATCAAAGTTAGAAAAGAAGAGATTTCTCAAGAAGATAGAAAAAGTCAACATTGTCCAATGAAGAAATACCAAATGGGAAGTGAGAACATAAAGACATAAGAGCAGCCGAAACCGGTTTGGCTCAGTGGTGGAGCGTCGGTCTGCGGACTGAGGGGTCCCGGGTTCGATTCCAGTCAAGGGCATGTACATTGGCTGCGGGCACATCCCCGGTAGGGGGTGTGCAAGAGGCAGCTGGTCGATGTTTCTCTCTCATCGACGTTTCTAGCTCTCTATCTCTCTCCCTTCCTCTCTGTAAAATATCAATAAAATATATTTTAAAAAAAAGACATAAGAGCATAGATTCTTTTTTTTTTTTTTTTAAGAAACTTCGATATAAAGGGAACATGTGAGGGAGATACTAGCCAGGGGGGAATCAAGGCAATAGAGGTGAGGCAGTTCTTGCTTGTTTTAAAGGTGGTTGCAACGTGAACCATTTGTAGGGTTGGGGAAGCCTTCTTTAAGAAGCTGAAAATCTGGAGAGGAAATAGCTAACTGAGCAAACACTCCAGAAGAAAATGGGAACAATAGCATTCCACTGGCGTACAAGTGAGAACTCCCACCCTTTATAGTAAATTATGATCCTGTCATTATTGAAAAGCTTGATATTTTATAAATTGTAGATTTTTGGCATTATTTTCTTTTTTTAAAAAGAATTGCATTAAAATACTATCTTGATTGCGGAGTGTTTTGGTGCCCCTTAATTTTGCACCAGAAGCAAGGCCCCATTTGCCTCACGGGAGGCCCAGGCCTATTTGACACAAACACACACCTTTTTCACCAATGAAAATGCTGCTCAGATTAATCATCCTGGAGAGAGGTTAATTCTAGAACAAGTCTTGGGGACTAGGAGTAAAGGATTTAGGTAGAGATAAACATCCGGGAGCCAGAGGTGTGATAGGCCTGGATTCTGGGAAAGCAGAAATGTTCAGACTTCCCTTCAATACACTACACAGCAAGGCGCCCACAGGGGATCCCTCGTACAGGTGGGCCTAGGTTTGAATGTGAGCACAATTGAAAATAGCCCTTAGATGTGCACTTAGATGAGTCATTCTTCTATGATCTAACCCCAATATCTGAGTAAAGTCCTCTTTCTAGTAGTGACAAACTCTTTATTGCCAGCGAAAATATCCCAGACTCTTGCTAATGATGTCACATTATTATCAAATTAGGAGCCATGCAGTACATTGCCTTATTTTAGTACAACTTTCTTGAAAACTCACATAGCAAAATGTATACCCTTCCTCTTGTGATGGCTTTTTCACTGCCTCTATCTCTCCTATATTCATGTAATAGATTTATGAGTTTCATATCTTTGCTACTTTTTGAACACTACAAAGTGCTACCCACACAGTTGATTGACATTGTTTTTATTTCTTGTTGAAACCTTACTTAATTCTTTATTGCTGTTAGTTTATAATTTTCACTGATGCTAGAAAGAATGAAGGAATCCACTTGTGAGTATCAGAGCTCACAATGTTATAAAATAGCTAGGTGATGGCAGGATGTCCCACTAGCCAGTCATATAAACATAAGTAATTGTATTGTCAAGTATTAGCAAAGAAATGGACATCTATTCAAATATTCCTTGCCAATGGTGTGGTAGTAAACATTTAACAGCTGGCTTTCCAGGAAATAAAAATACCCTAATTTTCTTGTTTGTTTACCAACTTCCATGGCATAAATACTCTTACTGTGATTGATTTCAAGCTGCTGACAGAACATCACTGAATGTGGAACGGGAAAGAGTTGCACAGTAATACACTATAATGCGATTTTTATACAAAGACATACAATGAATGTAAATAATCATAAGAGTATAGGTAATTGTAAAATAACTGGAAAGTGATGTTTTAGTGAGAATTTATTGCTTAAAATTTTTTTATTCTGATTTTACATAATTTAATTTTGAATAATGGCTTATAAAATGCCCCAAAATTTTATAATCATCTTTTGTGAGTCTGTGTGATACAGTGCCAGCACCACTGCTCCTTACTAACCCTAGGGGGAAGGAGCAGGTTATGAGCAGAGATTTGAAGCATAAGACTTGTTTATAGGACTAGCAGCAGCTGTGAAGAATGATGACTGCCTGCATTGAAGGAGCAATGACAGAGAAACTTGGAGACCCAGGAAAATCAGCTTTTTAATGAGAGGATATGAGGGTAATTTGTATTATCATGACTGTCTTCTTTTTAAATATATTTTTATTTTTTAAATATATTTTATTGATATTTTTCACAGAGAAGAAGGGAGAGAGAGAGTTAGAAACATCAATAAGAGAGAAACATTGATCAGCTGCCTCTTGCACTCCTCCTACTGGGGATATTCCTACAACTAACGTACGTGCCCTTGACCAGAATCGAACCTGGGACCCTTCAGTCCGTAGGCTGACTCTCTATCCACTGAGCCAAACTAGTTTGGGCTTTTAAAATATATTTTTATTGCCAAAACCGGTTTGGCTCAGTGGATAAGAGCATTGGTCTGCGGACTGAGAGGTCCCAGGTTCGATTCCGGTCAAGGGCATGTGCCTTGGTTGCGGGCACATCCCCGGTGGGGGGTGTGCAGGAGGCAGCTGATTGATGATTCTCTCTCATTGATGTTTCTGGTTCTCTGTCTTTCTCTCTTCCTCTCTGTAAAAAATTAATAATATATATATATATATATATATATATATATATATATATATATATATATTTCAGAGAGGAAGGGAGAGGGAGAGAGGGATAGAAACATTAATGATGAGAGAAAATCATTAATCGGCCTCCAAGAGGCCCCACACTGGGGATCAAGCCAGAAACCCAGGCATATGCCCTGACCAGGAATCGAACCATAACCTCCTGGTTCATAGGTCAATGCTCAACCACTGAGCCACACCAGCTGGACTCTCAACTGTCTTATCCTCAGAAAAAGTCATGATGCTTGCCTCCTCTAGTTTGGTGCTATGCAAGTGGGGCCATTCTACCGGATCTGCCCTACTCCACTGCTCTGTGGAACTTCGTTTGGAAACTTGAAATGTTTTCCGCTCTTGGTGTGGTGCTGGGAAACAGAGGATCATAAAGTCTCCAGAATAATGTAGGAGGTTGTTATTGGCAGAGTAATGGCTCTAAGGTCAGAGGTCCTGTTAGCAAAGTCAGATTTGGCATGCTTGGATTGGAAGAAAAGTCCTGTTCTCCCAGTTTTGTCCAAGTCTGAGTAATTTAGGAGAATAGCTTTGTGCTATCTCTGATAAGTTCTTTCTAGATGGGCCATATTCTGAACCCACATTCTCATTGTTTAGATCAGTTCCTTGTGATCTAAAAGTTTGGACCCAGACACATCCAAATTCTAGTTACTGAGAAGACACATTCAGAAGAGAGGCAGGAAAGCCAAGTACTTAGGTCTAGTGCTTCCTCCCATCACTGGAGGAAAGTGGAAATGCACAATTGGAAATGCAGTCTTGAACCTATAGCCATTTCTATTTCTGGTGAGAAAGCATAATGCTGTAACTCAACCTTTTCATGAATGTAGTTATTATACATTATTATTTTCTACTGATAACCTACTTCATGAGTTTCCATTTTTTTAATTTCTTTAATTGATTTCAGAGAGGAAAAGAGAGGGAGGGAGAGAAACATCAATGAGGAGAGGATCATTGATTGGCTTCCTCCTGCATGCTCCACACTGGGGATTGAGATCACAAGCTGGGCATGTGCCAGACCAGGAATCAAACTGTGGCATCCTAGTTCATAGGTCCACGTTCTACCACTGAGCCCTGCTGGCCGGGCCATGAACTTCCATTTTTGTGAGCAGTTACATTTGTTGCTTCTCTTCTGGCTATGAAATCTGCCAGTCAAACAAAGCATGTGTGGTGTAGGGCAGTGGTTTTCCAATCCTCTTTCAGATAGGAGACACTGCCAGAGCTGTTCCACCCTGCCGTTGTGCTCTGAGTAAGATTTTATTTGATAAAAGAATTTTCTTGGCTCAAAAATAAAGTCTGAAAACCACCAGTAATCGAGAAAAGGGGCTGAACTTGTGCAACATGACAAAAAAGTAAAAAAGAATTAGTCTGGAAGCATTGGAAAGTCGCTGTTGGAATTTAGACTATGATACAAGCCCATGCTTTAAAGCTAAAAGAGATGTGGGAAGGGGAAAAAAAGGCCCTTGATATTAAATTGAAGATTGTTGTCCTGATATTATTCTTACTCAAGGACTATTGATTTTCCTTTTAAAAATCAAGCTGTTTAAAAATGGTGTGCTAAGGATGAAACCATATTCAGTGACAAATGGACTGCATAAACTATCTTCTCTGGGCCTTATCAAAGCTTTTCACATGGCGCTTGGATGGTTTGTTTTGATGGGCAGAATCGAGCCCTGCACTCTTATCTAGCTTCATTATTATGGATATGAACAGGCTCTGAGACTCTCACTAGTTCCACAAAAGAAGATTTTGTAAAATGCAGCCTGATAAATCCTCCATTCAATGAGAGAGCTGAAGAATGTTTTATTCCACCGTGCTGTAGTTTAAAAACATCTGACTTGGGTTTCTCCAGGAACTTGTTTTTACAGAGAGAATATTTAGGTTACCATCCTTGATTATTACTCTACCCTCTTCTCTTTCTCCAAACTTAAAGTACCTCCCCCTCTCTCACCCCTCACATTTAGTAGTCTAGGAAAACCTAGAATGAAAGACAGGTTGGGAAAGAAGAAATTGAGAGCTGGGCCAAAATCAGGAACAGCCTTTCCCAGGAACCTAAGTCAAGAAAGAAGCCTCGGAGAGATCCAAGATGGTGGCGTAGGTAAACATCTAAACTGATGCAGGGCACAACAATTGCAAAACTACAACTAAAAGACAAAACGTCTATCACCCAGAACCATGGGAAAGCTGGCTGAATGGAAGCTCTACAATTAGACTGAATAAGAAAAGACCAACCAGGGCACAAGCGCTGAAAAACTATGGTACAGGGATACACACGATACAGGCTATGGATCCCAGCTGGAGGCGGGGGGTTAATTTCTTCATCCTGAAGAGAGACAAGCTCCCGATCTCTCTGAAATCCAGTTTCTGGGGAGAAGCTAGATTGTCTACCATTGGGTCGGAAAGTGAAGGTGGATTGCTTGCAGAGCTGCAAGCAAGAATAATTATTTGCTGTGCAGGGGTGCAAGATGCAGGGATGCAGGCAGAGAGGCAGAGAAGGCTGACAGGCAGCCATCGCTGTTTGCCACGCCCTAGCCTAATGACGCCCTGAGACTCCACCCTGCACAATCTACAAACACACCCAAGCTTCAAGGAGCGGCTTTTGCATATAAATGGCCTTTTCTAGTGTAGTATAACCTAGCAAACTTGAAACCTGGTTCAGACAGCTCCAAAGTCTCCAAACTCCAAGCAGAAAGGAAAGGACTGTGGTTCTCGCTGTAGCTTCTGCAAAGTAGCTTCAGACAGTAGCTGGATTGCACCACCCTATTGGAGATCCAGAAGCCAGTGTATTTAATGGTCAGTGTGAGACACCAGATTTCAATTCCTCTCATCCATAAGTGACACATTTGGGAGACAGACTCAGTGAGCATCAAAGCCCCACTGAAACAAGGCCTGCACCATAAGCATGTCTCCAGGGCAGCAATTCTTCCATTATAGACACAGCAGGTCCTCACAGCCAATTGGCCTGGCGGTCAATTCCTCCCATGTACCTACAGCAATCAAGGTTAAATTACACCAAGACTTTGCACTCAGCCCACAAAGAGGTATACCAAGAGTGACCACCTCAGATGATTGGGGAAGCTGATGTACTGGCCCCTATATATCACTGACCACATAAAGCCATCAACACAGGAAGGCAGCCAAAATGCAGAGACACAGAAGCATGTCATGAATGGGAGAGATGGAGGAAAGTAAACTAATAGACGACAGAGTTCAGAATCACATTTATAAGGTTACTCAAGAATCTTCTGGGAGAAACCAAGATGACAGCATAGGTAAACGCCTAACTGGAGCCTTGCGCAATAATTTCAAAAAATACAACTAAAATACAAAATGAACATTATCCAGAACTACAAGAAAGTTGACTGACTGGAAATTCTATAACTAGAAGGAAAGAGAAAACCAGAAGGACGATCAGAAGAGCTGTAAAAGCCTAAAGTACGAAGACAAAGTGCACACGTGGGGAGTGGACGGAGTCGGAGAGGATGGGGCGGCTGAGTGATTGGCTGGCGTTCCCTAGCGGGAAGGAGATAAAAGCTCCAGACTATGCTGAACCCCAAGAATCAAGTCAAAGACTTGGAACACAAAGAGCCAGAGGACACTTCTCCGCATAAGCAAGAAGGCAAGAGAATCCAGAAAGTTGAAGATAGTGTAAGAAACCTCTGGGACAACTTCAAGTGAACCAACATCAGAATTATGAGGGTCCCAGAAGAAGACAGAGCAAGATAGTGAAAACCTATTGGAAGAAATAGTGACAGAAAACTTCCCCCACCTGGGGAAAAAAATAGACTTACAAGTCTAGGAAGAGCACAGAACCCCAAACAAAAGGAATCCAAAGAGGACCACACCAAGACACATCATAATTAAAATTCCAAGAGCAAAAGACAAAGAGAGAATATTAAAAGCAGCAAGAGAAAAGCAGGTAGTTACCTATAAAGGAGCACCCATATGATTGTCAGGTGATATCTCAACAGAAACCATGCAGGCCAGACAGGAATGGCAAGAAATATTCAAGGTGATGAATAGCAAGAACCTTCAGCCAAAAATACTCTACCCAGCAAAGCTATCACTTAGAATCGAAGGTCAGATAAAGAGCTTCACAAATAAAAAAAAGCTAAAGAAGTTCATCACTGCCAAACCAGAATTATATGAATTACTGAAGAGGAATCCAAAGAGGACCACATCATAATTAAAATGCCAAGGGCAAAAGACAGAGAGAATCTTGAAAGTAGCAAGAGAAAAACAGTTAGTTACCTACAAGGGAGTACCCATATAACTGTCAGCTGATTTCTCAACAGAAACTATGCAGGCCAGAAGGGAGTGGCAAGAAATATTCAGTGATGAACAGCAAGAACCTACAACCAAGATTAATCTACCCAGCAAAGCTATCATTCAGAATTGAAGGTCATAAAGAGCTTCATAGACAAAAAAAAAGTTAAAGGAGTTCATCACCACCAAACCAGGATTACATGAAATGGTGAAGGGTATTCTTTAAGAAGAGGAAGAAGGAAAAAAAGGTAAAGGTAAAGATTATGAACAACAAAAAGACATCAAATACATACCTACCAACAAGTGTATCTAAAAATCAAGTGAGAAAGGATATATGCACCCCTATATTCATAGCAGCACAATTTACAATAACTAGGATTTGGAAACAGCCTCGGTGTCCATCAGCAGATGATTGGATCAAAAAACCATGGTACATCTACACAATGGAATACTATGCTGCCATAAAAAAGAAGGACTTCTTATCATTTGCTGCAACCTGGATGGAATTGGAGAACATCATGCTGAGTGAAATAAGCCAGTCAAGGAAATAGAAAAACCACATGACCTCACTCATTTATGGATAATAAATAACATTATAAACTGATGAACCATAAGATAGATATAATGACAGTAAAGCAACGAGCAGACTGTCAAATTACAGCCTGGAGGGGAGGGAGATATAGGGGAGATAAATCAACTGAAGGACTTGTATACATGCATATAAGTATAACCAATGGACACTAAACTCTGGGGAGGGAGGCCATGTGTGGGGAGGGGGCAATGGTAAGATATGTACACAGATAAAAAATTAATAAAAAAAGAAAAATAAATTAATTAATAAAAATAAAGTGAATAAAAAATCTGAAGAACAGAATGGAATGGAGAATATAATAGAATCTGAGACATAGAAAGGGAGTGGACTGACAATTCTCAGGGGAAAGAGGGTCTGAGGGGTGCAGGAAAGGATTGGACAAAAATCTTACACCTATGGATAAAGACAGTGGCAGGGGGTAAGGGAATGTGTTGAGGTGGGGAATCAGGTGGAGGAGAGCTATGGGGCGGGGGAGAGGAACACTTGTAATAATCTGAACAATAAAGATTTATTATATAAAAAATTAAAAATAAAATAATGGATCACATATAAAGAAGAAGAAGAAGAAGAAGAAGAAGAAGAAGAAGAAGAAGAAGAAGAAGAAGAAGAAGAAGAAGAAGAAGCTACTTCTTGGGGTGACCAATATCAGGTTTTTAATTTACTGACAAGCATGTTCACTACAGGCTGAGTATTGTTGGGAGCTGTGGAAAATTTTAGCCCCTGTGAATCAGGAAGCTTAAAACAGCTCACATCCTGGTTCCGCATCCTGTTTTTCAGCCAGTCAACTGTTGCCGGTTGAATCAGAGCCCGTGCCCACCAAGTTAAAACACCGCCCCAGCAGTTAGCCAATCCTGTGTTGCCAGATATCTTACCACCTAGTCACTCAGCGCCTAACTAATCTTACACTGCTAAATGCCCCGCCGCATAAGCAACCCTGCCCCTCTTTGTTCCTGCTGCATATATACCGCTGTTCCGGAAATAAAATTTGAGGCTTGATCAGAACCCTGTATTGCCTCCATTTCTCCGCTTCTCCTGTGAGAGAATACTGTGCATTCCAGTCCAAATTTACCATTTCAATTCTCTCATTTATTTAGCTTGGATTAGATACCTCTCTTATATGTTTCCTTGACACTCATTTCTTCCCAGTATCGAATACTTTTAGAACAACTGACCAATTCACATGAACCCCCTTACCTGTTCCTTTCATGTCCCTACCTCCTGACCCCCTACCCCCGCTCCATCCCATAAATGTGGACTTGAAACCAAGCAATGAATGGGTCTGGGCTACCTGTCATTACTTGAGTCAATTAAGTAGAGTCAGGGAGGGTTGAATCATATATGAGCCTT
Source organism: Vespertilio murinus (assembly GCA_963924515.1). Classification (NCBI taxonomy): domain Eukaryota; kingdom Metazoa; phylum Chordata; class Mammalia; order Chiroptera; family Vespertilionidae; genus Vespertilio; species Vespertilio murinus. The sequence continues at coordinate 68,597,148 of OZ004707.1, forward strand.
TTTATTTTCCAATATTGCCAGCAGCATGGGAGAGCAGCAGATCATCCACAAAAATCTGCTCACCCCTCCCACCCCAGCCCACCCCATATGGCAGTTGCTTATATTGGGTAGAAGGACAAAGATTACATGGAGAAGGAGATCAAAGGAATAAAAATGGGTAAAAATGGTTGCAGATTATAGGTAATGTGGGCAGGGGATTGCAAATCTTTCGGTGATGACAGGCAGTTCTCAGATAAGGAGAATGGATAGCATTTTGAGGTTAATCCCCAGGTCCCGGATGTACAAAACAACTTCTAGCCAGGTCAGAATGTGCTTTCTTTAATCAGAATGAAACAATCACAGTTAACAGAGCATGATTAATATTTCTTATAACTATAGCTAGTCCGCACTATCCTATCCTCCCTCAGACCCCTAGCAGACCCAAGAGGCACTTAGGTCAACACAATCCCACTTTCCTATTTGCCAGGCCAGCCCCAGATCAGCCAATCAGAGTCTCTTCTCGGGCAATTTGAAATCTTAACGGAGAGAATAAGTCAGTCGCTCCAGGTGGCTGAGCCTTTAACTTGTGTAACGTGGTGGCTGCCCTTGATCCTCGCCTCTTCACATACTGTTTTCGTTTTCCTACAACCCAGACAGAATTCAGCATTCTCACTAGTTTCCATGAAAGTATCTGATCATCCTGATTATCCTATAATTTTTGTAGTCTCCAATATAAATGAAGTGAAGGGGAGAGAGGTCATTCAGTGTCTTCCTCTCCTTCCTAACTCTGTCTCTTCTGGGTCACATTCATTCTTCCCTTTGTTTTACTCATAGCAGTTTAGAGTAATTGTCTTTTGCAACTTTTGCATGCCCTGAGGGCTCACCCACTAAGCCAATGAGCTTATCATAGTATTACTTTCAAACTAGATATTCCTCCTTGGGGGAATTCTTGTCAATGTAATTATCTTCTTCAGAAAGGTTTGTACTTGGAAGATGTGACCAGCGTCATAACAGCACTTATATTGGTGAGCAAAAAAGTCAGTCTTTGGAAAAAATTACGAGAAGCAGAGAGGGGAGTCAGAAAGACAACACTGTTTGTGTAGCTGATGGCTCTCTGATTCCGGTTCCATCCTCCCTAAGGTCAGGCTACATTCCTCCCCTTCTATGAAATAGCCCATTACCTAATAATTCCCTTTTAACTTAGATTAGCTAGGCTATAGAGCACTTGTCACCTAGTAACCCAAATTAACATATTTCTCCCCCTTTTACCTCCCCCCATCAAAAGAGCTTCACTTTTTTTAAAAAATTATTATTATTACCATTGACGGTTATCTGAGCTCTTCTCTTGAATGCAAGCTTCTTAAGGGCAAGGACTGCATGTGTCTTGCTCACTATTTTATTCTCACCACTTAGCATGTTTCCCAGACACATAATAATTATCCTTTAATGACTATACAGTTATTGACTGCCAATTGTGTACTATGCACTGTGATTATAAAGATGAAAGACAATATCCTTGACCTCACAGTGCTTCAGGTCCAGATTACTCCCAAATCAGTCCAGTCCTACTTCTGTGTTAATTGTCCTTGTCTTGACAGTGATATGGAATTTTTGGACTGGAACCCAGATTCTTTGTCCGATGGAATCGAAGAATGAATCCAAAGACAGAAAGTGGTATAGCAAAGGTGGAGATTTATTGAATAAGTACAGACTCCCATGTGGAGAGAGGGAAAGAGTCCTACAGAATGGACTGCCATGTGGGGAGGGGAAAAAGGTCCTACTGAGTTCCTTTTCCTTATGGCTTATAAAGGCTGCAGATCCTGGTGCCTTGATATACCCTCTGATTGGTCAGTATTCCCTTAGACTGGTTACTATAGTAACTCCTGGGCTCAAAGGTGAACCTTACATGGGACATGTGAGATTCTCTCTCCCTCCTTCCTTTTTGTTTTCCTATTATTCCCTTTGGGTTTTCTTCCTCTAGATGAAGGGCTTCCTTCTCTTTATTTTGTAAATATAGACCTTTTGCTGTTCCCGGTTCCCTCATTCTATGTGAATGTACCTTCTGCTGCTCTGCAGCACTGTGCTTTCCTGCATAGTCCCCCTAATTTCCAAATCTTCTAATATTTCCTAAACCTGTCCTATTTTACCCATAAAATTCCTGTTTCAATAGGACTCTGGGCTTTGTTGAAGCGGGCAGTGTTAGCTTAGGTGATCAAATCTCACACAGGACAGGAATAAAACTGGGTTTGGGGACAGCTAGAACCAGGGACAAATGTGGCCAGGACTTTTCTCCCTCTTTTGTCTCTATTGGATGGCTTCATCATGTCAAACTTATTTCCTCCTAAGTATGGTATAGCAGCACCAGCAGTTTCCACACTTACCATATTCCAACTATATTATGAATTTCAATGGTTCCAATTTGAAAAATCCTGGGGAAGCCCTCCAATTGATTCAGCTTGTGTTGCATATACTTCTCTGAGCCGATTATGGTGGAGGGAAAGCACTAAAAGTGTTTCAGTTTGGCCTTCCATTTCTACACTAATAATGACGAGCAGAAGCTATCGGATGGTGGCACCTTATAATCCTAGGTACCCGGATGGGTCATGGCCAGAAAGGGGGTGAGTATTCTTCCAGGCAGACAAAATAAAACGTATCAGTCACTCCATCTCCCTAACTCCTTCCCTAACTTTATTTAACAAATATCTATTAAATGCTCATTTAGTGCAAAGCATTGTGCTATGCTCTTGGACTACACATCTGCATTTTATATATCAAAAATAATTTTAAAGGGAAATAAATATCTTTTCTCAATTCCTGTAATCAAATCTCAAATTTTCCTTCATTTATTTTTCAGAGTCACCGCATTGGGAAACCTTCAAGCACTGTTTTATTTGGACCATCCCAGAGCACACGAGTCAGGTGATTTTATCTTTTGTTCTTATCCTTGCCATCCCTAATCTGTCAGGCAGTCCAGAATCTATACCATCAGGCTTGTTTGTTCTACTTCTCTATCCTTTTATCATGGTTCCATTAACTCACATCCAAGGATGTCAAGAGAATAAATAGCCCAATAAAACAAAAGAATCTACTCCCAGATTTAAGAAGAAAGAAACATATAAGAAATACATAAATCATACTGTATGACAATAGCCCAGAAGATTGCATGGGAAGATCTTTGTGTTTTCTATCTAAAACATTGCATCAGCATTTGACAGCTGGAGACATTGTATAATGAACACCGAAAAGGGGGGACGGGTGTCAGAATAATTTTGCCTGAAATAAGCACAATTCCGTGGAGGATGACCACACATTTTCTCTGGTGTCCGTCTTATAATTGGAGATAATTTAAACATGGGTCTAAGCCTACATTTTGTCTAAGAAACTCTTAATCGTGACCATTTCCTCCTTATAACATGTGTTTAGTCTGCCAGGTCCTATCACTTAATGTCACACCTACATAATGGAGACTCATGTCTCAATGAACTCTTCCCAGATAAACAGAGGGTGCTTGTCCAAGAGTAATGAGCACCTGGAACACAGGTTGCTAAGAGTGCAAATAGAGATAAATTTGTTAGCCTGACCTAAATGTTCTCTGGATCTCAAATTAATCTAATGTTATCTGACATTGGACACTTTCTCTATCTAAACCAAAAAGACCCCTCTTTGTCAGAGTCTCATCACTCTTTTTCAGTAGTAATTGTTTGCCTGCTGCTTCAGTGGGCACATTGCAACGTTCCAGTTTAGCACCCAAACTGTAGCAAAAATACAACTCTGAGTCATTCTCAATCAAATGCTTGGTTCCTAGAGTCAACACTAATGTAAGGCTAAGGCTAACGATTCAAAGGGGAACTTTTTTTTTTTAATTCTCTGCCTGACGAATTAGAAATAAATTATTTTAGCATTTTAAAATGCACTTTAGAGAGCTCTTAATTTAAGTTCATGGTTTTATAGTTGAAGAAATTCAGACTCTAAGAAGTAATTTATTTCCCCAAGGTCACAAGGACCTTAGAAACAGAGTGTAGCTCACCCCAGAACATTATTTTGTTTTACTTTAATTATGGAGGAAATAAAACTATTTAACTGTTCAAAATACGCTCTATATATTTTAATATGTTTAGTTGTGACAAAGACATTTGTGTGTGTGTGTGTGTGTGTGTGTGTGTGTGTGTGTGTGTTAATAGAAAGCTGGATCAACAACTAGCCAGCAATATAGATTCTGCTTCTTCTATAGATGCACAGTTACCAATTACTTACCTTTCTAGGAAATACAGATTCAGTACACCAAGCTCTGAGAGGGAGAGACAATGTCAGGGAAGCAGGGCGGGAGTAAGGGACCACTGAGAAGATCATCAGCTTCAGATGCAGAAACACCTGCCCCACCTCCCATTAGATAAGAACAAATTTATTGCTATTATAATTTAACGTAACCGCTGATGTCCTCCCAGAACAAACTCTGAAATGCAGTTTACTGCTCTTAGGAACCTATTTCTCTTTTCTGATCAAAGCCTGTCTGCTACCAGTTGGAAGCCTGGGGTTTGCAAACAGCAGCTTGCTGGCAGACTCAAATAAAGAATGTTCCCATTACTCCCACTGGAACTTAACCGATCTTCTGGCTGGAAAAGGAGAGATGGGTTTATAGTAGGACAGAAGGACCTCAGGAGTCACACCACAAATCCAAAGGGCTGCGTGATCACTGTGCTCCCTGCAAACCCTTCTGAGCTTAAACATTTCCTTTATTCGCCATTTTGACCAGCTGGTCCATCCCCTTTCTGGCTCTGTCTACCCTCTCCACAGGATTTCCATACAAAGACACAGATTTTTCCCAAACATCAGCCCATTTTATTTATTCAGAAATGACAGCTCTCCCCCTGACTAAGTCTGATCAAGTTCTCTTAGCAGAAATTCTCCTCTTAAGACAGATTATTTAATCATGTATTTGTTTAACATCTGAATGAAATTTAAATAAAAGGAAATTCACTAACCTTTTCTACATTCTTTGGAAGATAGACTGCAGAAATGGTAATCGGGTGACAATACTACACAGCAATGAAAAAGAATGAATTCTATCTCTGTGCACATCATGGATAAATCTCCCAGACATAATAAATCTCCCAGGTGAGCAAGAGAAAGAGGACACAAAAGAGTACATGCTGAATGATTCCTTATTTATCAAGTTCAACCTAATCTTTGGTGATATGGGTCAAAGAGCGGTTGCTGTTGGCAGGGGTATCAACAGCGAGTGGGCACCGAGAACTGCTACCAGGAAAGTTCTATCTTGATCCAGAAGGTGGCAAAATTAATTTACACTTCTTTAACCACCCACCCAGATATAGATGTAAGATTCTTGCACTTTATATAAATGCATATATAATATGCTTTCATTTTAAAAGTTATAAAAGTATATTATTGCCCTGTATTTTAAATTTTTTTCTTTTTAAAGATTCAGTAACTTGCTATAGCTTCTGATTTCTATAAGGAGGGTCACCATTACAGATTTCATTTTTAGGATGCAAAAACGTCTGTGGTCCTAGTCTTTGTCAGTGGGGAGGCCAATGGCTGCTCTGCAGAGAGGGTGGGCGCCACACCGCCTTACTGCACTCAGTGTTGCTCTGATCACTTGATGTCTTCTGATCAGAATCACATTCTTGACATTCAGAGTATCTGCTTCTGGATATGCCAAACATAAGCAAAAGAACACCAGAAATCCTCCTTCAAATATTTAAGGATTATTTTTCAAGCAACAACATTTACAAACAGCAAAATATATATATATATTTTTTTTTTTATTAAGGTATTATCTGTATACATAGCTTATCATTGCCCCCCCCCTCCCAATATATGCCCTCCCTCCCCAGAGTTTTGTGTCCATTGGCTATTCTTATATGCAAGCATACCAGTCCTTTGGTTGATCTCTTATCTCCCCCAGATCTCCCTACCCCCCCCCCCCGCTGTCATTTGACAGACTGCCTGTTGTTTTACTGTCACTATGTCAATCTTTCTGTTCATTCGTTTATAATGATCTTTAATATCCATAAATGAGTGAGGTCATGTAGTGTTTCTCTTTCATTGACTGGCTTATTTCACTCAGCATGATGCTCTCCAATTCCATCCAAGTTACTGCAAATGATGAGAATTCCTTCCTTTTTATGGCAGCATAGTATTCCATGGTGTAGATGTACCATAGTTTTCTGATCCATTCATCTGCTGACGGGCACCTAGGCTGTTTCCAAGTCCTAGCTATTGTAAATTGTGCTGCTATGAACATAGGGGTGCATATATCCTTTCTGATTGGTCTTTCTAGTTTCTTGGGGTATATTCCTAGTAGTGGGATTACTGGGTCAAATGGGAGTTCCATTTTCAGTTTTTTGAGGAAGCTCCATACTGTTTTCCACAGTGGTTGCACCAACCTACAATCCCACCAGCAGTGCACGAGGGTTCCTTTTTCTCCACAACCTCGCCAACATTTGTTGTTTGTTGTTTTGTTGATGTTGGCCATTCTGACAGGTGTGAGATGGTACCGCATTGTTGTTTTGATTTGCATCTCTCGGATAATTAGTGACTTGGAGCATGTTTTCATGTGCCTCTTGGCCTTCCTTCTGTCTTCTTTTGAGAGGATTCTATTTAGGTCCATTGCCCATTTTTTAATTGGCTCATTCATTTTCCTTTTATTGAGTTGTATAAGCTGTCTGTAGATGTTGGAGATTAAACCTTTATCAGTGATATCGTTTGCAAATATGTTCTCCCATACAGTGGGTTTTCTTGTTGTTTTGTTGATGGTTTCTTTTGACGTAAAAAAGCTTTTTATTTTGATGTAGTCCCATTTGTTTATTTTCTCTTTAGCTTCCATTGCCCTAGGGTTAGTATCAGTGAAGAAGTTCTTTAGGCATATGTCTGAGATTTTGCTGCCTGTGGATGTCTCTAGTATTTTTATGGTTTCCCGTCTTATGTTTAAGTCCTGTATCCATTTTGAGTTTATTTTTGTGTATGGTGTAAGTTGGTGATCTAGTTTCATTCTTTTGCATGTATGTGTCCAATTTTCCCAACACCATTTATTAAAAAGACTGTCTTGACTCCATTGTATGTTCGTGCCTCCTTTGTCAAATATTAATTGAGCATATTGATTTGGGTTGATGTCTGGATTCTCTAATCTATTCCATTGATCAATATGTCTGTTCTTGTGCCAGTACCAGGCTGTTTTGAGAACAGTTGCTTTGTAATACAGCTTGAAATCTGGTATTGAGATTCCTCCTACTTTACTCTTATTTCTCAAGATTGCTGAGGCTATTCGGGGTCTTTTATTGTTCCAAATGAATTTTTGGAGAGTTCTTTCTAGGTCTGTGAAGTATGTCCATGGTATTTTCATGGGGAGTGCATTGAACTTATATATTGCTTTGGGAAGTATGGACATTTTGATGATGTTGATTCTACCAATCCATGAACATGGTATGTTCTTCCATCTGTTTACATCTTTCTCTATTTCTTTTTTCAGTGTCCTGTAGTTTTCTGCATATAGGTCTTTTACCTCCTTGGTTAAGTTTATTCCTAGGTATCTTAATTTTTTTGGTGCGATGGTAAACGGGATTGCTTTTTTAGTCTCTGTTTCTGTAAGTTCACTATTGGTGTAGAGAAATGCCATTGATTTCTTGGCATTTATTTTGTATCCTGCTACATTGCCAAATTCGTTTATTAAGTCTATTAGCTTTTTGATGGAGTCTCTTGGGTTTTTTATGTACAATATCATGTCATCTGCAAATAGTGACAGCTTTACTTCTTCTTTTCCGATTTTGATGCCTTTTATTTCCTCTTCTTGTCTAATTGCGATGGCGAGTACTTCCAGTACTATGTCAAAGAGGAGTGGTGAGAGTGGGCATCCCTGTCTTGTTCCTGTTCTTAGAGGGAATGGTTTTAGTTTTTGCCCATTGAGCATGATGTTGGCTGTGGGTTTATCATATATAGCTTTTATTATGTTGAGGTATGATCCTTGTACTCCCACCTTGTTGAGAGTTTTTATCAGGAAAGGGTGTTGGATTTTATCAAATGCCTTTTCTGCATCGATAGATATGACCATATGATTTTTATCTCTCAATTTGTTTATGTGATGTATCACGTTTATTGATTTGCGAATATTGTACCATCCTTGCATTCCTGGTATAAAACCTACTTGGTCATGGTGTATGATCTTCCTGATGTACTGCTGGAGCCGATTTGCTAGAATTTTGTTGAGGATTTTGGCATCTATGTTCATGAGGGATATTGGCCTGTAATTCTCTTTCATTGAGTTGTCTTTATCTGGTTTTGGTATTAGGGTGATGCTGGCTTCATAAAAGGAGTTTGGCAGTGTTCCTTCCTCTTGAATTTTTTGGAAAAGTCTGAGGAGGATAGGTTTTAGTTCTTCCTTGAATGTTTGGTAAAACTCTCCTGTGAAGCCATCTGGCCCTGGGCTTTTGTTTGCTGGAAGCTTTTTGATGACTGCTTCAATTTCTTCCCAAGTTACTGGTCTATTGAGATTTTTAGATTCTTCCTGATTGAGTTTTGGAAGGTTGTATTTTTCTAGGAATATGTCCATTTCCTCCAGGTTGTCCTGTTTGTTGGAATATAGTTGTTCATAGTATTTTGTAACAATCCTTTGTATTTCGGCGGGGTCTGTTGTTATTTCACCTCTTTCATTTCTAATTTTGTTTATTTGGGTCCTCTCTCTTTGTTTCTTGGTTAGCCTGGCTAGAGGCTCATCAATTTTGTTAATCCTTTCAAAGAACCAGCTCTTGGTTTTGTTGATCTTATGTATTGTGTCTTTGGTCTCTATGTCGTTAATCTCCGCTCTGATTTTTATTATTTCCTTCCTTCTGCTTACAGTGGGCCTTTCTTGCTGTTCTTTTTCTAACTGTTTGAGTTGTAGGGTAAGATAATTTGTTACCATTCTTTCTTGTTTTTTGCAATAGGCTTGTAGGGATATGAACTTCCCTCTCAAAACAGCTTTTACTGTGTCCCATAGATTTTGGATTGTTGTGTTTTCATTGTCATTAGTTGCCATGATGTTTTTGATTTCTTCCTTGATTTCTCTGGTAACCCAGTCTTTGTTCAATAGCATGCTATTTAGTCTCCATGTGTTTAATTTCTTTGGCTTATTATTATTGTAGTTGATTTCCAATTTTATGGCACTGTGATCTGAGAAAATGCTTGATAAGATTTCTATCTTCTTGAATTTGAAGAGACTTTGCCTATGTCCCAATATGTGGTCTATCTTTGAGAATGACCCGTGTGCACTTGAGAAGAATGTATATTCTGTGGCTTTGGGATGAAATGTTCTGAAGATGTCAATTAATTCCATCTGGTCTAATACGTCATTTAGAATTGACGTTTCTTTACTGATTTTTTGTTTAGATGATTTGTCCAGAGGTGACAATGGAGTATTAAAATCTCCTACTATGATAGCATTGCTATTAATCTGTCCCTTAATGTCCTCCAGCAGTTTCTTTATGTATTTGGGTGCTCCCAAATTGGGTGCATATATGTTTACCAGGGTTATTTCTTCTTGTTGGATTACACCCTTTAGTATTATGAAGTGGCCTTCCTTATCTCTTGTTATGTCCTTCACTTTGAGATCTAGTTTGTCAGATATAAGTATTGCTACCCCAGCTTTTTTTTCGTTTCCGTTTGCCTGGAAAATCTTTTTCCATCCTTTCACCTTCAGTCTGTGGGCGTCTGTTTTTCTGAGGTGGGTTTCTTGTAGACAGCAGATGAATGGGTTTTGCTTTCTTATCCATTCTGTTACCCTATGTCTTTTAATTGGAGCATTTAAACCATTTACATTTAAAGTAATTATTGAAAGGTAGGTATTTGATGCCATTTTTATTCTATCCCCCTGTGTTCCTTCTTCACTTCCTATTTCTTTATTATTACAGTAGACCCTTTAGCATTTCTTGCATTGCTGGTTTGTTGGAGATAAATTCCTTTAGTCTGTTTTTGTCGGTGAAGCTCCTGATTACACCTTCAATTTTGATTGACAGCCTTGCGGGGTACAGTATTCTTGGGTTCAGACCCTTCCTTTGCATGACTTTGTATATGTCATCCCATTCCCTTCTGGCCTGATGAGTTTCTGTTGAGAAATCAGTTGCTAGTCTGATGGGGTTTCCTTTATATGTAACTTTCTGTCTCTCTCTGGCTGCTTTTAAGATTCTGGTTTTGTCGATGTTTTTTGCCAGTTTAATTATAATGTGTCTGGGTGTTGATCTTTGGGGGTTCATTTTGTTGGGGACCCTTCGAGCATCTTGGATTTGTGTTGGTTTTTTCTTCTCTATCTCAGGAAAGTTTTCTGTCATTATTTCTTGAAATACTTTTTCCATATCTTGCTCAGTTTCCTTTCCTTCTGGAACCCCTATTATTCTAATATTGTTTTGTTTTGTATTGTCCCAAAGCTCCCTTAGGCTCTCCTCCTGTTTTTTAATTTTTTTTTCTAGCAATTGCTGTAATTGGGTATTTTTTTCCATTTTGTCTTCTAGCTCACTGATGCGGTCTTCTGCTTCATCTAGTCTACTCTTGATGCTTTCTATTGAGTTCTTCATAGTAGCGATGTCATTTTTCATTTCTTCTTGGGTCACCTTCATTTCCTCTTGGGTCACCTTCATTTCCTCTTGGGTCTTCTTCATTTCCTCTTGGGTCTTATTCATATTGTCAAATTTGTCTTCCATTCTTTTTAGCCAACTTATGATCATTACTCTGAATTCTTGCTCTGGTAGGTTGCTTGCCTCTAACTCGTTTACTTCATTTTCTGGTGATGGTTGATTTTCTTTCACAGACGGGTTGTTTCTTAGTCTCCCCATGATCTCTCTTTATAGGGTGCCTGGTAACGTAGTTCTCTCCCTCCTGCTTTGATTTAAAGGCACAAAATACAACACAACCAGGTACAACACACAAGGCACTGGACAGAAATGTGTTTGCAATATTAATATCCTCCAATAAAGGTGTCTATAAAAATGAATTAATTAAAAAGGTAAAATCTAGTGATGGCAGATGAAAAAAATTTCTTGAGTAAACTTTGCAATTAAAGTAGGTAAAAAACAAAAATTCAACAGTTAAAAAAAATAAAAATTGAAAATTAAAAATTAAACAAAATTTGCAGTAACGAAGGTCATTCACTTTCTGTGTTGCTATGTCTCGCACGCCTGTTCCCAGTCTGGGCGGTAGTTGCAGTTCACTGTGTTTCACCGTTCCTCCGTGTTGATTACAAGACCTGATTTTTAAGCCAATCTAGAGACCCTATGTGCTTTAGCCTCTGGGTGGCAGTGTTTCTGGATGACTTCCAGGACTCTAAAGCCTTTCTAGCTTTTTCCGCTTCTCTGTGTCTTTGATGGCTGGGGTGTGGGTGGTCAGGAGCTGGCTGCACTCCCCTGTAATTCTGCGGCTACTTCTTGGACTCAGATCCAGCTGTGCTGCTCCTTAGATATCCCTAGTCTTAGGAGCCCTGTCCACAGACTGGCGCGCCTCCAGCTGAGAAGTAAATCCACGACCAGTCCCTCAGCCTCTGTGTGCCGCGGCGCTGGTGCGCAGGGGGGGGGAGGGGTGTTGCTGCGCCGAGTGGAACTCGGTCAGAACTACCGGTCCGAGGGGAACTCACCCACCGGATCGCTGCGAAATCTGAGCTCCTCTGAGATCAAGGGTTCGCGCCGACTATGTTCATTTGGTGTTCCTTGGGGCTGGGGATAATCAGGCCTCCGACACTCGAACCTCCTCCCTTCCAAGATGGCGAGATTTCCCGTCGGCGCCGGCAAGTATCTCCGGTAAGGGACCCAGCTGTGGGTGGTCAGGTGTTGGTGGCTCCCCAATCAGCAGACCCCAAATTTCCTCTGGTGTTTGCTAGTCTCCTGGCTTGTTGACGAGCACTCCTAGCGCGATCCTCAGCTGCTTTCTCTCTCTTCCTCGGGACAAGACTCAGAAACCGCCCATCTGCTCTTCCGCCATTTTCTCCTCCCTCAACAGCAAAATATATTGTAGTCAATTCATAATCTTCACAAAACTAATACAAGAAACACAAGAATGGGGTCCCATGATCAGAGCACACACAAAAAAAATCACTTGTTTTCCAATATCTATTTTCTTTGTTCATTCTGGTCTATATGGATAAATAATTTAAAAGATTTTAAAAGAAGATGAAATTCTATTTTAATAATTCATATAATTTTGAAACATACGGTATTTCATTAAATTAATATACTATTGTTTATTCTCACTTTGTAAAGCAGTTGATATTTTTTCAGTTTTAGGATGTTATGAATAATGAATATCTTCAAGTATGTAGCTTTTTTAATTTTTTAAAATATATTTTATTGATTTTTTACAGAGAGAATGGGTGAAGGATAGAGAGCTAGAAACATTGATGAGAGAAAAACATCAACCAGCTGCCTCCTGCACACCCCCTACCAGGGATGTGCCCACAACCAAGGTACATACATTCCCTTGACTGGAATCGAACCTGGGACCTTTCAGTCTGCAGGCCAACGCTCTATGCACTGAGCTAAACTGGTTTCAGCATAGCTTTTTTATTGTTTCAACCTTGAACATGGTTTAAATTTTCAGGGACAGGATTACTGGGGGGAGGAGAGCTTGGATGATATAGGCAAATTCACTTTAGAAAAATATTACACTGATTTCTAAGCTGCTAGCAATGTGTAATGGCAGCAGTTTTACCACAGTCTTGACAACGTAAATAATTTCTTTTTTTAAATAACAGCTTTTTTGAGATATTATTCACATTCCACCCAAACCCATTAGCAATCACTTCCTTACTTGCTCTCCTCTTAGCCCTTCACAAAAACTTATCAACTTTCTGTTTTTATGGATTTTTCCTATTCTGGACATTATGTATAACTGGAATCATATACTATATGATCTTTTATATCTGTTTTCTTCCACTGAGGCTAATTGTTCTTTTTTTTAGGTTTATCAATATTCTATTATATGGATACTAGAGGATCGATGCACGGAATTCATGCAAGAATAGGCTTTCCTTCCCCCAGCTGCCAGCATCAGTTTCCCTCTAGCACCGGGAACTGGGCTTCCCTCACAACCTTGGCTTCATCCGGAAGGACAGAAGGACATCCGGAAGGACGCCTGATCTAATTACCATATTTTGCTTTTATTATTATAGACTAGAGGCCTGGTACATGAAATCATTCACACGTGGGGTCCCTTGGCCTGGTTGCTGATCAGGGCTGATGGGGCCTGTCTCATCCAGTCCTGATTGGGCTGATCAGGGTCGGCCATGGGGAGGGACTGTGGGAGGTTGGCTGTGGGAGCTCACTGACCACCCCGGGGGCAGCTCCTGCGTCAAGTGCCTGCCCCCTGGTGGCCAGTGCATGTCATAGCAACCAATCAGTTGTTCAGTTGATTGGTCTTAAGGTTGCTTAGGCTTTTATAGATAGATATAGATATAGATATAGATATAGATATAGATATAGATATAGATATAGATATAGATATAGATATAGATATAGATATAGATATAGATATACTTAACACATTTCTTTATTGATTCATCAATGGATGGACCTTGGGTTTGTTTTCACTCTTTTGCTATTATAAAAAATGTTGTTATGAGCATTTGTATACAAGTTTGTGTGTGGTATATTACATTTATTTTCGTTGAATTACCCATGCATTCCTAGGATAAAACTTACTTGGTCATAGTGTATAATTTTTTTATATATATGTTATAAGACTTGGTCTAGTAGTATTTTGTTGAGAACTTTTGAATCTATATTCAAAAGAAATAGTGGTCTTTAGTTTTCTTGTAATATTTCTGTACAGTTTTGACATCTGGGTAATACTGTACTCATAGAATAATATGGGAGGTGTTTCCTCTTCTTCTATTTTTCTGGAAAAGTTTGTGAATAATTTATGTTAATTCTCCTTTAAACATTTATCAGAATGTAATTTATTTTATACATTTAAATGGTATGGTATTAATGCAATGTTATTTTAGCTTCTATTTCTTTGATGACTAACAAAGTTAAATATTTTCCCATATGTTTTTTTACTAATTATCTCTGGTGGTATGTACAGTTTGTTCATGTCCTTTGCTCATTTTAACATTGGGGTCTCAGTGCTGTTCTTATCAATTTTAATGAGTTTTAATAATAGTAACACTCAGAACATTATATTTAATCTAGTAATTTTTCATTGTCTGGAATTGTTAATATATTTTAGTCAGAGGGAAGATAAGTCAGGTTTTAAAAACACTTCTATTTATAATAATTATCTCACAATTTTATCCTGTTAGCATGTAAAATTATTCTATATTAAAAGGGAAAACAAAAGATTAAAATCTAAAATAACTTTATATCCTTATGCTCAGATCAATTTTTTTAAATTTATTTTCTTGCATATTTATTTGTTTTTACTATACATATCAAATCCATAAGATTTTATCCTTTTTCCGAGTTCTTGCTGGTTGTTCCATTTAGTGAACTTGACTTATTGAGTACTATGCCTATATGCTCCATTTAACATCAAATTCAACTTCCTCCGACTTCCTGTTTAACCCCAGATGACATCAAAATGATAATCAAACAATTTAACTAATGTGTACATTAAAAATTAATCCTGTTTACCATGCTAATGAAGAGCCAATGAAGAGGACTTGATGAGTCCTCTACAGTGTCAAGCATTTGATTAAGAAGATCAGTTGGTATACAGACTGATTGGAGGATTTTAAAATAAATATTCTACATAGGCCTATCACAATGCCTGGTCATTTCCCATTAAACATGTATTATTTATTTCCATTTAGAAATAACAATAACTAGAGGCCTGGTGCACAAAAATTTATGCACCATGGGTGCATGCCTTCCTCAGCATGGCCTGCCCCCTCTCACAGTCCATGAGCCCTCAGGGGATACCCGAATTATGTCCTCTGTGGGAGGAGATTGGGCCTGTGAAGGCACCACCCCTATCACCCTGGCATTGCTGTCATTGCCAGCCTCCATGGCTGCCTGCCCTTAGCCCTTGTAGCCACTGAGGCTTTGTCTGGAAGGACATTTAGCTGTCCAGTCTAATTAGCATATTATGCTTTTATTATTATAGATTAGAGGCCCAGTGCATGAAATTCATGCAGGGTGGAGGTGGGGCTGTCCCTCAGCCCAGCCTGCACCCTCTCCAATCAGAGACCCCTCCAGGGATGTCCAACTGATGGTTTAAGCCCAGTCATGGGATTGGGCCTAAATGGGTAGTTGGACATCCTTCTCACAATCTAGGACTGCTGGCTCCCAACCACTCACCTGCCTGCCTCCCTGATTGCCCCTAACTGATTCTATCTGCCAGCCTGATCACCCCTAACCACTCCCCTGCCAGCCTTATCGACACCTAACTGCTCCCCTGTAGGCCTGGTTGCCCACAACTGCCCTCCCCTGCTGGCCATCTTATGGCAACCATCTTGTGTCCACATAGGGGCAGCCATCTTTATGTTGGAGTGGTGGTCAATTTGCGTATTACTCTTTTATTAGATAGGATAGTTGGATTTATTATATACTGGTTAATATACCCACCTACATTCCTGTAAATTAGTCAATAGAGTTGTGTAGTAGGATACCCCAGGAAGCTCTGTCCAGAGGCAGGGACAACTCACAAAAGGTAGAAGACTACTTAAGCGCTGTACCTATGGAGGCTATGATGATTGCTAGTTCCCACCTGATACTTCCTCTTGGCTACAAGGCACTTTGACTCATATTCCAGCTTCATTTTTTGGATTCTGGCATACAACCCTACTTTCTACAGAAACAGAGACAGACAGTCAGACAGACAGACAGACAGACAGAAAGAGAGTAATTTGTGAGCAGATCCGGAAAAGTCTTATTCCACATATATTTCATGTGGAACCTATGTGTGAGAAATTGGGGATGTGTGTGGATCAGTTTAAATGCAAAAAAAAAAAAAAAGTAAACAAAACACCAGAAGTAGAAAGGTGGACTTTTGCTGGAACAGCTCAGGAACCAAATCACTCCTTTTTTTAAAAATCCTTACCCAAGGATATTTTTTCCATTCATTTTCTTAGGGAGAGTGGAAGAGAGGGAGGGAGGGAGGGAGAGAAAGAGAGAGAGAGAGAGAGAGAGAGAGAGAGAGAGAGAGAAAGAGAGAGACAGAGAGAGAGAGATTGTCTCTCACTCATGCCCAAACTGGGTCCATATAAATATTTATCCCTCTTCTGCATCCAGCACAGCTAGAGATCAGTCCGGTTCCTGAGTAGCTGGGGATTGAGAAAATGAAGGAAAGAGCCAGACACAGAGATAGAAGGAAAAAGGGACTGGGTGGGACAGCTGTCCTCTGATGGAGAGACAGTGACCCAGAGCCAATACAGTGAGTTTATTTTATAGTCTGATTATAACAAGATTAACATGTATACAAATGTTCTTGTTTTGGCAACACTTGCTGCACCTCCCACAGCCCGGTAACTAGAAGGAATTAGGGAGGGCTACAAGGTCAGGCTTAACAATGCTCGGAGAGCTATGGTTTGTGCCCTGTCACAGGTCAGCCTGAGGCTTCACGCTAGAGCCGCTCCCTACAGGCCCAGAGATCAAACCTGCAACTTGTCCTTGAGGGAATCAAACCCATGATCTTCCTGTCTGCAGACCGACACTCTAACCACCGAGCAAAATCAGCCCGGGCACAAAACATATCACTCTTAAAATCTTCCTTAAGAAAGTAAAAGGGATGTCCAACTGCCCATTTAGGCCCAATCCCAAATTGCGGGGGACCAGGCTAGTGCAGAAGATTTTGCTTGGCTCTTTGCACTATACACAAAAACAAAACTACTGTTTTTATTTCCTACTCTTCAGGCACATCAGATGGGTGTGCATACAGTTATACAATGTCTTCGCCTTCCAGACCTCAGGAACAATGTTCATGCTAGCTATATGGGGGGGGGGGGGGGGGGGTTTAATCATTTGTTTTAATAATTCTTGTGTTTTCCCTTCTTCTTTGGTCTATTTCTCCTCATCATAAATGTCATTATTTCTATAAACTTCAATCCTGTAAGAAGCATTCCCACAGAATATATGTGTATCTATATGTGCAATTTAATCAAGTAGAGCTATCACTAGAAATTTGTTAGACAATATATATTTTTTAAATATGTTTCTATTGATTTTAGAGAGTGTATAAGGAAGAGGAAGAGAGAGAGAAACATTATGAGAGAGAATCATTGATTGGCTGTCACCTACACACGCTTCACCAGGGAATTAGACCAAAACCCAGGCATGTGCCCTGACCAGGAATCAAACTAGGGACCTCTTGATTGACGGGGCAATACTCAAACAACTGAGCCACAGCAGTCAAGGCACTAGAGCAGGGGTGGGCAAATTTTTTTACTCGAGGGCCACAATGGGTTCTTAAACTGGAGAGGGCCGAAACAAAAGCAACCTGACCATGCTGGCACTCTCATCTTGGGCTGCCGGTGAAGGAGTGGAGAGGAGAGCAAGAGAACCCTCCGCTCTTTCGGCTCCGTGGGCCGGATAGAACAGCCGAACGGGCCGAATCCGGCCCTCGGGCCGTAGTTTGCCCACGGCTGCACTAGACAGTATATTAAATAAAAAATTTCCCCTAAGTTATTCTCATCCTATTTTTTTTAAACTAGACAAGGCTAGGGCTCTATCATTTATGTCTACATGATCCGTATAAAAAAAAAAGTGCCTAACCACTGTGGGTCCCAGTTTCCCCATTCTTAGTAGGAGTATAATTTTTCCCTTTTAAGATTGTTGAGAGGGTATACCAATATTTGTTCCAGCCCTTTTAGCAAATGTAGCAAGAAAAGAGGCCGTTAGCCAACGGGCAGCTAGAAGGCAGCAGAGGACAGAGGAGCCTCATCAAAGATCTAGCCCTGTCTTCTCTGCTGCACAGATGACTCAGTGACTGAAAAATCACCCCTGATGAAGGGAGGGAGAAAAGAGAGAGAACAAAATTCTGGAATGATGTGACTATGTAAAACCATGAGTAGCCAAGCGAATCCTGGGGTAACTGTGTCCACCATGTATTAGCCCGATTGGCTGTTTTTCATTAACCTGCAATTGTGAGGTTCCTTTCGAGTAGCTGGAAAGATGCCACAGACTCTTATTACTGTCTTCAATCATAGTTGGATTTAGGTTAACAGAAGAGCTGGAAGATTCGGAATGGAAGGTTTAAAGACTGTTTCTGTATCCTTTCTTCTTATTATTATATTCTCATGGGTATCCTAACCATTATTATACTCTAAGTGTTAATAATACTCAGAAAAAAATTTGTGTCACTGATTAAAAACTTTCTCCAACCCAAAGCCATCTTTTATGATTGAGTGGTTGCTAATGAAAGCATTCTACCCAATGCTTAGGATAACTGTACCCTTTAATCACCTTACTCATATAATCACCAAATTCTGAAAGCATTTACAGTCCTAATTGTACCTACATTACTATTAATTATAACTAGGTCATAAGAACTTGAGATAGATGCTAAGTATTGTATTACCATTAGCAACAGCTCAGAGAGCAGAGGTCAAGGGTCGGGTTTTCATACAAACTAAAAGGCTTCTAAAAGCTTTAACACAGGAAGCTGTTTATCAACTCTGACTTCCAGTGAGATGGATATTTTTATTTATCTAGGGAGTACACATTGATGCTGCGAAGGAAGCAGTTCCCTTCCTATAGACAACTTGCTTATTGCCATTAGCGATGAAGCTTCCGATAAGAGTCAAGACTGTGCCTTCACTTTACTTCTTTCTACAACTGTGGGTCTTGCTCAGCACGTCAGCAAGAACAGCAGAATGAAGAGCAAATGAAAACCCAAAAACAACGGGAAGGAAATGGAAGCACCTTGCTTCTCATTACAGTATTTAATTGAATTGAAAGGTTTTCTCTGAGTTTAGTGCAAGCTCCTTTGGCAGCAAAGCATGAACTTATATAAGACTGTTTATTCTACTTAGTATGAATATTCATTCATTTCTCCGCAGAAATAACAATGTGCTTGATTACAGGGCATAGGCCTGTTGGGGATATTATATTACCTATCAGCACATTGCATAAGGTATATGCATTAAATTATCTTCCTGAAACCTAAAAAAATTCTGAATTCTAAAATACTTCCAGCCTCAAAGGTTTTAGATTAGAAAGTGTGAATTTGTACTCATTGTCCTACTTAGATTATATAGGATTATTCTAGACATGTTTGCTTTATACGGCATTATGCTTGGCCTTTGTTCCTGATTCTAGTTTCCTCATCTGTATCCATAAATTATAACATTTTTTCATCTTAACCAGACTACTAAGTAATTAATAATAGCTAAGTACTTAAAATAATGTGTGTATACATATGTGAGAAACATATGTTTATGGATACACAAACACATACACTACTATAGCAAAAACCTTGAATTTAGTCAATAGAGGTTTCTATCTGATACTTGTGTTCAGTGATCTATTTCTCAGAGGCAAAGCTTTAGTCAAGAGCCTTGGCAGCAGACAGGAAGGAGAGCCACTGAATCGTCTGGTTTTAAAGAGGCTCTGTTCAGTCAGGGAACACAGAGTCTCTGAATTCCTGACTATCTTAGGAGGTTGATATCCATACTGGAAATCAATTTATTTATATATTGTTTAAAGAGCTTGATGTGACACCTATATTTACACTGAGCATTGCGTATTTCTTCTTGATTACATTGCATGAAGAGGTTAGGTTGATATTATGTTTTTTCAAAGAGCTGCAATATATATTGCCTATATTTGATTTTGCATAACGGGGATAATAGGAATAATAGCTATAAGAGTTGTTTTGAGAATTAGATAGCACATTAAATGTCAAGTCCGGTGCATTCCACATGGTACTGCTGGGAGGTAAGATAGCCAGCATGATTATTCCCACTTTTCAGATGAGGCCCAGAAATTGTAGGTGGCTTGCCCTAGGACACATGACTAGTAAACTGAAAAAAAACGGACACTTGATGTTATTTTCTTGGTAGCAGTTTGGCGGTCTTTCCATACTACCTCACTTTCTAAAATAGATGAGAATACTTTTTACCATAGCTTTTTGCAAAATGAAAACAGCTTTGTTATTTTTTACTGGATATTTAAATAATACATGCTCATTATATAAACAATTGCAGAGATCTAAAATTGGATACTATGGAAAAAAAATTTCTTGTTATACAATCACCCAGAGAAAAACAAGATTAATAAGGAATATGATCTTTAAGACAATTTTCTATGCATAAACACATGTAAATAAAATACCACATTTAAAACAGGATAATAATATGTCATGTTTTATAGTGCAACTTTTCATGTAATTATATATTTAGATACTTTTCCATATCAATAAATATTTTATATTTATGAATTTCAAAGTATTTATTAAGATATATAAAATTGTACTAAAGATGTTACCTCATTTATTCTAAAATCCACAAACAGTAGGAAAGACAATCTGGCCAATTCATGGCAGACTCTACTCCTTCACTTCATTTTGGGCAATTTTTCAATTAATGGGCAAGGACTATGAGTCATCTGAAAAGTAGAGAGGACAGGACTGGGTCCTTGATGCTACTGCTTTCTCTTATGGTACCTTTTATTGTCCCTTTGGCCAGCAGCCTTACCTCTTACTACATCTTATAAGGAGTTGGAATCATTCCTTGACAGCTGGCCATCAGATTGCACAATCTCCACTGATTTTATTCTAAACACAAAGCTTCTTAAAGTCTCCTCACCATCCCACCTCTCTTAGTCTGTTCAGTGTTATAAACAAAATACCATAAACTGGGTGGCTTAAACAATAGACATTTATTTCTCACAGTTCTGGGGGCTGGGAAGACCAAGGTCAAGGCACCAGCAGATTTGGTGTCTGATGGGAGCCCGTTTCCTGATTCTTGAGGGCTGGCTTCCCGCTGTGTCCTCACATTCCCAAAGGGGCAAGGGAGCTCTCTGTGGTCTCCTTTATAAGGGCACCAATTCCATTCATGAGGGCTCCACCCTCATGACCTAATCACTCCCAAAGCCCCATCTCTTAATACCACCACCTTTGAGTATTAGGCTTTCACATATGAATTTGGGGGGACAGAAACATACAGTCCATAATAACCATCTGTGCTCTCTCAGCTGCTTTTTCCATGCCAAACAGAGGTTGTCCTTGAGACCACCTACGGACACATCTAATACAGTCATTGCTATTCTACTTTTAGGGTACCATGCTATGGTAGACTGAACAATGACCCCAAAAGGTATTCACATCCTCATCTCCAGAACTTGTGTATATGTTACCTTACATGGTAAAAGGGACTTTGCAGATATGATTAAGTTAAAGATTGTGCTATGAAGATCATACTGGATTGTTCTCGTGGGCCCAATGTAATCACAAGGCCCTTATAAGAGTGAAGCAGGATGATCAGAAGCAGAAAAGGAGATATGATGATGGAAGCTGAGAGAGAGAGAGAGAAAGAGAGAGAGAGAGAGAGAGAGAGAGAGAGAGAGAGAGAGAGAGAGAGGCTATGCTGCTGGTTAAATGGGAGAAGGGGTCTTACACCAAGGAAAGTAGCCAGCCTGAAACTAGAAGAGGCAAGGAACAGATTCTCCCCTAAAGCTTTCAGAAAGAATGCAGCCCTTCCAACCACTTTGGTTTTAGGCTATTCAGACTAATTTTGGACATCTAGAATTATAAGATATTTTTAAATATATATTTTATTAATTTTTTATAGAGAGGAAGGGAGAGGGATATAGAGCTAGAAACATCTATGGGAGAGAAACATCAATCAGCTGCCTCCTGCACACCCCCTACTGGGAATGTGCCCACAACCAAGGTACATGCCCTTGACTGGAATCCAACCTGGGACTCTGGAGTCTGCAGGCAGACACTCTATCCAATGAGCCAAACCAGTTAGGGCAGATATGACATTTCTTTCTTTCTTTTTCTTTTTATCCTCACCTGAATATATGTTTCTATTGATATTTTTCCTCTTCTCTCCAATTCCAAGCTTGCCCCTTCCCAAGCCTAAAGCCTCCACCCCAGGCTTTAGGCTTGGGAAAGGATTCCCTCCCACCACCACCACCACCACCCCGCCCCCAGAACCTCCAATCACACCCCTTCCCAAGCCTAAAGACTCCATCCCAGGCTTTAGGTTTGGGAAGGAGTTCCCCACCCACACCTCCGATCACAGGCTCGGCCCCTTCCCAAGCCTCTGCACCTCTGATTATAGGCTTGGTCCCTTCCTAAGCCTAAAGCCTCCACCCCAGGCTTTAGGCTTGGGAAGGGGTTCCCCCACCCCAGAACCTTGGATCATAGGCTCAGCCCCTGCCCAAGCTTAAAGCCTCTGCCTGATGGCCCGCTGGGAGTGACTTGGATGCCTAGGAGGTTACCCAGACCCAGGTATGTATGCAAATTAACCGCCATCTTTTTTTTGGTTAATTTGCATATTCACTCTGATTGGCTGTGGGCATAGCAAAGGTATGGTCAATTTACATGTTTCTCTATTATTATGTAAGATAGTGTATTTGCATATAACCTATCACATCTTCTTGTATATTTTTCATCATCTCTACATTGCATGAAACAATGTAAATACTATCTATATAATAAAAGTGTAATATGCCAAGTGTCTGACTAAGCAGTCAACTACTAGGCCAGTCGCTATGACATACACTGACCACCAGGGGGCAGACACTCCAACTGGTAGGTTAGCTTGCTGTTGGGGTCTAGCTGATTGGGACTGGGTTGAGAGGGCTGGACACACCCTGGAGCCCTCCCACAGTTCCTTCCCAGCCAGCTGGCTCCAATGTCCCCAGTCAGGGACACTGGCCAACCTCCTGTGGCCCCTCCCCAGCTGACGGGCCCCCATCATCCCTGACCAGGACTGAGCCAGAGGTCCCAATGGGCCCTGATCACTGGCCAGTCCAAGGGACCCTATATCTCTGCACGGATTTTGCACCGGGCCTCTAGGGTAAATAATGATTATACTATGTTGTTTAGGGAATAACAAAAAATAATATTCACATGTTAAGTATAGACTCAACAGCCATAGGCCTAACTACATAGTACATGTTAGAAACAATGTAACATTTTAAAATATATTTTTGATCTGCAGTTGGTTGAATTCATGGATATGGAATCTGCAGATACAGAGAACTGACTGTATTTTTTAAAAAATATATATTCTTATTGATATTTCACAGAGAGGAAGGGAGAGAGATAGAGAGCCAGAAACGTCGATGAGAGAGAAACATCGACCAGCTGCCTCCTGCACACCCCCCACCGGGGATGTGCTCGCAACCAATGCACATGCCCTTGACCGGAATCGAACCCGGGACCCCCCAGTCCGCAGACCGACGCTCTACCACTGAGCCAAACCAGTTTTGGCTAAAATTCTTTCTTTAATAAAAAGCTCTAGGAACAGATTTTCTAGGTCAAAGTGTATACACATTTTACATTTAGAAACTTTTTGCCAAATTGCTTTCCTTTTATAGCTGAAATAAAAGAAGAATCATCCGTTTAGTTGTTATTTCATCTTTAACTCTAATGTCTGAAAGTCCTAGTTTATCCACACTCTGTTCAATTATAAGTGTTATTTTTTTCAGTGATCCAAAAATAATATCAATAGATATTTTACTTTGTATATCTTTAATAAAATTAATAAGTTTTTATTAAACTTTTAAAAATGTTTACTGGCCATTTTTCCTTCTCCAGATTCACTAATCATATTCTTTGCTCCTTTTTCTTTGTATTGTTCATATTACACTTCATAAACCATAACATATTTTCCCCCAGGCTTGTCACTTGTCTTTCTATTTTTAATTTATTTTTACTTTTTATTTTACTTTTCTAGCTTCTCTGCCCCCATGAGTTCGTCAAGTATGTCAATCATTCTTTTAAATGTTCTGATTTAGGTGGTGCTCCAGCTTTTAATTTTAGAGCTGGTTGTAATTTGCAGAATGTGATATCTGAATTTTTAGATGAAGTAGAAACATTTAAAAGTAAAACCATTTTGTTGACACACATCAATAGGTGTTATTTCATAATAAGCAAATAAATATACTTTGATTTATCTAAAGATTCGGGGTCTTTAAAAGCTGTCAGGCATAATTGAATGACTTTCTGAAGTGATACAGTAATGTTTATAACAGCATGTCCCCAAGAAAGCACAGTCAGTAAATGGCTGCAGTGAACAAATGAATTATGTTTCTCATTTCAGATCCCTTTCTTCTATAAACTAATAGATTCTCTAGAACCCATTCACTGGAGAATTCTGTTTCTGCTATACCTGTTCCTTGCAGAATTGAATTTTCAAGAGAATTTGGAACACTTTGTCTCTAGAGAGTTTTTTTTTTTCCAATGGAACCTCTTGCTTTTCAGATCAAGTGGTAAGAGTCAGATCACTATTGAGCACACAAGAATGAGCTGTCTGTGTCTGCTAAGAGGTTAGTCTGCTTTGGTAGGTAGCTGTGTATCTTGTCTCTCTGAGGGAAATGTATCCTCTGAGGTAACCAGGGGGCAACCCTAGGACAATGTCTACACTAGACTACCAGATCAAACATTTTGATTTAAATGAAGTCAATTCATTAGACTATTTATAACTGGCAGTTAAGCAAGAAGATGTTTGTGTGGATTAATGAATTTAACCAGTGATTTGGTTATTCATGATCACAAACTTTATTTTAAGATTTAAAAAAATTGAAATCATTGTCATGGCCTTGATAATTTATTTCAATGCATTGTTACTCTTGATTCTCTGAAGTGTGTGTGTGTGTATGTGTGTGTAGAGGCAGGCTAAAAAGAGAAATGCATGCATATAATTGTTTTATAGGTAAAGCATTTTAACTTGGTATTTTCCCCCAATATCAGTAATTCCTTCAAAGACATTCCTTTTTTAAAAAAAAAAATTATATATTTTATTGATATTTTACAGAGAGGAAGGGAGAGAGATAGAGAGCCAGAAACGTCAATGAGAGAGAAACATCGACCAGCTGCCTCTTGCACACCCCCTTCCGGGAATGTGCCCGCAACCAATGTACATGCCCTTGACTGGAATCGAACCCGGGACCTTTCAGTCCACAGACTGACGCTCTACCACTGAGCCAAACCGGTTTCGGCCAAAGACATTCTTTATGAACTGATAATAACAAGTAATTCTCTACATAAACACTATTATAGGAGAACATCCAAGATGGCGGCCTAGGCAGTCTCCTAAGCTGCAGCCTCATCAACAATTTAATTAAAAAAACAACTAAAATCAAAAAGGACTTCACCAAAACCTCAGGAAAGCTGGCGGAGTGTAATAGCTACAACTAGAAAGAAAGAGAGAGGCTCACGGATCGGACTGGGAGCCGAAAAGCACTGAGGTAGGGAGACGCTCGCGCACGCGGCCACCGAATACCTGCCTGGCGGTGGGAGGGGAGGAATCCCCGATTGCACGGAACCCTTTCCAACTGTACTGAACCCCAGCCCCGGCTGAAATTCCGTGGTCCCAGGCTCATACGGGTGGCGTCTGGACTGTAGAGAAAGGCACCCAGAGACTCAGAGACTCAGAGACTGGGAGACCTGGGACCAGGAGCCGCAGTCACAGTCTGCAGGGTCTACAGACTCGCGCGCGCGAGCAAGTACGCGCTGAGGTCTGACCGCCGCCTCTCCGGAGCGGAAGGAGTCAGAAGCTCCAGGTCTGACTGCGGAGGCTGCCGCTGCCTCTCTGTACAAGGTGGCGGCCTCTCTGTAGCGGAAGGAGTCAGAAGCTCCAGACTACAGAGACCAGCCCAAGTCCGGGCGAGCCCCTGGGGCACCCACGCTCTTGCTTGGGGAAACTGGGCCGGTCAGGAGGAAACTCAGGCGAGTGCACAAGGGCAGGGCAGAAGCCAAGACTGTCAGTTCAGCCCTGAGACTCCGCCCCATCCAAGCTGAGCAGAGGCTTCTGCAGTTTTTCAAGTCTGATCCTATAAGACTGTCTCCAATACAGAAGTTATCCCAGAGTAGACACAGCTGATACCCACATCCAATTGGCCTGAAGGTCAATTCACAACAATAGAGACTTAGCTACAACAAGGCTGTGCACGCAGTCCACAAAGGGGATCACCAAGAGTGTCTACCTCAGGTAACTGAGGAGGCTGACCCACTGTGCTATATAGGACACCAAACACACAAAGCCATCCTACCAACTCTGAAAAATAGTGATAATGCCGAGACAAGGACATAGATCTCAAACAAAAGAGATGGAGGATATAGAGTTCAGAACTAAGGTTCTAAGGTTATGCAACAATATCCTAGAAAAGCTCGATAAATTTCATGAGACCCAACTAAAAAGTATACATAAACTGACTAAATTGGAAAATAGTATGCAGAGATCCAACAGCAGAATGGAAGAACACAAGAATCAGGTCAAAGAGCCAAAAGACACTCCGCTGGAGAAGGAAGAAGAAAAGAGGATCCAGAAAGTTGAAGATAGTGTAAGGAGCCTCTGGGACAACTGCAAGCGCACCAACATCAGAATTATGGGAAATAGACTTACAAGTACAGGAAGCCTACAGAACCCCAAACAAGAGGAATCCAAAGAAAAATTCTTCTCGACACATCATCATCAATATGCCAAGGGTAAAAGACAAAAAGAGGATCTTACAAGCAGCAAGAGAAAAGCAGTTGGTTACCTATAAGGGAGCACCCATACGACTATCAGCTGATTTCTCAACAGAAACCATGCAGGCCAGAAGGGAGTGGCAAGAAATATTCAAAGTGATGAATAGCGAGAACCTACAACCAAGATTACTGTATCCAGCAAAGTTATCATTCAGAATTGAAGGGCAGATAAAGAGCTTCACAGATAAGAAAAAGCTAAAGGAGTTCATCACCACCAAACCAGTATTATATGAAATGCTGAAAGGTATTACTTAAGAAGAGGAAGAAGGTCAAGTGAATTAAAAATCTCAGGAATAGAATAAACTGGTGAATATAATAGAATTAGGGGCAAAGAAAGGGAGTGGATAGATAATTATCAGGGTGAAGGGGTGTGGGGTGCAGAAAGAGATTGGATTAAAATTGTATAACCTATGGATGAGGACAATAGTGGGGGGAGGGGGTAAGGGCAGAGGGTGGGGTGGGAATCAGGTGGGGAGAAAAAGGAGAAACAATTGTAATAATCTGAGCAATAAAGATTTATTTAAAAAAAAGAAAAAAATAAATAAAAAATAAACACTATTATAATTATGTTCCAAATTACTTAAATGTACCTACTTAAAATAACAAAGTAAAAGAAACTGCAGAATATAACACCACCATGAAAAAGAATAAATATAAATTTAAAACTCCTATTTGTTGACTTTTTTCTTATGTACTTATATCAAGTTCATCTAACAAGCAAACATATTAAAAATTGCTAATCTATAAATAGCAGCAAAGTCACTACATCTATATTTAAAAATTATAACTTCTAGCCTGAAAATATATTTAATATTTCTAAATGTCTGATGACTGGAATGTATGCTAGAAATCTTTATTTCGATTTTGCTAAAAAAGCTTGGTTAAAAGTTCAGTGCATAAGTACTATGTTTTTTTCTTGATAAATTCAAGTAGCTTGTATGAAAAATATCTGATACATTTTCATCTTATAATATTTACTATAGGCATTCAGAAAGCTTTGATTCCTCTTGACCACATTCTATCTAAATCAAATTCATTTTTGTCCAACAAAAAGTTCAGGCAGATTGTACAAGATATTATTAATGTTCTAATACTAGACATTTCTTAGATAATCCTATAAAATAATTCAGAATAGGATTTTTTTATCTTAGTAACATGCTGTTATCCATTTTTCTTGGAAACATTTCCCCCCCTGATATGTACAGTTTCTCTCTTGTGGTGGTAAAACCACTATTTTGCTGATAGTTAATAATGTATCTCCCAAATGGCCATTCTCTTTGCTTTGGTTTCTTGACCCTTTTCTGCAGCAGTGCAAATTTTTTTTCAACCAATTATTTCTAAAGATATACACTAGCTTCTAACAATGAGATTTTCTAGGAACCCAATAAGTCCTGTGTCTAATTTCTTTTCATCTCTGACCAGCTTGTCATGTTTGACCGTTGATTTATGTGTGGCCAGAATACCTACATTCTTTATCATGTGTGTCATCAGTTGTTACTTTGGCAAGATCTTTATTTTTTTCTAAATTGCACAAATTCCATTCTATTGTTTTTGTTCAAAGAGAGATTTTTTTAAAAAGCAACTTCAGTGTCACAGGCATCTAAGAGACATAATTAATTTCATGCTTGTCCTCCTTTATTAGCAAACTTACTTCCTTATTTTTGTATTTCCTTCCCCTGATATATTTAACAGTCTGCTGATTAATGTTAAACCTTTTAGTGTTTTGCTCACTCATAAACACATATCACTTCACCTAAAGTATTGTCTCATCTGCTGTGTTCACTTTGCTTCTCATTTTCCACACAGATTTTATTTGACAAAATCTTTTAGTGGTACATACTCAAGTCACTTATCCTATAGTGTTCTCATTTCTAAAGGAGTTAAAAATATACGAGGTTTTTATTAAAGTCTAGGTTTTATATATTTTTTCCTCTGAGCACTTGGATTATTTGGGACTATTTTATGGATTACTATATAAACAAATCTTCACTATTATACTGGAGTTGATAATTTTTTTCAACCATATCTTCTTATATATACATAATGCTCTATAAAACATTTATATTTTATCAATAAAATATCCCTTAAAGATTCCCATAAAGACAGACATTGCCCTCTATTTTTTTGTAACACTTAAAAACCTAACATTTAAGATACAGAATATATTATATTAAAAATATAATAAGTTTTTCTTAGGATTATATGGATTTTGGAATTTTTTTTTCTGTGCATAACTACCTTCTACTTAGTAGTAAGAAGCTTGAAGCAACTTGTTGAAACTGAAAAAGCACAAAATTTTTAAACAATGTTTGAATCTTCATAGTGTTGTTTACTAACTATGAACTGGATGGGCTTATATAAGTGATCTGTATCTGGTGTCCTCTTCTATAAATGGTAATAGAAAAAAGTAATTTTGAGAGAAAAATTAGAGTATATCACTGAGAGAGCTATGTAAATTGTAACACACTGCAGAAGTTAGCACTTATGAAAATTCCCCCTTTGTTTATGTAAGGGATCAGAAAATGTGGTGTTAATTAATTTATACATAAAGATTTGATCTGGAGGAAAATATATACATTAAAATAAGATTAGGTGCAGAAATTTCAGTTAGATAAAGGGGGGAAAGAGAGGCCTTTGAAAGCTTTCATTCTTCTTTTTCCTTTTTACTTCTGAATGATTAAAATAGATTAGGAGAACCCCTTAGTTACCCCACCATCTCTCCTGTGTTTTTGTTATCAGTAAGGAGGGCCCCTTATTCCCACTGGTTGCTGGTGGGAGTGGGCTTCCTGCAATGTTCCGAGAAAAATGATTTTCTCAGATTTGCAAGGGAGGATGAAATACTGTAGATCCCTTATTTCTGTGGAATTAAACCTCTGAGTTTTCAAAATTCCATTTCCTTCTGTCCAGCCATGGAAGACGTCCTGCTGTTCCGTTAGTAGGGATAGAAGTAAAACCTTTGCCCAGAGTTTCCATCCCATGTTGGGGCACGTCCGATTCAACATAAGGCCAGCTTAGCTTGTGTTCCCAGTTGTAGTCCATCAGTCTGCTGTGTGTAGGGTCCACAGGGCCACATGCCTACGGAGGGAACATGAAGGAATGCAAGGAAGCAGGAGCAAAACCAAAGAATCAAGACTGCCAAAAGCCAAGAGAGAGCAAACCCCTTTGTCTGGGGATTATGTATTCCCAGATTTTCACAGGCTTGAGTGGCGCCCTCTAGCCAATGGTTTCTGTTCCCAGGTTTGACTGGGAACTCCACATGTATCCATCTCCCTTTTGTCTAATCCCTGTCCCCGGTGCTCTGGAGGGGAGGGACCAGTGGTTTCCTTGGGAGTGTGAAGTTGCAGCTTCCTGGTAAAGCTGCCTATATGGCCATGCTTAGAATGCCTGGGCTCCCTTACGCTCTTTTCTTATAATTAATAACAAGCTAATTACAGTGGTATCATTTCTACCTTACCCATCATTTTAGAACAATTGTGACCTTCCTTGAGCTGGAGAACACTGTCAAGTCATACTGACTTTATAGGACAATGTGTGTTTTCACTGCCCCAGGAGGTTTATTACACATTTTAGAACTAATCATCCCCCATCCCCCATGGAAATTTAATACCACAGGTTTTGTATATATTTGTTTCTTTACTGTGGCCTTTTTTAGAACCATAAATCATTGTGACTAGCTTAAAAAATGTTTTGGTTTTAAGTATCAGTTTTTACACTCTACAGGGTTATTATTGCCTCCACAGAGAACTTGTGCTATGGTGACAGCACTTCATGCCCATCATCCTTTCTGTCCAATCTCACAATAAGGATCCCCTTAGCTGAAAACCTCCTAGGATAGAGAGCTGGATGAGGTTCCAGATGTGTGAACAGAAGATGCTAACACAGACAGTAAGCCAATAGTCACAAAATACATTTTCTGTGTGCAGTGGTTTTGAGAACAAACAAAGTCAAAAGTCAGAGGAGCTATTGTTTTAGAGGAAAAAGTACAAATAAGAAATCAGAGCAGTAAACAGAGTTTAACACAAAAAAACAAACAGCAATGACTGGTCCAACTCGAGACCTAACTCTTCTTCCCAAAACTAAAATGCAGGAGGCCTTATACCTCATGCAACAATTGAAACTCTCTTGCTGGTCTCTTGATGGTTATTTTGTTCATTAAAGTTCTGTCAGGGCAGAAACCAGTTTGGCTCAGTGGATAGAGTGTCGGTCTGCAGACTGAAAGGTCCCAGGTTCAATTCTGGTCAAGGGCATGTACCTTGGTTGCCGGCACATCCCCAGTAGCGGGTATGCAGGAGGCAGCTGGTCAATGTTTCTCATCAATGTTTCTAGCTCTCTATCCCTCTCCCTTCCTCTCTCCGAAAAATCAATAAAAAATATATTTTTTAAATACTTTAAAGTTCTGCCAGGGATGTGGCCCAAAAGGGTTGAGTACATTTAATTTAATAGAAGGATAAATGAGGCTCAGGAGAAGAAATGAGGTGGAAGAATTAGAACTTGTATCTAAATTTCTAATATAACCCAGGGCTTTCTGGTATATTACATTATACCTCTGCATTTCTCTTGCTGACCCAAATTTCCCAACTCTTTCCTGACAGGTTCTATTGAATTCTTTCCCATTTCAATTGCCTTCCCTTCAGATTTTATATGTAGTACTCAGTTATAAAGTTTTATATTGGGAAATCATACCTAATAAATTATCCTCAAGCATTCACATATTTGAGTAATTATAAATGACCCCAAGTTTTCATGCTATATAGTAATTTATAATTTTGCTGGGGGTATTTATGTTACATGGTGGCTATCATTAGTTAGTAGCTAAGACTCACTGACCATCCTGCATTTATATTCAAACCAGCTTTCTGCTTAGCAACTTTCACACCCATTCACAAAGCAACTCATAAACACAAAACATTTAAATATACTAATTCATATAGTCCATTTGATGGCAAAAGTTAGGCATTATGGGAGTATTTGTAAATTGAGGGATTTGCAAGGATATGGTTAAGGGTCATCTGTAGTTCAAAATCTAAAGCTATGAAACGTAAAAATGAGATTCCTCACACTGTGCTAGTTTCATCGTTTGTTTTTTTTTTAAGAGGGCCCGTAAGAGAAGTCTTCAAAAGAGACAGTTAGAAAGAGAAAAGGATACACTTAGTCATTATTTTTTTCTTGATAAGTCCTAAAACAAACAGAGTTTTCTCAGTTTATCTAACACCTTTTATAAGAGGCACAAAGTGAAACAAATGGTAATTTTAAGAGCATAAATATCAACTCTGTTCAGCTTAGAATAAAATTACCTAGTAAATGGAAAGATGTTAGAGTTAGCAAAGAAGAATTCACAATTAAAATATTAGAATTCTTATACTTTAGGAATGCTAGTAAGCCCACAACCATAATTTGATGATAGGTATAGGCATTAAAAAATAGTATTACCTAGAAATTTCATTCTGAATGAAGAAATAAGATAGAAGAATTTTACTAAATAAGATTAACACTCCTAAAATTTGAAATCGACTTTGTGTAACTTTTACTATTGTGAACTGTAAATATGTGCATTAAGTATATATTTAAACCTGGTGAGCTACATTTACTGTTTATTTTAATCACATATTGAATACTGCAATTTGTAGGAAATACTAGCAAATTTATATTCAGAACAACTTTCAATATTTATGTGCATATTAAAGCATTTATTTTTAAATGAGAGGCCTAGTGCACGAAATTCCTGCAAGGGACTCCACCCTCACGTCTGTGGGGGCTTGCCTCGGCCCTCACAGCCCCAGCTTCATCCAGAAGGTATTCCGGAAGGTCTTCCAGAAGGACTGTCTGGTCTAATTAGCTTTTATTATTATATACTTTTATTATGTTTATTGATTCCAGAGAGAGGAAGAGGAAAGAGAGAGAAACATCAATGTGAGAGAGAAACATTTATCGGCTGCCTCCCCCACATGCCCTGACTGGGGATGGGACCCCCAACCTGGGAATGTGCCCTGACCAGGAATTGAACTCACCACCTTTTGGTGTATAGGGTGACTCTCCAACAACTGAGCCACACTGGCCAGGGCAATATTTAAGCATTTTAAAGGAACATTTCTTAGCAATATGACATCTTAATAAGTACTATATATGGGAGGAGGGCGGTTACAGTTCTTCATATGAAAAATGATACAATAAATAATAATACAAGAATAAGCTTTGTTTCACATATCACAACTGCAAACCTATTTTTGCCCTACCCTCTATATTGTCAACTTACCATTGTGGATTAATTGTATTCACCTATATCATCAGTAAAAACAGAATAATTAAATTTATTTATTTTATTACATGGTACAGCATTATCAGATAGTCACTTTTAAATGGAAGTATGAACCTATCCCTTAGTTTTATTTTATCTGGCATTAGAAAGAAGTATCAATCAGTGATACAGTTTTTACAGAGATAGAAATATGCAATATCACTGCAACTTATTTACTAATACAAATACATTTACTCACATAAATGACAGTATAACAATAAACATATATTTTAAAAGTATTTTTCCCCCTATGCCAAGTGAAATAGAAAGTTATCTATAGCCATTGTAAAAAATCAACCTATTTTACTTGCCATGTTACATTCTGGGCTATATGCATTAGCAATAAAATTCTAAAACTTTGCCAAAACTGGTTTGGTTCAGTGGATAGAGCGTCGGCCTGTGGACTGGAAGGTCCCAGGTTCGATTCTGATCAAGGGCATGTATATTGATTGCGGGCACATCCCCAGTAGGGGGTGTGCAAGAGGCAGCTGATGGATGCTTCTCTCTCATCGATCTTTCTAACTCTCTATCCCTCTCTGTAAAAAAAATCAATAAAATATATTTTAAAAAATAAATAAATGTTACTATCTCTTTCAAACAAAATTCTCAAACTTTATTAATTAGGGATAATATTCTGTGAAAAAAAACACAACATCTTTTTCTTTATGATAAAGAAAACAGTATATCCTACTTTACAGACCATGACATTGGCTTTGTCATACAAGAAAAATGGAAACAAGGAAGGGGAAGCCTGAAGAATCAGAGAGAGGTGCAATGGCAGACACAGAGACAGGCAAGGTTTGCTTCATGAGAGGAACTGGGTCTGCTGTTGCTGGGTTTGAGGATGAAGGAAGAGGGCCATGAGGCAAGGCATACAGTGGTCTCTAGAAGCTGGGGCTAGCCTTCAGCTGGCAGACTGCAAGAAAATGGAAACCCAGGGGGCCGTGTGCCCCGGAGAGCCGTGTTCCCCAAGGGGCCGTGTGCCCCGGGTGAGCCGTGTGTCCCAGGGGGCCCTGTGCCCCGGGTGAGCCGTGTGTCCCTAGGGAAGCAGTGGGACCCAGGGTAGGGGCGGTGAGAACCAGAGAAGAAGCGGACTCTATTCTTGTGGTCCTGAGATAGCTACCATGAAACATGCAGACTGCCATATGAGGAGCGGATTCTATTCATGTGGTCCTGAGATAGTCACCATAAAACAAGTAGATTGTGAAATGACAGCAGGGAGGGGAAGGAGACCTGGGAGGGGGGGAGATAAGAGAACAACCAAAGGACTGGTATGCATGAATATAAGTACAACCAATGAACACAGAACTCTGGGGAGAGAGGGCATGAATGGGGGGGGGAGGGGAGGAAAGGTGAGGTAAGTATGGAAGTAAAGTCTATAGATCAGCTGTGTATGTTTCCTTATTTGTATCCCCAGGTTAAAAATAGATGGAATAATCTGCCAGAGAAGGGCTGCAGGGTCTAGTGTTGGAGGTATTTACCAGAATGTGAGAGCTCTTCTCCCTCAAATTGGAAGATGGAAGAAGACTTCCTGACTGCTCCTTCATTAAAAGCAAAGACAGTCAATAGATTTAATTATATGTTTCAGATAAAAGTTATAAATATTGGCAATGTAAACTCAGTAGTCTCATTGATAGACATGCCAGTTGGGAGCTGCCAACCAGTTGGTAAAAGAAACTAATTTCCTCATATTATTGTAGTTGAGAGGTTTCATCCAAAAAATGTTACCAAAATAAGAAACATTATTTAATTGTTTAAGTGTGTTTTCAAAATTATGAATGTAAAAGATTGTGGTCTGTCAGCCTCTAAGGTATCTCCCAATGTTCCCTGTCTTCTGATTTTTATGTAATTGCCTGGCATTATTATAGGCTAGATTTATTCACTAACTTCTGAACACTAGAATACAACAGAAATGATAAAATGGCATTTGAGATTAGGTTATTAAAAAAAAAAGACCTTGACTTGTACCTTGAGTGCTGCAATTCTTGAATTGCTCAGCTACCAGGTTGTGAGCTAGACCAGTGGATAGGCCTGCAAAGTGATTCTTCCCTTTAGGTCAGGCTCCAGACAAGACTGAAGTTTTAGGTGACAACTTGACTACAACTTCATGAGAAATCTTGAGTCAGAGGTACTCAGCTAAGTCACACCTACATTCCTGACTAAACCATGAGCTAGTAAATTTTGTTGTTGCTTTTTTGTATTATTTATAATAGACTAGAGGCCTGGTGCATGAAATTTGCGCATGGGGGGAAATGGATAGGGGTATCTCTCAGCCCAGCCTGCACCCTCTCCAATCTAACCCTCGAGGGATGTCTGACCGGGTTAGGGCCTAAATGGGCAGTCGGACATCCTTCTCACAATCCAGGACTCTTGGCTCTCAACTGCTTGCCTGTCTGCCTTCCTTGATTTCCCCTAACCACTTCTACCTGCCAGCCTGAACACCCCCTAACCACTCCCATGCCAGCCTGATTGATGTCAAACTGCTCCCCTGCCAGCCTGTTTGCCTCCAACTTCCCTCCTCTGCCAGCCTGGACACCCCTAACTGCCTTCCCCTGAAGAGTTGATCAACCCCAACTGCCCTCTCTTGCAGGTCTGGTGCCTCCTAACTGCCCTCCCCTGCTCGCCATCTTGTGGTGGCCATCTTGTGTCCATATGGGGACAGGATCTTTGACCACATGGGGGCAGCTATTGTATGTTGGAGTGATGGTCAATCTGCATATTTCTCTTTTATTAGATAGGATAGAGGCCTGGTGCATAGGTGGGGGCCAGCTGGTTTGCCCTGAAAGGTGTCCTGGATCAGGGTGGGGATTGCCTTGGGAGTGGGACGGCCTGGGTGAGGGACCTGTGGTGGTTTGAAGGCTGGCCACACACCCCGGTGACCCAAGCTGAGGCCCTGGTATATGGAATTTATTTATCTTTTATAATTGAAACTTTGTAGCCTGGAGCGGAACCAAGCCTTCTGCTTGCTCCGTGGCTGCCACCATTTCTGTTTGGATTTGTTTACCTTCTATAATTGAAACTTTATAGCCTTGAGTGGATGCCTGGGCCAGCAAGGGCAGGAGGAAAGCTTGACTTCTTGCATTGCCAGAGAAACCCAAGCCTCCCTCCTGCTCCCTGTGGCCGCAACCATTTTGGTTAGGGTTAATTTGAATACTCGCTCTGATTGGCTGGTGGGCATGGATGGTGTGTGTAGCAGAGGTATGGTCAATTTTCATATTACTCTTTTATTAGATAAGATAATGAATAATATAGTACTATATAAGCAATATAATATAAATTCAAGTAATTTATTATGCAGCAATAATGAATATACATGTTTCTATATTTATATATACACACATAGATAATTTTCTTTTCATTTTATAAATAAACTAGAAGCCCTATGAATGAAAATTCATGCACTTGAGGGGATCCCTCAGCTTGGCCTGCACCATCTCACAGTTAGGAAGCCCTCAAGGGATAGCCTACTGATGCTTTAGGCCCCCTCCCACAGTCTGGTCTCCCTCTGTGGAAGGTGACTGGATGGCAGATCAGGGGTCAGCACCAGCCAGTGCACCCCACTCCCACTCCCACTCCCATTGCCCCTCCACCACGGCTGGTAGCTGCTGCCCCCTGCACTGCTGTCTCCTCCCTCTGCCTGCTGGCATACTTGGCTGGCCTGGGGCTGCCTGCTTGCCAGCCACAGCACAGCCCCCACCAACTGCTCGTCCCACTGTTCAGTCAATTTGCATATTACACTTTTATTATATAGGATTTTTCCATATAAAAGTTTTAAATTTTTTGTAGTCAAATATGTCTTATCATTTCTTTCAGAAATTTTAGTTTTCCTACCCATAGATTATCTATATAGTATATTAGATTTTGTGTAAGAATGTTTTAAAATTTTTATAGTTATAACTTTAATCCATATAAAATGTATTTTTGTCTAAAATAGGGTCCAATTTGACTTTTGCCATGTCTAGTCAGTTTTGCCAGTAAAATTTGTTATAAATCTATCATTTTCTCACTTATGTGAATTAATGTAACAAAAATAATGAAATATTATAGTTGGATTTCTTTCTAAAGACTATTCTGTTCTGCAGATCCATTTTTCTCTTCCTATACCAATCTTAGTGACATGAAGAATGTATACTCCAGCTAATTAGTAAAGCAAGTTCTGACCTCATCCAAATTGCGTTTTCTTTTTATATTTATTGGCTTTTCAATCCACAATGTACAAAAACTCCAGAAGTACAAGAAAATGTCAGCTCAATTTAAAAATGAGCAAAGAACATAAAAAAGATTATTTGCAAGAAAATCCAAATGACCAACAAATATAAAACTATATTCAAATTCTTTAATAGTCTTAGCCAATTAAATTAACAATGAAATATAATTTTATTCTACCCAACTGACTGATAATTTAAGAGCTCTAATATTTATTTCTGATGAGGTTGCAAAGGAAAAGAAATTGTTTTACCTTGCTTCACTCACCTTACCTTACTTACAAGTCACTGAAATATTCATTGTTAGAGCCTTTAAGTAATCTATCTGGAAATAGCTAAGATAATTTTTTTTAAAAACAGTATAACTTTGACCTTGCCATTTCATTCCATTTCTGGACATATGGATCATAGAAATAAATCCATGAGCACTGAAGAATATTTGTACAGAATGTTTATTGAAGCAATGGCAATTGTGGCATAAAACTAAAAGTGTTTTTCATGCCTATTCATAAAGTAATGGCTTGATAAATTATAGTACAAATAGGTCATGAAATTTGCAAATATTTAAAAAGAATATTTAGAATTATACCAATTGATTTAGAGAGTCTTCCACAAAAAAATATTAAGTGAGAATATGAAAATGCAGAAAAGTGCAGGTAACATGATCTCAATTTTATATAATAAAGAATAACTAAAAAATTTTTCTACAGTCATCATCTATTGGCATGCAGGACCCTTAAAAAGATCATGCAAAGAAAAAGTAAAAAAGACCATGCAAGCTAAAATCATGCAAATTGGTCTTAATAAGGAATGGAGAAAACTATGATTATTCTGAAATCTTTAAAGAACTTAGTCAAAACATTCAAATCTCTTTTACCCTCAATTTGTTATAAATGTATAGAGAAATTATCTAATTATAAAACTAATATTTATTTAGTGCACTGTAAATTAAAACATCAGGAACATTAAGAGTTAAAGCAGAAATAAAAATTAACAACATTTGGGAGGAAGAGATGGAAAAAGGAGTAGAAATAAGCTTAATTTTCTCATCTAGGTTAATGTTCTTATATAATCCTAATACGCAAATAGACCGAATGGTGGAACAACTGAACAACCCGTCTCTATGATGGGCGTTGACCACCATGAGGTGCACACGGAACATGGCGGGCATCAGCTGTGGTGGAACGGTGGAGCAGGTGAACAGGGACGCCAGACCAAGGCCCGTCATCGATCACTGTCATCGGGGCAAGCCTCTGGTGGTTACTGAAAAGTCTTTGGTCCTGTGGTCCTGCTGGTGCTTGCACCTGCTGCTGGCGCTGGGCCCCATTTGCACCTGCTGCCAGCGCCTGGCATCAGCCCCAATCACTTGGCGCCATCAGCAGGTGTGACCAGTGGCTGCCAGCCCCCATCACCCCTGAGGGTTGTTCCACCCCCCTCCCCACTCCTGAGGGGCAATGGGGCAGCAGCAGCCGCTAGCACCCAATCCCAACCACTCCACACAATCAGCAGGTGTGAGCAGGGCTGGCACTGTCAGCGTGTGGGAGCATTGGCAGCAGGAGCTGGGCTGCTGGCAGACAGGGCACCTAGGGCCCAGGCAGGAGTGGCTGGGTGGGGACACAGAGGATGGGCCAAGGCCCACCCGTGTGCCCACTGCAGCCCTGTGGCCCACAGTTCCTTTCAAGGTGCACAAATTCATGCGCCGGGCCCCTAGTCTTTTATAATAGAGTCGGTTTATACTGTTGAGTACCAATTCATTGAAAAAACAAGGCATAAATATAATATTTAATGTTATGAAGGTAATGACCAGAAGAACTTGAAATAAATACAGCTAAATGTGCTTATCTTTGCCAAA
Organism: Vespertilio murinus; assembly: GCA_963924515.1. NCBI lineage: Eukaryota > Metazoa > Chordata > Mammalia > Chiroptera > Vespertilionidae > Vespertilio > Vespertilio murinus. The sequence continues at coordinate 68,636,095 of OZ004707.1, forward strand.
TAGAACTGGGAGTAAAGAATGGGAGATTTTTATGTGGTGTTTTATAATCTTCTTTATGCTGGATTTTTAGTACCATATTTATTTTACCTTTGTAATTAAAATAATGATAAGCTTAGTATATATTCTCTGGATGCTTACAATCACGTTATACACCACTGAAGAATTAAAGGACTGTATCAGGCAGTATCATTCAACAGTATAATTACCTGTTTTGGAATATATAAATAGCATATAATATACTCATTTTTTTAAAAAAGAAGTGAAGTTTAGTAGCAGCACTAATGAGGAGAAAGGAGATACTACATTTAAAACTTCTGTGATCAGTATGCAGACAGTAATGTCTAACACCATAAAATACTAAGATGAATTAAGGTAAGTAGCAGGACAGCAGTAAGAACATTAACCTAAAATTTGAAACCAATTTAAATATTCTATGGTCAGCTATATTATATAATGGAAAACCATGTCAGTTTCTTTCTTAAGTGGCTGAAGGTACTTTAGCATTCCTAGTATTAGGCAGACATAATGGAAAAATGGATCCTGATCTAAAAGGTTTTCTAGAACATGCTTGATGTTGAGTAATTTTAGTCCAAGTCATTCATTTCTTTCAAAACTAGTCACATTAAAATCTCGGCTTTAAATATAATTATGGGCAAATTTCTAGACATTCAGAATGTGTGAATGTACATGAATATGGGAGGGGGAAATGATTGAATTTTCCAGAATTTATGAATAAAGATCAAATAACCTTTTGCAGATGTTAAATGCCTTAGAGAGCATGAGAGTGTGGTAGCAGATGTGTTTGTTTTCTTGCTGCTGCTGTTATATGATGCATTTTGGTATTTTTGCATGAAACTAAAGAATGATACAGATATTTTATTTGTGCATGATGTAATGTTCTGGTTGTTAATAGGCATTCTTCTAAGTTTTAGTATTGAAACATGACATATTAATGTGAGATATTAGATTGTGTTTACCAAGAGGAGAAGACTCAATTATGTTTTCTCAATACTAATGTTCAGAATGACTCATGTAAATGGACAGAAATAATGAAGTAAATTAGACAACCACATGTAAGAGAACATCTGTTGTTCTATCATATTACATGGCAATTAAGGCAAATAAACTACTTGTTTGGTCTCAGGTATCTCTGAGTGCATGTGTAAATCCATCTCGCAGTTATGACTGTTGTTTTTCCAGAGCAGTTATAAAGCCTTTGAATCCTCAGCATTAAAAGAAAGAGGGGAGGAAAGTGGGGGGGCGTGGCAAAGATAGATCATATATTTTATATTTAACATGCTTCATAAAAAATGATTCAATATAGACAGAGGAGGTTCCATGGGCCAGTGCACATTAAAAAAACCTATATTTTCAGTTACAAATGTATTTGCAACCACACAAAAATGTACTAATCGTCTACCATGATTAAAAACAGTTTGTCACAAATTTGGTTTTGAAGGTATAGTCCATATTAACAAAAGTAAAGCAGATAAAAGAATCAATTAGTTAGGCAGATAATTGTCAAAATGTTTAGCTTTAAAGAAGACTGACTGTTCATATTGGTGACTGCCCAATTCTACATGTTAGTGTGACTGTGCAGTGAAAGCAAAATATTGATTTTATGTTTTCTTTTACCAATTCTCTCATCTACAATGAATCCCCTATTCAGCTCTTCCTTGAAATTAAAGTTAATTCCTTCCTCTCTGAAGTTATGGAGAGCCTTTTTCTAATCTTCAATAAACTGTAAATAATGCATAGGCTAGGTGCTACCAGCATATCCACATGTAAAAGGAAGGAAACTCTAGTATGGAAAGTTGAATGCAAAAGGCACCAAAATAAAACAGACTCGATACCTGAGTAGGTGGTAGCCAGTAGGGAATGCCTATAAAGTGGTTTGCCCTAAGGATTTATAGGAAAGTTATATTTGGTAATTTTTTAAAAATCCTCTCTTACCTCCACATCTCTAGATGAGCTCTCTTTGTTTGTCATTACAGACTGTTCATTGTACTGAGGGGAATTAAGGGACAGATCAAATCTTCACAAATAATGTGCATTGTCTCTACCCGTGAAAACTGGCTCTGGAAAAAGAGAGTCACAGTTTTCATATTGGGTTTCTTGTCATTTGTCCTGCCATGTGTTCTTCAGATTTCTGTCAACCACTTGATTTTATTATTTTTTAAAATCCTCACCTGAGGATATTCTTCCATTTATTTTTAGGGAGACTGGGAGAGGGAAAGACAGAGAGAAATATCGATGTGAGAGAAACACTTCGATTGGTTGACTTCAGGAGCCCAGGCCAGAGAGGAGCCTGCAACCAAGACACGTGCCCTTGACCAGAATCGAACCTGGGACCTTTGGTCCACAGGCTGAGGTTCCATCCACTGAGCCAACCATTTCATATGTGCGTTTTGCAGAAAAGGTTTAGAGCCAGCCATAATCACTGTGCAGCTAACATGTAAATTTGAAAATTGTATCACTGTCCTAAATTAATGATACAATTATTTACACCGTGGGGTTCACACTAACATTAGGAAATGTAAAAGAAACTAGAATTTATTGAATGTCTATAGTGTAGTATTAATCATCTCATTTCATCTTCATAACCATGGGTCAGAAAGAGTAAACAAACAAACAAACAAACAAACAAACAAAAAAACAACCATTGGGGTGACTAGTCAAACTGTGGGTTTTATGTGATAATTTCCATTTTTCCTGCTCAGGATACTCTTCTGTCCCATTTTTGTATTGGTACTATTGGTAAGAGCATCCTGACTACTTTGAGGAACTCCCCACCAATTGCTTGTGGACTAGATATATCCGTCCATCCTGTCATCCCACTTGTGTAACTGCACCTTTCCCTTGCCTGCTCCCCTGCTTCAATACACCTAGGCATTTCACCCACGTCTGACCATTCAGACTTTATTTGCTTGAATTAACGAAGAAGACTGGATAAGCCACTGCAGAAGCAGAGGATGAGGCAAACACAGAAAAAGAAACAGAGGAACGTGGGTGTGAGATGTCAGGCAGAAAGGAAGAAGGAAGGTCCTGGTTGACCTGATTCGCCAGCAGGACCAGCTTTATGGGTATGCCGCCTGTATGCCACACAGGATTCTGAACTTGAAAGGGCCTTGTGCATAGCGTTTAATGCTCTTTTGTAGCAATCTTGAAATTCTTAATCATTTTAAGCAAAGCATCATGCTTTATTTTCCAAATTATGTACCTAGTCCTAATCTTCAGGTCCAGCTTCTGAGATCTAGTTCCTTCTATTATGTGAACTTCCCTAGTATTTTTTCTCTGCTTTGTGGGGAAATGAAATGGCCTTCTGGGTTTAAGCCAGTTTGAGTTGAGAATTTGTGACTTGCAATGGAAACAATTCTGGCAAATGTATCTCCAAATCTGACTTTCATCAGTCCCCAGATTGTGATCACTTCAAGCCCTGATTGTTTGTGAAGGATAAATGATTTACTTATGAATGATTTATGACATAGTTTTAACAGTAAATGTTGTTTTCCTGCCATCTGTCATGCTTTCAGCTAACTTCACCACATCAATTAGACAGTCCCTGAAATGAAAAATGGTAACAATTCCTCATATATTATCATATTACATTATATTAAATATATAAATAATAGAGACCCAGGGAATGAATTTATGCACAGGAGGGGTCCTGCTGGCCCATCCCAATCAGGACCCATTGAGGCTGGGCCAGCCAGAGGGAGGGGTTGTAGGAGTTGGCCGGCCATTCCTGCCCCTGTTCAAGCTGGCTGGCTGCCCTCAGTGTGCAAAATAGCGACTGGTTGTTCTGGTCATTCCAGTTGCTTGGCTTTCATATCCTATATAATAAAAGTCTAATATGCAAATTGACCAAATGGCAGAATGATTGGTTGCTATGGCACACATTGACCACCAGGGAGCAGATACTCAATGGAGGAGCTGCCCCTGGTGGTCAGCACGCTCCCATAGGGGGAGCGCCGCTCAGCCTGAAACGGCTCAAGACTGGCAAGCACAGCAGTGGTGGCAGGAGTCTCTCCTACCTCTATGGCAGTGCTAAGGACTCCTCTGAAGATATCTGCCTGCTGGCTTAGGCCTATGGGGAGTAGGTCTATGTCAGTAGTCAGACATCCCCCATTGGGTCCCAGACTGCTAGAGGATGCAGGCTGGGCTGAGGTATGCTCCCCCACCCTGACACAATCTCCAGTGCATGAATGCTGTGACACCAGGCTTCTAGTATATAGATAAATGAAAATTTTAACAATTACAATATATATTTTATTTTAATTGATTTCAGAGAGAGAGAGAAAAAAAGATCAATATGAGAGAGAAACATTGATCAGTTGTCTTCCATATGCCCCCTGATGAGGATTGAACCTCAGCTCCCATATGTACCCTGATGGGGAATCAAATTCGTGACCTTTCAGTGCACAGGATGACACTCCAACCAGCTGAGTCACAGTGGCCAGGGCCTAATATATAATATAAATATTTTAAATATAAAATTTGAAAAATAGAATATGTTACATGTAAATTATGTTTTTAAAAATCTATATTTATTGATTTTTTTTTTTTACAGAGAAGAAGAATGAGGGATAGAGTTAGAAATATCAATGGGAGAGAAACTACTGTGCAGCTCGTACTGGGGATGTGCCCACAACCAAGGTACATGCTCTTGACCGGAATCAAACCTGGGTGGGACCTTTCAGTACACAGGCCGATGCTCTATCCACTGAGCCAAATCGGTTATCAATTATATTTTTACGGTGATTTTCACTTTATAAAATGCTTTTGCACATAATATATTACTATAAGAAGATTTCTATTTTGAAAAGAACTACTGGGCCACTAATAGGTAAACCATTCAACTGGTAATGGGTACATTTTCATGTTAGAATATTTTGAAATCAAATGAAAATAGTATCCCATTGTCCCATAAAGGCATGGTTTATCTACATCCGAAATTCAGTTTGTGGTGCTGGTCATTGTATGCTAGGAGAAACACTGAAGTCAAGAAATATCTATCTATGATCAACAAAACAACTGAAGGGATCATGTGCTGCTGTATGGAAATAGAACTCAAAGACAGGGATGTTTTAAATGGAAAGAGTGAAGGCTGAGGAAGGACATGGTGAAATGCATGAAATCATATATACTAATTAGATGAAAAAGATCAGATACTCCACGTTTTGAAATATTGGAATGAGGTTCTGTCTTCTGAAACCTAAGTCTAGAAAGTTAGGTCAAACTGCAAGTACTACTTAATTTCGAAAACATTTAGTCATGTGGTTGCTAACAGTAAATAGACTATGCCTGAACATCAAGGTCAAACTGAGATTTGATGGAAGGCTAACATATGTTTCCATAGTCTTGTGGTTTTATCTGTCAAACACATTCTGGGCTAGAGTCCCCTGGGTGTTCATTTTCCCCAAGGACTTGAATAGGACGATAGTGCATTGGAACAGCTCTCCTTATTTCTTCCTTTGCCAAAGTAATTTGTCCTTGCTCAAGACCACTATTCAGAAAACAGATTAGGTGCAACTTTTTCTTGTTATGGTGTACATGATGAGAGGATTTTTTTTTTTTTTGCAACAATTCAGTCCCTCCTGTTAGTGAGAAATAGAAATTAGGTTTAGGGAATCATATCACTGAGAGGGGTGAGAAATAGAGTTATAGAAATGGCAAGACCTTAAAATGAATTCAAGATTTAGAAACCACCTGAAGGACAACAGCAGATGGCAAGTTCAGAGGTGTACACATATAATGGGAGGAGGTCCGATGAATTTCTATAGCAATTGCAGAACTGCGTGATAGTTTTGAGGAATAAAGCAGAGAGGAGAAACCATATGGTGGGATGATAATTAGGCTACAGCATTTGCCTTTAAGAAAAGAAAAATCTTGGAAAGTTACTTTTGAAGACACAACCTAATGTAAAGGAAAAAATCATTGGAAAAGAAGAGAGATGACAATATACTGTAGATCTAAATTGCAGAATTTTGAAGAGGTTTTGCAGTAAAATTAAAACTAGGAAAATGAAGAGAGGAAATATATCCAAATCTAAACAATTCAGAACTATGAATGTGGTTTCCTATTTATAGGAGTGGTAGAACAATACTGAAAAATTAAATCGTGTTCCCAAAGAAATTGTTTATAAAAACTAATCAAAAACATTTTGACACCGAAACTGAGTGAATTCTCTACTTATTAAGATGCAGATCTCTTCTTCCTGTGCAGGAAGAAAGAGTAAACATATTAAAGTGCAGAGAAAAGGATCTGCTGAGTGTGGGTGACTGGCTAAGTGTATTAAAAGCTTGCTAAGTTCAGGTATCACTCCATTCTCTATGTTAGGCCAAATTTGTTAATTTTAAGGTCAACAGAAGGTAAACATTTATGACATGAAGCAATTCATCAAAATGTTTTTCCACTGCCAATTCTCTAATAAGGCAATATTGCCACATCAGTTTTTTTTGTTTTTGTGGGTTTTTTTTTTAATATAATAAATCTTTATTGTTAAGATTATTACAAGTGTTCCTCTACCCCCCGCCCCAATAGCTCCGCTCCACCTGATTCCCCACCCCACCCCATGACCTTACCCCTGAAACTGTCTTACCCATAGGTGTAAGGTTTTTACCCAATCCCTTCCTGCACCCCTCAGACACCCTCCCCCCTAAGAATGGTCAGTCCACTCCCTTTCTATGTCCCTGATTCTATTATATTCACCAGTCCATTTGGTTTTCAGATTTTTTATTCACTTGATTTTTAGATTAACTTGCTGGTAGGTATATATTTGGTGTACTTTTGTTGGTAATAGTTTTTACCTTTACCTTTTTCTTCTTCTTCCTCTTCTTAAAAAATACCCTTCAGCATTTCATGTAATCCTGGTTTCGTGGTGATGAACTCCTTCAGCTTTTTCTTGTCTGTGAAGCTCTTTATCTGACCTTCAATTCTGAATGATAGCTTTTCTGGGTAGAATAGTCTTGGTTGTAGGTTCTTGCTGTTCATCACTTTGAATATTTCTTGCCACTCCCTTCTGGCCTGCATAGTTTCTGTTGAGAAATCAGCTGACAGTTGTATGGGTACTCCCTTGTAGGTAACTGTTTTTCTCTTGTTGCTTGTAAGATTTTCTCTTTGTCTTTTGCCCTTGGCATTTTAATTATGATGTGTCTTGGTGTGGTCCTCTTTGGATTCCTCTTGTTTGGGGTTCTGTGAACTTCCTAGACTTGTAAGTCTATTTCTTTCACCAGGTAGGGAAAGTTTTCTGATATTATTTCTTTCAATAGGCCTTCATTATCCTGCTCTCTCTCTTCTTCTGACACTCCAAAAAATCCGGATGTTGGTCCACTTAAAGCCACCCCAGAGGCTCCTTACACTATCTTCATACTTTTGTATTCTTCTTTTTTTCTGCCTCTCTGGTTGGGTGTTTTTTGCTTCCTCATATTCCAGATCTTTGGTTTGACTCTTGGGGTACATTGATCTACTGTTGAGTTTCTGTATATTCTTTATTTCAACAGTGTATGCTTAATTTCTAACTGGTCCTTTCCCATTTTTTTTTTTTTTGTATTCTCATTAAAATCCTTGAAGGTCTCTTCAAGTTTCTCAGTGGTTTTTAGAAGATTCTTGAGTAACCTTATAAATGTGATTCTGAACTCTGTGTTGTCCAGTAGTTTACTTTCTTCCATCTCTCCCATTCATGACATGTTTCTGTGTCTCCAAATTTTGGCTGCCTCCCTGTGTTGATGGAGTGACTTTGTGTGGTCGGTGATGTATAGGGGCCAGTAGCTCACCTTCCCCAATCACCTGAGGTGGTCGCTCTTGGTACACCCCTTTGTGGACTGAGTATAAAGTCTTCGTGTAGTTAAGCCTTGATTACTGTTGGTACACTGGGAGGAATTGACCTCCAGGCCAATTGGCTGTGAGAACCCGCTGTGCCTATAAAGGAAGAACTGCTATGCTGGAGACACTCTTATGGTGCAGGCCTTGTTTCAGTGGGGCTTTGGTGCTCACTGAGTCTGTCTCCCAAATGTGTCACTTATGGATGAGAGGAGTTGAAATCTCGTGTCTCCCACTGACCACTAGGTACACTGGCTTCTGGATCTCCAATGGGTACAGTTCAGCTTCTTTCTGAGGCCATCCTGCAGGAGCTACAGCAAGAACCACAGTCCTCTCCTGCCTGCTTGGAGCTTGGAAGCTTTGGGGCTGTCTGCACCAGGTTTCAAGTTTTCTAGATTAAACTGCAATAAAGAAGGCCATTCATAAGCAAAAGCCGGTGCTTGGAGCTTGGCTGTGTTTGTAGATGGTGTGGGGCAGAGTCTCAGGGCATCACTAGGCTATGGTGTGGCAAACAGTGATGGCTGCCAGTCAGCCATCTCTGCCTCTCTGACTGCATCCCTGCGTCTCGTGCCCCAGCACAGCAAACAATTATTCTTGCATGCAGATCTGCAAGTAAGCCACCCTCACTTTCAGACCCAATGGCAGACAGTTTAGCTTCTGTCCAGAAACTGAATTTCAGAAAGATTGGGAGCTTGTCTCTCTTCGGGTTGAATAAAGCAATGCCCTCCGCCAGCGGGGATCTGGTGCCAGCCTGTATCGCACATGCATCCCAGTACCTGTTTTTCAGCGCTTGTGCCCTGAATGCTCCTTTCTCTTTCAGTTGTAGAGCTTCCTTTCAGCCAGCTTTCCTGTGGTTCTGGGTGATAGACATTTTGTCTTTCAGTTGTAGTTTTGAAATTGTTGTGCATGGCAGCAGTTTAGGTGTGTTTACCTAAGCCACTATCTTGGGACAGTCTGCCACATCAGCTTGGTTTGTGGTGGTATCTGCTGGACAGCTTTCCCCTCCAATTCTTTTGGAGGGTAGGGAGAGTGGAGTAGCTGGATTTTAAACTCGGGGAGTAAATAGACTAACAGATTTCTGCTCACAGAGATCTCTGTGGCAGCTGCTGGCAGGATGTATGGAGGGATCAGAGTGTGGACTGAGAAAGCAATTGGAGGCTGGTTCAGCCATGAGAAGGAACAGGGGCAGAGCCTGGTCTGAGTAGGGGCAATAGTGTGGAGAGAATGGATTTGAAAGGTATTAAGGATGAGAAATTGGCAGAATTTAGAGACTGGGTGTGAAATGGAGCAGGGTTCTGTGAAGTAAGTGGGCAGGTCTTGTTGCTATTCATTAAGGTGAGCTTACTTCTCTACATCAATTACCGTAATATACTCTTCAAGACAAAGTTACCCATTTTTTAACCCAGAAAAAAACCAATAACTTCCCAATATGTGCTAATTTAGTTAGTTTAATTTTCAGAAGGGAAACCTTACTTTGCTCCTCCTTTTTCAGATTTTTGGATGTCGCTCACTTTTTACCCTATACCACCTTGAGTTGGGTATACCATATTTGCCGGCGTATAAGACGATTTTTTGGCCCTGAAAATACCGTATTTGCCAGCGTATAAGACGACCCCCTAACATTTCCACTCAAAATACAGAGTTTGTTATATACTCCCCGTATAAGACTACCCCCCACTTGGAGGCATATTTTTCAGGGCCAAAAAATCATCTTATACGCCAGCAAATACGGTAATTTGTCCAAGAAAAGAAAAAGTCAGAGAGAACTTTAAGGCTTTGTTTCTGGAATACTGAAGGATAGTGGTGGTACTGGCAGATGTGGACATTGAGGTTGGGATTGTGATAGGTTTAGTTTTGTTAATGTGTAAATTGGGAATATCCACATAGAATTGTGATTTTATAAAATGTCAGATTGGATGGGACTTGCAAGGAGAAGAAAAATTAACACTTATTGAATATACATTAATGTACCAAGCATTTTGCTAGAACCCTTTTATGTTACCTCAATCAATCTTGATAATATGCTTATAAATTATTTCTTCTGTTTTGTAAGTGAAAACAGAGATTCTCAGTGGATGAGTAGCTCAAAGTTACTCAGTCATTTAGTGGGTTATTTGCAGCATTTAGAGATTGGGAGGGAAGCCACTATCCCCCTTAGTACCTCATATCAAAAGTATGAAAATTGGTTCTTAAGGGGTAAAAAAATGGTCACTTTTTATGTAAAAAAAAAAAAAACCTGATGAACATACAGTACTTAAACAAATACTAGTATACATTATATCTAAAGTATTAAAATCTCACAGGGGGAAATTAGAAAAAATGTCTACAAAGACTCATTAAGGGGACATAGTTAAAAAAAAATTGAGAAGCACTGATTTAGCTTTCTTTTCATTTAATAAAGTTTTCACTTTTTTGCAGAATTTTTTTAATACTCATCCAAAGATAAATTTTTATTGATTGTTTATTTTTATTTTAAAAAAAATATACTTTATTGATATTTTACAGAGAGGAAGGGAGAAGGATAGAGAGTTAGAAACATCGATGAAAGAGAAATATCAACAAGCTGCCTCCTGTACACCCCCTACTGGGGACGTGCCCGCAACCAATGTACATGCCCTTGACAGGAATTGAACCTGGAACCTTTCAGTCCGCAGACCAACACTCTATCCACCGAGCCAAACTGGTTTCGGCTTTATTGATTTTTTTAGAGAGAGATAAAGGAAGAGGGAGAGAGAGAGGCTTTATTGATTTGTTTAGAGAGAGAGAGAAAGGAAGAGGGAGAGAGAGTGAGAGAAAAACAATCACGGGGTGGGAGGATCAAACCAATTATCTTTCAGTGTACAGCACAACACTCCAACCCAGACATACTGGCCAAGGGCTGCAGAGCTCTTTTTTGTTTCACATGATACCTATGGAACAATAATACATACAACAGGTAAAAGCAGTGTTGGTTTAAGTGTTGCTAGGGAGAGGGTTTAAAATATCCCATTTATGATGCTTTTCTCTCAGTTTCTGCAGAGGTCCTGGAGGTACTGATGTGAAAGTTTAGAGCTCTGAGCATCTTAGTTTGAATATCTGAGGAACACAAATTAATCTCTTCATTTTGCAGATGAGTAAACCAAGGCAAGTTTATCAGGTGTAAGCATTAACTTCTCCAGTCATCTTATTATTTGGAAGTCACACACAAAGTGGAACTGAATCAGGATTTATACCTTGAGGCATCCCACAGGGTGAGACATACTATCACAAGGGGGGACAGAGAAGAGAAAGATGGTCTGAGCAGAGGTCAGGCAAAGAACGTCTAGTGAGAAGATGATAGAAAGAAGTGAGAGGAGATGTTCAAAAAGGATACTCGTCAAAAGAAAAAAAAATTAATGTATGGTGACATGTTAAATAAACTTATTGTGATGATCATTTTGCAATATACAAATATCAAATCATTATGTTGCACATTGATTATATATCAATAAAAATAAATTGAAAAAAGAACTATAATCAACAGCAGCAAATGGAGAGATTGTTAAGGATTGAGAATGAAGATCTGACAATATAAAATTCTCTAGTGACTTGTGACCACAGTTTCAGGACAGTCTGTAGACAGAGCTTGATTTTATTGGAAATTGTAAATATTTCAGTCATCGTCAGCAAAATGGTAAGAATGCTTACCTTGCTAAATATTGCAGCTAATTATACATTACCCTTTCATGTCCAATAAAGACATCAATATGTTAATCATACCAAAATGACAAAATGAGTTTTTAGTCTACTGTAGTAAGATGGGTTCAACTAAAGAATTAGAACACAAAGCAACCAATGCACTCAAATAAATGTCCAAACACAGCAATTCATTTGAAGATTTAAAAAAAAAAAGCAAACACAGGCCTCACAGTTTGGCACAGTGGATAGAGTGTTGGCTCTCAGACTGAAGGGTCCCAGATTTGATTCTGGTGAAGGGCAGGTACCTCAGTTATAGGCTCGATCCCCCGGCAGGAGGTGGGTCTCACATCACGTCAGTATTTCCCTCTCTCTGTCTCCCCCACTCCCTTCCTTTCTCTAAAAATCAATAGAAAAATATCCTCTAGTGAGGATTAAAAAAAACAAAACAAGAGAAAGCAAACATATAGGATGATAAGAAAGACACATAGATGAAAAAAAAAAAGAAAGCTTGAAATTTCCTATTGGGCACCATAGAATTCTTCTAGCTTATTTACATGTATTTTTAGCTTTGAGTGACATAGTTAATATTTGCTATTATCAGACAAATTATTATCCATGTGACTCAGCAAATGATATTGAGGCATTAGTAATTGTGTTTTAAAAATGAAGGAATTAAACTATAATCTTCTAATAGTCTTCATAATTACTCAATTTCTTTTTGCTATTTATTTCAAATATTGGGAATGCACCCTGGTAGTGGCATATAACACTTTTGGCTTAACCTTAGTTAAGTGTCTCACATTAATTGAAATAGTCCCATTCTCTTTTAAATGGCTCTATCATCTATGAACATGGGCAGATTAATTTTCTAATCAAAACACCCTGGGAAATTATTAAGCATGACATTAAACTGTGTTGTACTAATTACATTCCCTATGAAGAATTTCTATGTGAGCTTATAGTGTAAGATCCTGGAGAAAAGAAAAAAAAAAACAAGCACAAATTGCTTAAATATATTTTAAGAAGAATCACATATCCATATAATAACTTTGGTTTTAATTTTGCTTTAAATCATCTTTGTTGTCCACAGTGACTCATTATGGAGGCAAGATCTTCTTGACCATGTTAATCAGATTTTTAAAAAACAGTGTTAAAGGGTGTGTGTGTGTGTGTGTGTGTGTGTGTGTGTGTGTGTGTGTAATATTGCAAAGGGCTATGTACACTTAACTAACTCCATTGGGAACATTTGTCTAAAATTAATATTTGCTTCTTACTAGAATACTACTATCATTTTTAAAAAAGAGAAAGAACCAAATATAAGCAATTGTTATACATTAAGGGGGAAAATCACTTAGCAGGGGTCAGAAAACATTTTTCTGTAAAAGACCAGATAGCAGGTATTTTATGCTTTGACGGCCACATGTTGCAAGTACAACTCTACAATTGTGGAGCAAAAGCAGCTATGGACAACATGTGAAAGAATAGGCATAACTACAGGCCAATAACATTTTATTCACAAAATAAAGATGGCAAAACAGAACCACAATGTGATACCACTTCACACCTATTAATATGGCTAGATTAAAAAAGTCAGGCAAAAGTAATTGTTGGTGAGGATGTGGTGAAGCTGGAACCTCAAGCCCTGCTGGAGGGAATGTAAAATGACTCAGTCACTTTGGAAAAGTCTGGTAGCTCCTCAAACAGAGAGTTACCATATGTCCCAGCAATTCCTCTCTTGTGCATATATTCAAGAGAAATGAAAGCTTATGTCTACACAAAGTCATTACTTATAATGGTCAAAAGGTAGAAACAACTCAATTGTCCATCTACTAACGAAAGGATAAACAAAATGTACACAATGAGATATGACTCAGCCCTTTGGGAATATTTGGGGTGACATCTAGGGTAAGAGTCGTTATTACCTGTACAGTGTGGTTACCTGAGACACCTTGGGTAAAGGTCAGGTACGTTGCTACACATCCTGAAATGCATAGGACAGCCTCCTATCCAACCCCCAACAAAGGATTATCCAGGTCCAAATGCTAATGCCAAGGTTGACAAACCCTAGTGTAGACACATACATTATAGAACTATACTAGTGATCATTCTGTGCATATAATTTGTGTGCCCCCCCCCCCCAATCTAACATTATATTGTAAAAACAGCAGAAACTTTAACCAAGACAGACACTCATGTGGAGTGTGTGGAAGGAGCCTGTCCTCAAATCTGGTAGGGCAAGCAACACTATTATTTCCTGTCATGGAGGGTTTGGACTGAGAGTATAAAGCCAAATAATTATTCTAACCACCTTGTCATGAAGTACAAAATGCTATAGAATTTGTGTGCTGAACCCTGCTGCAATTAGGTGCTAAAACAATGGTGAAAGTGGTAATGTTAAAGCAATTAGGTTTGAATTAGGTTTGTAATTACATGGTTCTTGTGTTAGCCCACTGACCACTTGGAAGCATGCATGACAAAGAACTGCTTTTATAGTTTAAAGAGGGAAATGAAGTGGATTTCCTTATTCCTGTTTCTTGCCTCTGTATTACTTTAAGAGAGAGAAGAGAAATAAAAGTGAGTGGAAAGACAGGGTGGAGGGGAGGAAATAGATTTTATTACTCAGATTAAATTTTTTTTTAAACTTAATGTCATCCTAAAAGGAAATTATCTCATGTTTCCCTTACATGAATGTGATAGCTCATTGTGTTCTCAATGCCATTACTGAGCTATCAACAATTTACGCTAATATTTTTCTGAAGGAATAAGAGGAGTACAGGGGGCTCTCTCTAAAGGTCTTATATCTCTTGTTAGTTTGTATATTTTGTTAAAAACTCAATATGAAACATTTCCAATAAACAGAAAATTACAGAAAACAATAAAGACACAAATGTACCCACCACTGAGACCAAATGCGTGCTAACATTTTGTTAGACTTCAAATCTTTCCCTTTTAAAACATAAAACATTTTTAGATACTTTAGCTGCAAAGGTTTAGCTTTAATGTCTTACTCTTTCTTTTATTCCTCTCTGGAAGTAGGTGAGGTTGTTATGTATATTCCCCTTTTGTTTTTGTAGTGTTATTACACATACATGCATACACACACACACACACACACACTATTACATTTATATATACTATGTATAAATATATATGTGAGTTTATTCTTTATTTTTGAGATTTACCCACATGGGGGCTGATTTATTTTAAATGCAGGATAGGATTCTACTGTATAATGTACTTCCATGTACTTTATTCTTTTCCTGACTGCAAGATGGTTAAAGAGTTTATCCCTTTTTGCTATTATAAAGTGTTCAAGACATATCTTTGTATGGGTGTCTTTGGGCTTGCTTCTCCAGGGAGAAATCTCAACATGGAATTGCTGTGTCATAGGAACATACACTTTCGCCTTTACCAGGTATTACCAAGTTGTTGTCCAAAGTGGTGGTACTAGTTTTGCACTCTCAACATCTATGTAGGAATTCCCACATCTTGGCCAAAAGTTGTTAACATGGGACTTCATAATATTTGCCAATCTGATGAACATAAAAAGGTATCTTAGAAGACTGTTTTTTATGTTTTAAAAATTAGTTGGTAATGACTTATCTCTTCCCTCAATTTTTCAAAACCTTCCTGTAGAGTCATAACAAGTGAACTTTCACAAGGATTGCATTAATAACTGCCTCATGTTCAGACATCAAAAAGAAAAGAATATTTCTTGATTCTAAGCTTCCCTAGGCCTGTCTTTTGTCTCATTCAACTTTGTCCCAGCCCTATGTGCTGAGTCTGGCACAAGTGGCATTTCTAAAATTGTTGACTCATTGGGGTGTATCATTTCCTTGTTGGGGCATCAGAATGAGGAGCATGCTCTTGTGAAGTTTAAATCATAAACACATATAAAAAGTACTTTAAAATGTAAAACCGGTTTGGCTCAGTGGATAGAGCGTCAGCCTGTTGTCTGAAAGGTCCCGGGTTGGATTCTGGTCAAGGGCATGTACCTTGCTTGCGGGCACATCCCCAGTAGGGGGTTTGCAAGAGGCAGCTGATGGATGTTTCTAACTCTCTATCCCTCTCTCTTCCTCTCTGTAAAAGAAAAAAAAATCAATAAAATATATGTATAAAAATGTAAAACATTGACAAAGATATTATTTTCACAGGTGCACTGCCGTTGCAAAGAATTTCTATAAGAACAATTTTAGCAAGCTCTATGTAAATCTTGAAAGTTTATTATAATAGCTCCTGCTTATTTGTATTTAGTACCTTCTGCATGCAAAGAACACGAGAAAGAAAGAGCAGTCCTCCACACCAGGGAATTACTTTGACACCTAGAGCTAAAAGCCTCACTGCTTTTAGAAGCTGGCCTGACACTCACAGCTAGGCCATGCTGTTCTCCTCATAGACATAATGAAACTTACAGAGCACCAACACCAGATAACGGCACTCTGACCATGTGACGTGAGACAGAACAAGACTACTAACTTTGTCTAGACAATCACAAGGTCAATGTGGAAATCACAAAATACCAAACACCCCCTTCTCCTGATACTGTGAATGACTGCCACTGCTTTGTCCGTTACAGCATTAGCCTCATTCTTTAGCCTGCTATCCTTCTGGATAAGATTTAAGATACCCCATCATTGAATTGTCCCCATACCAGACAGCATGGGAATCCAGAGTGACCATCCCCACTCTGTTTCTGAGGGATTTTCCAAAATCACCTAACTAAGGTTGAAATCATTCAAGTCCTTTCTGATACCTTCTTACTGAGAAAGCCCATGTTCCCCCATAGTACATGTTCTCATTCCCTGTGAGCAAATAAACTGCACTTGTTCAACTCCGTGTGTTCTCCTGGTGGTCTCTGGTGGGATAGGCTTTCACAGACACCTCAAAGAACTTTACATGTGTTATCTGATTTAAACCTGACAATACTGCTATTTGTTATGCATTATTATTATTACTAGAGGCCCTATGCGCGAAATTCTTGCAAGAGTTGGCCTTCCTTCCCCTGGCTGCCGGCACAGGCTTCTCTGTGGCACCCAGGACCCAGGCTTCCCTTGCAGCCCTGGCTTTATCTGGAAGGTCGTCAGGAAGGCCATTTGGTCTAATTAGCATATTAGGCTTTTGTTATTATTGATTATCCTCCTTTTTTTCAGATGGAATGGCAAAGAAAGTTTAGCATCATCTCCAACATTACATATCTAGTAAATGACAGGAAAAAAATTGCATCTGGGTTGAAAGTCATCAAGACATTAGGAACTCTACTAGATTTTCCCCCCTAAAGATCAGGTACTCCTTGAGGATGGAGACTAGCATAGAAAGTCTGGTACAACAAAAACAAATAAACAACAAAAACAAAAGTAAAACCCCAAACTGTAGTGTCAAGATTTAGTTGGAACTAAGTCTTATTTTCTGAACTTCTGTGCTAATATTTCCAGAGTTGCTAGGGTTGTTTCCTGAACCCAAATCAGTACTGCGTGTTTACCTGGATCTTGGCTCACATCACCTCTAGGTAGTCAAGAGATGGATAACTTAAGGAAAGAGAAATAAAGGATGACTTGTAAGGGGATAAAGCACACTGATGAGTGGAAAAAGTGCTTTAGCCTTGTAATTTGACCTTGGGTATACACAACTAATTCATTTGCACGGTTTTAGCTCAAGGCCTTCATTATACCTGCAACTTGCTCCAGCTTGGAATGAATGCCTTTTGTCTAATTGCCCCAACACTCTTTTCTGCTTACAGTCTATGCATTCTTCCTTTCACCTTTCCAGATCTGCTCCTTGATTTAATATCTTTCGCCTTCGTTCTCAATGAACTTTTAAAACTGCTATAACATTCTCATTATTTTGTTGTAAGGGCTGGGAACCACATTAGATTGTCATGTCAGCTCCATGGGGCGTGACCTAGCACTTTCTGATTTTTCGTGCCCCCCTCTGTCACCCCAGCGGGCTCCAAGCACCTTCCTAAGCTCTCAGCAATCACTCAGTAAATATGTGAAGGAAGCATTTTTTTTTTTCCTTAGCATTTTGGGGTGCAGTCGTTCTCTCTCCCCTAGCATCCCTCAAGCAGAGATCCCTGAACCACTTTACCAATGACCTTCACACAGACGTGCAAAAAGGTTAGCAGAAGACCTCACGTTCCAGAGCCCTACATGTGGCGGGGCGGAGCGCGTCTCGCCCGCCTTCCTCCCTAGAGGGACCCCGTCCTCCAAATGCCAAACACACCAGACACGTGACTGCGGGCCGGCTCTCCGCGCCCCCAACCTCACTCCGCCCGGGGCCTGACCCGACGCGCCAGAACCCTCCGAAGGGTTGAGTGGCCAAAGGAGCGGGCCGCTCAGCCAATCGTATGTCTTTGTGCCCGGAAGGGGCGGGACCGGGGCGGGTCAGTGACCTCGCGGCGCGGGATTGGTGGGTTCCCGCGAGGTCCGCGGTGGCGGGAGATTTCGGATGTGTTGGCGGCGGCGGCGGCGGCGGTCCCGGCGGCAGCGGTTGGGCTCCTCCGGCCACGGGACCCGGAGGCCGGGCGCGCAGGGTCCTTACGCTCCTCTCTCGTGACCTGCCTCTCTCGCGGCCGCCTTCTGCCCGTCCCCGGAGCTGCGAGGAAGATGGACCGGCACCGGCCGCGGCTGCACCCCCCGCCGCAGGGCTCCGCCGCCGGGGCGCCCTACCCCTCCAGCGCCTCGCTGCGCGGCTGCCGGGACGGCAGGGTGCCGCGCAGGAAGGGCCCCCAGCACCCGCCGCCGCCCCGCGGCCCCGACGCGCCTGGGGAGAAGCGCCCCAAGTTTGTAAGTTTCACGTGGGGCTGGGGTGGGGCGGCTCCCGCGGGGCGGATGGCACCCGGCCGTGCCTCCCCAGCCGGTGGGTCTCCAGGGCCCCGGGGGCTAAGCTGTGTTCTAGGTGTCCTTAGGGCGACACGGTTCAATGCTGTCTGGGTCCTCTGACTTACACTGATTATTGTGCTGCCCCACATTTCTTAAGGCCGCTCATGGACTTATGTATGGGCGTCACGGATGTGGACTTTGCATTTTTTATAAGTTCTCCCATTGGAGTCTTCTCACATGGGGTAGAATGTTTCTACCATGACGTTTCTTGAAGTCCTCCCATTGGATTCTTCTCACATTGGGTTATGATATGTCTCATAACCCCAGGTGCTAGGGTTATGAGACATATCAAGGTGAACTTTAGGTGTTTTTTTTTCCTGCTTAATATTGTAATCCAAGAAAACCATTTTAAGCTAGATAGAATTTTTCCAAGTGGAAACAGCTTCGTTATGAAACGTGGGCGGGGCCGTGCCGTCATCGCTAAAGAATGTTTAGATTGGAAAGAAGCCCCAAGTTTTTGAATCTCGCCATTCAGATTGCTGCCCTTATTCAGTTGAACACCCAAGGGGAGTGTCATGATTTGTGCCTGGTGACTCTTTTTGCTGCTTATCGACTAGTGGAAGAATAGGCAGTGATGACAGTTTTGGTGTGTGTTTCTGTGTAAACAAGTGACGTAGAGTAGTGATAGATTTGGGTTGAGACCAACAGGATTGGAAACTTAATACTGACCCCCCTCCGTTTTACTTAAAGGTATAGAAAAACATTTGTTGCATTCATAGGTGAGATTATTAGTACAGAATATGACTTCTGTGAACAAATAAATCATTAGGAATTTAAGTTAGGATACACAGGGAATAAAGATTTGTGGAAGAGGAGTGACTTGGTAAGTACAACAGTTAAAAGTGGTAATTGAGTCAAACTGGGTGCATGTTGTCTCTCATTTCTCATTACTGGAAATGAGAGACAACATGGATTAATTATGCTAAATTAATCATCAAGATACCCAGAGGAATGGTGGGATGTTGCAGGAGGATCAAATGTGTTGTTGATTGTGATTTGACAGAGTTGAGGAGTAAATAGGATAGGGTAAAATGGCAATGAAACATTCCACCCAATATGAGAAGAATCCAATGGGGCAATGGCTATTCTTTCTTTTATAGTTTACTCTCTTGGTTAAAAAAAGTCATTCCTATTTGTTTCTGACTCCTGTGCTCCAGAACACACAAGGTGTAAGTTTCAGGGACTCATTTGGAGCAAGGATGTGAAGAAAACAAAACCTAAATTAATGTCAGGTGATTTGGGTCTTAGTAGTGTGCTGTTTTTCATTTCTTGGATGTGTGGAAAAGGGTTATTGTGAAGATGAACACAAAAAAGTGTATTTAAGCTCTAAAACGAATAAACATAGAAAATAGTGTGTTTTTAGATAGGAGTCTTATTTGAATAATGACTTCATAATTAATTTAGAAGTAATTTAGACCCTTTATAATCTCTGAAACTAATTTAGAGTCTTTAAAAAATATATTTTTATTGAGTTCAGAGAGGGAGAAAGACCAAGAAACATCACTGATAAGAATCATTGATTAGCTGCCTCCTGTGTACCCGCTACTTGTGATTGAGCCCTCAAGTTGGGCTTGTGCCATGACTTGCAATCGAACAGTGACCTCCTGGCCATGATGCTCAACCATTGAGCCACACTGGCTAGACTAATTTAGATTCTTGTTTACATGGTAATGTAACCAGAACCAAGGTTCCACTCTCTGCCCCCTGAAACTATACTCATGAGACAGGTGCTAGTGAGAAAGGAAAAAGGTTTTGTTCAAGTGTTAGTCACCTGAGGAGATTCGGGACTCTTCTTATAAAGCTCATCTCCACATCTTGGTGCAGCCAGAGGTTTTTATAAGAAGGGAGAGGGAAAGCAGAACAAAGAAATCAAGGGGAGGGAGTTGAAAGCTGGCCAACACAATCCATTCTTATAAGGATCTCAAAGCTGGTCAAGTAATGGTTTGGTGTGCGTCATCCTGGTCTTCATCATCCTGGGTCTACCTCATCCTACTTCTGTGGTTGAAGGGCAGCAAATCTCTGGAATGTTGGGCTCTGTATCTTCTGAAGTTAGTTTTTAGGTTTCTTATACAAACATGCCATTTATCTACAAGCTACATAGTAGAGTTAGCATTTACAGAAACAATGTCAAATAAATGGTGGGTGGGTTACAGTTCCCACTACTACAATTATTTCTTTAGATATATTTTCCATTTCACTTATTTTGTTGTCAGCTATGTCTAATGTGTAGATTGTTCTATTTTAGTTTATCAATTATTTTTTATTTCTATAAGTTTCATTTACTTCTTTTTCATATCTGCCTTGTCATGCTTTATAGTTCTGTTTCTTATTTCTTTAAACCTTTATTACTTAGTTCTTCTTCCTTACTTGACAGTCAAACTTAATATTGGCATATGCCATCTTTGGAATGTCTGCATTGGCTTGAACTCAGTGGTGGCTTGCTCTCTCCGCTGTGCTTGTTGATCTTTGTAAATTCATTGCTTCATTTTAACCTATTTTCCAGGAGGCCTAATTGGGGATGCTTCTCTCTGGAGATTATTTGAGTCTGTTTCAACCAGGAGCTTGGGGGTGCTACTGACTTGGGACCACCTCCCTATTGAACTAGGACTCTGAGAGGGCCTGGAGTTTGGGGGATGGAAGTGATCTTTGGCTATCATCCTTCCTGGTGAGATCTCAGCGATACCTCAAAAACTGATTGTTCTATGGTTAGGTTTTTGTATTTCGCATACTCTACAAAGCTGCAAGCTGGTCCTGGCTTAGTTTAAGAAGGCAGGAGTTCTGAAACCCTGCCCACTGAAACCCTGGTTTACTTTGAGCCCTGATAAAGCAGACAGATCTTTGTTTTCTACTGAATGTTTAGTTGTGGGCCTCAAGCTACTTTTGAATTGTGTAAAAAGTTTATAGTATAGGACTGCTCCTCATAGATATGTGTAAATATTAGAAATTAGTCTATTGTAAATGGCTGTGCAATGAATCAACTGCTTTTGGGCTGTTTATGAATTAACCAACTTGACTTTTGTAGAAAATAGGTATAGGTAAGCAGTGAGTATTGAGATGCTGGGATAGTTACTAGGAGGAGACAGGATACAAACTCGAGGCTGAGAGGACAAGGCAGGTGAAGACTTTGTAAAAGTAGATAGAATTCAGTAAAGCTATTAAGCTTGGCACCTGCTGTAGGCCACACCCTTAGTACCTGCTTCCCTTCTAGAACAAAACAAAGCAGTGGCCTTTCAGTGCTATGTGCACTCCATTCCTACCGGTACCTCTCACTAATCAACAGACCGCAGGTACACAGAGCAGTGGCCATCAGATCCAGAGTGAGAACAGGGTTTGTGGCTTCTGGAGAAGTCTTTATCTCTAGGATGTGGGCAATCTTTTGAAAGGAGGCCTGTAAGTTTGGCAACCCAACTTGGCAAAGTAGCTCTTTTTAATTAGGAATTTTTTATATTTTTTATAAATATATTTTTTATAAATAAAAAATAATTGATTAATAAAGTCTATCCTTTAATAGACTTTAGTGTAAACCTTTCATCTAATCTTATGGTTTCCATTGAATAGGTTGTTAATTATTGTTTAATTATGTCATTACAGTTTTGGTTGTGACAGATTTTTCACCCTGGCCATTAATATCTGTATGTCTGCAGTGTTTGGGCATCATTAGTAATAACAGTTATGAGTGAGCCAAGCACAGTTCTAGGTGCTTTACAAATATCAAATCCTTTAGTACTTACAACAGCACTATGAAGTAGATAGATTATTAGCTTTGTTTGCTGGATGGGAACACTGGATACAGAGATTAAATTGCTGTAGGTGACACAGCTGCCAGTTGATGAGATTGGGATTTGAACCCAGGCAAATTGTCTTTGCCCTCCATGCTATTGGGAGGGAGTTTTAATCTCTACTGCTCCTTTTCTCATTCAGGAGCCATTAACGGTAGTTAATAATGGCTTTAATGAATATAGAATTAGCTGTTTCCTGGTTATAGGCTGTTTGTAAGGGTGAAGAGGTATTAAGTTGGAGAACTTTTGTTTATTGTACTGAGAATTTGACTGTAGTTGCAATCACAGTAGGCTTGAAGAGGTTAGCACCTGCTTGCCTAATTGCTTTGGTTTATTTGGAGGCAGCTGTGGCTGGCTCCTGCCCCATAAGATATTCACATCCCAATGACCCCTGCCCCATAAGTTATTCACTCCTAATCCCCAGACCTGTCAGTGTCCCAAAGAAGGACTTTGTAGGTATGATTAAATTAAGGGTTCTATGATGAGGAGATTATCTTGGGTTTCAGAATGGGCCCTAAATGCAAACATGTATATCCTTATGAGAGAGAGGTAGAGGAAGGTTTGATCACAGAAGAGGAGAAGGAAATGTGACTATAAGGCAGGGATTGGTGTTGGCAGCCACAAACCAAAGAAGCTGGAAGGAACAAGGAACCGTTCTCCCATGGAACCTCCAGAGGGAGACACTTTGATTTCAGCTCAAAGAATCTGATTTTGGACCCCTGGCCTCCAGAACTGAGGGACTGCATTTTTGTTTCAAGTCATAACTTTGTGATAATTTGTTTTAGCAGCCATAGGAGACAACAGCAGGAATAGCTGCCAGGGTGACCATGTTGAAAGGTTTAGTTTAACAGGTTAAAAAAAGTGTGTTTCAGGAGAACCATTAGACTCACTTAAATTTCTTTCTTGTGGTGGTTTACTTTGGAAGGTTTGTGATTGGGGAGACTATAAGATAAACATAATTTGGTACTATTGAATAACAATAAGAACCATCACTCATATTGGTTTGCTGTTTCATTTAAAAAAAATGTTTGTGTTTATTTTAGAGATAGTGGAAGGGAGAGGGAGAGAGAGAAACATCTACCAGCCTACTGCATGCCCCCTACTGGGGATCGAGCCTGGGCCTGTGCCCTGACCAGTAATTGAACCTGCGACTTTCTTGTTCATGGGACAACACCCAATCAATTGAGTCACACAAGTCAGGGCTCTTGTGTCATTTTCATAGTTGATAGACAGCTGGGAAAAGATGGAAGTGATTCACGTCTGTGTCCTTTTTTGAATTTATTTCTTCATGGAGTCTGCAGCTGAAGTGATGTTTTCAGTTGTCCTAGAGTTAATGAGTCGAGAATTGGAGGTTGTATTCTTTGGTGAAGGCGTTAGGTACATGAATTTTATCCAAGTCAAATTCCACATAACCCATCAAACACTGAAACCTTCATAAGGTAAAATTATTATTTTTAACCCTCACCAATTGATGCTCCAGCCACCTGGCAGGGCTGGTAAAATTATTTTATTCAGGCCAGTCTTCTAAGTAAATTACTTTGAATTTTCCCAGACTTTTAATTTTTAAAATTTTTAAAAACTTTTTGTCCTTCCTAATAGAGGATATTATCAGAATGGGCACTAAATGCAAACATGTATCTCTTTATAAGAGGGAGGCAGAGGAAGGTTTGATCACAAAAGAGGAGAAGGAAATGTGACTTATAGACCTTTGTCTGAATTTTTTTTGTTCTTTAATATATGATTTAAAAAACACACAATTTTATCAACTGGGTTTTGGAGAGTACAACTAGCTGCTGAAAGTAATAAAGTATATATTACTTCTGGATCACCGTGGATCTTTTCTTTGTGGTTTAAAAGGGGTGGACATAGGGATGATTTCAGATTTAGAACATGGCTTAATTGCTTTTTTTCAAAGACTCATGTCTTTAATTATGAAGCAAGCAAACTGACATACATTTATTACACTTGCATCTCATTTAGTTTGGTAGCAATTGCTTCTGAACAGATGTTACCTGAAACACCTTTGTGTAGTTGATAGAATGCTAAAATTTGTCATGTTTTTATTATTGTTGTCTCGAATTAACTCTACTTTATGGGATAACTTTATTGCTGTGTCCTAGAATTTTTATATATTTATAGCCTTATAAATTGGATTTAAAATTGGCTTTTTATGTACAATGTAAATTAACATGTGTATAACTTGTTTATGCTTGCAGAATAATGCAAGAAAAAACTGCTACTTATTACCCTACTGTAATTGTCTTAAATTCAGCACATGGTATCCTCCAAACTAAGAGTGAAATGAATGCTACAGAATATGCTTACCATCCCACTCTACTTGTTTATCTCAGAAACTAATTTGACTTTTAGATCTATAAAATATAGATTAAGCATAACCTTTTTCTTCATGGGATATTGAAGATCAAAGCAAAGCTTTCTTTGAACAGGATCTACAAAGGTAACTTTTCTCTCACCAGCAGCATGGTGGCATTGAAATACCTTACTGTAGGGGATCATTTTCTCAAAAGCAAATAAAATCATTATTATTAACTTAGGGGAGAATTTTAAGAGTTTCAATAAGTTAAGTTTTGATGCTAGAAAAATCAGGTTACTAGCTAATTAGGGAAAATTACTTGGAAATGCTTGCCATAGATTTTATTCTGCAAAAAGACCCATTGCTTTCTTACAGTTTTTTCCCCCCCAGAAGAGGCATTGTGAATAACATTAATGAGCACTGACTTGTACCACATGTAGGACTTGAATCCTAGCTATTTCACTTATTAGTTGTGTGAACTTGGACAAGTTACTTAACTACTCTCGTTTCCTCAGTTTCTCATGTGTAAAATGGAGTTGGTGGGAAGATTAAAAATTAATGTGATGGGCCTACAACAATACCTGACTCATTGTAAACTCCATGTAAATATTTGCCATTTATAGGATTATTGTTATCTCCATTAGTAGTAATAGTATAATTTTTGTCTGCAATTTATGGTACTGGGAATACTACATTAAATATTTGAATAACCTTCTTAATGCTAGAATGTCTTAATTGGGCCAGGCTTTTTTCTCATGGTGTGGTGGAAGCAAGTCATTCTATTCTCAGTTTTTATTCTAAGGAAGCTCATACAGCTATGGGACTTGGGACCAATGAGATTCACAAAGAGAAACATACAAAGGAAACACCTCAAACTTAGGGGAAAAAAATCTGATATTTCAGTGTGGACTTGAATGAGAATAAAAATAATGTTGCCTATGTTTGTATGTAAAGACATAAAACTACATATAATATGTATCAGTGTGCTTCAAAAGAGTTTACTTCTAAGTAGTTTTCTAAGGGTAAACATTTTTCTTGCAATCTTTAAAATATTTTATTATACAAAAGAGGTATAGAACACTATATACTAACCAATAAACTTCAGAAATGAAACTTCATAAATCCTATTGAATGTTCATTTTTCTTCTTTCCTATCTATATCTCCTTGTAATCTTTGCTTTTCATTTCCTTGAGGTAAGGACTTTTGAAAAATTTTGATTAGTTTTGTTGTTGTTGTTGTTCCAGTTATATCTATTTTCTCTAAAAATAGATCTGTGGATGGAATTAATATATAATATCTTTCTATCTTTCTGTCTTTGAGCATCATGGCCCATCTTAAATGCATTGAATCCTAGTCACTGCTTCCTTTCAAATATGTTCTTAGGGCATTCTGTTTGCTGAGTGACTTTGGGATAGCCAGGTAGCTGAGACACATGTTAGACAAACATGGATCAAAGATGGCTAACTGCCTGTTCAACTCTCTTCAGGAAATTATTGCTAATCCTAGGTCATTCTAGAAGTTAAAAAAAAAAAAGTGCATGATTCTTTTGTGTTTATGGTATCAAATTTCTTGAACCTCTTAGGTACATGGGTTAGTCTAATGGTAAGAACCATAATATTGCATTTATTTGGCTAATTTTATTACGAAGTATCGTCTTAGAATGTGGGAGGTTTATCTTATTGCTACTTTTTGCCAAGGTGGATGTTTATTTAGGAATGATCAAATGAAACTGTAATATTTGAGTTTTTAACTAGGAACTGCAAATTGGTGACAGTATTATGGACTGTATCATGTTATTAAGCTGTTTTTGTTTATCTATACCTTGGGTAGAATGCAATATATAATGGCAATTACATTCATTTTTAGATAAAAACTTTGACAGCCTGAGAAATGAACATCAAAAATACAATGCATATAATCTGCAATCAGGAATTCAATGTGATAGTTTCGTTTCTTTATAGAAGGTGACGTTCTTCAATTAAAACCATATTCTATCTTAGCCTCTCTTCTGTTCTTATTAATATGTTATCTGGAATCTGCTTTTGGTTGCTTTATGCATGTGGTTGTAAGCTTTTGGGAGTCATGTTCTTGGTGGTGTCTGGTATAGGCTTGAGCATATAGTAGGAATGTGAATGCTTAGCTAATTGAAAATTTATGTATCCCTGACTAGTTTGGCTCAGTGGATAGAGCATCGGCCTGTAGACTGAAGGGTCCCTGGTTCAATTCCAGTCAAGGGTCTGTACCTTGGTTGCGGGCACATCCCCAGTGGGGGGTGTGCAGGAGGCAGCGGATCTATGCTTCTCTCTCTTTGATGTTCTAACTCTCTATCCTTCTCCCTTCCTCTCTGTAAAAAATCAATAAAATAATATTAAAAATGTATGTAAAATTACTCTTGTAAATTTATAACTTCTGGTTCATTAATCAATCTATTCATTATTTAAATCTTATTGATATACCTTAAATATCTATTTCTTTTTATAAAAGATTTCAGTGGTGGTGGGTGAGGGCATGGGCTATATCTGGGTCATTGGAGAATTGAGTTTGCCAATTTCAAGCTCCTCCAGGGGCCTGGCAATGTGGCTTTTGAGCCCCACCCTTAATCAGTGTGATAAAAAGGGCTTGGGCGTGATTCAGATATGTCTGTATGTCTTTTGGCAAATTACCTTCTGTGCCTCAGTTTTCTATTTGTGAAAAGAAATAGAGAATCACAGTATCAACACTTATAGATTGTTGTGAGGATGAGTTGAGGTAGTGTATGTTACAGTAGCTTGGGCACAGTACCTAGTAGTGGGACAGCTATTTTTATTTTATTTTTTAACTAGAGGCCCAGTGCACTAAAATTGTGCACTCAGGAGGGGGTTTCCTCAGCCAGGTCTGCACCCTCTTGCAGTCTGGGAGACCTTAAGGGATGTCTGACTGATGGCTTAGGCCTGCTTCACCCTTTGCAGGAGGCTACTGGGCTGGTCAATCATGGGATAGTGCCAGTTGGCAAGTGGTCAGCCCCGCCTCCTGTCACCCCACCTCTACTGCTGGCCACTGTCATCTCCCCTCCCCCGCATCAGTGTCAACTCCCTCTGCCTGCTAGCATGAGCCTTGACTGGCCTGGCTCCACCTGCTTGCTGGCCCCACCCTACGTCTACAGGTCATTCCACCGTCCAGTCAATTTGCATATTATGCTATTATTATATAGGATTTATTTTTTTAGTAATTCTTTATTGTTAAAAGTATTACATATGTCCCCCTTTCCCTCCATTTGCCCCCTCTATTTTATTATAATTTTTAAAATAGTTCTTTATTGTTGAAAGTGTTACATATGTCCTCTTTATTCCCCCATTGACTCCCTCCAGCCTGTCCCTGCCCCCCTCCTCCCAAGGCCCTCACCACCCCATTGTCAGTATCCATGGGCCTTGCATATATGCATTCAAGGTCCTTGGTTGATTACCCTCCACCTACTCTCCTCTACCTTCCCTCTGAGATCCCACACTCTGTTCCATGCTTCCATGTCTCTGGATTCACTCCATTCATCAGTTTATTTTGTTACTTAGATTCCACATATGAGTGAGATCATGTGATACTTGTCTTTCTCTGATTTATTTCACTTACAATGATACTCTCCAGGTCCCTCCATGCTGTGTGACAGTTATTTTTAGTGTTATTCTTTTGTGGACACCATAGTAGGGAAGATTCCATCTCTGTAGTGTTGAATTGTTTAGAGTTGGCCATCTTGAAGGTAATGTGACAGGATCTCAGTTATTGACAGCATTTTGACCTTTGTTCTCTCACCTCTCACCTTCCTCACTCCTCATCCTACCCTTCCTGCTAGATACCTGCATTAATGTGTCCAGGGACCAGACCTTCATTTGAGTGAGGACCACAGCAAGGGGTTTGTTTCCCGATCATAGACCTCCAGCCCCTTCACCTTGCCTCTTTCTTTCTCTGTTAACCTCCTGCTGACATTTGTTCCACACTAAACCCAAAAGTAACCCTGGACTTCCTTTTGACTTAGGGTACCTTCCTATTCCTCATCTCCTCAAGCTGACATAAGGCAGAATATCCTAATATATAAATAGCCAGGGGCCATCATGACCTAAATGACCAGATAGGTGACCGAACAGCAGGCTGCGTGTGCAGCAGGCTCTGGTGGGCGGAGACCTGTGGCGATGGGGTCGGGCAAGGTGGGGCCTGGCGGAGGGAGGCCTGTACCGTGGCTGTGAGAGCTCCTGATGGCCACTGGCACTTGCCTGGGCAAGCAGCAGTGGGGACAGGGACAGGGGAGGCAGGCACAGTGGAGGGCGGCTTGTGAGCGCTCCAGATGGCCCACAGGTGCTGCTTCAGCTCGGCCAGCAGGCTCCGCTTGGCACTGCTCACATCCGCTGCCACATGCTGTGGGATAAAACACATTGTGTAAGTTAACAGAAGTGCAGGCACCACCTACATGCCACACCCCCACTTCCATCACTCCCAGCGGCTCGGAGGGTGCCAGGCTCCTGAGGAGGTGGGCGGCACCGCATTATCCTGGCAGGCAGCCTGGTTCCTTGTGCGCTGAGGGCATGGGTGGGGGGGGGGGGCAACGCCAGAGGTAGCACAGGGCTCTGCCACGAGGTGGCTGTGGTGGAGACGGCCTTTGTGACTGACAGCATGCTGGTCATCTGCGGAGCCCTCTCAGCCGGTTGCCCTCGCTCTTGCCCTCACCCTCACTGCTGGCTGGTTCCAGTGCACCTCCTGGCCCGGAAGGTGCTCGATCGTAGGGACAGCCACTGAGGCGGGGCCAGATTGACGTCCTCCAGGCTGCATGGGTTTGCGGATCTGCACAGGAACAGGCCTCTGGTGCACGGATCCTCTTCCTCCCCGTCACTTGTGAACGTCCCCCAGCGGACTGTCACCCACGTGTGCTCGCAACAGTCCTGGACCATGGTGTGTGCACATTTCCCCCGCCACTCCGCCGCACTTCCATCAACCCTGGTGTGCCCACATCCCCCACACAACGTGCACATGTCCCCTCCAGTATGCTTACGTCCTTTGGAGTGTGGGTGCTTGGGGTGGGCGCCTGTGATATGGCCGTGAGAGGGCCGAGTGGTGACACCCTGTTCCTGCGGAGGCCAGTGCGGTGATGACAAAATCGCTTCTGTGGGGCTAATGCAGGTGCTGACCTACAGACAGACACACCTGGTGGGCGCTGTGCGGCCTTCACTGAGGTGCCTTTGGTCAGCGTCCGAGACCGAGACCGGGAACCCAGAGGAGGCGAGGAGTTCCATCCTCTTCAGTGAAATGGCAGGAATGTCAGGGCGACTGCAGAGCAGGAATGTGCACTGGGGGTGCCGGCACCCATGAGCGAAGGCTGCCCTGACTGAGCCTCTCTGTTCGCTTGGAGCCTCGTGCACTCCTGCGGGGCAGTGGGTGACAGGACATGCTTTTCCAAGTTAATGAGAGAAAACATTGATTCTCCCACTGCCCATGAAGGTGGACAATGGAGTGGGTAGACATGTGGGGAGTGAGCGAGGTT
Organism: Vespertilio murinus; assembly: GCA_963924515.1. Taxonomy (NCBI): domain Eukaryota; kingdom Metazoa; phylum Chordata; class Mammalia; order Chiroptera; family Vespertilionidae; genus Vespertilio; species Vespertilio murinus. The sequence continues at coordinate 68,666,048 of OZ004707.1, forward strand.
CTCTGTCTGGGGGTTCCAAACCTCCCATTGGTTCCTTTCACTACTGACTGGAGATGTACAGGGTGTCCTCCCAAAATACATACTCACTTTGAATACCTACTACTTCCAATGGGGTTAAGTATGAAAAGAAACAGCAGTTGGGCTGTCATCTGTTAAAAGTGAGGGCATAAACTGGCAGTCGGATATCACCCTGATTGGAGAGGGTGCAGGCTGGGCTGAGGGGTCCTCCCAGTGCACTCATTTTGTGCACCGGGCCTTTAGTAAATTAATAATAGAATGTCTGGCCTCCTTGTCCACTTGCCTTAGATCTTCAAGCCGGTAGCCACCTGGCAGGCTTCCCTGTGGCTGACCCAGGCTGCTGCATCCTGGTGGATAGAGATCCAGACCTGGCCAGTCCCACCCTTGTCAAGCCCTTCCAGGCAGGCGACATAGCTTCAGTTCCCCTGGCCTGGCGCCACAACGGGGGCATTGCTTGAGGTCCCCCAGCTGGAGGGCATGCCTTGAGTTCTCCCATCAAGCCCTGCCAGGTGTGGGACATAACCTGAGATCCCCTGTGAAGCCCCGCTGGGTGGGAGGCATGGCCTGAGGTCCCTCATCAAGTCTCACCAGGCAGGGGGGGTGCAACCTTAGATCCCCCAGCTGGGCACTGGGAGGGGAGCATAGCCTCAGGTCCCCCATCAAGCCCTACTGGCAGGGGGTGCAGCCTTAGGTCTCCTGTGAAGCCCCACTGGGTGGAGGGCACAGCCTGAGTTCCCCTGACCCAGCACTGGGGTGCACCTTGAGGTTCCCCGTCAAGCCCCGCTGGGTGGGGAGCATGGCCTGAGGTCCCCTGTAAAGCCCCACCTGGTAGGGGGCAAGGCCTGAGACCCCCCAGCCTGAGGTCCCCTAGCCAAGCACCAGGATGGGCAGCACACCTTGAGGTCCCCCATCAAGCACTGCTGGGCAGGTGGCGTGGCCTCAAGTCTCCTGGCCTGGGGCCTGGGCAGGGGGCGTGGCCTGAGGTCACCTGGCTTGGTGCCAAGGCAGGAGGGAGGCACGGCCTGAGGTCCCCTGTCAAGCCCAGCCAGTCAGGGGGGCACAGCCTCAGGTCCCCTGGCCCGGTGCTAGAGCGGGGTGTGTGGCTTGAGGTCCCCCAGCCTGATACCAAGGGGGTGGGGAGGGGGGAGGCTGAGGTCCCCTGTCAAACCCCACAGCGGGGTGGGTGGGGTAGGGCGTAGCCTCAGGTCCCTGCTGATTGCTTCTTAAGGCTCCTTATGGGAACTTGGCTTCAGCTGTGGGTGCAGCCATTTTATTTTTTTTTGTGAGTGATGGTCAATTAGCATATTCCCTCTTTATTAGAAAGGATTGTCTCCTTTAATGATATTCTGTGTGTATGTGAAGCACTCACTTTGTAGCCACATGGGAAAATACCACAGCATTCACTTAAAAGATCTCAGAGATGGTAACCCTCACTCTCAGCACTCACTTTGACACTTCTTCAGAGAGAAAATAAAGGCCATATTGCTTGAACTTCTAAATTTCCTGCCTTGCAGCTGTAATCTTCTGTATCTGCAACTCTTCATCTCTTGTCCTCCAATATCTGCAGAAGAAATGTCTGTTTTTCTGACCAAGGTTAATTCCTTTACCACTGTTCTTGACCCAGCTCCACCCCATTAGGAATGTTTCACTCTTTGCAGGCTCCTTCCCATAAGAATGCTGTCATGTTTTCCAACATAAAAGAAAAAAACAGAAGCAAAAGCAAATAGCTTCCCTTTCCAACTTTCCCTTGATCATTTTAGCCAAATTTTTGAAGCAGTTTCATTTACTCAGTAAATATTTTCATGCTCTTTATATCAAGCATAGCAAAGATCAATGCTTGATGCTTGACTTTGAGAGACTTACAGTCTGGTATGGAGAAAGAGAGGTGTGAACTACCAAGTGTGAAGTTTCCCAGGGATTCCAAGTTGTATAATCTTTAAGAACTCAGATTCCTACCCTGGCTGGTTTGGCTCAGTGGATAGAGTGTCAGCCTGTAGACTGAAGGGTCCCGGGTTTGATTCCTGTCAGGGGCATGTGCCCATGTTGTGGGCTCGATCACCAATAGGCATGAAGGAGGCAGCTGATCAATGATTCTTTCTCATTGATTTCTCTCTCTCTCTCTCTCTCTCTCTCATCCTCTCTGAAATCAATAAAAATACATTAAACAAACAACTCAGATCCTGGAGTTAACCAAGGTTTAAATCCTGGCACTGTACTTGATAGCAATATGACCTTTGAAAATTAATTTTGGGTTTTCTTTCTTCATTTGTGAAATGGGAACATTAGTACCTGTATTATAGGTTAGATATGATCATTCAGTGTGTTGTAATGGGGGTTGGCACATGAGTAATGAACAGCTCTTAGCTTGTTGCTGCTCTCATGATGGCTTTGGTAGGTAGGTGCAACCTTTCTTGGAGGGATTCAGCTGCTTCCAGTGGGTTCCTCAGCTTTGCCTTTGTTCCTTCATTCCACTGAAATTGCTTTGGTGGATCAGTAATTGCCAGTACTGTGACTGATATTCAAGCTTCATCTTACTTGACTTCTTCACAGTATTAGCACTAAACTGTCATTTCTTGAAGTTTTTGCCAGACTGTGTTCTTTTCTTCGGATCTTTGTTCATTCCTCTTCTCTTTCAAATTAGTTTTCCCAAGTACTATCTCAGGTTTTCTTCTCTTAAATCTCCTTTCAACATGAGCACATACTAGTACATTTCTATCACTTTTATTATTGCCTAGCTCAGTGTTGAACTTTCTGGAATGATGGAAATATTATCTTTTGCTGCGTCACTAGCACATGTGGCTAATGCTACCAAAAAGCTGAATTTTAAATTTGAATTAATTTAAATAGTTATATGTGGCTATTGACAAATTTTGGCCAACATTCATGTTTAAAGGGACTGCTTGTGGCCCTCAGAGTCTTCATCTGTAAATCATACTGCTTGCTAATATGGTGATGATTTACCCCTGCTAGATAGCACACATGTATTCTAATCAAGATGGTGGACTTTGCCCAACCCGTGTGGTTCAGTGGTTGAGTGTCAGCCTAAGAACCAAGAAGTCACTGTTCTATTCCCAGTCAGGGCACATGCCTGCCTGGTTTGTAGGTTCGATCCCCAGTAAGGGGCATGCAGGAGGCAGCCAATAGATGATGTTTCTCTCTCATTGATGTTTCTATCTGTCCATCTCCCTTCCTCCTCCTCTCTCTTTTTCTCAGATCAATAGAAACATATTTAAAAAAAGATGGTGCACTTTCATAGCCTTTGAAGCTACTCTCGATAATAGGTTTTTGAATAAAACAACATCAGGGATGATAGAAACAGGCATGAGAACACCACATCTGTTAGATTGACTGTCATCAAGAAGACAAGAGAAAGCGTGCTGGGCCCATAACCCAAAAGTCAATGGATTGAAGAAGACAAGAGATGAGTCCTAGCAAGGATGTGGAGTAAAGGGAAACTCTTGTGCACTTTGGTGGGATTGTAAATTGATACAGTCACTGGAAAACAAGAGGGAGGTTTTTCAAAAATTAAAAATAGCCCTAACCTGTTTGGCTCAGTGGATAGAGCATCATCCTGTGGACTGAAGGGTCCCAGATTCGATTCTGGACAAAGAGCATATACCTTGGTTGCGGGCACATTCCCTGTAGGAGGCAGCTGATCGATGTTTCTCTTTCATCACTCATTGATGTTTCTATCTATTCCTGTCCCTTTCTCTTTGTTTTAAAAAAAAAAAAAATCAATAAAATATATTTTAAGAAAATTAAAAATAGAACTACCATGACCTAGAATCCTACTTTTGGATATATATATATATATATATATATATATATCCAAAAGAAATTAAAACTGGATTTCAAAAAGTTATCTGCACTTCCGTGTTTATTGCAGCATTATTCACAATAGCCAAGATATGGGGAACACCTAAATGTCTTCAACAGATAAAGAAGGTGTGTGTATACACACACACACACACACACACACACACACACAGGAATATTTAGCCACAATAAAGAAGGATATCCTGTCATTTTTGACAATATGGATGGACTTTGAGGACACTATGCTTAGTGAGAGAAGGCAAAGACAGAAATTGTAGAATATCACTTAATTATTTAAAAATATTAATTAAATTGATTGGTGGCATTGGTCAATATGAATATATGGATATCACTTATGTATATATGGAATCTGAAGAAGACAAACTTGTAGAAACAGAAAGCAGAATGATGGTTATCTAGGTCTGGTGGGATGGGTATGTTGGGGAGATGTTAAAGGGTCCAAGTTGCATCTAGAGGATGAATAAATTCTGGGACCACTGTACAACATAGTGATTTTAGTCAATAATACTGCACTATATACTTGAAAATTGCTAAGAAACCAGATCTTAAATTTTCTCATCACAAAAAACAAATGATAATTATGGGAAGTGTTAGTTAATGTTACAGTGGTAATTGTAGTGCAGTATATGAATGAATGAAATCAACACGTTGTGCACCTTAAACTTTCACAACATATGTGAATTATATCTCAATTAAAAAAAAAAGAATCAGGCAAGGGGAATTGTCTCCTTATCCTTGCAAGATTTGCAGTTCTCAGTAATTCCCACTAGATTATTAGTGTCATTGGATACTCCCATTCCTGTGGCCTGCAGCTGCTGATGACCCATAACTCCCATCTACTTGCTTTGTTAGTGTGCTCCAATGGTGCAGTAACCACAAAACTATGTACTTTTAGAAGTCCTTTAAAAAACACAGGGGTGAACAAAAGTAGGTTTATAGTTGTTCGTATGGAAAAGCCATCCAGGTTATGATTATAATGATACAAGAATAAATTCTGGGTTTTGCATGCTCACAACTGTAAACCTACTTTTAACCCCTGTACACTTGTCATTGCTGGAGTCATTGCTGAAATCTCCTTTGGAGATGCAAGCTGGATGATTGCCAAGGGCAATTCAGGCTGCAGCTGTTTATGCTTGCAGCTTAAATACAGAAATTGGTGTTTGAAAACCTAACTTGTGACATAGAAGGTTATGTGTTGGAATTTCACTGTCATTATATGACACAGTGGAAGTTTGTAAGATATTGGGTTGTTTTGTATCTAATCCTGTTTAAGGAGTTATCTCTCCAAATTCCTCAAATTTCTTTGGATGATGGGTGCAAAGGAAAGCATTAGGTGAAGAGTCCCTATATATTTCAGTATGTGTAGCCTCAGCAGACAGTTACTTTTTTAAAAAAAATATATATTTTGTTGATTTTTACAGAGAGGAAGGGAGAGGGGTAAAGAGCCAGAAACATCGATGATATAGAAACATCGACCAGCCGCCTCCTGCACACCCCCCACCAGGGATGTTCCCACAACCAACACACACATCCTTGACCGGAACTGAACCTGTGACCCTTCAGTCCCCAGGCCCATGCTCTATCCACTGAGTCAAACCGGTTTCGGCAGACAGTTACTTATGTTATATTGCCTTTGAATCACCATAAAGGGGAAAAAATAAGTGACTCAAGCCAATCTTTCCCTCCTCCCCCCATTATAATCTTTTGGATGATAAATTCATTCAGGGCAGGTACTGTGTTTTGTAAGTGTTTATATGCCAGGCTTAGTTTGATACCTGGTTAACTTAAATGCTCTATAACTATATCCCACTTGGTTAATATTTATAAAATAAATGTAAAATGTAATGACATTTTATGCATAATTCTGGGATGGCATATAAGAGCTGGAATTGTGCCCCTTTTCTCTCCTTTGGTGATTTAGTTATTTTTTAAAGTTCTTTGTCTCTTGAACAACTCAGAAATGGCTTCATTTCCACTGTGAGTCTTCCTCCTTGGTCTGATTACAGCAGATGCTCCATGGAGCAGTGGGGACGAGGATAGGGAAGGGTTTGAGGGTCACCGTGACTCAGGTTCCCTTCCCAGCCTGGCCACTCACCACTCTGGCAAATTACTTCTGTGGCACTCAATTTCTTGATCTCCAGGATGGGGATAATGACTAATTTATAGGATTGTTGGGTGTGTGAGTAATTGCAGAAAGTGCTCAGTAAATGTTGATAGTAATGATAGTGAGGAGGGCTTGATCAGATGGGTCCCTAGAGACATGTTTCGCATCTTGGGTTCTGTATCAGTAAAGGCCTATTTGGCTTAAAGGAACAGACCCCATACAGTAGTTAGTTTAAACTTGGAAAGGGCAATTGTAAAGATGGAGAGGGGTGTCTTCCGGGATCAAGCACAGAAGTGTAACTGGTCCTCATAAGAGATTGGAGCCAAGAACTGAAAGCTGGCAGCTTTTCTCATTCTCTTTTCTGGGGTGATACAGCCTTGTTTTGCTTCTCACTGGGCATTTACCCTACTGTTGTATCTCTATAAAGAGATACAACAGCTTTTACTGCTTCAACCTTCACACAACCAAGTCCAGAGCCTCCCAATTCTACTGCTTCAACCTTCACACAACCAAGTCCAGAGCCTCCCAATTCTGCTTCAACCTTCACACAACCAAGTCCAGAGCCTCCCAATTCCACAAGTACATATATGCCCTGGGCCTATTCAAGAGCAGCTCCTGATTCTCATCTCTGAATCCCAAGTCCAGGTTTCTGGGATGGTAAGCATCCGATTAGCTCTGCTTGGGGTTAGTGTCGGACTCTGCTCACATCAGCTGTGGCCAGGGTGGGCTCACAAAGGACAGTGAAGACTGCTGGGCTCATCCCTAGGAAAGAGAAGCGATCGTGTGCACCAAGCAGGTAAAATAAGCAGGTCCACCATATCTACACGTGTGGATCTTTGGAGATGTCTTGATAATAAACTTAGTACCAGAAGACTGAGTTCATAATACAGGCACACAGATATTACAGGATTGGTTCCAGACCACTGAAATAGAGTTTTACTATAAGGTGGGCCGTACTCTTGTAGGTGGAGGGTCTTGCCTTCAGTTTGTGAAAAACACATCTGTGGAGTGCAGTAAAGCAAAGAACAATCAAATGAGGTATGCTTGTAGTTTATCCAGTTTAGCGATTTTTAACCCTGGCGGTACATTGGAGTCACTGAGGGAACTATAAAACTGCTTGTGGCAGGCCCCACCTCTGGGGATTCTGATTCACTTGGTTTGTAACATTACTCAGATATCTGTATTGGAAAAAGAAAACAAAATTCTTCAGATGATTCTCTTGTGTAGTCAGGTTGAAAACCACTGACCTAAAATGTTCCCTGCCCTGTAGTAGGCCTAGGTCTTCAAAAATGAGGGAAACAAGGTCCCTGCCACATTAAAAAGCAAAAGCAAAAGCAAAAAAAGAATACACAAACTGTAAGACAAGCAGTGATCAGTGATCAAGGAATTGTCAACAAGAGCATGGACAGAGGTGGGATTTTTATTTCTTCCTGATGATGAAGGTTGACCCACCTTATTGTACATTATATGTGCAGTACCTATTCAGTCTGCTTACCTAACATCTCAGCTGTCAGCCTCTCGAGGCCCAGGCAGCAGGCTGGCCCCGGGAAGGCAATGGAAACGCCACTGCTTAGAGTTCTCAGCCCCAAGATCTGAGCCCCAAAGAAGAATGTCAGTTCACGAGAGGCTCAGCAGCTGAAAGGATGGCCCAGTGTGCTTGACAGCCAGCAAAATAGAGCTGATGGCAAAATAACTGCCCTCCCGCAGCCCAAGCCAAGGTGAGGGGGTGGGAGAAGACATGAACACTTTTTACATCAATTATAAATAGAATGAAATGGATTAGAGAATGATTACAATGCTCAGGAGACTGTTGTAGGTGGCCTTGAGGAGAATGAGGATGACATGAACCAAGTGCGATGTTAGTGGGAAGGAAGGAGACTACCATTTACTAAACCACCTCACCACCAGGTGTAGTATGTTGTGTATGTAATCTGGCCTTCTCAAGCAAGGCCCTTACTAAGCCAGTGGGGGCAGATATTCTCCTGGTACAGATAGGACACTGAAGCTGAGAGGGTTAAAGTGCTCAAGGTACCCAGCTGATCAGTATCAGAGCTAGATACCTATCCAGATGAGTTTGATCTAGAACCCAGGCAGTTTGCTTCTACCCAATAAATGCAAGCCCACGTATAAGAATCCCAGGAGAGACACACCTGAGGTGGGAGCATTAGAGAACTTTGCTGAAGCAGGCAGCTTTTGGAAAGTGAGTAGGTTAAGATGACCAGATCGTCCAGGTGTTGGTGGGACAGTCCTGATTTTTAACAATTTTTCCCGCGTCCCGCGGCGTTTTAAAAAAAATCCTGATTTTTGGAAAGAATCTTTCCAATGTTCCCAATCTTTCCAAAAATCGGGACGTTTTTAAAACGTCCCACCAACACCTGAACGATCTGGTCACCTTAGAGTAGGTGGATATATAGGGTAACAAAGAGCTTGAACACAAGTATTGAGAGGGGAAGGACTGGGGCACTGACATAGAAGCCATGGGGGGGGAGGGATTTAACCTGGGGATGGCTTACCAAGGATCGGAAGGGAAAGGGCAAAAAGAGATGCTGTCTGAGAGGTTCCCTGTGGTGGGGCTCAGGCATCTGTGCGCCCCTCTACCCCTTGTCTGTAGACCCTTGTGGGAACACTCTTTAGGGTTGACTCAGACTTCTGAGGGGTCTGAGGGATTATGTTGCAACTAAGCTGTTGTAATTAACTTTTTCCCCCCTCTCTCCAAACATGCTTGGCTATTCTTTCCATTCCCCATCCCCCAGACTAATTCTACATTTAAAAAATAGTTTTGTTGATCAATAGAATTAACTGAGTTTGTCCAAAAATTGCCTTTGTGAGCTTTACAGTGCTTTGGGAATATTTCTAATACTTTCTAGTAAAGGACTCTTGGCAGTTTAAACAGACCAGCCACTTAAAGGGCGATGCAGAGAAAGGATTATTGGAAAACAGACCTGTTGCTCTCCTTCCTCAGGTGTATCTTGCATAATGTGCAGATTCAACTCTTATTTACTGTTTAAGTTGATTATTCATGTGTTTTTACACTTAAACACTTGTGGCTATTCCATTAGAAGAATAAAAGCTCATGCCTTAAAATGGTCTGGGGGGACCTGCTGCAGCCTCCTTTTTCCCGTGTGTGTGTGTGTGTGTGTGTGTGTGTGTGTGTTAATCCTCATTCAAGGATATTTTTCCATTAATTTTTCTTAGAGGTGGGAGAGGGAAAGAATGAGAGAAATATCAGTGTGAGAGAAACACATCGATTGGTGGACTCTTGCATGAGCCCTACCAGGGCCCAGGCTGGGGAGGAGGAGCCTGTAACGTAGTTATGTGCCCTTCACTGAAGTCGAACCTGGGACCCTTCAGTGTGCAGGCCTACACTTTACCCACCGAGCCAAACCAGCTAGGGCTTTCCCTGTTTTGTAGGTGCAGCAAGCGCTGGCTTCCTGGATCCTTGAACACAGCACAAGTGCTCCTTCCCTGTGGCCTTGGTGTGGCTGTCCTTCCCCACAGCTGTCCACTGAGTCCACTTTCAACACTGCTCCAAGGCCACTTTCTCAGTCAGGCCTATGCCAACCCCAATTCCCCACGTTTAAAATTGCAACCTGCAGACTCACTCATCTTACCCTGCACTACTGTTCATTTTTAGCAGAGTACTCATCACCTTCTAACAGCCTCTCTAACTTATTTATTGTATCTATTGTCTGTTTCCCCTGAAACGGATGAGTTCCTTTAGGACAGGAATCTTTGGTTTTTTTTACTTATTTGTTTTCCTTGTCAAGAATGAAGTAATGTTGCATAAATATTTGTTGAATGAATGTTTTAGGAATCTCATTCTGTAAGAACAAATTCTATATTATAACTTACCTAAATCGTGGTTAAAAATTACCTTGACTTTCGTCTTAGATCATTGCTATAATACATGCATGTTTATTGGCTTGTATTTAAGCAGGTATAAGTAGCAAGTAGAGGCTCTGTTTTTCTTTCTAGTCACCACTGAATTCCTCTGTTATGGTGCTTATCCCACTGTCTTATATTATGGATATTTAATTGTCTTGTTGTGTAGTAGATAAAATAATTGGATTATGAGACTTGTTTTTGATAGAACAATTGTAAGATTTATATTTTACAATTGAAATTTTGGTGTCATGTCCTCATCAGCATGAAGGGGTTATCAATTATTTACCTTAATTTTCTAAAGTATTTGCCTTAATTTTCTCAAGATGAGGTAGTTTACATTTATAAAGAAAAATATTAGATTACTTTTAACTCTGTCATTAATAAGTGTCATAAAAAATAAAGCTAAGTCAATATTTCATTGTTGCTACAGAAATAGCCTTTGTGTCAGAAGGATTTGTGCTTGTGATATAGTGATTTATATATTTTTCTTGGAATTAAGTCTAGCAGGTGACAACATCAGTAATTCACAAAACCAAGGAGCTTTTTTGATATTTGTTATTTTATATATGTGAATTAGAAAACAAATGAAAAAATGTGCTTAATGTATTCTGACATCTGAAAATATGAATTAAAAATCCAGACTATTAAAAATTCTCTTCATAGCATTTATTAGATTTTTTAGATTTTCATTTTTAATTCTTTCACTATTATATACTTCTGTTTTTTGAAAAGGACCTTTCACTATTATATACTTCTGTTTTTTGAAAGGATTTCCTGCTTGGTGTGAAAAAGATTTTTCCATAGTATTATTTTCTCATTATAAGAATGAATGTATTCAACTTAAACAGCTGGGAGAAAAGAGGGGTATGTGAAAAAAAAATTGCTCTAAGACCCTGCTGGATAGGCTCAGTGGTTAGAGTGTAGGCACGTGGACTGAAGGGTCTGGGGTTTGATTTTGGACAAAGGCATATGTACTTCGGTTGTGGGCTCCATCCCTGGCCCCAGTTGGGGTGTGTGCAGGAGGCAACCAATCGATGTCTCTCCCCCAATCCCTTCCACTCTCTCTAAAAATCAGTGAAAAAAATATCTTTGGGTGAGTATTAACAACAATGAAAAAATTGCTCCAAGTCCCACAATCCAGATATATAAAATTAACAATTGTTTCTGTCTTATTTTTTTCCATAAATGTATTAGTGAAGTTAGAGTTATTGCATATGCTATTTTAAATACAACTTTTTCATGTAACATTGTTTTATAAGCATTTTCCTATATTATAATTTACCTATGTTATTACTAGAGGTCTGGTGTACCAAATTTGTGCACATGGTGGAGTAGGGGGATGTCCCTCAGTCCAGCTTGCACTCTCTCCAATCTGGGACATCCTTCTCACAATCCAGGACTGCTGGCTCCCAATTGCTCACCTGCCTGCTAGCCTGATCACCCCTAACCACTCCCATACCAGCCTGATTGATGTCTAACTGATCCCCTGCCAGTCTGTTTGCCCCCAACTTCCCTTTTCTGCTGGCCTGGTCACCCCTAACTCCCCTCCCCTGCAGGATTGATCGCCCCCAACTGCCCTCCCTTGCAGGCCTGGTCCCTCCCAATTGCCCTCCCCTGCTGGCCATCTTGTGGTGGCCATCTTGTGTCCACATGAGGGCAGAATCTTTGACCATATGGGGCAGAATCTTTGACCACATGGGGGCAGCCATCTTATGAGTTGTAGTGATGGTCAATTTGCATATTACTCTTTTATTAGATAGAATAGAGTCCTGGTGCATGGGTGGGGGCCAGCTGGTTTGCCCTGAAGGTTTTCCTGGATCAGAGTGGGGGTTCCCTTACTTGGGGGGGGGGGCTGGATGAGGGGCCTGTGGTGGTTTGCAGGTCGGCCCAAGCAGAGGCCCTGGTATCTGGGGTTTATTTATCTTCTACAATTGAAACTTTGTAGCCTGGAGCAGAGCCAAGCATCCTGTTCGATCTGCAGCAGCCATTTCTGTATGTATCTTTTATAATTGAAACTTTGTAGCCTGGAGTGAAGGCCTGAGCTGGCCAGGGTACAGAAGCTTAACTTCCTCCATCTCCTGGGGAAACCCTAGCCTCCTGCTCTTTTAGCTCCGTGGCTGCTGCCATTTCTGTTGGAATTTATTTACCTTCTATAATTGAAACTTTGTACCCTTGAATGGAGGCCTGGGTCTGCCATGGTGTGTGGAAAGCTTGGCTTCCTCCATTGCCAGGGAAACCCAAGCCTCCCTCCTGTTCTCTGGCTGCAGCCATCTTGATTGGTGTTTATTTGCATACTCATTCTGATTGGGTGGTTGGTGTGGCTGGTGGGTGTAGTAGAGTGATGATTGATTTGCATATTACTCTTTTATTAGATAGGATAATCCATATGTCAGGACTATATTAACTCTATAGTCTGGGAAATTTTAGGTTGATTACAATTCTAGCTATTTAAACTAACATGATAGTGATACATATTTATATATAAACCTTTTGTTGTATTTATGTCCTAAGTATAGGTTCTAGAAGTAGATTCACTAGATTAAAGAATGTGAATATAGGATTGGCTGTATCAATTTATTCTCTAAAAAGGCTTAACCAAATTCACTTTCCTATGGTGATGGTACAATGTAAATAAATACTTCTCAAATATATATGAAATGAAGAGTAGTGCTCTGTTAATCTCAGAGATATTAAGTCTAAATTTGCATCTTGGACAAGACATCTAGGAGGCTGAGGCACTCTTCAGAAGTAATTTAGTAATTTGGATAAGCTTAAAGGTGATTCTTGATACTCAGGGCCCATTTAAAATTTTCCTACAGCTGATACCTTAAATACTTTTCAGCCTTCTCCAGATGATGGAGGTCTAGAACTAAAACTACTTATAAAGCTGTTCAAAGATTTAAATGGATTTTTCCTGGGCCCCTTGGACACAAGTTTTTAGTATATAGGTGAAAAGAACTGGAACAGCCGAAGGGAACACCTTAAAATAGGTAGTAGAGCTGTGTTACTGGAATTAGCCATTAATTTTACCTCAACATTAAATGAGCTTATTGACAGTAAAAGAACACTATGGTTCTTTTTAGAATAAAAAATGACTTGTTAGGTGTCTAGTGCCTGTGATGTGTAATCTAGTTGAGTGTTCCAAATAATAATTTGATGATTGTTTTTTTAGAAATGTGGTTCTCTTCTAGCAGTTCTGCTGCAACCTTTTAAAGACCTTATGTACTCTTAGAAATGAATATTTTCTTTTCAATTCTGTTGATGCTTGAATAATGCCTCCCCAGAAAGTTGATCTTTCTTGATGACTCTCCTTGCCCAAAGAAGGACCTATGGGAAAGGAGGACTTGATTCTTGATTCTTTAGAGTAGAGAAGAGAAGCCTTGGATACTGGATAACAGACAGGTGTTTATTTTTCTGATGCAGGCAGGGTTTTGGCTTTGAATAAATGGACAGATTAAAAGAAGCTGTAGGAACAACTGAGTTTTTCTAATTCTCAACTGTACTCAACATCTATCTCCTCTCCCACCTTTCTCTACCTAAGAGTAAAAAATGACTAAGAGCCAGTAAACCTAAAAACTTTGCTTTATAGTATCAAAGAGCCATATCTACTCTTATCTTCAGTGTTAGGAAAACTTCAGTATTATTTTTGGAATCTTCTGAGTTGTTAAATCTGAAGCCCTTGAAGAATGTTTTCACATTTTTGTGTTTTGGGTAGTTGCCCGGGAGATGACACTTAGCTATATACTGTAGGTGTGTTTATTCTCATGGTTATTGGTAATATCACTTTACATTTCTGCCATCTTTATAATTGGTGTTCACGTTAAATAAACACAGTTGTGTGGACCAGAAGTGTTATTAAGTCAAAATATATATTCATAAGTGTATTGGTGGAAAGGAATAATCTGGACTTTAACACAAGTGTGAGTAACACTTTAACATATTATCATTACCCACAGATTATAGACTAAGAGAAGACTGATTTCTTGCTTTTTCCCCCTGTTAAAGTATAACTTTGTTGTGTCAGTAATTAGTCTATCACTGACTCATTTTGATAAACAAATAGTGTCATGCCATGGTTGGATATAAAGGGTAATCTTCAGTATTTAGGGTCTAAGTATATGCTTGTGAGAAAAATTGATGGAGAAAGGAGGTCTTGATATTGTATCTTAGATACAGACTAAGCAATTTTTAATTCATTCTAGACACCAGAGATTGTTTTAAGAGAATTCAACAGTACTAATTGGTGCCTGTCACTTCATGCCAGTAAACCTGTTCCAAGGGTACCAGCTCCTGTCTCTTGCTTCTTTGAAATCCTCTTGTATTTTTCTCTGTACCCTTCATATAGCTTGTTTCAGGGATACCAGTTTTAAAGTGAGTCACATGATGAGAAGTAAGTGTGTGCATGTGAGTGCAGGCGGGAGTATTCAATGAGGGAGGTGTGTGGAGCTGGTTTCTCTTGGTCCTGGACTGACTGAGGGGCCCCTTAAACATGCAGGTTCTTAAGGCCCACCTTAGACTTACTAAATCAGAATCTTGGGAAATTGAGGCCCTGCAGTCTACTGTTACAAAGATAATTTTGGTGTGTTGTTATGTGACCATTAACCATCTCGTCTAGAGGGTCCAGTTTATGAAAATTGGTTCTGAGTCAGGTGAGTTCAGAAGCTTTAATTTTGTTGGGTTTTCTCTTGTTGGTAATTTCTTATAATGCCACAGTAAATTCAATGGAATTGCAGCAGCCAAAAACTATTTTTTAAAATATTACCATGTATTTGGCTCTGATGATAGTTACCCAAGCCTGTAGTTGTGGCTGTTATGTACTTGATAATACATTGGACAGATCCTTTGTTCCCTAGTTCAAATGTGCTAACCAATGAAAGACAATGTAAAACTTGCTAAAAATCTTGGTTATAGTTTGGAACCTTTTTCTTTGCATGGTTATCCCAGGGTAATGCTTTGTGTTAATTTATTTGGTCTTTGTTACATACTTGTAAACTTTTACTTGTAAACTAGTGGGTAGAAGTGGGCCTGTTTCTTCACACCCCTTTATATTTACAGCATTTAGCACAGCGCTTTGAAAGCTCTACATCTATTTTTGACAGCATGTACTATCTTCAATAAAGGTTTTGATGGAATATAGAGATCCATGTTCTGTGTTTTTGCCTCTTTTTTCAGATCCTATGTTCTTTAGAAGAAAAAAAAATCTATAGACTTTCTCTCTTTTTCAGTTCCAGAGTGCTCCTCTGGACCATTTCTCTTAGTAGAAAACACATCTCTATGTGGTACTCCTTACATTTTAGGGAGAAAATAGAATTTTCAAGTAGAGAAACACAATGGAAACAGAAGGGTGAGTTTTTGGCTCTAAAATGTTAGGGCTAGGGCAAGAGCCCTAATTTGCTTCCATACCACACACTAACCAATTACCAGTGGTCCCGTGTTCAGAACTGATTACATTTTGATATCCCCGTTTTATACTATCCTATAAAACAACACTAGCACCAGGTAATATAATAAAGGTCACAAAGTCACTTTGTGTTACTGTTTTAATGTCTAAAACTATATGCTTTTAACTTGTTTTGGGCAAATAATCACCCTAAAAAGTTGCTATCAAATTGTTACTATTTTAAAAAAGTGTTTCTATTTGCTTTCACTTAATAGTCAATTTTCTGTTTCAATTTTCTCCTTGCAGTGGCTATCAGCAAATGCTCCTTCTGAACTGGATTGATGCATGCAGTTGCTATTTTCCCAACTAGAAGTAAAGAGCATGACTGGTAGCTGTAAAACAGAAACACTTCATTTTCTGAGGACCTTGGTTAGCCCGGTATCTAAACTCAAGTACCAGTATGAAGGAAATAACTTTTTATAATAAAGTCTTTTCTTCTATGTTTTAGTGAAAGCTTCTTGAAAAACATTTTTTAATTGATTTTTTAGAGAGAGAGGAAGGGAGAGGGATAGAGAGAGGGAGAAACATAAATGATAGAGAAATGTCATTGATCTGCTGCCTCCTGCATGCCTGCAGGCGCATGTGCCCTGACAGGAATCTAATGGGTGACCTGTTGGTTCCTGGGTCAGTGCTCAACCCGAGCCACCTGCCAGGCTTTTCTTTTTTTTTAATTAAGGATATCACCCCTATAGTTTTGTGATTACACAAAGCCAAAGCCCCACAGAATTATCTGAGGATTTTATGTCAATCATCCACTTCCTCCACTGTCTAGAAGTCTATAATTTAAACAGGTTGAACATTGAATGATAATAAACTTGAATGAGTTAATATTAACATTCAGACATCTCACAAAGGGTGCCATTTAGTATAACCTTTATATCTTTCATTAAGTATTTAGTTTTCTCCGGCAACTCAATTTGGGATTTGGGAATATTTCATTTGTGTAAGTATAGATGTTTTTGTTGTGGCATACTATCCTATATAGAATTTCAGCTTTATACTTTTTATTTGGCCTTGTGTTTTAACCAGTTGGCCCACCAGAGTGCTATTATCAGAAGTCGGCTATATTCCTTTTGTCAGAGAACCTTGAAATGACCCTTTTCTGGTGTGATGAGAGTCATGATTGGGTGTTACCTCTGGATGGAGAATAAGATATGACTCGCCAAGTGCAATGGGCTGGAAATCTTTCTTGGCAAGAACCACACAGACAGCAGACAGTTAGAGGAAGGGACCCCACACAGTCTTTCCATGTTCTTTTTTCTGTGGACTTGGGGTAGAATTGGGTTTAAGTCTAATAATGGTTTCTAAGGTGAGATTGCCTCAGAAATTTTAGTCCTGCCCTGGATTACACTCACTCTTAAGGACCTTTGTGCATGCTTATTAATTTTACAGCCTAGAATTAAATACTAACCCCAGTGTTATTACTACTTTTTTCCTAATTTAACAGACCGTTCAGTCTGGAACCCAGTGGTGTAGCTAATGTTGAATGGTGTCATCATTTATTTAGCTGCATTCTCTTTGGTGTATACAAAGCTCATTCTGGGTCCCTCAAGCTAACTGTTTCCTCTGCATTAGACGAAGGACCATCTTGGTGAAAGAGAGAAAAGAATCTGGGATAGTGATTCATACTGTAACAGATTTGAACCTGGGTCATCATTGAGGTAGATTCTTATAAAATAGTACATCTGATTTCCTATTTAGGAAATGTACTTGATCCATTTTCTACCCCATTAATGAGCTAATGCCATAATGAGTAAGAAGAAGGACAATTGGAAATTGATTCTAGCTACTGAGAGACAAAATCTTTCCCGAATCAAGAATTCATAAAACTTAGATTTGTATCTGCCGCTTCCCCACTCCCCCACTTGTGAATTCCACTTTGCAGGAAACTAATTTATTCATTTCCTAAAGTGGCCTTATGTTTGTCTAGCAAGGAAATCATCAAAAGGGTTCTCAAAGAAGCTAGCAATGAAATTGGAAGTGCTTACTGTCACCACTAGTGATAAATCAAACTGATGTTAAAGATGCAAATACTTGTTCTAGTATTCTCTTTGTTTCTAGAATTGTGTAAGTTAATTAAGCCAGTAAAGTACTTCATTAACCACTGTGCTGCATGTTAATGGTAGATTTAAAGTCTCACTGTTTTATAGTGTGAACAAATTTCTGGAAATTATATTTAAATCTTTATTGTGTTCTAAGTTCATATACTTAATGGTAATTAATATTGTTAATTGGGAGAATATATTAATTTTACCACAGTTAGATTTCTAGTTTGGTGTACAAATACAAGAAATTTTAGGAAACATTTGGTACCTCCACATTCAGGGCAACTTTTGCCCATGTTCTCAAGAAAGTGATTAAAACAATATATAATGCATTTTTATTAGACTATCAGGAATTTAATTACATTCAACTTAGCATTGTAGAATTTTAAATGTACTCTATTAACTAAAAATTTAAAAAGCTGTTACAAATTACTGATATGATTGGTTTCTTTCATTTGCAGCATTTAAATATTAGGACATTGACAGATGACATGGTAAGGTTCTTAACGTTTCCTTGTGAATTTTAACTAACTATGTGATGTCGATAGCATGCTGTGCTAACACCTTTGACATTGCTAAAAACTGCATGTTTTGGAAATGTACTTTGTTATGGTGCTAAAATAAGAGGCAGAACTGGTAAAATGTATTAAATTGTTGCTTTTAATAGTAAAAGGGACTAGTTGATATGTTAATTTGTAATTAAACAAGTTTTTAAAGCTATTAGTCAACCTTAAATCATTTAAATCACCTCTAATATTTCAAAATGAGGTAAAAAAAAAAAGAAAGCTAAAGATGTATCTGCTTTTCAGAAATATATGGTTGCTAAATAAAATAGACCAGACTGTATACCATATGTGTAATTTTTAAAGATTTTACTTACAAGAGAACCAAGAATCCTTAGTATATGTTCTGCATGTTGAAAATAATAGACCTTCTTATAAGTAATTAACATGTCATGACATCCATTTGGATTCTTGTATATTGAAGGACAAAGCATTTCACTCTACTGACCAAGTTTCAAATTCACATTCACCTTGTATCAAATATGAAACAGAGTGCTTAAAATATAGTGGGTACTCAGAAATTGTTTAGCATCCCTGGTAATCTAGAGTAGCATCTTAGACACTTGCCATCTTAGGTAAGATGGATGTACAAATGTGAATGAGACATACTAGTAGATCTTGACATGTGGACTTAAAAAATTGAATTAGATTGTTCTGTTTTATTATTCTGTATTGTACATAAGAAAAGGGTATTTATGTAAACTTTTCAGGATGACATTTCTCATGCAACAGTATTTAGAAAATGGTAGCAATGTGGAACACTTATGCAGATGATGTATGTAATTTCGTACCCTGCGAGGTTGATATTGTCTTCATTCTTCCACTTAGTGCACTGAGGCTGACAGGTTAAGTTGGTAGCTCTCTCAAGTATACAGCTGGCAAGTGGTGCAACTGTGGCTTGAATCTTGTTCCACACAGCTCCACACCTATACACTTACTCTGTCGATTTAGATTTCAAATGGCTTAAGGCCAATAAACCATCTGCAATGTTTATGTTTGAGCTTTTATGAGAATACTAGAAGCCCAATGCACGAAGATTCATGCCAGAATGGGCCTTCCTTTCCCTGGCTGCTGGCACTGCCTTCGCTCTGGCTAGAGCCACTTTTCTGCTCCTGCCCAGAGCCGCCTTTCCACCTTCCCACGCTGCCCAGAGGCCTGGAGCAGCCTGTGGTGCTGCAGAACGCCTGCATCATCACTATGGCGATGACACAAGAGACTTGCCCTGCCCCCAACTGCTCGGCACCTGCGTATGCAAATTAACCATACATCTTTGTTGGACTAATTTGCATACCCACTCCTGATTGGCTGATGGACATTGTGAAGGTACAGTCAATTAGCATGTTGCTCTTTTATTAGGTAGATACATTGTTATGTTTGTAATAGCCTTATTGAGCTATATAATTCACCTATCAAATATTCATTCATTTAAATTGTACATTTCAGTGTTTTTTAGTATATCTTCAGAGTTGTAAAACCATCACCATATTCAATTTTAGAACATTTTTATTACCCAAAAAGAAACTTCATACCCTTAAGCAGTTACTCCCTAATTACCTCCAGCTCTCTCAGCCATAGGCAATTGCCAGTTTATTTTCTGTCTATATATTTGCATCTTCTGGACATTTCATATAAATGGAGTCATATGATACATAGTCTTTTGTGTCTGAATTAAAAAAAAATTTTATTGATATTTTACAGAGAGGAAGGAAGAGAGATAGAGAGCTAGAAACGTCAATGAGAGAGAAACATCGACCAGCTGCCTCTTGCACACCCCCCATTGGGGATGTGCCCGCAACCAATGTACATGCCCCTGACCGGAATCGAACCCGGGACCTTTCAGTCCTCAGACTGACGCTCTACCACTGAGCCAAACCGGTTTCAGCTGTGTCTGAATTTTTTTACTCAGCATGTTTTCAAGGTTCATCCATGTTGAAACATATATCACTACTTCCTTTCTATTGATGAATAGTATTTACATGATGGTATTTTTGAGGTTTGTTCCTATTTTATGGGCAGTCTATATTTCCCCCCTGTTTTCATTCAGACTATGCCCTTACCTTTCTGATACCTTTGTTCTATGACTCTGTCTACACAGTACCAGCCCATAATCTCTAGAAACAGTTGTGTTGCTTCAACAGGCTACTCTTGAAGCCAGTCTTGCTCTTATTGTACATTAATAAATGGGTTCCTCCTCAGTGAAGACTTTTTTTTTTAAAGCTGTTGGTCTAATAAATTTATTGTCTCTCTGAAAAATCTTCATAGAAAATTGTGATTTGATTTATTAGCTCTCAGCAGTTCGTTCCGTAAGCTTGCTTTCTTCTGAGCTCCCTGGTCTTTCTTCTGGGTAAGAGACATTTGGGATAGTTCCACCTCTTCTTTTTAACTTATTTCTTAAGCTATTTCTTATAGAGTAGATTCTCTCATATAGCAGCATGAGTTTTTTTTTAAAATATATTTTATTGATATTTTACAGAGAGGAAGGGAGAGAGATAGAGAGCTAGAAACGTCGATGAGAGAGAAACATCGACCAGCTGCCTCCTGCACACCTCCTACCAGGGATGTGCCCGCAACCAATGTACATGCCCTTGACTGGAATCGTACCTGGGACCCTTCAGTCCGCAGACCGACGCTCTACCACTGAGCCAAACCGGTTTCGGCAGCATGAGTTTTCTTATACATCTCCTCCATCATGTCTGGAGTTACATTGTTCTTTATGTATTGAGATAACTGTTTCTTGTAAGCATCTTCATCTTTTTCATTATATAACACATATAATTTGCAACGTTCTGACCCATGATGTGCTTCCAGTGTACTTCTGAATTGAATTCCTTGCTTTCTGAATCATAATCAGGGAATCGTTTGGTACTGTGATGGATAGGTAAGTCTCCATACACAGCTCCTTTTAGGGCCCCCAAAACTTCATTTCTAGTAGTAGTTCTGGCAAGCCCTGCATCCAAATAGCAGTTGAAGGCACCAGGTTGACCATTGATACTTTCCTTGTTGTATTCATCTCCAGTCACCTCCACCTGGCCTTCATAGATCTTGTCCATGCCAAACCTACTGAGAAGCCTGCGTGTCAGCAGCAGGCCAGTACAGTATGCTGCAGTGTAATTAATTGGTCAGGCCAAACCTCATTCATACTTTGGGAGTTCATGAGCATAAGCTTCATAAACTATCGTATCTCCTATATGGGCATAAGCAATCTGATAAATGATATTTCTGTTGGTTACATGAACTATCATCTGGAATTTAGGTGTGTTGTATTTATTTTTATCCTGGATTACCAAGCATTTCCGGGCATAGTAATCAGTTTAATCCTCTTGTAGTCTTCTGAGTTTCACTTGCTATCACTTGAAGTAGGTCTTTTGACAACTTTCATAAACCCTATCCTGTGGAAGAGAGACCCATAGCCATGGCTCGGTACAGACCTACATAGTCTACTCTAGCCTCTTTTTTTTTTTTTTTTTTTTAAATATTCACCCAAGGATGTTTTTTCCATTGATTTCTAGAGTGAATGGAAGGGAGGGAGGAGGGGGGAAGAGAGAAAGAGGGAGATAAAGAGGGAGAGAGAAAGAGAGAGGGAAGGAGAGAGGGAGGGAGGGAGGAGGGGGGGAAGTAGGGGGGAGGGGGGGAGAGAGAAAGAGAGAGAAAGAAACATCAACATGAGAGAGATACATTGAAAATCTGCAACCATAGTGCATGCCCTTGACCAGGAATTGAACATGACCCTTTGGGACAGAGGTTGATGTTCTAACCACTGAGCAAGACTTTTCCTTTCTTTTTTAATATATTTGTATTGATTTCAGAGAGGAAGAGGGAGAGATAGATAGAAACATCAGTGGTGAGAAAGATTCATTGATCAGGTGCCTCCTGCACGCCCCACACTGAGGATCTAGCCCGAAACCTAGGTGTATGCCCTGACCAGGAATCAAACCATAACCTCCTGGTTCATAGATCAATATTCAGCCACTGAGTCACACAAGCCAGTTGGCAAGACTTTCTTAATCTTCTTTCCCATCCTTCCTCACCTCTCTCCCAATCCTTGTAGCTGGGCTTGGTAAGGTCAGCGTTTTTGGGTTGTTACCGTAGTGCCCTGTGCATATTTTTATCAAAGCAGTACATCATTTAGTATCTGTCTTTCTTTTTAGTTTACACCTTTTGGAGACAGAGATAATGTGTTATTAATATTTCCAGGTATGATAGATGCCAAAATCCTCAACAAAATTCTAGCAAATAGTATCCAACAGTACATCAGAAAGATCATATACCATGCCCAAGCAGGATTTATTCCAGGGATGGTATAATATCCACAAATCAATAAACGTGATAAGTCACATAAACATATTGAGGGATAAAAATCACATAGTCATATCAATTGATGCAGAAAAAGCATTTGACAAATCTAACACTCTTTCTTGATAAAAATTCTCAGCAAGATGGGAATAGAAGGATCATACCTCAATATAATAAAAACCATATATGACAAACTCACAGCCAACATCACACTCATTGGACAAAAACTAAAACCATTTTCCCTAGGAACAGGAAGAAGACAGGGATGCCCAGTCTCACCACCACTCTCACCACTCCTGTTTGACAGTACTGAAAGTACTAGCCATTGCATTCACACAAGAAGAAGAAATAAAAGGCTTCCAAATTGGAAAAGGAGTGAAACTGTCCGTATTTGCAGATGACATGATATTGTACATAGAAAACCCTAAATACTCCATCAAAACATTATTAGACTTAATAAATGAATTTGGCAATGTAGCAGGATATAAATTTAATGCCAAGAAATCTATGGCATTTCTATACTCCAATAGTGAACTTACAGAAAGAGAGACTAAAAAAGCAATTCCATTTGCCATCGCACCAAAAAAATTAAGATACCTAGTAATAATCAACCAAGAGGTAAAAGACCTATATGCGAAAAATTACATGACACTGAAAAGAGAGATGGAAGAACATAAACAGATGGAAGAACATACTGTGTTCATGGATTGGTAAAATCAACATCATTAAAGTGTCCACACTACCCAAAGCAATCTATAGATTCATGCACTCCCCATTAAAATACAAATGGCATATTTAACAGACCTAGAATGAACTCTCCAAAAAATTATCTGGAATAAAAAAAAGACCCTGAATAGCTGTAGCAATCCTGTAAAAGAACAAAATAGGTGGGATCTCAATAACAGGTATCAAGCTGTATTACAAAGCCACTATTCTCAAAACAGCCTGGTACTGAACAGACATATAGGTCAGTGGAATAGAATAGAGAACCCAGAAATTGACCCAAATCACTATACTCAATATTTGACAAAGGAGGCATGAACATACAATGGAGTCAAGACAGTCTCTGTTGGGAAAATTGGACAGATACATGGAAAAAAAAAAAAGGAACTAGACCACCAACTTACACCATACACAAAAATAAACTCAAAATGGATAAAGGACTTAACCATAAGATGGAAAACCATAATTATACTAGAGGAATCTATAGGCAACAAAATCTCAGACATATGCCAAGCCAGTTACTTCACTGAGGGTAGGACTGGTGCCACGCCGGCCCAGCTGTCAGCCAAGACAGGATATTGCCCTCGCCCCTCCCTGAAAATGACCCGGAGCGCGCTGCCCAGGGCCTTCCCTGAGGCCCAATGGCACCTGGCCCGTCATGGAGCCCCCAGCTCACCGGAGGAGGCTGTGTGGGCAGTCCCCCCAGCCCCGCTCCCCCGGCTGTGCTGCTCGACTGTACACTGGGTTGGACAGGGGGCATGGTAGGGCCTACCTGCTTCCTTCTCTGTGGGCACCTGAGGGGCTCCCTGCGGGCAGAGGGAGGGCTCCAGGAAGGGCAGAACCAACACACTTACCTGCCACGTATGTAGCAGAGCGAGTGAATTGAGCACTCCCATGTGATTGAATGTAGGGAGGACAATGGAAACTTAAAGAGGAAATAAACAAAAGAGACTACATCAAAATAAAAAGCTTCTGCACAGCAAAAGAAACCATCTGCAAAATAACAAGAAAGCCCACTGCATGGGAGAACATAGCTGCCAGTGATATCACCAATAAGGTTTAATCTCCAACATGTACTGGAAACTCATACAACTTAACAAACGGAAGATAAACAATCCAATCAAAAAATGGGCAAAGGCTCTAAGTACAAACTTTTCGAAAGAAGACAGAAGGCCAAGAAACATATGATAACATACTCAAAGTCACTAATTACCCGAGAGATGCAAATCAAAACAACAATGCGGTACCATCTCACACCTGTTAGAATGGCTATCATCAACAAATCAACAAATGATAAGTGTTGGTGAGGATGTGGAGAAAAAGAACCCTTGCGCACTGCTGGTGGGAATGCGGACTGGTGCAGCCACTTGGAGAACAGTATGGAATTTCCTAAAAAAACTAAGAATGGAACTCCCATTTGACCCAGTGATTCCACTTCTAGGGATATATCCCAAGAAGCTAGAAACCTCAATCAGAAAGGATATATGCACCCCTATGTTCATAGCAGCACAATTCACCATAGCTAAGATTTGGAGACAGCCTAAGTGCCCATCAGCAAATGAGTGGATTAGAAAACTGGTACACCTACACAGTGGAATATTATGCTGCTGTAAAAAAGAAGGAATTCCTACCATTTGCAACAGCATGGGTGGAAATGGAGAGCATTGTGCTAAGTGAAATAAGCCAGTCAAAGAAAGATAAATATCACATGATCTCACTCATGTGATATAATGAACAACATAAATTGATGAACAAAAACAGATCTAGAGACAGAGAAGCATCGATCAGACTGTAAAACCTCAGAGGGAAGGTAGGGTAGGGTGGGGGTAAAAGGGAGAGATCAACCAAAGGACTTGTATGCATTCATATAAGCCTAACCAATGGACATGGATAATAAGGTTGAGGGCATGAGTGGAGGGTGGGGTGAGGGGTTGGGAAGGTAATAGGGGGATGAGGATGCATATGTAATACCTTAACAAATTAAAAAAATATATTTCCAGGTGTGTTATCTGGCATATGGTAAGCATTTTCATAAGTTCTCTGTTGGATTGAAAAAATGAGTCACTGTTTTGATCACCTGTGTGGTATTGTGGCTTCCTTGGCTCTGTGCCCGGTTGGTCCAGGTCAGGCTTCCCAGAGAGGGAGTCTTGCTTTTGCCCTGGGTAGAGAACCTTTGGCAAGAAATGTCTGTCTGTCTTTCTGACCACCGTCTGGGTCAATGACTTATTATCTTGCCCCTGCAAGATATCTTCACCTTAGATGTGCACATGACCATCTCTCTTGGATTGCTCGTTGACCTCCTTCATATGGGCTCACTGGCTCAACTCCTGTCTCCCCAGCTCTCCCTGTTGTTTTCTTCTACCCTTGTGGGTTAGTCTGGCTCTTGAGTCTGGCAGATAGTCTAGTGTGGGCGTTGGACCCATTGTTATGGAGCTTAGAGAATAAGTATGACTCTGTTTAACTGGAAACACTGATAGTAAGGTTTTTCTAACTCACTGTTGATTGATGCAGTGTGGATGGAAAGAACATTGGGTATAGAATAAAAAAACTCTAATTGAAAGACGTAATTTCAACACTTCTAAGCTCTGTGACCTTGATAAATCAGGTATGTGTTTGATTATTTTAAAGAATGACTAATTATACCTTCTCCTCATAGAATTTTGGTGTGTTTCACATAAGCCCAAGTAGGTTGAACTATTGCATTTAGTTCTGTGCTTTTTAAAAATTTTTATTGTTTTTTTTTTTTTTTTTTTTTTTTTTTACAGAGAGGAAGGGAGAGGGATATGAGGTCGATAAGAGAGAAACATCCACCAGCTTCCTCCTGCACGCCCCCTATCGGGGATGTGCCTGTAACCAAGGTACATGCCCTTGACCGGAATCGAATGTGGGACCTTCTAGTCTTCAGGCTGACACTCTATCCACTGAGCCAAAACGGTTTAGGCAGTTCTGTACTTTTTTAATCCCTTTAGAAATATTTCCTGATGGATAGGGAGGTGTAGTGTTTCGTATCTGCTATTGAGGCTTACAGGATATGAATATACGAGGCATGTGGCCCGGTACCGAGAGTTTGACATGCTTGAAGATCAACGCAGAGCTGTGAGGAGGGCCAGATAGCTGGTATTTTGATGGCTCTTTAAACTATTTCTGGTGAGTTAGAATTCAGGAAATAGTTTGCCATTGATTAATGCTTTGATGTATGCTAGCGTTATGTTTTCTAATTAAAGGTTGCCACCTCCACAGCATACACGTTGCACATGTGCTTTTAATTTAGAACTTCTTAGTGTGGATAGCCTTCTGGGATAGAAATTGAGAGAAGGAATTTAAGAGTGGTGCCTGCTGTAGTCATGTGTTGAATAACAGGGTTTTAGAAACACTAAATAGAAACATCCTGGGAAGCATTAATGTTAAAAACCCATTTCTTTCAGTTGCTTTGTTAAAGGCCTGCAAAAGTACTTCACCTACTAAGCTTATTTCTTCAGTTACTATCAGAATTTAATTTCACAGAACACTGTTTGTTTAAAAGAATGAAGTAATACTCTATAACATTTAGGTCCCAAGGCAGTTTTAAACAGTGTTCACTCTCTGCTATCGGAGCATTCACCATGTTTAAAGTGCAATGCAAGGTGCAAAGGTAATGTAAAGTTGAAAAAAATCTTTGAGTTTACCACTCTCCATTGTTTTAGTTGGGTTGAAAAGAAAGCTTTCCTTGTAGAGACAAAAAAGGGTTATTTAGGTATATGTTGTTTAATTTTCAAGTATTTCAGGAGTTTTCTGATATCTTTCTGTTACTGATTTTTTTTTTTTTAAAATATATATTTTATTGATATTTTACAGAGAGGAAGGAAGAGAGATAGAGAGATAGAAACGTCGATGAGAGAAACATCGACCAGCCGCCTCCTGCACACCCCCAACCGGGGATGTGCCCGCAACCAGTGTACATGCCCTTGACCGGAATCGAACCCGGGACCTTTCAGTCCGCAGACCGACGCTCTACCACTGAGCCAAACTGATCTCGGCGTCTGTTACTGATTTGTAATTTAATTCTTTTGGCAAGAGATCATAGTTTGTGTGATTTCAGTCCTTTTCAATCTTGAATCTTGCCTTCTGTCTGAGAATGTGGTTTAGCTTGGTGAATGTTCCATGTGCACTGTGTTTGTTAAAACCGATCTATCAATAGTAACTGGGTCAAGTTGGTTGGTAGTGTTGTTTACATCTTATATATTTTTGATTTTCTGCCTGCATGTTCTGACAATTATTGAAAGGGAAGTGTTGAAGTCTCCAAATATAATTTAGGATTTAAAAATTATCTTTTCATTTCTACTGAGCTTTTTTGTATCATTTTTGGGAAGCATTCCAATAAAGTGATTATATATTTAGGACTGTTATGAATCCTTTGTTATTATGAAACTACAGGCCGGGTCCATGAAATTTGCATGGATAGGATCCCTGGGCCTGGCTGATGGGGCCTTTCTTCCCCTGGCTGCCAGCTGCCTGCTGGGTCCTTTGTTCTGTGCCGCCCCCTGGTGGTCAGTGCATGTCATAGTGAGTGGCCGAACTCTTGGTCAGTTGAATTCTCTAGGGCTGTGGTCAGCAAACTGCTGCTCATGAGCCATATGCGGCTCTTTGGCTCTTCCACAAAATACCGTGGTCTAGGCGAGTCTATTTTGAAGAAGTGATGTTGGAAGAAGTTTAAGTTTTAAAAATTTGGCTCTCAAAAGAAATTTCAGTGTTTATATTTGGTTCTGTTAACTTATGAGTTTGCCGACCACTGCCCTAGGGGACAATTTGCATATTAGTCTTTAATTATATAGGATGACTGTGTTTCTCCTGTGATATTCATTCATTTCTAGTCTTTGGAAATTTACTGGATTCTCTGTTCAGTTTGATCCAGTTGTCTTCTTCCTCTTTGAAAAATGAAGATTTCTTGGCTTGCTATACTAGACTATTAGTT
Organism: Vespertilio murinus; assembly: GCA_963924515.1. Classification (NCBI taxonomy): domain Eukaryota; kingdom Metazoa; phylum Chordata; class Mammalia; order Chiroptera; family Vespertilionidae; genus Vespertilio; species Vespertilio murinus. Next base: position 68,693,907 of record OZ004707.1, read on the forward strand.
TCATATCCGTCTGACCTTTCCTTTTTCTCTCTCTGTGTGTTTTTCCTTTGCTTATCAAACTATTGTGATTTCTCAGGTTTCTTTCCTAAAGCCACTGCTCTCTGTGTATAATCACCTTTGTCTAAACTCTGTTTGTGACCTTTTCTCAAGTTGAGATATCAGTGTATTAGCCTCTGAATACTTTCATATACGGTAGATGTCTAATCTGTACTTTAAATTTTTACATGCCCCAAATTAAACCCTTCACTTTTTTTGTTTTTATTCCTGTATTCTCTTGTAAGGTAGTTTCACCCTTCTAATGTTTCTTTCTAATCATTTTTTGAATGTTTTCTTCTCTGAACTCCTTGTATTAGAGCACCAGTATTTTTATTATCTCTTGTCAGGACTCACAACTTCCTATTGCTCTCTATAACCAATCTCCTGCACAGCAAACAGAATGATCTGCCTAAATTGCATTTCTCACCATATTTTGCCCTATTTGAAACTGCTTAATTGAACCCATTATGTGTAGATCAAGCCGAAGCTCTTTAACATGGCATCTAAGGCCTTTATGGTACCTTGTTTCCCCGAAAATAAAACATCCTCCGAAAATAAGACCTACTTCATGGAAAAATAATACATCCCCTAAAAATAAGACCTAGCACATCTTTGGGAGCAAAAATTAATATAAGACACTGTCTTATTTTCGGGGAAACAGGGTAGGAGCCTGCTTCTCTGATTTGATATACATTTCTTAGTCAACACGCAGGAAACTTCCAGGGAATAGAAAGATGTGTAAGTTGTTAGAGAATTTACTCACAGTCTAGAAGTCCTCAGAGGATATCCTATTGATGGCTTACGCCTGCTCCCCATACCATAGGCTGATCAGAGGAAGGCACCGTGCCCATCACCCTGCTGCTGCTGCTACTGCCAGCTGCGGTGGTTGTGAGGCCTGAGCCCCGGCCTTGAGCCATAGGGGCTCACAGCTGCCAGGGCTCAAGGCTGCCTGAGCCCCGGGCCTCACAGCCACCAGCCTCACAGCTGCCTGAGCTCATGGCTGCTGTGAGGCCTGGGTCTTGTAGCTGCTGTGGCTTTATCTGGATGGTGATCTGGAAGACATCTGCCCTAATTAGCATATTGCCCTTTTATTAGTACAGATAATTTCTTATTGGCCTAGTACAGTGGTTGGCAAACTGGTCTGCCACTCTGTTGACTAATGAGTTTGCCAACCACTTTTAGGGAAAAACAGTTAAAAAACATTTTAATAATGTACTAATGTCTTTAACCTGAAGTAAAAACTTCTGGGTAACAGTAATGTCTTACACAGTGGTTGGCAAACTCATTAGTCAACAGCGGCAAATCACTGTGGCTCTCAAGCCACAGTTTACTGACCACTGGCCTAGTAGGATATAAAGCTTTTATTTTGCATTTTTTAAAATGAACTTATTATATTTTTCTTGGTAAATTAAAAACAATGATACTATTTTCCACAATTTTTTCTATAAAACTCTAAACTCAAAATATACTCTTTTCTTGTGTGTAAAATAGAAATACCAGTATGGACTGGGGCAAGGAAATATATGTGGTAAAATATAGTAAAACAATTTTTATAAAATTTAAACTATTTCCTAAGTCAGGTGGGTCTTTCTGAGCCCTTTACTATGAGTTAATTAAAGCTTCCTGTTCTTACGTTTTCAGTAGTAACACTTAAGTACTATCTTAGGTTCTTTAAATATTTATGAAATAATTTAAAGAGCTCCTCCTCAAATCAGTACAAATTTGGGAATAAGATCAAGAGCTCTCAGTGTTGAACATACTAAGATGTAGTAGGGTGTGCAGACTTGTTTATTCATCCTTTTATCAATTCATTCATTAAACATTTATTGAGTACCTAGTATCATAGGAATATAATGATGAATAAGACTGCCTCTTCCCTCTGGGAACAGTAGGGAAACAGATGTGTACATAATCACTATATGTTTGCATGCAGTGTGATAGGAGATGGAACAGTAATATAGGAGGTTCAGTGGAAGTAGTGACGTCAACTTTAATCTTGGGAAGACTTCATGGAGAAGGTGACTTCAGCTGAGTTTTGAAGGAGGAGTTGGAATCCAGGCTGGCAAGAGTTGTAGTAGCGTTTTACTCTAATAATTTTACTTCCTGATGTCAACTGAATGGATTCCTACTTGAAAGTGTCAGGTTGGCAAGTAGAAAACAATTGTTGGTATCTTTGGATATTTTCACAAGTGAGTACTGTTGTCTCTCTTTCAAAAATAAAGTGTTACAGTCATTTCTAAAGCTAATTTACAAATTTTGAGTATAGAGAACTGTAATATCTGAATATATGCAATTATCACTATACTTTGAGTAGATGTGGGTAGATAGAAATTAAACGTTTTTTGAATGTTACATTCTTTTAAAATGATTTTGTGCTCCTTTCCTTTGAGTGAAGTTTTTCTTACTATCTTACTCTATGGTTTACATTACAGAAATTCATGCTTATTTTTAGAGAGCAGGCTGCTCTTTGAACAGTGTTGAAAGAATCTTGGTTTTCTTATTGAATATGTAAAGCCCACAACACCTGGCATTCTTCCTGATATTGTTGAGAAGGATTTGGAAGGCAAGAAGCAGTGGCTTGTGTCCCAGCTATGGAAGATAGAAAGCTATTCATAAATTTATTCACTTAATAAATATTAATAAAAGACATACTACATATTTAGGACTATGCCAAGTTCTAGAAGTGATTTAGTGAATAAAATAATAATTCCTGTTATCAGGGACTTATACCCTAGTTGAGTAAATGTCTATGATATGAGGCAATTTCAGAGTAGTATACGTATTATTCTGTAAGTAAGCAATCCCTAGATCTGGAGGATCTAACTCAGTTTTGAGGAGTCAGGAAGGATCCTGCATGAAATGTAGTTCAGTTTTGAGGAGTCAGGAAGGATCCTGCATGAAATGTAGCTCAAATGAAGATTGAATTGAAATTCACTAGATTAAGTGGGTGGGATATGAGTTGTGGGTGTGGATAAGTTTTAGGCACCTGACATAGCATTGGCTCACTTAGGAGACTTTAGGTTGCTCATTGCATCTAGATCATTGAGTGTAAGGGTGGTGGAATGGTGAAGAGGTTGTCTGGAGAGGAAGTAAGGCTCAGGTTACAGTGGATCTTTGAGCCATGGTAAGATATTTAAATGTTATCCTTTTAGTAATGGGGGTGCAAAGGTTGAAGGGAATGTGGGACATGATTATATTTACATTTCAGATCAAAATGATATCAGTGTAGAGAACAGCTCCAGGGAAGGTAGCATAGAGGGAAGGGGCAGTGAAGACATGAAGGCAATTTAGGAGGTTGTAGCAGTTGTCCAAGTGGCCTGAACTAGGGTAGGTGACAATAGGTATAGAGAAGTTGAATAAGATATAGTCCACATGGTTTCATGATTTATGTTTCCTTATTAATTTTCATTAGTTATTTACAATTCAACTCAATTTTCTCCTGTCCCAAGTCAACATCAGAACATACTTAATTGATATCATCAACAAGCACCTAGAGGCTTCCACTTTTTCTTCTAATCTCACATTATCTCTCAACCTCCAAGCCTCCCAAAGCCTTCCACTTTGCCCTTTGTATCTCAAAGCCTGTCATTTTGAATTCATGCCTCCCTTCTTGCTCTATGGAAACCTAGATGTTCTTTGAAGGTTTTACTTTTCTGGTATCTTCTTCCTTCAAAATCTTCCAGCTCTTTTTAAACATTTCTGTGCATTTCTCCTAGTTGGTCTTAACTGTAGGTTTTCTTGTCTCTCCCACTGATTCATTGAAAGCATTAGAACTTGAGTTACTTTGGTCTTTTCCATCACTATTTCTGGTACTATTCCATATCTGTCTCCTAAGGGTTCTTGACCTGGGTTTCACGGACAACCAAGGGCTTTATGGTAGAATTTATGATGCTCTTGAATCCTTGAACCTGAATAGGAAAATGTTAAATTTTTATTTTCATTGACCATTAAGTGAAATTTAGTATTTTTAAAACTTATGAATAAAAGTTTTACACCATAGGATTTGGCCTGTTACTTTATCAACATAGAAATCACAGATATTTAAAAAATATTGTAGTTATTGAAGATATTTCAAAATATGGTTTATATACAACACTATCAAAATTAGACTTTGTTATTTCTTTTTTCTTTTTCTTTTTTTTTTTTTTAAAGAGGAAGGGAGAGAGATAGAGAGCTAGAAACATTGATGAGAGAGAAACATCGACCAGCTGCCTCTTGCACACCCCCTACCGGGGATGTGCCCGCAACTAAGGTACATGCCCTTGACCGGAATTGAACCTGGGACCTTTCAGTCCGCAGACCGACGCTCTACCACTGAGCCAAACCGGTTTCGGCAGACTTTGTTATTTCTTGTTATGAACTGTATTTGTGAAGATGAATATATATTAAAATTAGTTTTTAGTATTTTCATACCCCTATTTTATTTGGTTTTCTTTATAATTGTATATGCTTTAGGCACTTACAAGTGGCTATATGAGGATCTTTATTTATCATCTGTTGCTAAATAGTAAGTTATCTTATAACAGTAATAAATACTTAACATTTCACAGTTTTTGGGGTCAAAAATTCAGAAGCAGCTTAGCAGGGTGGTTCCTGACAGAGGTCTCAGTGAGACATGGCTCAGGCCACAATTATGTGCAGCCTTCATGGGGCTGCAGAGCCCCTTTCCAGAGAGACTCACCTGTGCCTGGTAAGCTGGTGCCAATTGCTGTTGGGAGGCCTGCTTTTTCCTAATGCGCATCTCTGCAGGCTACTCTGCAGCGCTTGGCTGTAGAAAACATATTGCATATTGTAACTTATTTGTAAGCAATTGAAAGAAAAATTTTTAAAATTGACATTTTCTTTTCTTTTAAAAAATTATTGATTTTTTATATTTGTATGTACTTATTAAAAAATTATGGTTTACATTCAATATTATTGGATTAGTTTCAGTTATACAGCATAGTGACTAGACAATTATATACTTCACAAAATGTTCTCCCTAAATAGATTATAAGAGCCTGATTTTTAAGATTAATTTTATTTAAACTGTCATTACTGATTATCAGTATGAGATAATACTCAGTAGTAGGGTGTTCATTTAACTTCCCCTGAAGATAAGCGATACTAATTCATAAAACTCAGTACACTCCTGACGCAGATGTAGCCATACTAATGAAGTGTGATGTACTACTGTCACCACCTTCGTGGCGGGGTTCAGGTTCTGAAGGAGGGGCTGATGCACAAATGAAAATACAATACAAGACATATGAATTTAGAAGGCATGTCTTTTGGTTAGAAGGCATTGGGGGCCAGGTGGAGCCTCTTCCTTGAAGAGACACAATTGACTTCTGGCCTCATCCGCTATTTATTTACTTGCATACACATTTTCCCTTTAGCAATGCATACAGGCGTATCAAAGGTAAAGTTTGGTAAACAGTAAAAGGATTAGAGGATTAGGGAATTTCCTTGAGTCACCAGTATCTCTACAAGAAAAATTGGTGCTTAGCATCTGCCCTGATAGCACCCAAGGCCCATTGCCTTCCAAGTTCCTTGGTGCACTCTTGTGACAGGATCGGCAAGTAGTGCTTCCCGCATACTACCTTCAAATAGCATTATGATAGAACTAGAGGCCTGGTACACGAAATTTGTGCACAGGTAGGGTCCCTATGCCTGGCTGGCGATCAGGGTCAGTCTGTAGGGCGACTAGTGGGGAGATTGGGGACCTCTCCTGGCACCTGCCATGGCTGATCTAGTGCTGCCTGCTTGCCAGCCCCACCCCAACTGCACCATCGCTTTGGGGCCTATGGGCTGGGGGCAGCTCCTGCATTGAGTGTCTGTCCCCTGTTAGTCAGTGTGTGTCATAGCGAACGGTTCCACTGTTCGGTCGATTTGCATATTAGGCTTTTATTATATAGGACTAGAGGCCTGGCGTACACAATTCATGCATGGGAAGTTGCCCTCAGCCCAGCCTGCACCCTCTTCAATATGGGACCCCTCGGGGGATGTCCAACTGACGGTCAGACATCTCTCTCACAATCTGGGATCACTGACTCCTAACTGCTCACCTGCCTGCCTGCCTGATCGCCCGTAACTGCCCCTCCTGCTGGCCTGGCCAGTCCCAACTGCCCCCACCCCGCCTTGATGGCCTGGTTGGTCCCAATTGGCGCTCCCACTGGCCTGGCCTCCCCTAACTGCCCACCCACGCTGGCCTGGACGTCCCCAACTTTCTCCCTCCTCTTTCCCCCCACCCCCTTGCTAGCCTGGTCACCCCACACAGCCTGCTGTTCAATCATTTGGTCATCCCTCACCCCCCTGCTGGCCTGGTTGCCCCATGCAGCCTGTTTGGTCATCAGTTCGGTTGTTTTGGTTGTGACAGTTATTTAGGTTTTTATATATATATAGATTTTCTCAGTGTTCTATGTGTTTAACCAAATCTCCAACACACGCACATTGTTTGTATACTTCATCTACTTGGGTTGTGTTTATAGCTTATCTTTAAGACAAGAATTTTATGTCAAACTAAAAGTAGCTACACAATCAAATTGTAAAAAACATATTCACAGCTAAACTGTCAAATATAAAATAACCATTTAAAGTCAGTATGATGGGGATTTCTATTGTGTTTTTATGTACTAAAGTATTTTTAAAGTTTGCTTTTACGTTCTATTTAGCCTTGCTTTAAGAAAATTGCACAATTCTATAAAAGATAAATTAGTGATTTTTTTCTTCATTTATAAATGGAGACATAGTATCATTCCTTTAAAAATATGAAATTTCTTTAGAACATTTAAAATGATTTGATAATAAAATTCACTTTGCACCTAGCTTTGTAATGTTTCTTGATTACGTGGCATCTACCTATAGTGCTCAGTAGAGCATCACATACCTGGGAACACTTACATTAAGCCTGAGGTATTCAACAAATTCAACTTGCTGCTCTAGTACAGGAGGAAGGATTGTATTTATTTTTTTCCTATTGTTCCTTTCTTATTTGGTCCTCCATGCCCTCTACTCAGGGAAAATAGATAAAAGCATTGTAATGAAATTACGAAACACTTATCTTTTGTATCTCATATTACTGTTTGGACTTTGAAGATTTGAAAGCTAGAAGAGGGATATGCTAATTTTTCCTATCTTGCTGTAGCTTGCTATGCTAGTGGTAATGTGCAAATTTGTTTTCCACTTGGATAAAATCCAACCATCCCCAGAGTGTAAGTGCTAAGCCTACCGGGGAGGTGTGCTAATTCTATTTTCTTATTATTATGTAAATTCTGATATTGTTTATTGATATAAATGTAGTTCCACTAAAACATAATAGGTTGATTTTTTTTCGCCCTTTACACTACTTTGTATGCCAAATACTATGAAATTTTTATTTATAAATGGTTGGAGCTTGTCCTTCATTATGTAGAGATGCAGTTTCCTCTTTGTAAGGATTACACAAATACATTCAGACTGATGCTACAGTTCAAGCTCTTAGCAGAATTCCTAACTTATAGAAGACATTCAGTAAATATTAGCTATTGTCATTTTTATGACAGAGATTTTTATTTAAGAAATTTTCTTTGGAGAACAAGGAAGATGGCTGCATAGGTAAACACTCCTAAACAGCTGCCAGGCACAACAATTAAAAAAACACACCCTATAAAACAAATGTTTATCTCCCAAAAACCAAACGAAAGCTGGCTGAGAAGAAGCCCTACATCTAGACTGAAAGAAAAAGGAGAATCCAGGGCACAAGTGCTGAAAAACTGAGGGAAGGGGGTGAGGATGCGGTGCTTTCTTCAACCCAAAGAGAGACAAGCGCCCAGTCTCTCTGAAATCCAGTTTCTGTGGAGAGGCTAGACCAGGCGTGGCCAAACTTTTTGACTCGAGGGCCACAATGGGTTCTTAAACTGGACTGGAGGGCCGGAACAAAAGCAACCTGATCATGCTGGCACTCTCATCTTGGGCATGAGAAGTGAAGGAGCAGAGGGGAGAGCAAGAGAACCCTCTGCTCTTTCGGCTCTGTGGGCTGGATAGAACAGCCGAACGGGCCAGATCTGGCCCTCGGGCCGTAGTTTGCCCACGGGTTAGAAAGTGAGGCTGGCTTGCTTGCAGAGCTGAGGTGGTTTTCTGTGCCATGGTGCGAGACGCGGGGAGATGCGGGGATGCCATCGGGGATGCCATCGGAGAGGCGGCAGACGGCAGCCATCGCTGTTGGCCATGCCCCAGCCTAGTGATGCCCTGAGACTCCGCCCCTCACAATACATCCAAGCTCCAAGCAGCAGACTTTGCATACGAATGGCCTTCTCTGTTGCAGTTTAGGAAAATTGTAACCTGAGGCAAACAGATCCAAGGAGGACAGGACTGTGATTCATGCTGTAGCTTCTGTGACAGTATTGGTCTCAGACAGTAGCTGAACTGCACCTCATTGAGACCCAGAAACCAGAGTTCTAGTGCTCAGTTTCAATCCCTTATACCCGTAAGTAACACATTTAGGAGATAATCTCAGTGAGCACCCAAGCCCCACTGAAACAAGGTGTGTCTCCAACACAGCAGTTCTTCCTTAATAGACACAGCAGATCCTCACAGGCAATTGGCCTGGAGGTCAGTTTCTCCCAGTGTACCAACAACAATCAAGGCTTAATTACACCAAAACTTTGCACTCATCCCACAAAGGGATATAGCAAAAGCAACCACCTCAGGTGATTGGGGAAGCTGAGCTACTGACCCCTATAGGTCACTGACCACACAAAGCCACTCCATCAACACAGGGAGGCAGCCAAAATGAGGAAACGCAGAAGCATGACACAAATGGGAGAGATGGAGAAGAGTAAACTACTGGACGACACACAGTTCAGAATCACATTTATAAGATTATTCAAGAATCTTCTAAAAACCTTTGAGAAACTTGATGAGACCTCCAAGAAGCTTGGTGAGACCTTCAAGGACCTAAATGAGAATACCAAAAAAAATGGAAAAGGACCAGTTAGAAATTAAGCATACAAAGTCTGAGATGAAGAATATACAGAAACTCAACTATAGATCAACATACCCCAATAATCAAGCCAAAGATCTGGAATATAAGAAAGCAAAAATCACCCAATCAGAGAAGCAAAAAGAAAAAAGAATCCAAAAGTGTGAGGAGAGGCGGCAGATGGCAGCTTCCAGGAAGGCTTAAAGCATACCAACATCTGGATTTTTGGGGTGCCAGAAGAAGAGAGCGAGCAGAATATTGAAGGCTTAAACGAAGAGGTAATGACAGAAAAGTTACCCTACCTGGTGAAAGAAATAGACCTACAAGTTCAGGAAGTGCACAGGACCCCAAACAGGAGGAATCCAAAGAGGAACACACCAAACACATCATAATTAAAATGCCAAGATCAAAAGACAAAGAGAAAATCTTACAAGCAGCAAGAGAAAAACAACTAGTTACCTACAAAGAAGTACCCATAGGACTATCAGCTGATTTCTCAACAGAAACTATGCAGGCCAGAAGGGAGTGGCAAGAAATATTCAAAGTGATGAACAGCAAGAACCTACAACCAAGACTGCTCTACCCAGAAAAGCTATCATTCAGAATTGAAGGTCAGATAAAGAGCTTCACAGACAAGAAAAAGTTAAAGGAGTTCATCAACACCAAACCAGGATTACATGAAATGTTGAAGGGTATTCTTTAAGAAGAGGAGGAAGAAAAAGGTAAACGTAAAAAATTATGAACAACAAAAAGGTATTAAAATACATACCTACCAACAAGCGAATCTAAAAATCAAGAGAATAAAAAAAAATCTGAAGAACAAAATGGACTGGTAAATATAATAGAATCAGAGACATAGAAAGGGATTGGACTAACAATTCACGGGGAAATGGGTCTGAGGGGTGTGGGAAGAGATTGGACAAAAATGTTACACCTATGGATGAAGACAATGGCAGGGGTAAGGGCGTGGGGTGGGGTTGGGAATCAGGTGGAGGGGATCTAATGGGGGTGGGAGAGTAACATCTGTAATAATCTGAACAATAAAGATTTTAAAAAAAATTTGTCTTTTGGTGAGAAATAAAAATTTTTATTTCTTCCACCACTGATGGAATAAATCATCAACTTTTATAATCACAAATCAGCTTGTGAATTGCTTAAGCTTACTATTCCCATTCATTGACATGTTTACATTTATAATGTTGATGCTGTATTAATGATGTTTTGCTTAATTTCTTGTTATAAGGTTAGCATCATAATCAAGTTACACTTTTGTGATGTGGGAAGAGGAGTCAGCATAGTTTTTATACTGAGGAATCAATATCATTTATGTAGAAGAGATGGCAATGAACAGAAGACAGACAGACAACTAGTTTAATTTCTTAAACTAGAGGCCCCGTGCATGACATTCGTGCCCTGGTGGGGGGCCGTCCCTCCGCCCAGCCTGCACCCTCTCCAATCTGGGACCCCTCAGAGGATGTCCGACTGTTGGTTTGGACATCCCTCTCACAATCTAGTTTATAGAATGGTTACTCTAAACTTCTGTTTTTTTAAAAAAATATTTTTTATTGATTTTTTACAGAGAGGAAGAGAGAGGGATAGAGAGTTAGAAACACCGATGAGAGAGAAACATCTATCAGCTGCCTCTTGCACACCCCCTACTGGAGATGTGCCCTCAACCAAGGTACATGCCCTTGACCAGAATGGAACCTGGGACCTTTCAGTCTGCAGGCCAACGCTCTATCCACTGAGCCAAACCAGTTTCGGCTACTGTAAAGTTCTTACTAACACACACACACACACACACACACATAGATAAAAATATATATTTAAAAATATATCTAATCTTAAAGATTACATTGCTGAATATCTCTGATGAAACCAAATTGATAATGTGTTTGACCTTGTTTGTTTATTTGTTTTGGGGATTACATAAATAATGAGAAGGAAATTTTTACATATGTGCCATTTTATTCTTTATTTTTGTAGCTGGACAGATTTGCCAGCATAAAAATTCCGGGGAGCAAGAAAGAGAGGCCTCCACTTTCCAACCTGAAAACTGCATTTGCAAGCAGTGATTGTTCTTCAGAGACGATGGAAAACCCTCCGAAGCCACTGTCAGAGAAGGAAGTCTTAGAACTTTTTGAAAAGATGATGGTAAGAATTTTGATTCTTATGAAATGTTTGATGTGAAAGCCTTCACTTTTGGTTATGTGTTAGGAACACTAACATATTTGTACTTGTATTCCAGAGAACGGTTTCTGAAGTCATTTAAGATAGCACTTTAGGCATAGAAGGAGCTTTAGGATTAAAAAAATAAAAATATGAAGAAAAATGTCAATACCAGTTTTTTGTTTTACACAGGATATATAAAACCATAATACTTAAAGAATCAAATGACATATTTTTATCTTGTCATAGTGGTCTGTTTGGATTCAGTTGCGTTTTAGAGTGATGGCCATAGTGCTCTGCTTTATGCATTACGTTTTTAAGTGTGATGATTTGTTTTATTTTTTTCGTAGTCCTCAGGATAACCAGGTCCTTATAGACCTGCATTTGGTGTATCTGTAGATACTTGAACTCACTCATTTTGGGGTGTGCCTGTTCTGGAGGTGACACTTGAGGCCATTAGTAGCTTTTTTCAGTTGGTTCTTTATTTTTAATATATATTTTTTGTTGATTTTAGAGAGAGAGAGAGAGAGAGAGAGAGAGAGAGAGAGAGGGACAGAGAGAGAGACAGAGAGAGAGAGAGAGAGAGGGACAGAGAGAGAGAGAGAGAGACAGAGAGAGAGACAGAGAGAGAGAGAGAGAGAGAGAGAAACACATTATTGATGAGAGAGAATCATTGATCGGCTTCCTGCATACTCCCTACTGGGGATTGAGCCTGCAGTCCCGGCATGTGCCTGTGCCGAGCTGGCATGGCCATAGCATATTCAGCCCCATGTTGGGCACCATATGTACCGAGTCAGCTCAGCCAGGTTTGATGAGCTTGAGAGGGAGCAGTGAAGGATTGAGAAAAGACAGACAAGAGAAAAAATTTGGTTCTGGGTAGGATGCTGTCCTCTCTGATGGAGAGCTAGCAACAGTGCCACAGCCTGAAAGCCCAGTCTTTATTTTATAGCCAGTTTCCACTAGGCAAAGTAAGGTTGTGGTTACAGCGTTCTCATGAGTTACAAATCTACTCAGTTACATGCACCTGATCAAGCTTTGTTTACTTGCTGCACCTCCAGCAGTCTATATCACTCAGCCACGTGGAACCACAGGTTTGGACCGTAGGTTTAAGATTACAACTATAGCCTTGGCTATGCCATGAGAGGACCGTGCCCTCTCACTAGTCCAGGGCTTGAACCTGTCCAAACACTGTGGCCGCTCTCCAGGAATCGAAACTTGACCTCCTGGTTCAGAGGTTTATGCTCAACCACTGAGCAACACCATCCAGGGCCTTGTATGGCGAGGCGGCAGCCTCCTCTGTCAGACCTGGAACTTCTGACTCCTTCCACTATGGTGAGGCGGTGGTCAGACCTCTGTGCATACTCACTCGCAAGCGTGTGACTGTAGACCCTGCGGGCTGTGGCTCCCGGGTTCCCAGTCTCTGAGTCTCTGGGTGCCTTTCTTTACAGTCCAGATTCCACCCGTATGAGCCTGGGACCATGGGGTTTCGGCCGGAGTTGGGGTTCTGTACAGTCGGAAAGGGTTTCGTGCAATCGGGAATCCTCCCCTCCCTCCAGGCAGGCATTTGGTGGCCGCACTTCCTTTCCGCGTTCCAGCGTCTCCCTACCTCAGGGCTTTGTGGCTCCCAGTCCGATCCGTGAGCCTCTTTCCTTTTTTCTAGTTGTAGATATTCCACTCCGCCAGCTTTCTTGAGGTTTTGTTGAAGTTCTTTTTGATTTTAGTTGTTTTTTTAAAATTTGTTGATGAGGCAGAAGCTTAGGAGACTACCTAGGTCGCCATCTTGGTTCTTCTCCTTTCTGTTAGTCTTAACCTCCTGCTGAGAGTATCACTTTTAATAGTATGTATAGGGCAGATGGCTATTGACATTTCTAAAGTATTTACAGAATACCTATTTAATAATTGGGCCAGATCGCTTGTTACATCTTAAACAAGTCTCTGTTGTCGGAACATTTTTTGCAATCAAATTCACTTTACTAAGCAGAATATTAATCTGTGGCTTTCTCAGGGCTGCCCAACGTGCTAATGAATGAGTTTGTCAGAACTAAGTTCTTTTCTGAAAACGAGGAACTGAAAACAGCCACATAATCTCAGTGACATTCAACAGTAGACATTTATTCCTTGGGGGAAAGAAGAGGAATAGCCTGGCTTGTGTAGCTCAGTGGTTGAGCCTCGACCTATGAACCAGGAGGTCACAGTTCAATTCCCAGTCAGAGCACAAGCTGGGGTTGTGAGCTTGATCCCTAGTGTGGGGCATGCAGTAGGCAGCTGATCAATGATTCTCTTCACTGTCTCTCTTCCCCTCCCTTCCTCTCTAATATCAATAAAAATATATTTTAAAAAAAGAGGAATAGGTTCTTTCCTGTATGACTCCTTGATCCTGCCACAGTACGTTGTAGGGAAATTCTGCTGATTATTCTGAAGATGAGGTGCATCTTTTTCCTTCTTTAAATACGGATTAGTGCTATTACTCAGGTTTCTCAATGCACTGCATTTTTGACAAATTTAAAGCCGTTTCTATGTCTGTGGAGGATGCAAGATTTACATCAGGTTTGATTTTTGTCTTGAAGCTTTGGTGGTATTTTTTAGTAAAAATTGTTTTGATGAAGCAACAGGCAATAATTTGTAACTTTAACCTTTTGGCATTTGTGCCTACAGAGGTTTCATACCATTTAAAATTTGCATCTAGACCCTTTGTTTTTGCATTGTGCAACTTTAAAGTAATTCTTATTTAACATTATCAAAGGTATTTAAGTGATTTTTACATGAAGTAAGAACTTTGTTTTGAAGAACCTCTTTTCCCTTCTCAAGACAGTCCTTTGAAAGACAGTGTGCTGATTTGATTACTTAATGAATGTGAAGTGCATGTAGTACTTCAGCATGGGTACTCATTTCACTTATTTAGGAAATTGATTTACTTGGTCTCTGGGTAATAATTTCAGTGTGTTTTTTTAAAAAAGAAGTGATGAATTTTTAGTTTTACTTCTTAAGGGCTTTTCCTCCTATTCGTCTTTTGGTGGAAACAGAATTTTTACCTGAAAACCCAGATTGGTTTCTCTATGGATCTAGATGTATGAAATAGTTGTGTGGACATCGATCTATATTAAAACTCAGATTTCAGTAGTTACTCTTGAACTCACTGTAGATGTGTCACTGATTTTTTGAAAGAGATGACCTTGTAGGTACAAGTCAAAAGTGACTTGTGTATTCCCACCCGTTGCCTCTCCAAACCAGCCCTCTCAGCCCCTGGATGAAATCCCCATTAGGTCCCAGAGCTTTCAGGTAACAAAAACCTTAGTTCAATATAAATAACCTGATTTTCATCCTAAAAATATATCTCTCTTTCCCCATTTGAAGCCTGCTCTACCTGCAGTTTCCAATAGAAGTTGTGAGTTTGGCTTTTCTCTGTTTCTGCATATTACTTTTCTCTACACTGAATTTCTCCTCTAGGATTAGATTGAGGTGAGAGGAGGAAGAGCGAGAGTACAGTTGCTAATCTATGCTGTTTATAATCTGGCATTTTTAGTTTTTGCATTTGTTTGTTTCCTCTAATTCTTAGTGGCTTTTTGATAATCACATTCTTTTTGAAACATATAACTCTGCTGACCATCCCCTCTTCTTTGCATTACTCTTTTATTTTATTTTATTGATTTCTCTCTCTCTCTCTCTCTCTCTCTCTCTCATGCGTGCGCCCGCATGCCTGCGCACACATGCACGCACACACACACACACACACACACACCCACACACCCACACATACATTGATCAGTTGTCTCCCACACCCATCTCAACCAGGGATCGAACCTGCAACCTGGTTATATATCCTGACCAGGAATCGAACTCACCATCTTCTGAAGTAAGGGATGGTGCTCCACCCAGCTGTGCCTCACTGGTCTTGGCTCTCATTTTCCTTTGGGCACCATGACATTTCTTTCCTTTTCATAATTTTTCCCCCCTTTCTGACCAATTCTATCAGTTTACTTTCTAAGTTTCTTCTATCTGCCCTTTTATTTGCTTTCAGTGTTGCCTCTGGCCATCCTGTATTTTCTTCATGTACTTTTATTCCTTACACACTCCTCCTGGGGGACTGGGTCCCTTTCATGTTGTATAATGTCCCTATATTCTGATACCTTGCTGGACCTTCTACAAAAGAACAGCTACAACAATGTCTCGAAAATTTGCTAAACCTTAACAAACTAGACACAGCTCTTTTTATTTTCTGTGCTTTATTGAAATACTAGAAGCCTGATGCATGAAGATTGGTGTAGAATGGGCCTTCCTTTTCCTGGTGCTGGCACCGTGTTTCTACTCCTGCTCAGCCCCAGAGCTGCCTCTTTCTGCTCTGGCCCCGCCTTCCCAAACTTCCCAGAGGCCCTGAGTGACTGAGGGTGGGGTGAAACACCTGCATCATCGAGCAAGCATCCTGCCCACCCCCTGTCTCTCTGGGCCTGTGTATGCAAATTAACCACCATATTTGTTGGGTTAATTTACATATCACTTCTGATTGGCTGGTGGGCGTAGCAGAGGTAAGGTCAGTTTACATGTTTGTCTATTATTAGGTAAGATAGTGGACACAAAACATTGTGTAAGTTTAAGGCATTCAATGTGATGATTTGATAGATTAATATATATAAAGAATAATATTCACAGAGTCATGTTAAAATGGAATTGGAACTGTCATCCCAGAGGAATTGCCTTGTAAATCTAAACTCCTCCTACCTTTCAAATGTAAAAACAGGGCAAACCAACCTTTGGACTGGGCCTAAACATTGTGTTGAAAACTACTGCAAAAATAAAGAAACATATATTACGACTAGGACTAATGACTAGAATAAAAATTAAAAATATTGTTAAGCCTGGCTGGTGTGGCTCAGTGGTTGAGCATCAATACATGAACCAGGAGGTCACGGTTTGATTCCCTATCAGGTCACATTCCCAGGTTGTGGATTCTATCCTCAGTAGGAGGTGTGTAGGAGGCAGCCTGTTAATAATTCTCTCTCATCATTGATGGTTCTGTCTCTCTCGCCCTTTCACTTCCTCTCTCTGAAATGGATAAAAATATACAAAACAAGTGTTTAAAATTGGCAGTCACAGTTTTAGCTTATCTGTACCAATATAAATTCATTCAAATTGGTGCAACCACTCTGGAAAGTTAAAAATGGAACTACCTTATGACCCAGAGATTCCATTTCTGGAAATATATCTAAAGAAACCTAAAATACTAATTAGAAAGAATATGTGTACCCCTATGTTCATTGCAGTGTTATTTACAATAGCTAAGATTTGGAAACAGCCCAAGTGCCCATAAGTAGATGAGTTGATAAAAAAGTTGTGTACATTTACATGGTGGAATACTACTTGGCTGTAAAAAGGAAGGAAATCTTGTCTCTTGTGAAGCATAGATGGACCTGGAAAATATTATGTCAAGTGAAATAAGCCAGAGAAAGACAAGTACCATCTGACTCCAGTTATATGTAATATCTAATGAACAAATAAACTAACAAAATAGAAACAGACTCATAGATACAGAGAACAGACTTACAACAGTTAAAGGGGGGGAGGGGGGAGATGGAGGAAGCTGGGTGTAAAAGGTGAAGGGATTAAGGCAAAAAAACAACAAAAACACAACAAAGCACCCCCCCCCCCAACTCAAACAACCAACAGTTCAGACATAAACAACAGGATGGTGATTACCAGAGGGAAAAGGGTGGTAGAGGAGAGTAAAGGGGATATAAATGGTGATAACGGGAGACTTGATTTGGTGAGCACACAGTATAATATGCAGATGACGTATTATAGAATTGTATACCTGAAACCTATAGAATTTTAACCAATGTCACCCCAATAAATTTATTTATTTATTTATTTATTTATTTATTTATTTTTTTTTTAATATATTTTATTGATATTTTACAGAGAGGAAGGGAGAGGGATAGAGAGCTAGAAACATCGATGAGAGAGAAACATCGACCAGCTGCCTCTTGCACACCTCCTACTGGGGATGTGCCCGCAACCAAGGTACATGCCCTTGACCGGAATCGAACCCGGGACCTTTCAGTCTGCAGACCGACGCTCTACCACTGAGCCAAACCGGTTTCGGCACCCCAATAAATTTAATTAAAAAAAGTTAATTTACAATCTACCGTATTTGCCGGCGTATAAGACGACCCTTTGGCCCTGAAAAATATGCCTCCAAGTGGGGGGTAGTCTTATACGGCGAGTATATAACAAACTCTGTATTTTTAGTGGAAATGTTAGGGGGTCGTCTTATATGCCCAGTCTCTTATATGCCGGCAAATACGTTATTTTCAGGGCCAAAAAATCGTCTTATACGCCGGCAAATACGGTATGTTGTTAAAGTATTAGAGCTTTAACAACAAAAACAATTACTCTTCAGACAGAATCTGAAGTTTGATTTGATGACTGCTTAAGTTATAGTTTTGAATGAGATAATATTCAGTTAAATAGCCAACTGTTAAGATTTTTTTTCTGTTTAAAGAGTAGATATTTATTTCTTAATACTGAAATATTGACCTCATTCAAATTGCTCACCAGGCCCTATACAATTATATGTTCTATGTATTTTCTGCTCAGTGTTTTCTTAATAGATATTTAATGAATTGTATACATTTAACAATATATTGCTATATTGAGGTAAACTACCATTTCAGAGCTGTTTTAAAATCTGCAGCTTCAGTGTTATTTTATACCTATGCAGTGTAGTAGGTATTTCAACGTACATGTGACTAGCTATGATGCACACTGATCGCCAGAGGCCAGATGCTCAATGCACAGGCATGGAAACATGGAACAGACTGATGAATCTCAGAGGGAAAGGGGGAAGGGGGATGGTGGGGAGAAATTGACCAATGATGTTATATGCATACTAGAGGCTAGGTGCATAGATTTGTGCACCGGTGGGGTCCGTCAGCCTGGCCTGCTGGGATTGGGCCAAAACTGGCAATCTGACATCCCCTGAGGGGTCCCAAATTGTGATAGGTTGCAGGCCAGGCTGAAAGACCCCACCAGTGCATGAATCAGTTCACCGGGCCACTAGCAGTGAGTAATTTAAAACAGGTTCTCAATGTTCTTAGCCCCTCCCACCCCTTTAGTAATAATTATTCCTTCTTTTTCAGTGAAAATCTTTATAGACAGCTTATATTATCTATACTTATAATTTAGAAAAACAATATGACATCTCACTATTCTGTATAATAAAACAATATTATTTCAATATAAACAATGGGCCATAACTACTCAAGAAGGTTCAACACATTCACACTCTTGAATCTCTACCTTATGCCCTGTGAGTACAACAGTTGCAGTGTAGGCTGATATAGTGCTCTGGTGATTCAAATATCAAAAGCAGTATTGTCCTGGGATACCTAAATTTCAGAAATGAGCACAACTATTGGTAAAGTGAAAAAAAAGAAATTAAGAAAAAAAGGAAACACTCTAAAAAAGTGTGACTGTAGTGACTGTAATTTATAGATTGGTAGTTCGATTCTTGGAAAATCCAATGTATAAAACCACACAATATGAAATATTTAATATGCAACAACTTACATATGAATTCCAGTTTACATCTAATTCCATTGAATTAGAATTTAGGCTTAGATAATTATGATTTACTTTCTTTTTATTTTATTATATAATATGTGTGTGTGTGTATATATATATATATATATATATATATATAGACTTCAGAGAGGAAGAGAGAGAGAGAGAAACATCAGTGAGAGAGAATCATTGATCAGATGTCTCCTGCATACCCCACACTGGGGATCAACTCTGCAATTCAGGACCAAGTCTGCAACCTCCTGGTTCATAGGTCAATGCTCAACCACTGAGCCACCCAGTGTGATTTGGCTTTTTTAAAACTTTTCTTACTCTTTTTCTCTTCCTACCTCTCTCCTCTCTCTATTTTTTAAGATATGTGCACCTATCTATCTTTGGGGAAACAGGATGGTTATTTATTTATTTATTTATTTATTTAATTATATAGGACTAGCCCGTGTGTTGCAGAAAGTCCAGCACACCTTTCCCCAGCAAATCTTGGTAGCATCACCTCAGAATGTCCCAGACATTTTACAAATTCATCCTAAATGTTTTTAAAGACTGTTGAGAATCACTGGCTTGGGGCGAGGGGGGAACAAAACAAACCATTATTCACATAATAGGATATTACTAATTTGAACAGCCAAGAGAGACATTACTAATTTCTACCTTTTATTGGAGTGTCAAATGGAACAACTTATAAGATTCTAAATATTTATATAAAGGTGCAACGAAGGGAATTTTGACTTAATTGCTTGAATAGTTTGGTAGCCAAAAACTGAGTCAGCTAATGTCATAAACTACAGTGTCTGATGAATTGTAGCACCCTCTAAAACTTGGGAGACATTTAACTTGCTGGGCTCCTTAGGTGATCCATCCTTCTGAGTTTTATGGTCTCATTTCTAAGTGGATATGGCATCTGTATACATTCAGGTGTTTTACATTGTGTATCACAACCCAAGGTTAAGATCAGGAGGAAATCTGATTGAAATCTCTTCTCCTTCAGCCTCTTCTGTCTTAAGTTCCTTTCCTTTGCCAAACAGCCTTTTATTTTAGCAACTTAATTGATAGATCCTGGTAACAATTCTTATATTTATGTGAATGTATGTGACTTGTATTTTTAGTGATGAATTGGCCTGTAGCAACATCTAGGTCATTTAAACCCTTGTTTTGAATGGTGCTTGATCAATGTTAGATTTTTAGGTGGTAACCTCTTTTTATAAGTGTAATTTTTATATAATTTAGAACATTGAGTAAAGTTAAGTAGTTTATGAGTATTTCAGATGTGATGGAGAAGAGGATTAAAACTATAGAATGCTTCACTTATTTGGGGGGAATCAGTACTAGGTATTTGATAATAGTTGCTTATAGTTATCAGTATCTGTAAAGTGGTTGGTGTATTTACTTTTTAATTTTTATGATACATGGAGCAGCTCTTTCAATATGGTACGAGATAGCTTCAGGTACAGTTGTAAAAAAATATACACACACATATGTTAAATTGTTAATCCTAAATCCTATTGACTTTATGAAAGGCAGATATCTTCAACTGCCTAATTATCAACAGTGATGTGATTGTAATTTTACTAGCCTGCTGTGAATTTAAAAAGCTGTTTTGGTAAGTGTTTTACTTCTGAAGATGATCTAGAATACTTTTCCTCTATACCTCAGCTCTTTCTCTCTCTCTCTCTTCTCCAGTCAGAACTACATGTAAATCATTCCAAAACAATTAATGTTGCTTTAGTCACAAATTATTGATTTCCCATTCATAGTGTATGTAGAGTGGCTGCTCTACTTAGATTCTAAAATGAGGCTTTTAATTGTGTTTTCCAGGAAGATATGAATTTAAATGAAGATAAGAAAGCACCATTGCGGGAAAAGGACTTCAGTATCAAAAAAGAAATGGTGATGCAGTACATTAATACTGCTTCGAAGACAGTAAGTAAAACTGTCAAGTGGAAAAATACTGCTGAAACATGTGCTAGTATGAAAAACAATGCATTTGTCTAAGGAAGTGCATAAGTTTGTGAGGAACTGGAACAAGAGGACTTTGAGTGTATAATTAAAGGCACAAGAACTATAAGATGGTTTAATTTAAAAGTAGTTCTCATTACTTTTAAACTGCTTTTATATTTCAACCACTCACATTGCTAAGAAACACTGTGATTAGTTGATTTATTTACTGTTAGACAACTTTTCTTAATAGTGAATTAAGATGTTTATTGACTTTATATCATTTGTAAATTGAGGTAATATTTGTATTATAGAAAAAAGTGAGACTGATTTTACCATTAACTGCTTAAATCCAGATATATTACAGTGGCTTGGAGGCATATCTTTAATGTGAGTTTTCCTATGGAGAAAGTTATCTTGTAGCAGATTATAAATGTAGAAATTGAAAGGAGCATTGAGCATTTACTTGGCTACCAGTTCTAAGTAAAGATAAAATATGTGGGTGGAAGTAACGAGTAAATGTCTAAGAAACCATGACTAGCACACAGAATCAATTACATTTATTTCATGGACCAAAAAATGAGCTTGACCAGTCATATAAAAATTGTAAATAAATAGGTTAGATGAAAAATATAAAATGGAAGCTAATGAAGAAGCAGTCAGTAGAAAGACTGGGAAATGATTTTGGCTGAAATTAAGATAGAATTGGATTAGGGAGAAATTACATACTGGAGTCTCACTGGATACTTTAACCTAAGGCCAGGTTAAATGAATATAAGGTACTTATACTTTAACTTCATTCATTTGCTAGACCAGTTAGTGACTCTCTGGTATTTCTTTTGGAAGAAAGACTCAAATGATGTTTAATTTTTAAACATGTCCCATGTTCTTGCAGGCTGATGTTCAGTTGTAGGAATCACTGAGTACCGTGACTTCAGCTCTTCATATAAGTAGGCTCTGTACCTGCTATTTTGATATAAAATTGTCTTTGTCCTTTAGTGATACATGGACATCACAGATTAGTATTAGGAGCCAGATCTTTTATGTTTTAGATCAATTTATTTATCCTCTCTTTCACCTGGGGCATCTTACTGTACATTTCTTGTCCTTAATTTCCTCATTCATAAGCTGGAACTAATATCCACATCATTTGTTGTTAGAATTAAATTGTTTATTCCAAGGTTAAAACAAAACATTTTATTATTATTTTTAATCCTAACCTGAGGTTATGCTTAAAAGAAAAATGATTTTAGAGGGAGGAAGGGAAGGAGAAAGAGACATTGATGTCATAGAGAACATTGATTGGTTTGCCTTTTGTAAGTGTCCCCACTGGGGATCGAACTAGAAACTTAGGTATGTGTCTTGATGGAGAAGGGAACCAGCAACCTTTCTGTATATGGGACTATGCTCCAACCAACAGACCCACACTGGCCAGGACTGTTTTTAAAGCCTCACCTGAGGATTTTTTATTTTTAAAATTAATTGAGAGAGAGATGTTCGAGAGAAACATTGATCCTTTGTCTCTGGCGAATGCTCCAACTGGGAATCGAACCTTCTACCTTTTGTGCATGGGATGATGCTCCATTCATTCGAGCCACCCAGCCAGGCAACATAATGGACTTTATAACGATGGCTGCCTCTGTGGTAACAGTGGTGTCAATTGTTTGTTAGTTTTCTTTTGCTTTGTGATTTGGTTATTGTTTGTGCTGTTGAAATTATTATACCATAGTTAAAAATGTAAATAAATGTAGATCAGTAAAATACAATTTTTCTATTAGTGAGTCTATATGTCTAAAACAGTAGTGGGCAAATTCATTAGTCAACAGAGCCAAATGTCAACAGTATAATGATTGAAATTTCTTTTGAGAGCTGAAAACTGACTTTGCACATGGGCCACAAAGTTTCAGCCACACTGTACCTGTGCCCCCGCATGTGGTGTTTTGTGGAAGAGCCACATTCAAGGGGCCAAAGCGCCACATGTGGCTCTTGAGCTGCAGTTCACCATCCATTGGTTTAAGACATTCATTTATTCATCCATCACATTTACTAAGTTTCTGTATGTCAGGCACTATTTTAGGTATTGGAGATAGAGCACCAAAATAATCTATCATGTGTCTTATGGAGCAACATAGGACAACACAGAAAGGCATGAAATAGGTGAAAAGTGATGTGGAAAAAATAGCCAGGGTTGGGGTAGAGATGGGAAAACTTTTATATAGAATAATCAGGGAAGAGTACCCTGTTTGGGAATTTTAATCCAATGAGCATGAATTCACTTAACATAATTACAAGAGATACAATATTAGAATTGGTTTAGAAAACCTTGTGTTTTAATTCTTGAATTTCAGGTTATAAACAGACTCTTTAATAGGAGAAAAAAAACATTTTGAACTTCATTATAGTGGGCCTCTTTCAGTTTGTATTCACTGATGTTAAACTTTAATCCTCTAATCATTTTGGACTAAGGTTGGAATTTATTTACCAGAATTAGTTAATTAGATTATCAGGATTGAAATAGATTAGTTATCTAACGTGTGATTAAAGCACTGGCTCATTTAATTAGTATGTGAGGATCATGGCTTTTCCTAAGAGGGTTCTGAGTAATTTGGCAGATGCTTAATGCTGTAGAAAGTTCAAGCTGACCACTCATCTATTTTTGCTCTGGAAGTAGAAACACATTTTATTAATTCTAGGATAAGGACTTTGTCATGACAGTATATTTAGGTTAATGAATACTTAAAGTGTTTCTCTGAGAAAAACATAATAAAAATTCATCCATAGGTTGTTTTGGAGAAAATGTGGAGAGTTTGTATCAGATATACGTTTGTTATCACGTTAGCCTTTATAATTTGCTTTGAGATTCTTTTTTTTGTAGTTAAGCAGCAATATAATTTATATTGAGATACGTTTTTGTTGATTTTAGAGGGAGAAGAAGGGAAAGGAAGAGAGAAACATCAATATGAGAGAGAATCATTGATTGGTTGCATCCCAAATGCCCTCTACTGGGGATTGAACCTGCAGCCTGGGCATGGGCCCTCACAGGGAATCCAATGGTGACCTTACAGTGCACAGGATGACACCCAACCAACTGAGCCACATTGGCCAAGTTACATTAATATAACTTTTTAGAAAATAGTACTAGGACCTAGTTGATGATCTGAAAATGCTTTAGAAATGTTAACTCTCAAAGTAGCACTAACGTAGATAAACTTGGATTTTAGAAGGGTGGAAAAATCAATCAAGTTAAGGTTATTTCAAAGACCTTAGTAACTTTCAGTTTAGATAGTCAAATAGTAAAACTTTTTCAGTTAGGAAAGATTAATAAAATTTATTAAGCAAATATCATGTGTAGAGCCTGTAAATGCCAGATTTGCATTTTCCTAACTTCCTAGGGCATGCACATATGACCCAGAATTGGCCAGTACACTCTGATGGCCAGGGAAACTCAGGGCTTCTCAGAAAGGTTTCCCTCCCTCATGAAAGGATCCAGAACGGGAAAGCCACCTTTTCTGCCATTGAACATGTTAGTGAGGGTATGGTTTGCTCGGGATGAGATGTCTTGGAGCTTCTGCTCTGGTCTGATGCAATCCTATCTCCAGATGCTTCCATTACGTGTGTGAGGTGATGCATGCTCTTCTTTAAACTGCTGTAAATTGAATTTTTGCTTTGCCGCTGTAAGCAGCCTGATATACCATCCAGATACACTTTTGCCTATGCAGGATCTCTCTTTATCCCTAATTAATTCTGAAATTACTCTTTCCATCCAGAGGAGCATCTTAAAAGACCCTCCCCTCACCCATTATACTCAGAGCACAGATGAGAGCATTACCACATGGTCAAAGGGCCTGCCTGTTCCTGGTAAATGAATTGCCTCAGCTGTTTCTCAGCAAGTTTATTGGAGAAAACTTCTTCTAAAAGGAATGTTACAGATTTTACTTTTGTTCAATTACTAGCTAGAGGGTCAGACTATTCTGTAATTAGTGGCACAGACATTGAAAGTAGGATGTGATATGATAGTCCAAATGGAAGTGAATTCACAGTTCCCAAACCTTGAGAAATCACTGTGGCCTCTGCTGACTTGTCATGGCTCACTAGAGGTGGACTAGAGCTAACGGAAACCCTTTAAGTCTCTCCAGACCCGACCCCCGGAGGCTAGTGCTCCTGTTTCTGCCACTACTCCTTACATTTGCCTCTGAAACCTGTTAACGGAGCTGAACCGCAGCCTGCCCTTTGTGTCTGGGTGTTCCTGTGTCACCACTCACTCCTTCTGGGGACGTGCCACAGGTGCTGGCCTGGTCTCTGGTGGAGCTGGGAGTTTCTTCGGTTTGGCTCCTGTGTCTGAGGTTGTGCATATTCTTGTTCCCATTTTCTGTGTCATGTCTCATTTCTCTTGGGCAGATACCTAGGAGGGGAGCTGCCTTGTGGGTGCTTCATGGGCTGAGCAGCAACTTTAATTTGTATCTCCTTAAGCTCACTGAAGCACACTTCCATCTCTTTCTTTTTTGTACCTCTGCTCTGAAGTGTCTGATCAAGCCTTTGCCCTTTATATATATACCAGAGGTCCAATGCACAAAATTCGTGCAAGAGTAGGCCTTTCTTCCCCCAGTTGCTGGCACCTTCTTCTCTCTGGCATCAGGGACCTGGGCATCCCTCATAGCCCTAGCTTGGTCTAGAACAGAGATGGGCAAACTTTTTGACTCGAGGGCCACAATGGGTTCTTAAACTGGACCGGAGGGCCGAAACAAAAGCAACCTGACCATGCTGGCACTCTCATCTTGGGCTGCAGGAGCGGAGGGGAGAGCAAGAGAACCCTCTGCTCTTTCGGCTCCGTGGGCCAGATAGAACAGCCAAGCGGGCCAGATCTGGCCTGTGGGCCGTAGTTTGCCCACGGCTGGTCTAGAAGGTTGTCTGGAAGGATATCTGGAGGACATCTGGTCTAATTAGCATATTATGCTTTTATTATTACAGATTGGGTAAAACAATTTCTACAAGGCAAGAGAAATTTGATGAGAAAGTAAATTGAACTATATGTACTTTCCTTATAAGAACTGGTTTCAAAGAAACGTCTTCAGGTCAAGGTGACTCTCAACAAGCCACACATGAAAGTGGAAATATATATATATATATATATATATATTAGAGGCCCAGTGCATGACTGTGCGCAGGTAGGGTCCCACTGGGTGACCTTCAGGGAATGGGCTGAAACTTGCAGTCCAATGCTGCCTGCAGCTCCTACCTGCTCTCCCGTTCATCCCAGCCCCACTGTGCCCGTCGCGGCTGGTGCCCAAGCACTCTCCACTTATGAGCCCTATCTCTGGTGCCCTCCCAAGGGGAGTGGCTTGCAGGATTAGGCTGAAACTGGCTCTCCGACATCCCCTGAGGGGTCCTGGATTTCGAGAGGGTGCAGGCCAGTCTGAGGGACCCCACTGGTGCATGATCGGGCTGAGGAGGGACAGTGGGAGGGCTCCAGGGCATGCCCAGCCCATCTTGCTCAGTTCCAATTGGCTGGACCCCAGCAGCAAGCTGATCTACCTGTCAGAACATCTGCTCCCTGATGGTCAGTGCATGTCATAGTAACTGGTTGACCAGAGAATGTCTGCCTCCTGGTGGTCAGTGCCTGTCACAGCGAGCAGTTGAGTAGCCTTAGCATGTATATCTATATCTATATCTATATCTATATCTATATCTATATCTATATCTATATCTATATCTATATCTATCTATCTATCTATCTATCTATATATATATATATATATATAATATCTTTTTATTGATTTTAGAGAGGGAGAGGGAGAGAGATAGAAAAATTGATGAGAGAGAAACATTGATTGGCTGCCTCCTGTATGTCCCCTACTGGGGATTTAGCTTGCAATGTAGGCATGTACCCTGGTTGGGAATGGAACCAATGACCTCTTGGTGCATGGGATGATGCTCAGTCCACGGAGCCACATTGTCCAGGCCACCCTTTTTAAAATTGAGTTTTAAAAGTCTTTTATGTCTTGTGGATACAAGACTTGTCAGATGCATATATTAAAAATATTACTTCCCATTCTTTCACGTACCTATTCATTTTACTAATGATCTACGGTATTTTAAAAATTAACTTAAAAAATAAATTGAGTTCATATGTGTAGGATTATAGATTCTGTGTGTGTGTGTGTGTGTGTGTGTGTGTGTACATAGTGTTTAAAAGCATCTTGCAGAGTGTTATCCTGGTACCAGTTCTGGCTCAGTAGGTCTGATGTTCTCAAGTACGGAGGCCCTGGTTTTCTGTAGTATTATCCTTCTAGGCATATACTGATCAGAAAAGAATTGTATTTTGAGAAAATATTATTCATATGTTTGGGTTTTGTATATTTTCTCTAGATAGAAAATCTAGTGTTCATTTGTTTAAGTGTCAATTTGCTAATATTGTTGTAACAGTGGGGGTATGTTCATACCTTTCAGTTTCTATTGTTTTTAGAGTTCAGTTTCATGTTAATTTGGAAAGCATTGTCAGAGACAGGTAAATCAAGCTGTTCTTTTATTTTATTTTTTTCATTTTTCTTCACTGTTTTTCTCTTTAAAAGTTTTGTATTTTAATCATTAGAAACGTAGAAGAACCAGACAGTTTTATGCATTCTTGCTAATTAAAGTTAATGTGGATTATTTTTTGCCTTCTATTTCTGGTCAGGGATTTGATCAAAGCACTGTTCTAACATAAAAGCATAGTAAAAATTTGTGGCTGGTACTTGGCATAAGACGTGTTAATGAACAATGCCCTTGCTTGAGGTACTTTGCCTGTTTATCTCCAGGTCTTGCTTGCTGACGAGGAGAAAATCTCAGAGCCTCAAGGCAATGAACCAATTTCTTGTTAAGAGTATTCTCTAATAATCTATGTGGCACTTTAGTTTCCATGTGTGCCTATATAGGACAGGTTTTATTTATGTACAATTAAAATGATCTTCCAGCATATCAAAATCTTCCAGCTTCCCTATGAGTCATTTCTGGGCAGCACCAATGGCGTTTACTGCTCTCTGCTGTTACTGTGGTGTGTTTTGTTTAGGCAAGAGTTGGCAGTGAAGAAAACGGTCATCTCTTCTTCTTCTTCTTCTTCTTTTTTTTTTTTAATAGGGAAAAAAGTATATTAGATTCAAATTGGAATTCTTTATTTTTGGTCTTCTAAACATATTTTAGTTATTTAAGAAAATTTTTCTCTATTAGAGTACTAAAAAAAAAAAAAGACTTGCCAGATCTAAAAACATTGTTATTATTAGTAAAATTTACTAGAATTTTAGAGCTTGACATGGTCAGTCATGCTTAAATTGACTGTGGCATTAGAGGTCATCTGAGATTATCTTCATCTTGATTATTTGAGTTGTTTCTTGGCCTAGGATATTGTGCTATACTCATGCTTTTTGGGTTCTTATGAATGTAATTAAACTTGTTATGCCTGATAACTGCAAAAGTAGTGAGAACTTTGAAAGTGTCAGAAGGAAGAGGCATGTGGTTATGATGGAGATTAAAATAATGATAAACTACCCATATGGAATGAACTTTTTGAAAAA
Source organism: Vespertilio murinus (assembly GCA_963924515.1). Taxonomy (NCBI): domain Eukaryota; kingdom Metazoa; phylum Chordata; class Mammalia; order Chiroptera; family Vespertilionidae; genus Vespertilio; species Vespertilio murinus. The sequence goes on from OZ004707.1 coordinate 68,722,107, forward strand.
GGAACAGTTCTGAAGGAATAAGTGAAAAATTGAGAAAAATGTTTGCCTTTCAGTAAACATAGGGGGAATGTAATTGATGAAATGAGGGGAAAAGTAATCAAGAACAATGGCTCTCAACCTGGATATTCATTAGAATCATCTAAGGAACTTTAAAAATCACAGTGACTGCCCTAGCTGGTTTGGCTCAATGGATAGAGCGTTAGCCTGTGGACTAAAAGGTTCCGGTTTCAATTCTGATTAAGGGCACATGCCAGGGTTGTGGGCTCTGTCCCCAGTGCAGGGCATGCAGGAGGCAGCCAATCAATGATTTTCTCTCATCATTGATGCTTCTATCTTGCTCTCCCCTCTCCCTTTCTCTCTGAAGTCAATAAAAATATATTAAAAAAAATCACAATGTCTGGGGCCTAATATTTAACAAGTAAGCCAGAATTTCTATAGATGAGGCCCAGGTATCAGTATTTAGTAAAGGTCTTTTGGTGATGCCAGTGTATATTCAAGGATGAGAACTGTTGGGTTATATATGACATCACTAGATGTTCTTTATTGTATTGTTCATTTAACAAAAGACTAGAAGTTGGTAGAATTTAAAGGCTAAACCTGGTGTACTTTTACTAATAAAACTTATCAAGTCACTGTGGTTTCAAGGCTAGTTTGCATATGCATAATATCAAAATGAGTGTTCAAATGGCATACTATAGCTACTAGGAAATTCTACATGACATTTGGCCACTTGTAGAAATACATATCCTATATAATAAAAGGGTAATATGCAAATTTACCCTAATGGCAGAACAACCGGTCACTATGATGTGCACTGACCATCAAGGGGCAGACACTCAATTCAGGAGGTCTGCTCAGCCACAATCCAGACAGAGGCAGTGGAGGCAGCCTCTCCCACCTCCTTGGCAGCACTACGGATGTCCTGACTTTAGCTTAGGCCCTCTCCCCTTAAGCCACAGTTGGACATTCCCTGAGAGCTCCCAGGCTGCCAGAGAGATGTCTGACTGCCAGCTGCGGCCTGATCTCCTGGGGAGCCGGCGTAAGCCGGCAAGTGGACATTCCCTGAGGGGTCCCAGACTGCGAGAGGACACAGGCTGGGCTGAGGGACCCTCTGAGTGCATGAATTTTTGTTTACCGGGCCTCTAGTAGTATATATTATAACAAATAGAGGAACCTGATCTGTTTTGGAAAAAGGTGTCCAAAAGAACAGGCAATGTAGCAAGGAGAAGAACAATGAGTTTGCCTAGTTTTAAAGATTCAATGCACGATTCATCTTCTTTAGTTGGTGGTAATAAACTTAAATCTAAATCTCTCTTAATTCAAGTTGGACTTAAGAGACATCCTTTCAGTGTTTACTTATTCCTAAATAGAATAAAGTCTATACAAACTTAGAAAACCCTTTATGGATTAATCATCTTGATGTGCAAAAGGCATTCATTCCTAATTTCATGCTGCTCTGATTTATTGCCATTTACTACCTGCTAAATAATGGTTTCCCCCAACCCATAAGAGTTGGTATAGATTTTTATCCTTATTGTAATACAAAGTTATTTCAAGTTTTTTCACTATCAGAAAGCCTTCCAGTATAGATTAAGTAAACTGGAGCTCTGCCCATGGTATTTATTGAGTTGGGAAAGCAAAATAGCCCAATAGTAAATTTAGTCCATTTTATATTTTAACTACTTCTTGTATATTATTACTGTTACACTTGATTTTTTAAAAGACTTTTCTTGGGAAAGCTGTATTATATTGTTTTCATGAGTTAAATATATATATATATTTTTGGCGTTTTGTTAAAGATGGCTTTTTTAGTTTCCTTTAGTGGACATTTTCTTAGTTATGGGAATATTTATTTACAATAGATCTGGTATACAGTATGTCTACATTTTGTAAATGAGGAAAGGCACAGGGAATGGGTGAGATTCCCAGGTTAGTGCTGCAGCTAGAACCAGAAACAGGGTTTCTGAATCTTTATTTATTTATTTTTATTAATCCTTAGCTGAGAATATTTTTGCATTGATTTTTAGAGAGTGGAAGTGATGTTGGGGCTGGGGGGCAGAGGGGAGAGAGAGAGAGAGAGAGAGAGAGAGAGAGAGAGAGAGAGAGAGAGAGAGAGAGAGAAGAAAGATAGACAGAGAGATAGAGTGAGAAGCATTGATGTGAGAGAGACACATTGATTGGTTGTCTCCCACATGTGCCCCAATCAAGGTGGGGGATCAAGCCTGAAACTGAGGTATATGCCCTTGACTGTTATTAAAACTATCCTCAGTCCAATGCTCTATCCACTAAGTCAAACTGGCTAGAGGTTTCTGATTCTTTTAAAACCTTCTTATTATAAACCTAGAGGCCTGGTGCATGAAATTCATGCATGGGATGTGGGGGTCCTCTCATCCAGCCTGCACCCTCTCTAATATGGGACCCCTTGGGGAATGTCCGACTGCTGGTTTAGACCTGATCTCTGGGCCTCCATCAAGGTATCCCGGGCTGCCATAGAGATATCTGACTGCCAGCTTACACCCGATCCCCTGGGGAGCAGATCTAAACTGGCAGCCGGACATCCCTCTCACAATCCTGGCTCCTAATCACCTACCTGCCTACCTGCTTGGTCGCTCCTAATTGCCCTCCCTGCCAGCCTGATTGCCCCTCACTGCCTCTGCATGCCAGCTTGATCATCCCTAACTACCCCCTCGGCTGGCCTGGTTGCCCCTAACTTCCCCCTGCCTCTAGGTTGTCCCCAACTGCCCCCTCCCTGCTAGCCTGGTCTCTCCTAACTGATCCCCCTTCACCACCAGCTTGGTGATCCCTTACTGTACCCCATGCTGGCCTGTTGGTCTCCAATGCCCCCCCCCCCCCCCCCCCCCCCCCGCCTGGTTGCCCCACACAGCTTGCTTGTTCAGTTGTTTGGTCGTCCCTCACTAATCCCCCTGCCAGCCTGGTCATAGGCAACCATCTTGTGAGGGTTAATTTGCATATTACCTCTTTATAAAGAGGACTAGTTGTGGGGTCCCTCAGCCTGACTAGTTATTGGGGCCTATTGAGGCCATCTTGCCCAGTCCCAATTGGGGCCGATTGGGGCTGGCCAGCCAGGGGGAGGGACTGTGGGAGGTTGGCCAGCCATGGGAGGTTGGCTGTGGGAGTGAACTGACCACCAGGAAGCAGCTCCTGTGTTGAGCGTCTGCCCACTGGTGGTCTGCACATCATAGCGACCAGTCGAATAGTGGTTTGGTTGACTGGTTGTAAGCTTTTATATATATATATATATATATATATATATATATATATATATATATATATATATATTTCACAGTTGTAGAAAACACCCAAAAACAAAGCTTTTATACACACACACACACACACACACACACACATATACACACACACACACACACAGTTGTAGAAAACACCCAAAAACAAGTATGTAGTTTAATGAATTATTATGAGGAGAAAGCCACCAAGATCAATAAACAGAATCTTGCCAGCCATCCTTGGAAACAGGAAGCCTTCAGCTACTCTATGCCAGTCTCTAAACTCTATTATTTTTTTTTTCTAGAAATAATTATTGTCTTGACTTTTTACAGGTATTGCTTTCTTGAGTTTTATAGTTTTAACATCCAGAAGTGCATAACCAGGTGCCATAATTTATTCTTGCTTATATTTTAAAATTTTGAATATCTTTAAAGGTTTTAAGTCATTAGGTTCCCTATCCTTTCCTGATTTTATCCAAGATAGTCTGGATTTTGTTGATTGTATACTCATGGTTAAGCTCAGATGGTTCTTTTTGTATTTCCTACAAAGCGGCAGCTATTTCCAGGCTTGATCCCTTTGGCAAGACCATAAGAAGTATTATGATCTGTTATCAGGAGGTACTTTGTTTGTCTTATAATTAAAATTCTGTAACTTCATTTTCATTTATTACTCGAAATACATTTCTAAAGAGACTGTTTCTCAAATACTGAATATCTCATGATTTAGAACATTTAGGATAAATAGTTGATATATTTATGTTTATTTGCCAATTTTCAAGACACTGAGTTAGTTCCTTATTCTTTGAAGGTGATCAATAATTTTTAATAACAGTTATTCTCAGTAAAGTTCAAATTATCCAATATCTGACTAGTGGGACCTTGCCTAGTTGGCTTCTGGTCATTTGGGTATGACTCTGTAGTTTTGGGTTGTTTTGTTCCTATCTGGTAAGGTAAGATGATCCAGGTTCTCTTTTCTCACACTATACTGGGACTCAGTAATTTCCATTAGTGGCAAACGATATTTTAAAGTCAGTCTGGGGATTGAGGATACTTAAAGCTAGTGGGTTAATTAATCACTGTTTGTAGGTCTCTTTGGTGGAGAGAGACCAAAAGAAAAGTGTATGTATGTGTATTAACATTTTTTTTGTATGTGCTGTCCATGTCATCAACTCTTGTTGTTGTGCTGTATCTACTTTGAGCATATAGTTATCACATTTTATATACTTTCTTCTTTCTAGTCTTCATTTGCCTTTACTTCTATGAATAACTGTATTAATCCACTTTAAATCTTCTATGAGTAACTGTATTTTAATGCTCATCACCAGTCCTTAATGTTTCTCTAGCCATTTGTTTGTCTGAAGTTTGGTCTTTAGTAGATTTCTTTGAAGGGTTCTAATTTCTGAGTTTTTTATGTAGATAATACTGTGCTTCCCCGAAAATAAGACATCCTCCGAAAATAAGACCTACTTCATGGAAAAATAATACATCCCCTGAAAATAAGACCTAGCGAATCTTTGGGAGCAAAAATTAATATAAGACACTGTCTTATTTTCGGGGAAACAGGGTAGTAAGTTTCCTTTATTGTTTAGTCACTTTCACTATATGTATATATATTTGGCTCACATGTTTTTTCCCTTAGGATCTTACATATAGTATACCATTTTTCTTTTAGCATGAAGCACATCAACATTTCTGTCAAAAGGACTGCTGATAAATAACTTTTATTCTTTATAGGTAGTTGGCTCCTCTTATTTAGAAGTCTGAGTTGGGATAATAAAATAAGCATTCTACTCTTTCATTATGTACTTGCTTTGGTTTTCTTCAGGGATTACTGTATGTTGGGTTTCTAATTATCCTATATAATAAAAAGGGAATATGCAAATTGACCATCACTCTGCCACAAAAGATAGTGGCACCCACAGCAGGAGGCGGGGTTTTCCTAACACAAGATGGCTGCATTCACAGCAGAGACCAAGTTCCGGTTAATGAGCTATCAGCAGGGACCTGAATCTGCCTATGCCCCCTTTGGGCTTGACAGGGAACCTCAGGCCACTTCTCTCACCCTGGCGCCAGGCTTGGGAACCTCAGGCTGGGACCCCCACCCAGCAGGAGTAGATGGGGGGCTGACTGGGTCTGAGTCTCGTGTGATTTTGATGTGCACATGGGTGGGTAGCGATTGACTCTTGGTCCTGTGGTGTGCCCCAGATTCTGACAGGAGGAAGGTGTTCATATACATTTTACTAATTTTCTTTCATCTCTGACACTTCTATTATAGATAAAGGGCAAATAGCAATATTAAAATATTTTCTCTAATTAATCTTTTAATGTGCATAAATTTCATGCACTGGGCCAGTAGTCTTCAATATGTATCTTACTCTTCCTTTCTTTATAACTGGAAAAAAATAGTTTTTTGTTCTTCTAGTTTAGTTTTGTTTTCCCTCTGAGATTATTTTTTTATTTAATATCTATTTTTTTCTTGAGTCCTCTCCTCAATTTTGAGTTTTTCTAATTCTGCTTTAAGTATTCCCCCCCCCCCCCCCATGTTTTGTATATTCTCTTAAGGTGTCAGCTCACTTTGAAATTGGAAGTTATAGATTTCCATGTTTAATGGATTTGTTTTTGTGGTGATCTTTCCTCTTCTGTAGGAATGTTCTCCTTCATTTAGATTTCACATTCAGCACTTTCTCTGCAATGTGTGGGGTCCTGCCCTAGAACGAAGCCCTGCCAGCTCAGTGTTGGGAGTTCGTAAGAACATAGATTGCTCCAGTCTTTTGTGTGCTCTCACAGTTGGGGTAGGCCAAACTCCAGCCAATTTCTTAAACTGGCCTGTTATTTCTAATTAATATCTCTGGGTTATTTTGTAGTTCTCCTGTTTTCATATTCTTCAGACACTTGATTGCTTTGTCTGCTGCTTCCCACACAGATGTTGATACTGTGCAGATCTAGTGGCTATTGGTGATTTGTCTCCAGCTGTTTGTATTTTGAGGATCATGGAGATACAGGCATACCTCACAGATATTGTGGTCCAGTTCCAGACCACCTCAGTAAAGCGAATATTGCAATGAAGCAAGTCATGTGAATTGTTTGGTTTCTTAGTGCATATAAAAGTTATATTTACTTTATGCTGTAGTCTATTAAGTGTTCAATAGTATTATGTTTAAAAAACATTGTACGTACCTTAGGTAAAATATAATTTGCTGAAAATGCTATCATCCATGCCTATTGGAAAAATAGATTTTGCTCAAGGTAGAGTTGTCACAAACCTTCAATTTGTTTAAAAAAAAAGTGTGAAGCACAATAAAACAAGTACCTTGTTTCTCAGTATTGGGATTTTGGATTTGTTATTTGCTTTTTAGTTGGTTTGTTTCTTTTTCTGTGGAGATCTAGAGAGTTTCAAAAACTAGACTGTTGTTGCCATCTGCTCATATTCTCTAGTCTTCTGATTTTGAATCTCATATTCTTCTCTTTTCCCCCCGTCTATGCCCCGTTTATGTCTTTGTTTAAAATACAATTCTGGTTTATTAGCGTTCCTCCTCTCACTTGCCCCCACACCCCATTGATTTTAAGGGAGAAATTATGATATATTAAGAATTTGCTCTATAACTTTAACTGATAGCTCAAGGTTTTGATGTTTAACCTTTAAACTTTCATCAAACCTCTTAATGTTCTATGACCAGCAAATAGATTTAAATAAAACACTAGTTTTAGTCTTAATTTCTATATTTGTGCAGTGCTATTATCATATAATTTCAATAAGTTATGCAGAATGCATCCTTTTTTTTTTATATCCCAGTGATAGGGAGAAAATTTAGACTGTCCTTCAGTACTTTACCCCACCCCTGGAAAAATAGGTCTCAGCTGCTTGTGTGTGTCTATAAATTAGTGAGTGTGTTAAATCTATCACAGCATGAAATCACTTCAAACGCTGTGAAAGACTGTCTTAAAGAATTTAAATTGATTGCAGATGTTGGTGCAATTAAGCAGGCCTGATGAGCTCAGAATCCTGTTTCTCAGTTTTGAATATCAATGCATTTAAAAAAATTATAGTGATGTACTCCATGTAAACAGAGTTCATAGGAATCTGAGCATTTTTGTCACCTTGTTTTTAAAAATAATTCAGCAACAAAAAGTGAAAAGTGAATTGTGACCCTTTGTGCAGATTCATGTATCTCTTAGAATCAAGATGTATTATTCATCTTATGTAGTTCTGAGCCATCCTTAACCAATTAGAATTGACTTTGAATGATTATTTACTTTAAAAAAAATTCATTTGTTTAGCAATTTGCTTATCTACATTTTGTGCCTATATTTCATTTAAAAAGTATTCAATGTACAGGGAGTTATTCCTAGTTTTAAGAAGAAAAAAATGAGTATAAAAAGATAGTTAATAAAAACATAGGACTTTTTTTCACCCTTGAGGTTAGATCTTTTGCGTAGTAGAACTCTGCTTTAGTGTTTTGACTTTAAACTGCTGAAATGTAAAAGGAAGTTTTCTAATTATTAAAATATAATCTATTGGGTTGCAGATTAGAAAGTGAAATCTGAAACAAGACTGAAACAAGATTAAGTAGAGTGTACAGTGTGTTCATTTTCAATTTATTTCAAATTGATCCATGCACATTAAGTAATTAAACTCATCAATTTCTGTTACACATTGTAAAGGGTTATGGACATTAGGACTTTAATATATATATATATATGTATATATATATATATATATATATATATATATATATATATATACACATACACACACACACACACACAGTAGAGAAATGAACTACAAAAATGAGTGGTTTTATTTAGCTAATTTTTAGTACTAAGAAAATTATTGAAATATAATTTGAAGTATTATAACATTGATGATTTGAAATAGGAACAAAGAATACATTAAATTTTTCTAGAGGGTTTGATTTGATAATATTTTTATTTCACTCATCATGGCAGATTATAATTTATTTTTAGTAGTTTAGAATTCAGCTTTGTTACTTGTAGTTTTGTTATTTCAGAAAATTCAGTTATCTCTTTTCAGACTTAGTTTACTGAATAATACAATTTAGGAGTGTTTGTATGAGAACCTAGGCAATGGGAAGTAGGGCAATCTATATATACAGAAGCCTAAGCGACAGAACAGCCAAACGACCCATCACTATGACATGCACTGACCACCAGGGGGCAGAAGCTCAATGCAGGAGCTGCCCCCTGGTGGTCAGTATGCTCCCACAGCCAACCTTCTGCAGCTAGCCAACCTTCTGTAGCCGGCCAACCTCCTGTGGTCCCTCCCCCTGGCCAGCCAGCCCTGATCTGGGCGAGAAGGCCCCAATGGCCCCAATTGCCAGCCAGGCCAAAGAATCCCAACCATGCATGAATTCGTGCACTGGGCCTCTAGAAATTAAAGTCTCTTAAGTTATCTTGGTATACTAACTTGAAATTGTATTACAGTTTAAAGTGTGAAATGGGCCTGGGTGATGAATGCTTTAGCAGAAGCATTCTTAATTCTGACTCATATTGGAATAAAAAGTTGAATAAAAATATTAAAAATATTAAAATTGGACATTATAAAAAATAATACACAAAGTATTTTTTCCTAATTAAAATATTTATTACCCACCTCTCTTGAATAAAGTTTTTTCTTTTGAGTGGCTCCTACTTTGTTTTTCCCTACATCAGGCATACCCATGAAGCAGCTTATGTGGTAACCATTTGTGTGTTTTAATTTTTCACTAACAATGTATACTTGTAGAAGAGTCTACCTTCAAGTCTACCAAGAGATCAGTATGGTTTTCATAGTGAGATGTTTTCAATTATCTTACCCACTAGAGGCACGGTGCACGAGATTCATGCATGGGGGGTATGTGTCCCTCAGCCCAGCCTGCACCCTCTCCAATCTGGGACCCCTTGAGGGATGTAGGACTGCCCGTTTAGGCCTGATTCTGATGGAATTGGGGCCTAAACGGGTGGGCGGACATCTCTCTCACAATCCACAACTGCTGGCTCCCAATCGCTCGCCTGCCTCTGCCTGATTGTCCCTAATCAATTCTGCCTTCCAGCCTGATCACCCCCTAACCACTCCCCTGCCAGCTTGATCGATGCCTAACTGTTCCCTGGCTGGCCCGATTGCCCTCTCCTCCTGGCCTGATCACCCACAGCTGCTCTCCCCTGAAGGTCTGGTCCCCCCAGTTGTCCTCCCCAGTAGGCCTGGTCCCCCCAAATGCCCTCCCCTGCAGGCCTGGGTCCCCCCAACAACTGCCCTCCCCTGTAGGCCATCTTATGTCCATATAGGGGAAGCCATCTTGTGTCTTGGAGTGATGGCCAATTTAGATATTACTTTTTTATTAGCTAGGATACCTAATTTGGAAACATGTTTTTTAAAGCAACTCACCTTAATTTTGTTTTTTCTAAGCATTAAAGTCATTTATCACAGAAACAGGTTTTTTCTTTCTCATACAATTAAGGATAACAGTTATTATCACATTTCATAAACAATTTGGGGTACAAAACAATCAACTCTTGGTATTCACAAAAATCAGTTCATAGGTGCAACTGTCCAGCATGCTTGGGTGTCTGTCACTGAATGTCATGAAATAATGGAGAGACGATGTCTATCTCTTAGCACTTTACTTTGGTGAATTTTATCTTTTTCTTCCTTTTTTCTCTGCACTGGGGTCATTAGAAATACATTTTTCTGTAATTTTAACATTTCCCCCCCCCCCCTACTTGATTGTTCTATCAGTCAAACAGTTAGACATGATTGACTCATCTCAGATTGACTCCAAGAAAAATAGGAGCATATTGGCTCATGCATCTGAGTTGCTCTGGGGTATACAGGCTTTAGACAGGCCTAGACCTAAGTTTTCAATGACATAAGTACCCGTTCTTTATTTCTTAACACTGTTTTACTTTCTTGGCTTAATTTATGAAGGCTTCTTCTATGGTAAATCTAGATGGATAGCAGAAGTTTCTAACTTATCTCCTATATTTTATATCACTAGTATTCAAAATTTTAGATCACTTACCCTATCAATTTAAAAAAATTGATCACAGAGGGGAGACAACAAGATGGCGGCAGAGGTAAAAGCCTAACTGCAGCCACACTCAACAATTTCAAAAAATACAACTAAAATATAGAGTGACACTATCCAGAACTACAGGAAAGTTGACTGACTGGGAATTCTACAACTAGAAGGAAAGAGAAAACCAGAAGGAAAACCAGAGGAGCTGTAAAAGCTTAAGGTACGGAGGCACCGTGCATGCAGGGAGAGAATGGAGCCGGAGAGGAGGGGCGGCTGAGTGCCTGGCTGGCGTTCCCTAGCGGGAAGGAGATAAAAGTTCCAGACCTTGCTGAACCCCAACTCCGACTGCACTGAACCCCAGTTCTGGGCGAGACCCTGGGGTCCAGGCTCATACAGAGGGAATCTGGGCTGTAAGGCGGAAGCTCAGCGGAGCTGCGAAAGGCAGAGCCCCTGAGTCACCCACATTTGCTCGCAGAGGACGGACTGTTCCTTGAGCTACTGAATTGCCCCAGCGGGAAGGACTCAAAAGCTCAGGACTGTTCTGAGCCCCAGTTCTGACAGCACTGAACCCCAGTCCTGGGCAAGACCCTCGGGCTCCAGCCTCATACAGAGGGAATCTGGGCTGTAAGGCGGAAGCTCAGCGGAGCTGCGAAAGGCAGAGCCCCTGAGTCACCCACATTTGCTCGCAGAGGACGGACTGTTCCTTGAGCTACTGAATTGCCCCAGCGGGAAGGACTCAAAAGCTCAGGACTGTTCTGAGCCCCAGTTCTGACAGCACTGAACCCCAGTCCTGGGCAAGACCCTCGGGCTCCAGCCTCATACAGAGGGAATCTGGGCTGTAAGGCAGAAGCACAGGGGAGAGGCGAAAAGCAGAGCCCCTGAGTCGCGCACATTGCGCGCACAGAGGACAGACTGTTGTTTGGGCCGCAAGATTGCCCTAGCGGGAAGGAGACATAAGCTCCGGACTGTTCTTAACCCCACTTCCAACTGCTCTGAACCCCAGTTGTGGGCTTGTTGGGGGAGAGACTACACTGTCTGGTAGCGGGCGAAACTCTAGAGTGCCTTTCTCTCAGAGGTGCATGCAGCGCATACCAAAGGACACTGAGGTACACTGAGTCTCAGGAGCCTCTGAGGGCGGGGCTAACCAGAAGCCAAGGCTGTAGGCTCCACCCAGAAACTCTGCCCCATCCAAGCTGAACTCAGAGAGGCTTTTGCAGGTTTCCAAGTCTAGTGGAATAAGGTTGTCTCCTGGCATAGACACAGCTGATCCTCCCAACCTACCAACTCAGGGAAGCAGCGAAAATGCCGAAACGAGGAAACAGATCACAAACGAAAGAAATGGAGGACAAAAAGCGACTGGATATAGAGTTCAAAGCCACGCTTATAAGGTTGTTCAACAATCTCTTAGAAAAGGCGGATAAAATAAATGAGACCTATGAGGATATGAAAAGGGATCAACTAGAAATAAAGAATACATTCTCTGAAATAAAAAATATTATACAGAGTCCTAAAAACAGATTGGAAGATTGCAAGAATCAAGTCCAATATTTGGAACACAAAGAGCCAGAGGACACTCCTCCGCAGAAGCAAGAAGACAAGAGAATCCAGAAAATTGAAGATGGTGTGAGAAACCTCTGGGACAACTTCAAGCGAACCAACATCAGAATTATGGGCATCCCAGAAGATGACAGAGAGCAAGATACCGAAAACATATTGAAAGAAATAGTGACAGAAAACTTCCCCCACCTGGGGAAAGAAAAAGACTTACACGTACATGAAGCACACAGAACCCCAAACAAAAGGAATCCAAAGAGGACCACACCAAGACACATCATAATTAAAATTCCAAGAGCTAAAGACAAAGAGAGAATATTAAAAGCAGCAAGACAAAAGCAGGTAGTTACCTATAAAGGGGCACCCATACGACTGTCAGCTGATTTCTCAACAGAAACCATGCAGGCCAGACGGGAATGGCAAGAAATATTCAAGGTGATGAATAACAAGAACCTACAGCCAAAAATACTCTACCCAGCAAAGCTATCACTCAGAATCGAAGGCCAGATAAAGAGCTTCACAAATAAATTTAAGCTAAAGGAATTCATCACTGCCAAGCCAGAATTATATGAATTGCTAAAAGGGGTTCTTTAGGAAGAGGAAGAAGATAAAGATAAAAATTATGAACAAACACGTAACTATCAACAAGTGAGTCTAAAAACCAAGGGAAGTAAAAATCATGATGAACAATATTAACTGGTGAATATAATAGAATCAGAGGTATGGAAGGGGAGTGGACTGATGATTCTCGGGGAAATGGGAAGTGGAGCGGGGCGGGAAGAGACTGAACATAAACTGCACCTATGGATGAGGACAATGGGGGATGGGGAAAGGGCAGAGAATTGAATGGAAACTTGGTGTAGGGGAGCAATTGGGGGGGGAATGAGGAACATTTGTAATATTATGAACAATAAAGATAGTTAAAAATAAAATAAAAAATAAAAGGTAAAAAAAAAAATTGATCACATATGCCACTAAACTAGCAATTGTTTATCATAAGCATGCTTATTGTATTAATTTTTCACATTTGTTACTAATTTTATATGTAAATATATTAATAATACTTTATCTTTAATACATAATATGAATTTATAATATTAAGATATAAAAGTATTACTATTTCACTTGATAATTTTGATTCCTATTTTTGTTTCATTGCCACATTTAGCTATGCTATATTCATCTCATAAACTGATTAATGTGCCTTCTTTTTTTACTCACCATTTTTATAAATAACAATCTACAATTTGATGACTTGTTATTTTCAAGACCTATACAATGGACTCCCACGTAGGGAGGGGGAAAGGGTCTCCTTGTCCAGGCCGTGATATTTTGTGGAAGAGCCACAAGTTTGCTGACCATGGCTCTAAGCTAATAGAAACTGGTATATAAAAATCTAAATTTCTCTGAAACCAGTTTGGCTCAGTGGATAGAGCGTCGGCCTGCAGACTGAAGGGTCCTAGGTTTGATTCTGGTCAAGGCCATGTACCTTGGTTGCGGGCACTTTCCCACTAGGGGATGTGCAAGAGGCAGCTGATTGATGTTTCTCTCTCATCGATACTTTTAACTCTCTATCCCTCTCTACCTCTCTGTAAGAAATCAATAAAGTATATTTTAAAAAATCTAAATTTCATTTTAATTTACAATTTCAAATATTATTAAGGAGAAAACATTCTTGCATTCTCTCCTCTTTTTATAAGCTGGTATATATAGGAAACCAAATGAGAGTTTCTTACTTGGTTTGTTGGATGATCCACTATGAAGATAATGGGGTGTGTGCCCATAATATTTTAGGCTTTTACTGTTTTAACTATTATCATACTTCATGTAATTATCCATTCGACTAATGTGATATACTAGAAGCTCCATGAAGTAAGAGCGGACCTGGTGCAGCACAAACTGTGTATTATGTTTCTGGCACACTCCCCTTTCTTGGGGAGTGGCCTTTCTGAAGAACTTGGGCACTGTGCACTGCCTCCCCCTATAGTACATGCTCAGTAATATTGGAGGGCTCTGAAATTACTCAGGCCATATTTTTTTAAAAATTAAAATAAATTCATTTTATCTTGAGCCACACTTGATTTTGGTGTACATGTGTAATCTCTTTGGTCATTTTAATATGAGTTTCATTATCTGTTACATTTTGATATTTTTTCTAATTTTATTATCTGAGCTTAATTGTAATTTAAGCTTTGGGGATATTTATGGTTGGCAAACTATCTCCCCCAACATTCACTTTTTGTAAGGTTACCTTTTTGAGGAGAATTTGATAGGAACTGGTATTCTCATTTTATTTCCTCACTTTAAATTTTAAAGCTTTCAATTTTATAGTTCATGATCTTAATATGTTTTCCCCTGTCATTTTTGAGAATTTTCATAGGACACAAAGGTTATTTAAATAATCAAAATGATTAGAAATTCTAAGATCAACTTGTTTAGTAATCAAGTAACATTCCAAGTATCATCCATTTATTCATACACTCAAATTTAAAATGATTAAAATCAAAGATACAACTTAAGAAAAATAAGAGTATCACTTAATGAGGTGGTCTTCAACCAACACCGAATAATTTCTCACTGTCTTATTGCTTTGTTCTTCAATAAAAAAGTTATGTAATCTCTACATACTTTCACCTTAGCAGTTCTGTAGAAGGAATGCTTTACTTATGAGATCCTATCATAATTCAAATGTCATCTTAATGCAAAATGAATAAATACAAAATGTATGAATGAATAGAATGTCGTTACTTTTGCATAATATTTTCTTTAAGGATTAATAAAACTAAAGTTAAGAATTTGCTAATTGGGGATATATTAAATAAAGGTATTAAAATATAACAATTTTAATCTCATTTAAAAAATAATGCATTGTTACAGAAAATTTAGAAAATATATGACATCATAAGAGAGGAAAAAACAATACCGTACTAACTCAAGATGAAGCATCCAGCTAAAATAGTAAAATTGTTTTGATATTGAAAAAGCCTCAAAAGAATTATTATAACAGTGAAACTAAGGTTTCTGTAGCAGAAGTATTAAATGTGACTTTTCCTATTTTGTCAGAGTTTTGGCAGAAGTTCAAAGGCTGAGGAAAGCAGGTACGGGGATACTATGGCCTTGAAAATAGATTGTGAAACCAATTGTACTGTCATTAGCTCATCCCTCACTTCTAGGCTATATAAGGATAGGTTCACAAATATATTAAAATGGAGAAGCTTTCTCTGAAGAGAGAGCTGTCATCGTGCAATGGCATTCTCTCCAACTCTTTGTGAGGGAGTAGACTCAGAGCCACACAGAGTGAACCTTTGAGAGAACCTCTCAGAGGTTGACTGTATCCTTCCAGTGTGTGAGTGTGTGTGTGGGGGGGAGAAGAGGTGGGAGAACTGCAAATGGTAGGCTGTGTGAGCTTCTGTGTGGCAGAACAAGGAGAAAGGTCTAGAGTCTAGACTTTCTGTGGGGAAAAGTTTGACTTGCACCAAACATTGACTTCTAAGAAGGTAGTTGACTTTGTGTTGTCTTGGGAGGAGTTTTGTCCAAGGGAACCACCAGCACATGCAGTGTCCCCAACAGAGAGAGTCTTTGTAAGGCTAGACTGCAAATCTCAGCAACGAAGTCTTGAATAATCCACAATGTATCGCACAGAAGAGAACAGCATTTGCATTTCGGCCACATCCAAGGACAGTAGCACCAAAGTGCAACAGTGCTACCTGATTATAGCAGTTTTCTGTATCTTAACTCTCTTCTTCCCCCTTCTCTTCAGCCTTGAAGGTGCTGGAGGAAACCTGATGAGTAGGGATCATGGATTGAAGAATAAGATGGGAAAATGGTGTAGGATCTCAGCTCTGTTCAACACTATAGATTTCCCAGTCTGAGTAAGGGCTATACTGAGGAAGGGGAGACATTTTAGGTTAGTTAGGATTGAAGTTTTAGCCTGGGCTGGGTGGCTCAGTTTATTGGAGTGTTGTCCTGTACACCAAAAAAGTTTGCAGATACATATCTAGGTTGAGAGTTTGATCCCTGGTTGGAGAGCATGTAGGAGGCAACCAATGTTTCTCTCTCTCCCTCCCTCCTTCCCTTCTCTAAATAAATAAATAAAAAATAATAAATAATTTTTTTAAGTTTTATTAGCTTCACTCTTTCTCACTGGCCTGGAAAAATATGAAATGCAGAATATTATTCTGAGGTGATATTACTAAAAATAACTTTTGAGTCAGAGAGTGTAAATAAGTTTAAGTCCAAAAATTGTAAAGCAAAAGATGGGTACATGTGTTAATGTAACTAAAAACATCCATATGGATGGTGATGGGGAGAGAGAGGGAGGAAACAAAGTTATAATAAATAAAACACTGCAAGAAAATATTTGCTGTATATAACTAATGTGTAAAGAACACCTACAAGTCATTAGGAAAAAGATGAATAACCCAATAGGAAAATTTTTAATACACATAGGCAATTTACCCAAGAAGAAATACAAATGGCAAATAGCTCTTTGAAAACATGTTCAATCTCAATATGTAAATTAAAATAGGTATGGAGGGCATTTTTCAACTGTCAAAGTAGAAAGGCTAAATAAGATTGCTGACAGTGTTTGGTGAAGGTGCGGAAATATATAGCAATGCATCCTTCTTCGATTATAATTTGGCAGTATATATAAAAATAAAAAAAGTGTATTCCCTAATCATCTAACAATTTCACTCTTTGAATCTATTTTTATAACAGTAACTTGAACTTGGAAAGATCTATGTATGAGGTTGTTCCTTGGAGCATTGTGTAAAATGTCAAATTTAAAACTACCAAAATATTCATCAGTAGAGAAGTGATTAAGTAATTTACAACACATTTATGCAGTGATGGATAATACAGTCATGAAAATGAATGAATTAACACTGCTGGTGTGGCTCACAGATTGTGTGTCGACCCAGAAACCTAGAGGTCAAGATTCGATTCCCAGAAAGGGCACAAGCCCAGATTGTGGGCTCAGTTCCCAGTGAGAAGCATGCAGGAGGCAGCTGGCCGATGTTTCTATCGCTCTTTCCCTCTCCCTTCCTCTCTTTCTAAAAGATAAATAAAAACATTAAAAAAATGAATGAATTAGATATGATTTGGAAAGTTAGCCAATATAAAAAACAACATAGAAATATGTGTATGGGATGAAGCAATTTTTGTTTTGTTTAAAGTTGTGTGATTACATATATGTATATATATATATATATATATATATATATATATATATATATATATATGTGAATAAATAGGTGCCTAAGAATATCTGCCCAATTAAAGGAAATCTCTTGCTAGATTCCCATCAAATTTGTAAAATTCATTTGCACTGTTTGTCTCAGGCAAAAGATTGGAGAAATGGAGGCACAAATTCCCATTTCCTTCTGTACTTAAACAAAAAGGACTAGTGGGATTACAAGTGAACTTTTGAAATTTTATTATTTAAAATACATTTTTATTGATTTCAGAGATGAAGGGAGAAGGGGGATAGAGATGGAAATATCAATGATGAGAGAGAATCATTGATCAGCTACCTCCTGCATGCCCCTACTAGGGATCAAGACCTCAATGCCGGCATGTGCCCTTGACCAGAATTGAACCCGGGACGTTTCAGCCCACAGGTCACTACTCTATCCATTGATTTTCCAAAATACTGTGTATTTTCCCTTATGGGAAAAGGGACCACATTACTTCTGATTTTTGGTTGTGGCGAGGAGTGGGTGCTGAGCTTCAATGCCTACTCCTTGATTGTAGGCTACAGTAACCATCTTTTCTTTGGTGTGCAAGAAACTTGAGGAAGCCCATGTGAAGAAGATAAGGTCTCTAGTACTTCAAGGAGCTCACAGTTCAGTAGAGCCAAAATGTGTAAGCAGGTGAGAAGAATGCAGTGGGCTCTCTGGGCCCTTAACTGTATGGTAAAGTCCTGGCTTATCGGCAGCATCACAGTGTAGAGAAGGCAGCAGACTCGGCTTTAGGGAGTGAATGCTTGAGATGGATCTCATCAGCATCTTAGCTGCTGTGGCTTCTTTCATCCAAGTTTTCAGCATTGGTACTGGAAAATGTCTTTTTACAATATTTTCTTAACAGAAATAAAATTGGATGTTGTTTCTAACAAGCAAATGCCATTTTTGTCTTGTTTGCTATGATGTAGATGGCCTGATAACATGGATCACATTTCATTTAGAAAAATAAAAAACAAATCAGCATACCCGATAGTATGCTACTTGCAAGGCCTTTAAAGATAACACAGATGCATTTTACATTCTTATAGTAAATTGGCACTCAATTAATAATCACTTTTGTTTACAGAACTTAAGTTTTGGAAACATCTGGATAAGTCTGTGAAAAATTTAAATGTTCAGTTTGTGATCATTGACAAATAGTGTTTATTAAGCATTTACCTGTGTATTATAATGCTGGATGCTGTCAGTACCACAATCAATGAAACATATAGGAAACCTGGAGACTTGGCTTACAGAAAAGGTAGATTACTCACTAAATATGTGAAAAGTATCACATATATTTGAAGCATTTCATGTGGTTTTTCTGTGCTCTAGAATTTATTACTTAAACTGATTTTTTCCTCTTTAATCTGAAAAATTAGGAACTAGATCTGATCACATCTAAGTTACTTTCCATTTCTGAAAAATGTTTTACTTCACCCTTTACCAGGATATCACTCAATTACAATCTCTGATTTTAAAGCCATTTAGTTATAAACTTCATATGTTAATCTTAATGACTTCAAAGGTAATGTATAGTCATTATGAAACATACATATACAGCAAAGAGGAAAACAAAACCATAATTTCTTCACCAAATATAACCGAACTGTTCATAAATTCCTTTTTTAGATTCTGAAAAATGAGTTTGAGAATATCAACCTCACAGGTGTTTATGAGGAATCAATGAAATATTTCATGTTTTCATTGCATGGGTGGTGTCTGGTATATGTCTTTGTTAAAGCAATTTTAATAATATGTCCTTTCTCTAGTAATTTTAAACGTATTGGCCTTATTTCTTATGTTTTTTCCTATTTATTTTAATACTGTCCTGATTATGTTCCAGCTTCTTATATTCTGAGGCTTATTAGAGATTCATAGTAACTGGTAACTTAGAGTTAGTAGTATAAGGTACTCTTGGATAAAAATACATTTGCCATCTTGTGCCTTTTGATATTTAGTTCCCATTTCAAGGAAAGTCTTAATGTTGCCAAAGTTAAGTTTTCAGCCATGTCTTCAATAGCAGTGAACAACTTAGTAAGAAGAGAGAAATGGTGGAGCCATAGTTGAAAGCCTCAGTTAAATGGGAGAGGAGGAGAAACCCAGTAGAGAATTAACCCCCAGTGATAAGCTGTTATAGTCATATCTGCATCTTTGATGTAGTACAGAGAGGTGGGGAAGAATTATATGTGGTAGGCTAGGATCCAAGTGGGAAAATACAACAGTGTTTGGCTTTCCAGAGAATGGGGGATGGGCACTGAGGAGAGACATAACGTTTAGGATGGACATTTGTAAGAGAAGCTCTGAGAGAGGTTAAATGGGACCAGTAACCAAAATTAATGAAATAGGTGCTGGGATTAGACTGATGGTGAAACAAGGGGCAAAGTCATATGGTAAGACTTGGGCAGAGAGGGATAGGTTTTTTTAAAAAAAGCTAATGGGTTTTGAACAGGTATTGAGAGAATAGAATATGAGTAAAATATCTGAAATCTCTTGAGGGCCCATTTGAGTTTGGATAATATGAACAAATACTAGTGCAGACTAATGTTTCCTAAATTCTGTTTCGTGCAAGAATCCCTTTTATAAAAATATAGTCTTACATAGATATCTTTCTTGCTCACTTCCCCCATCATATCTCAAAGGTAGAGGTGTATTCGTTTTGTTTGAGAAGGAGTATTGAGTCTTAGGGGTCAACTTCTGGTCTACAGAAGCCTAGAACTCTAAGGGACACAATGTAGACTGATAGGAGACAAGTAGAAAGTCCAGCAAAAGAAGATGATAAAAGCTAATTAGAAACTTTAAATCTTCTCTTGGGCACTGAAGAGGCTAGAAATAACACTGACTTGAGTAACCCTGAGGGTAAGGCGAGGCTAGGGAGCAAGTGAATATCAGAAGATCAAGTAAGAAGCAACAGTATATGACTAGGAAATCATTTAAAGAAAGAGACAACATGTGAAACTGAGGGGTTCACATTAAGCAAGAGCTTCCTTCTAGGAGTTTGGAAATGAGAAGAGAACATACACAAAAACAGTGTAGCATATGATTGGCTCTCATTCTGTCTTCATGCTGCCTGTGGGTATGGATAGCTTTGAGTCTGGTGTGTGCATTGGGAAGGAAGTCTGAGGATTCAAGGCACATTCTGCTTCTGGATTTGTGTGTGACCGTTGTATGAAGGGGTTGTTGGGAGGCATTCTCAGCATCTGATTTTGTGGGTTTTGCAAACATCACCAGATGTTTCACCAACTCTATTGCTGCCTTCAGTTGTGGATTCCAAGGTTCAAGGAGTGAGTTGTAATAGCTTGTCAAGGTTGTTTTTGTCCCAGAGTCAGAGAACTCTTCATACATCCTTCATGTCTGATTTCTCACTTATCTCTTCCAAGCATGAGATGACCTCAGCACAGGATGTTTGGGGCAGCAAAACATTGACGTAAATTTTGTCTTTCCTCATCACTAAATGCTTACTATATAGTTCAACTTTTTATTTCTCATCTTTCTCTAAATCTCAAGTGGAGAAATGTGAGAATTATCCTATCTAATAAAGAGGGAATATGCTAATTGACCATCACTCCATCACAAAGATGGTTGCACCCACAGCTGAAGCCAAGCTTCCATAAGGAGCCTTAACAAGCAATCAGCAGGGACCTGAGGCCATGCCCTCTCTTGCCCCTGTGGGGCTTGACAGGGGACCTCAGACTGCACTCCCCAGTTGGCAGGGCTTGCCAGGGGACCTCAAGGTGCTCTTCCCATCCTGGTGCCAGGCTAGGGGACCTCAGGCTGCTCCCCCTGCCCCAGCGCCAGGCTAGGGTCTTCAGGCCATGCCCCCACCAGGTGGAGCTTAACAGGGGACCCGAGGCCGTGGGCCCCCCTCAGGCTGTGCCAGGCCAGGGGACCTGCAGCTGCGCCCCTCTGCCTGGCTGGGCTTGACAGTGGACCCCAGGCTGTGCCCCCCACTCAGCAGGGCCTGACAGGGGATCTCAGGCTGTGCCCCCCACCTGGCAGGACTTGACAGAGGACCTCAAGGCATGCCCCCTGCCCCGGTCTGGGCTGGGGAACCTCAGGCCACGTTCCCCATCCTGGCGCCTGGCCAGGGGACCTGAGGCTACACCCCCTGTTGGGCAGGGCTTGACAAATGTGGGACTGGCCAGGTCTGGATCTAGCCCAGTGTGTGTGTGTGGGGTGGGGGTGGGGGGGTAGGGGAGGGCAGGTCTGGGTTTCAGGCCCATGTGGGTGGGCGGGGACTTGACTCTGGATCCTGAGGTGTGCCCCAGACTCTGACAAGAGAAAGGTTTTCATATACAATTAGTAAAATTGTATTCTCTGACACTTCTATTATAGAGAAAGGGCAAATAGCAATATTAAATTACTTCATCTAATTAATCCCTTTTTAAAGTGCACGAATTTTGTGTACTGGGTTACTAGTATAGGAATAAATCCTTTAGGGATCTGGAGAACAAACATGTAAAATTATAAATACTTTCTAAAATTAAGAACTAGCCATCATATCCATAACTTTCTGACCCAGTATCTAGCAGTGAAGCTTCCCTCACTTATGGTATAAAAATGATAAAACATTTAAAGGATAAAAATTGTGTGAAATTTTCTGTTAAGGGAAAGGACAGATTTATCAAATGGAAACTCTAAGTGTATTATTATCATAGTTCTTAGGAGTAATTGAAATAATACTGTCAATTCTACATAAATTTAAAAAACTCAGTGCTTTAAGAAATAATTACATTTTATTTTCCTTAAACTATGGAATGACAGTTTCTCTGTATAAATATGTGAATATTTAGACTCATAGCTAACAGAGAACAAACTGACAGCTGCCCGAGGGGATTGGGATGGGGACCGAGTGAAAAAGGTGAAGGGACTGAGCAAAAAACAAACAAACAACCCCCTCCCCCCCCAAACAAAAACCCTTATAGACATAGACGGTATTATGGTGATTACCATAAGGAAAGGAGGAATAAATGGTGATAGGAGACTTGGCTTGGGGTGATGAGCACACCATACAATGTATGGATGATGTATTATAGAATTGAACCCTTGAAACCTATATAATTTTATTAATCAATGTCACCTCAGTGAATTCAGTTAAAAATGTGGAGCCTTGGCCTGTGTTGCTAAGTGATTTGAGCGTTAACTCACACACGGAGGGGTCTTGGGATCCTTGCCTCCTCCGCCCCCATTGGGGCCTATGATGGAGGCAACCAATCAATATGTCTTCTTCACATATCCCTCTCCCACTCCTCATCTCTTCATCCTCATCTTTTCTCTCTGTCCCTGACATTCTCTAAGAAAAAAAAAAAAGGAAAAAATATACTCAGGTGAGGATTAATAAAAAACAAACTTGGGGATTTAGGAAAACTGATTTGGGTGATGAAAATGGGAAATATATAGTGTGGATTTTTCGGTCCTCGTACAAAAACCACACTCTGACAAACTTAGTAATTCAGTTGAGTAAGTATGTCATGTTATTAGTCAAATCTCTTATAGTTGTTAGTAATAGAAATTCAATTTGAACTAACAAGGAAAAGAGACCTTTTATTGACTTTTCTACCTGGAAGAGAAGGGGTGAATAGAATGAAAGTCTGATGTTGGGACTTTCCCTTCCTTCTTCCCTTGGCCTTTGAACATTGGTGTTATTTTTTCTGACTGCTGAACAGTCTTCTCCAAGTAATGGAAAGTTTGTAACTGTAAAAGAAAACAGGCATAATCAGCTGTTTACAGAAGAAGCTAAAACCACTTGAATACCAAACTAAACTTAGGCAAGAGATGAGAGGTGTGGTTAAAAATATTTCTAATGATCTTGACAAAGGGTTAATATTTATACTCTATTGTGAACATTCATGAGCTGACTAGAAACAGAAAATCCAATTTAAAAAATGAGCCAATGACAATTTAAAAAGAACATCCCAAAACATAAGTACATATGTAAAATTTTGAGTTAATATGTATATTCATACTAACGTAATTTTACATCCATTAGATATTTTTACTATTCTAGTGGAGAAAAAGTACCTTTATACATTGCTGGTAGAATTATAAAATTATATAGTATTTTGGGGAAGCTATCTGAAATGTCTGTGAAAAAGAAAAATATACATACTCTTTGACCCAGGGATTTCACTCCTGGGAAGCTATGGCTTAGAAATAAAAGCACCATAATTTGATAAATATGGTTATTTATACCATGGATAATTATGCCAATATTAGAATGAATTACATTTGTAATACATTGACAAACTTCCAAGAGGTCTAAGTCAGAATAAACCGACATACAGAAAATTATGTAAGATGATATCACTAAAAAGCAAATTCTGTCTGTATGTATATAGACACACACTTGTGCACACATATGCATGTAATTATCTGAGCACGGGTTAAAATATAGAAGGATATAAACGAGGGTTTTTACATGGGTTGACATATAATGGGAAGGGATATCGAATAGCTTGGTAAAACTTTTAACTTTTTTTGGATTTATGAAAAATTTAAAGAATTTTTAAAAATTAAGAGAGCCAAAAGGACAATACAGGCTTAGTTATACGGAAATCATTACTAAAGGATTTCAGAAAATTGTATTTTAAATCCCACTGCCAAACTGAAGAAGTTGAGAAATATTTGAAGGCCCTAACCTTTGGGCATAAATTGAAGATGGTAAATAGATTTACTATAAAGGAAATACTCTTGAGGTAATGACATCTTAAATCACTTTTGTACCTTAGCAAGGGGTCTGCTATCTGATTATGTTTATTTGGCATTTAATAAATGTTGGTTGAATAAAAAGATGCATATGCCTATTTTCTGTATGTGTATATGCCTATTTACCATATATGTATGGTAAATATACGTATTAGGATGCATATACATATGAATGCATATACAGATGAGGCCATCCTATATAATAAGAGAGGAATATGCTAATAATCCGTTACACCTTGAGGCGTAGCGACCAACCACATAACAACCAGATAACAGATCTGCAGGAGGGTGTGGCAGCAAACTATAAGAGGGTGGCAAAAAAGTTACAGAAGGGGGCAGGACAGCAAGCTATGGGGAAGGGATCAGGGAAGGGGGCAGGGGGAGCTACAGGAGGGCAGCAGAGAGCTACTGGCACACAGATTTGTACGCAGGACTACTGGTATGTATGTGTGTGTGTGTGTGTGTGTGTGTGTGTGTGTATATATATATATATATATATATACATACATATATGTATATATGTGTGTGTATGTGAATCTAGTTTGCATTTGATAAATATCAGTTGAATAAATGTATTGGAAGATGTAAATTAAAGAGAATAAGACTTTTAGCAAGAAAATAATTTTTTAATTTGTTTAGAATATTGATTATATACATGTAATAGGCCTATTGCTCTTTAATTTAGTGTCACTTTGTTATGTTTAGGTTAATTTGTTACTTAATACAGGCGTGGGCAAAGTAGGTTAATAAAAATAAAACCAATAAATCATAATATAAGAATAAAGTCTGTGTCTGTTTTCACAACTGTAAACCTATTTTTGCATACCCCTGTATTGAGATGGGATGAAGTAAGATTGATGGTTGAACAATCTAAAATGAATATAAACTAATGTTAACTGAAAAATGAAAGAAATGTCACTTTTCTAAGCAATTTGAAGTTTTTAGGGCATTGTGCCATTCTAATTTTTACAGCAACTCTAATGTCACCAAAGGCAGGGATTGTGTAATTTTTATTATACCTCCATTCCAACCTGCGATGCAGCATATGTACAATAAGTTATTGATGAATAAATCAAAGATTTATAAATATGGTCTGTAGCAAACACCAATTGGTCTAGCACAATGTATTTTTCAGTGGTGTTCTAGAGCCAGCTTCTTTGCCATGATCAGCAACATTGCAGTTGTTGTAATCAACCATCTGGGTGTGTTTATATCACATAGATTGGCAAACACTGCCAATAAGTTGTTTTCCTGAGAGGTGGTTTTTAAACACCAGCAACACCATTGTATTTAATTTTGAATCATAATCTGTGATATGGACTATAAAAATGGAAAATAATGTATATATTTCAGAAATTAATTGATTTAATTGTATTCATCTGGAATTAGTTGTATAACATAACAAGATATTTGCTTTTCTTGTATGTAAAATTTTATTTTTGTTATGCATTCTTATTAAAAAATTCAAGTGTAAATTACTCCATTTCCATTATTAGATTTCAGGGTGGTAGTGCTTCAAGGAGAAACCTTTACTTTTATGCTTATTAAATGACTTATTGCTTATGATACATATTAATGCATAAAAATTGCACTTAAAATTATATTTCTCTAAATTTATGCTATCTACTTGAATATTCTTGGTTCAGTTTTAAGGGCAGATGTTTTATTAAAAATGTTATATTTTATTTTGCTATTTAATAATGATTTTTAGGGAATGGCAGGCTGGGAATATTGCCTGTTTATAAACAACCCTGGGAATTTATGACAATTGTTTTTACAATCAAATTCAGAGTTGAAAATATGTGGATGGATTGACACAGGCCAGGTCTTCAAGTCATGATCTTTATTCTGAGTCATTATAATAGCACTATGTGTGTTAGACTCCTAGAAATATTTAATCTCATTCATTCATCCATGCTTTCACTTAAAAAATAAATAAATATTACTGTGTACCAGGTATTGTTCTAGGCAATATTAATATTGTAATGAAAAAAAATTGACCATGTCTCTATTCTCACGTAGCCTACGTTTTAATAGAAGAGACAACCAATCAATATATACTAGTAAGACCGGACCTGGGAACTTAAATAATTTGTATTACTTATTTTTGTATTAGTTATTTTTTATATTCGTCTAGATTCTTCCTCAGCACAGAGCTTGGGAATCTGATGTGCTCATCTTTCTACCAGGACAGATATCCTTATTTATCCATGTAGTTCATGAGGGGCAGTGCTTGGTAGATATTTGGAGGGAAGGTGTAGGAGGTAATTGAGATATATTAAATCACTGTCTAAGGAGTAATAGTACTGATGCTACTTTGGAAAGAAAAGAATGACCTCCCAAATGGGTAAACATCCCAAAACTGCATTGCTAAAACTTAATAAGGATTTTTGCTAGTTTAGTTCATTTCACTCGTTTTAACATGTGGAACACTTGCTGCATGTTATAGATGCTCATATATTCTTGAAAGAATGAGTGTAACTAGATTGTTTTAACCAACTGCCCTAATGTGGTTTTGATTAAGATAGGATTTGTTAGATTTCTTAAATGGTTTGAGTTCCTGTTTTTTGGAATGCATATAACGATTAGCCAAATATTCTATTGCCAAGCAGCTTTTATTATGGTAGGAGTCATAAAAGGTAGAAATATGTTAATGAAGCCAGGTAGAAATATTTGAAGTACCATAGGAGAAATAAACTTGAAGTGATAATTTGGAGGTCAGAATTACCTCCTGCTGAAGTGACTAGAAAAAGTTTCAATGGGAAGATGGCATTGAGTAAGCATATAGGATAGGTAGAATTTAAATATTTGGATGTGGATGTACAGAAGACTAGGAATCATACCAGCAAAGATGTATGTAGGTGGGAAAACCATGATGTGTGTGAGTGATTGGGAAGTTGTTCATTTTTCTGTAGTGAAGTTACCATGAAAGAGAACAGGGGATATGAGATTGAAAAGGTAGGTTTGGGGGAAAAAATTGAATATTGAGTATTAGGAGAAGAATGGGATGCTAAGAACAAGGCTCCTTTGTGTCTGTTAACAGGAGAAATTATTCTCCCGTATTTAGTCTCTTAAGTGCATTGTAGATAGGACATGCCAGGGGTTTCCTTCAACACACTTTTGTGATCAGCGCTAGTAACTCTTCCTAGCTGTTTCTTCTCTCTTCTTTTTCTTTTTTAAAGGTTATAATAGAACCGAGAAGATGAATTCTTTCTTACAAGTTCACCTGCAGTTGGCCTTGTCTCTAACCTTACAAGCTGCCGCAGAGACTCATGTTTCTGTCTTCTTACTGTTGCCACTTCTTGTACTTTATTTCCAATTCTGAAGTGACTTGCTGTTATCTGTGGGTTAAACTTTACTTCCCTTGGTATGAGATATGAGCCTTCCACATTCTGTTTCTGTGTATTTTGTGTTTTCTCTTCTCCACACTGAGTACACCACCTGTAATGTAGTCACGTAGTTCCTAAAATATACTACCTCTTTCACCTCTCTCTGTTATTTATTTCCCACTCCCCATCCTGTAAGACATGCTTCTTGAATCAAGGAAGCTTTCCCTGATTACCTTGGCGACAGATGGGACATCCTCAATCTGCTCACTAAGAATGAATTTATATCTAGGATCCTCCATCTTGTAACTATTTAGATGGTCTTTCCCACCTGATGGTGAGTATCTCCTGGGCAGAATTCATATTCTCTCTCTCTCTCTCTCTCTCTCTCTCTCTCTCTCTCTCTCTCTCTCTCTCTCTCTCGTGTGTGTGTGTGTGTGTGTGTGTGTGTGTGTGTGTTTAAATCCTCATCTGAGAATATGTTTATTTTATTTATTTTATTTTTAGAGAGAGAAACATGATTTGAAGAAACATTGACTGGTTGCCTTTTTATTTCCCCCCCAGATACACTTAATATTCTTTAAAAAAATGAAATTCTTTATTGTTTAAAGTATTACATTTGTCTCCTTTCCCCACCATTGACTTCTCCCTGGCCACTCCCACCCCTCAGCCATCATCTCCTGACTGTCTTTGTCCATTAATTTTGCTTATATGTATGCATAAAAGTTCTTTGGTTGATCTTTTAACACTCCTCCCCGCCCCCCCCCCCCCCCCCCCCCCCTCAAACACACACTCACCTCTTCCCTCTGAGGTTTGACAATCTGTTCCATGCTTCTGTGTCTCTGGATCTATTTTTGTTCATCAGTTTATGTTGTTTATTATGTTCCACAAATGAGTGAGATCATGTAATATTTATCTTTCTCTGACTGGCTTATTTCCCTTAGTATAATGCTCTCTAGTCCCATCCATGTTGATGTGAATGGTAAGAGTTCTTTCTTTTTTACAGTGGCATAGTATTCCATTGTGTAGATGTACCATTGTTTTTTAATCCATCATCTGTTGATGGGTAATTAGGCTGTTTCCAAATCTTAGCTATTGTAAACTGTGCTGCTAATAGCATAGGGGTGCAAATGTCCTTTCTGATTGGTGTTTCTGGTTTCTTGGGATTATTCCTAGAAGTGGGATTACTGGGTCAAATGGGAGTTCCATTTGTCATTTTTTAAGAAAATGCCATACTGTTTTTTCCACAGTGGCTACCAGGGGTGGGCAAACTTTTTGACTTGAGGGCCACAATGGGTTCTTAAACTGGACCGGAGGGCTGGAACAAAAGCAACTTACCCATGCTGGCACTCTCATCTTGGGCTGCTGGTGAAGGAGCTGAGGGGAGAGCAAGAGAACCCTCCACTCTTTCAGCTCCGCGGGCCGGATAGAACAGCCGAATGGGCCGGATCCGGCCTGTGGGCCGTAGTTTGCCCACAGCTGGGCTACACCAATCTGCATTCCCACCAGCAGTGCATGAGGGTTCCTTTTTCTTCACATTTCTCTAGCACTGTCATTTGTTGATGATAGCCATTCTGACAGGTGTGAGATGGTACCTCATTGTTGTTTTGACTTGCATCTATCTGATAATTAGTGACTTTGAGCATGTTTTCATGTGTCTCTTGGACTTCTGTTTGTCCTTTTTTGAAAAGTCTATTTAGGTCCTTTGCCCATTTTTTGATTGGTTTGTTTATCTTCCATGTGTTAAGTTGCTTGAGTTCCCTATACATTTTGGATAATAACCCCTTGTTGGATATAACATTGGTAGATATGTTCTCTCATTCAGTGGACTTTTTTGTTATGTTTAGTTGATGGTTTCTTTTGCTGTGCAGAAGCTTTTTATTTTGATGTGGTCCCTTTTGTTTATTTTCTCTTTAGTTCCCATTCTCTTGTTTATTTTTTCGACCCATATTTAGCTGTTAACGTTATTTATATGAAGAATAATCTGAAGTTATATTCTGTTTTTTTCTTTTACTGTTTTATATTTTTGAGCTTTTTATTAACAAACAGATTAGATTTGAAGCCTAACATTTGTATACAAAGATACACCTTAAATATTTTCTTCCATAAATGAAGAAAAAGAAAGAAACAGAAAGTGCAGATAGGCTTACACTGTAAATGAAACAGTGACACTTGAAAGTACTACTTAGAATTGTGGAGGCAAATAATTTTCCAATTACCTGGAGGGGTTGAAGAACAAATTGCCTAGTTTTTTTAAAATTATTTTTATTTTATTTCTTAAGGGAGAGAGATAGAATCATCGATGAGAGAGAAACATTGACCAGCTGCCTCTTGCACACCCGCTACTGGGGATGTGTCCACAACCAAGGTACATGCCCTTGACCGGAATCGAACCTGGGACCTCTCAGTCCGCAGACCGACGCTCTACCACTGAGCCAAACTGGTTTCAGCAATTGCCTAGTTTTAAAGACTGTAACATCTGGTGTTTTCTTACTGACCCCCACCCCTCAGATCCCAGCCCACTTTTTTTTCCCCTCTTCTTTTCTCCATTTTTGGTGAATGTCCAATGAAATTTTATTGTAGTTTTTCTTTTTACATAAACATAATCAACACTATAAAGAAGATAGTAAACCAGTAACTAAAAGCATCAGCACATTTTTTCCCCACCTGTCCAGATCTGCCAAATAAATATTTATTTTTCATTGAATCATCAAAGAGAAGCTGACAAATTAGAAAATACATGTTTCTTTAATAAGCCCCTCTCCTCCCCTCCCCCCTCCTCACTCCAAAACTCTTTGGGCTGGTTTTTTATTTCATTTTATTTTATTTTATTTTATTTTATTTTATTTTTAAAGTATAATTTGTTATTTAAATGGAACTAAACATTTTAAATCTTTACCTAAGGATATTTTCCTCCATTGCTTTTATTTTTTTGACATCTCTCCTTTGTTTTATTCCCTTTGACCCTCCTCCACCCTGCATCTGCCTCGGCCAGGTCTTCACTACACTATTGTCTGTGTCCATGAAATTATGCTTATATTAAAAACACACAAAAACAAACTTTGGGAAAGCAAAATCTAGCAGGCATAGATAGGGGTGTAGGAAACTTAGTGTTTAAAAAAACACTAAGAAAAATGTTCATCAAATAAAGAAATAGGCAAATAATATATTGACCTCCCATGTATCCATCTCTAAGCTTCAACAAATTATCAGTTTATGATCAATTTTATTTCTCTGTATCTCCTCTCAATACTCCATTGCTTTTTAGAAAAGATGAAAGGGAGGGAAGAAGGGAGAGAGAGAACATCAATGTGAGAGAGAGACATCAGTTGGTTGCTTTCTGCATGTGCCCCAACTGGGGTGGAAGAAACCTGTAACTCAGGGGCCTGCCCTTGACTGGGAATTGAACCCACGACCCTTTTGTCTGCAGGCTTCACTCTAATCACTGAGCAAACTGGCCAGGGCTGGAACTAACATTTTAAAAGTTATACTGAAGATGCTAAATAAAAAAAAAAAAGGCATTATTTGACACAGTATAATTTTCCCCTTTTTATTTTATTTTATTTTTGCAGCAAGGAAATATATGTTATCCTGTATAAAACATTTTAAATGGCATGTTTTAAAACCCAACTTAAAGATTTAAAAGGAATTAAACTTGAATGTACCTGTCTAACCTCAAAAATAGTATAAAGCATAAAACATTAGTACATTTCACAGTTTTTAAATATTTTAACTTTAATTTATAAAGTTGAAAAATCTTTAATATAGCACTCAATAAGCTATTATGGAATGAACACCCCCATGTAACCGGTACTCAGCTGGAGAAATAGGGCCGTGCCAGCAAGTTTGAATGTCCCCATCATGAAAGCTTCTCTTCCCCAATATAACTCTTGTCCTGACTTCTAGCACTACAAATTAATTATTTTCTGTCTTATAAATGGGCTTTAAAACATTTTTATTATAGTAAAATTTACATAATATTAAATCCATCATATTAACCATTTTGGAGTGTACATTTCATTAACATTTATCTTTGCAACATCTAGTTCTAGAACATTTTCATTACCAGTAAAGGAAAAGCTGTCTTTTAATCTGTCACTCCATCCCACCCTCCTGAACCCTGGTAGGTTTGGCCAATAGAAACCCCTCAAATTGGTTCCTTTGTTCTTGGCTTATGCATATCCTATTATGCTTTGAGCACTTCCTTACTATGTTGTGTAGCATTTCCCAGGATTATTGTGTGCTGTCCTAACCCCAGCCATGGAATCAGCCCTTTCCTCCAAGGAAAGTCCCTTCGAATGGGACCGCTATTAATTAATTAATTAATTACATATATTTTATTTATTTTTTACAGAGAGGAAGAGAGAGAGACAGAGAGCCAGAAACATTGATGAGAGAGAAACATCAACCAGCTGCCTCCTGCACAACCCCCACCGGGAATGTGCCCTCAGCCAATGTACATGCCCTTGATTGGAATCGAACCTGGGACCTTTCATTCCACAGACCAAAGCTCTTATCTATTGAGCCAAACTGGTTTCCACGGGGCTGCTTTTTAGAAACCGATATCTGGTTGCTAGATTATGGGAATTTAGGATATATGTGTGTGTATTCTCTCCCTCCCTCCTTCCCTCCCTCCCTCTCTCCTTCCTTCCTTCCTTCCTTCCTTCCTTCCTTCCTTCCTTCCTTCCTTCCTTCCTTCCTTCCTTCCTTCCTTCCTTCCTTCCTCTCTCTCTCTCTCTCTCTCTCTCTCTCTCTCCCCCCCCCCCGCCCATCCCTCCCTCTCTCCCTCCCTCCCTCCCTCCTTCTCCCCCTTCCCCCTCCCTCCCCCAAGACCTGCTGCCCTGGTGGGACCCAGACTGACTCCCACAGCACCAGGTGGGACATGGGACCCAGAGTCAGCTCCCTGCCCACCTGCGTGCCCCACCACTCATACAGCCTCCTGGTGACCAGTCTTTGGTCATTATGGCATCACGGCCTCAGGCCTTTTATTAGTATAGATATGTGTGTATATATATGGTATATATAAACATGTATTACATTTGAATATTGTATATATGTGGATACACGCGCATATATAAAATGTGTATATTTAATATATAGAAATATGTATATATACTCACCCATCTTATATCTAGTGTTTTTGTCTTTATTTTTTATTTCAGTTTTTTTTAAGAGACATTCCATTGGATGCAAAGAAGCACATTTTATTTATTTATTTATTTATTTTTTAATTTAAAAAAATATATTTTATTGATATTTTTACAGAGAGGAAGGGAGAGAGATAGAGAGCTAGAAACTTCGATGAGAGAGAAACATCGACCAGCTGCCTCTTGCACACCCCCCACTGGGGATGTGCCCGCAACCAATGTACATGCCCCTGACCGGAATCGAACCCGGGACCCTTCAGTCCACAGACCGACGCTCTACCACTGAGCCAAACTGGTTTCGGCGACATTTTATTTTTTTAAAAGTATGTATTTATTTTTCTTTAATTTTTTTAAGGAGAGATAAAAAGAAACAAATATCAGTTTGTTGTAACACTTATTTATGCATTAATTAGTTTATTCTTATATGTACCTTGACTGGTGATTGAATCTGCAGTCTTGGTGTATGGGGAGGATACTCTAACCCAGTGGACAGCAAATTTGGCTCGCAAGCCACATGCAGCTCTTTGGCCCCTTGAGTGTGGCTTTTCCACAAAATACCAAAGCCTGGGTGAGTCTGTTTTGAAGAAGTGGCGTTAGAAGAAGTTTAATTTTAAAAAATTTGGCTCTCAAAAGAAATTTCAATCATTGTACTGTTGATATTTGGGTCTTTGACTAATGAGTTTGCCGACCACTCCTCTAACCAATTGAGTCACCTGGCCAGGGCTTTTTTCTGTCTTTAACTATCCATATCTTTTCTCTCTCACAGTAGCCAGAAGTTTTTTCTGATATCTTTAATTTTCATATTCTGGTTTATTTCTGACATTGTCACATATTGGAAATACAGTTAGATTTTTTTTGACTTGGATTTATTTCATTTTAAGATCTCCCACACCCCATCCTTTTTGATTTTGTATTTTTCTTTTTGATTTTATGAAATACCTAGTTCCAAAATTCAAAACTACACAAAAAGCCCTGGCCCATGTATTTCAGTGGTTTGAGTGTTGTCTCGTGTATTGAAGGGTCATGAGTTCAATTCCTAGTCAAGGCATATACCTGATGCAAGGTATCCTCCCTCCTTCCCTCCTTCCCTCCTTTCCTCCTTCCTTCCTTCCCTTCCTCCCTTCCGCCCTCCCTCCCTCCCTCTCCTTATAAAAAAGAAACCTACAAATAAAAACACCACCAAAAACTTCACAAAGGCTATATTCAGAGAATTGTCACTTATCTTAATTTCTTGTTCTACTCTCTCATCTTCACCATGTTCCCATCCACCCCTTGAAAGGTAGTTTCACATTTTGTATCATCATATTTCTTTCTCCATCTTTTTGTACAAATAAAAATTTATGTTTTCTCATTTTTCTTTCATAAACGCTAAATAATATACTATATGTGTATTCTCTGGTGATATTTTCACTTCAAAATATATTCTAAAAACCATACTATATTAGTTGAGAGATACCTCATTCTTATAACTGCGTGCTACGGTTGATGCAATGTGCTCATGCATGTGGCTCACCATTGTTCATTCAGCTGCTAGTCTCTTGCTTTGGGTAGAAGCAGTTGACTGTTAACTATTATGGTATGTCACTTTTAAGGCTTAAAGCTAAAATAACACCTCAGTTCTGGTTATGATAAGCAGGTAGAAGTTCTATAACACCAGGATATTGCATTCAGCAGTTGAAGCAACCCTTCTTAAATACATAAAATATTCATGTAAATATTCAAGTGTCTTATTGAAGGTAGTGAGCCAAAGCAAGAAAGGACCTTCCCCTTGACCAGAAGGGAAGTTAATGTGAGTTTGGTAGTATGTTGTGAAAAAGCCTAAATGTAGAAATTTCTTTTGTTATTTTAAGTTAAATTCTAAGTGTCTATGCTAGTGTTCTGTCAGTTGTTTTTTTATTTCTTTAGATATATTTTAGGAACTGAGAGACGAACGGCATATTTTTTATATCATATTTCTTTGTAATAATGTACTTGGTAATTCTAAAAATTAACGTATGTTATTTTTAATGTACTTTAAAAGCAGCCTCCAAAATTATAGCCAGAGTTCTTGCTACATAATGGTGCTCATTAAATGTTTATGAAAAAAAAAATTATGAGTAACTCTTTAAGGGAACACTTTGCTAAATTTTGTTTCTATAGCATTTTACATCACTCATAGCTCCTAGTAAGAGTTTGTATAATATCTCTGAATAACAAAATTTATTAGCAATAGAGATCTGTTAGGATTGTAAATGTTCTGAAAAGAAATAATTCATATTGCAATGATAGCTTAGTGTTTCTGTTGATCAGTGATACTAGAGCTGCTAGAAATAATTTGAAAAATATAAGGAAATTATTGCAATGCATTTTAATAGCAATATACATGATAGTAATTTAGATTATAATTACTTCCTTGGCAGCAACTGTGCTTACTCTTTTTGTACAGTGCTGACTCTGCTATTTTCTTAAAATATTGTCATTATCAATGCAAACTATATCTTTAGTAGTCTCTACATTTTGTATCATCTTATTTATCTTAAGTCTCATCACCTAAATAATAGGTACCAAGAATTTAGGAATTATAATACTGTAAAATAACTAAGACCATTCATTTATGGTTACTGACATAAATTAAAACTTATAGACATGGAGAGAGACACATGCACCCATGGAGGAGTACACACTCATAACTCTGAGAACTTAGGCTTCTAGACTATTTTGGCTTTATGTTGATGGAATCTTTGTTTTCTGTAGTTGATGAGCTAAAAATTACAAAGTGAATGTTAAGGAGAAGGATTTGAGTCTAATAATTAATTTCATATAAAAATTACTTGTAGTTTCAACCTGTTCTTCCAATCCCCCAATATTTAAAACTTTACATCTCTAGAAGCTATATAGTTTGGATCTTTATGTTAAATTTATAAAGAAAATAAGCACTTTTTAATTTAATTATTTGTCATATTGATGGAAAATCAGCAGTTTTAAAGTGTTTTTAAAAGACTACACTTTTGGCCGAAACTGGTTTGGCTCAGTGGATAGAGTGTCAGCCTGTGGACTGAAGGGTCCCGGGTTAGATTCCGGTCAAGGGCATATACCTTGGTTGTGGGCACATCCCCAGTCGGGGGTGTGCAAGAGGCAGCTGGTCAATGTTTCTCTCTCATTGATGTTTCTAACTCTCTATCCTTCTCTCTTCCTCTCTGTAAAAAATCAATAAAATATATTAAAAAAAAAAAAAAGACTACACTTTTGCCTGCAATTGAGGACGTTGATGGTAAATTGTGGTATAGGCTTTTCAGGAGAAACAAGATATGATTTAATGTATGGAATAGTACTTTATAGTGATTTGATTAATGCTTAAGAATATAATTTCTGATTTTTGTGCTATGTCAAATAATCTGGGCATACATTTGCCTAAAGCAGCTGCCATGTGTTTGATACTTTATTAGGGACAGAAAGATCCCTGTTTTGACCCACACCGACATTATGCTGCGTCAGTGTCTGCAGAGAATGCAGACTTTTTAGATTTAGCTTTTACTTACATTATTTTAAAAATCATGTAATCATTTAATTGTGGGTTCTCCATGGTTGTACAAAAATTCAATTATTAAAAGAAAGAAAAAGGAAGTCAGTTCTTCAGTATTTTCCACTGGTAACTTGAGGTATGGTATATTATTAATTTGTCATAAAATGGATTGGTATTACTCTGTAAACAAATGAGTAAGATAAAACAGTGAAGATACATACACCAAATAATTCTTACACCTGAACTGAGATGACATCCAAGGCATTGATGCAGGGACTGAAGAATTTGTTCCAAGAAGGGTCAAAGGAAATGGTAACTATTACCTTCTCTGAAGTAATGTTTGGTTTTAGAGAAATAGAAATGTAAGGGGAAATAAGTAATAATGTGAGTGTTATGTTTTATATCTTAGAATATATTTAAGGAAGATTCTGACAAGAATAATGTATGTACTTTCTGTTCTGCATTCAGTGTTTTAGAATAAAGTTTACTAAGGGATTAAAAAATATTTAAAAATTATGTTGGATAAGTACCCTTCAAATTTTCATGATGTCAGGCAGACATCCTTATCTCAGTAATGTGTTTGATATCACAGGTGATGAACCTTTGTAAACATTTTCATGTTCATGGCTAATGGACTTGTAGATATGAGCTTTCTTCCCTTCTCCTACTTCCCACTTCCTTTGAAGTAATGTAAAATGAAAGAAACATAAGAAGAGCTGTGCTTAAAAGGAATATTTCATGTAATATAATATTTTCTTCCTTAATTTTCTTTCTTTTATACCTGTATTTTGATAGTAATATAATAAAAGGTGGTGGTGGTGGTGTGTGTGTGGGGAGGAATTGTGCTGAGAACAAATTTCCCAATTATTTGGTCTGTTTCTATGTCTTTAATTTGAAATATTTTCTTCTGATTAAGCATTTGTTTTTTTCTGAATTGTTTTTTAAATGTTGTTTCTTGTTTTAATAGTCAGTCTTTGTATACTTTCCATTTTATTATAACCTCATTCATTCATTGAATGCCAGGCATTTTACAGTGACGAGTTAGGCAGAGGCAGACATGGCCTAGGAGGTGCATCTAGTGGAGAGGAAGGCCTCGCATACAGAGGTGTTGGCGTCTACTGACAGGCTTCTTACTCCTAGGAGACGTGGCTCCCAGCTCATTGCTTTTCTTCCTGCCACTGCCACTGCCGTGAGCTTATTTCCCTCACTTTATCACTCCCAGTGATTTTTGTTTTTCCACCCAATCTCAGCCACTCCCTGTCCTGGATAGTAAAATACAAATGTCCTTTCCTACTTACTTAATATTCCCACTTTGGGAATTCTATAATCCTTTTAGAACTGCTAATTCATTTGATGCTGGTGTAAAAACCTGGTTGTTACAAATAATATAGGTATGCCATTTACACAGCTGTGCAAAAAAGCTGCATTTAACATTCCCAGGTCTGTTCTCCCATGATTGACAGGGAAAGAGACGGAATAAGGCAGTTTAGACGCATGTCCAGTAAGGTCTGAGCGACATGGGGAAATGCTTGCCTGGCAATCACACCTGTTAGGTAATTGGGCATGGCCACTGCAAACTCGAATATATAAACCTGAATATATAAACTTCCAAACAAAGGAAGATTGCTGCCTCTTGGCTCCAGGGCACTGTGCACCTGCGACTCCTGTTGCAGGGGCTGCTCCACTGCGCCACATGGTGCAGGGCCTGTTGGACTCCACACATGGACGAATAGACTTTACACTGGCCTGAATGCTGAATTGTACCCAGCTGCAACACGAGGCGGACGCTCTGACACTGGCCTTGTTTCTGGCTCTGCTGAACTCCCGGCTGCCTCTCTTTCAGGCCTGGCTTAGAGGAAATGGGACATTGGAGACGGGGGAATGTAACTTTACACCAATAAGATCTTCCACATATCATCTCCCCACAGGAG
The DNA here is from genome assembly GCA_963924515.1 of Vespertilio murinus. NCBI lineage: Eukaryota > Metazoa > Chordata > Mammalia > Chiroptera > Vespertilionidae > Vespertilio > Vespertilio murinus. The sequence continues at coordinate 68,759,752 of OZ004707.1, forward strand.
CTTCTGAAAATGCTGCTTTCAGCTGCACCCCAAGAACATCCACCTCATTCCCACCAGTGACTGGGAAGTTTAATTCTTCAGAAACACATGACTCTACCATTTAAAAAATATTTAGTTCTCATCACCCTCACCATGCCTTTACTTCTCTCCTTATGGACCTTAGGCACACAGTCCTTTGTTCTCTGGTATAAACCTTCAGTTTACTTGTCTCTTTGTGTAAACTCTGCCCTTGGTTAAACTTCCCACCTCCTTCCCACTTGCACTCAGCACAGGGTGCATTTAGGAGGAAGCATGCAGCCACACTGACTAGTGGTTCCTAAATGACCACAGCTGACCAACGTGCTTAATACTTACCTTAACAGATATCAGACCTTGTCATTTTCTGAAAGGATTTCATCTCATCATACCTCCAGTTCTGCATTTTTACTGTTAGCTGATTTTATTACTGCTTCTATCACTGAACAATTGAGGAAGTAGACCTGCCATACCTCACTTCCTAATCACCAGATCTAACACTCTGTCTGGTTCCTTTGATTCTGTTGCTGCTCTTTGATTAGTAGAGTTGACCCGGCTACTGTCAACTCATGACCAAACAATATGCTGGCCTTCTTGTTGGCCTCCTTGATTCATATTTTGTCATTTATGTCTATCCTTTGCCACACAGGACTTAGAATAATTTATTTATTTATGTATTTATTTTTTAAAAATATATTTTATTGATATTTTACAGAGAGGAAAGGAGAGGGATAGAAAGCTAGAAACATCGATGAGAGAGAAACATCAACCAGCTTCCTATAATATGTTTTTCCTGCAACTGTGCAAGGTCAATCTTATATAGTAGGTCATTTTCTCTGTCATCTATTCAGTGTTTTTTGTTTGTTTGTTTACTTGTTTGCTTTTCTGCATCTATAACTACCTTCTACATCATCAATTTCTTCCCTTTTGCTTGGTCATTCATTCTCATCAGCATACAAACATAAACTAGTACCCTCCCCGAGTCACTCCACAGTTTTTGCCCCAGTTTTTGCTCCTTCTTTACAGAAAATTTCTTTAGCAAGGTACATTCTTTTTCTTGCTTTCCCCCTTAAAGTTTTGATCAGGCTTATCTCCAATCCAGCTTCCAGTCAAACTGATATTGACAAGGTCACAGTGATTAGTAGATGACAACATCATTCATTTATTTGTTGAGGCCAAAAGCTTTGGCATCATTTTAAAATTCTTTTTCTTTCACACCTCACATCCAAACTATCAGCAAATGCCTGATCAAACTTCATGTTGAGTAACTCCTATCTTCCATCACTGGTATTTTATACCCGGCTACTGTTAACTCATGACCAAACAATATGCTGGCCTTCTTGTTGGCCTCCTTGATTCATATTTTGTCATTTATGTCTGTCCTTTGCCACACAGGATTTAGAATAATTTATTTATTTATGTATTTATTTAAAAAAATATATTTTATTGATATTTTACAGAGAGGAAAGGAGAGGGATAGAAAGCTAGAAACATCGATGAGAGAGAAACATCAACTAGCTGCCTCCTGCACACCCCGCACTGGGGATGTGCCCGCAACCAAGGTACATGCTCTTGATCGGAATTGAACCTGGGACCTTTCAGTCTGTAGGCCGACGCTCTACCACTGAGCCAAACCGGTTTTGGCAATAGGTTCATTCTTAATATTAGTTTTGTTATTTGAGTGTGCCTAAAATATATTACTATATTTTAAAATATTTTCTATGATATGCAATTTATTGTTTTTTATATTTTTTATTTGAAAAGTAGTTACTTAATTTGCAGATCTTTTGATATTATGTTACTATCTTTTATGGCTACCATGGATTATGAATTTATGGATTTATGGGCGCAAGTAAAGAAATCATCTGAGCAAAGTAATACTTGTCCTAATAGTTGTGTACAGTCATTAATCTGAAAGGTGGGGCTAATGAAATTGCTATTTTAATGCCTAATCTTTACACAATATGAATTACTTTTTTCCCCCCACTTATTTTACAGGGAAGTCTTAAGAGGAATCGGCAGATCTCACCTCAGGAATTCATTCATGAATTGAAAATGGGGCCTGTAGACGAGAGACTTGTAACATGCCTGGAGTCACTTCGAGTTTCTTTGACTAGTAATCCTGTGAGGTAATTTCTATATCTGATCATCATCGGGCATGTTACCAAGTTAATCAGTTGTTATAAATCTGTCATTTTTACTTTAATACTTCTGTAATTAGTAGCCAGTATAGTGCAATAACTACCTAAGGTAAAAATTGAATGCATACTATTTCTATGCGTGAAGAAATTTAGTCTCAATTGTACTTTTGTATTTATTACTGAGTAACACATAGCCCATTGACTTAAAAAACTCACTTTTTTCCCCTTAGAATTTTTAAAAACCTAGGCTATTTTTTAAAAAGAGAACAGTGATGATTAGAAACTACTAATCTAATGTGATTGAGTTTCATTCTGAATTTTGGTATTGCATATGAATTGGCTCTTCTTGTTTGATATAGCAAGAAGTACCACAGATATTTTTTTTCCCCTCTCCATTTTTGGAAATGGCCGTGTTAGGTTAGTGTCAGATTTAGCAAATATTTCCCAGTAAAATCTGAATGTTAGATATGCTTATACTAAAACAATTGATTTTCTGAAATACAAATTTAACTGTATCTGGCAACATTACTATAGGGGTGTCTCTAAATCAATTTCTAGACTTTTTAGTTGAGCATATTCTTAAACATTTTCAATCAGAAGTTGTTATAAAATATCTGAGTAGTAGATCAGTTTTGTATGTAATTGCTTATTTCTTCATAAAAATGTACCTGCATGTGTGTACATGATGAGGGTGTGTGTGTGTGTGTGTGTGTGTGCGCACGTGTGTGCATGTTTGTGTGTGTGGTGTGTGTATACATATCTATTTCAAGGGCTAGAATGACCAAGTATGATTGGTTGTTAATAAGTAAAAGAATCTCTGTGGTATTCTATTTTTGAAGACATTTCTGTAGTTAGGCTACAATATAAAAAAAACTCCTTGACTTTTCATACTACAAGTATTTATTTTAGTACAGTACAAGTATTTAAAAAAGAGGGGTCCTAACTGCTAAGTCATGAAAGTGAGTGAGGGTTAACTGAGGAGTTGGAACAGGGAACAAATAATCTTTACTATATTTCAACTTTATTTTTTCATTTTTGCCACTTCTAATCTGCTTTCTAGACTAATAGCGGGCAAGAGACCAGGGACTTTACATATTTTATTTACCTGTTTATTAGACCGTGCTCAGCATAACAAAGGTGCTCAGTAAAGATTTGTGAATTGCAACAATGAGGTTTGATTTTAGCCTTCTTATGCCTTACCTTGCCTAATGATAGAAATTAGGTTGAATTAGGCATTTATTTACAGACATAGTCATACGTAAGGAGCCCTAGCTTCTAATGTTTTCTGTACCTGTTAAATATATTCACTTAACAAATAATTATTGAGCACTAGTTACTTTTCTAGTACTATATTAGGTGTGGAACTGGAAAAAATAACAAAGCTGATCCAGGCCCTGTTCCTATGGAGTATAAATTAGGAAGAGGGCATTTTGGGGTTGATTGGGGAGATATACTTATTTCTCAGTTTATCTGGTAGCCACTGGGCACTGGAGATATTCAGATATTCAATATAATTAAAAGTAGACTTCACCTTTTCTTGTTCATCTTCATGTTTTAAGTAGATGAATATGATAGCAAAAAAAATCCCCAAACACATGTATAAATCCATCTACATTACAATAGATACAATTACTTTTGTGATTTTTACCTAAAAACACTGGGAAATAATGCTACATGTCTCTTTCATTTGAACTCCCCTCCTACCCATCAAACATTTATAGAAATTCTAGAGGCCTGGTACATGAAAATTCATGCACTGGAGAAGGAGTCCCTCAGCCCGGCCTGCCCACTCTCACAGTCTGGGAGTCCTCAGTGGAAGGTGACATCCCCATCACACCTCTGCTGCTGCCACTGCTGACAGCACAGGCCTCTGCTGGTCCTGGTTACCTGAGCCTCCAGCAACCCTGGGTGGTTGGGCATCCACCATTGGAGGCTTGCCTCGGGCTAGCCCTAGGAGGCTGGAGGGCTGAGGGGACTGGGGGACTCTGGAGGCAGGTGGGCCCAGCCTTACTGCATGCCTGCTGCTCCTGTGGGGCTGAGGGGACTGAGCACTGCCATCTTGTGGCTGTGGGTGCCGCCATCTTTGAAGGTGTGACAGTCAATTAGCATATTACCTCCTTATTGGCTGTGGGCACCACCATCTTTGAGGGCAGGAGAATCAATTATCATTATTGGCTATAGGTGCTGCCATCTTTGTGACAGTGTAAGGGTCACAAAGTTAGCCTATTTCCTCTTTATTAGATAGGATTTCCCCAAGAATGGCCAGTTCTGGAATATCCTATAGAATAAAAGGCTAATATGCAAATTGACCGAACGGTTCAACAACCAATCACTATCATGTGCACTGACCACCAGGAGGCAGACACTCAATGCAGGAGCTGCCCCCTGCTGGTAAGTGTACCAGAAGCCGGGCTTACAGCTGGTGAGCATAGTGGCGGTGACGGGAGCCTCTCTAGCCATCATGGCAGCACTAATCCTGTCTGACTGAAGGCTTAGGCTCGCTCCCTGTGGGTAACGGGCCTAAGCCTTCAGCTGGACATCTCCTGAGGGCTCCCAGACTGTCAGAGGGTGCAGGCCCGACTGAGGGACTTCTTGCCCCCCCGGCCAGTGCTCAGATTTCATGCACTGGGCCACTAGTATTATTAGGAATCTACAAGTGATGTGGATATTTTCTACTAAGTAGTCTTTTTAATAGAAAGGAATAGAAAATCTTATTAGATAATTTTTTCCCCCTGAAATCATAGCACTTTATGGTGACAGAAAATTGAGAAAATACTTGAGGACATTTCTGTATCTAGTGCTCTGATTAGAGGAATGACTTAGCTGGACATGTATAACTGAAATTATGCCTATGGTCAAATCTTAGGACTTTGTTGTTATTATATATCTGTTGATAATTATTGTTCGTTTTTTTGTTTTGTTTGTTTTTTGTTAATCCTAACTCAAGGATATTTTTTCTGTTGATATTTAGAGTGGAAGGGAGAGGGAGAGACAGATACATTGATGTAAGAGAAACATTCATTGGTTGCCTTCTGCACATGCCAATCAGGGCGCTGATCAAGCCTGCAACCAAGGTACATGTCTTTGACCAGGATCGAACCTGGAACCTTTTAGTTCCCAGGCTGAAGCTCTAACCACTGAGAAAACCAGGCTAGGGCAAAGTCAATTTTTCTTATTTTCTCTTTTATATCTACAATGTGTGAGTAAATTCCAAGAGACAAGGAGTTCTAATTTTTATAAGCTTTTGAGATCATTGTTTAACCTATGGTATTACTGAGAAAATTGGAGTTGAAATTCTTTAATATCTGTGGATAGAAGTTGAAAAAGAAACAAGTGAACTGATTAATGGTGGCTCTCCAACGTTGCATCAGGATTTATTTAAATCAAACAATCAAGGAAAAAGGTAGGAGGCACCATCCTCCCCCTTATTCTACTCCCCTTCTCCCCCCCCCCCCCGCCATGATAGTCAATATCTAGAGCCATTCATCAACTTCCTGTTATGAGTCACATCAATCTTCTATTATTTGGATAGGGAATTATATAAAACCCATTGCTTTATATACCAGATTATTTACCTAGCTTTAAGAAGAGTTGATTTTAAGATTATGAAGTTCTTATACTTGAAGTTTTATTGATTATTCAATATTCTTGGTGACACTTATGCACTGAAAGATAAAATTGCTTTATTTTTGCAACACCAGAGAAGAGAGTAACTTCTCCAAATTATCAAATATTGCTTTTAGTGAATCTTGACATAGTCAGCAATTACATTTAAGCTATCAAACATGTTGAGGTGGAAACATAAAAAGGTAGACACTAACATCATTATGATGGATATCAAGCATTTTAGTCCATACCCTTCTATGCATAGAGCAAAGCAATTATAGAATGCGTCTTCATTTTCTCAATTTGATGCAGCTATCAAGTATAAGATTTTTGTCTTAGAAAATCCAGTCTTATCCGGTCTTTATGTTTTATGATTTTAGGGATTATTTCCCTTTAGTCATGGTTATATTTTCAAGTTTACAAGAAGTATTTGTACATTATGAAGTTTACCTTTTAAAAGATTTCAGTGGAAATTTTGGAACTAGGTTTGATTAAATTAATAACTAATAACTTCCAGAAAAGTCAGTTTGGAAAAATTTGTAGTGATATTTGTTTACTGCAAAGCCAGTGAGCAGTCTTATTATCTCAGTGTTCCATTTAACCAGTGTCATGTTTGAAATCTATTTTTTTCTCCTTTGCTGGGCTTGAGAACACAAAGCTGGTGGAGGAGCTTAACTTTGGTGTTGTTGTTTGTTTTATGCCATGTGCCATACATGTGATAGAAAAATTTGTGGCAAGCAATGTAGTCAGTGTACTCATTGGTATCAACGTGAATTGATGAAAACAATTAAGACCAAACATTTTGAAGTTACTAGTACTTTGACCTATTTAAAAATTATTTTATAAAATGTTAAACATATAGGGTATTCCAAAAAATGTACACACATACTCTAAATAATTATAAAGGCGGAGTTTATTAAAATACATTTCATTTTCATAATTGAGCTATCAGCTTTTAAAATGTGTTCACATTTTTTTTTGGGGGGGGACACCATGTAAAAAACAGGCTGTTTGCCATAACAGTAAAACAAACACTGACTTGCCTATTAATGAGGCTAAGATATAGGATATTTCCTATATCTTTGAAGCTTACATGAATCCCTTCTTAATCCTATATAGCCATCTCCCATTATCCTGTGGTGACCGGTATCTTGAGTTTTGGACTTATCACTTTTTTTTTATTATAGTTTAACCATATATGTATTCTTAATATATTAAGAATGGTTTCATATCTGGTTTCATATCCACTTCAACTCTGTAAATAGCATCATCTTCCCTGCATTCTTCTGAGACTTGAGTTTTTCTCTCTATTATTTTTTCATAAACTTATGTGTGTTGATATGTGCAGCTAATCATAATGTATCACAATTAATCATTTTCTTACCTTTATTTTTTCTTATTAGAGGCCCAGTGCATCAAATTCATGTACCGGGGAGAGAGGTGTTCCTCAGCCCAGCCTGCACCCTCTCCAATCTGGGACATCCCCCTCAGAATCCGGGACTGCTGGCTCCCAACCACTTGCCTGTCTGCCAGCCTGTCTGCTTGATCACTCCCTAACTGCTCCCATGCCAGCCTGATTGCCCCCAACTGCCCTCCTTGGCTGGCCCGATTGCCCCCATACTCCTCTCTCCTGCCGACCTGGTTGCCCTTAACTGCCCTCCCCGGCTGGACCAATCACCCCCAACTGTCCTCCCCTGCTGGCCCAGTTGCCCCTAACTGCTCTGCTCTGCTGGCCCGGTCGCCCCCAAATGCCCTTCTCTGCAGGCCTGGTCCCCCTAACTGCCCTCCCCTACAGGCCTGGTTGCCCCCAAATGTTCTTCTTTGCAGGCCTGGTCACCTGTAACTGCCCTCCCCTGCAGGCCTGGTCACCCCAAATGTTCTCCCTTGCAGGCCTGGTCACCTGTAACTGCCCTCCTCTGCCGGCCCGGTTACCCCCAACTGCCCTCACCTGCAGGCCTGGTCACCCATAACTGTTCTTCCCTGCTGGCCCATTCACCCCTAACTGCCCTTCCTTGCAGGCCTAGTTCCTCCCAACTTTTCTCCCTCCTCTGCAAGCCAGTCGCCCCCAACTACCCTCCTCTGATGGCCTAATCGCCCACAACTACCCTCCCCTGCTGGCCATCTTTGACCACATGTGGGCGGCCATCTTGTGCGAGGGCTTGAGGGTCAATTTCATATAGCCTCTTTTTTTATTTGCTTTATTCAAGTAAAAAAGTTACTGTCCTTGAGGTGCTCATACTTTCTTCATTCTATCTTCTTGACCTGGAGTAAACTGGGAGCCATCACATATGTACTTTCTCTGTTTGACAAATTGGTTAGAGATTTCAGTAAGGTAAAGACTTGGAGGCTTTATAATATTTTAAATGTAGTTTTGAGTGATTTGGAAGAAGGTTCTGTATTGTAAATAGCTTAAGTGATTATTTTTCTTCTTTTTATTTTTATTTAATTAATTTATTATTTTATATATTTATTTTATTATTTTATTTTTTAAGGTATTACAAATAGTAGTACATATGTCTCCTTTTCCCCTTCATTGACCTCCCCTACCCCCCCGGCACTTGCCCTCACTCTCCTGTGCCCACTAGTGTCTTGCTTCTATTGGTTGTGCTTATATGCATGCATATAAATCCTTCCAGTTGATTTCTTATCCGCCCTCCCACAACCCTTCTCTGCCTTCCCACCATAGTTTGAAAGTCTGTTCGATGCTTCTTTGCCACTATCTATTTTGTTCATCAGTTTATAATGTTCTTTATATTCCACCAATGAGTGAGATCATGTGGTATTTATCTTTCTCTGAATGGCTTATTTCACTTAGCATAATGCTTTTCATTTCCATCCATGCTGTTGCAAATGGTAAGAATTCTTTTTTTATAGCAGTGTAGTATTCCATTGCGATGGTCACTTAGGCTTTTATATATATAGATTAGGGGCCCAGCGCATGAAAGTTCATGCACTAGAGGGGGAGTCCCTCAGTCCCATCTGTACCCTCTAACAGTCTGGGAGTCCTTAGGTGGGAGGTGACCTGGTGATCAGGGAAGGCGAAGCCCCCATCACACCTCTGTTGCTGCCACCGCCAGCAGTACAAGCCTTGGGTGGCCCTGAGCAGCTGGGCAGCCAATATCCAAGGCTTGCCTGTGCCTCAGGCCGGCCCTGGATGACTGGGGGACTGAGGGCGGGTCCGGCCACACCATGTGCCTGATGCCCCATGGCTGTGCTGAAAGGACTGGGAGACTCTGGTGGGGCTGAGGGGATTGGGCACCACCATCTTGTGGTTATGAACACTGGCATCTTTGTGATAGTGTGATGGTCAATTTGCATATTCCCTCTTTATTAGATAAGACTAGTGTCCAGTGCATGAAACTGTGGGCCATGGGGCTGCGGTAGGCACAGGTCTCAGCCCATCCTCTGTTACCTTGGTTTGCCCTTCCTGCCATGGCCCCCAAGTGCCCTGTCTGCCAGCAGCCCTACTCCTGCTGCTGCCATGCGCTGACGGTGTCAGCCGTGCTCGCATCCACTAATAGTGCAGAGCAATTGGGGCCAGCACCCACAGCAGGTGGGAGTGGTAGCAGCTGTCCCAATCACCCCTCAAGAGCAGGTTGAAGTGGAGAAGCCCTCAGGGGCAATCAGGGCTGGCATCCACCACTTGCACCCGCTGATGATGCAGAGTGATTGGGACCCGTGCCGGACACCAGCAGAGGATGCGAGCAGGGCTGGCACCCTCAGCAGGTGAGTGCTGGGCCGGACCGTGACACACAGGAGCAAAGAATTTTTAGTAACCACCAGAGACTCGCCCTGGTGACAGTGACCAGTGCCTTGCCTTGGTCTGGTGCCCCTGCTCACCTCAGCCATCCCATGGTGGCCAATGCCCACCATGTTCCACACACATCCCCTGGTGGTCAGTGCACGCCATAGCGACTGGTTTCGTTGTTCCGCTTTTTGGTCGATTTGCATATTAGCCTTTTATCATATAGGATATAGATTATACTAAAAGCTCTGAGAATGGCTGAGACCCTGGGGTGGTTTGTGTGTGCAAAGATGATAGAAATATATAGAAGAATGCCCAGAACAAGCTCTGAGGAACTCCAGCCATGGTCCATAAAGGCAGCAGAAACTATGAAAACAGATAGAGGAGCGGCCAGTGAGGAGAAGAACCCAACAATCTGAACCTAAGAGAGGAAGTGTATTTTAAAAAAAAGATTGTGTAAACTTACACAGAATGCTACTGAGAAGTGGGGCAAGATAGTAGGGCCAGGATTGGTAAAAGGTGGGTTGTTGCTGAATTCGAGAAAACAAGTTTTTTGGAGTCTGGGTGGCAGAAGCCAGATTGAAGTGAGAATGAATTAATGGATGGTGAAGTAATACTGATCATGCTTCTATAAAATAATCTGAGATATTTTGCTATGAAAGAAGGAGAGAAATGGCCAGTTACTAGAGTGATATCTTGGGTCGAGGGTGTAGAACCCAGTGAGCAAATGGAATAACTTAAATTATTGAGCTTTCAAAGAATGAAGAAACTTAAATTGGCCCTTGAATGATGAGGCAGTATTATGAGTTGAGGTCTAGCAATGAATCTGATAGAATCAGGGGCCAATTATAGATTTAAGTTTACGGACTGATCTGACCTATGAGGCCGCTATTGGCAAGTATGTAAGGTAGGAACAGATGATGGGAACAGGTGATATCAATGTGATCATATTTTTTCTTTCCCCGTATATTGGTTGGAAAATTGTAGTTAATTTGGAACAACAGGTGTTTGAACTACATGGGTCCACTTATAAGTGGATTTTAAAAAATAGATGTGTACTGTACTGTAAACATAATTTATCTTTCTTATGATTTTCTTAATATTTTTATAATTTTAATACAATATGTATTAAATATAATAATACAAAACATGTTTTAATTGACCGTTCATATTACCTGTAAGGCTTACAGTCAACAGTAGGCTGGCTGTTAATAGTTAAGTTCTGGGGGAGTCAAGTTATATGTGGATTTTTAACTCTGCAACCTGATTGAATTGTTCAAGGGTAAACTGTAGTCAGTATTTAAAATTATAATTTAATTACCGTATTTGCCGGCGTATAAGATGATTTTTTGCCCTGAAAAATACGTATTTGCCGGCGTATAAGACGACTGGGCGTATAAGACGACCCCCTAACATTTCCACTAAAAATACAGAGTTTGTTATATACTCGCCATATAAGACTACCCCACACTTGGAGGCATATTTTTCAGGGCCAAAAAATCGTCTTATACGCCGGCAAATACGGTAATGCTTTTTTGAAGTAATGATACCTTTGATTTGATACTAAGAAATGTACTTACTGATATTTAATGTGTTTCAATCTATTTTTTTCTTTTATATATTTCCTTTAAAGTGGACTAAAATTTTAATTAGAGGAGCAAATGAGTATACGTTATTTTAAATCTATAGTTTTCCTATTATCTTTTTATCTAAACATCAATAATTTATGTTTCATATATAGGTGTTTTGTTTTTCATCATTGCAGTTAATCTGGTTTTCTTTTTATTTTATTTGGGATACTTTTTTTCTAGACATTTTATACCTTCGAATATGTTAAGGCCAAAAAGTAACTAGGAGAATGAACTGCTCAGATTGTTATTCTACTATCTTTTCTAATATTAGAAGTGAGAATACACCAGTAATTTTAAATACATAATTTCTTCAAAAGTAAATTTTTAGAAAGTATACATATCAATGGTTGTATTTTGAAGTCTGACAGATTTCACAATCAGAACAATATTTAATTCTGGAATTCCTTGACTAGCTGAATAATTTAGTGTGATTTTTGTGGGTAAGCCATTAATTGGGATGTGGGTTTATGTTTGTTTTGCCCTACTGGACATATTAATTGCTGTGTACACACCCTGTCTCCCGTGCCCCTCATACCCCACTGTTTATTCTAAGTATTTAGTCACCTTGCTAAAAGTAGGTGAAAATAACAGTTTAAAATGAACTATAATTATATTCAGCATTGGTGATATATTGCTCTGACAGAGGAATGTAAATTGGATCTGGATAATATACAGAGTATTAAAGCTGACCTTCTAAGTTTAAGGTATGAAATTTGTTACTTTGTCACATGTGACCAGTGATATATTTTTTCTCTTTCAAGAAGCTTCTTATATTGAATTTTAGCAAAATACCTTTGTGCTTCTCTAGGCATTTATGTAAGATTATTTTGGGTAATTAAAAATACTTTTCTTATTACAAAAAATGTAGGTTCACTACAAGAAAATAAGTAAGATAATACACAAAAGTAAAATGAAAAAAATGTATAATATCACCTACTTAGAAAGGCACTATAATTTCTTGGGTGGAAGTGTGTGTCTACTGAGGAAGTCCTCTTGTTTAATGTTGTTAGCTGTTTATTATTTTTATTATCCTAACCTGAGTAGGATACACTTTTATTGATTTTAGAGAGAGAGAAGAGAGAGAGAGAAACATTGTTTAGATTGCTTCCCGTATGTGCCTGGCTGGGGATTGAACTCACATCTTAGGTATGTGTCCTGACTGGAAATTAACTTGAAACCCTTTGGTGTAAGATGCTGCTCCAACTGACTGAGGCCCCTGGCCAGGGTTGTTTGCTAGTAATGTTAAAGTAGGGAATCATAAAATAAGTGACTCAAATATGCCTTAAATATTTTTATTTATTTAAAACTAGAGGCCTGGTGCATGAAATTCATGCACGAGAGAAGGGGAGAGGTTTGTGTGTGTCTCTAAGCCCAGCCTTCACCCTCTGCAATCTGGGACCCCTTGAGGGATGTGTATATTGGGCCTAAACGGGCAGTCAGACATCCCTCTCACAATCCAGGACTGCTGGCTCCCAAACACTTGCCTGCCTACCTGATTGCCCCTAACTGCTTCTGCCTGCCAACCTGATCATCCTCTTAACAATTCCCCTGTCAGCCTGATCAACACCTAACTGCTTCCCTGCTGGCTCAATTGCCCCCAATTGTCCTCCCCTGCTGGCCCGGTCACCCCTAACTGCCCTCCCATGCCAGCCTGGTTGCCCTCAACTGCCCTCCCCTGCCAACTGTCCTCCCCTTCAGGCTCAGTCACTCCCAACTGCTCTCCCCTGCAGGCCTGGTCACCTCCAACTGCCCTCCCCTGCAAGCATGGTTGCCCCTAACTTCCCTTCACTGCCAGCCCGGTCACCCCTAACTGCCCTTTCCTGCTGGCCTGATCGCCCACAACTGCCCTTCTTTGCCAGCTATCTTGTGTCCATCTTTGACCACATGGGGCGGCCATCTTTGTGTGTTGGAGTGATGGTCAATTTGCGTATTACTTCTTTATTATATAGTATATAAATATTTATTTTGATTTTTTTCTGAACATTTGTTGTGGAGCCTAGACCTTTTCTTGGAGTAGGTATAGGCTGATTGTATAAAACAAACCCATACTGCATTATGATCCCAACTGATTCTTGGTGGGAGCAGAAGCAAATGAATTTATGAGAGAGTGGAACATTAGCCTTGAGTGTTTATTATGCCATGGATATTAGTGTTTGACACATGGAATGAAAACCAGCAGGTAATTGAATGAGTTGATTAAGTAGAAAACGCCTAAGAATGTGTTTGTATAGCAATGTGTACATGCACACATTTTTGATATGCATAAAAACATATTTAGAACAAAAATGAAAAATATACATCACTACTTTAAAAAATATTAAGTTCTTTATTTATTGTATTACATTAGTTTCCTTTTTCCCCATTGACCTCTCTCCAGCCACTCCCAACCCCCAGCACATTCCCCCCACTCCCAATTCTGTGGCCTTTGGTTATGCTCATATGCATGTATACAAATCCTTTGATTAATTTCTTACCCCCTCACTGTCTGCCTTCCCTCATAAGTTGGACTGTCTATTCGATGCTTCTATGAGTCTGGTTCTGTTTTGTTCATCAGTTTATGTTGTTTATTATATTCCACAAATGAGTGAGATCATGTGATATTTATCTTTATCTGACTGGCTTATTTTATTTAGCATAATACCCTCCAGTTCCAATGCTGTTGTAAATGGTAAGAATTCTTTCTTTTTTACAGCAGCATAGTATTCCATTGTGTAGAAGTACGACAGTTTTCCAGTCCACTCATCTGCGGATGGGAATTTAGGCTGTTTTCAAATCTTAGCTATTGTAAATTGTGCTATTATGAACATAGGGTGCATATATCCTTTCTGATTGGTGTTTCTATTTTCTTGGGATATATTCTTAGAAGTGAAATTACTGGCTTAAATGGCAGTTCTATTTTTAATTTTTTGATGAAATGCCATACTGTTTTCCACAGTGGCTATACAAGTCTGCATTCCCAGCAGCAGTTCATGAGGGTTCCTTTTTCTCCGCATCCTCTCCATCACTTGTCCTTTGTTGATTTGTTGGTGATAGCCATTCTGACAGGTGTGAGATGGTACCTCATTGTTTTGATTTGCATCTCTTGGATGATTAGTGACTTTGAACATGTTTTCATGTGTCTCATGGCCTTCCGTATGTCCTCTTTCGAAAGGTGTCTCTTTAGGTCCTTTTTCCACTTATTTGAGTGGATCGTTTATCTTCCTTTTGATTCCATCATAAAATTACTATACTTAATAAATGAATTTGGAAATGTAGCAGGAAATAAAATCAACACCCAGAGGTCTATGTCTTCTTTATACATCAATAATGAACTCACAGAAAGGGAAACAAACAAACAAACAAACAAACAAAAATCCCACTTACCATTATAACACAAAAATAAAGGTACCTAGGAATAAATTTAACCAAGAGGTAAAGGATCTGTACTCAGAAAATTATAGAACACTGACAAAAGAGATAGAGGAAGACATAAGCAAATGGGAGAATATTCTGTGTTCAACATCATTAAAATGTCCATAATACCCAAAAAGCAACCTATCGATTCAATGCACTCCCCATTAAAATACCAACGGCACACTTCAAAGATCTATAACAAACTCTCCAAAAATGCATCTGGAATAAAAAAAGACCCTGAATAGCTGCAGCAATCTTGAGAAGGAGAACAAAGTTGGAGGGATCACCATACCAGATATCAAGCTATACTATAAAGCCACTGTTCTCAAAGCTGCTTGGTACTGGCTCAAGAACATACTTATAAACCAATGGAACAGAACAGAGAACCCAAAAATCGACTCAAGCCACTATGCTCAATTAATATTTGATAAAGGAGTCAAGAGCATACAATGGAGTCAAGACAGTTTCTTCAATAAATGGTGCTGGGGAAATTGGATGGATACATGCAAAAAAAAAAGAAAGAAAAGAAAAGAAACTAGACCACCAACTTACACCATACACAAAAATAAACTCAAAATGGATAAAGGACTTAAACATAAGACAGAAAACCATAAAAATCTTAGAAGAAGCCATCGGCAGCAAAATAGCAGACATTTGTCGTCGCAATATCTTTACCAATACAGCTCCTAGGGCAATAGAAACTAAGGAGAAAATAAATAAATGGGACTACTTCAAAATAAAGAGCTTCTGCACAGCAAAAGAAACCATCAACAAAACAACAATAATGCTCACACCTTGGGAGAAGTATTTTCCACTTTATCTGTGATAACGGTTTAATCTCCAAAATTTATAGGGAACTTCTACAACTTACTACTTCTTTTTAATCTTAAGATGCCTGAGCATCTTTCCATGTCAAGATTATAGGCATAGTTTTCTTTAATTCGACATTTTTTTCCCTCTAGCTCCAGGCTAGGTTAATTGGTAGCCACCTCCTTTGTATACTTTTGTCAGTGTTTACTACACACTTTTATTCATTTTTATTTTATTTTTCATTAATCCTTACCTGAGGATATTTTCCCCCACTGATTTTTAGAGAGTGGAAAGGATGGGGAGAGACAGAGAGAAACACCTATATATGAAAACAAAAAACAAAAACAAAACAAAAAACCCAAAAAGACAAACCTGGAAAAAACGGAATAGATGTGGATTGAATTGTGTTCCTCAGAAAGAAAAATTTAAGTCCTAATCTCCAGCACCTAGAAATGTGAACTTACTTAAAAGAGGGTCTTGCAGATGTAATTAATTAGAATGAGGTTCTAAGGGAGTAGGGTGGGCTCTTATTCCAATATAATTTATGTTCCTATAAGAAGAAGAAAAGACACACAGGAATTCATTCAATGATAGAAGTGCGGGAATCCTGTATAAACAACTACCACCAAGAAGAGCCAAGGAAGGATTCTTACTCAGAGTTTCTGATCAAACCCGGCCCCGCTGACAATTTGGTTTTGGGTTTCTAGCCTCCGGAATCCCACTTTGAGTCACTTTGTCAGAGCAGTTCTCAGAAACTAATACAGAGGTGTACTCTCTCAGCTTAATAGTGGAAATCTACAGAAATCCTACAGCTAATATTATGTTTCATGGTGAAATGCTTTCCTCTCAGGTTGGGAACAAGGCCAAGGATATTTGCTCTGACCACTGTTCTCCAAATACTGTACAAGAAATTCTAGATAAAATAGAGACAAGAAAATGAAATAAAAATAATATGAATCAGAATGGGAGAAATAAAAGTGTTCCTATTCACAGAGGACATGATAGTTTACATAGAAAAATTAGAAGATTCTAGAAAAACTCCTAGAATTAATTAGTGAGTTCAGCAAGATTGCAGGATTTAAGACAAATAGCAATTGTATTTTGCAAGTTGAAAAAGTTCTAGAGATATGTTATACAATAAGATATATATAGTTAACATTATTGTACTGTATGTACAATTAAGTATTAAGAGGGTAAATTTATGTTATGTGGCCTTTTTTTTTTTTACCTGAAAAACAAACCAATTGTATTTCCATATATTAGCAGTAAACTTTTGTAAAACAACATCCTTTACTACTGTTCAAAAACAAATACTCTGATGCAAATCTAAAATCATGTATATGACTTTTAAGTTTAAAACTATAAAATAATGATGAAGGAAATGAAAGAAGTTCCAAATAAATGGAAAGACACCCCATGTTCATGAATGAGCAGATTAAACTCCATTTGCTTGGTTATTCAAGATGTTGGAAGTATTCAATTCCTTGCAGTAGAACTGACACCTCTATTCCCTTGTTAGCTATCAATTTAGGGTTATTTCAGCTTAAAAAAAACCTATTTCATTATTTTTTTATTGATTTCAGAGAGCTGAAGGGAGAGGGAGAGAGAGATGGAGATACACATAGTCAGAGAGAATCATTGATTGGTTGCCTCCTGCAGGTCCCCTAAATTGGGGGGCTGAGCCTGCAACCAGGGCATGTGCCCTGATCAGGAATCTTGGTGACCTCATGGTTCATTGGTTGATGCTCAGCCACTGAACTGTTTCAGCTTTTTGAGTTCACCTCCATTCCTTACCTCACGTTTCTCTTCCTCCATCTTAAAAGTCTGGAAAGGCAGGTTGAGTCCCTCTTATAATTTGCATCTCTTTCTTCATCTCATGTTACTCAGCTAACAAAGTGTCTCAGCTTTCAAGAACCATGTAATTAGATTGGACCTATCTGGATAATCTAGAGTAATTTCCCTATCTTAAAATCATCTGATTAGCAACTGTAATTCCTTCTGCAATCTTAATTCCCTTTTTCTTTTCTTTTAAAAAATATATTTTATTGATATTTTACAGAGAGGAAGGGAGAGAGATAGAGAGCTAGAAACGTCTATGAGAGAGAAACATCGACCAGCTGCCTCCTGCACAACCCCCACCTGGGATGTGCCCACAACCAATGTACATGCCCTTGACCGGAATCGAACCCGGGACCCCTCAGTCCGCAGGCCTATGCTCTACCACTGAGCCAAACCGGTTTCGGCATCAATTCCCTTTTTCATCTCTCTTTGCAATGCAAGCTTATATATTCATGGGTTTTGGTGTTAGGCCATCTTTTTGCAGGGAGGCAGAGGCGGGATTACTTTGCCTAATGCTTTTGATCCTTTAATGACTTCATTGACATTGCATTTAGTTTTTACAAAATCAAACTCCTTCCTACCTGCTTGGTTATATCTCTGATATAGCCACTGTGGTTCTCAGTATAGGCCCCATCTTTTATATGTAATGTCTTAGTATATATTTCCTTCTGCCTAGAAATCTCTCTTCCTTTGCATGACACCCTTCAAGACTCATGACAGACACCAGCTGCTTTGTTCCAAAGAGCTAGCTAGATCCTATACCTTCTGTTCCCTTAGCACCATGATTATAACACTTGTTATTACATTATGGAAATGATCTTGCTCAACCTTTGTTTCAACCAATAGTCTGTGGTCCTTTCAAGGGCAGAAAACATGTTTTATTCATTTTTGTGTTTCTTATATGTAGTACAGTATCTCGCACACAGTGAGCCCTTATTAAAGGCAGGCTGACTTTGTTAATGAGCACATGAAAGTAGTGATGAAACTTCACCCTTCCAGCTGCAGTCAATCAAGTCCTAAAGTGTGATGCAGGACAGTCTTAAAATTCATCATCCGTGGGTCAGTATGGATAAGTACCATTTTCAAAATCAGAATTGATGTTCCTGGCATGAAGTTTGAGGCAGGCTCAGTGATGCTGCATGGAACATATTATCTCTTTTTGCAGTTTTCTGTGTATGTAAAGTAAGGGCATATGCGTGAGCATCACAGACCTAGATGTTCTTTCTAAGTGACCTTATCCTCTCTCTCTTTCTCTGTTCCCTCTATATAAAATTGGAAGGAGATTCAGTTTCATTCTAAAACCATTTATTCAGTGTAGTCTGTCCTAGGTGCTGGTGATTTAAAGACAAATAAGAAATGGTCCCTATTCTCTAGGTGTATGGGCCAGGTAAGATTGCCTTTAAGATCTGGATAGCTTTTATTCCAGCTCTGACAATTGTGATGCATTTGTCTCTTTCTCCCTTAGGGCACATTTAGGAAGATGCTAATAACTTGAATTTTAGTCTGTGGGAAACATACACTCATAGTGCTTTGTTCCTTTGGCTAGAAAGTAAAGCTGACACCTGACTGGTGCCTCTTCTGCTCAGTGAGGTGACTGAATTTGCTTCATGAAGCCAATAATACTTTGGAAACCACTTTGCACACTTTTGCTTTCATCCTGTGTCTCTGGAAGTAATTACTGCATTTGAAAGCCTAACCTGCTTTGAACATTTAAAGGTGGTTTGAACAATTAATCCTAGAGACCTGTTCTCCCCCCACAATCCCTTCTGTTACCTCTTTACCTTTTCTCTTCTCTTACATTGAGACTCGTACTAGGAAGTGCTAAATGGTAATGTATTTAGCAGTTTCTCTTGAAGCAATTACAAGAAAAGGGTTTGATATTTCCTGTTAAAGAATTTTAAGAGGTAGATTTTGTGTTAAATTATTACTTAGCACATTACTTTTTGCTTTTTTAAAGCAATTTTCTCCCAATACAAATGCCATAATAATTTCTGTGCCATTTCTGTTCATGAAGAAAAAACATTTGCACAATGCTTATTCATCCATGAATGCAGTTTATAGTTAAGCCACGTAATGCGTGGCGCTACTGTGCTGACAGGCACAGAATAAATAGTACAGATTTTGTTTCCTGAAGATTGATCATTTATAGATCAGGTGATAATTTTTTTTCAGGTTGCTTCTTACTCTGATGATGAGAAATTTTTTACTTTTGTAGAAAGCTATGGATTTCAATAAACCTCTGTCAGGACTGCAGACCTACCTACTCAATATCACTTTTTACCTTGAACATCTTTTCCAGAAGAGATAGGAACTGATATTTGCCCCATTCTTAAAAATAATATTGCTGAAAATAGTAGGGGTGGGGGAAAAGGTTTGAGAGAAGGGGTTTGTGGGTGTACAACAATATGTTGGCCTTGCATATTTTTTGGGGAAACAGGGAGACTTTTTATGCCTATTTAATTTGTGTTTGATTATTTTTTAATGAATACTTTTCATCAGTTTCCTTTTTGTGTTTAAAAATTAGTGTTTCTTTTGTTATCAGGCATCCTAATTTCCTCTCTTCACACCCTGTTCCACTTTTCTTGTTTTTATGTTTATGAAATGTAAAATGTAAGTTGCCTTTGATAAGGCTGTTGCCAACCTCTGATTTTATGGTTGTTGATAAATTATTTCCCACCATGATTTAAAAAAATTATAGTTATAAAGTTATTAGGTATGATGCCTCTTTATATTCAACTTTGTTTTATAGAGAATTAGTTAATATGTAATAGACATGAATAGATGTAAGTTTTACTTTAAAAAATATTATTGATTTCAGAGAGGAGGGAAAGGGAGAGATAGAAAAATCAATGATGAGAATCATTGATTGGCTGCCTCCTGCACGTCCCTTACTGGGGATCAAGCCCACAACCTGGGCATGTCCTTTTGACTGGAATGGAACCCGGGACCCTTTAGTCCGCAGGTTGACAATCTATCCACTGAGCCAATTCAGCTAGTGCTGTAAATTTTACTTTAATGATTTATATTTTACAATGTAGAAGAGAGGTCTATAGTGGGTTCAGAAATAGTTAATTTGAGAACTTCTGTAGGCTCCAATATTCTAGACATAGTTATTATATTAGTGGTGATAAATTCTTAAAATAGTTATGTTCTATTATTAATCACTCAGACCAAAGACATATCTTGAATTCTCTGGATTAATATGCTTTCTAAATTTTATAGTAGACTCCCAGATAAGTATATTAAATGTAACAAAGTCTTTTTGCTGTATTAGCATAATGTTAAATTTGTGTATTTTGGTATATGACAGTTCTAGGAATAGTAACTTTATTGTCCACAATTATTGAAGGTGATAGTACTACTATGAATCATCCTAAACCATTTATATTAGTTTCAGAATATCTTTATAGATATACTTTTGAATATGAGATTGTTGACAATTTACTTAAAACAAAACACTGAAGTCCCACTGTGAGGTACTAACACAGGAGGGCCTGATGTCTACACATCTCAGTGCCAGCCCAAGAAAACTCACAAATTCCTCCTGATATGTTTGATTTCAAGCTTCCCTGCCACATGTGAAATAAGAATAAATACAGAATAAGGGTCATCAAGGCCAACAGTTAATGGGATGCTGTAGGGATTTTCATGAAACGTAAAAGCAGGAATTGAAATGCCTACAGGAAAGGTCTGTTGCTGGTAGTGCAGAGTAAACTTCACTGTTGAAGTAGCATTCAGGTTTGAAAACACCAACTTCTATTTAACACCCCCTCGCCCTTAACTATGATAATGATCTTCCATGTTTTCTTTTACAGGGGAGTACCTTTACCCTTTAGCTGCATTATTGAGTAGTTATTCCATGGTTTTCATAGAAAAGAGATGAGTAAAAATAATCTGACAAGAGTCTGCCAATCACAAATTGCTTTTTTTTTTTGAGGTGGAGAGCTAAAATCAGAAATTTTGAGTATTAATAGGGGATTAAGCTGTGTTCATAGACAGGTGCAAAATGAAGGTGAATTTTAAAATATTTTTATTTTTTATATGAAATGTTGCATTTGGTTTTTACCCTTATTTTCATGGAATATACTATATTATAAAGTAAGAAAATGTTATATCCTGGTATATGATTTAAACTTGTTTTTATTGTTTATAATGTGCTGCTTTTGATTATTAGATGAAATTTTGTTTTTAACATTCCATTTTTCAAAGGCCACATACATAGACACACAAATAATACATACAAATAAACACATATATACAAAGAAATATATACACATATTTTTTTCTTCTCCATTTTTTAAAAAACAGATTGTTACCATTTTATTTATTGACTTAGGCTTTCTAAATCACCACTGAAAAATTGTATTTTTTTCTATGAAGACAGTTTTTTTCTATAAGGTGAGTTGTCTACTGGCAGTAATGTCCTAATTACACACAGTACTGTACTATACCCATGGATTTATGGGATATAGAAGTGTTTTGGTGAGGATGAAAATTCACATTTAAAAATAACTAGAAGTTTTTTTTTAAACAATTGAACTTTGAAACTTAGAAAATTCTTAACATTTATAAGGATGCATACCACTGACTTACAACAGTTGTAAAATATTTGCGATCATATTATTGTGTTATGCCAAACTTTGAATACTGACTTAATGCATAACTACCTTTATCCTCTATTTTTTAGTTGGGTGGAGAGCTTTGGACGTGAGGGGCTCGGGTTATTACTGGACATTTTGGAAAAACTGATTAGTAGCAAAATGTAAGTGTTGCTAATTATTTTCACCTAAGCTACATTTGTATGTCCATTTATAATTCTAACAGTGATGTCTTTTATGCCAATACAGACAAGAAACCATTGTTAAGAAGAATCAGCACAGAGTCATACAGTGTTTGAAGGCTTTGATGAATACACAGGTATTAACATGGTTAATCATAATGTATTCATTTCCCCCCAGTTCTTCTAGAATTCTTAAGAATTAGAGTTGTGTGATAAAGAATTTACATTTAAGTGATGTGTTGATTTAATGTGCTATTTAGTACACAATAGAAAAAGTATTGAATTGTTTGAAAATCAGCTATCAACCTGCAGAGAAATATGGCTATGAATGGACCTTCTTCTGGCACTTAATTTCTCATATGTAGATTAATTTTCTCTCCTTCCTTTCTGCCCTCCTTCCCTTTTTATCCTTCTTTTTGTCCTTTTTTCTTCTCACCCACTCCCTCTTCCCTCTACACACACTCTCTCTCAATTTTCAAAACTGTAGCAATAATCAGCTTTGAAATCATATATGCTTATTAAATGTGGTTTGCAGTCATATTTATTACCAAAAAAATTAAGTTGGAAAGACTTAACTTTTTATAGTTTACGGATTTAACTCTACAATGCTAGTAACAAAAGCAGATATACAGATCCCAGAAATGGGACAGTGAAGCTTTAAAAAAGTACTATTCAGACCAAGAGTAATATGACAGGTCTGCAGAGTTTGTGTATTTAAAGTGAATACGTTAGAAGAGAGAAACACTTTAAGCTCATAACTGAAGTTAGGATTTCTGAAGTGTTTCATTTACAGCAAGCATGTCAAACTCAGAGGCTAACATGGGCCAAATAAATAAGGCTTAAGTTTATGTGGACCGCAAAAAATCAAAAGCTTCAATTTTCATAGAAACAGGTTTATTTCAGTGGAGACATGTTGAATACAAAGGGGTGAAATAAATGAATAATCGTTAACATAAAATAATAGAACATTTTATTTTTTTATTTTTTAAATTGAATTTTGTGCTTTCTTTTTTCTTTTTCTTTTTAAAAAAATACGTTTTATTGATTTTCCACAGAGAGGAAGGAAGAGGGATAGAGAGCTAGAAACGTCCCTGAGAGAGAAACATCAACCAGCTGCCTCTTGCACACCCCCTACTGGGGATGTGCCCGCAACCAATGTACATGCACTTGACCGGAATTGAACCTGGGACCTTTCAATCCACAGGCCGATGCTCTATCCATTGAGCCAAACCAGTTTTGGCATAATAGAACATTTTAATAAAAATTAATATTTTTTCTTGAACATTAACTTATCAGACACTGAATAATGCAAATAAACCTATTTTACTTGTTCTCTAAAATTGAAATATTTCCTGTTGTGCACACCAAACAAGTAAGTACAACACTAATGATGTTGCAATTGGCTGCTAAAATAGTCCCTACTAGTATTAGTGTAGAGAAATGGTGTGCTTGCGCATAAGGCATATAAGGGAAATGAATGCAACACAATTATAGTAATCAGTCATTATTGAACATTGTAGTTCGTTATTAATAATTATGTATGACAGGATATTGTAAAAATTAAGTTATGAAATTTTTATTATTATGTTTTTTACATACCTTTATATTGGATGGGCTGCAAAAATATTCTTTGTGGACTACACGCAGCCTGCGAATTTGACATGCTTGATTTACACTTAATTGAAGAAATTTCTCTATCTCATGTGATATTTTTAGATCCAGTATCTAAACACATCTACCTCAAGATGTGTGAGTAATGATAGTTGTTTTAGTAGCTGGAGAGGAGATTGTACTTATGGTTGTGTGATGATTTGTGGTTTATAGCAAAACTCTATATTTCTGATTAATTTTATTTTTAATAT
Organism: Vespertilio murinus; assembly: GCA_963924515.1. Classification (NCBI taxonomy): domain Eukaryota; kingdom Metazoa; phylum Chordata; class Mammalia; order Chiroptera; family Vespertilionidae; genus Vespertilio; species Vespertilio murinus. The sequence goes on from OZ004707.1 coordinate 68,783,574, forward strand.
TTTGCCTTATTCTCATGTTTAGAATAAACCTTTAGAGGACTTTACACCTAAGTATTGATATTTAAATTATTAACATTTGTTTTATTTATTTTTTCTAAATGTAACAACTATTTATGTTTTCTAATTTATTTTCCAGAATTATTTATGTATTTTTCAACATTTTCTGGAGCTAAGTTTCCTATTTTTAACCAGTGAAATATTTTCCTCCTCTCTTCTCCTTTCTAATAAGATTTTTAAGGGAAATATCTGATATAGTAGTCACAAGTCTTTTTTCTGTCCTGTGAGAAGTAGGTTTTAGATATTTTGTAAAATATGTTGTAAGAATAAATGAATAAAAGAATCAGAAATAGCAGGGAGAGGGCTTTTCCCTTTGTGAGTACATTGTAGTGCTTTATGGGGCTCCTTTTTAAGTGAAAATATAGAAATTCAAGATTTCACTAGTACTGGAAAGTCTCAGTAGAGAAAACCCAGAACCTTTTTTTTAAACCAGAGGGGTAGGTACATCATAATTTGAATTTGAGAAGAGTATCATGGTTAAAGTGAGATGGCATATTGAAGACAATATTTCTACTTGATGTGAGACTGAATTAGAGAAGAATTAAAGTTTACATTTATATTCTAGTGAATATAATATAAGTTCTTATAATAACATTGTGTTGCTTAGAGTTTGTATATGTGGAGCTGAAATATATTGCTATTTGTATTTATTGATATCATTTGTGCTAATAAAAATGAAAAGTTACTGACACTTAGAATTAGTAATATATCTGTCTAAAATTTTTGATAAAGGTTTTTATTTTTTCCCAAGACCTGTTGGTGATTTTATCTGTACCACACTGAGCAGTCTTTGTAAGAGGTCCCTGAATGATGATCATTGTAGGCTTTAGGATATGAAAATGTGGTACCTTATTTGTACAGAACTAGTAATTGTGTATGTAATTAGTAAGCAAATTTGATAATATCATATGAAAGTGAATTTCTTAACACTAAATTGGACTACATATATATGTATATATATTTAATATTTTTATTGATTTCATAGAGGGAGAGGGAGACATATAAAAATCAATGATGAGAGAGAACCATTGATTGGCTGCCTCTTGCATGCCCCTACTGGGGATTGAGCCTGCAACCTGGGCATATGCCCTTGACCAGAATCCAATCCAGGATCCTTCAGTCTGCAGTCCGATGCTCTATCCACTGAGCAAAACCAGCCAGGACATGGACTAACTAATAATTTTAAAGGAAAAAGATTGTGAATATTAGGAAGAAAATAAAAGTTAAGATGGAAACTTAATTTATTTAAGTTAAAAGGTAATAAGAAGAGGGGCTTACTTCTGGTCAGTTAAATTTTTGCATGTGGCTTTGAGTTGTACGCCTCTAGCAAGGGTACTTTATTCCTGAAGCCAGCCTCACTCCCCACAATGTCTGTGCTACTAGAATCAACTCACTGATGTGTGGATGGGGAAGGGTGGGGGAGTTGTTCTGCACCAGTTTACATGTAGTGTTGGACATCCTGTACAAGAGGTATTGACATTCCCCTACTTAACACTTCTTCCTTGGCCTGAGATTCCATCTATTAGGTAATAATAGGCCTCATGTAGAATGCAAATGGAACCTGTTTAGAACACACAGGTTTTCATAAAATCCAGAGTAGGTCTTTGACATTCAGTGGAGAGACATCCTTAGATCTTCCACAATTTGTCACCACCTCTCTAACTTCATTTAATGCACTTTCCATGCCAGCACTGGTAAGTTGACTATTTCTCCCACAGACTGGACTCAACATTTTTTGTTTTCTTTTGCTTTGTGTTTTTAAATAATTGAATGAGAGTAATTTTATACAAGTGGGCAGCAATTCTATCTTTAGTTCTAAATACTGAATAGTTACAATCTGGCCTCATTCCAGACTTAAAATGATAACTACACATTTTTACATTAGCAAAAATCAGAGAATATTGCCTCTGATGGAGCTTTGGGGTGTCACAGAATGGTATCACAACTATGAGATCAGAGAACACTTCTGTTTCTACCCTTCATACGTGATGGTTTAGGGCTTGACAGTGAAGGTAGGTAGTATAACTTGGAAGAAATCAGTATGAAAATTCTGCGGTTGGAGGAGCCACAGGATTATCTTTCCAGAAGGACAGGAACTGGCTAAGGATAACCAGGTGGGAGGGAAATGAGGGGGAAATGCTGGCAGCAAGCTTTTCTCAATCCTTAGGCTTCTTAGGACAGAGCCAGTCCCATGGTTCTTGGTAATCCTTGACTGTTTGACATTTTTGAATTGGATCTAAGTGGTACTTTATAAGCCTCTGACAATTTTCTGGAATGATTATCAAGACATATCAGGTAGTCTCTGGCCCTATGCCTGCGTTTTTATTCTTTGCTTACAGGAATGAAACAGCCCATGGCGTCACAAAAGTGAGCATTTCCTGGCCATTCTAGTTATCTCTGTAAACTTATCTCTATCATCAAGGCAGAGAAGTCTTTTTTAAAAATATACTTTTATTGATTTTAGAAAGAGAAGAAGGATAAGGAATGGAGAGATAGAAACATCAATGAGAGAGAAATATTGATTGGATGCCGCCTGCATGCCCCCTTACCAAGGATTGACCTCAAAACCCAGGCATATGCCCTGAGCAGCAATTGAACTAGTGACCCCTTGGTTCATGGGTTGACTCTTAACCACTGAGCCACAATGGCCAGGCAAGACTGATCCTTTTGTTTGTCCTTCCTCCATTGTACCTATATTCCCTAGATAGTAGTGTAAGGCAAATGCAATATTTTAGCATAGGGTGAAGATTTCTTTATATAAATGACATTTACAGTAGGAAAGTTATAACTAAAGTTTCATAAAACTCAAAACATTTGCTATAAGCTTGTTTTAGATTCAACTTGCTACTTATATCTAGTACTAATTTTGAGTGTTCATAAGTTTATAATTGAAATAAGGCCCTTTTTAATTCTTAGGAGTAACCGTAATCAACCAATTTCTTACTCTTTTGAGGATTCTCTGGAATGCATGGTAGATAAATAGCATTGTTTTATTGATTCTATTCATTCTTTATTGTTTGATATTTGTCTTTCATAGGTTGTAAAAGGGCCTTCCGAGATGTATACATCATTAAATCAAAACATTAAGTCATTAACATAACTACTTCTAATTGGATGTGACATCTTGGCAGTAGCAATCAAACTTTATCCTCATCCCAAGTCATCCCATTTTTATAATGTGTTTACAACTACAGTAGTTTTCTGATGATACAATATTATTTCGATCAGAATACATATGTTCCTTATGGCAGTTTCTATATGCCCACATCATCCTTCAGCTTTTGCCTGTTTCTGAACTAGGGCTACTCTCCGGGCCTACGCTGTATAATGCGGTTGCTATATGTACGTGGCTATTGAGCATTTGAAATGTGGCTAGTCTGAGCTGAGATGTGCTATAAGTGTAAAACACATACTAGACTTTGATTACTCAGGGAGAAAAAAGTAAAACGTCGCATCAGTGAATGTTTTATTTTGATTCAATGTTGAAATGATAACATTTTGGATATATTGAAATAGTTCTTTTAAAACTAGTTTGATGTTTTGCTAATAAATTTTACATTGCACTTGCAGTTCACAGTATATTTCTCTGGGACACTGTGCATATATTTGTCATATATCACTTTCCGATCTTCCTTCTCGTGAAGGATCTTATGGCCTTAGTATTTACTTCAGTATCTGACTCTTCATTATTGTCTCTTTTGGGAAATCTCAGCATTTTAGTGTGCTTCTCTCTTTTTCCAGTGGTAACTTATCTATTAATAATTATAATTATCAGTTATTAATTATCAGTTAATAATTATCAGTTATGGTTGTTACAAAATCACCTTTGAGTGGTTTTCTGAATTTGGTTGATTCTCATAGTTCTTGATGTAATGTGTATATTTCTATGAATTGTTTTAGGATGTTATTCATTATTTATTGTATACATTGTTTACTAAGTATAAAAACATAAACATTTTTTAATAACTTCATTTTTTTTTCAGAACACTATTTTATGAAACTGACTGTTAACATTTAGCCTCTTATTTCCAAAATGTTCTAGTATGGTTTAGAAAGGATTATGAGTGAAGAGCGGAGTCTGTCTTTACTGGCCAGGGCCATCGATCCCCAGCAGCCCAGCGTGATGACAGACGTGGTGAAGCTCCTTTCTGCGGTGTGCATCGTGGGGGAGGAGAGCATGTGAGTCTTCTCAGCTCATTTCTCTTCTCCTGTAATGACTTAATGCAATGGGAATTATTTAATGTTTTCATTATTGATTGTGTTTTAGTTTAGAATTTAAGGAAATGAAGTATACATAAGCAGCTGGTTTAGATTCATATAGACTGTGAAAAACTGACTTCTTCATCTTATTTCAAACTGAACTCAAACCCTAAATAAAAATTATAAATGAAGACTTTGAAAAATATACTAATGAGTTCTGCTTTGTATGTGATATTTTCCCAGATAGAATTAATTCAAAATGTAGGACATGCATAGTCCCTTGTAAAAGCTAATATAGTGCTTGAAAATCTGTATGTAAGGCAGATTTAGAAAGTGACATAAAGAATTGTATTTTACTGGTTGAGGCTATTGAATTTTACTAGCTTTCAATCATAAAATATATGCTAAAGCTTTTAAATACATTATTCACAGGAGGGACAGGAGGAGGGAGCAGGGGGTCAGTTGGGAATAAAGGGGAACAGCTGTAATACTTTCAACAATAAAGATAAATTAAAAAACTACATTATTCATATCTTAGGGCTGTAACTAAAAGACCATTACATACATATTAAAAGATAATTATTAAAGATGAACTATTTTTTATAAAGAAGATTGGCAGTTCTTAATACAGGGAAACATTTAAAAATTTTTGGAAAAAAATTTTTTTTTAAAGAGTAAAGCTGTAAAAACCAAACCACCAAAAGAACAAGCCATAGCCCTCTCATATTTTGGTAGGCAGAGCCCCCTGTAAGTGGAATCTCCTTCACACATTTGAAAATTGTACTTGTGATCCTGCTATGACTGGTAACTATAGAACCACTGAATTTAGACCTAGTTGGAGAGTCCACAGACAGCATTCAGCCCTGGCCCTCTGCCCCATATACAACTATAGAGAGTGTCAATGGATGAGACTGTCCGCTGCAGTCCCTGCATCCAAAGCCAGGTGTACAGCCTCAACACTTTCCATTTCCCATTTCAAAAAGGCCATATTAATTTTGATGTAGGAACCTAAGAGCAGACTTAATTTTTTTTATTTCATTTATTTTTTTTATTAATGTGGTGACATTTGTTAATAAAATTATGTAAGTTTCAGGGCTGCAATTCTATAATGCATAATTCCTACATTGTATTGTGTGTTCACCACCCAAATTCAAGTTTCCTTCCAGGCTGAATGTTGACATGTAAGGTACTTCCTGTGCTCCTTCTCTCCCTTCTATTCTTCCTGCATCTTCCTCTTCCTATGCTTCCCTCCTTCTTCTATTCTTCTCTCACACTTTCCTTTTCTTTTCTTTCCTTTATCTTTTCCTTTATCCCTTACTACTTCCATTTTCTCTTCTTTTCCTCTCCTTTTTCTTGCTTTAAAGAAAAAAAAAATATATATAAATATATATATAATTGATTTTTACAGAGAGGAAGGAAGAGGCATAGAGAGTTAGAAACATTGATGAAAGAGAAATATCAATCAGCTGCCTCCTGCACACTCTCTACTCGGGATGTGCCTGCAATCAAGGTACATGCCTTTGACCAGAATCGAACCTGGGACCCTTCAGTCTGTAGGCTCTATCCACTGAGCCAAACTGGTTAAGGCTCTTTCTTTCTTCTTCTTCTTCTTCTTCTTCTTCTTCTTCTTCTTCTTCTTCTTCTTCTTCTTCTTCTTCTTCTTCTTTTTAAATACATTTTTATTGATTTATTGATTTAGAGAGGGAGAAGGAGAAAGAGAGAACACGAAGCATCAATGATGATAGAGAATCATTGATCAGCTGCCCCTCGCACATCTTCCATTGGGGATCAAGCCCGCAACCCAGGTATATGCCCTTGACTGGGATCAAACCAGCGACCCTTCAGTCCGCAGGCCAACTAGAGCTCCTTTTTCTTTCTTTATCCTTTGTTTTCTCTCCTATTCTCCTTCCTCTTTTCCTAGCTCCATATTATTTTTATTATTGTTTTTTAATTTCAGACTAGGACTCAAAATGATGTAAATAACTCTTAGGACTACACATCTATGTTCACAAACTATGAAACTCTGACCCTCTGCAGTATGCCAGATCCTATTAACATAGCTATTTTTAAAAGAGGAGCAAGTATAGTTCTTGCAGCACTTATTTTTTATATTTGACTATTATTTCTTACCACTATATATTTTTGGCTACCAGACCTTCACTTACTGTATTTGAGAGGAAGTAAAGTGTAGTGGTTAAAAACATTTATATGGTGCTTACTACACAAACTATATTGTTTTAGATCTTTGCATAACCATTTAGTAGATGCGAGACAAATAGCTTAACCTTTTCTGCTTCAGTTTCCTTATCTGTAATATGGGATAATGGTAATATCTACTTCATAGAAATAAAATGAGTTACTATTTGTAAATTGGTTCAAAAAGTGCCTGATGTATAGTAAGCACTATATAAATACTTGGTGAATAAACATTATCATAGGATTATCATGAGGAATAAATGGATCAAAATAACATGCTTAGAGCTTGATACATGCTATGTAAACTGCTGATACATATTGTGTAAGCCATTTAAAAATGTTATTTATTGCCTGGAAGTAATGACTTCAGAGTTTGTTAATTCGAACAATTAAACTATGGCATTTGGATTATTTGTTGCTTGCAATTTAATTAGTAAATCCAAAATTTCCAATAGCCTTGAAGATGTTTTAGAAGCTTTAACATCAGCTGGAGAAGAAAGAAGAATTGACAGGTTTTCTTCTATTGTGGAAGGTCTTCGGCACAATTCAGTTCAACTGCAAGTAGGTTTCATGTGTATCATATATATTGTTTTGTAACTTTTCTGATTTTTATATTGAACACTATAATATTAAATCTTTCATGCTGTATGCTGTTTTAGAGCATTAAGAAGTGTATAGAATTCCAATTTATTCTATGTCATAATTTTTCTTACAGATGCAACTTGGTATACATCTACAGTTATTTCTATAGGTTACTTTCCTAGAAGTTGAATTACTAGGTTTCTCTATAAACTGTATAATTATAGTCCCACAAATTGTTTATTCTATGTTAGTTTCATAAGTTGATTATTATAATTTTGAAGAGATTTTTGCAATTTCTCATTATGGCTCCTAATTGTATTAGTTTTTATATCTGAAAAGTTGGGAGTTAACATGACTAATAATTTGGTGCAAGGTATACTTATTTAGATTTTCAAAATTATTTAAGTGCTCTCCAAAAGCCAGTTTAGAATTAAATGTTATAGTATCCAGGTTGCATACTAATATTCATTTAATTTCTCCTTAAGCAAATAAAAATGACGAGTTTTTATACCTGTAATTATTGTTATAATCATTGCTAATCAAGTGTGAGTGTATTTAAGGCAATATTGGTGAAAATATTTATGGCAAAAAAAATCAGAAAATGTTAGGAACTGTAAAATTAAAAAGTTTGTTATGACATTTTTGATGATAGTGTTTGCTCTAATAACATTTCTGATGGCAGTGCTTTTGAAGACACCTGTTGTGACTTGTTTCTTTGGGCATTAGGCAGGCATGGAGATGTGCTCTGATCCCTGTTGCAGAGGTCCAGTTAATGGGGCCTCTGGGAAAGGGCTCCTCTTACTTACCTGGGCTAATAGCAGGGCCTATCAGTGAGGATCTGGGATGTGTCATCCACCTTGGACACGGGCCTGCTCTTTCACTTGTTTGGTGTGTGAGGAGTTTTTAATTCATACATCATTACTCTCCTTTTCCTTGTTTTCTTCTCCTTCCTCCTTCCTTCCTCCTCCTTCCTCCTTCTTCTTTCTTCTTCCTTCTTCTTTTTACCTGCCTCCAGTTTTCCTAATCACTGCAAAGCTAATGAATAAATCAAAAGAAACTTCATAAGGAAAAACTAAAGGATTAATTCATGTAAACTTTCCTCCAGTACTCATTTATTTTTCCCATATACAATCTTTGTGCAAATATCGATAGAATATTAGATTAATATTGGTTATATGCACTAATTAGAGATCATGTCTAATTTAAAAATCTCATTTGTAAACTGTAATTCTCACATGTAAACTTTATATACTTTTTGCATCTAGTCACACACACGGTATAGAAATGGGAGGGGTAGTATATTGAGATGAAAGGTATAGACTTCCGAGTCAGGCACGCTTGAATTTCAGTCCCAGCTCTTTATATCCTAGTTGTGTGACTCTGGTTCACTTCCTAAGCCTCTTTTATAGCTTAGCTTTCTCAGTTGTAAGATGGAGATAATATTAATACCTAGTTCATTGTTGATGCAAGGATTACATAGGATAATGTATTTAAAATGCTTAGTGCAGTACTTGGTCCTTTAGCAGAATTGTTGAGTTAAAAGCCAGCTTTAGAGAGTAATTTTGTTAAATTAAACAAAGTCAGTGGAGAGTGGAGATTGAAAGTTATCTTCAATTTTTTTTTCCAGGAACATTACCAGTGTTGATATTAAAATTTGTATTTAACTATACAACCCACTAATTACACTCTTGAATATCTATCCCACATTTATGAAAATTTATGTTTTCACAAAAAGCCACACACAAATTTTTGTGGCACCTGTATTTCTCATAGCCCCAAACTGGAAACAACCCAGATGTCCTTGAACAGGTGATTGGTTAAACAGTGGTGTGGCCATTCCATAGAATACTACTCAGAAACAAAAAGGAGTGAACCATTGATATATCCAATTTGAATGATCTCCAAATAATTCTTCTGATTGAAAAATGCCAATTCTAAAAGTTTACACATTGTGTGATTCCTTTTATATCACACTAGAGACCCAGTGCACAAAATTTGTGCACAGGTAGGATCCCTAGCAGCTACCAGCCAGGACCTCTCTTCCCTGGCTGCCAGCTGCTAGCCACAACCTTTTTTCATTTTGCGACACCCCCTGGTGATTAGCTTATGTCAAAGTGAGCGATTGAAGTCCTGATTGGTCGAACTCCTGAGGGGACACTTTGCGTATTTTATATATAGAGACTAGTGGTCTGGTGCATGAAATTTGTACATGACTTGGGGGGTGTCCCTCAGCCTGGCCTGCACCCTCTCCCATCTGGGACCCCTCGGGGATGTCTGACTACTGGTTCAGGCCCAATTCCTCTTGCAATCCAGGATTGCTGGCTCCTAACCACTCATCTGCCTGCCTACCTACCTGCCTGCCTGCCCCTAACCATTCTGCCTGCTGGCCTGCTTGCCTCCAACTGCCTCCCCCTCCATCCCCCGTCAGCCTGCTTGCCCTCAACTGCCTTCCCTGCCAGCCTGCTTGACCCCCAACTGTCCCCCTCCTGGCCTGCATCAATCAGGCTGGCAGGGGTGTGGTTAGGGGGTGATCAGTTTGGCAGGTAGAAATGGTTAGGGGCAGTCAGGAAGGCAGGCAGGCGAGCAGTTGGGAACCAATAGTCCTTGATTGTGAGAGGGATGTTCGACTTCCTGTTTAGGCCTGATCCTACTGTCCTAAACTGGGATCAGGCCTAAACGGGCAGTCGGATATTCCTCAAGGGGTCCCAGATTGGAAGAAGGTGCAGGCTGGGGTGAGGGTCACCCCCCAATCCTGCACGAATTTCGTGCACCGGGCCTCTAGTTGTATTATAATACAAGATGTTACCAAGACTTGAAGAAATTCAAAATAAGAAATTCATGTCTAAAGACTTGATATGGTTTTTAAGTGATTTCTTTTTTGAAATAGCCTTATTCAGATGAAATTCACATTATGTAATTTACCTACTTTGAAGTATACAATTCAGTGTTTTTATGTTTATTTGTAGAGTTGTTCAAACTTCATCACAGTTTTAGGCTATTTTCATCATCCCCAAAAGAAACTCCTTATCCCTTCTCCGTCATCTTGCATTACCCCTGTTCTCCGAACCATTAGTCTACTATCTCTATAGATTTTCATATTCTGGACATGTGTTATAAATGAAATCATATAACTTCTGGTCCTTTGTTACTAGCTCCATGTTCATAATATGTATCAGAATTTCATTTTTTTATTGCAAATAACATTCTATTGTGTGGGTGTGTACTGGATTTTGTTTTTCATTTGACACTTGCTGAACATTTGGGTTGTTTCTACTTTTTAGCTATTATGAAAAATTCAGCTGTGGATATGTGTGGAGAAAATTTCTTTTTAATGACTGCTTCTTTGCCATATTTATGTAAGGGGATAAGGGTGTGGGGAGAAGGACTAGTTGTAATTATATTTTCTTTTATGGTTAGTTCTTATTGTTTTGATGCCCTATAAACATCAAAATAAATTTCTTGATATTGTTCTTAAAGTTTAATTTACATTGAGAAATGAAAGGCCATTTAGCATCACTTAAATTCATTTCTTTCTCAAATTTTAGATAAGTTCAGGTTAAATTTGCATGCTCTTGATTAATATATACAGTGGAAAACAATAGTTATTTCTTTTAAAATAATATATTTTATTGAATTTTTACAGAGATGAAAGGAGAGGGATAGAGGGTTAGAAACATAAATGAGAAAGAAACATTGATCAGATGCCTTTTGCACACTCTCTACTGGGTATTTGCCCACAACCAAGGTATATGCCCTTTACTGGAATTGAACCTGGGACCCTTGAGTCCGCAGGCCGATGCTCTATCCACTGAGCCAAACTATTCAGAGCAATGGTTATTTCTTACCCTTTTGTTGTGGTGTTTTACTCTCTTATTGAGGTTTCTCATTATTATGAAGCCTAATGTGTGGCAAAGCTAGGAGGAGGCAGGCTTAAGTTAAAAGAGGTCCCGTTTTCTAGATAGCTAATTTCAGGTTGGGGGTGTGTGAGGATTGAGTAGATTCTGTTTTCTAGGATTGCTGATTGTGCTCTATTCTGTTTTAAATGATGAAGTGGTCCTTTAGTAGTATCTAAAAATAATTTCTTTTTTAGTACTTCTAAATTTTCTACAATATAAAGTATATTTTAAAATTAGCTTGGTTATCAATTTTTCCCATAAAGCTTATTTTTCTAAATACCCATTTTACTTTATTAGGTCTAGAATTTGCAGTTAATAAAATGTACTAGTTTGAATGGTATTAGCAGATCACCAAATTAAAATGAAAAGTTGTTTGTTACTGAATGAAATAGAACCCAATTGTTTGCTTTTAAATTGGGGGAAATGGGTGGTAGTAAAAGAAAAAAAAAATCATTCTTGTAAAGTAAAGTATATTTATAACAGAGTACTTTAAAAATATATATATATTTTATTGGTATTTTACAGAGAGGAAGGGAGAGAGATAGAAAGCTAGAAATGTCCATGAGAGAGAAACATCGACCAGCTGCCTCCTGCACACCACCCACCGGGGATTTGCCCGCAACCAATGTACATGCCCTTGACCCCTCAGTCCTCAGACCGACGCTCTACCACGAGCCAAAACAGTTTCGGCACAAAGTACTTTTTAAAGGAGGACTGTTAGATTTTCTTCAGTCAGATAATAATGAAGATAATTTTACTGTTATGATTCTGATAGAATGAACATACTTCTACTGCCCTGCAGTGTTCCCCTCCCCCCAATAGTTAATACAAAAGTGAAAAACTGAGTAACAGAAGTAATTTAAAATTATTTTCAGGCTTTAGAGTGTCTTACTATCAGGAAAGACATACAAATGCAAATATTAGAGTCAAAATAAATATACATTATTCTTTTTTCAAGTGTATCAAATGAGGCTTTCAGCTTCAAGCAACATAATATACCGTAGGTGATGCAAGCAGGAAGTGGTAATGGATACTTTACCGAATTTCTGGCAGGCTGTGGGAACCATGTGTAGGTATTATAAAATCAGAGTAATGCCAGACCACACCTAGGGATGATCTAATGGAAACATCACTCGCGACATTTCTACTCTGGTTAGCACCCGAGACACTAGGACAGACAGTGGAGCACAAGCCTTCCTTCACAGGGTCTGTCTCCATACATATCATTTCCCTCTCATGTTGGCCAGGTCTTTTTTAATAGAAAAGGGTTGGAATAAGTGTAGGTAAATCAATCTTTAGTTTCTGCTATACTTTTATCTGTTATTTTCATTTCTCTTGTCTCTTCGCTTTATAGAGCCATACTTCACTAGGGTATCAGAGGCATTATCTAGGTTTTGAAGTTTATTGGAACCTTTGCTGTTGTCTCAGGCTGGTTGAATTGCAGTAGATTTTTGTCAAGAAATGAACCTAGTGTGGGAATTCTCGAGTTTTTAAGTGGGTGTTAGGCTTTCCTTCGGTGTCTATGTCATCAGGGCTCATAGACAGTCCGCTGCACCCTCCCTTTCCTTTCTTCCTGATCTAGTCCCCCTGACCATGTAGCTGGGCAGTGTCAAGAACATGAATGGTCTGCAATTTTACTAGTATACCACTTGTAATCTAACAGTTAGTCCACCATAGTTTTATAGATGTTATCGGAAGACACACACACAAAAAAGGAATTTATTATCATAGCAGTAGCATTAACTTGAGTATGAGCTTTACATCAGCCTGTTTCTGAGAAAAGCCATGAGCTTAGGGAATACAATTCTAATGTCACGAGCAGCAGTCACTCTAATTTATAGAGGCTGCGATGAAATCTGTTTATTTGTCTCCTAAAGTATTAATTAAAGTGCTGGTCAGCAGGACTCAAAGCAGCACATTGAAGCTGACATGCAATATTGACCTTAGCAAGCCTTCCAGGTCCCAGATCCTGTCAGCTGAACAAATTCTGTAGACCATCCAGCTCTGCTTTAGAACACCAGGAGGCTTTCTTTTTAATTTTTCCTATTGATCTTTCCACTTGGCTTGAGATATTAATTCAGGTACAGAATGATGTATCACTGATTGCATGGACTTCCCCTTGTTCAATCAAAAGGAAGTCTAAGGCAGTTATTTTATCTATAACAATCTGGCCAGTGAGTTAATGCTGATCTGAGTGCCTTCCAGGGCTGCTGTGGTGTCATTGATCATCTCAGTTAAGATCAGGGACTTTTCTTTTTTTAAATCCTCACCCAAGGATATTTTTCCCATTGATTTTCAGACATAGTGGAAGGGAAGGAGGAGGATGTTGAGGTGGGGGAAAGAGAGAGAAACATTGACACAGCAAATGGTTGCCTTCTGTGGGCCCCAACAGAGGCGGGGATCTAACCCAAGACCTCTCAGTCTAACCACTGAGCAAACCAACTAGGGCCAAGGACACATTTCTTGCCACCTTTTCTAATTGGGTGACTCATGAATAATGCCTGCAGGGTGCACATAAAAATAGTGATCAATTTTCTCTCCAGGAGGCTTCCCAGAGGAGTCAAGGATAGCCGCAGTTAGGAGAGGTCTTTATAGTTGTCAGAGGGCTACCTGGTATACTTGTAGTGTTTCCTTACACACTTGAGCATCTCTTAGTGCAAGTCACAGTGTTTTTGGAGAAAGAGGCAAGTTGTGTTCCTTATATGGTGTATATAGTGTTTCTGGAAGGAAAATGTTGTCTATAATTGTTGGGGATCCCCCCAAATCGGGACCTTTATAAGTTGGGGAGCTATGAGTGACAGTAATTTCAATATGGCCTACCATCTGGCTGATAAACTTTAGGATTCTCAGATTTAGAAATAAATGAGCCCAGTTTTTAGCTTTGGAGGGTCTGTCTGAAGATGGCAGAAATGGCGGATTGTGCTATAGGAGAAGATTTAAAAAAACACATATATATCTTAATTTCATAGAGAGGAAAGGAGAGGAATAGAGAAATAGAAACATCAGTGATGCAAGAGAATCATTGATTGGCTGCCTCCTGCATGCCCACTACTGGGGATTGTGTCTGCAACCTGGGTATATGCCCTGGCTGCGTCTCCCTACTGTGACCTTCTGGTTTATAGGGTCAATGCTCAAGTCACTGAACCATACCAGCTGGGCCTAGGAGAGGATTTTTGAGTTTCTAGAACCCACATCTCTTACAATGGGGTAAGTATGCCCGCCCTTTGCTCCAAGGAGCCATCGTGTTTATTATACTAGACAGAAAGCATGAGTGCCCTCTGCTCTGGGGAGAATACACGCCTCTGTGTTCCAAGGTTACTGGCTGTACAAACATCCTTAAAAAGATCATCCAGAAGAAAGATTATCAATGCCTCTACTTCGAATACATGCAGAAGTGTAAGAGACTCCTGGAGAATTATCTTAGAGCAGGAGTGGACCACTAAACCTCTACTTGTCACCTTCTTGACTTCTCTTTCAAACTGTTACTCCTAGTGCTTCAGTATACTCATTGTACCTTGAGTAAGTATATTGGTGGGATGAAATGAAACTTCATTAATTTTGGTTGATGTAATGCTATGTAGTATTTTCCCTATATTACCGTATTTGCCGGTGTATAAGACGACTTTTTGGCCCTGAAAAATATGCCTCCAGGTGGGGGGTAGTCTTATACGGCGAGTATATAACAAACTCTGTATTTTTTGTGGAAATGTTAGGGGGTCGTCTTATACGCCCAGTCGTCTTATACGCCACCAAATACGTATTTTTCACGGCAAAAAAATCGTCTTATACGCCGGCAAATACGGTAATTAATGACTAAAGGGAAAATATGTTTTGTAAGGCTTCTTAATCAGAGGCGAGATGAATTAGTTATATCAGAGAATGAACATGAATAAGGGAAGAGATGGATAATTTGTTTTAGAGGGCAAACTTGTCTTGATGCTTTGTGAACCTGTACCAACTTTAATTTCTGAGCTTGCTCACTTAAATTATACTTGAATTATTTTATTGAATTGGCCCCAGGTTTTCCAAAATTGATTTATTGTAGTACTTTTACATACTGATAGCTAGATGGATATATGTTGTTCTCTGGATCACTTATTTTTACTATTTTACCTAGTAAAAATAACACAAGTCTCACATATTTTTTTTTAACCCACTGTTAAAGTACATAGCTATTGTTCTTTTTAAAAAATGTGGTAAAATATAAATAATGTAAAATTTGCCATTTTAATCGTTTTTAAGGGTGTGATTCAGTGGAATTAACTACAGTAATATCTTTGTGCAACCAGTATATCATTAGGCATCTTAAGATCCTAATGTTGAAACAGTGGGCAGTTATATCCTTCTAGAATTCAGTGAAGACGAGTAGTTGCTATGTCCTTCTAGTTTTCCTGTGGTAGGTATTTCTACAGTATTCAGGTGGACAAAGGTAGGTTTACAGTTGTAACATAAATAAGTAATGTAATAATTAACAAATACAAGAATAAAAGTGTTTTGTGTACTCACAACTGTAAACTACATTTTTTCACTCTATATTTTCCAAATAAATTATAATACAAGCATTTGGTGTCTCTGGAAATCTCACAAGAGGAAAATTGTGTTCCAAATACATTCAGGTATCTGACATACGCTTGGTCTTGACAGGTATTTCATGGTTACAAATTAATAGTGTAGAGAGGGTTCTTACATTTACAGAAAATTAAGAAAATGTGGAAGTGTTCTGTTAAATACAAAGTTTTATTCATAATACTTATAAATCAGACTAGAGGCCTCGTGCACAGAATTGTGCACCAGTGGGGGAGATCTCTCAGCCTGGCCTGTGGAGATTGGGTCAAAACTGGCTCTCTGACATCCCTTGAGGGTTCCCGGATTGCAAGAGATTGTAGTACAGGCTGAGGGACCCCATCGGTGCATAATTGGGGCCGGGTAGGGACTGCAAGAGGGCTCCAGGGCGTATCTGGTTCGTCCCACCCATTCCAGATCAGTCGTACCCCAGCAGCAGGCTAACCTACTGGTCAGAGCACCTGCTTCTTGGTGGTCAGTGCTCATCATAGCAACTGGTCAAATGGTTGAATAAACAGTCAAGCATTTAGCATAGTAGGCTTTTATTATATAGGATAATTTTAAAATGATACTTTTGCTGAAGCTTGCTTTGTGGAACAAGGCTGTGGTAATCTGGGTATTCTGAGAGAATGAGATGTGATGTCCAAGAGAATAGGGGAAATGCCTATGAGAGAACCTGGAGAGGGAGTTGGAGGAGGCTGGGAGATGTTAGATCCAGTGCAGATCTGACCTTTGGTGAAGGGAGAATGAAGGAAGGGAGTAACCTGGGTGGAAGGTCTTAGCCTGACATGCAATTCTAGAAGAACTGGGCAAGGTAGTTGGGGAATCCTGGAGCCAAAGCCCAGCATATCCCAGGATGACACCTGTTTAGTATTCTTGGCTGTGCTCAGACATTGGTGGGAACAGCCTCTCAGAAGTGTGGCTTCAGCTCCAATGTGATGGATTTCAGAGGCCAACAGCTAGGCTGTTGGTTGACTATTTATTTATTATTATCGAATTTATGGTGGTGACATTGGTGAATAAAAATTTTAGGTATACGATTCTATAATACATCATCTATATATTGTATTGTATTCACCAAGTCAAGTCGTTTTTCATCACCATTTATCCCTCCTTTTCTACCTCTCCACCATGCTTCCTTTCCCTTTGGTAATCACCATACTGTTGTCTGTATCAATGAGGTTTTGTTTCTTTTTATTTGCTTGTTTTTCTTAATTAGTTTACTTTATATTCCTTCTGGTCAAAGATTGAGAATTGTGTTGTCATGGCTGTTACAAAGACAATGAAAAATTTTCTTAATTGAAGAAAAAAATGCCTCTTAAATATCATTGTATTGCATTAAACTATTTTTAACATCTCAGTTAGGAAAAATTTGTACTTTTTAATTTAAATAATTTAGAATTTTCCCTATTTTATAAGTGGTTTAGCTTTCATTTAAAATATTAAAACAGAGTATTAAAATCACCTTTAATTGATTTAAAAACCAGTGTAAATTGAAATTTATCATTGGGCAATAATAAAACAAATATGATATTGCATAATTCTTTTGAAATCAACCATAGGCTAAAATGCCTTGCAGATTTGACCAAGTTTATTTGCTCCTGTTTGTTTTTGTTAGTCTTGAACTTTAAATGCTCAAAATGCACCCAAGTTTAGTTTTGCCTCTGAGATAAAATAAAGCCATTCTTACAATGAACTAGAGGCCTGATACTTGAAGATTCATGCAAGAATGGGCCTTCTTTCCCCTGGCTGCTTTCACCACTTTCACCCCAGCCTGGAGCTGCCTTTCTGCCTTCTCACGCTGCCCAGAGGCCTGGAACTGCTGGGGTGGTGCAGACCGCCTGCTTTCTCACCATGGCAATAATGCAAGGGTCCCACCCCTGCCCCTGGCCACTTGACGCCTGCATATGCAAATTAAGCAGCCATCTTTGTTGGGTTAATTTGCATACTCCTGATTGGCTGGTGGGCATTGTGAAGTTACAATCAATTTGCATGTTTCTTGTTTATTAGTGTAGATTGTCATATTTTGATTTACTAGTTCTTTTTAAGTATCTTCTATCCCCCCCACCAAAAAGTCATTGCTAGCTTAAGTTATTTTCAATTTAAAATAAACTCTTTTCACATTTAATGACAGATGAAATGGAGAATATGGAGTATGGTAGAGACTTTATTTTTAGTGTCATTGTTGGGGTGCTCCAGAAGGATCAAGAGACCAATTTAATTCTTCTCTGATTTGATTACTACTTTATTAATAGTCAAATGCATTTGGATTAATTAGTAGGGTTAATATATCAGTATGAATCAAAAACCAAAAATATTACACTGGAAAATAATATGCCATTAAGCTAATAGACATTAAAGAAATCTATAATAATAAAAGTGCAATATGTAAATCAATTGAATGGCTGAACAGTGGAACGACCATCAGGATGACCACGGTATGACACCCACTGGCGTCAGGCCAGCCAAGGCCTTGAGATGCGATTGGTCGAGGGACCTGGCATTACCCCATGATCGCTCCACAGAGGAAGGCCCAGGTTACCTGGCCAGCGGTGCTGCTGCAGGTGGACAAGGGCCTCCCTCTGTGGGGCAATCGATTGCAGGCCTCCCAGTCTGTGAGAGGCATAGGTGGGGCTAAGGAACGGCCTTCTCTTCTCCTCCTCCGTGTGTGAATTTTGTGCATTGGGCTTCTAGTAGTTAATTAATATTCCAATATGAACTCATTGTCATATGAAGTACACCTAAATATAAACTAATGATTAACATTTTGTCTAGAATTTCATGCCAAATTTGGTCTGCATAATTCATTTTTTCACTTAGACTAATCCATAAGAAAGATAAATTCAACTTACACCATAAAAGTAAGTGCTAAGTTTCATAATTAAGCAACTATTCAGTT
Source organism: Vespertilio murinus (assembly GCA_963924515.1). Taxonomy (NCBI): domain Eukaryota; kingdom Metazoa; phylum Chordata; class Mammalia; order Chiroptera; family Vespertilionidae; genus Vespertilio; species Vespertilio murinus. The sequence goes on from OZ004707.1 coordinate 68,801,967, forward strand.
AATTATACAGTGAGTGTTATATACTGGGTTATACTAGATATTAAAACAATGAAGTTGAATGAAATGTATTCCTGCCCTTAAGAAGCTTATACTCAGCTATTTAAAGCCAGCTAATGTTTCCTATAAAAAATTGGCAGTTTCAACAAAATTGAAGGGAGGAAATTAATGATGTCTCAGGAGGAGTATCTGAAAAAATATGAAAAAATCCAAGTTTATTTTTCAATATTCCTGTCATGGAAGTTATAGCCTCTTGAATCCTGCAGGTTTTGTTTTCTGAAACTATCGGATACAGGCAGTCCTCCGGTTAAGTCGGACTCGATGTATGTCGTTTCGTGGTTATGTCGCCATCTCCCAGTTATTTATTAAAAAAAGTTATTTCGACGTATGTACATATGTGCTTTATGTTTTTTTATTATTTATTTTCCACAAGTAAAGGTCAGGAATTGTTAGCCTTGCTTTATTTTATTTATTTATTTATTTAATTAATTTATTTATTTTTTACTGTTTCACTTCATTACTGCTGTGTATATGCTCCATGTGAGTGACGTAGGTGCTTATGTAGATGGGTTCCCACTTACAGTGAAAATCGAGTTAAGTCGTGCCATAGGAATGGATCTCTGATGTAACTGACAACCTACTGACCTATCTTATGTAGTTATCACAAGCTCTGACTTGCTCTCTTACTATACAACACATTTAATTGGAAGTATAAATAAAATTTTACTACTGTATCTCCTTGAAACCTGGAAAATGACCACCAGGTCTAGCTGCCTGCTGTCAAGAAAGCCAAACTTGTGAGACAGGTCTGGTTGAATGGGAAAGGAGGTTTGTTCAGGTGGTGACAACCTGAGAAGATTGGCAGGTTTATGCCTTCAAAACCATCTTAGCATCTCAGTGTAGGCAAAGATTTTTTTTTTAGGATATATTTTATTGATTTCAGAGAGAGGAAGGGAGAGGGAAAATTAGAAACATCAGTGATGAGAGAGAATAATTGATTGGCTGTCTCCTGCATGCCTCCTACTAGGGATTGAGCCTGAAATAGAGGTATGTGACCCAACCAGGAATAGAACCTTGATCTCCTGGTTCATATGTCGATGCTCAACCATTGAGCCACACTGGCCAGGCCAAGCAATAGTTTTTATAAGAAGGGAGAGGGAAAACAGAACAATGAAATCGGAGAGTGGGGCTGTGGTGTGCAAGCAGTGTTCTTGCTTGTTCCGATATGGATTTTAATGTCCACATACTGAAACTGCAGTTGGGTGATCTGCTTCAATTGAAGCTGTGGTCGGGCCATTGCTTGTAGAAGCAGGAACAGGAACTCCTGATGCCTGCAATATGCTTGTATGGAAACTGTCACTATGTGAGTTCTTTTTATCAGCTGGTTAGTACATTTTATTCTAAATCCATTTCATGGTCAGAGTAGTTTAAAATTTATTCCCTGTTACATGCTGATGCTCTTTACTATTTTTGTGTTTGTCTACATTATGTAGTCTGTTTAGTTTTTATTCTGAATTAATGTATGTGAATTTAAATTTTTTAGATTTTCTTTATTTGCACTGGAGGTAAAATATTTCTCTGTAAGCATCATTTATCCATTTTAACTTGATAAATGTGAAATTTGATTGTATGGAGAAAGACGGATGATTTCTGCTATGGGGTAGGAAAGATGAATAGCAGTCTAAGCGGTATCTTTCATGCTTAGATAATAAATATTATTCACAGATTCTGATAGAATTTACTGGTACTTGTTTCCAATCAGGATTTGGCTCCTGCACCAGTTTTTAATGTAGTAGAGCCATCATTTTACTTATAAAATCATCTATTTCGATGTTGGATGAACAAGTTGACCAAAGAATAAGTTTTCTAAAGAATACTTGGTTTGCTGTTTGTTAGGTATATTCTCTGTTCCTTTAGCACAGTCCTGGAGAAAGCATCTGCCCTGGCAGCCTGTGAAAAAATTGGGCAGGAATTGTGGCTGGTGCTCAAGCATCATACCTGTTGGTGTATCTTGAATTTTGTGCTTAAACTTGTTTGTCCAAAAGGGCCAGAACACAAATGTTAAAAATGTATAAAGTGTTTTGTTCTTCTCATATTTGTGATGAGCATGGTGATAACAGTTAATTGTGTATTGGAGGAAATTTGGACTATATGTACTGACATACAAAGAAGACTTACTTTCAAGGGCAGAAAGCTTCACTGATTAAACGATATGGATTCTGGCTGTTTTGCTGTTAACCTTTTTCTACTTGTAATGATTTTCCTTTGATCATTTGCTGTGTTCTTAAGGTTGCCTTTGAACAGCTCTATTCTTCATATTGAATATCTGAGATTTCTATTTATCTACTTTATTGTCTCCTGGTATGTGTCTTTGCCTTCGAGTTATGGCATTGCTGACATTTGTTCCACTCTTTGTAATTACTGTTTTGGCTGCTCATTTTACTGAACTTTGAGACTTTCTCAGTCTCAGTCCTTGTGCATCATCAGTCTGCTGCTGGCCCTTGAGGAAATCCTCAACTATCCTAAATCCAGCTAGAAGTTACTTTAAAAAGAACTAGTCTCATGTAAGGTTTCTTTTTGATAACTGGGACAGGAGTAACAAAATGAGTTTTAAAGTATTTGTTTTTCGAATGATTAAAATTGAGTCTGTGATCTAATACCTAAAGAGATGTATCTTATGCAGATTTGCTTAAACCAAAGTTTAAGGAACAGTATTTCTGAAGTAGACAAATGCATTTGGAACATGGAGAATATTCTGAGCCAGTTTTAACCGTATGCTTTTGTTTACTGTTGCATGAGGTACATTTGAGAAGGCAAGTGTTTTGCACTTGGGGCAGCTACTATCTCCTTTGTAGAACTGTTCTTTTCCAATCACTTCTTTGACAAATGCAGTGGTAATTGATTAGTCATCTTGTTTGACCTGTGAGAGCATTTGACTCAGTTGGTCACTCTCCCTGTTGAGATAATTTCCTCCCATACTTTCAGAATGCCACTTACGTGGAAAGTCTTTTCTTCTACTTCACTACTGGCTTTTTACTTTATTTCCTTAACCTATACATTGAAATGCCTACAACTGAAATGCCCCTATCAGTTCCTCCATGTCATTTTTTCTATCTCTCTACTACCCCCTAGATCAGTGGTCGCCAATTGGTGGTCCATGAGGTCCGAAAGGTTGGCAACCGCTGGCTTAAGCAAACTTTTGGAGCAGCAGCTGCCAACTGGTGGTCTGCGGACCACTGGTGGACAGGTGAGGTCCAAAGGTTGGCAACTGCTGACCTAGGTGATCCATCTAAAATCTTGCTGTTTGTGTACTTTTGCTATGATGATCTCTTTCTTGAACTAGAGTTTCCTGTGACCATTTTTTTTCTCCACTCTTTTGAGAAAGATCACAAATAGATATTTCCAATTTAATATTTCCAGAAATGAACTCCTGATCTATCTTCCCAAGCCTATCTCTCCCTTCTTGGTAAATGACAGTTACATTCTTTGAATTGCTTAGGTACAAAAACTTGGGAGTCACATCTTGACTCCTCTCTATCTCTTACAGAGATTTCTGTGTTGTTCTTTTATTTTTTTATTTTTTTTTATAGCTGTATCCCCAGCATAAAGAACAGTGTTTGATACATAGTAGGCACCATAAATAGGCTTTGACAGAATAAAATGCATGAGCTAATAAAACAGAAAGTGAACTGTAATCTGATGTCCAAAGAGAGAATCTTTAGTTAATCTTAAGGAGGACAGAAACTCTTTGTTTTCTTACTCTGCTCAGTTCCGGAACTGCTACTGAAACAATTACTAGGGCATAATGCAAATTAATGGAGATCATATGCTATGTTTTTGGAACATCAGGCAGAATATGGTGATTCATGCTTTATCATGAACATCTCACTTAGTATTTCCTTGCACGTCTGTTAATATCCCCAGATGACACAGGGTAGGTACTCAATAACTAACTTTTGTTAATTTCAGCTGCACCAATTTTAAAAGTGGAATTTATTATCTTCTTGTCACTCTCCTTGCATTTACGTCTCTGTGAGCACGACCTCCTATCCACCTGGACAACAAAGGCTGCAGGCCTCTTGTAAGATCTTTTCCTCTGCCTCAGCCCTGTCAGTCCAGCCATCACACCAAGTATGCTTTTCTCTTCATAGCTCAGATGTGCAAGCCCTCCCTAAGCTGCCTATCAAAGTTACTTCTGCAATAGCTTCTTAACTTGTATCTATTAACTTGACTCTTTGCATAAAATCCTTTGTGATGTCTGCTATTTTTAATTGCATCTGAATTTTCTGACTTGGCACACAAGGTGGTGCCTCATCTGACCTATGTCTGTGTCTAGCCTTATCTCCATGGCCTCCCCTGCTCACCTCTTTCCCACCCTACAAACTACTTAGGAGAGCTGAATTTCTTGTAATTCAGCAAAAGAGCCCATGTCATTGAACATGTTAATTCCTCTTCTGGCAACATCTTAATCCTCCTCTTCATCAGGCCGTCTTCCTGTTAGACCTTAGGAGTCTGTGCCATTACTAAAATATCCTTGTTTTCATATATTTTACGTATTCCCATTATATAAAGAACATATCTTATAGTATGTAGTATATTTTTAATCGCAGTACTTATTTACTTACATTTGGGCAGGAAACATGTCTTGTTTACTTTTATAGTTCATGAAACTTCTTCAGTGTCTCTTGGAATTGATTTGGCAACTAGTGCTGCTGGTAATGCTGTATCAGTGTGAAATGATATGATGCAACAGTATATATGTTAAAGGAAGGAACTCTTGTACCTAAGTAGATACTTTTCGAAAGAGGATATAAGAAAGGCCGAGAGACATGAAAACATGCTCAAAGTCACTAATCATCTGTGAGATGCAAATCAAAATGACATTGTGGTACCATCTCACACTTGTCAGAATGTCTATCATCAACAGATCAATAAATGACAAGTGCTGGTGAGGATGCAGAGAAAAAGGAAACTTCGTGTCACTGCTGGTGGGAATGCAGACTGATACAGCCACTATGGAGAACAGTATGGAGTTTCCTCAAAAAATTATAAGTGGAACTTCCATTTGACCCAGTAATACAACTTCTAGGAATGTAACACAAGAAACTAGAAACACCAATCAGAAAGGATATATGCACCCCTACGTTCATAGTAGCACAATTTACCATAGCTAAGATTTGGAAACAGCTTAAGTGTCTATCAGTAGATAAATGGATTAAAAAACAGTGATACATCTACACAATGGAATACTACGCTGCTGTATAAAGGAAGGAACTCATACCATTTGCAACAGTATGGATGGACCTGGAGAGCATTGTGCTAAGTGAAATAAGTCGGTCAGAAAAAGATAAATATCACATGATCTTACTCATTTGTGGACTATAATGAACAACATAAACCGATGAACAAAGACAAGATCCAGAGATAGAGAAGCATTGATCAGACTGTCAAGCCCCAGAGGGAAGGTAAGGGAGGGTGGAGATAAGGGGGAGAGATCAACCAAAGGACTTGTGTGCATGCATATAAGCATAACCCATGGACATAGACACCAGGGGGGTGATGACATAAGCGTGGGGATGGGGGGCAATCTGGGTATAAGGACACATATGTAATACCTTAATCAATAAAGAAAAATGAAAAAGAAAAAATAAAGAAGGAACTCCTTAGACTTTAGTTTGATATAGAATTTCTTATATCTGTAAGGAAATAATATATTTTGTTTATATATTTATAGACATGTTTGCATAATTCTTATAAAATAATCAAAGTGGTTGTAGGTCATGATGGCAAATTTTTTGAACTGGGAAAAGGAAAGTTTATAGAACTGAATTCATTTCAATTTAAATTAATTTCCTATTTTTCCTTTTATGTTGAATTGCCTTTTAGAATGTTTCCTAGAAGTTCTTTCTATTATTCTTTTCTTTCTCCTAAATTTCATGCTATTATTTCTCTACACATATTTAATTTCCATTTAGGTGATATTTGCTGCTAATTTTTGTGGCTTTGTTTGGCCATTAATTTTCATCTTTTCCAGAAACTTGTTGACTAACACTGATTTAATTTCTTTGAATGTACAGAAACATTATTTATATGCTCTTTGTGATCTTTTAAATTTATACAGTATTGCCAAGAAAAACATTGTGGGTACTAGGTAATGACTGTCAAGGAAGTAGAAAGAAAGCATTTTAAAGTTGACCTTTTCACATGAACTGGTTTCAGTTCAGTGACCATCTCCTGGAAAGATTGGCTCTTTAAAGTTTTTTATTTAAAAAAAAATTTCTTTTTTACTCTCTTCTGGGACATTTTCCACTCCTACATTAAACAGTCTTAAGTTTTGACAGTAGAAGGATACTGGTCAGGTTTTAACAGTTAGATATAAAATACGACAATTACTATATATTTCAACCAGCAGAGACTGAGACCCCCCATTGGTGTCTTAATCCAAAAATGGCATTTTAAATTCATATAAACCTTGCCTTAAGGGATAGAGAAAGGACAATTTAGGGAACAGCATGAGGTTAAACATTGATCAGTAGGCCTGCCATTCTTGCTAGACTTTGGTAGAATGTAGACTAAGAAAAAAATAACTGCAAAGCATACTTTTGCTTCTCTAGAGACAATATCTCTTGCTTCCATTATATGGATTTTAGATGATGAACCATATATTTTAGGCCAGGTTTTTAAAGAATGGAGAGATTGAGAGTTGGAGTGTTAAATGTGAAGTGAATTTTATTTTTTATCATTTAAGTATATACTAAAGAATAAATAATTTATTATTTCTTTATGGTTTTGTTGTAACAGTAATTTTGAATTTTTGTCAAAAGGTAATTTACCATCGTCTGGTAAATTAACTTTTAGTAATTAATTGTGTGGTGTTCCTTATATATTTTTTATTTTAATAACCCCATCAACTAGATTTTGGTTGATGGGGTTATTACATCAACCAGGACACTTATTGACTTTGAAGTCTTTGGAACTTAGGATCTCACTTGATGATGGACAATTATCTTATCCTATTTTATGTGTTAGCCATTTATTTGAGATTTATAGTTTTTCAACTATGATGTGTTCAGTTTGTGTTATATGTCTATGAAGTGACATTTTTGGACAAGACATTAACTTTGATTAGAGTAAAGTTTTCTATGGAATAGTGCCAGTGCCTAATGTTTCCCCATCTCTGCTCTCCCACAGGACCTCTTACTACCTGAAACACAAGAAACTCTACTGAAACTATAATTCTTATATAATTTACTATAGGCCTGGTGCACAAAATTCATGCTCTTTTTGGTGTACAATTCTATCCTGTGCCCTCTTGCAGTCTGGGAGCCTTTAGGGGATGTCCGACTGATGGATGGCTTAGGTCTGCTCCCCCAGGACATCCTTAGTGCTGACATCCTTAGTGCTGTCACACCAGCGGGAGAGGCTTCAACACTGCCACTGCATTCGCCAGCCGTGCACCCAGCTCCTGCCCCTTGGTGGTCAGTGCACATCATAGAGACTGGTTGTTCCACCATTTCATCAATTTGCATATTAGCCTTTTATTATATAGGATAATTTACTAAAGTATTTTACATAAGCATTATTGCTTTAATAGATTCTCCTGTGAAATAACATATTTGATAATATTTGGAACAAAACCTTTATGTTTTGCTTCTGTTATTATTATTTTTCTTAAAAATATATTTTATTGATTTTTTACAGAGAGGAAGGGAGAGGGATAGAGAGCTAGAAACATCGATGAGAGAGAAACATGGATCAGCTGCCTCTTGCACACTCCCTACCGGGGATGTGCCCGCAGCCAACGTACATGCCCTTGACCGGAATCGAACCTGGGATCTTTCAGTCCACAGACCGACACTCTATCCACTGAGCCAAACGGGTTTCAGCTGTTATTCTTTTTTAAAAGTTGGAATTCAAGTCTAACTATGGCTGTGTAATATATTGCAGGTAGCATGTATGCAGCTCATCAATGCCCTTATTACATCTCCTGATGATCTGGACTTCCGACTTCACATCAGAAATGAATTTATGCGTTGTGGATTGAAAGAGATATTGCCAGTAAGTGCTCTGCAGTCTCCTTATTAATATTTAAATTAGAGGAGTACTTGAGTAGGGGGAAGTGTAGGTAAATTACCTTCAATAATAATTTATCTGTGGGGGAAAAAGGCTTAAATATTAAAATTTATTTTTTAAAGCCGGATTATAAGATTTTTGAGTAACACTTTAAATGTTTGAATGTTATAAAAATCAAATTGAGTGGCTGATTTATTGTTTATGTTTTTACTTAATTTTTTGCATTATGGATGAAAAGTTTATCATAGTATCTATTTGATATCTCTAGAATTTAAAATGCATTAAGAATGATGGCCTGGATATCCAACTTAAAGTTTTTGATGAGCATAAGGAAGAAGACTTGATTGAATTCTCTCATCGTCTGCAAGATATTAAAGCTGAATTTGAATATCCTTTTGTTCTAAAATCTATTCAGATATGTAAAATTACTGCTAAATCCTAACAAACCAACTATCCCAAAATAGTAAACTTCTAAATAAACTATAAATTCAAGCCTTTGTGAATAAGGATAATTATATAAATTTTTATTACCGTATTTGCCGGCGTATAAGATGATTTTTTGGCCCTGAAAAATATGCCTCCAAGTGGGGGGTAGTCTTATACGGCGAGTATATAACAAACTCTGTATTTTGAGTGGAAATGTTAGGGGGTCGTCTTATACGCCCAGTCGTCTTATACGCCGGCAAATACGGTATTTTTCAGGGCCAAAAAATCGTCTTATATGCTAGCAAATACGGTATATTTTACTTAATGTGTCATTTTTTTTATGAGTACACACATAAGTAATTGGATGTTACAATATACAATTGACTTCTGTTAGACTACTGTCTTATGTTTTTGTGTGTAATCTGTTGGTTCTTCTTTTTATGGTTGGTACCTCCTTTCCTCTGATGCTTCCAGCAGTAGGAATTAGGGGATCATAACCTGCTGGTTAGCTCTTGCCCAACATCCTAGGTACATATTCATGTACCTTGTGAACTCTGTGGGTCTGCACATGTTTTGTTGTCTCAGAGATCTGCCAGGTTCCTGTCCTTCCCTGGGGCTTCTCCCAGACCCAATACTTAATCACAGCCAGCTTCCCATTGTTCTGTCTTCCAGCAGCATCTTGGCTCTAGATAGGGAGATTGGTTAAATTGTAGTGGAGAAGCCAAGAACTGTTGGGTTGTCATTTACACACAATTCTCTCTATGCTCAGTTCTAACTAAACTTGTTTGATTACATGTTGGTATGCATCATGCCTATTTTAGAGTGAGATACACAATAATCTTTAGAAGTCTAACAGAGCAGACTCTGTCATATTTCAGTTCAGTGTAAAAGATAAATAAAACCACATATTCCTTAATTAATTTACTGAAGCGTATGATGTTTACAACATGGTGTGGAGCACAGTTAAGGAAACCAGAGCAGAGAAATATTTTATTTCTATTCTTCAGCATCTTTTACTCATTCGCAATGATTGTTTTATAAGGTAAGAAGAAGCTATATTCTGATGTTTTATTACTGATAAGATTCTATTAATTATGAAATTCACCTGATGTTTGGTTTGGGCAAGCAACTAATTTTAAGGTTTTTTGTTTTGTTTTTTTTAATCATAATACTCATTCATAGAATGTGATGTTTCCTCTGGGCATATATTCAGATAGATAATGGTAAAATGATATTACTATTATTTTTTTAAGTTCCAGTGGAGTCTTGTTTATAGTTTTTTATCTGAATAAAAATGCAAACTAGCAACAAATTACTAATTTATCATGTGATGGATAATATTTTCTGGTTAGTGTTCAAGCGGCAGAAATGTTGGTGAGTTTTCTTTTTATAAGTTACATGAAGAGCACTTAAATTTTGCTTTTATTAAGTAGATAGACAGTGCCTTAATATTATAGGTTTGCTTAATATTGCTCATGTATTAGAAAAGCAAGACAAATGACTTTTAATCATTTGTCCTAACCATCTTGACCTTATTAACACATTGTTTGTCCTGTTTATACTTTACCTATATGTAACTACTATATGTGGACATTAGCACCTGATTTGCCTGGGTTGCTATGAAAATGAAATGCAGTAATATGGGTAAAACTTCTAGCCAAATACCTGGCACCCGGTGTATGCTCAATATTCCTTTTTTGCTTTTATTACTATTTTATGAGGGAAGTTGAGATCTTTGAATATAAAACCATTTAGGTTGCCACCAATTATAGCTTTGCTGAAATTGCATTCTCAAATACTGTGAGTCTTGAAGGATGTGCTAGAAATTTCTCATTTAGACCCTGTCCTCTGGGTGTATTATTTTTGTTCTTATAAAAAAGTTATGCATTTGTAACAAGATTAAGTTAGAATTCTGTCCATTCACATAGAATTTTTGTCATACATTGATTTTCTTATTTACATACAGGAAAATTGACTCTCTTTGGTGTACAGTTCTATGAATCTTGTTGGTCTTATCTTCTTTTTGGTATCACTATCTTAGATGGACCTAGATTTTACCTTTCAGAAGTCTTCCATTATCTGAACATATATTTTAAAAAAAATATATTTTATTAATATTTTACAGAGAGGAAGGGAGAGAGATAGAGAGCTAGGAACGTCAATGAGAGAGAAACATCGACCAGCTGCCTCTTGCACACCCCCTACCAGGGATGTGCCCGCAACCAATGTACATGCCCTTGCCCGGAATCGAACCCGGGACCTTTCAGTCCGCAGACCGATGCTCTACCACTGAGCCAAACCGGTTTTGGCTGAACATATTTTGTTTATTGAACATTAGAAACTCTTTTTATGAAATAGTTTAATTGAAATAAACAATTCATTTAGTGTTTTTTTTTTTTTAATATTTTATTGATTTTTACAGAGAGGAAGGGAGAGGGATAGAGAGCTAGAAACATCAATGAGAGAGAAACATTGACCAGCTGCCTCCTGCACAGCCCCTACTGGGGATGTGCCCGCAACCAATGTACATGCCCTTGACCGGAATCAAACCTGGGACCTTTCAGTCCGTAGACTTTCGCTCTATCCACTGAGCCAAACTGGTTTTGGATCATTTAGTTTTTTAATAAATAGATTAGGTGCTGAATAAATGGATTTCAGAATGCAAAGTAATCTCATTTAAATAATCTATATATAAAAGGCTAGGTGTCTGTCCGACTGGTAGCTATAATGCAATCTGACTACCAGTGGGCAGACACTCAACTTAGGAGCTGCCATGGCACGCACTGGTAATTTAAAAAATAAACAGCACAATGGACTAGGTGGTGACAAACCAACACTCGGCTTCCCCCAAACTGGACACAGGTTCTGCAACCACCCAGAGCAAAACCCTACCAAACTGCAGCCAATGCTGCCAAGACTCGATGGTGCAAAATGAGACCCACAGCGTAGCCCAGGTCAGCCTAGCCCAGAAAAGGTCGCAGTGGGTGCCAGGTAATGACATCACTTAGCAACGCCTGATTTCCTCTACCTAGCAACTAGCCTTCTTGGAGTTTCTTCAGCCCAGGAATCTGATTTGCTTTATAGCCAGGTGCAAACATTTTACAGTTTAACCAAATGTCTGTGAAGCATTTTCAACGTGTCTTATCTCATTTGATCCTCACAGAAGTCCTGGAGTAGGTAGATAGGAGATTCCGTGGAATCCTATTTTATTTTCATTAGCCAGAAAATGGAGAGTTAGAAACTTTAGAAATTTGACCCAACTGAAAAGAAGTAAGAAATGGTTGACCTTGAAAATAACTTTAGTTTTTCTCACTGTGCAGAATATAGTCAAACACTGCTACAGTTAAATATTTTATCTTTTGTTCTCCCTGAGTGATCTACAATAATAATCTGCTTTGTGTTAATATTTACTGCTTTGTTGCTAACAATTATCTGAAAGCGAAGTTGGGGTACTTTACTGGGCTGGAAAAAGTTTAGCTAAATCAGAAAGCAGGTCTAATTAAGCAAGTTTATTCTATATATATATAAAAGGCGAAGTTGGTTCGCACACTTTCGATACATATAAAACTCTTGCTGGCGCCACTCCCATGCGTTTATTTCAATATGCCATTGTCAATCATGAATTTGGTTGACACTTTTATTATAGAGAAAAGGCGAATTGTAATATTAAAATATTTCTTCTAATTAATTTTTTTTTTCAGTGTGCAGAAATCTGTGCACTGGAACACTAGTTTTTAGATAAGAAAATTAGAACAGTTCTTCACTTTCACGTTTAGAACATAAGTAAATTTTATTGTAAGGGATCTTGATTGGAGACTGACTGTACCTTATTAGAATATTGCCCACCCTATCTATCACTTTAGTTTGTTTTGTTTATGTACAGTATTCTGTCTTTCTCTTTAAAATGTGTTGGCTTGAGTTTGAAGGGATGTTCTTTAGCTTATTACACACATTGAGTAGACTGAACTGTAATAAAACATAAACCTTTTTGGGCATTTTAGTTAATTTGTTGGACAAAATTGTTATACTAAATTTTTCTAGCTTTTTTTGACTAAGAATTATTTTTTTTATATTGTATATAATTCATAGTATCAGTTTTTAATTTGGTTCCTTATGCATTCTAAAATGTATGGTTTGAAGAACTTTTGAGAAAAAAATTTAGAAATTTGCTTTGTTTTATTCATGTTAATAAAACAAACCATTGGTAGCTATTTCAGTATGGTAGAGTGGTTGGTTGATGATCTTTATTGAGGACTTCTTTTGAGCACACATCTCAGGTTATCTTATTTTTTTTTTTTAATATTTTTTAATTGACATATTACAGAGGGGAAGGGAGACAAGATAGAGAGCTAGAAATGTCGATGAGAGAGAAACATCGACCAGCTGCCTCTTGCACACCCCCTACCGGGGATGTGCCCGCAGCCAAGGTACATGCCCTTGACCGGAATCGAACCTAGGACCTTTCAGTCCGCGGACCGATGCTCTACCACTGAGCCAAACCAGTTTCGGCAAGTGATCTTAATAGTCTCTCTTTTACTGCCTACTAAGTCAAGATTCTGACTTACATAAGAAAACCATCACGCTGAAACTGGTTTGGTGCAGTGGATAGAGCATTGGCCTGTGGACTGAAAGATCACATGTTCGATTCTGGTCAAGGGCATGTACCTTGGTTGCAAGCACATTCCCATTAGGGGGTGTGCAGGAGGCAGCTGATAGATGTCTGTCTCTCATTGATGTTTCTAACTCTCTATCCCTCTCCCTTCCTATCTGTAAAAAATCAATAAAATATATATATTTTAAAAAGGAAATCATCTTTAAAGCATACTGTATTTGCAAAAATGTAATAAAAATACAGTGTTTCAAAATCATTAGGAGGAAAGTGATAGGGTAATTGTATTTACTGACACTCCCATGTTAAATCTGTTATGTTATCTAATAAAATTTACAAAGTAAATGATTAAACTTGAAATCAAACTTACCAAAATATTTTTTTAAGTTTTTTTTGAAATTGGTCCTAGTTTGATTTTTAATATTTATTTATTTATTTAAATATATTTTATATTGATTTTTCACAGAGAGGAAGAGAGAGGGACAGAGGAGTCAGAAACACTGATGAGAGAGAAACATCAATCAGCCGCCTCTTGCACACCCCCACCCAGGACATGCCCGCAACCATAGTACATGCCCTTGACCAGAATCGAACCCGGGACCCTTGAGTCCGCAAGCTGATTCTCTATCCACTGAGCCAAACCGGTCTTGGCCCAAAATATTTTTTAATGCAAAATTACACTAATGAATTCAATATACACTCTTTTTCTTGATTTAGGCAACAGTACTTCAAATTAATTGATGAGTGTGTATCTCAGATTGTATTACATAGAGATGGAATGGATCCAGACTTCACATACCGAAAAAGACTAGATTTGGATTTAAGTCAATTTGCTGGTGAGTATCCCTCTATTATTTAAATGGAAACATCCTATTGTCTCTTAACCTCCTGGATTAGCTCTAGAGTATTTGTTCTCATAGTGGGGCCTGTAGACTACTGAGGGCTTTGATATCCTTTCTGGGGGTTCTAATAGTTAAATCTATTTTCACAATATTAAGACATTATTTGTCTTTTTTCACTGTGTTGTCTGTAATCAAACCTGGGACCCTTCAGTCTGTGGGCTGCCACTCTATCCATTGAGCCAAATGGGCTAGAGCAGCACCCACTTCTTAAAAAGTAAATGAAGTGTGTCTACATAAGGAAAATGAGTGATAACATTTGTTACCAATGATAAAATTCAAGCATTCAAGTAAAATTTCAAAATGTGGAATGATTTTCAGATAGTATCTGAAAAGAAAATTTATTCCTGGACATTCTTGAGTTAATGAGTGTTTTTGACATTTAGCACTTGCTGAATATAGGACATAGAAAGGAAATACATATTTGAACGTAGTTTGGCTATATAAGTGAAATATTTATATAGTTATAATGAAATTATTTTATTTATTGATATTAAATTTTAGAATAAGTTTATAGGCACTGAACAACACCTACAGACGGTGTGGATATGAACAAATGAGAGAAGATACAAGGTTGGACAGTTTGGGAGACAGATATTGGAAAGTATGGGGCACTGATAACTTCATGTATTATAATGAAAATTAAGAGACACAGTGTAACAGGAATCAGAAGTTTATGTTTTTTTGTTTTGTTTTGTTTTGTTTTTAGTACTACAGAGCCAAACAATTTAGAAAGTAAAATTACCAATATTGGGATTAGATAGGGATAATAATTTCTTTCTTTTATTGCAGGAAGTTATCTATAATGTCTTAAATAGATATGTTAAGAAATAATAGTATATACATTTTATTTTGAGTTAGAAACTAATGACCACAATAATCTAAAACAAAAAGGGCTAAAAGAGGTTCCATTTAGGGAGTGGGGTTAACTTTTCATTGTAGTTGAATTGGTTCACTTTTACTTTTCATTAGAAGCCCCTCTGTAATGTTTTTGAAAGCGATGTTCATATATTATTTTCATTAAAAAATAAAAGGGATGAAATACATTATGGGAAATCCACTTTGAATATTTATAAAGGAAGTCTTAGCTATCAGCTGTTAAAGTATGCATGCAATTTTCTGGGACACCCTAAATATCCATATATTTTGGAAAACATGATGTTTGGGTGATCTGAGAAAGATAGATAGATAGAAAATCAAGATATGAGAGAAAGATTAATTGATCTATCAGTTGCCTCCTGTATGTGCCCCCACTAGGGATTGAACCCACAATCTGGGCATGTTCCTGAGCAGAAATTGAACCAATAACCTGTGGGTGCATGGGAGGATGCTTCATTCAACTGAGCCACAGCAGTCAGAGCCTAATGTTAACTATTTTAATCACTATTCCTCTTAAAGACAAAATTCTAGAAATAGAATTGCATATACTGTGAAGTTTCTTATTTATACTTTTATTAGGTTGGCAATTTGATTTCTCTGTGCCACCTCCAAGTTTGGCATTATGGATTATTTAATCTTTGCTATTTCTTATTAAAATTTTTATATTTTCATATTGTTAGGGAAAATAAAACATTTATTCATTTGTTTTAGCAATTTTTGCTTTTATTATTCTTAACTTTCTGTTCATTACTATGGCCCATTTTCCTATCTTGTGTTGGATATTATCTCTTCTTCAAAATATTTATGGACTGATGATAGAAACCTTTTAGTATTGTATGTTACAGTTGAACTTCCTCATCTTCTTGCCTAATAGTTTAAAATTGTGGTAGGGTTTATCTTTCCCTTTATGTTTTATGGCCTTGTTATTATGCTTAGAAAATTCTTCTCCATTCCAACATTATAATATGTTTCTCTACTTAGCTTATTTCATTACTGGCACTGTTGTAAATCTTTCGCATGCTTTTTCATGTCTTTCTAAACTTTTAAAGTCATAATGAATTTGAGAAGCATTGCAATTTTAAAATTTCTTATCTTTGGAATTTTAGATATTTGCATAGATCAAGTGAAAGTAGAAGAGTCTGAAGAGAAAGCATCGGAATTTTACAAGAAAGTAAGTGACTTTTATTATTTGGGAAAAGCTGCAGGTATGCTTTGCCTTAGAGTCTTTGCTTGTTGTTGCCACTTCTTTTTCTTAAAAAAAAATACATACACACACACACACACACACACACACACACACACACATTTCAGAGAGGAAGGGAGATGAAGAGAGAGAAACATCAATGATGAGAGAAACATCAATTGAATGGGTGCCTCCTGCATACCCTCTACTGTGGATCGAGCCCACAACTCAGGCATGTGCCTTAACCGGGAATTGAACCGTGACCTCCTGTTCATAGGTTGACACTCAACCATTGAGCCACGCTGGCTAGGCTACCACTTTCTTCTTTACCTCCTTTAGGTATTTGCACAAATGCCATCCTCCAAAGAGGACTTCTAAACAATTATATTTATCCCACACTCAACCCTGACCCTCCCAATGCTGCATTTATTGTTTCTCTTTTGTTGTATTTATTAGCTTACAGGGTACATAGTTTATTATGTATTTATATGTGTGTATATGAATGTATTGTCTCTTTATCTCTCAAGAGTAAATTTGAAGAGGGATTTTTTTGTTTGCTTTATTCACTATTCAGCACCTAGAATGATTCCTGGACTAAGAAGTAAATATATATATTTATTTTTGAATGACTGAATGAATGCTTGAACAAAGTGTATGTAGTCAGAATTTTAAGATTGATGTATTTTTCAAGAAATCATGTATTTTCAGCATTTGGGATTTAAATTATATTTGAAAATTTTAGAAGAAAGTTTAACTTGTTTTTTTAAAAAAATAAAATTTGAGTGCTGACTAATATATTCTTAAAAAAAATACATTTTTCTTTATTTCAGAGTGTAAAGGAGAGGGAGGGAGAGATAGAAACATCAATGTGAGGAAACATTGATTGGCTGCCTCCTGTACACCCCCTATTGAGCACTGAGCCGCAACCTGAGCATATGCCCTTGACTGAAATGCAGCCTGGGACCCTTCAGACCATAGGCTGCGGCTGATCCACTGAGCAAAACCAGCTAGGGCTGCTTACTGTTCTGATTAAAGCTATTTCATTTTAGATCAGATCGAACCATATAAAATTATCATTTTCATAGGTTAAATATATAAATATATATCATTCAACAAAGAAATATTGAGTTTAATTATAATATTGTCAATTTCATTTATTTCAACCTAGTAGCATCACTAATTATCTTGCCATCAATTCCTCACTTTTCTTTAAGATGGTGTTTTGTGTTTTTAGCTTCTGCTTAGCAAGCACCCATTACACTTTCTCTTTTTTGGGGAGTGCTGGGGGGTTGTCTTAACATTTTAGGTATTATCTCTGATTTGAATTCATAGGCTGGTTTCTTACATCGAAGAAATATTAGTAATTATACTACAACCACCTTAATGAACATGAACATCTATGTGTTAGGCCCCATGCCACACAATCTACATTTTTGTTGTATTTGGTCCTAAATGAATCTTGAAAAAAACTGCACATTTTTATAAACTTGTAAGATAAAAGGTAACTGAAAATGATAGGCATTTTTAAAAATATATTTTATTGATATTTTACAGAGAGGAAGAGAGAGATAGAGAGCTAGAAATGTCGATGAGAGAGAAACATTGACCAGCTGCCTCTTGCACACCCCCTACCGG
Source organism: Vespertilio murinus (assembly GCA_963924515.1). NCBI lineage: Eukaryota > Metazoa > Chordata > Mammalia > Chiroptera > Vespertilionidae > Vespertilio > Vespertilio murinus. The sequence goes on from OZ004707.1 coordinate 68,819,668, forward strand.
GGATGTGCCCGCAACCAAGGTACATGCCCTTGACCGGAATCGAACCTGGGACCTTTCAGTCCGCAGACCGACGCTCTACCACTGAGCCAAACCGGTTTTGGCAATAGGCACTTTTTCATAGGTTAACAGTAACTTACGAAAAACTTTGTAAATTTCCTAAGCTGTTCTAAGGCTCACCAAACGTTTACTGAGAGGGTATTATATCTCAGACTTTTGGTTACAGGCTAGGATTACAGCTGTGAATAAGATATTCACAATGGGGGTCATTTAAATGTGGATCATTTAAATTAACTATTATAGTTGACAGATGTCTGTGTTACCAAATGACCCCTCACCCCGTCAACTTTATATTCTAAGCTCAGTTAGAATTTTTACTCTTCATTAGAAAAATAGTAGGAAACTTTCAGATACTTAATTGGGATGTATCCCAGATAGTATAAAATTGCTTTTATAATAATTTTTAGTTATATAGCTTATAGAGTGGTGTTAAATATGATAACTTCCTCAATACATTGTTTTAAAATTATAAGCTTTAAATGTAAGGAGAAGAAAGACCTTGTTCAAGGTTAGTTGTCTCCTTTTAGTCAAAGTTATGTGTTTTAGGTATATTCAGAAAATATTGTTTGCTCCATAAAAGATTTCTACTGCCATACCATTTTGTGTATATCAGCAAGAACTTCTTTCTGATAGCTTTATAAGGACACATGTAAATACTTAGCTTTAGGCAGGAAGCTATCCTAGTTGCTAGACACATTCTTTATTTGGTGCATAAATTTGAAAAATGAAGACCAGAAATGTCAGAAAGTACACAGAGAATATTGAATTATCAACCTTCTTGTACAGATGCACTAATACATTTACCCTAGGGAATGAAATTAAGCAGAGTCTCAACCTTAACTGTGTTTCTTGACATTTTTTGCGTGTAATATTGTAAGCGTAATATTGCTCTGGTAACTCTTTTTGGATGGTTATCATAACAGTTTTTATAAAGTACGTCTTTAATATAGACTCATTTTATCCCCTAGGCTACTGTGATTTGACTATAGATATTATAAAAAATATTAAATCAAAGTTTACATTTTGTCTGATCTTCTTGTAAGGGAGGAACTAGATATTTTTCTCTTTGGTAATAATAAGGATACTTTCAATATGGCCAAGTTAATTTATTAAATTCTGTTAATGTATACTAAATACAACTAATTGCTTGTTAGTTTTATTTTGTTCCCCTGCACAATTCTTTATTTTTTTGAATATTATTCTAAGGCCTATGAAATGTGATAGTGTACAGATTTATATTGTGAAAAAGACTTTTTCATTCTTACTCTCATGAGAATTTAAATTTTTTTTTTTTATTTCTTGTTATGTAACAGTAAACATTAACTGAGCAGTTATCAAAAGGAGAATAGAGAAAATGACTTCTCAAAGTTTTTGGTGCTGGGAGATTGGAGGGCTTTATTATTTGACATATAGTGACTTATTTAACATGTAAAGGAAGATTGGACAGGAATTAGCTCCTTAGTTCATTCAACAAAGATATATTGAGTTTCATTATGAATTACAGCTTTGGAAAGGTGATGAGTAAAATAAAGATTTTTCACTAATGAACTTCTAGATTAGTGAGTGTTGTAGAGGTGTGTGATATTATGTTTTGATATTTGTATATTACATCATGATAATTATTAGGATAGAAAACCCTATGTGGTGTGTAAGCCTATAGGAAACATTTCTCATCTAATCTTGGGTGGGGAGGCAAGACTTACCCAAGGAAGTGGTAGCCAGTGTGAGTCCTAATGGATGCGTATGAGGCCACAAGGTGGGATAACAAGGAGCCATGCATAAAATTTGAATTTTTTGTCGTTGTTAGTCCTCACATGAAGCCATTTTCCCCATTGATTTTAGAGTGAATAGAAGGGAGTGGGAGAGACACAGAGAGATAAACATTCATGTGAGAAGACACATGGGTTGGTTGCATCCTAAACTTGGCTTGACCAGGTGAGGTATGTGCCCTTGACCAGAATCAAACTCACAATCTTTCAGTCTGAGGGTGATGTTCTAACCAGTGAGCAAAATCGGGTAAGGATTGACTTTATTGTAGGTAACTCAAGCTGAACATTCTCTAAGCCAAATTAATCTTTCTTATGCCTAAAAATGCCTCTTTACCCTGCATTTTAAATCCTCATCTTTCCCATTGAATTATAACACTTTTCAGCTTGTCATGCTGCAGAATACCATGGTCATCTTCTACATGTTCCCTCATGCATTTTCTTCATTCAGTCAGACACTTTTTTGAAGTCTGTAAAAATATTTTGCTTCATGTCCTTTTCATTATCCTATCTTCTACCTTTATTTACCATGCCTTTAGTTGACTTGGATAACTGTTGTAGCCCCTCAACTCATTTTCTTGCCTCTGCTGTTTTTCTTTCAGTCCATCTTCCAAACTTGCTTCTGGTTGGGTATTACAAAGTGAAAATTTGATTGTTATTTTTTTATTGTAAACTAGAGGCCTAATGCATGACATACATGCAAGAGTAGGCCTTCCCTCCCTGGCTGCAGGCACTGGCTTTCCTCTGGCACCCCGGACCTGGGCTTCCCTCACAGCCTCAGCTTTGTCCAGAAGGACAACCAGTCTAATTAGCATATTATGCTCTTATTATTTTAGATATTTTACTAGCTCTTCATGTTGTTTTAGGAAAAATAAAACACTTTTTAACTTATTGTAAAACTGCTTTCAACAATTCCATTTCCGTGTACATTGCTAGCTTCACCTCCTATTGTGTGTTCTCACAACTTTTTGGGCCCTTAATAAGGGATTGCTTGTCATCCAACCCTAGTTCCTCTATTTGAAATGTTAGCTGTACTTCTCAGCTAACTGTTCAAGTTCTTCAAACCTGGGTCCAAAATCTTTCCTCCAGGAATCATTCACTGTCTGTCTGTCTTTATTGCTGGTAATTTGTATAGGTTTTTGACTTGTTTGCTTTTACTTTGTCACCAGACACTATACTCACTAAAAGCAATGACCATATTCTGTTCAACTTTATATTTCTAGCCCCTACCATTCTGAGGGACGCATCATAGATATGCTATTAGATATTTATTGCATAATGGAAAATAGGTAGTCTGGGGCCATATACTGGAGGGTTCTTACATATTAAGTTAATGAGTATATCCTTTATAATGAAGCCAGTGAAGAAGGTTTAAGGGCAAAGTGTACATTCCATTTGAGCTGTTTTTAAGAAAGAATATCAGTTTCAAAACAAAACAAAATAAAATATGTAGGGAGAAGATAACATTGGCCTTGAAAATACTGTATTTTTTGTTTATCTTAAAAAATATTCATCAAGAAATTGAAAATACATTTAAGGACTGATAGGTAGTCTGGAATTCAGGGGAGAAACTGAGCTGTATAGCAGGATTTGGAAGCCTTCAATATAAGAATGGTAATGCAAACATATGGGTGTGGAAGATAGCATCCAATGAAAAATGTGATGTGAGTCCAGCAGAGGGTGAGGGAGGAGTCCAGGGGAAGGGAGATGGAATATGGGGACAAGTTTGTAGGTATTTATGTTTTAGATAGGAATGATGATAGTGTTTTATAATCTGTCCTAGAAGCCAGTGCATGAATATTCATACACTGGAGGGGATGTTCCTCAGCCAGGTCTGCCCCCTCTCACAGTCTGGGAGCCCTCTGGGGCAGGAGGTGACCCGGCGGTTAGAGGAAGGTGATGCCCCCTTCACACCTCTGCTGCTGCCACTGATGGCAGCACAAGTCTCAGCCGGCCCTGGTTACCTGAGCCTCAGGCAGCCCTGGGCAGCTGGGTAGCCACTATCCGAGGCTTGCCTGGGCCTTGGGAGTTAGCTGGGCAGCTGCCATCTGAGGCTTGCCTGTGCCTCAGGCCGGCCTGGGCTGCTAGGGGCCTGAAGGAACTGCGGGCCTCCAGAGGCAGGCAGGCGGAGGAGTGGCCGGACTCGCCTGGGAGCTGGTATGGCCATGCCAAGCGTCTGCTGCCCCAGAGAGGCTGAGTGACTGGGTGCCACCATCTTGTGGCTAGGGCACAGCCATCTTTGATGGTGTGGCAGTCAATTAACATATTCTCTCCTTGTTGGCTGTGGGTGCCACCACCTTTGTGAGGGTGTGATGGTCAATTAGCATGTTCCTTCTTTATTAGATAGGATTGTTCAACACAGTAGCTATCAATCAAATGTTTCCATTGTGCTCTTATAAAATGACTAGTGTGACTGAGGAACTGATAATTTAACTTTATTTGACTTGAATTAGATTTACATTTATACCTGTGGCTAGCGGCTACCCTATTAAATAGCACAGCTATAGAGAAGTCAAGCAAGATGAGCTGGGAGAAGTGCAGGTGATTTGAAATTTGGTGAACTATAGTTTTTAGAGTGAAAGAATGATAGCTTAGTTCTAGTGGATAATGAAGTGAATGAAGGTCAACAGATCAGAAATGTGAGTATGGAGCAGGAACACTATTTAATGAAGTTGCCTTTGAGGCAAAAATAAGATTAGTTAGGTGACACGGGGTCAGTCAAAGGACAGAAGGACAGAGAAGTTCACAGTGCAACAGAATCCTGAGCACAATTGACTTAGCCAGTTCCTTTGGAATCCCGGGGTGACAGGAGGGCTTTCGGTTACTTATCCTCTGAGATCTAAGCCTGCTATGGCTTGTACATTAGTTATTTTATTAGGTTTAAGTATCTTTTTTTTTTTTTTAAATCCTCACCCAAGGCTTAGAGAGAGAAGCGAGGAAAGGGAGGGGGGAGAGAGAGAGAGAGAGAGAGAGAGAGAGAGAGAGAGAGAGAGAGAGAGAGAGAGAGAGAGATTGATTAAACCCGCAACCTGGGTTTGTGCCTTGATTGGGAATAGAACCCGAGACCCTTCATTGCACCCATAGGATGACACTAACCAACTGAGACACACTGGGGCCAGGGTAAGATTAGTATCTTTTAAAATTATTAATGATAGGAGGGTTTTAGAGTAGCTGCAGTAGTAGTAGGAGTGACAATGCTAATGTTATTTGGGAGAGGTAAAGGATATTTATATCATGTCTTTTTTTCTAGTAGTTTTTATTATTTTTATTAAATAACACAAGGTTTAGAGTGAGAAGATCATGAGTCTGAGATTTACTTTTCTAACCTGTAATGAGAATTATAATATTTATTTCATATTTGTTTTTGTGATGAAATACAAAAGTGCTTATTTTGTACTTTCAGTTCTGTAGAACATAGGTGAGGCAAAAATGTGTCGGGGCAGGGGTACCTATGGGAAATCTCAGAAACTTGCCTATTTTGTGCTGAACCTAAAACTGCTCTAAAAATAAAGTCTATTAAAAAGCTGTAAAGCATTATCTGAACATCAATTGGTGGTTTCGTCTAAATAACTCAAACTTTAAAGACACAATCTGGCTTTAATCTCACATCTTTTACTTCCTATCTGTCTGATGAGGGACTAGTAACTGGCTCTGTGTTAAGCACAGAATAAGATTCATGCAGCTCTTTGTTAACTGTGGAGTTCTGTATTGTCATTTTCCTTATTGAGGTATGACTATATTTTAAAATTTCAGGCTACATTAGTGAAATAGTAGCATTATTTTTAACTGATTGACATCCCCCTCCCTATTCTTTAAGAAGAAGTGTCAAATATTGTTTCTGACTATGAGACAATACCATATTTAAATTACCTCTATTAGGAGAGGTGTTTCAGTCATAATGATAGTAAGATATTTGAATGCAAGATGGGAACTTATGATGAATGGCTATATAAAGTTAAAAACTCATTGGATTTGCCAAATTTTACTATTTACCTTTCTCCCACTAGGGACTTTAAAAGATTAATTCATCCTTAATCTCCCAAAGATTAATCTCCAACTGATTAATAATAAATAAAACAGACTTTATTTTCTTAAATGGTGGAAGTTTAGAGCCTTTATCAGGATCCTTAAATCTCCTGATGCTGTAAGAAAAAACTAAGTAATTGATGCATTTATATAATAAGAGTTACTTATTCATAAACAAAAATATTAAAATGGGAATTTTTTAAGTCTTCTTGATAAACTTTAGGTAAATTTTAAGTATACATTTTTGTAGGTAGGGGTCAGGAAACTCAGTACAATGGTTTGCTCTCTATTTTTGCACAAAATCACAATGAAATTTAGGGACTTTGAAAAAAAAAGACAGGGTTGCAAATAACTATAGGACAGTTTCCTCTGCTGAGAGAAGGTCACGGACTCCATCTCTGGCTTTTTCTACTGCCTTGCAAATGATTTTGGTAGGATTTCGAGAAAGACTGTGGGTGACAGGAAAAATCTACCATCCCTTTCATAAAAAATAATGTTCTTCTGACATGATTAGACTCATATTTCTGTGTAAAAAGTGCTTTTCATTTTCATCTCTCTCATATATATATATATATATATATTTTTTTTTTTTCTTTTTTTTTTTCCCCCAGTTTGAAAAAGAGTTTACCGACCACCAAGAAACTCAGGCTCAATTGCAGAAAAAAGAGGCAAAGATTAATGAGCTTCAAGCAGAGTTACAGGCTTTCAAGTCTCAGGTAAAATACCATCTATCCAGAGGAATTTAGTATTAAAAGCTCACCAGGGGTGCAAAGGTCATGCCATATCTTCACAGCATCAAAATGTTTAATCTTTAATTTCATTTGTATGTTTTCATAGTATTTTTATATGTATATATGTATATTTAGGAAATTTATTTTTCTACTTTTTTCAATTTGCTCTTTTAAGGATGTCTGAACTATCATTAACCAATCTGCTTCCTTATGCTTTATTTGTGTTTTGTTTGTAATGTCCCATTTCCTAAGTAATTAAACACGAAGGGTAAGAAAGTCTTTTCATGTTAGATTTGTCATTCATCACTGATCTTTATCTTTCTACAGGAAATTATTGCTCAAGTTATTTATTTTTCAAAACCTTAAGCTTGTGGGTACCTTGCAGTGAAAGATAACCTCTAGCCGAATGAGAACATTTTCTGATAATTTTTCAATTTCCAAAAGTAAACAGATTTAAAACATGACAAAAAAAAATAAAGCAAATCTGGATTGTGAAGCAGATAGCTCTTACACACCCTCTACACATAAAACCTTTTAGATAGCAAGAAAAACATCTCTACATATCTTAAATGGATGAAGATGGGGAGATAGAATATCCATAGCTAAATTTCATCGTGGAGATTTATATATAGAATGATGAACAATTAATATAATTTTCCTTTTATCCTAATTTATGGTTATGCTGAAATAGTCTCAGGTATACTATTTTGTTCCTATATTATTGGGATTCTTTTTTTTTCTTTTGAATACTTAGTGGATAGTTTGTTACAGAAGCTGTCCGAAGATACCCTAAGGAAGAGCTATTTTTCAGTATTCAATTAAAAAAAATTTAAAGCTACAGCCCTGGCTGGAGTTGGTTGGAGTGTCATTTTGTACACAAAAGGGTTGCAGGTTCCATCCAGGGCTGGGGCATTTATGAGAGGCATTCGATGATGGTTTCTGTCTCACATTGATGCTCCTCTAACTCTCCCTTTCCCTCCCTCCCTCCTCTTTCCCCTCTTCCTCTCCCTCAAATCAGTATTCTTGGGAGAGAAGTAAAAATTAAAAGCTTCTATCTACAAATAAATTATTCTCAATTTTTTTTTCTTTAGTGCATAAAAAGAAAGGACAACAGTTTATTGGACTTTCTCATATTTCTCAGATGGCTCCCTGTCTATCATATTAAAAGAAATGTTTGGTTGTATTTTTTATTTCAGATAGAGTAATAGACAATGGCTGAAATATTTATGACTAGTTTTTCCTGGTCTAGCTAATAATACATTTAAAGACTTCCTTTGCTTTTTAATTTCTCCCAGTGGAAGAATTACTTATAAATGTACTCTAAATTTAGAAAATTTCAGTTCATAGAAAATATATTCATCATGTTTAGATATGTTATCACTGCATATGCTTTTATATAAAATGGAAATAAATTTACATTTTGAAATTGTGATTAAGTCCCATATTGTATAAAATTATGGACAATGATGACCTGTTTTTATGGCTATCCTGAAAAAGACCTGGAATTAAAGTAGTAATATTGGCTACCATATTCATTTTTGAAGAACAAATGACAAATTCTTCCTTTGGATTAGTGTGTGTTTCTCTCTCTCTCTCTTTTTTAAAAAAATATATTTTATTGATATTTTACAGAGAGGAAGGGAGAGAGATAGAGAGCTAGAAACATCGATGAGAGAGAAACATCGACCAGCCGCCTCCTGCACACCCCCTACCAGGGATGTGCCCGCAGCCAAGGTACATGCCTCCGACCGGAATCAAACCTGGGACCCTTCAGTCTCCAGACTGACGCTCTACCACCGAGCCAAACCGGTTTCGGCAAGTGTGTATTTCTCATGAAATCTATGCATTTGTCTTAAGATGCTTCTCTGATAAAATCTATGCTGATTTTAAGGTTATGAATAAATTTGTCCTATTATTTTTTATTTCAGTCATTTACTCACTTAATAACCAAGCAATTTTAGATGTTTGGGATATAATAGTGAGCAAGATAGTCATAGTGTCCTGCCTCATGAACAGTATATTCAAGTCTATAGCAGAAATTCAACCATATCTTTGTTTTACGATGTTAATAGCTAATTACAAAATGTATATTAAGTGTGAGTATAATATACATACATTCTTAACATTTAAAGGGCAGTAAATACTATCCAAGATCTTTCAGTAAGATATGTTCTTTGATTTGTGGTTTCAATTTTTATGACACTTTTTCTCTGATCTCAGGTGTCAATTTCAGACTTTTATACATACTCTTTTTCATAACTATGTCATAAAACTTTTTAAATGATTAACTTTATGTGTTTACCATTTGCAGTGTAGTTGTATGTATATGTGTGGCTCAGGACTGAAGTTAGTAATTTTACGAGAATAATCATATCACAAAAAATCATTCTTGAACCCATATCTTTATGCCAATCAAAATGCAGTGCATCTGTTAAATTCTTCCCATGCCACAAAAACATAAGGACAAAAGTGACTAGTGGACACACTTGTCTTTATTTCACTTTTCATTTTTCCTTGCTTCTCTGTCAGTCTCGTTAGGTGCTGAGGAAAGTCACTTTCTTCATAGAGTTATAATCTATCAAAGCAATACATGCTAATGATTCCTTAAGAAGTTAGGAAACACTTCGGTAAGAGCTGTCAAGGAGAAGTACAGCATGCTATCAGTGTGAAATGAGTGGTCAGATAAGGCTTTTTTGAGGAAGGAATGTGTTGCTAAGATTAAAGGTAGGACATGGGCAGGTGAAGAGGATGTTCCAGGTGGAAGGAGCAATGTGTGCCCAGGCCCTGAAATTGTAATGAGGTTGGCATATACGTAGAATGTATGTGAAAGTCACTTGACCTGTTTCAGATGATGGCATGTCTTTGGAGGTCTTAATGAGAATTTTAGATTTTTTCCCCCCAAGGGCAAAGGCAAGATGTGATAATATTAGTCAACTTTTTTTCTGGGTCTTTTTCTTATTTAAATGCTAGTGTTGTATAGAATTCTATGCACAGAACTTTATTCATGCTACATATTCTGTGCAACTCTAGTTGAACTTTTCTACTTCCATGGCCTCACCCAGCACCTTGAAACTGCTGATTTCAAATCTTCAGACGCATGTACCAATTTCCCTCCTGGATATTTCCACCTGATGGTCAAACTGCCTCAAAAAGGGGAATAATATTTCTTTTAATTACACTTTTATGAAAACAAAAGTTATAATTTATATTCTTAAACTGGAAAAAGCTTCACGAATTATTAGGTTAAGCCATGTGAATTTATTGATATTAAATTTATGATATTTACATATTATTGATTTAAAATAATACATTATTATTATTATTGTCATTGTTATTATTTTGAATCCTCACTTGAGGGCATATATATAGAAAGAGAGGGAGAGAAAAATAAAGAGAAAGGAACATCGCAGTGAAACAGAAACATTGATCTGTTGCCTTCTATATGTGCTCCAACTGAGGATCGATCCCCAAATCCAGGTATGTGCCCTGATTCGGAATTAAACCAGCAACCCTTTTTTATACAGGATGATGCCCAACCAACTGAGCTTTGCAATAATACATTATTTTTAAGGGAAGTGTACTTTTTACATGTTCTGTAGAGAGCTTAGTCTTGTTACTTATTTATTTCGTTTTAATTTTTCTGTCTAGTTTGGTGCCTTGCCAGCTGATACTAAGACCTCTTTGCTCCTATCACAAGAAAAGGGAACTGGGCCCACAGCACTTCCTCCTCCTGTGGCACCACCTCTTCCACCACCTCCTCCACCCCCTCCTCCACTCCCAGGAGCGCCCCTGCCATTTGGTGGTCCTGTGCCTCCACCACCTCCCCTGGGAATTCTCAGTGGAGGAAACTCTCTTCCACCAACACTGCCATTTGGGTTAAAACCAAAGAAAGAATTTAAACCTGAAATCAGCATGAGAAGATTGAATTGGTTAAAGGTAAGTAAATAAATAAATAAACAAATGGAAGAAAATATACTCTTACCTAGATTTAAATTACTTTTGTCTTTACTTCTATGTAATTTCCAGTAGGAACCCCATTAAAAATGATTTTAAATAAACAAGTTTTTTTTTTTGTGTTTTTTTTTTAAGTGTTGAAACTTATTTCTTTGCTCTTGACAAAGGCTTTCTGGTTTAAAATTTTGGTGGGAATCGATGTTAGTTGGTCACATAGCCCTAGGACATGCTGGGTACTGTGTCCTGCACTTGAGTTATAGTGCACATGAGCATAATTAACGTCTCAACAAGAGTAATTGAGAAGAAACAAACTTTGTTTCATTCAGCTTCAGTCCTCCCAATTTTTTCCTCTCACAAAGGCTTATCTACCACCAGAACTCATATTTCATTGAACACAGTTTGGAGAAAAATTACACAGGATTACATTTTTCAACATTGGCTGGCAGCTATGGGACTCTGGGTCTGAATGTAATGATTGGGCTGGGACAGATGAAACACCCAACTATTTATGAATCAGTCTTCTCTGATTGCAGATCAGACCTCAGGAAATGACTGAAAACTGTTTCTGGATAAAGGCAAATGAAAATAAGTATGAAAATGTGGATTTGCTTTGTAAACTTGAGAATACATTTTGTTGCCAACTGAAAGGTAAGTTTTACATTATGATTATATGTTACTAAAGACCTGGTGCACGAAATTTGTGCACTGGCGGGGTTGGTTGTCCCTCACCCAATCTGGATCCCCTCGGGGAATATCCTACTGCAGGTTTAAGCCCTAACTTTGTGGGATCAGGCCTAAATGGGTAGTTGGACATCCCTCTCATAACCCAGGACTGCTGGCTCCCAACTGCTCACCTGCCTGCCTGCCTGCCTGATTGCCCCTAACTGCTTCTGCCTGTCAGCCTGATCACCCTCTAACCACTCCCCTGCCAGCCCAATCGACACCTAACTGCTCCCTGCTGGCCCGATTGCTGGTCGCCACTAACTGCACTCCCCTATAGGCCTGGTCCCCCCTAACTGATCTCTGCAGGCCTGGTCCCCTTAACTGCCCTCTCCTGCCAGCCTGGTCACCCCAACTACCCTTCCCTGCGGGCCTGATCGCCCACAACTGCCCTTCTCTGCTCTGCCTCTTGGGTCCATATTGTGCAAGGGTGTGACGATCAATTTCCATATTACCTCTTTATTATGTAGGATTTTAATATTTTACTAGTAACACTGCCACTTTTTATATATTAACTAGAAACCATTTATATATATACTGTTACCTTATTAATGGGGACATAAATCATTAATGAATGAAATGCTTAAAAATAAAATTTTATTAGAGTATCAAAGGAGTAATTTTGAAAATGCAGATGATCAATACAGAACTTAAATTTTCTATGTAATATCTCTTTTGAAGATGTTCTAAATTTGATTTTCATGAAGGAGGATAATTTCAAAGGTTCTTTTTGCATGAGAATTTATTTTTGTCAATCAGGACTAGTAAAAACAAAAAAAAATGTTAGCTTTCCTCTAGTCAAATTTTAATATTTAATGTTACAGTGACTGTCACATAGTTCAGTTATTATTAGTCACATGAGGTAGAAATAGCAATTTTAATGAGTGCTTTTAAAGTGTGAAACTGTTAAGTTCATTTTTAAGTATTATATAACGTTCCCATGTTAGGTCAGAAATTATCTTTCATTTTCAAAAAGGAACCCATAGACATATGCACAGAGAGGGCTGGAGGTAAGCTGTTTTACTGAATGGAGATGGGGAGGCTTGGTTTCTTAAAATGTACTAGGCACCATGCTAGGTGCTTACTATACCTGTTTTACCCTGATCATCTCAGTAACCAAGGGATGTTGGCTGATTACAAAAAAAAAACCCAAAAAACATTTACATTTCTTTGAAATGCTTTTTAAAATATAAACGTGGATTAGAAACTCTTTTAAAGAGTAATTGTGTTAGATACACTAAAAGTTGTAAATTATGGTAGCTTTCTAGAATGTATGGTAAATCCAAAGTCTTTAGCAGGTATTTAGAGCACCATTGGTCTTGACCAAAATAGTAAAAATGTTGTATTTTGAATTTGCTCAGCAAGCTTATCCTAGGAAATCTTGTAAAGTAAGCTGATCTTAATTTACCTTTTGATTATGGAGAATCAAAATTTTCTTTGAATAACATAAGTGTACTCTTTAGGCAATCAAGGAAAATATATGGCAGTTAAAATGTGTATTTACATGTAAAACACTTCAGAATTTCAGATTTCATAATCTGGAATTGATTAGTTTTCCCTTTGCTTTCCTAGTAGGTGCAAATGGAGGTACCTAAAAGCTATTTAAGTAGTACTGCCATCCACCTACACTCTCTTTTTTCATCTTTACTCTGATTACTTTCTTAATTAATGAGGCTCAAAAGGGAAACTTGTTAGCATGTCTTTAATTTAGCTGTAGTGTTAGCCCTAAATGAAATAATTAGGCCTTTAAAAAATTCTTAAGTCATCTAACTTTAGCCTTGAGATTCAAGGTTGGAAAAAAACCATGTATTTGCTCAATCTAACACTAGCTGTAGAGGTTAAGGTGCGGAAGTGGCAAGCATTTTCTGAACATTAGGTGCATGCATCTCTCTCTATCTTGTACGAGCTGTCCCCTCTCCCCTAAATCTCTCATGCATTTGATGGCAGAAGCCTAAACTCCTATTTTCTACCTTAAATGCTATCTTCTCTTCCCTGTGACTGTGGGTGCTATTTCCATAGTGAACATTAAAGATGGGAAGCCCAGGGTTACAGAATGATGCTAATTGGTTTCACAATGCCAACAGGAGATGAGCTGTGAACGTGGCTAGTTTTTGGCCTGGATTTCAAAGAATAGTTCCTAGTAAGCATTATTTGAAGAGCCTCAATTGCTAGTGCTTTATTTAGGAATGGCTAGTGGTTATTTTATAGGAAAAGACCAATATTTTCTAGCAGAGATCAGAAAGGAAGGCTGAAGAAAGGTGTTTGGAAAGCAAGGGCTGGCGGAGTGGACAGGTGACCTCTGTTCATGGCCTGAGTGCTGAGGCATTGCATCCAAGTGTTGACATCTGTCAGTCCTCCTGGTCTCCAAAAGCTACTTTGTTTGAATCAATTTTGTAACTTCTGCAGAATTCAAAATTAACATTAGTCACTCTTTTATTGTTCAGTGCAAGGTAGAAATACAGTTGCTTTCCACTTGATGGCCTGCAGGGAAAGCAGAGGCATTGGCTACTGGTTGGTTTTCATCATTGATTTGCTTCAAAACTTGGCAGGGAAAGACAAAGGATTCAAGTTATTGATGATTAGTGAGTTTTAGAACAGTTGGTGTATCTCTGTGTGTGTGTGTGTGTGTGTGTGTGTGTGTGTGTGTGTGTTGTAACAACATGGATGGACCGCTAGAGCATATGCTAAATAATCTCATGTGGAATCTAAAAAAATACAAATAAATCTCAAGGTTAGAGATTGAAGGGTGGAGATTCGGGTTTGAGAAACAGATGAAAGGACTATAAATTTGTTTAAAAAAGACAAAAGCCCTTGCCTGGGTGGCTCACTTGGTTGGAGTGTTGTCCTGTGGACCAAAAAGGTGGTGGGTTTGATTCCCGGACAGGGCACATACCTGGGTTGCGTGTTTGATTCCTGGTCAGGGTACATATGGGAGGCAACTGACTGATGTTTCTTTCTCTCTCTGAAAAATCAATAAAAACAAGTCATTGGTGACGAGGAAAAGAAAAAGAACTGGGGATATTTCTCTGATTACAAAGGTGATGTTCCTTCCCAGGTATTTAAAATGGTTAGATGCCAGTCTCTTGTGCTTCCTAAGCATTTCAAATAGGTAGGGAGGGGGAAAAAAAAAAGGAACTGACTCCAGTCATTTAAAGAGAACTTGAACATTTCTCTCACATATTATTTATTTTTTGTTATGAAGTATGGCGTTTTTCCTTACAGGAGTCACTGCTTTAGGTTTCTGGGACTTTTAGATCAATGTGGTTGGGTTTTAGAGCTCTTGTGCCCTGAGAGCTGGAAAAGGGAGAAGGACTAATAACACCTATTGCTTACCTGTGGTGTACCAGTCCTTGAGCTGGGCCACCTTCATCTTACCTTGTTCTGCTGAGGTTTTTCTCCTGCAAACTGGCCTGACTCCCCAGGATACCACCCTGCTCCACCTACTCATAGGCACTGCAAGATATTCTTGGTGAGTGCTTGGACATTTCCTCTTAACTCATGTTGCTCTTAATTAAACCTCTTTGCTTTTTTCAGTTTGATTTTACTTATTTTGTGTTTTAGATGATTCTCCCTGTGACATATATGGGAAAGTGCCTTGTGCCATACCCTAAAAAGTACGGGAACCTCTCTCCCAGCCCTTTTCTGTGAAATCAACATTTGTTCCTGGTTCAAATAAATCTTTAAAAAAGAAACACACACACACACACACACACACACATACACACACACACATATATGCTGATATATATTACACTGTACCCCAATTCTCTGTCTCTATATATATTCTCTTGATATATATATATATATACACACACCTTATTTTGCTATTTAAGCATCTCACTTTGATTTCTTTGTGACTCTTAGTTCTTAATTTTTGAGATACATCTTAGCTTATCATATTTTAAATTCTTATGAAAATAACCTGTAGCCATTTTTTTCTGATCATCTGTTTCTTTTTCTCATTTTCCTTTCAGTTATGTATCTCACCCTTTCTCTTTTCTATATTTTGCCACCACTATTCAAGTCCACAAATATTTCTTGGGTGGCCATTTGTGTCAGGCCTTGTGTTGCGCACTGGGACACTGCAATGCGAAAGGCAGGCACGTGCTCCATTCTCAAGTTGCTTGTTCCGTCTCACTGTGACTCAGTCAAAGTCGTAGTTGAAATATAGGAGTGAGGAGTCCAACAATAAAGGCTGGTTTTGATTTTAGGAAAGAATGACATATTTTATGGTCTTTGGCTTCTGTTAAGAATTAACATCATTATAAAAAGAACATTATAATATCACTTTGATACTTAATCACAATATTAATGTATTGAACATTTGGTTTCATCAAAATGATGCTAATGACCTGTGTATTTTTTACCAGATTGGAAGCATCTGCTGGTTAATTTTTACAGGCTATTAGAAAATGGATTAAAGTATACTAACAGGTTATTGGTGTTGGATTTATCAATTAAAATTAATATTAATTATTTTCATTATTCACAAACTATTACCTTAATAGGGTTTAAAGTATATGAATAGTCTAATTCAGCTAGACTGATTTATTATGAAAATATGATTGCATGTTTGTTAGCTTCCTGAGGTAATCACATTTTGTAACAGGTGCATCATATTTGCCAGATAGGGCTAATAAACTAGTTTATAAATATTTCTCAGCTGAACAGTTGTGGCATATGGAAACAGTTAATGGATAACACATTTAAAAACAAGTCAAGCTGAGATTTCTGACATCATAGTTCAGTGGACAGAGAATTGGGGTACAGCATAAATAAACTATGGATTATCCTAGGGGCTTGACTGCATTCAGGATTGTGCTTTGTATTAGAAACACAATTTATTCCTTTTTATGAATAAAAGTATATAAAAAAAACTAAACTACTTCATAAGCTTACATTTAGATGGACAAGATAATTTCGAACAGAGAGCTATGTTTCTTGGGAATGTGTGTTAATAAAGAGATAATGCCAAAACGAATGTAACTTATCTTAAACATCTTAAAGATTTCTGAAAAGCTATTTGACAAACACTAATTTGGAAACATTGGGGAGGAAGTCAGTCAGTGGAGAGTTACAAATTTCTCTAGGGATTTATCATTTGGTTCTTGTCTGAATTTCAAAAGAACTGAAGACTTAAGGAAATTATGAGTTAGGTCAGGAATGTCTTGTTTCATCATTAGAAAGTATCTCATTGTTACCAATTAAATTGTATTCTGTGTTGGGTTCCTGCAGGAATAGCATTTTATTCTGAAATAGAACCTAAAGAGAAACATTGTAGAAAGTGAGTTTATTTAGCCTGGAGCCCCAGGCAGCTTTCAAGTCCACAAAATGTTTCAGTTACATTCTTGGTTACACCATGTATATTTGGTATTTTGAAAGTTCCTGTAAATAGGTATATTTCTTGTGTGTTCTATAGGTGGCATAAGCAGAAAGGGAGGAGGATTGAAATTGTATGTATTGGGGATTGTGTGCTCCCATAAACATAGCTTCCTTATTTTCTCTTTTTTTCCTTCTTCCACTGGAGGGAGGAATGGTTATTAGGGCACTAGAGTCAACTTGAGTCACTTGGCTAGTGAGAAATAGTCCATATTAGAAGTTTACTTCTTTGGTATTTTAATTCTGCTAACAGTTTTAGTGGCCCACCTATATCTATTGTCCCTTAACAAAATTGTAGGTTCATTCCATTCCATTGTTATTGCGTGCCTTTTTCACCCAGGATTTCCCTTCTATTTCCTGTATCTTTAGTCTTATCCCTTTTCTCTATTTACTGTATCCCTTTTATCTCATCACTTAGCCCTTTCCTTGTTGCTCTATGGTTGCTCAAAGTCACTTCCATATTTCAGGCAGTTATTTTTGGCCTTGTCTGTACTATGTTCTATCATTCAAGACTCCCACTCATAATTAGTACACAGTACTTACTATTCACCTGAAAATATGAATGAGGCTTATTCTTCTAAATTTTAATCTTCAAATGACATCTGTAAATCAGGCTCTTTTCCTTGTGTTTCCCTCTTCTCCACTCCTTTCTGCCCCAACGGCCACCTCCCCACATACCACTTTCTAGGCTTAGAAGGAATAAAGTCAGTGATATGGAGAGTGGGAATCCTGCTAGGAGAGAAATTAGGAAATATAGGAGGGCTTCTTGCTGGATGATATGCTGTAGGAATTTGATATTAAATGGTATAGGAAATTCTTTTGTAACAGAAGAAAAACTTTCTGTATGAAAATAATATTATCATATATTTTATAAACCTTGAATTTTCTAAGTTAGTTTTTATATTTATATATAGATGATTATATATTCATGTGTTTGGGTAAACTGGCTATTCTTTGTCCCTCAAGATGAAATCATTAGGCATATAATCTTATACATTGTAAGATATTCTGTTCATTTAGCATAAGATTTCACATATATTTCATGGCATCTAAGAAGAACAACAGGTCGGAGACCTTTGGTTTTCACAGCTCTGATTTGTCTAAGCACATCTGTGTGTTTTGAAAGAATGGCTATTTTGAAGCCAGACACCTTATGGAGGAAAAAAACAAACATAACATCATCACTTTCACTCACCTTAATTGAAAGTTAGAATTTTCTTCAATTATAAGTCTATAGTAATAAAAGTATAATATGCTAATTAGACCAGACAGCTGAACGACCTTCCAGGTATCAATCTGGACAACCTTCTGGATGAAGCCAGGGCTGTGAGGGCCAAGCCCCTTGCATGAATTTCATGCATCAGACCTCTAGTATAAACATAAGCAACAAACATAGCAGTACCTATGCTATTTTTACCTGTAAAGTTTGTATTTATAATTTATATCCTATTAGAATAATTTCAGATACATATGCATACCCAAATATCATTGAAAGTCATCACTACTTCAAAATTAGAGCACTTATTAGACCAGCTAGATTTTGATATTTAATATTTAATACATTAGTAAAGACGCATATTTTCTTAATTGGGTCCTCTAGGAAGCAGATGCTGATCTGTCAGAGTGCAAAAGATTTTTTAGGCGTGGAGGAGGGCTGCATGCGAAAGATAGAAGGGGAAGTGGGACTGGGCAGGAGGAACCTTAGGCCATGATGGACACCTGACAAGTGCTCAGCCATCCCAGCTTGGAGGGAACTCTGGAGCAGAGAACTCCTAGAGGAGCCCCAGGCTAGCCTCTGAACCGTGCTCAGTCCTGGGCAGCAGGCTGCCCAAGAAGAATGGGCCTGGGCTCAAAAGTCCAGGAGGATCCGAGAGTGCTAATAGCTTGCAGTTTGTCAGATAAGGGCACTCCATGCTCATTCCTGAAGGGAGACTTGAGCAGTTCATCTTCTTGGTTGCCATTCATGCATGTTACATGTTCATAACTGGTGTTCAGTGCATTTTGATAGCTGTACTTGAGTATCATTTGCCTCCTTTGAAATCCTATGTAGTTTGCATTTTAAAATTATTCTGAGAAGGGATCCACTTCTCTGACTACCAATAGGGTCCATGACAATGAACCCTGCTACAGCCTTTCTGATTCATGCAGTGGTAGGAGTGAGGGAGGTCAGGGGCCTGGGCCCTGCCTCAACTGCTGCCTATTCACATACAGGGTGGGCAAAGGTAGGTTTACAGTTGTTTGTAGGAAAAATAACTGCAGATTGTGATTATTACAATAGCTTTATTGTTTTGCATACTCAAAATTGTAAACCCACTTTTGCTAACCTCGTGTTTGTGTGTGTGTATGTATGTGTGTGTGTGTGTGTGTGTATATGTGTTTAATCATAACTCCACAGGTCAATATATTATTTGTAATGAGATATTTCATTCAACTTAGAAGAAACTATATGGTGGCTTCAATATCACGATATCCATTTTTTTAATACACTGTAATAGCTATTATAATGCATTTGTTAATCAAAGTATATATAGAATCTGAACAAGTGTGAAACTTTTAAATTAGACAATAATAAAACAATAGTACTACTAATAGTCTCTTGTTTAGCAGTTATGATTCCTTCACTTATATAATTTTATTTGCTTCCCAAACCAACCCTGTGAAAGAACCAAGGAAAATACTAAATCCATTTTATATTTAAGAAAAAGTTACACTTCTCAAGAGAAGTTTGGCTAAAAGGAGCCACTACTCTGAATGGAATACAGATGTGAGTCTAAAGCTATAGTTCCTTCTGCTATGCTATACTGCTTCCCTGATTAAAAGAAATCCTATTATGTTTAATTTAAACTGCTCTTCTTTGATTTAAAATAATTTTCCTCTCATCTCCTGCCACCTTACCACTACCCCATAGCAGTTCACTCTCATCACACAATTTATGTTAAAGGCTTTAAAGACTTGCCTTTTTTTATTAAGACCATCTTTCATCATTTGGTACTTCTATTCACTTCAGTAAGTATTTGAGCTGTAAATCCTGACACCATGCTGTGGAGTGTATGGCAGAAGGGAGGGACTGCGGAGTCCACCCTACAAGTACTTGACCCTGGATTTTACAGCTGTACATTTTTCCTCCACAAAACTGGGGATAACACCCTCCTCACAAGGTTAGTGAGAGAATTATAGAATGAATATTTTAAAGCCTCTTTTGCAGTGCCCAGTTCATTGTAGTTGCTCAGGAAATTTTAGCTGAACTTATATTTTGAGAGTGCAGGCTTATTTCCACTCATAAAGTTTGGTGTGTCATCTCTGAATCTTCCCCAGTCGCTACAAATTCAATGACCTTCCTCCTCTAGCTTTGGTTACAAATGTGAACCCTTCTAAACCATGAAACTGTGGTGTTAACTGACCTGTTAATAGTCACTTATGATGTAACACTAGCCTGTACCAATAACTTTGGAAAATAATAACAGAATATTATTCTGTATATCTTTTCTCTTTTATATTTGTGTATATCTTAACTGTGAAATGATTTATTAAGTTCCCGTAGAAAGAGCTATTGAATCAACCTGTTGGAGGTTTATTTCCTCTTTTAAAAAGTGGTTTGTTTTATTTTCTCCCCATGATTTTTTTCCTTTCCAGTTTATGAGTCATTGATAGAGCTGCTTCCCAACCATTTTTGTAACTTTATAAAATTTGAAAACTGAAAAGTTTAATTTTGCTTTTTTTGGTGTGATTCAGTTTTAGAGCATTGGGCTAATGACTTGAGAGGGATCTTCAAGAGTTCATTCAGTCTTTTATGGAACCTTACTCTTTATATATTTCATTATTATTTTTTACAGTTATTTACAGTTGCAAAGATTAGTGAGGAATGATATGGATGGCTTAATATAATTATGGAACTGGATGCATTAAGGCACAGGAAATCTTTAGTTGATAGGCAAAAACGAGTGCCAAGTAGAGCTTATGGCCTTAATTCTCCCCAGGGTTTGCAGAAAGGTTGATAACTGTTAATCTTCATAGTGTGCTAGTAGAAGGTTTAAAGCAGTGTTTCCCAAACTTTTGACATAGGTGTACGTACCCTTTCTATAATTTTCATAACACTGAGTACCCCTCGTCAAAAAAATAAAATAAAAAATGGATGTATTTTAATAACAATCAAAATATATGTATTTTTTGGTACATATACAAAATAATAATATACAAAAAATAAAATTATTAATAAAATATAAATAAAAGTTATATTATAAATAACATTTATTTGGATCAATGAGAAGGATGAAATTGACTTGACTCATGAGAATGTAGAATTAGGCGCTGCTAAGCACAGTGCAGTGCATATCCCCACCAAACTCTGGTGCAACGCGTACCCCCACCAAACTCTTCCCGTACCCCTGGGGGTATGTTTACCACACTTTGGGAAACACTGGTTTAGAGGAATGAAATTTTTTCCTTCCCCACTCCAGCTTTGTGATTTATTTTGGTGAATCATATGCATTTATTGACATTCTACCATTTTGACCTATTGAGAACTTCATTTGATTCAGCCTAATTCTTGTTTCCTAAATTGGTGGCAAATGAAGGAAGTACATAAAAAGCTGTCTTTAGTTTATAGCTTAATTGAAAATGACTATTGTTACTTCTACTTCTCTAATAGCTTGTCAAGTAACGGATAAGGGTGCAAAACTCTGGAAGTAGAAAGTATTTATCTCGGAATGATTTATAGCCCCCAAATCTAAGATTGGAATACCTTGGAATTTTATATGCTGCATTTGTGTATATAAATCAGTCTTTTCTGTTGAATCTAGGAAGAAATTTGCTTGCAGGAAATAGTACTGAGCTAAAAGTGATTTAACCAGGTCTGGTGATCTGGTGGTTGAGTTTATAAACAACATCCCAGTAATGTCAGGACTCTGGTGGCTTCTTGTTTATTTTCTGAGCTTTCTCTCCAGTTTCAGCATCGCTTAGCCAGTGAAGATAGGAGTAATCATATGTCTCACATGGGGCATGAAGGGAGAATTTATTTCTTGCCTTTTTCAGCTTCTAGAGGCTATGCACATATTGCTCAGTTGTAGCCTCTGTCTCTCCTCTTCCAAGTCTGCAGCAGGGAGGTGCGTCCTCAGGGGCCATCCCCCTCACCTGACTTCCTTGATGACTGACCTAAGCCAGTAAAGGTTCCTTCAAAGACTCCTGTGATTGAATTGTGTCCACTTGGATCATCCAGGCTACTCTCCCAAGTTTAGATCTTTAACCGTCATCTATATGCAAAAGTTCCTTTTTCCATGTAAGGTTCTAGGGACTAGGACATAGACGATCTTTGCAGAGGAGGATGGGGACAAGGACAACTGGAAGCCATAAAAATCTGAACATAGCACAAGGTACTTTGCCCTGTTCACTTCACTCATTAAAATGGTCAGTTTACTTTAGTTTCATTGAGCTTTAGATCTTTATACATTACATTAACATATGTTTCTGTTGCCACAGTTAAGTGCATTTCTGGAGTTTTAGGAAAAATTCTTATGTCTTTCCAAGTGCCAGGAACATTTCTCACTTTCTTTATTCATATATGCTATATTTAATTAACTTGCTACAGGTATCATCATGATTTAAAAATTTTTCTCTCACTCTGTTACTTCTCTCCCCTCCCCCTTACTCACTGGTGCCTTTTTTGAATCCTCACCTGAGAACATATTAACTGGTTTAGAGAAAAGAAAGGAGAGACAGAGACCGACAGACATCGATTGGCTGCCTCTTGTACATGCCACCACCTGGACCAAACCGAAACCAAGCTGTGTGCCCTGACTGGCAATTGAACCCTTAACCTTTTAATGTACAGGACAATGCTCCAACCAACTGAGCCACATTGGTCTGGGCTTCTCTACACATTTTTAACCTTATATAATCTTTTTTGTTTTTTCCAAACCAGAAATACCCTGCAAAAAACTAGGGTAAAGAACCATTAGCATTTTTTAAAAATTGGTTCTTGACTTTTACTTGTAACTGTCTATTTTAAGAAAAAAAAAAAGAGAGACTGGTTCTAATTTAGGAAAATAAATGTATTATATTTTTATTTTATTATTTTATTTATTATTGTTTAAAGTATTACAAATTGTAATACATATATCTCCTTTTCCCCTATTGGCCTCCCCCCGGCCTCCTCTGCCACTCTTCCCGCAACCCCCACCACTAGTGTCTGTGTCTATTGGATACGCTTATATGCATGTGAAATGTATTATTATATTTTGTTACTAACTTTTGGGAGATAACTGTTTCTACATTGCCTATTGAAAAAAAAAGTAACAATTTCCTTGCCTTAAAGTTTTGTATTTTTATTTTAAAATACAGATTGTTACTCTTGTTTTATGATGTTTTAAAAAACATATTTTCATTTGAAAAATATTTATTTTTATTGATAGCAGCTTTAGGAAGAGAGGCCTTTTTCTGGTTCAACTATTACTCAAAACCTAATATGCATCTACAAATGGATATGAATATATAATTTCATTATAACCTGGAAAAAATTATAATTGCATATTTCACTGGATAATTTAAAATATATAGAAAAAGTTTATTTTAATTGGAAAAACTTCATCACTGAGGGAAATCACATTTATCAAAAGATCAAATACAACTTCATTTCACACAAAATAAGCAATTTATTTTAATTAAATTGTTGGCTCTTTGTTATTTGACAGTCCGCTCTTCTGTTATCATATTGCCTTAGACTAGTTCTTCCTGAAGCAGGGCTCTTCTCCCTTCTTTAATTTTCTTTTCTTTTTCAATTATAGAACCAATTATTTTTCTGGGTTTCACAGTTCACAGTGGGGCAGTTTGGCTCTCTGCTCCCATAGCATAAGATTTAACCCAAAAGAGTTGAAAAATAACTAATTGTATTTGTTTTTAAATGATTGATATTAGTCTTTAGAACTTTTACCGTATTTGCCGGCGTATAAGACGATTTTTTGGCCCTGAAAAATACGTATTTGCCGGCGTATAAAACGACTGGGCGTATAAGACGACCCACTAAAATTTCCACTAAAAATACAGAGTTTGTTATATACTTGCCTTATAAGACTACCCCCCACTTGGAGGCATATTTTTCAGGGCCAAAAAGTCGTCTTATACGCCGGCAAATACGGTAAGTTGTTCTGCTTTAAAATTACCCCCTTTATTTACTTCATTTAAAATGTTATCTATCTGTATAAGAGTGAATATGAATTGTTTAAATTGACCAATCATTTGTATTTTCATTACCTGCTTTATGAGATTCAGCAGTGTTTTCAATATCAATAGCCAGCAAAAGAGTAGTTCATGTCAGCTTCTGGATAGTAAAAGACTTTTGTAATGGAGTTTATATGTACCTAATGTATGTAAATATATATACATGTGTATAATATGGAAGATTATTATTCCATAAACCAGCTAATCTAAAATTGACTGATCATTGGTTTGCTGTTTGATTTTTCTTAGCATCTCTCTAACTCGGCAGGGTTGTTGAGTGCTGAGAAGGCAACATGATCACCCATGCCTACTTTTGTATCTCTGAGGTGTACTTCATCAAAAAGCTATTTTTGTGAATGTGTTCTTGATGAACAAGCATAACCTACAACCTCAATAAATCAAAATTCCTCATTATTCTTGATTATATTAGGGTTGTAAGAAGACCAAAGCAGCTGCTAGGGAGGAAAAAAAAAAAAAAAGAAATGGGAGAAAGTAGCAGACTTACTAGTACACAGTAAAGGGGGAAATGAGTACCTGCCTTTTCCCATTTTAATGGGATGAGGCTGAGGCTCAGAGTAGTTGCAAATCTGGCCTTCAAGGCTGCATCATTGACAGTCAGACAGAGCTTGCTTCTGACCTCATACCTTGTTTTGCTTCCACTCTCCTGTGGGGACACTAGAGAAAAGAGGGAGGGATGGGGGTGAGAGGGAGGGAGGGAGCCTTAGTGGAAGCCCATGTGCATTGGTATGGAAAACACCTTGTTATCAGCTACCCTGACCCCCTGTGTAATACAATGACATCTATTCTGGTTCTTTAAACTTCAAAAGCTATCATAGCTATTTCATTCATTACACATTCTCCAAATTGTTTTTTTTTCAAATACCCTCTATATTTTCCCATATCCTCTCTTTTTTATGACAGTAATATTATCTGTCTAAAGATTTATCATCTCTACAAATATCACATTTAGCATATTCCATATGTATACACATTCTAAAGGAATACAAAGAAAAAGGACTGCTTTTCTGTAGCCTCTGCAGTCAGGTCAAACTTGTATTTCTACCTGTATTGTTATTATTTTTCTGTTCTACAGATGACATTTTAGTGACTTTTTCACTAAATTTGCCTGTGCATTTCTTGCCTTTCTCTGCATCTTCATCACTTACTTTGAATGTTTTCATTTGTTCCTACCCATTCTTTTTCTCCTAGGGAAATTCCTCATAAAACTGCTGTCACTTGACTATTTTATATTTTTTAAGCCTGAATATCAGGCTTTAAGATGGATGTATTTATTCATTCATTCCTTTATTTATTTATTGAAATATGTTTTTATTGATTTCAGAGAGGAAGAGAGAGGGAGAAAGATATAGTAAAATCAATGATGAGAGAGAATAATTCATCGGCTGCCTCTTGCATGCCCCACAATGGGGATCAAGCCTGCAACTTGGGCATGTGCCCTGATAGGGAATGGAACCATGACCTCCTGGTTTGAAGTCTATGCTTAACCACTCACCCACACTGGCCAGGCTGCTGCCACCTTATTGACAATATGTCTTTCAATTGGTGAGGCATCGGGGAGCTTGCCTGGGTTTTGTGCCAGGTCTCTACAGTTGTCTCTTCTGCTTTCACATTGTTGAGCCCTTTCTCTATTTCTCCTGGGGAAATGCCAAAGCCTTCAGAACCTCTCTGGTTCCTGCTTCTCTGCTCGCTTAACTTCGTCTCTTCCTACCTTTTCCCAGTTCTTTCGCATCAGCCACACTGGAGAGCCTCCATGATATACCTCCACTATACCTTTAATATGCCAGGTCTCTTCTTGTCTTAATTCTGGCATATTTGTATTTTAGATATCTGCTTGATAAAGGCACTCACCACCACAAGTCCTGACTCACATGTTTCCTTCTCAATGAGGCCACTAAACTTAATCTCCCAATTTAATACTGACACATTTTCCATGCTTCCCACCTACATCCCAGTCCTAGTCCTCCCTATCTTGTTTTTTCTTTCATACTTATTACCTAAAATTTTGTTTATTACTTATTTACTAGATAATGTTTTTTTTTCTTCTTTTGGTTTTCAAAATGCATTCTTAAGTTTATTGGTAAGAAGCTAATGTTTCTTTTTCTCTCTTTGCTCCCTTTAGAATTTAAACTCTTTTAGGAGAGAGATCTTTGTTTCATTTGCTGATGTATCCCAATAACTTAGAACCATGGTCAGCAAACTGCGGCTTACGAGCCACATGCGGCTCTTTGGCCCCTTGAGTATGGCTCTTCCACACAATACCACGGCCTGGGCAAGTCTATTTTGAAGAAGTGGCGTTAGAAGAAGTTTAAGTTTAAATTTGGCTCTCAAAATAATTTCAATCATTGTACTGTTGATATTCGGCTCTGCCGACTAATGAGTTTGCCGACCACTGACCTAGAAGAATGCCTGCCACATAGGAGGCATCAAATTAGTGTTTGCTGAGTAAATGAATGGATGTTCATTCTTTAAAGCAGAAATGTAATAATTTCAGCCTCCTCCCGCAAACTGTCTTTTTCTTTATTTACAATAAATAGAAATTTTGGAAAGAGAGAATATTTAAATGATTTACAGTCCAATTAACTTGGCCACTGATGACATTAGCTCTGAGTAACTGGCTCTTTGTAAATTAGGTTAAAAACATTCAGAGAATAATAAAGGTAATTGAGAATGTGTAAGTTCACAGTGTAGATTATTAAATAATTCATTGTATTCTGTTTTTTTATATTTTATTTCTTTATTGATTAAGGTATAACATATTTGTCTTTATCCCCCTCCCTATGCATGCTCCCACCCCCCTGTTGTCCATGACCACTGGTTCGGCTCACATGGATATACACAAGTCCTTTGGTAGATCTCCTTCCTCCCTTATCCCCACTTTTCCCTACCTTCCCTCTGAGGTCTGACAGTCAGATCAATGCTTCCTTGTCTCCGGGTCTGTTCTTGTTCATCTGTCTATGTTGTTCATCATTTCCCCTAGATGAGTGAGATCATGTGATACTAGAAATACACTTATAAGAACCAAAAATGAGACAAGCAATAATGGTTATGCTGAGAGGCAAATGAATCAGTCTGTAGTGAGTTTCTTTCTGGGCCAACAGTTCTTTTGAGTCCCAATTTCAATGTCAAGCAGTTCCTTACATGTACATGTCAGCTATGGTATTTCAGTTCTAGATGGTGGACAAAGGTGGTAATGCAGGTCTGACCCTCTCTGGTTCAGTCTTGGGCAACCTGCAGTGACGAACAACTGCTGACTACTAGTATGGCAAGGCATCTTCAACGTCTTCCATTTCTGGACTGTTCCTCGTCTGTCTTCATGGCTGGAATACTCCTGTCAATTCCTTTCTGTTGCAGGAATCCACATGGTCTCAGAGTTTTTTTCTGAAAATATACAAACATATTCTCGACCAAAAGTTAATAAAGGTATCTTTTCTATAAATTTGACTTGCTAATCCTTTTTCATTTTTTTGTCCCAACCATTTTCCTTTGGCTTTTTTTGACACCATGTATGTTTTACATGGGTGTCTTGTTGTTAGCATTACAATTGAAAGTTAATTTTGTAAAGTACAAATTTTCTAAATGTAGTTTATTTATAGTATATTTTTCCTTTCTATTACCCCCCCTTTTTTTATTTAAATATTAGGAGTCTTTTGAAAATTTTATAATGTAGTCATGATAGCTTTTACATTTTAATTTTTTGCACTAACATTGTATTCTGTTTTAATGAAATTAATGTAAAGAGGAAAGAATTTAGATAAATTCTCTTATTGTGGGATGGATCTTGAATTTACATCTGTAAAGCAGGAATAACTTAGGATTTAGTTTATAACACATTTTATAATTTTTTCCCTTGAAAATTGATCCTTTCTTTTTGTATTGGTGTGTGTGTGTGTGTGTGTGTGTGTGTGTGTGTGTGTGTAAGAATGTAGCTGAAATTCACATTACATAAAATTAACCATATAAAAGTTTAGAACCCATTGGCATTTAGTATATTTACAGTATTGTGCAACCACCACCTCTATCTTATTCCAAAACATTTCCATTAGTCCAAAGTAAAAAAAACAAACAAACACACACAACCTGGTGCCCATTATTAGTTTCTTCTCAATATCCCTTCCCCCCAATTGGCAACCATAATCTGTTTTCTGTGTGTATGAATTTATTCTGGATGTTCCATGTAAATACAATCATGCAGTGTGTGAACTTTTGTATCTGCCTCTTCTCACTAGCAATATATATTTTTAAAATATATTTTTATTGATTTTAGAGAGGAAGGGAGAGGGAGAGATTGAGACATCAATGATGAGAGAATCATTGATCGATTGCCTCCTGCACATCCCCAAGTGGGGATTGAGCCCACAGTCTGGGCATGTACCCTTGGCCAGATTCAAACATGGGACCCTTTAGTCTGCAGGTGGACACTCTATCCTCTGAGCCAAGGCTAGGGCAGCACAGTATTTTTGAGCATCATCTACATTGTAACATGTATCTGTACTGTATTATTTTTAATGGGTGAATACTATTCTCTTGCATAGAGGGAATAATATACACCATAATTTGTTTACCCATTCTTTTTTTTAATGTGTTTTATTGATTTTTTACAGAGAGGAAGAGAGAGGGATAGAGAGCTAGAAACATCAACGAGAGAGAATCATCGATCAGCTGCCTCCTGCACACCCCCCACTGAGGATGTGCCTGCAACTAAGGTACATGCCCTTGACCGGAATCGAACCCGGGACCTTTCAGTCCGCAGACCGATGCTCTATCCACTGAGCCAAACTGGTTTCGGCTACCCATTCTTCTTTTGATAAATATTTGGGCTGTTTCTTACTTTTGGCGATTGTGAAGTGTTTCTGTGAGCCTGTGTGAACATGCATTGATTTGGATACCTGTTTTCAATTTTTTGGGGCATAGAAGTGCAGTTCCTGTGTGATCATGATATTTCTATGGTTAGCTTTTTGAGGAACTGCCAAACTGTTTTCCACAACAGCTGGATTACTTTACATTCCCAGCAGCAATGTATAGGGTTCCAATTATTTTATATCCATGCCATCATTTAATTTTGTTTGTTTTGCTTTGGATAGGTGTTGATTTTATAGGTGTTGATATAAATTTTTATATATATATATATATATATATATATATGTGTGTGTGTGTGTGTGTGTATATATATATATATATATTTTTTGTTATTGATTTTGGAGAGGGAGAAGGAGATTGAAATAGAAACATCAATGATGAGAGAGAACCATTGATCGGCTGGCTGCCTCCTGTATACCCCACACAGGGAATTGAGCCTGCAACCCAGGCATGATTCCTGACCAGGAATCAAACCATGGCCTCCTGGATCATAGGTTAATGCACAACCACTGAGCCATGCCAGCCCAGGCTATGCTTTAAAAATTTTAAAGTTTATTAAAAACTATCCATTCATAAAGACTTGATTAAATATAGCAATGAAAATCAAGTAGGTTACTCTTCTTATAGTGACTAATAAAGGCTATACTCAATTCGAGAAACCTCAGAATATAGATAATATAACAAATTTATTGAATGAATGGTGATACAGAGTTCAAAAGTGTTATGATTGGGAAGCTTGCAATTTTACATGAAAGATAAATGTATTTGGGTTATTCTGTACTATAACCATAAAGAATTACAGCTGACTCCTGAACAACCTGAGATTAATCTGCGTGGGTCCACGTACACATAGATTTTTTTTTCTTTTTAAAAAATATATTTTATTGATTTTTTACATAGAGGAAGGGAGAGAGCTAGTTAGAAACGTCTATGAGAGAGAGTCATCAATTAGCTGCCCCTTGCACGGCCCCCACTGGGGATCTACCCGCAGCCAAGGTACATGCCCTTGACCGGAATCGAACCCAGGACCCTTCAGTCCGCACACTGACTGATGCTCTATCCACTGAGCCAAACCGGATTCGACCACATAGATTTTTTTCCAATAAAGTTACAGTTGGGTCTCTGTATCCCTGGGTTTCTCATCCAAAGATTCAAGCAACCCCTTATGGAAAACAGTATTTTCTACCCACAGATGGGAATCTGTGATTATAGCTGGATGGCTATTTGCCTTGTGCTCTATGCTGTTTTATATGAGAACTGTAGGCAACCACAGATTTTTAAATCATTGGGGGGGAGGTCCTGGAACTAATTTTCTGGGGATACCGAGGATTGAATGTAGTTAACAAAAGTCAAATGCAGATTTTCAACTGTGTGGTAGGGATTGGTGGTCAGCATGTCTAATCCCCGCATTGTTCAGCTGTATAAATGTGTGGGTAATGAGTGAAGTACGTAAACATAAACTATTACTTATGCTTTTTATTAAAATTATGTAAAGATCGTTCACTTAGTTACTTAAATTACCATAAATTACTTATTCTAAAATAATTATGTTAAAGTTTAGAGAATGGATGAAAGAAAAAATGACACTTGTATCCTACTTGAATTCATTACAGGATATGTCTATATTTTCTTTTATCTTTTCAACATTTATGTTTTACTAACAATGCTAATAACCCTACATATTCAGTGTAGTTTCTTGTTATTTTCAAACATGTTTGACATGCTGTTAAATAGCTTTTATATTATCTTGACTGAGCATATAGTATTACATGTAGTCATTATATTGCAACTATTATACATATTTTAAAATCTGTTGATTTAAACTAGAAAAGTAAAACGTATAAGCAAACAGATTTAGCTGGTGGACTTTAGAAAGAATTGCAGAGCATAAGATGGTTGAGGTTTCTATCGTGAATTAGGCTTGTGTCTGGATTTTAGGCTAAAGATACCGTATTTGCCGGCGTATAAGATGATTTTTTGGCCCTGAAAAATACCGTATTTGACGGCGCATAAGAGACTGGGCGTATAAGACGACCCCCTAACATTTCCACTCAAAATACAGAGTTTGTTATATACTCGCCGTATAAGACTACCCCCCACTTGGAGGCATATTTTTCAGGGCCAAAAAATCGTCTTATATGCCGGCAAATACGGTAAATGCATTTTATTTTTATCCAGTTGATTTGTGATATTGTTATGGATCCCTATCATAAGTTACGTATATCATTGACTGGCATAGCTTTTCTGTAAAGGCCCAAATAGTAAATATTTTAGTGTTTTGGGCCATATAGCTTCTGTCACAGCTACTTAGCCGAGCTGTGCAGTTATATGCAAAAGAGCCACAGACTCTATTACATGCCAGTGCTCCAATAATACTTTATTTACAAAAACCTGGGCAAACCAGAAATAACCCACTAGGTTATAGTTTGTTGACTCCTGGGTTATATTAAGGAGATTTTATTTCAGATTATATTATTAAATCATAGTGGATCCCTAAGAGTGCTATGCGATTTCTTACAACAATGATCACTAATCTAAAGTAGGACTGGGAAAATGGACATTGGATTTACTCAGGTTTGGTGATCCACCTCCAAGACATTTGCGACTAAAGGTCAAATAAGCAAGACAGAGAAAGGGTATAGTATAGGGACTTCCCTTAGAAGTTTCATTAGGAAATCTAAGCTGGATAGTGGGAGAAGTAAAGGTGTGTGGGGGAAGGTGTCAAAGGGACTCTGTAGTGTAGGGACTAGAGATTTTATGAGTATTATGAATAGGCTTCTTGGACATGAAGAATAATGTGTACTTTTAAGTGCTTTATCTTGGAGTAAACACCTTTCATGACTAATTATATCGAGTCAAATAATTGTGCAACCAAAATGTTGGAATTAAATAATGTAAATAGAAGCAAGATTCTGATGTAGAAATTAATAATGTAAAGCTTTAGTATTGGAATTAGACTGCCTGGTGGGAATTCTGTCTATGATTTTTTTACTTTGGATTAATTTTCGATCTTTTTCAGGTTAACTTCAATTTTCTATTCTATAAAAGAGGGTTAATAGCTACTGAACAAAACTATTGAGAGACAATGTCTTTTGAATGAAAGCCTAGTATGATACCCAATTCAAATTACATCATAAATGGCAACTATTATTATCATTATCATGTTAATTTCATTTTATTTTTATTGCATTATGGCAAAGAAGTAGAGTTAGCTGTCAAATTTGTTATGAGTGGACTGAATGTTCTCAGAGTTCCTTTCCATATCCAGTATTTCTTTTTTATAGGTATTCCAGGTTTCTTTAATGATATTAATTTATGTCACTGAAAGCATAGCATTCAATACTGCTTTCTGAATAATCAATAATCTTATAAGATTTAATAGAAAACAGTTATTATTAGAAAGATGTGGAACTCTCCCCTCCCACTTGGTAGTTTTAAATTAGATAATAAATTTAGATTATGTGTGACCATACTACAGCAAAATTATTGCTTCCACCCATGAAATGGGACAGTCACTGGGATCAATGGTTGTTATGGTTTATTTGAAAATAATAAAGTGTTAAGAGAATCCAGCACTGGGTTATGCAGAGCTAGGTTAGAGGAAGTTGCTGTTTTTTCTAAGAACAATTCCTTAACTTTTCTTTTTTTGTGAAAACTATTGAACATGAGCATACTACTTTTTATACTAATTGTAATGCATTACTGCATCCCATAATGTATGAGAGTGTTCACCTTTGCACTCTGCCTGTCCAGCTGTTGTCTTGAACAATTAGCAGTGAGTTATTATTCCGGTTTGAGCTGTGTCATGCTCAAAAGTGGGATGAAAAAAAAAGTTAATGAGCATGCATGAATGTTGGTTGATGAAGGTTAAGTGGTTGCAGATATGCTCTCTGCATTCTTTCCAGTGAATGTTCAGACTGAGGCAATGGGTTCTGATGAGGGATTACAAACAAATGGTGCTGATTGACAGTCCTTGATTTAACATTAAAATGGTTTGTAAAGGCAAATTCTGTGTTTCAGCTGAATAATAAGACACAGTATTGTTGACCCCTGGTGCAACTCCACACTTAATCATCAGTTTCATTTTGCAATTTCCATTTTTCCCCCTATTGTACCAGATTTCTGAATTACCTTATTTTATAGTATACATTATTTAAAAGTTGCGTCTGGTGGCAGTGGTATAGGTGTTTTTTGTTTTTTTTTTTAATGTACATCATGTACTTAAGGTTTTTAGATAACAGCAATGTAAGGATATCCAAATTAAAATATTGTATACAATAGCTGTTAAAATAAGCATGGGCTAGTATTCATCAGCAGTATGTTTTTTTCTCTCTATGTCTGTATGTGTTTTTAAATGATGACCCAGATGCTTTTCCATCATTTGTTTTTTTGTATGCTAATTAAAATAAACTGTATATATATTCATTAGGGGCTTTTTGAATTGATTGTTATAGATGTTATTTCACATGCTATAGATTGAGCGTGGATATCAAATCCTCTTTTTTTTTTTTAAAGAAATGACAGAGTAAGGAACAGTGTTAAGTGTTAATGAGGTTTTTTCCTCATAATTTTCTCGATTATTAATAATTCATAATGTGATTTCCCAGCTGGAAGCTGTGCTTTGTAAAGTGTAAAATGTTATATAAATACTTGTTTTTAACCTATTTTAGCTGAAAGGACAACACAAGGATCACATGCTTTGCATTTTGTAACAGAAGTAAAAAAAAAAATAGAAAAAATGTTAAATAAGCATAGAATTATAACGTTAGTAGGAACTATAGCTATCATTTGTCATTTAATAGATGACAAATTTTAAGGCTGAGCATAGTAGACTTAAAAATCATTGCCAGTAGAACTATCACTTGACATAATTGAGTTACTTATTAATCATTGGTAAATCTCTTCTCACTTTTTCATGTGCCATATGGAGACAGCTTTCTATAATTCATTGCATACTTAATATAAACTTTTAAAATAATAAGCCAGAATATTATTTTTCATTTTTAATATAAGCACATTTTTAATGTGGAGGGAGAGTTTTTAAAATTTTGATTTATAGGTTTTTAATTTTTTCTGATAAAATTAATTCATAATTCTAGAAAATACTCCTGCATTAACCCTGAGCTCTGAAGGAAACAGGACAGAAATACTCACTGACCTCTTGGCACTGGTTTTCACATATTTTCTGTAAGATCAATGTTCCTCTGCAGAGGAGGTTCTCCGTGTCTCCCAGCCCAGCAGCTCTGTGCTTAAGGACTACTTCTTAGAGTTCTGTAATCCCCATTGTATTCAGTGCTTAAGTCTTAGTGCTCTTGTGGCTTTTTTCTGTCAGCGAGTGAAATTGGATATACAAATCACACAACCTCAAGGCTAGCTACTTCTTAATACTATGCTGCGAGGGCTGCAGTTATCTGCCATCAGTAAGCAAAGGCTCTGGTTTTAGTTATTGTCACTCATGGCAAGTTATGCAGCCAATGTTGACCAGCCAGCTGAGCACCAGTAGCCTGGGAACAATTAATATTGGATGTCTCTCTGATGAAAGGCACTGTCCTCGCTCCTGGCATATAGTATATAGTGCTGAGCAAGACAGATATAATTCCTGCCTTTATGTAGTGTATTTTTAAATGGAGAAGGTAGTAAACACATTTGTAGTCAAAGAAAATTAAGTAGTTCTTAGTATGCCATGACATTAGTGACATGAGCAAGGTCTGATGATAGGACCTGGACTGGAGAAGGTGGGCGTGGGACACGTTGGAGGCCATGGCATTTAAGTGGAGACCCAGAGGAGAAGCAGGACTTTTCCAGGCAAGGAATCGAGGAATGAGATCTCCACGTGTAGGAAATGGCATGGTCAGAATTCCTCAGGCTGGAAAGAATGGTCACTGTGGGGCCCATCAGAAGTTCAGGATGGTTTGAGCATGTTTATTATGTGAGAGGAAGAATGGCAGGAGATGAGATGTGAGGTCTGGACGATTTGCAAATGCTTCACATAAACTGAGGTTTTTTTGAAGGATGAATATGCTTTTTGACAGTAGGGAGGAGGAAGAAGGTTAATCCTGCAGAAATAATGAGAGGGGAAGAGGAAAAATTGGCACGCTATTGAAATGCCTGCTGGGTTAGGACACAGGGATGCAAATGATGTTACTGCATTGCTGCCCACCAGATTTGAGGAGTTGTGGTGGTGGTGGCAGCAGTGTTACAAGGCTGGAGACTGGCCAGCTTCGTGCACCGGTGGGGCCCCTCAGCCTGGCCAGTGATCTGGGCTGATGGGGACCGTCTCACCCAGTCCCTATTGGGACAATTGGGGCCTGCTGAGTACATTGAAATATGTAGCTCAGAATTTTACAAACAGCATTAGAAGATGTCCAACAATGCAGGACCTATCCTAATTATTGAGTAATATTCCCCCAAAAGTAACCTGCTGGTCTCCAATGTCAGTGAGGTTCAAACAAATGGCTTTTAACTGAGAAAAAGGCCTGAAACTTGGGTGGAAAAAAAATTGGTCTGATAGAAGACTAAATACATGAGAGAATGGCTCCAGGACCTTATAAAACATTCCTCAAATATTAAGGACAAAGAAAACATTTGGAAGGGAATGGTTATTTATTTAAATGTAATTAATTCCTATAGTGGACTACATTTTCCTACTTTATTCTCATGATAGCCTAGGGAATAGCTTTTACTGTTTGTTTTTACAGAAAGGGAAAACAGGATGAACGAATTGACTGGTGTTTATAGCAGTACACAGGTATAATATTAAAGGCAAATCAGGGATTCTGACTTTTGTAAATATTTGCTTTTACACAGATTCTATATAAATAGCCCTATTCTTGATTAAATCATGAGATAAAAGAAATCCATAAGCTAAATCCTATATATTCAGTTGTCCTTTTATTGTGGCATTTTTCTGGCCTCATTTCTTTTAGTCATTCAAAAATTTACTAATTTCTCAGTGAACTCTTGATGGGTTTTTGATTAGAATGATATCAATAGATACCTGAATTCTCTAAAACTTTTTACTTTATGTAGATAGTATAATTTTATCTCTGTACATCTTATTCCAATTTCAATTGAAATTTTTTAATGATAGGGATAATGTTTTACTTTTTAATGATCTTCCATTAATATCATCAGTGGCTTCTGATTGAGTGAATGAATGAATGAGTGAATGAGTGAAACAATTTAAGATTGCCTATAGTAGCAAAGGAGCTCTTGGTGGGAGCTCCATACTGACAACTATTGCAGGTCCATTTCTTTCTTCTTCTTCTTTTTAAAAAAAATATATTTTATTGATTTTACAAAGAGAGGAATTGAGAGGAAGAGTTAGAAACATCGATGAGAGAGAAATATCAACCAGCTGCCTCTTGCACACCCCCCACTGGGGATGTGCCCGCAGCCAAGGTACGTGCCCTTGACCGGAATCGAACCCGGGACTTTTCAGTCCTCAGGCCAACGCTCTATCCACTGAGCCAAACCGGTTTCGGCCGGTCCATTTCTTACCATGCCTTGGAGTGTTCTTTGCCTGAAAATGGTGAGACTGGCTTAGAATCCAGAAGCCAGTTTATAGTCTTGAACCTACCAATAGGTAGTAATATGCATGGCCTTGGGGAATTCAGTTCTCTGGCCTCAGTTACATATCTACTAAATATGAGTTCATTTTATTTTTTATAATTTTGTTTATTTTTGTTTTTTAAAGTTTTGTTTTAATAAAGCATTTGCTTCAGTAGACTTTTATCTTATTTATTTTTAGTTAATTGTCACCGGAGGATTTTTCCCCATTGCTTTTCAGAGAGAGTGGGGGGGGGGGGGGGGAGTGTGGAAGGTAGGGAGGGGGTAAGGAAGGGAAGGGATGCAGGGAGAGAGAGAAAGAGACATCAATGTGAAAGAGACATATCGATTGGTTGCCTCCCACAGGCACCCTGACCAGGGGCAGGGAGTGAACCTGCAATCCACGTATGTGCCCTTGAATGGGAATCGAACCTGGAACCCTTCATTGTGCAGGCCAACACTCCAATCACTAGAAACACTGGCCAGGGCACCAGTAACTATTCTTACCAGTCATTTTCTTAGGGGAATGTTAGTTGTGACATGTTAAAAGAACCTTTACTTTGTAGTGTTCTTCTATGTTGTTTGAATTATTTGACAATAAAATTTAAAAATTAATTTCCTTTTCCTGTAGGACAATTATAGAATAAAAGAATAGCTGGAATATTATGTTTACTCTTTAAAAAATATCTTTATATATATTTATATATGTATTGTTTTACTGGGAAGTAAAAAGGTGACTTTGCCTTGTCACCATAAATGTATCTTGAAAATTGTAGCAAGATATGTGAGTCATTTGTTTTATTTTAAAACAGACACGGCTTAGAAATGACCTTAGCTTTCCAAAATGAAAGACATTTTTGTCAAGTATATTACATACACAGTGTCCCATTAATCCAGTAAACTGCATTCAGAAAGCAATACATTTGATAGTTAATTATTCCAAATGGTGCCAATGATTAAAAGGGACACCCATTTGTAATGAAGGGGATCTGTGTAATGGTTATCCGGGAGAATGTTTGTTCAAGTGTGAGGAGAGAGGTAATTGATGAAGTGAAAAGTTGCATAGATCTTCCTCAGGCTTAGAAGCAACAGTTTGGGAAAAGCTGAGGATGCACTGTGAGTACCTATGGAATTAAGTAAAGAGATTAAATATGTGGATAAGATTTTAAATTTGATAATTTGAGGTCAAGTATTATATGAGTCAACAGAAATGTTTGTTTTATGTGTTACATTTCTCTTGGGCATTTGTATGTTCATATCAAGAAATTTTATATATATATATATATATATATATATATATATATATATATATATGCAGCCCTTCTCATTGACTGAGTCTTTAAAATTTGGAGTCTAATACTTGCTGATCATATTGATATTTTTCTACTAGAATTTCAAGGGATTTATACCCAATGTGAATTTTTCAATCATTTGAAAAGTCTAATGTAATAATGTACCACATATTTCTAAAAATATGTCCACTGACCCTTTTACCGCATGCACATCCTCCAGTTACCAGTAACAGAGCAAGATACTCTTGTAGGTTACTTGGCATCTAAAAATGCCATACACCAGACCTTTTCTCAGAGCCCACTGTTGGTACAAGGCCCCGGTGTGCTGGTCTTTCAGTGATGAAGAGAGGAAGCTGATGGGAGTACCTTCTGCTCAAACCCTCTGGTTTCATTTCACTCCATAGGCCATTCTCCTCCAGCCCACTGTTCCTGTGGGAGGAGAAAGGGAGCACACCCTGTGTAGTTGCGTTTAAAATATGGTCTTGTCTCCTCTGATACCCTACAAATGTTCCCTTGACCCAAGAAGAGCTTCTTCCTCTTTCTGTGTCTAAGGTTTTGTCCTTACCTTACATTCTGCATCTTTTCACTGCTGAGGGTAGGACCCATTTCTGTTGTCTTAGTTAAAGGAAACTTTGGTGAATGCATTTTTTTTTTCCCTTTGGAAGTGCCCAGCTCTTGTATTTGGACCACATAGTTTTCAAGGCTTTTGTCTCACTATAGATATCAACAGAAATATAATTTTACTAGGAGCCCAGCGTGATTTGAAGTCACGTGGTGCAGCCCACCCTCGAGTCTCCGGTCTGTCCCTGCCTTGCTCTGGGCCCTGCAGCAGCCAGGGCAGCTGCCAGTCTGGCCCTGCCCCCTCTCTGGCCCTTGAAGCAGCCTCCACTGCCACAGGTCAGGCCCTCCCCCAGCGCAGGCGCAGAGGCCCCTGTTGCCCCACCCCTGACACTGCGCTCACAACCTCCTCCTGTCCAGTAGACCCATTAGGGTCTCCCAATTCATTAGCATATTGGTACTAATTATATAGGTACTGAGAGTTGAGGAATGACCTCTTATTCTAAGTGTTATTCATATCCCAGAGGAAATAAATTGCCATTGATCCCGAAATGGCAAGGCTATGGGGAAAATCTCAGGAAAGGGAAGAATTAATCTGCAGATACCATCTCCAGTTATTTCCTGGTTTACTTTCTCTGCTAGGTTGAATAAATCTTAGTCTTAGTCACCCTGCCTTTAATTCCATTCAGTTCTCATATTTGCAGTTTCTACTGATGAGCTAGGTAGGCTATTAATAGCCAGGATGGTAAAATGTCCAGAGTGGAATAGCAGAGCAGAATAGGAGTCCAGAATCTTGATGCCTGCTTATTAGATTCTTAGTCTCTTTCCACTTCAATTTGTTTATTGTAAAATGAGATTTTTATTAGATGATTTTCTGTTATTTTAATTTGGGTTAAGGGATTTGATACTTTCAGAAATTCAGGCAATTAATGTATAAACTTGATGTTTCTGGCATCAAGTAAAGTAGTCTGAAGAATAGGAATATGATTTATTAAAAATTGTAAAGATTAAGAATTTTGATATTTACCAGAGAGTCTCAGTTAGTAGGTATTTCTAGATGTCAAAAGTGTTGTTCTGTTTAGTGTTTCATTTTCTGTTCTGCTTTGGCTTTTTGATATAGGTTTTTTTTTAAATTTAAATAAACAACAAATTTATTTTCCTACAGTTCTGAAAACTGGAAGTTCAAGATCAAGGTGCGGGCAGGGTTTGAATCTAGCGAAGGCTCTGCCTTTGGGTTGCAGATAGTCACCTTTTCGGTGTACATCTTTTGAGCAGTAAATTTTAATGTCTGACATTTTCAGGAAGCATTTAAACCAAAGCATTTTTAATTAATAAACTTGGATACTTTACAGTAAGGAATATTTCAGTTCCTGTAAAGATGTTTCTCTACTAAGATGTTAATGCTTCCCTGTTCAAGTGTCAGTGGCCCAACATCATTGTGAAGCAATTAGGTTTAAAGTAAGATTCTCTAATAAGATTTAAGCTACCACATTCCCATTAATGAAAGACTTCTCCCTTTCCCTTTCATAGAATGGTTCTGTTAAATACTGCTTTTTTCTTTTCTTTTTAAATAACACATTAGGTTAGTATGCTAAAAGTAATATGTTTTTTTTGGGGGGGGGAGGCAAGCTGTACGACTTTGGGAAATCATGATTTTATAAAAAGCCTGTAACTTTAAATTTGGACATTGGGAAGGAGGTAAAAATGTTACTTACATGTTCTTAGAAGTTTCTGTTGGGGCACTGGGTACGATGAAGCATCAGGGTTTTTGAATCCTGTCTTGGCTTAGCGCTCCTTTTTCCTTGATAAGATGTGTACACAGGAATCCACAGCAAAGAAAGGTAAAACATCATTTATGGTTAATGTGGCTTTGTGCAAATACACCAAATAGAATTCTCTGGTGTAGGGTAAGTGGTGTGAGGCTGAGGCCTAAGGCTGCTGGCCTTTTGTCCAGGATCCAATACTGTACTTTCCCCATAGGCCTGCTACCTATATAGGGCAACAATCAAGGAGATGAGAGGGGCAGATTCAGTTCTGGAAAATGTCAGGCTCTCTTACCTACACCAACTCTTTAGGAAGGAAAAATGAAAGGTGAGAGGTTTACACTCCATGCTTAACCTTTAAAGTGGAGGGGTCAAAAGAAGTTTGGAAAAGGGGCTAAGATCTTCCTTTCATATAAAAGTACTCCTGGCTTTCTCTACACTTTTACTACACAGCTCTAGTGACAGAGTGCTTGGCGTGGGCTACTACAATATATCCTTAGATATCTGAGAGCTGGGCCATAACGTTCAAGAAAATGGAATGTGACTAGGTTCTGGAAACACTGAACTGCCGAGAATTAAAGTCCTATACAGTGGGGAGAGAGAATCCAGGGTGAGGGGCAGCAGACAGAAGGTTCTTTGGCAGCACCACCTGTGCCATCAAATTGGCGGTCAAACCCGTGTATATGTGCAGCATATAAGCACTACCTCTGCCTTTGGCTCTGAGGAAACACCATTGCATTTTAAAATCATCCCATTTTGGTCTGGTTGAAGAATTTTTGGGTTACCTAAATTTCTATCTTTTCATTAAAAAGCAACAACAAAAACTTTTCACCCTAGCTGGTTTGGTTTGGCTTAGTGGTTAGAGCCTATGCTCACTGACTGAAGGGTTTTGGATTCGATCCCATGGTCAAGGGCACATACCTTCATTGCAGGCTGGATCCCTGTCCCTGGATTGGGCGCATTCAGGAGGCAACCAGTTGATGTGACTCTCTCACATCAATGTTTCTCTCTCTCTCTCCCCCTCCCTTCTGTTCTGTCTAAAAAAAAATCTAATGGAAAAAATATCCTCAGTTGAGGATTAACCATAAGTAAGTAAGTAGGTAGGTAAATAAATAAATAAATAAATAAATAAAAATTATCCTCATTTCTACATAAACTTTTCAAACCAAGAAGTGGTCAAATTAACATTATTAATAAAAAGAGTGTTTGAAACTCAGTCTTATAAAGATAATTTTTTCCTATTTTTAAATTATGGTTATTTTATACAGCACATTTTTACAGTTAAAGTCATTTTCATGTGTACAGTTCTATGGCATTAAGTGTGCTCACATTGTTGTGCAAGCATCACCACCATCCACTCCCAGAACTTATCTTCCCATCGATACTCTGTACTCTTTAAGAACTAACTCCCCATTCCCTTCTCTCCTATTTAAAGATCATTTTTAAAGACATTCCCAGTCACAGCATAACATGAACCCTGCCGGTCCCGTAATCTCTCCCTGCAGTTGGAAGGCATGTGCACTGGACTGGGTTTGCACATGGGGACAGCTGTGCAATGGAGGAGAGTTTTTTTTAATTTTTTAAATATATTTTATTGTTTTTTTACAGCGAGGAAGAGAGAGGGATAGAGAGTTAGAAACATCAATGAGAGAGAAACATTGATAAGCTGCCTCCTACACACCCCCTACTGGGGATGTGCCCACAACCAAGGTACATGCCCTTGACCGGAATCAGACCCGGGACCCTTGAGTCTGCAGACCTACGCTCTATCCACTGAGCCAAACCGGTTTCAGCAGAGGAGAGGTTTTGATGAGGTAAGAGTTTTATAGGGCTATGTAGGTCTGCATAGCATGTGATTTGGCTTGAAGGGAAGATGACATAGATATGTAAGTATCAAAAGCCAAGATTATTTTTGTAAGTTTCAAATATAGGTGCTTTGGTGCTTCTGGGAAAGAAATTGCAGAATATTTGATTCTTAGAAACAGACAAGGCACAGAATGAAGCTCCAATTAGGTAGGCCAATTGGAGACTAGAATGGTTCCCACCTATAGCTGGTTACATTCTAGAACACAGAGGAATAGAGATTCAATAACAGAAATGAAGGAAATGACTTGAATTTTCAACTGAACTATCAGAGATAAGCACATAAAATCTGAGGGGTCAGGGTAACTACTTATCAGAGAGGCTGTATAATAAAAGTTGAATGAAATTGAACAAATACCTGGGTATTGACTTCATCTTCTCTTTTACACATACACACACAAAATAAAGCATTTTTTTTTTTTAATCGGAGGTTACATTTTTTTTTTTTAAATCGGAGGTTACATT
Organism: Vespertilio murinus; assembly: GCA_963924515.1. Taxonomy (NCBI): domain Eukaryota; kingdom Metazoa; phylum Chordata; class Mammalia; order Chiroptera; family Vespertilionidae; genus Vespertilio; species Vespertilio murinus. Next base: position 68,861,880 of record OZ004707.1, read on the forward strand.
TATACCCTTTCCTAGGTCAATGCTAAACCTAAAGCCTGAGAGAAGTGAGTGTTTCTTATGATAGGGGTGGGGTCCCAGAGCTTAGTTTTTCTCACATCTAAACAAACTTTCATTAACACACCACATTCTGATTAGTTTTTTTGCAAAAATACAAGGGTCTGAAAAATACGAGTTCAAGCAAGCTGTCAGTGAAAAATTCTGCTTCTTAAACTTGAACTTTTTTCTCAGTATTTTGGAATAATGGTTATGTTTTATGTCTTATTACATTTCTTCTACCAGGTTTTGGATAATCACTCTGGCCATTTTGATGAAACTCTTTTATGTTTTCCCCAAGTATTTGGAATACATTCCATAAACAAATTTTTAAAATCTATTTCAAAATGATAACTACCAGTGGTGGTCAGCTCAATATTGATATGGCATTTCTTTTTATCTGTTAATGTAATTTATTGTTACTTATTCTGTTCCCAGGTTGCTCAGCACTGTGTGTGCAAATACTATTAAGTGGGCTTACTGAGTCTTTATTTGGATATAATCCTTCTAAATTCGGAATGAACACTGAAGTTCTCATTCTTGCTATAATAGGCTTCCCTCTTCAATACATTTTCTGTGTGTGCATTAGTATGTCATGCATTAACTTTTAGAGACTTTGCTTTTTTTTTGCAAAGATATTTTACTAATATCAGCAGAGGATATATAGGAAGTAGGTTGCACTGGCAAAAATAATAGTAGAAAATTTATTTTTATAAATACATTTATTATTATGACTGGGAAATAGCATAATTCAGGAAGAATTCATAAGGGGCAGGTATTTAAAGTGGAGAGATCTTGAGGCTACATAATAAAAATTGTAGGGATATCGTTATGTGTAGTTGTGATGAGCCAAGAGAGATCATGTGAGAAGAGGCTTCAGTGTTCTTTTGGCTGGGATTTTAACTCTTTTATGATTTCTTTGCTTTGCCCCCTCCTCATATCGTTGGTCCATTTAATCAAATCTCATCTCAATTTGTAACTAATTATAACATGATCAACTATTTCAGGGTTATTTTTATTCCCAATTCATAACTTACTGAGTTAAAACAGTTGTTGAATGTATGAATTTGAAGAGTCTTGATGTTTTCTTTGGTTTGAATTCCTGCTTTTCTGATATCTAAATATTTAATTATGAAGGTGTGTTTACATACTAGGGGATGACAAGAAAGTGGATCTTTTAGTGGTAATACTTTTTGAGATGAACAAAATTATTACTATGATTTCAGAGGTTATGAAAGTTCAGTTTTATAACATCTAGACCAATTTGTTATTTCATAATAGGAATAACATGATGGGGAAACAGATATTTTAGGTCAATTATGTAGAAATCACTATCATTTTGAAATATATTTTAAGAATTTGTTTATGGAATGTATTACAAATACTTGGGGATCTCTTTGTACTTGTAATGGTTCAAGACAAAATCTAGACAAAGCCCTAATTACTTAAAAAGTTTGTTAAATAGTGAAATTCTTTTTCCTATCCATTGTTAGGCTAGTTGTGGAGGAAAGTCCTTCAAAAGTCCTTGGTTTGTGATATTGTCCACTAAAATAGAATGCCACATAAAGAGAAATATGCATTTATTTGCTATGCTTTTGATGATTGCTATAATTGAAATAATCTATTCCACAAAATTTTATTTAGTGTTTCAGCCACTGTTATATATAATATCATCCATAGCCTGGAATTGCCAAACAGACATCGTTTTGCTGGGAAAATACTCTGATTAGTAATGACAGTCATATATTAATATTTGCATAGAGAAATATCCAGTGTCTCCCTTCTGTGTAGTTAGGTACATAATCATTTATTTATGTGCCTAGAAATATTAAAACTGGGTTTGACAGACCAGATATGACTACAGCTATTTACACATTTATGATTTTCCATACCAAATCATTTTCTTTGACATTTTGCCAAGAGGGTATTGCCTATTTAGAAAATAATTTAAGTTTTCACTTCTTTCTATGTCAGACATACTTTCTGCTTTTAAGCTGCCTGAACTTTTTTTGAAACCATTTTCTATCATAAGCACCAGTAGTAGTAACTCTTAAAATTCTATTTTTCTTTCTTGCCATTTGGCTCTTCTCAAATTTGGACCCTTTGAATTTCCAAGAACATTGCATTCACACTGTGTGACTGAATAACTCAACCGCCTGCAAAGTGAGCCACCATTTGAGAGAGTAGAATTGGGTGCAACTCCATGACTTGTTACTGTTTTTTCCATAGCTTTAAATCCTGCTCATTGTGTTCAGGAGAACAAGCATTTTTCTTTCCTCCTTCATGTCCATTCACCTTCTCACTTACTTGGCCACCGACCATGGACCATGTACAGCAAGGGAAAATTTCATCTGGGTAAATACAGAGCCTGGGGTGCTATTTCTTTTCTACGCGCTTTGTTGCAGAGTGCTTTCCTCATATGCATTCCCTGCCCTGAGGCTGCTCTGGGCCTGTGGTACCATGGTCAGTGCTCTTTTCTGGGAGCTGCCTTTTGTGTGACCACCAGTAAATAAATCCTCTATGCTTAGGTTTCCTCTCTACTAAAATGAGATGATTAAACTTCATATTCCAAGGCTGTTTTGCTTCTAAAATTTGAACCCTATAAAATTTTGACATTCTTTATTAGTCTCTTAGAACCTCAATAGTTAGAAAGCAAGGAGAAAAATAAACACAATTAGTCTTAACTGATTTGCATCAGTGGATAGAGTGTTGGCCTGCGGATTTAAGGGTCCCATGTTTGATTCCAGTCAAGGGCATGTACCTTGGTTGTGGGCACATCCCAGGAGGGAGTATGCAGGAGGCAGCTGATCGATATTTCTCTCTCATTGATGTTTCTAACTCTCTATCCTTCTCCCTTCCTCTCTATAAAAAAAAAAAAATTAATAAAATGTATTTAAAAAATAAATTAACATAATTAATGTAAACAATCTGCAGTTTAAAACCTCTTACCCCATTTGAAGATTGTAGAAGCCTTCAGTTTTCATTCCCAATATATGTGACTTATGCTGCTTTATTTCTATAATTGAGTTTACTTGATTGGCTTATATCAGTGTTATAGAAAATGTTTATTTAATCAGGAATATTTTTGTCTTCTCAAGGCTGGTGTAAAAACAATCTAATGAACAATAATTTATTTTAATCATGTGGCATGCAAAATTTAATAGCATTTGTGCTAAAAGAACACAAAAAATTGAAATGCTTAGTACTTTAAATCATTGAAATCAAATACATGTAACTAGGAAGCCCCCACAAAAATTGCATAAACAATTATTAGTAGTATTTACTGATACAGTAGTCCCCCCTTATCTGCAGGGAATATGTTTCAAGACCTCCCAGTGGTTACCTGTAACCACTGGTGATACCAAACCCTATATGTGCTATGTTTTTTCCATATATACATACCAAGATAAATTTAATGTAAAAATCTGGCACAATAAAATTACTTAAAAATAGGATAATTATTTAACAATATACTGTAATACATTATTTGAATGTAGTGTATCTCTTAAAATATCTGTTACTGTACTCACCCTTCTTTGTGATGATATAATATGATACAATGCCTACATAATGAGATGATGTGAAGTACTCAAAACTGCACATAATTTAAAATTAGGAATTGTTTTCTTAAATTTTCCATTTGCTGTTTCGGGATGCTATTGACTATGGTTGGCTGAAACCGTGGAAAGTGAAACCACGGATAAGGGGAGATTGCTGTACTCAATTATGAAAAGAGAAAACTCAACTATTGCTTTTTGTGCCTCTACAGATAACTTGCAAATTTATAATTGCACATTTTAGAATTGTTTGCAATAGTGAAATACTATATGATAAAACTTATGTGGAATGTTATTCCCGAAAAAAGGTCACATGTGATTAAGTTAATGCAATTGAAACATAATGGAAAATGAACTGGAATTAGATGTACCAGGGGGAATTATGATTTTAATAAAAAATTTAATAAAATATTTCAAAAGGAGATTTTTAAAATATAATTTTGGGGCTATTTTGAAACTTTGAAAATAGAAAAAGTAGAAAGAGAAAATGTAATTTAAAAAGACTTGTTAGTTCATGACTCTCAACAACACGGAAAGCTTTGTCATCTTTGACTTCATTCTGACATAAAACCCTTATAAACATGTGGCTTATGCTGTGTCAGTGATCAGAACCAATTTTGAACAGCATTAATCTTCCCTCGGAAAAATGCAGCCTTACACAATACCTCTAGGAAGTAAGATTAAACACAGGCCTCTAATAGCAAAAAAGCTAGATCACAATTATAGATGGCTCTAATAATCTGACTTCATGATTCAGAGTTTTATCTTATCTCTGCAAAAATCTATTGTTTTTTTTAGTGTAGTTTGTACTGATTTTAGAAGAAGAGTTCCACCAAAGGGTGGGATGAATCTTAAAATGTGCTGTCTTTGTAGGTTTCTAAGTTGTGGTTAGGCACTTTGATTCTTGTCCCCATTTTTCTGTCACTGCTGGAAGTGAGGGAAAGTTATAGGAAGGTAATTATCGTCATCTCCCCCCTTCCCCCCAAAAAACTACTCTTAAAGGATCATTGTCCCCAGGTCATAGATGAAGGATGTAAACCCCAATGAAATTCATTGGTTGGGATATGACAGGGCAGGGGGATATGTAGGACTTGGGTGTCAGAATCTAAACCTGAGTTCCCTGTGGGGCCCTGCACTCTCTCCTGGCTAGTATTTCACAGATATACTGTCAGCATGGGTATCCGGAATAGGATTTTGTGAAAAACTTTATTCCCACTAAATGTCCTCCTTTATTCTTACTCTTCTTTAATGCAACATTTAGAGCCTGCTTTATCGGTGACCTTTGCGTAAACATTTTCACTGGTTTGCCATTGATTTGAGGCAGACCTTTATCTGGCTGCAGTTTTTTCAACAATATTTTTCATTATTTCTCCATATAAAAGATTTTGTCCAAATAATTACCTGATTTCATATCAATAAAAGCATATTGCTACCTTGTGTTTTTTTTTTAATTTTGTTGTTTTCTCCTTTAAAAAACTGCTTCTTATTCTTTTGTCCCCATTCTATCTTTTCCCAGCCATTCTTTTACTATATATAGTAGCAGAGAAGAAAGGGGTAAAAATACCCACATAATTTAATTGCATTATTGTTATACTGCACATTAAACTCAGCAAGAGTCTAATTTGTCATTATTGTAAAAAGGCTGAATTGATTAAAATTGTTTCTGTCTTTAATTTGGATTTGAAGTGGTCAAGATTGCTAGTGGTACACTTATTTTTTGTTTTTTTTAACGTGACACCTAATATACAGTATTTTATAAGTAGCAGAAAGAATATTAGAGTCAAATTTTAGCAATCTTTATTCTTTTATTGGACCTGGTGCTTAAATTTACTTTAACCTAAGCATTATTTTTTGCATCATTAGTACGATGATGATAGTAATGGGAGTATGCTTATTTTGATAATTATTCAAGAAAGTGCAATAGAAAGTATTCAGTGCAGTGCCTCGTAGATGTTTAGTAAGTGCTGGTTAAAATGAAAGCTTACTAGTTTCTTTGACTCTTTACTTTAAGTGGATTAAAACATGTTTCAGAAAGTGAAAGGATACTAGAATTGAGAAGTAAACTGTTGAAAAAAGATTAGAATCAGCTCTCCTCTATGTGATAAAGATTATATATATATAAAATATATATATTTCCCCCCCCCTCAAAAGTAGTGTATAGCATTTGATCAGGCAAAGGAAACAAAGTCCACTAACATAAGTTTTATTAGTCTTCATCCGAAACTTTCAACCAATATGATAAGTCAAGGAAAAGGTATAAGTACTCGCAATAACGAGACAAATGTGTCATTATTTGCTGGTACCTAGGAAACCTCTGACTGTGACTGGGGTTAGTAACAGAACTGATAACATGTATTTCCATTTCGGTCTCTACATCCAGCTACCTCTTGTACAACTGAATGTGGTTAAAATTGAACTTGTTCAAACCTGTTGCTCATTTGTTTCTGAATTAAACAACAGCAGCATCTGCCTGGTTGCTTTAAGCAACCTGAGTGCCCCCTTTCTTCTTTATTTTGCAGGTTCATATATATCTACACACAAACAACTATACATACACAAATACATACATACATACACACATAATAGGTGCATATATATCTACACACAGCTATACATACATGAATATATATATATTCATCTAACAGACATTTATGGAGTACTTGCTAGGTTCCAGGCCTTATTCTTAGTGCTTAGAATACCATAGTGAACAAAGTGTCTACTTATATTTATATACTTACTTTAAAAAAATATTTTTTAATTCATTTCAGAAAAGAAGGGAGAGGGAGACAGAGACAGAGACAAACATCAATGATGAGAGAGAAGCATTGATCAGCTGCCTCCTGCACACTCCACGCTGGGAACTGAACATGAAACCTGGACATATACCATGACCTCTTGGTTCATAGGTCTATGTTCAACCACTGAGCCATGTAGGCTGGGCCAAAATTTCTACTTTTAAAGGATTTGTTTTCTAATAGGGGAAGAGATACAATATCCAATTTATAGTATGTGAGGAGTAAGTGCTTTGGAGGAGGGAATAAAGGGTAAGAATAATGGTGATAGGAATACAGTGGTTGGAGGCCTATTGGGATTGCTGTTCTGTGTAAACCAGTAAGGGAATCTTTTCCATTAAGGTTTAACAGGATTTTTCCAATGCATTGTAGGGAAGAGACTAGAGTTGGTCAAGCCTGGATGTAGGAGATGAATTAGGAAGCAATTTTAGTCCAGGTGAGAAAGAATCATAGCCACAAGCAGGGAAATGTAGTAGCCAGGGAGATGTAAAGAATGCTTATTTTAGTGAATATTTTGTAGTTAGAATTGGAAATTTCACTGATGGGTTTGAATACGGTATTCAGGGAAAGGAGGATGAATTCAACCTTACTGACTTGAGAAATTGCAACAACAGCATTTTCTGAGATAAGGAAAACTGTTGAAAGAATAGGTGTGAAGGTGTGTGTGTGTGTGTGTGTGTGTGTGTGTGTTTGTGTGGTTTTGGATATATCAAATTAAATGTGCCTACAAGACATCAAGGTAGCGATGTAGAGAGTAGGCAGTTGGATATTCAGTTCTGTAATTTAGGAGACAGATGTGAGCTGATTTCACTTTTGGAACTCTTCTCTCCATCTCAGTTGTTGCTGCTCTAGGTGAGGGTGCCATTTACTGTCATTTGGATTAATGTTACTCCCTTCTGTCTTGCCCTCCACCATTACTTTTACCACTCTTTCAATTCACCTCAACAGCCTGAGTTTTTCTTTAAATGCAGTTATTTTGCTGTCTGTCACCTACTTATACTTAAATGGCTCCTCAGTGCTTGGATAAAATCCAGACTTCTTAACCTTGTTTAAAAGGTCTTGCATGATCTGGTGCCTGATTAGTTTCTGGTGTCATTTATTTCCATTCAGTATTTTCTGCTCATTATACTCACTTTTTTTTTGTGCCCTTCATGTTCTTGCACCTTTTCTACATTCAAACACTATTCTTCCACTACTTAACCTTTCTCCCTCCATCCCTAAACCTTCTCACCTGGCTATGTCTTTTTCTCTTGTAAGCTTTTCATTAAATATAATTTATTCCATGAAGACTGTCCCTGACAAGTATGGGTTCAGGGGCTATTCTTTATTCTGTGGTTCTTACCAAAACATAGCAGATGTATCTGTGTATTATAATTGCCACTTACTTTGTGTTCACTTCTGTTGGTTCTTAAATTCTGTGAGGCCAGGCATCTCTATTTTGTCTAGTGTTATTTCTGTATTGCTTAGCACAGACCCGTTTAGTTGGTGCTTATAAAAATTAAACTAGGGGCTCAGTGCATGAATTCATGCACCTTGAAAGGAATTGTGGGCTGCAAGGCTATGTATGGTGGTACAGGGGTGGTTCTTGGCCCATCCTCTGTGCCCCTGCCCAGCCTCTGCTGCTGCAGCCCTGTGTTCCCTGTTTGCGGCAGCCCCACTTCCACCGCCGCCATTCCCACACACTGACAGCACCAGCCATGCTCACACTCACACCCACTGACTGTGCAGAGTGATTGGGGCCAGCACCAGCAGCAGGTGCAAGCAGGGCCAGTGTTGTCAGCGGGTGAGAGCAGCAGGTGCTGCTCCAATTGCCCACCGGGAGCAGGGGGAAGTGGAGAAGCCCTGAGGGGTGATTGCAACTGGCAGCCGCTTTTGGGCACCAAGCAATTGGGATTGGTGCAGGACACCAGCAGTGGGTGTGAGCAGTGACTCCGATGCCAGGTGCAGGTGTATGCGAGGCCAGTGCTGGCAGTGGGTGCGGGCAGCAGCTCTGGTGCCCCCAGCAGGTATGAGAGGCAGCTGCTGGCCCCAATCACCCCTCAGGAGCAGGGGAGAGTGGAGAAGCCCTGAGGGGTGATCAGGTCTGGCAGCTGCCACTCACACCTGCTGACAGCACTGAGCGATTGGGGCCAGCACTGGGCACTCCCAGCAGGTGTGAGCTGGGCCAATGCCTGCAGCCGGTGTGAACTCTGGGTGGGACCTTGGTGCAGGAGAGCAAAGAATTTTCAGTAACCACCAGAGGCTCACCCCGGTGACAGCGACCAGGGCCGTGCTTTGGTCTGGCACGCCTGCTCACCTGCCACAGCCGATGCCCTCCATGTTCTGTGGTCTACTGCCTGCTGCCCATACCCACCATGTTCCGCTCCTGGCCTCTGTTGATCAGTGCACGCCATAGCAACAGGTTATTTGGTTTGTTTACTGTTTGGTCTATTTGCATATTATCCTTTTTTAAATATAGGATTTTTTGTTCTTATTGAGTGAAAGAATAAGTAAAGCCTAATCAGGGCTGGGCCAGCCTGGGGGAGGGGCCTCGGGTGATTGGCCAATGGGCCCAGCCCCCTATTGGGGTGGGGAGGTGAGTGAAGGCGGGGCTGACCAGGTGGAGGGGCTGTGGGCCCATTGTGGATGGGGCTAGCTGGGTAAGGGCCCTGAGGGGCGTGGATGGTGGCCTGTCTGCCCTTGAATGGGGTGGGAAAGGCCGATTAGGGGCAGGACTGGCTGGAAGGAGGGGCCATGGGGGGTTGGCTGGTGGCCCCACCCCCCATTGGGCTGGTCCGCAGTGGGCATCACAGTGATCAGTTGTTCCGGCGTTTCAGTCACTGGCTTTTTATATGTATAGACTAGAGGCCTGGTGTACAAAATTCATTCACAGGGGTTGGGGTGAGTCCTCAGACCAGCCTGTACTGTCTTGAAGTCAAGGACATCCCCCTTGCAATCCAGGACCACTGGCTTCTAACTGCTCACCTGCCTGCTTGCCTGTGCACCCCTAACCACTCTGCCTGCCTGCCTGATCACTCCTAACCACTCACCTGCCTATCTGATTGCCTCTAACCACTTCTTCCTCAGTCCCCACAACTTTGTCCAGAAGGACATCCTGATGTCTAGTCTTATTAGCATATTATGCTTTTATTATTATGAGTAGATAAGCATGGTGTATCAAACATAAAAGAGCTGTATACCTGTTTTTGTTTAGCATTTTTTATAGCTAATCTCTTCACTTATCCTAAGTGTAAGTCTATATATATATATTTTATAATTGTTTCTTATATACTGTTCAAATGAGCTAACATTCAGTGGGATTGGTTTCCATAGTGTACATTAGGTTTATTTTTGTTACTCCTGTTAGACTTTTAAATATTTACTCTTAATAGTTTTTCTATCATAAGAGCCACTAGTGCCTATCTGAAATAGTTTAGGTCTTGAGATACTTATTACTTAATTATTGTTATAACTATGTGATTTAAAAATGTATTGCCTTTTTTGAAATTATTTCATAATAGAAAATTCCCATCCTGCCTTTTAGCAATTGAATGCTTTTCTGCCCCTAACATGGATCTATCATGTTTTGCAGAGAGAAGAGAAGAGGAGGATTTTGAAGAGAAGAAAGCTCTTAAGAAAAAAATTAAAGAACTTAAATTTCTAGATTCTAAAGTTGCCCAGAACCTTTGTAAGTAGAAGATTTTAATACAATTAAATTAGTAAAAGTACTAGAGCTGATTCCTTTAAATTACTTCATTTACTTTGTGATTTATTTTTTATGTTATTTTTAATAATTTGCATAATAAAGTCAGAGATAACTTTAGGCAACTTATGGTTTAAAATCTTCAAGACATAAATGCATATTATGAAAGAAAACTGTTTAGAATGAAAATATATCTTCCATAACTGAAAAGAAATGTACCCTTTAAATTCTCTTTTTTTTAAATTTATTTTTATTAGTTTTAGAGAGGAAGTGAGAGGGAGAAAGAAATAGAAACATTTAATTGTTCATGATGAGAGAGAAACATTGATTAGCTGCGTCTTAGATGGCCCCTACTGGGGATTGTGCCCACAACTCCCCGTATGTGCCCTTGACTGGAATAGAACCCTGAGCCCTTCATCCACAGGCTCTATCCAAGGAGCCAAACCTGCTAGGGCAAATTTTCTTTTTTAAGTATATAAATAATTAAGGAAGTAAGCGATGACAAATTTCAAAATAAATTTTGTGGTGGATTATTTCTTTTAAGCCTCTGAATCTCTGTTATTTGTAGTACTTGATCACACACAAAGGAGGTTGGAATAATGTAAACAAGAAATCATGAGTAAAATGCATTTCATTATTTCATCTGAACAGTTCAAAGCCTTTCCTCAAAAGTACTAACTGGAAATATTTTAGATTTAATTTAGCTCCCTGTACCTCTCTCTCATCATAAATGGTTAGTATTGAATTGTCTTCCTGATGAAGTACTGTTTAAGAAGAGGGCAAATAGTTTTGCTTCTAACTCATTTCTAACTGATGCTTTATATGCATCAGCTATAGTTCTGCTTGGAACTGAGATAATATCTGTATATGATATTTTCTGATAGTGCATGGGGGATATAAAGAGAAGGGACATGAACAGTTGACATAGCTTTTAGCCTGACTTTCAATTATATATATTATATATACCTCAAGTAAGCTTTTAGCAAATATGAATAATTTTGTTGTTGTGAGTATAAAGATCTATGTGAGTATAAAGCTTTCCCTCTCTCTTATTTAAAGAGAGAGGGAAAGCTTTGTGTGCATAAGGCAGAGTTGACATTCCTTTTGTGAAAGTCCTGTAACTTCCTTCCTTTCATAGTCACTGTGATGGAGGGCCATCCCTCTTCTGCAGTATAGGCTGCTGAGATCCTTGTACTCATCTACAGACATTAATGCTTGCAAATACAGGTTTTTTTTTTTGTTTCTGGCCACAAGTTGAGTGCTCATGTTAGGTGTAAACTATGTGAGTTGCTTGTGCCAATGATAGTACTAATGGAGATGAGGTGACTTTTGTGTGGAAGCACTGAATGGCTGGTGGGAGAAATCCCAGTCTTTTACCCAGAATGGCAGTGAGAATGGAGTTCATCATCCTGATAAGAGGTTCACAAGTTAAAGAGCCTTGTCTTTCAGATGTGTGTGATGACATGTAGTCTGATTTAGAAATAATTTTTTGTTTTTGTTTTGTGCTTAGATCACCATAGATTTTGTGATTATTGCATAATACAGATGTTTCACAGAATTTCTCCCATTAAAGGAACATCATCTCAGTTTAAAGCATTATTAACTTGGATAATGTCAAAAAGTTTTGTGCTATGTGAAATGAAAGAGATGGTTATTTTCTTGAAAACTGTCCATGACCTGCATTCCTGGTCTTGATTATATAAATAGCCTCATTATGGGTCCTGAAGAAATAATGAGTAGAGTGCTTTTTAGATGGGTCAGTCATGGTAATTTAGCTTACTATTCACCTTGAAGGAGAATATGTGACTTGTTGAACAGGGTTCTTTAGTGTTATTTACATACTAGAGGCCTGGTGCATGAATTTGTGCACAGGTGGGGTCTGGCTGGCCTGCTCCTGCAGATACGGATGGGGTGGGGGGGGCAATCAGCGGTGGGGCCAGCTGGGGGTAGGGGCTGTGAGTGGTTGGGTGAGGGCGATTGGGGCCTGGATCAGGCTGGTTGGCCGCTGCAGTGCATGTCAGAGCTACTGGTTGTTCTGGTCGGTCTGCCATTTGATTACTGGGCTTTTATATACATAAATTACATATATAGATTATAGAACGTGTTAAAAAGTATTTCTGTTTAATTTTAATAGTAATTACCTTTATGTGCTAGTGTGTATTAGGCTCTTAGTTCTTACCACAGCCCACCAGATAGGTAGTAGTATTAACATTGTAGGTAGGATAATCTGGTTGGTGTAGTACTTGAATAAGATGACTCATTTTGAAAATTTCCAATAGGTATATGTTATATCGATTCCTATTTAGAGATAACAAAATTACTTTGTCATAGAGCAGGATACTATTTCATTTGCTTTAGTTAGAAAATATGTATCCATTCATATAATTGCTAATCATGTTTTAAAGTATAAGATCAAAAGTATTCACACTGTGTTATGTTAGGATGTAATCCATACTAGTATTGTTCTTGCCCTCTCTGATTGCAACAAATGTCATGATTTAAGTTTAAGCAGCATTCGGTGCCTCTTTCAAGATTTTAATTTCTTAAAAATTTCTTTCAGTAATCATAGTTTGATTCACAGCTGTTTTTTTGTCTATGAAATTCAATCTTTTGAGATACTAAATTCTGAGAAGAGAGTATTATGATAGTTACAAGACTCTAGTCATTTAGAAAGCTAAGATAATTTTTTAAAGATTTTTCTTAATTGAAATATTCTATAGAATTTTGAGAAAAGGTCTAAAATCACCCATTTGCATACCTGTTTATTTAAAGGTGGGTTATGTTCCCTGTATTTTTTGTTTACAAGGTTTTTGGCAAAGTCTCTGGGCCTAGCATAAAAGATAAAATTCCTGCCACTTCAGGATCACGAGGTGGCTCGGGAGTCCTGCAAGGTTCTTATGCTTTATAGACTTTTTGGAGGGGATAGTAGAGCTGTAAAGAGAGGAACCTACAAATTAGCATAAAGGTTTAAATATTTATAAGGTCCCTTGCAGGAAACATGTGACTGGTTCCAAAATCTGCACACTTTACACTCCTTCACTGACTCAAAGCTTCCCACTGGGATCTGTATAATCACATTTTGAAGGATAAGATGCATGTTAGTAAAAATATTAATTTTAATGAGACTTTTGGAGGCTTTAATTGAGTTTCATATTATTCTCAGCAACTTTTTTAAGATCTGTGCTATATTCTAAATAGTGTGTTTTGTATTAGGCCATTTTCAACCCTTTTGTATGTTTTTTGCTCTGATAGTAAATGTTTTCCACAAAATAATTTATTAATAAACTATTAAAAAAACAAGTTCAATTCTTCTAAATAGTGTATTTAATGTCCATGCTATTTTAGTTATGGAATAACATCTGGAAGTAGTGAATGAATTATAAATATAGAAGAAAGTAAAGGAATAAAGTATATCTGCAAAGTAAACTTTGAATATTATACTTTATTCTTTCAATGCTTGGTTGAATGTGGGTTCTCCATTTTTGGTGTTTCTAAGGCAGAGAGTGGCATACTATGGCTTTTCAGCCAAATATTACCTGTTGCCTGTTTTTTTGAACAAGGTTTTATTGGACCTTAACAAGCACATTTATTTACACATTGTTTATGGCTGCCTTTGTGCTACAATAGCAGAGTTGAGAAGCTGTGACAGAGACCGTGTGGCTCACAAATCGTAAAGTATTTACTGTGTGTATCTCTAGAGCATAGGTGGGGTACATCCGTCCAGTGGGCCTATAAGGCCCTCAAAATCATTTGGTCTGGCCCTGCCAAAGCATTAGGGGCAAGTTAATTAAATGTTTGACAAAATACAACAGGCTAATTTTTAATTTGATAATTTTGTGTGGCCCGAGAATGATGTTATAACTATCAAATGGTCCTTGGCAGATAAAAAGGTTCCCCACCCCTGCTCTAGAGATGTATGGTGGCCCTACTCTAATATATACCTGCTATGTGATGTACTATTTTACCCTTCCACCATCAGTGTTTGAATAATCTCAATATATGGCCTCCTAAATGCTTGATGTTTTACAAGGAGCTAGCTTAGTGTGGCTTTTATTATTTTTAAATTTTTATTATCTTTGAGTTTTTTTGAGCCTTCTTGATCTGATGTTCTGTGTATCTGTAATTCTGGAAAATTATCTGATATTTTCTGTTCACATATGCTCCTTTCCTATTTTCTGATTTCCTTTTGGAACTCTAAGTAGTACATATTTTTTAGGTATCATTACTAATCTTCTATGTCTCATAAACTTGTATTTTTCCATCTCTTTATGTTACACTTTGAATAGCTTTTTTGCAGTTTTCCATGTAATATATTTTATCTTTGTTATCTAATGATGTATATTTCATATGTTCAATTTGTAATTTCATTAGTTTTATTTATGCATATGATTTCTAAAAATTCCATATTGTTCCATTAAATCTTTTGTTTCTTTTTAGTAATGTCTTTGTTCCTGCTTAGTGTTTCAAACTTTTATTTCTTTAGTTATTTTCTCTTAGGATTTCTGCTTTTCTTACTTTCAGGACAGCTCAGAAATGCATTTCCTTTTAAGATTAAAAAATATATTTTTATATCACCTTCTCTTTTGTAAGCATCTCTCTGCCCTATTGCCTAAAATATAAAACTATAATTTCTTTCTCCCTCAATACTATATTATGCCTTAGAGGAATTCTGTGCTGTTTATTACTACTATTTAATGGTATAACCTTCTCTATATTTTGTTGTTGTTGTTTCCATAGACTAGATTTCTTAAGTGGAATTTACATTTTCTAAAATTGAAATAATAATTTAATAGTTTTAAGGATTCTTATTAATCTTACTCAATTTTCAATTTAGATTATGTTTTAATTTGTTTTCTATGTTTGCTTACTCCTGAGGTTTATCATGTTGCATTTATTTTTGTCATTTTTTCCTATTCTTTTAACTGATTTTATACACATTTTACTCATTTTCCTCTTTAGACCTCATGGTATGCTAAGTGAAGGTAAACAAGTGCTCTGTGAATTTTGAAGCAGGATTATCTTCCCAGCTTCCTTGCTTTTTAATTGCTTTAAGTCTTTTGCCATTAGTGTTTTTCTCTCCTATTGTCAGATATCTATTTTTACATATGTTTTTCATTTTGTTTTTTTATGATTAAGAAGTCTTTCACCAAAAAAGAGCTAATTTGCTAATTTTCTTTTAGTGTCCCTTCTGTTGTTACTATTTACATTTAACTCTATAATCATATGCAGCCTGTTAGTTTTGTACATGATGTTCACATTTAGATTTTATTACCTTGCCATAAATTATTCAATTCTTCTTGAATAATAGTATTTATTATTTATGATATAATTGTGCTTTTTAATGTCTACCATGGGTGTATTCTTTAATAATTACATTAATCTCTATCTATTACAATATCATTAGGCCCTTTATTCCATCTTGTTCTTGGGATATTAAGGATTGCATATATTCATAATTTAAAGATAATTTATAACACTATTATACCGGACTTATGACTATTTCCAAAATGTGTGAATGAAGCGAGTGATAAAAACATAAATGGTGCTTTGTTTTTTTAGCTGTAGATGCTACATGGTAACCTTAGGAATCTGGAATACAGCCTTCCTCCAAGAAAGATGTACATCATATTCTCTGAGTATTTATGAAAAGTAGTGTCCTTTTTTTGAAAATACTTACTTCCCTGCCCAGTGTGGCTGAGTTGGTTGAGCATTGTCCTATACACCGAAAGGTCCCAGGTTCTATTCCTGGTCAGGACATATGTCCAGGATTTGGGTTTGGTCCTCAATATAGGAGGTAATCAATAAATCCCTCACTCCTTCCTTTCCTCCCTCCCTCTTCTTTCCTTCTTCCTTGTTCTTCTAAAATCAATAAAAACATTAAAAACTACAAAATGATATAAAATATCATTAGTATATAAAATAAATTAGTTGGCTAGTGTTTTGCAATTCCTGAGTATGTTCAAGAAGTGACACCTATCACTGGAGAGAAGAAACAACACAAAAATAGTAGAATAGGCGGAGAACAGCATGGCATTAAATCTAATGCTGTGAAAATATCTTATATACCTCAATAGCTTTTGAGATCATTGTGTTTTAACAGTAGATATATGAGCTATCAAAAATAAAATAAATAATAATTGACATTTTCGGTAATAACATTATCCCATATAATTTATTTGGATAGTTTTCCATGAAAATTTATTTTCTTCTATTGGACATTTAAGTTTTAGTTACATGCTAATACTCTGGCATAATATCTGAACAGTAAAGTATTATAACTTATAAAAGTGTTAATGCCCTGCTTAGCAGTTTTGTTAAAATATTTTTTCTTCGCCCATCTGGTGTCAGTCAGTGGTTGAATGTTGACCTATGAACCAGGAAGTCACGGTTCCATTCCCGATCAGGTCATGTGCTGGGGTTGCAAGCACATGTCCTAGTAAGGGGCGTGCAGCAGGCAGCCAATCAATGATTCTCTCTCTGTTTCTCTGTCTCTCTCTTGCTTTCTTTTACTCTCTAAACTCAATAAAAATTTATAAAATATTTTTTTTCTGAACTGTTTAGCAGGAGTAGAAGATATACAATCTAAAAACATAGATGTTTCTAGTACAAATATTACACACACATCTTGGGGTTTTATGGTTCTTTTCTTTTCTTTTTTTAAAAAAAATATTTTTATTGATTTTTTACAGATAGAGAGGGGAATAGAGAGTTAGAAACATCGATGAGAGAGAATCATCGATCAGCTGCCTCCTTCACACCCCCCACTGGGGATGTGCCCGCAACCAAGGTACATGCCCTTGACTGGAATCGAACCTGGGACCTTTCAGTCCGCAGGCCGACGCTCTATCCACTGAGCCAAACCGTTTTCGGCTATGGTTCTTTTCTTTATAATGTGATATTTTATAGCGAACTGAACATATTTCATTTTAATCATTTGAAAATTGGCATCATTCCTATGATAAGCTAATAACTAATCATTAAAAATCAACATATAAATCAGCATAAAATATGGGACTGTCATTTAAATACCAGGTCTTAAACTGGAAAAGTATAAATTATGCTAATGAAAGTTTCCCCCACAGTAATTTTATTAAATGTTTTTAAATATCTCATTTTATGAATTATTTTTGAATTTACATATAGGACTATATCTCAAACTCTTTTCTTAACCTTATTTATTATGAACTAATTCTCTCCCTTTAGCAATCTTCCTGAGCTCTTTCCGGGTGCCATACGAAGAAATCAAAATGATGATATTGGAAGTGGATGAAACACAGTTGGCAGAGTCTATGATTCAGGTAAACAAGAGACAGATAGCTTAAGTTCCAATATTTCATTGCAAGCCTCTCATTAAACAGAAAACTGTAAGTGAAGCAAAATTCTTAAACCAAATCATTCAACTGGAAAATCATTGCTACATAATTAGTTTTACCATAACTTCTGCATTGCCAGGAGATAAAACTCTGAATGTTCTTTTAACTGCAAACTAAATATAATGCTATCAAAATAATTACATTTCAATTATTTTAAATGACTTTTCTGAACGTCAGGTTGTTTAATTTTACATTTTTGTTTTTGTTACAGTTAAAACTAGTAATATGTTAATTTAAATTTATTTGTATAATAGTTTAGAGTGTTTTAGAGTTTTTCTTAGGCATTTATGTCTTCTATTATTATTTAATACTAGAGGCCTGGTGTAAGAAATTTGTGCATGGGGGCGTCCCCTCAGTTCAGCCTGCTTCCTATCCAATCTGGGACCTCAGGGATTGGGCCTAAAACAGCAGTCGGACAACCCTCTCACAACCCAGGACTAACTGCTCACTTGCCTGCCATCTTGGTCACCCCCAACTGCCTCCCCAGGCCGGCCTGGTCACCCCCAACAGCACCCCTTGCTGTCCTGGCCACCCTCAACTGCCTCCACCTGCCAGCCTGATTGTCTCTAACTGCCTCTGTTTGCTGGATTGGTTGCCCCCAACTCCCGCCCCCCCCCCCAAACACACTGGCTTGGTTGCCCCTCACAGTCCCCTGCCAGCCTGGTGGCCCCCAACTATCCCCCCATGCTGGCCTGGTTGCCCCACACAGCCTGCTATTTAGTCGTTTGGTCATCGCTCACTAACACTCCTGCCAGCCTTATCGCCCCATGCAGTCTTCTGTTTAATCATTACTGTGAGGGTGTCCTGACCAGTTTGCATATTACCCTTTATTATTATAGACTAGAGGCTCAATGCATGAAATTCATGCAAGGGCTTTGGCCCTGGCCTCCAGCCACTGCAGCTTTGTCCTAAAGGAAGGACGTCTGGTCTAATTAGCATATTATGCTTTTATTATTATAGATAAGGTCAAAGGGAGATTTATTTTTATTTCAGAGTAACCTTATTGACAATCCCTCCTGGAGTCATCTGTGCTTTTATGCATACTACAGATAGTTGGCATAGTGTTCTGAATTCGTTCAGAAGGCTGGAAGATTTTAAAAATGAATTGTATTCACACTATTACTTATGGAATGCTAGTGGGGTACCAAAGTTACATGCTGAATTCCACATAAAGCAACAATAATACAAATTTAGATAGAATTTAAATTTGAAGAGTCAAACCACAAATTATATAGCCAAAGGATGATACCTTTAGTTTACTATCTTGTATTTTATAATGGAAGGGTAATGATGTTTTAGGAGTGAAAAGAAAAGAAGGATTATTCGTTAGTGTCAACAAGTCATTAAAATTATTCTAGACATTTTAATTAATCAGTAAATGGTAACCTTAGGACTTGTTCTTGCCTCCTAACTGTGCAGTTCTGTAATCCCATTAATGATTTCTGCTATGAGTCTCTGAGACATAAACTACCTAATTCAGCAATGCTTTTTCTCTAGCCATTTCTTTTTACTAGAGCATTGTCTTTGTTGTTGTTTTTTTTCCTTTAAAAAAATATATATATATATATATATATATATATATATATATATATATATATATTCCATTGATTTCTTAGAGGGAGAGAGAGGGACAGAATCAGAACCACCAATGAGAGAGAAACATCAACCAACTGCCTCCTGCACACCCCCTTCTGGGGATGTGCCTGCAACCAATGTACATGCCCTTGACCAAAATCAAACCTGAGACCCCTCAGTCTGCAGACTGACACTATCCACTGAGCCAAACTGGTTTCTGCTGTCTTTGATATTGTTGATTGCGTATGTGCCTTGTTCTTAATTGATTCCAAGGTCCTTAAAGAAAATTTTTCTACTTAATACATGTTTGTTAAATATTTATGGAGTTGCTTCTAACTTGCTTACACTAATGATTTGGATGATCATGCGACTTTTGTTTCGTAGAGATGAAAAAAAATATTTGCATTAAAATTTGTACTCGAAGAACATTAAGTACCATGTAACTTATTAATATACTAGTAGTCCTGCTCATGAATCCATGCACCAGTAGCTCGCTGGGCCCCTCCAGTAGCTCTCCGTCCACTGCCCTGCCCTCCTGTAGCTCCTTCCACCCGTGTTCCCCCTTCAAAGCTTGCCGCCCTGCCCTCTCCTGTAGCTCTCTGCAGCCCACTGGTAGCCAGTGGCTCGCTGCAGCCCTTCGGTAGCTTCCTCCATCCCCCCTGCCCACCTCCCCCTTCATAGCTTGCTGCCCTGTCCACCATTAACTTGTAGTCACTACTCCACCCTTCTGCTGATCCGTGATCTGGTTGTTATGAGGTTAGTAATTACACTTCACGGATTATATAGGATTAGTTTTTTATTTCTGTTATTACATAAATACACACACACAAACACACACATATTTTTTACTACTATAACAATTTACGTCAAATTTAGTGGCTTAAAATTACATGAATGCATACTATCTTACTTTTCTATAGACCAGAAGTCTGGCCTGGGTCTTACTGTCAAGGTGTTGGCAGGCTTGAATTTCTTCCCATAGGCTTTAGGGAAGACTGTGTGTATGTGTGTGTTTTGTTCTTGTTTGTTATTTTCTTTTCCAGCTCCTCATTGCTGATTCCTTCCATGCTCCTCAGCACCTTTCTTCACCTTCCAAGCCAGCAAAGTTGCCTCTCTCTGTTCCTTTCTTTCATTGTTATATGTCCCTCACACTTGGTGGTTCTGTCTCCTTCTTCCACTTGTAAAGACTTTTATGATTGCATTGAGTACATCCAGATGATCCAGGATAATCTTCCTATTTTAAGGTCAGCTGAAACTAATATTTTCAGAGGTTCTGGGGATTACATATGGACATCTTGGGGGAGGTTGAGTCATTATTCTGCCTACTATGCTTGCCTAATATAAAACTAATCTTAATGAATTTAAAATCTAAAACTTTAGTTTGGATATATGCAAAATCTTTATATAATAATTAAATAACAAGAATCTCATGGCACTTGAAGTCTCATTTTTTAATTTAAAAAATATGCTGAACAGGGCATGGAAAGAGCATTGCTTTTTAATAATCATCATTTGGTAGGTTTTGTTCACTATCCTGATTTCACTTTGGTGTGTTTGTATCAGTTTATTCATACATAAAAAGATGTCAGTGTTGATGTCATTTTCCCACCTCATTCTTTACCCATTTACATTTGTTCCATCAGTCTTTTATTAATTTACCAGAGCCCAATGCACGAAGATTCATGCAAGAATGGGCCTTCCTTTCCCTAGCTGCCGGCACCTCCTTTCTGCTTCCGCCCCTGAACCGCCTCTTTCTGCTCTGGCCCTGCCTTCTCATGCTGCCCAGAGGCCCTGAGCAACTGGGACAGTGTGAAACGCCTGCATCGTCACCATGGCGACAATGCAAGCATGCCACCCTGCCCCTGGCCACTCAGCACCTGTATATGCAAATTAACCCACCATCTTTGTTGGTTTAATTTGAATACTCACTCCTGATTGGCTGGTGGGTGTCATGAAGGTATGGTGAATTTGCATATTTTTCTTTTATTACTGTAGATTTAGCTGTGTGTGTGTGTGTGTGTGTGTATTTGTTTGTTTGCATGCCCACCACCATACATAGGGCACTGTATTAGGCTCAATCAGAAACAGACTTAACATTTTTGGAATTGATAGTGAGGCAAGGGTGATGATTACATATTTATATATATATAGGTTAAGCAACCATCCGACTCTCTGACCAGCTGTTTGGCTAGAAGGTATGAAGCACACTGACCACAAGGGGGCAGATGCTCAAAGCAGAAGCTGCTGAGCTGCGATGACTTGGCAGCAGCCGTCCTTGGGTGATCACGCACCTTGGAATTAGACATTCCTCACAGGGCACTCAATTCCACCTTTGGCCATAGGTTATGTTGTTGTTGAGGCACTGAAGGCTCCAAATCTGGTTTACTGCTGAACTATGATGACAGCAAATGCCCTTCAAGCTCCAGTGCCACCCCAGGGATGACCAGCCTGGGAGGTACCACAGGATATTGGCTCCAGGCGTGTCCAGCCTGTCTCGCCCCATCCTACCCCACTGGCCACCTTCTAATTAATTTCCTTTCAATGTACACAAATTTGTACACCGGGCACTAGTATAAAATAAAAATACAAAACAAACATAGCTGATTTACAATATATAATGTGTGAGGGTAGTGCAAGGTGTGTGTATGTCTAAAGATAAGGGCACATGAAGGTTGAATACAGTATAGACGTGGAAAAGGCCAGAGTTCTGAGTGAGTAATGTAGTGAGGGCAGTTATTCTGGCAGTTATAAAACCCTGACTGTGAGGGAAATGCTGGCAGTGTGTGGGCAACTGTGAAGAGTGTAGTTTGATAGGATCTTAGGATTTGTGAAGTGTATTGGGAGACATAAAGCTAGGTTGGTGGTGTGCTCTTACAAATCACATAGTTTTATTACTTTGGAAAGCAAAAATACTGAAGTGAAAAATTAATACATTTCTGATGAGATATTAAATTTAATTATATATTAACTAAAAATATTCAGGGGGATTGGATGGTTATATAAAGAATGCTGGAGATATTTAGAAGCCTGATGTAATAAATAATTAAAATAATCCAGCTGTCAACTAGAATGATTAAAAGAAAATATCATTTAGATTTTTGATCTCAGGCATTTCTCCTAGGAGAAATTTCTATTTATGTGGAAAGATCATATACTACCTGTATGTTTTTAATTAGTTGGTAGTGTTAATAGTGACTATGTTTTTTAGGGATGATCTTAAATTGTGACTTTTTATTTGTTTTTGGCCAGCCAACCAAGTTTTTATTCAAAGATACACAGTGAGTGAAAAACTTGTTCTTTGGTTTAACTACTTTGATATATAATATTTTCTAACATTATTTTTAACTAATAACACCTGTGGGGATTTATTTCCCCATTAATATCTATAGCATGATATAGGCTTAATTTAAATTTTTACTTGAATTTGGGCTTGCACAGAATATACTGATACTATAATTTGGGATTGTGATCACCAACCACTGTTTTTATTTTTATTTTATTTTCTTAATTTTATTATCAATATGCTAACTTGTAATAACATTATTATAGCCAATTATATTTGGATACGGAAGGATCTATATAGCATTTGTCCAAGAGATTATGTAATCATTTAAGTTTTGACAAGGAAGTATATTTATGTATTTCCTTGGTTTTGCTCCATTGAATTATTTCTTTTTCCTGTGTGTGTATCTTGAAAAAGGCTGTGCCTGGACAAGAAATCAGAATGGCCACAGGAATCTGTGGTTTCTAGACTGCAGATAACATAGGCAAAGGGCATTACAGCCCCGGGCACTTAAGGATCTGTATATGTTTTTGCTTTATCTGCAAGGTATATATCATTCTTTGTCTTTGGTGCTTTTTTAAATGTTCTTTCACATCAGAAGAATTACTTGGTCTTTGTTTTAGGTACCATATTTGCCGGCGTATAAGACGATTTTTTGGCCCTGAAAAATACGTATTTGCCGGCGTATAAGAGACTGGGCATATAAGACGACCCCCTAACATTTCCACTAAAAAATACAGAATTTGTTATATACTCGCTGTATAAGACTACCCCCCACTTGGAGGCATATTTTTCAGGGCCAAAAAGTCATCTTATACGCCGGCAAATACGGTATCTTTATTTTTATTATTAAAATCATATCCATACTAGTTAAATCTTGCAAGAACTGTCATTAAAGTTCCCTTGATTTTTATTCTTTCCCTTGCCGTTTAGTAGCAATATGATAATTTCTTTTATTCCTGTAAGTGAAGTGTTAAAATATGTTTGGCTTCGGCTAAAATCTCTGACGTTTAATTCCCTAAAGCTGAAATTTAATTGATCACATTTATCCAGGTGAGAAAGCTGTTTCTTTGGTATAGGTTGAGTTCTTCTTTCTCAATTATACAGCTAATCAAATAAACATTCAGTAGTGCTTGATTTGAATATATAATAACTCTGTTTAGAGAAGAAGAAAATTGCTTTCAAGATGCAGAGAATACAGCTTAAGGCTTTGCATAAAAGGGAGGTTACCTAGAAATACAACTAAAGATTAACTTTTTTTTACTGATTTTCATCCCAGAGTTTATTAATAAATTTACCTAGAATTCAAGAAGCACATTTGTTGAAGATATTTTCTTTTGGTTTTCATTTTTAGAACTTATTAAAGCATCTTCCTGATCAAGAGCAATTAAATTCATTGTCTCAGTTCAAGAGTGATTATAACAACTTAAGTGAACCAGAACAGTTTGCTGTTGTGGTGAGTACTCTCAGTGTTAACTCTCTTTTGGGGGGATTTTCAAATAATTAATACTGTGGAAAACAGGGAAGAAAATGTAAAGTTTTTCTCATCATTATTACTCACAAATCTTTAATGTCCATTTATTTTTAACCTAAGGATATTTATGGTAAGTTATCTTGATTTAAAATATTTATTGGAATTCTAGCCTTAATGAAATCCAAGGAGTCTTTGAAAGGTATACATATGATTTCACATTCTCTATTTGATGTCAAAATGTAAAATGAAAATTATGACTTATTCTAGAGCTATGTATTCCAACATATTGCAAGAGTAGCTTCAGTTTCTGGTTCCAATCACTCTCTCCAATTCATCTCATAGTTTAGATTTGAAATTGCAAATATATTTTATTTTGTTTTGGTTTGGATTTTAGCAGTGAGGTTGGAAAAAGAATACATTTAAAAAATCTTCAGAAACCTTGATAATCATGTTGTTCCAGCTTTCTATTTATAGAAATTGGGGTCTGAAGAGGTGAGATGACTTGCCAGTGTTATGTATTAGCTGTGTTGCAACTTAAAATTAAGATTTTTATCAAGCTTTTTTTCTCCAGCTCTTTTCTCCTACCATTAAATCACCATTTTGAGATTGGTTGTATACTCAGTTACAATGATGATACTTTAAAATAGTATTTCATTTTTATTATATGGTTATTTATTTTTTTCTTTTCTTCAGTTATGTTATTACTAACCTCCAGGGACATGTTGAATTTGCATTTGATAAATTTTGAAAGTTTGGGTTGACTAAAGGACCATGTTTTCCAGGCATTTGTTCTTAATTCCTTCTGTCTCCTCATAAATCCATTCTCCTCAGCCCTCTCTTAGTACCTCCTCCTAACTCTTGTCCCCCAAGTTCACAAAACTCTGAATAAAATACAGAATAAAAACGGCAGGGTTTTTCCCTTCATAGTATTTTAATTATAAAACTTTCTAGCTTACTATATTTGCAAAAATGCTTTTTATTTTTTTTATCCAATTCTTCAGGGTACTCTTTTTCCCCCTCCCCCCACCTTGTATTTTCTTGTTTGCTTTATTTTCTATTAACCTGATCACTTTCCCTTTCTCTTAATCCCTTTATAATGTTCTTCTTATCATTGTCTTCCATATGAGAATAAGTGAATAAGGGAGCATTGCATGAAATTTTAAACTACAGACTACTTAGAGTTTTGATCTTTGGCCATTGGGGTGTTTTTGGTTTTTTTTTTAACTATTAACTGAAAATAAAAAAAAATGTAAAATAATAATTTTGAAATATCTCTCACATATCTTAAGTCTTAAAACACAGGTTTGTATGAAAATGTTTATTTAACTAATAACTTCTGTTGGATATCACTAAAATATTTAAAACTATTCTATATTCTAGTGATTATCACAGAAGAATTAGCTCAAACCAGCAAATATTTTAGGTTTATTTAAAATAGCAAGTTATACCGAAACCGGTTTGGCTCAGTGGATAGAGCGTCGGCCTGTGCACTGGAAGGTCCCAGGTTCATTTCCTGTCAAGGGCATGTACATTGGTTGCAGGCACATCCCCAGTAGGGGGTGTGCAAGAGGCAACTGATCGATCCTTCTCTCTCATTGATGTTTCTAACTCTCTCTATCTCTCTCTTCCTCTCTGTAAAAAATCAATAAGATATATTTTAAAAAAATAATAAAAAAATAAATTAAATTAAATAGAAAGTTATGCTCTCCTTTAAAAACTAGAGTTGAAATCAAAGAGCTGTGATTTACAAGCAGTGTACTCATAGGGGCAGATCATTAAAATAATTATATTCCCAGATACTAGTGCCAAAGGTTGTAGTCTTGATTTTAAGGCAGTGATGGACCACTTTCGTTTTTGGATATGTCAACTCAAACTTGATCTTCAATCTACTCATTCCATCGCAAGTCATACCTGTCTGCAAATGTGGCAAGAGTAATGCTATTGAAAAGTATCTGCTATGGACAATATGAACACTGCTTTATCATCTGTTGATTATGACTATTCTAGAACACATTGTTTTAAGTTCTGGTTTATGTAGTACTAACATTTTAAAATATGATTGTTTTCGTGAAGAAAGGGGAAATAAAGTTTTGGAAAAATGAAAACTATACACACACACACACACACACACACACACACACACACAAACACTAGAGTCTCAGTGCATGAAAATTCATGCACTGGATTGTGGGGAGGGGGGTGGCGGCATTGTCCCTTAGCCTGGCCAGCCCTTCTCACAGTCCAGGAGCCTTCAGGGGCGGGAGGTGACCTGTTGATCAGGAGAAGGCAATGTCCCCATCACACCTCTGATGCTGCCACTACTGGCAGTGCAAGCCTCGGCCAGCCCTAGTTACCTGAGCCTTGGGAAGCCCTGGGTGGTGTGGCTACCACCATCCAAGGCTTGCCTGCACCTCGGGCCAGCCCTGGGTTAGCTGGGGACTGAGGGTGGGTCCAGCTGCACCGCACACCTGCCACCCCTCTGGCGGCACTGAAAGGATTGGGGGACTTTGGCTGGTTTGAGAGGACTAGCACTGCCATCTTTATGATGGTGTGATGATCAATATGCATGTTTCCTCTTTATTAGATCTAGGATATATAAGATCATTACTATTTGAAAAAATATATATATAGTGCCTTTTTCCATTTTAACTTTTTGGTATTCTCAATTTTGTTTCACCTACTTTTCAAATCTCTCAATGGAGAAGGAATCCTGCTAAAGTTTCAAACAATACTTGGGGAATACATACACACACAAAAAGATGTAGAGCCATGTTGAATACTCATAGTTTTCTGTTCTCTTTTCCAGTTTGAAAGCTCAATATTAAGTCACTAATTCATTAGTATGATATATGTTCAATTTATGTGTATAAATAATATATAAATAATATAATAATTTGGTGGGTATAGGAAACTGATTATAATTATGTATATTTCTGAAAGATTCCCATAATATCAAGTTTCTGTTTCAAGTAACAAAATTAATGAAAGTATGTTGCATTATGTTATAGAAGATGGGCTGTTAACTTTGAGGTAATTTAAACTACAGATTCCTATGTGACTTTAATATATTAAAAAAACATTTACTTGTTGACTGAACCTATATTCAACCAGATAAACCATAAGTCATAATCAAGGAATTGTCACAGGTGGATATAGTGTTTGCACCCCCAAATAGGGCCAAAGTTTGCCTTTTCATTTGTTTCACCATAGACTTGTGATTAGCTCTCTTTCATTTCCAGGTTCCATAGGTTGATATTGTGATTTTTAGCATTGTTTTTATCTTAACAAAATCAGTTAAAATTCTGCCGTTATATTACTTGCTGGTGACTTTACTATTTTTTTATCCATTAATTTGATTCTTGTAAATTATAGATTTCGCAGGTATGTTGTATACAAACATACACTCAAATTTGATACAATAATGGATAGAGTCCTTACAGTAGTTTGCATTATATAACCAGCTTTAATTTTATCCAAGAACTAGGCAAAAAAGTAAATAAGTTATACCACAACTTTGGCATTTGTTTATATTATTTAACACATCCAGTATGCTAGTAACCAGAGTCCATTAAACATCAATTAGAATGTGTAAGATATAACATGTAAATTAGAAATAGGGGTTTCTTATCTTTATTTACTTTACACACAACTTTCCAGGGCTGTGTTCTATGGAATTTTATATACAAACTAGAGGCCCAATGCATGAAATTTGTGCAACGACCTCAGCCCTCACAGCCATAGCGGCTTGCCTTGGCCCTGGCAACCCTGGTTTCCTACGGAATGACCTTCTGGACGTCCTTCAGGACGTTTTGGCTCTCTGAACTAATTAGCATATTACACTTTTATTATTATAGGTATATTATTCAGAAATATTACATCACTGTTGATTAAATTATGTCCTTGAGGCATTCTTTCAATCAGTAAAGCATTTGATATGTCTATATTCTCTCTAGGGTTCCTATAATATGAAGTTTTATTACATACACTTTTATTTATTTTTTTCCTTGAAATTGGATTTATTTATTTATTTATTTAATGCTGATACTATTTCCATTTCTAAAGGAAAGTCTTCATGCATGAGTACCAGACAGGTACTTTTATGAAACTAAGAGTTTAGTTGCTCATCTGCTTTTTCTGATAATTCAGAATTTTTAGGTATCTTCCAGAACTAATACTCCTTGCAGTCCTTATGATTTGAGCATTAGCCAGTCTGTGATCAGCACGCCACTCAGAGTTCTACGCTGTCCCTGTTTATACATGGTAGAATAAGAGTGGTGGTGACGTGGTGGTTCTTGGTATCTGGTGCCTATAGAATTGATATCCAGTGCTATGAGTTTAGGGCCTAAAACAAATTATATTATTGACTTGTTTTTGTAGCTGATTACAGTATATTTATATGTCCTGTATATTCCAGGAGATTTTGGCATATGAAAAACAATCCATCCAAAATTCTGGACCAGAGGTTCTGGTAAAATGGTATTTTATATGAATGCTCTGGAGGTGCTCCATTTCTGAATTTTTGTGTGTGACTTGAAATGAATGAGAGAGTCTACATGCTGAATTTGTTACTTTAGGTTCTGGGCAGATGACACTGAGTACTGACTGATATGTTTAACTTGAAAAATTATTTTCCTTGGACAGTACAGGATAAAACTTTTGTTGATAAATCAGTTTATATTTGGCATAATCTAGCCTCATGCTTTATTCAACTTAATTTTCTATTAAAAAGATGAAGAAATGAAAATATACTTCCCAGAAACTCCCTCATTAGACTAATTAGTTGCCTGCCCTTTTTTTGGGTTCCTTCTTCTCTTGTCAGCCCTTACACCTACCTCCTCATTTCATTCATCCCTCCAAAATATTCACTACTTACTAAAGATTGGTTCCCATTGAGTAGAACCCAGTTTTCGTTGTATGACTACAGTTTAAAACATATTTGCAGTCTTTCTTTGATCACTAAACCAGCAACTAAAATCACTGTGCACACAGTGGCATGGTTTAACTGTGTGAGAAGTAAGATATGTAAATATTCAGTGAGATCAGAAGATTAGCTGAAGTTTATAAAAAAGCCTAAAAATTTGCATTTGAAGATTAGTGCACTATACTTTGATTAAAAATTCTAGTTTTTTGAGAATCTGTCTCTATATTATGTAATTCTGGTAAGCTGTTGTTCAAAGGGAATCAAACCTCTTACAGGAATGTTCAGCTGAACAAATGTCTTGCCTTTGTGCTGTATTTTGATCTGCCACCATTGGGTGTCACTGTAGGGCAGGGCTTCTCAACTTTGTGCAGGAAAGGCCTCCATTTATTTCTTTTTTTAAATAAAAAAATGATGTAGGAGGTTCATGCATATTTCCTTGCATTAAAGATGTCTCATTTTAAAGTACACCCTAATATTCTTGTTGTAAAACATTCAGATAACATAAAAATATTGAATACAATTTGGAAGTTCCTTATATCTCACTGCCCCACTTGCATTCCATACAAGTTATCATTTTGTTGGGCTTCCAATCCTATTTCTTTGTATTTACAAATGTATGCATATTCATATGCACATTAAAAGTACATTTTTCTGAAACCTTTTTTTATCATAAAATATATTTTGCGGATTCTTTTCATGATATGCTGGTTTAAATTTCTTATGTAGTATTTCAGAGTCCATATTAAGATTTTTCTTTTAACTGTTCTCTTAATAAAAGATGGTACCTTTTTATTTTCTCCAGGGTTTAAATGAATAAATCTTCATACATCTTTGTATGGCATATATAATAAAGCATAATATGCTAAGTGTCTGATGGTTCGAGAGTTTGACCAAGTTGCTATGACATGCACTGACCACCAGAGGGTAGATGCTCCGACTGATAGGTTAGCTTGCTGCTGTGGTCCGGCCAATCAGGACTGGTCAAGTTGGGCCAGACATGCTCTGGAGACTTCCTGCAGCCCCTCCCCAGACCCGATTATGCACCGGTGGGGTCCCTCCTCTGACCTGTACCCTCTCACAATCTAGGACCCCTCAGGGGAATTTCAAGAGTCGGATTTGGCCTGATCCCTGCAGTCCAGGCTGAGGGACCCCACCAGTGCACAAATCTGTGCACTGGGCCTTTAGTATATATATATATAAGACTATGTATTTTAGAGATCAGTGACCACAGACTCTGAGTTTCAATCTTAGATTGACCTTAACCTGTGTGACCTTGGTTAGATAATCATCTTTCAGTTCCTCAATTTACTTATTTGTGTAATGAGACCATGCTAGTCCCCTATTGCTGCTATAACAGAGTACCACCAATTTACTGCTTTTAAACAAAACAGGTTTATTATAAGTTTGAAAATCAGAGGTCCAAAGTGGGTTATCCGTGCTGCATTCCTCCCAAAGACTCTAAATGGGAAATTTATTTCTTTGCTTTCTCCAGCTTCCCAAGTTGGATCACGTTCCTTGGCTCATGGTCCAGCATCAATCTGACTTCTGCTTTTGTCATCAAATCTTTTTTTTGACCCTCTCCTAATCTATAATAATAAAAGGACAATATGCTAATTCGACCAGATGTACTTCCGGATGAAGCGGGGGCTAGAGGGAAGCCAGTTCCAGCATCCAGGGGAAGGAAGGCCTATTCTTGCACTAATTTTGTGCATTTGGCCTCTAGTTTCGAATAAGGGTCCTGTGATTATAGTAGGCTACTTGGATAATCTAGGATAATCTCCTCATTCAAAGATCTAATGTAGTCCCATCTGCAAAGTCTCTTTTGCCTTGTTTGATAAAATATTCAAAAGTTTTGGTTATTAGTACATGGCCATATTTGGTGTATAGTAATTGTTTTTGCCAAACACAGAGACAATAACAGTACCTACATCTACTGCATGGTCTTAAATAAGTATTGAATAAATTGATGTAAGGAATATGTGTAAATCATCTTGTTCTCATGAACTCTTTTTTCCCTACAACATCAATATCCTTTCTTCCTTTCTTCCCTTCTTCCTTTCCTTCCTTCTTTCTTTCTTTCTTTCTTTCTTTCTTTCTTTCTTTCTTTCTTTCTTTCTTTCTTTCTTTCTTCTTCTTTTTTCCTTTTTCTCTTTTTTTCTTTCTATTTTATTTTATTTTATTTTATTTTATTTTATTTTATTTTATTTTTTTACCATAATGCCCTGTGCATATATCTAAATGGCTTTTAACCTGGAGTGTTACAGTTTTCATTTGTGCTCAAAACATTTTGACCAGCTGGAGTAAATCATGCTCATCTAGCAAATGGTGGCCACATGATATTGGCTAAATGAATATATGAAATAAAGAAGAGATAAACAGAAAGGAAGGACAATATATAGCAAAAACAATAAAATTTTAAATGTTAGAATTTTTTTAAAAAATTTTTAGAGCAGTGTGAGGATCACAGCAAAATTGGGAAGGTACAGAGATTTCCCCACACACACATTCATCGCCTCCCCCATTATCAACATGTCTCACTAGAGTGGTATATTAGTTACAATTGATTGACCTACATCGACACAATAGTGATTGCCCAGGGTCCACAGATTACATTAGGGTTCACTCTTGATGTGCATTGTATGAATTTGGACAAATATATAATGTGTGCACATCAGCATGATATTATCAGAGTATTCTTATTGTCCTAAAATAAATGTTTTTGAAAATCACATTTTAAAACAAGAATGTTGATTATCTCTGAGGTAATCATTTTAGCTTTTGTTAAAATGAATCTAAATAATGATTTCTGAATGTGAGAATGGATTAATTCAAAGTAGGCCAAAGTAACCAACACTTTTGTGCCTAAAAGTCTAAAATCATACTTCAAAAAAAATTACAACTTAACCACCATATACAATTGCCACTTGTATACTTGTCAGCATTTTACTTTTCTTCTGATTCCACACCTCCATTGGACTTTTTCCAATGATCTTTCTTTAACTCAGAAGGCCATTTTTTTCTTTGTCCATGAATATTGAAGGCACCCTATACAATATCTTTTGGCTTCAGTGGTTTTATTTTCTTAAAAGTGTTGAGGGAATTATAATTTGGTTTAACAGTGATGGCTTACTGAAATACCTTCAGAAAATACTGACCAAGATAGATAAGAAACCTCAAAGATTATCTTCCCTGAGCCATCATTTTCTCAGACTAAACATCTTCAAATCTTTCTTTTATTCCTTAGTTGTTGGTTATTTCACGTCCATTGCAAATATCCAGATATAAAGTCAATCATGTTTCACAGAATTATCAATTTACAACTTAACAAACGATATGGAGTTAGTATGATATAATTTCTTCTTCCAGACCCGTTTTGGCTTCTTGTAATTTCTGTTTCTTTTTGTCTTTAATAATTCATCTTCTATCTTGTCTGTCAAAGGCAGCCTCTCCTACTGGAAAATTGTTCTATTTACCTTTTGCTGCTGCTTTTTGGTACCTGTCCAGTTCTCCATATTCCTTCAACATTCATGATATTTTAGACAGCGCTCTGGCAATCTCATCTGCAAATCCTTCAGTACCCAGGAAGGACATTTGTTTAGAATAATGAAATATTGTAACTATAGTCCTAGCTATTTAAATCTTAGAGATCTACTTCTCTTAAGATTATAAGCATTCAGCTGTTGTTCGGTTATTCTTGTCACATTGCTTTGCAACCTTCTTGACATGCTTCTGCCAGGTTCCAGGATTTAATATAGGCTCACTAGCACAGATGGTTTTCCTTTCACCTAGTGCAGGGCTTATTAATTTAGCTTGATTTCAATTATGATTGATTTGTAGCCTGAAATTCTTCCAACATTTATTACTTCTATAATTTTTCTTATAATCTGATTTCTGCCATGCATCTCCTTCAGTCTATGTTAATAGTCACAATGCCATTTTATTTTTTAATTAAACTTATTGCAAGTTTGTTGGTTTAAGAAATTAAAATGAGTTGTCAGTTGAAAGATAACATTACCTTGCCCATCCTATTATTTTCTCTGTAGATCTTATTCCTCACAGGCTTCTTCTTAGTTATTCTTACACATGCTACAATGGATATATACATTGACAAAACTCTTAAAAGGCCATTTACATGTTCTCTTTACATGTTTAATAGGTAGTATGAAATAGTGTATATTAGATTTTCCGATTTAACTAAATATAATGAAATCCACAGAAAATTAGAGGCTTTATTATGTTAGAATTTAACATGGTTTCACTGCTGAAAATTGAGTATATTTCTTGATATTCTTCATTTTTACTTATTTCTTTTTAAAAATTGAATATGGTTAAGAACTGTTCTCATGTTAACTTGAGCCCTCAGTAGATGATTTTGAGGAAATGACTCTACATAGCAGTTTTCCCTTAGTGTCAGCTTCAGCCTTTTGGATTATCGGATAATTTATGGATGAGTTGAGACCTTGACTTTATATTGGTAACCACACCACTGTCTGATACATTTTATTTGAATAAATTGTTTTCTTGGTTCAGCAATGATTTACTCATTTGACAAATATTTATTGGACACTGTGCTGGGCATTTCTCTGGTTTCTGAGTTTACTGCCATGAACATGTCTCTTATTCCTTATTGGTATTGTATTTTAGTTGAATACAGTAACAGTATATACATAATCACAAATGTAAAGTAAAGGCAATCTATTAGTATTATATACTCCTCAGGAAATGGTGTGGTGAGGGCCGTGTTACACGTTTGATTAACATGGCTAGGGAAGGCCTATCTGGAGATATAAAATTTGAGTAGAAACCTAAATGCCTTCAGTTAGGTGGGAAGCATGCTATAGAGAGGGGAGGCCACAGCATAAGGTTTTGAGGGACAGGTAAGTTTGGTACAATTCATTGAGGCCAGTAGTTCTGCCAGGGTGAAGGAGGAGGTGTGGGAAGAGATGACATTAGAGATGGCATTGCCACCATGACATGAGGCCTGTGGGATTTATTCTAAGGAAGCCACTGGAGCATTTTAAACTAAGAAGTGAAATGATCAGATTGATGCTTTAGAAGGCAGCTGTGTAAGGAAGAGATTGTGAGGTGGGGATATAAATTGAAGCCAATGGCCAGTCAACATGCTGTTACAATGATGTGATAATTAAGGTGAGAAATAGTGCTAGCTTGACAGGTTTGATGGCATTGTCACTCATAAGAAGTGGTCAGATTCTGCAAGAATTTGGAAGATTGAGAAGACTAGATTTCTGCTCCATTGGATGGGGAGCATGAGAGGAGTCAGGGATGACTCCAAGGTTCTTGCTGGATGCAGTTAGAAAGCTGCGTTTCCATTTACAGAGAGAAGGAAGAGATTTGCAGCAGATTGTGGGAGGGAAGACCACTTAAAATGTCTGTGGACATCCAAGTGGATGTATGAAGTAAGCTCGGAGTTCAAGGCTAGATGTATAAATTTGGGAACCTTTCTCAAACAGGTGGCATTTAAAGCTGTGGAATGGATGAGATCACCAAGGGAGTGAATTAGAAATGTTACAGAGGAGGCAGTGAAGGAAAAGGCAAAATATGCAAACCTTACTGTTTTCCTGTCTTCTCTCTAGAGAGGGGGCTTATCATCAGCAAGGTTTTGTTTGTTTTTTTGCTGCTAGTTACCACCTCTCCGAGGAAAATTGCAGCCCAGGACCTAGGGAATTGTCCAAGGTGATTTTATAGTATGACACTACTGCAGTTTATTTCAAAAACTAAGCATGAGCTGGGATAAAAGGACTATTTGGCATTTGTAGACTATAATTCATCAGGGACCTTTGGAAAGAAGCTAGTGGTCATGAAAATATGTGTTTGTGGAAATAAAGAAAAATCTGCTTTTGCCTCCAAGACTTGCTCTCATGAAAAAGTCGAATCTCTAATACATCGTAATAATTAGTATATAGTGCCTATATTATAAACTAATATGAAGTTAAAAATGCCAAAAATGTACAGGCATATTACTTGATAATAAAATAACTTCTTAAATAAAGGGATTGAGTTCATTTAGTTCAAATCTACCTCAAAATAGTAATATCATATTCTGCCATTAAAGGGGAAAATCACTAACATAGTAGCAATTGTGTTCTCTGTAGAGTGGGAGGAGAAATGGAATTGAACTCTGAGTGAATTCTCTTCTGGGCTTTTGTTACCCTCGCTCCCTTGAAATTAGTAGAATGTCAGCTATATTAAATTACTGCAATTCTGTAATTTATTAGAACTAATAAAAACACAGCATGATCAGAATATATGTTGTTTCATTGAATTGCTAAGTCTTATAAGTATCTCAAAAAGTTTGAATTTCCAACTGATTTAATCTCTATCTTTTCTACTTTTTTTTTTCACTTTGTGGCAAAAGGTACACAATTTTGCCTATTACATAAAACACATGTAAAATTTGTGAAAAACTTGGTAATATTAAGAAATCTAATTTATCTTCAACAGTCGGTTCTTAACACAGTAACTAGTGACTTAAGTAAGATAATGCTCTGACCCATTACCCACTGTTGGCTGCCATCCTCAGAACAAAAGCCTAATATACCTGAGAGATGTCTGCAGTGCTCTACATTGCATGCCTCATCTTCTGCCCCTCTCTCCTCGCTCGTTCAGCTTTAAACACATGGCCTCTGTATCTATGCTCTCCTCATGCCAGTCACATTCTTGGGGATTTAACATTTGGTGTTGCCTCTCTTTGGGCCTTGCTTCCTTCAGATGTCACATAGCTTCCTCCCTCATGTTCCTTCTGTCTTGCTTCCTCAGGCAACTTCTGGAGGTCTTCTCTGAGCATTTTATTTGAATTTGCATATCCAGTTACCCTTAGCACGTCTTTTTCTCTTCCCTGCTTTATTTTTCTCCTAAGTTCTTATCTTCTTTCTCATTCCTGTATTATGTTCTATCCTTTTACCTCTCTATGAACCTATTATAAGAATGTCCATAATGGCAGGAATAATTCTTTTGGGTATCCATGGATGAATTCTAATGTCTTGATCGGTGCCTGACATGTAATACATATCAGATGAATGAATAAACAACTTTCCCGAAGGTCTTGATAATTTATTTTAAATACTGCAAAACTAAAACCATTTAGCAGTTGGCTCTCCAAGGCTTGCCATGAAGCATGTTATTAGTATTAAAACATGAATCTGGTTTAAAACAACTTCTTGATATTTCACATTCCTTCAAATATCCTTTATTACATTTCAAGTCTAATTAGATTTGGGTTTGAATTCCTAACTTACCATATAGTAACTATGAAACACCGGGGCAAGTTTCTTACCCTTCACTTACATTTTTAAAAATTATCTTATTAGATGATATCTAAAGGAGACTATGCATGTGTATAGTCAAGAGTGAATAATAAGTTCTCAATTTATTTAGCTGTTGTCATTTTCATCATATTTTTTAATGTTTTCTACTCCTGTGATTCAGCTATTATTTTACATTTATAATTTTTCTAACTGTTCTGTGATTGTCTTGCATGTGTGTGCTTTTGCTCTCATCATTGTCAACAGTTACTTTCTCTGTGTTTGGACAACCTCATAATTCCAGTCCAACATATGTCCTTTCTTGTCTTGTGTGCTCTTGCCTTGTGGTCAGCATTTTACCCTTTTAGCATAATCTGCTTTCTTGTTTTTTTCTCTTCTGGCTCCTTTTGCTTGTTTTCTGACCTCTTCCTTGGCTCCCTTCCCATTTCTTTTAACACTTTAATAAGTGTCTAACTCAGATACTGTTTTCTAGGCTCTTAAAAAATTATATGTATCTCCCTTTATCTTAGTGATTTTATTCACACAATTATCTATGATAATAAAAGGGTGATATTGCTAATCCGACCAGACAGCCAAAGGACTTACGGATCGTGTCATTCCAGACATCCTTCTGGACAAAGCTGTGGCAGTGGGGGCCAAGGCAGAGGTGGTTAGGGGTGATCAGGGAGGCAGGCTAGCGGTTAGGGGTGATGAGGCAGTCAGGCTAGTGGTTTGGGGTGATCAGGTAGGCAGGCAGAGGTGGTAAGGTTAATCAGGCAACAGGCAGAGGTGCTTAGGGGCGATCAGGCAGGTTAGGCAAGTGGTTAGGGGCAATCAGGCAGGCAGGCAAGTAAGCAACTACAAGCCAGCGATAACAGATGTCCGATTGCTGGTTTAGCAGTCGGACATCCCCGATGGGTCTTGGATTGTGAGACGGTGCAGGCAGGGTTGAGAGACCTCCTTACCCCCCACCGCCATGTATGAATTTCATGCACTTGGCCTCTATTTGATTAGTAACTTCTTTTGAACACCTTCTAGACTTTTTGTACTTTGACTTCTAAATATATACAATTTAATGTCACACAAAGCAGCCAAGGGGATGCATTAAGAACTAGACATAAAAATAAGTACTGACTCATGAACATTTTAATTTTGGTCAGTTATCATGACTTCCGATCTCATGTTGAGACCTGGTTCTGGAATAATTATTTTCTGTTCCAGGATTAAACTCCAAGAGTTCAAGATACATTATTGAGAAACTGATTAGAATAAGCTTCTCTTCTAATGTAAGCTGCACATGTTAGAGTCAGAAACTTAAGTTTCAGATCGCTCTACTTCTAGGTCTGTGATGAAGTATTTCTGACTGAGGGCCTGAGCCTGACCTTAGAAAGAACCTAAAATGAAAATTACCCAGATTTACACAGCAACAGCTTGATGTTATTATAGAAAGTTTGTTCAAGGACCCCACTCCTCTCAACAAAACAAACACACACACACACACACACACACACACACACACACACCCTGAAAATATTTTTTTTTTTAACTATCTGAGATACTATGAAACCACAGGTTAGCTTCCTGCTTGTAAATCATGTCATGGAATGGAATACCTAGAGGAGATTAAAATCTTACTTTGCATTAGTATAGTCTTATTATATTTTTAATATTGTGTTAGAAACTTGTTATTTTTGAAGATGAAGGTTTGGATAAGAGGAGCAGTGTAAGAGATTAATTTTGGAGTTTTAGGTCAATGGCATAATTACTACACAAAATGAGCAGCCGTAGAGGAGCCAAGTAATTATATGATGGTTATATTATTTAAATTTATATAGTGATATGCACTTCCCACAATATGTTGTATACATTTATCTGTGCATATCTTTCACAACAGCCTCTTGAGTTTGCAAATACTAGAACTCATATGGAATTGGTGACTTAACCAAGACACACCCTCCCAGACACACACACACACACACACACACACACACACACACACACACACACACTCCCCTTATAATCAGAAGCATTCAAACTGTTTCTGATTCCACATTTCCTTATGTTGTATTGTTTCTAAGTATTAGACTCGACCTATTGGTAAAAAAGTGGGTGCATGTAAGAGATGGGGAAAGGTCTTTGGTTGCAAACGAAAGGTTTCACAGGATACTTCAGCCAACAGTGTGATTTTGCTCAGGACCAGTCCTGTTCCTACATTTTTTTGCAAAAAACAAATACTGTTATCATCTCCAGAAACTCAGGGCCCAAAATGGGAGGGAAATGCTCTGTCTTTTCTAGCAGAGCCTACAAGGTAGGTGTTTCTGGAAGGTGGCCCGGCCAGATTTCATTCCAGAAGTCTCTCCCTTATTTTCTGTCCCCTGATTAACAGGGGTCTGACTGGCACACTGATGCTAAGGGTGAGAGCCCTTAAAAAACTTTCTGTGATATCCAGAAGCAACTGCATAAAGTTTTATTTAACTTAATTTGCATTGTGATTCCTGGGACAGAATGAGGTGGTGTACTTGTTTTTTTGTTTTTGTTTTTTTTTAATTTTCCCTCTTTGCTTTGTTTATATTTTTGTTTTATAGTGAATTGTTGTTGTTTTTTCATTAAACATCCTTATCTTCCAAAGCAGACTTGGATATTTTAAGAATTTTTTAATTGGTTTTTTATAGAGAGGAAGAGTGAGGGATAGAGAGCCAGAAACATCGATGAGAGAGAAACATCGATCAGCCGCCCTGCACACCCCCTACTGGGGATGTGCCCGCAACCAAGGTACATGCCCTTGACCGGAATCGAACCCGGGACCCTTGAGTCCGCAAGCCGACGCTCTATCCACTGAGCCAAACCGGTTTCGGCAGACTTGGATATTTTGAAAGGATAAATGCATCTATTTTATTTTTCTCTCTCTAATATTGGGTCAAGCTTCCTGTCCTGAACTCAGCTATTATATATTATTAATGCTATTTCCTTTTCTTTACCAAGGATGCCTATATTGTATTCAAGTCCACATTTTATGTTTATTTAAAGGTTGGGATAGGGACTATTAAAAGTGATTTTCCTTCCTTTGGTGAAAAATTGGTGTTAACTTTTATACCACCAGCATCACCTCTACCAACTCATTTGTCTTACTGTAATATTTGTCCAAATTCCTGTCTGCTAGGAAAAGCAATTTCTGCATGTATATGTGTATTGATAGTGCATTGATTCACATTTATACATTAAATAGTCATGATTTAGCATAAATATTAACATGTTTAAGAGTTCTCATAGTTTGTGGTTTCCTGCTGAAACTATGATAGGTCCAATATTCTATGATATTTTTAATTTATTGATGTTACATTATGTGTCTTTTCCTGTAGTAATCTATGTGGCATTACTGAATTTCCTGCTATGGGCAAGTAGAGTCTTTCAATCCTATTTAACAACGTTTGCTATATAAGTAGGTCCCCTTGGAACCACTAGCCACAGTAAAGCTCTGAAATCATTCTGATGGATTGAGTGCTTGTACATTCTGAAGGGATTTAGGATCCAGCAGCTTTATATTATGGGTTTCTTTGACTATCTTTATGTTTTGCCTAAGTTCTGACCAAGACTCTTTTGAAGCATTCTATATTTGGAATGGACTTAAGAAAAAAAAAAAAAAGTTCAGTTAGCTGCATGATAGTCCTTTACTACTTAATTATCTATCTGCTATACTAGTATTCTGTTCTCATTATATATCTTTATGCATTTTTTCTTTATTTTTCTAGATGTTTGTCTTTGGAGGGGCTACATCTGCTCTGTTCTTAGTTTCTTACTTTTTAGTGGATCCTCATAAACCCCATTGTAACTACCTGTGTTATTGGAACTATCTGTGTTTATAACTGCTGGCCCTAGTAATGACCTGTCTTGCAAGTGGAAGAGTACTTTTCCCACATCTTTATTCTCCTCCAAATGCAGGTTTCCACCTATCTTTTCCTAACCATGGCCCTTAACCCTTTATTAGTTATGTCCCTTGTCTGAATCCTGCCTTCAGACTTTCCACATAGTTTCCCCATCCAGCCTGAAGTCCAGACCACAGACCTGGCCCCTCTGGCATCTTGGACAAAGCAGTAGATAGACATAGTTTATTACTGAAGAACAGATGAATTGCCTGAAAATGCAGCACAGTGATTTGATTTGAATGCTTCCGAAACACACCCACCAAATCAATGCCTTGAACTGAAGCATGAACTCAAACACTGAATGAATTTCTGAAAGGCCATTGACTTATTTTTAGAAGTCCCTGAATGAATTTTATTTGTTGTAATGTAGAAGGAGAATAAAAATTGCAAACACAATCAATACTAAGGAACACAGCGAGGTGTCATTTTTAATGGGTTTATGTTTGGAATAAATACAGAAATACCTTTGCCATTAATATTTTGACATCAGAAAGTGCAAGATTTTGTAAAATGTCAGGGGAGGAATTAAGGTCAAGACACAGCATTGGTCAATTAAGAGTATTTTGGGGAGAGTTATCTTCTAAAAATATGAGCTAGTTACCAAGTGTTATAGGAAAAGACCTTTTTATTCTTTACTACTTTTAAATAATGTACAATGTAGAGAATGTTTCCTGTCACTTTTTCTTACCTCCACTTCCTCAACCCTGTGTCCTCAAAGTTTAGCCCTCAATTTTTTTTCTCAGTTCAAGTTTAATAAAAAACTATAAAAGATTAGAAGTGACCCCCCAATACTGTATACACAGTTGGTCTGCTCCATAGCAAACTCGGGCCATTTCCTCCAGAGAAGATCTGGCCTCCCCAGACCTAAGCCTACTGTTTTGAGTTTTAAGCATGACAGTAATGAAGTTTTTCCAATGGTCGTCCACGGCTGCATGACCCGAAAATGTGCCCAGTGTGGGGCACATGTCCCATGCTTACCAGTGAGGAGCAATGTCTGGACTGTCTCCATCTCACCCACAGGGTCGCCAGCAGGGCCTTCCTTCAAGGTGGAGCCTCCTACTGAGATCTGCTGCAGATAAAGTCAGAGGGGCCAACTGGCTGAATCACACCCAAGGATCTGTGCTCTGGTTTTGGTTTGCATCCCACCTCCTGCTCCGACTTTCCCTTTTACTCTATAACTGACTAATTGTTACCTGGTCCACTGATCAATCTAGAACATGTAATTAATTAACTACTTGCAAGTTTGTAGGATTTAGTCATAGTGACTCCTGAGTGTAAATATCATGTTTATGGTATTCTAATGATTTCTCATAATCCCTCTTTTGTTTTTGTTAAATGCAATATGGGAAGTCAGGCAGGGGCTGTTGTGCCTGGAGTGCATTTGTTTCATACGTGTTTATGAATGGCAATGGAAAGCCAACTTTAAAGTAGAATAAAATGTGGGTACTCGTGTTAGAACAAGACTGTTGGGGAAAAATAAAATTTTAGGGACAGTCGTGCTGGGCCAGTCTCTCTTAACTGTATAGACATTTGTATTTGCCATGTGTTGGTTACCTGTGTTTCAGGCTCCATGCTTCGTTTGAATGCACTGCCATTTTCCACATAGCAGCTGGTTACCTCTTCATATCAAAATAAACAAGAGCCCTGGTCAGTGTGGCTCAGTGTTTAGAGCATTAGCTGACATGTACCTGGGTCACAGGTTCGATCCCCAGCCCTGGTCAGTGCACATGTGGGAGGCAACCAATCTATGTCTGTCTCTGTCTCTGTCTCTCTTTTCCTCCCTCTCTCCCTCTCAATTCCAAACTTAAAATATGATAGAAGTTTTCACATTATAATAATAAAACCACTCTAGTTTTATTTTGATTTATTGATAGCATGTTGGGTTTTTTTTGTCTTTTCCTCCTAACTTGCTTTTGTTACAGGCAGCATATTAGTTGAGTCTTTTTTTTTTTTTTAATCCAATAAGATCATCTCTGCCTCTTAACTGAAGTGTTTTGGCCATTTTTCCTTCCTTCCTTCCTTCCTTCCTTCCTTCCTTCCTTCCTTCCTTCCTTCCTTCCTTCCTTTCTTCCTTCATTCCTTTTTGAGCTTACATTTTTTTAATTTTATTTTATTGTTTAAAGTATTACAAATAGTAGTACATTTGTCTTTTTTGTCCCCATTGACCTTCCCCAATCCTCCCCTATGCCCCCCTCCCTCCCACACATGCCCTCACCTCCCTTCTAGCCCCTCAGTGGTTATGCTTATATGCATGCATACAAGTCCTTTGATCTCTTATCTCTTCCCCTCCTCCAACCCTCATGGTGGGGTTTGAATCCTGTTGGTGCAACTTCCTCTTTCTTTTCTGGTATTATGTTCTAAGAACTCTACCTGCTTTGGCATTTCCAGACTCCCACCAATCTCTCCTCACCTCATGGAGACTTCCTGGCTGCTCCTGGCTTTCTTCTCCAGGGCTGTGCTTTGGAAATTCCAGACAGCTAACTGGGGCAGCTGCAAGGCTCACTTTGCTTTTTCCCCCTTTCTCAGGCACCACTGTCCCCCACTTTTTGGGTCCAAAGTCTGAAAACTTATTTCAGGAAGAGGGGACAATTCCAATCCCACTGCATGGCCAGAAGGGGAATTTCCCTTCGGACATCCTAATGGTTTTCAATTTAATTATAATCTGTGAGATCATCTAGTCTCTTTATATTTAGTGTTCCTTGTCCACTATGTTCAGCTATGTTCATTTTTTGTTCCCACCTCAGATTTGCCTTTACTCTGGCTAGTTCCTTTGCTTCAGCCCAAATGCCACTTTGTCATGGAAGTGCTCATCATGATGGTGTCCCCTCATCACTCTCTAACTACATGACCCTGCTTACTCATAGCACTTACCCTCATCTGTTCTGTTGTTTCTGTCTCTTTCCCATCCTGTCTGCTTCCTTACAGTATACTCCATGTGAAGCTGCTTCTTGTGTCTTTATTTTAATATGAATCTCTATGGCCTAGAACAATGTTTGGCACATAATAAGTGTTTGATACGTAAAGGGATATTTATATTGATTTGCATAGAACTCTAAATATAGATATTACCATTTCATAGATGAGACAACTTGTTCCCTCAGTCGGTGAGTATTGTAATTAGATGTAAATCACAGGTTTGTGTCCTTTAGGGCACTGTGTCTTTCATGTCACTTCTCAGGGTGGCAGTCACTCTGGTGTTTGTTGGCTGTGGGCACCTACTTTACTCGAAGTTGCTTTTAGCAGTAGTTTCTGTATGCTCCGGAGTAATTTATTTTAAAATTGAAAAATAAACTTTATTACATACAAATTACTTAGAATATGTATGAGGGAACTTGAAATGTTCAACTTGAAATTAAGTTTTTGGACAGTTTGTTAGTTTCTAGTTTTTCTTCATTGGGATTTTCATCTTCTACACAAACAACTAGAAAGGGGGATATTTAAGTCCATAATATAAATTGGAGGGGAGGGGGTTGTTGTTTTGGTGTGAAAACATGCTTTTTAGTCAGACTG
The DNA here is from genome assembly GCA_963924515.1 of Vespertilio murinus. Lineage (NCBI taxonomy): Eukaryota > Metazoa > Chordata > Mammalia > Chiroptera > Vespertilionidae > Vespertilio > Vespertilio murinus. The sequence continues at coordinate 68,905,265 of OZ004707.1, forward strand.
TCTATGTAGTATTGAAATTTTATGGCATAATATGCTTAATTTGTTTCATTTGCGAAAACAAAACAAAACATCATTACAGTCACATACTAATTACTAGCCATGCATCATTCATTTGAAATAGAGCCTAAAGCATTTTGTAGTTATAAGCAAAAAGGTCTCTTATGATTCATCACTTTGCAAACAGCATTGTTTTAAGGTTGCTTTTTAGATCCAAGTTTAATCTAGTGCATAGGAAGCATTTTCTGTGTTCTACAAATCTCATTAAATAGGCCTATATGCTCTCTTCTAAGACTGATTTTGAAACATGTTGGGAAAGGGAAAACTAGATTTATTGAGCTAAGTTACTATAGTGTTAGGCAATTTTATCCCACTTTTGGCTTAAGGTGTAATTGTTGAATATAGTCTGGGTTATTTTATGTTTTATTCATAAAGATATCAGTAAAGGGTCTGTAAATAACATTCTTAATAAAGTTGAATAAAATACTATAATGGGTAAAATTCTAAACTCAATGGGCTGTCCCCATCTATATATATAAAAGCCTAATATGCAAAGTGTCCCCTTGAGAATTTGACTGAGTCCAGGAATTTGATCACTTGCTATGATGTGCGCTGACCACCACGGGGCAGCACGGAATGTAGGAAGGCCCTGAGCAGCAGCTGGGGAAGGGAGGCCCCCCGCTGGCAGCCGGAAGGAAGGCCCTGGTCAGCAGCCGGAAGGGCTCAATTGGCCTTGATCGCTGGCCAGGCCTAGGGAACCTACCCATGCATGAATCTTGTGCACTGGGCTTCAAATTAACCCATAAGTGAATATTTGATGAAAATAGATTATATACATACCATTTACATGATCTCAAAGCATTTCTCTATAAATTACTTATCCTATATAAAAGCCTAGGTGGCATCACAGCCTTGCACGCCATGTTCATAAGATGGCCCCACCAAGATGGACCCCACAAGATGGCCATGCGCACAGTGGAGGTGGGGCCCATTGGCCACTCTGCATGGTGAGGCCTGAGGGTTCCATGGCTCTTCATGGTGTGGAGGTGGCTGGTCCTGGCTTCCTCACCGCCTCGTGCAGAGAAGTCGGGTCCAGCTGAGGAGGTGGGTGGGGGTAGGGGAGGGCAGTTGTGGATGATCAGGCCTGTAGGGGAGGGCAGTTGTGGGCAATCGAGCTGGCAGGGCAGGGCACTTGTGGGCGATCGGGCTGGCAGGGGAATAGTCAGAGGGCAATCAGGCTGACAGGCAGAAGCTGTTAGGAGCAATCAGGCAGACAGGCAGGCAAGTGATTAAGAGCCAGCAAAATTTGTGCACCAGGCCTCTAGTTTATTATAAAGGAAACATTAAGTTACTTTTTATTGGAAAAACAGGTAACACCTTAACCAAATATGTAAGTGTAATATGTATATATCTTTTTCATTTATAATGTGTATTATATAATACCCATATTATGTGGAAAAGGAGAGAATATGATAAAGCAAATGGGGCAAAATTGAAACAATTGGTTAATCTGGGTAAAGTAGTTTTTGTATTCTGAAAACTGAAATTGTAATAAAATTTAAAACTTTTCATTTAAAGCAACATAAATAAACTAGGCTTAAATTTAGCGAAAGCTGTGTGGACCACTAACAGCAATAAAACTTGACAAGCTATGGGAGATTTCTATCTTAAAACATTAGAGAAAAATTGCGAACCTCCTAAACTTCATGAATTACCAGCTTTAGGCCTGGTGAAAGTTTTCAATTGTAGCAGAGTTAGCTGAAGTTCAAGTAGAGGGTGTGGTTTTCTCAGAGCTGAGGAGGCAGCTGAAACAGCTGGAGTCTTTAGGGCAGGGGTTTGAAGTGGAAGGGATGGTGTAGAAAGGGATACCACTGGTCCATGTGGAGATCTTCCATGAGTCTAGAGCAGGGGTGGGCAAACTTTTTGACCTGAGGGCCAGAACAAAAGCAACCTGACCATGCTGGCACTCTCATCTTGGGCTGCTGGTGAAGGAGCAGAGGGGAGAGCAAGAGAACCCTCCGCTCTTTCGGCTCTGCGGCTCAGATAGAACAGCCGAATGGGCTGGATCTGGCCTGCGGGCCATAGTTTGCCCATGGCTGGTCTAGAGGCTGGACTGTTTTGTTTGCATGCTGAACAAGATTTATCACATAGCACCTGCTACATAGCTAGAATGGAACAGAGATACAAATAGAGGTCCAGCATTACTAGAAAGTGTTGGATTTCTGACCTTGCTAGAATAGAAAAATCTCAGCACCTTAGTAATTCAGCATTTACTGAAATAAAACAGTTGGAAAAGGTTGTATGTGCTGTGGGAATTAGGACCATACCCTAAGAGAGTTCCTGCTCTAGACTCACTCCAATAAAACCTAGAATGAAGTTCTGCAAAAACCCCTCTGGGAAGAAGGTTGAGGAGTTTGGCAACACCTCTCCTTCCTAAAGAGCTACATTAACTAAGGTCAAGCTAAGCCTGTACAGTTTTAAATTACTGATTTGCCTGCTAAAATAACAGTAAATGTTCTTCGAAAGGAATATTACAACTCAACAGTTGTTACATTATAATATTTAATTAAAAAGTAAGGAACAATAAAATGGGATGTGTTGGGGAAAAAAAAAAAGTCAAACCAGACACAAAATGGCCCAGATTTTGGGTTTTACTTGCAGAATTTTAATGTAGATATTATTAATATGCTCGAAGAACTAAAGAAAATTGTCTTTAAGATATTAAAGGAAAGCATGGTCTTAACTAAGGAATGTTTGCAGGAAGATGCCTGGAAACTGAAAATTTACCATACGAATGTTCTCAAACTGAAAATTTTAATAACTGAATGGAAATATTACTGTAGTGTTTAAAAGTATATTGCAGACAGCAGAAGAAACAATGAATTTGAAGGCAGATCTATAGAAATTTTCTTAAGAATGTAGGAACAAAATATTTTACTATGGACAGAATCTCAGGCACTGTTGGATAAATACCATTCTGTCCAAGCATCTGTAACTGGGATACCAAAAGGAGAAGAGAGTGGGATTGTGGCTGATAAAATATTTGACAAAATAATGGCTAAGGAATTCAAAATTGAGTGAAGAACATCAACTTATTATTCAAGAAGCTCAGCAGACCCAGCCAGAGTAAATATAAAAAGAAAGCATGTTGGCACATCCTGGTCAAATTGTTGAAAGCCAAAGATGAAGAGAGAATCATAAAAGTAACTGGAGAGAGAGATGTGGATAACATTACTTATAGGACAACAAGAATGAGAGCCTTTGTTGGCTTTACAGAGATCATGGGAAGCAGACATTAAGTATTGAAATAATAAATATCCTATAAACTCAAAACATTTTATTTATTAGGTACACTTCCAAAAATATAATAAAATACACTTTTAAGTGATGTGAAACCTGAGAGTTTGGGGCCATTGGACCTACCCTACATGCAAAGCAAAAGGTTGTCTTGAATTCAGATTAAAGGAAAATGATCCCTTATGGAAACTTAGATCCATAAGTAGAGAAGTGATGATTTAAAAAAAAAATGCAGGATGGGTTTTATAGTGTATGAGAAGTATAGGACATGATAGTAATTGCACAGATGTTGGGGTACAATAATGGAATTGTGCTGTTGTAACTTTTCACACATGAAATGAATCAGAAGGTGTGAAATGTTAGAAGGGTGAAGTAGGAAATAAAAACCATGAACCAGTACAATAAGGCAGAATTAAGTGGAAAATAGATAATTTCTCAATAAAAATGAGACTTCAAATGCTTCTTTTCCAGTAAATTCTTAAGAAAGCGACCCCCCCAAAAAATTAATATTTTGAAAATCAAGACAGTTCTACCAACCAACTTAGAATTGATATTTGTAGAACATTTTCCATAAAAGCTGCCAAATATACTTTCTTTTCAAAAATACATATATAGAATGTCTGCTAAGGTAGACTATAAAGCAAAATAAAATAAATCTCAGTAATTTTGAAAAGATTGAAATTCAGAGTAAGTTTTCTGTCTAAAAAATATTAAATTGAGAATAGAACATGTCTTTGAAAATTATGTAATACACTTTTAAGTTACTTGAGGGTCGATGAAGAAATTATTTTGAACTAAATGAAAATGAAAACATTGAAGAAGAAAACCAAATTCTTACATTACAATGTCAGAAATTAAAGAAGGAAATTCACTACAGAAAATTAGAAACTCATATTATACATAAATGTGTAAGTTAAAAATTGTCAACAAAATATTTTTATATCAAATATTGTGACTCAATAAAAGAAGAGTATATCATGACCAAATGGCACATGGTTTTTTCCCTTAAAAAATGTAGTTAACCATATTATCAGAAAAAAGGAAGAAAAGTCATATCTAAAAAAATGCAAAATAAAAAGGATTTGATAGAATTGTATTCATGATAAATAAAATATTTTAGCCACTAGCAATAGAAAGAAAAAACTGTCTTTACCCTAGTAAAGGACATCTATGGGAAACCAGGAGCTATCCTCATACTTAATGTGAAAAAAGAAATGCTTTGTCATTTAAGATTCGAAACCAGCCAATGATATCTTTCTCTCTCTCCCTCCCTCCCCCCCTCATGAACTAAACAGCAGAAATTTATTCCTCAAAATTTTGTTGACTGAAAAGTCCAATGTCAAGATGCTGGCTGATTCAGTTTCTGGTGAAGGCCTGTTTATGGAAAGCTGTCTTCTTACTCTGTCTTCACTTATTAGAAGAGCAGGATATCTAATCTTATTACTTCTTTTCAGTATTATAATGCATGTTCTGACCTTTATAATAAGAAAAAGAAACAAAAGGCCTGTACACTGTAAATCAGAAAGTAAGCCTTTTTTTAAAATGACTTGACTGTCTATGTGAATGTATAAGGAGTTTACAATAAACTATATTGAAGTGACCAGTGGATTTAACAAGGATTTAACAGGATAGTCAGTATATCAAAATGAGTTCTCTTTTTAAGCAATGACATATATTGGAAAACAAAATAAAAAACAATACTACTTACAATAGCATAAAAAAAAACTTAAAATACTTAGGGATACATTTCAGTAAACATGCTGATTTTTTACACTTAAAACTATTAAGATATTGCTGAGAGAAATTAAAGTTGTAAGTGAGGTATTTACCATGCTCATAGAGTGGAAGACTCAGTATTGTGAAGATTTTATTTTTCCCTCAAATGATCTATAGATTCCTAATAGACATACGATACACATTCCCAATGAACATCCCAGCGGGTTTTATTATAGCAATTGACAAAAGTTACAAAAATTCACATGGCATTTGGAGGACCTAGAGTAGACAAAATCAATTTGAAAAATAACAAACTTGGAGGATGTAGACTATTGATTTGATATCTAGGCAGTAAGGCTTGGCTTAAAGATATAAAAATAAACCTTTTCTGGGAAGTTTAGAAGTAAACCTACAAGGATACCAACAAATGATTTGCAAGAAAGACATCAATGCTAGTGCATGGGATAAATAACTTCGTTGTATCAAATGGTGCTGCCAAACTTGATTATCCTATGGACTAAAATGAATTTCAACTCCTGCATCACACCCCACAGAATAACTGATGAGGGATGGAGTGTAGATTTAAACACACAAAGATAAAATATAAAGCTTCCTAAATAAATCATAGCTTCAGTAAAGAAGGTATAAAATGGCATAAACTACTTTAGAAAACAGTTTGACAATTTCTTATGAAGTTATATATGCATTTATACCATATCTTTTTAGGTATTTAATAAAAATGAAAAGACTCTATAAGAATATTGATAATATCCTGTATTGGTTTTCACACGTGACCATAATATATGTCCGCAATCTTGGTGGTTTAAAACATCAGGAATGTATTTTCCTGCATTTTCTGGAGGCCAAAAGTCCTAAATCAGTGTTGTGGCAGGATTGATTCCTTCTGGAGGCTCTGGGCAAGAATCTGTTGCATGCTTGTCTCCTATCTTTGGTAGCTGCTTGCAGTTCTTGGCATTTCTTGGCTTGTAATATTACTTCAGCCTCAACCTTCTCCTTCACATCCCTGCCTTCTGTTTGTTTCTCTTTCTACCATTTCTATTAAAGTGACATCAGTCCTTGGATTTAGGGCTTGCCCTATGATTTAACATGATCTGTTCTGAGATCCTTAACTTCATTTCATCTGCAAATACCCCTTCCTAATATATAAAAAGCCAGGCAAACGACCAAACGATTGAACAGCAGGCAGCATGGGGCGACCAGGTCGGCAGGGACGGTTAGTGAGGGATGGCCAAATGACTGAACAGCAGTCTGTGTGGGTTGAACAAGCTGGCAGGGAGACAGTTGGGGGTGACCTGGCCAGCAGAGGGGCAGTAATGAGCAACCAGGTTGGCGGGAGAGGCAGGTAGGGGACACCAGGCTGGCAGTGGGGATAGTTGGGGATGACCAGGCTGGGGGGGGGGCAGTTAGGAGGCAGCCAGGTCAGCGGGGGTGGGGAGGCAATAAGGGGTGACCAGGCTGGGGAGCAGCAGTTAGGGGCAAACCAGCTGGCAGAGGGGGGCAGTTCATGGCAAACCAGGCCAGCAGGAGGGGTAGTTAGGGGTGATCGGGCTGGCAGGCAGAGATGGTTGGCAGGAAGGGCAGTTAGGGGTGATCAGGCAGGTAGGCAGGTGAGCAATTAGGAGCCAGTGATACCAGATTGTGAGAGGGATGTCCCACTGCCTAAACCAGTATTCAGACATTCCCGAGGGGTCCCAGATTGGAAAGGGAGAGTGCTGGGATGAGGAGACCTCCCCTCCCACCCCCCTGAGGGCGAATTTTGTGCACTGGGCCTCTAGTTTTCAAATAAGTTCACATTAGCCTGTACCTGGCGTTAGGGCTTTTTTTGCCGTCCTTCTTCAACCCAACCCACTACATACCCTCAAAGTAAAAAAGAAACACCCTAAAAAATCTATCAAGTGGAAAGGGGATAAAGAAATTTTGGTCTGTTCTTGCAATGAAATATTATTATATGAAAAAGGAACAAAGTACTGAATCAGTCTCTGTGTATATGCACCTCAAAGTCATTTTGTTGAGTGAAAGAAGCCAGACACAAAAAATGTTTACTGTAAGTTTCATAAATTTCAAGAACGAGCAAAATGAAGTTAACAATGACAGAAATTAAACACACACACACACACACACACACACAAAAAAAAAAATAACAACAACAACAAAAAAAACATTGACTTCCTAGGTTGGGTGGGGACTGTCTAGAAACAGACTTGAATGAATTTAAAACACCAGAATGGTTCTGAGTTTTATGCCAGCTTTTTAATTGATCAGATATGAAACTTTTGTGTTAGGAGTGCTAGCTAAGACTGCCAAATTAGTCTCGTGCTCTCAAGCTTTACCACTAGCAGATCCTGAGTATCTGCAGAAATCACCTGGACCTCCTATGAAATCTTTCTAGAATTGATAAGCATTTGTAGACAAAAGCAAAGCCATAGCTAATGTCTATTGCCAATTGTCTATTCCTTGGCTAGCTGGAGGAATATACATTTATATCCTGTTATTTTTAAAATTATTTTTTGTATAATTCCTGGATTTACCTTGCTGCAATGCAAACCTGTAAAAAATATACCATATATACTATGCTGTTGTATAGTTTTTAAAAATAATTTCAGCCTAGGAGTTTAATATAAAGCCACACTTATTTTTAAAACTTTTTTTTTTGTATTCTCAGCACTACCCACCCATAAGGCACTTGAATAGGTATGTTTTTGATGTGTCTCTTGAAGTAAAATAAATCTTTCTTTTGTCTGAGAATTTTGGAAATCATAAAAATATTGGCTACCTAATGCTAACAGTTAAATATGTTTCACCTAGTTTAATTAGAAAAATTAAGTTCAAAATTTTTTTCCTAAGTGTCTTAATTCTTTTTTTAAATTTATTTTTATTGATTATGGTATCACATAATTGTCCTTATCCCCCCCATTCCCATCCCAAACCCCTCCCTACATATTCCCCCACCCCGGTATTGTCCATGGCGCATGCACACAAGTCCTTTGGTTGATCTCTTCCCTTTCTTTACCCCCACCCTCCCCTACTTTCCCTCTGAGGTTTGAGAGTCTGATCGCTGCTTCTCTTTCTCTGGGTCTATTTTTGTTCGCCAGTCTATGTTGTTCCTTATTTCCTCTAGATGTGTGAGGTCATGTGATCCAAGAAATACCCTTGTAAAAACCTAAACTGCAACAAACCTTAATGGTTATCCTGAGAGGCAAATGAATCAGTAATTATTAGATCCTGTTTATTTTTCAGATGTCATGTTCGTCTATGGACCCCTTATCATTTTCTCTAATCCTGTCTTTCACAAAGATGCATTTGTTTTTTATGCTCTCCTTGCTTCTCTCTCCCACTGAGTGAAGAATTAGCTAATATGGAAATATGAGTGGAGAGTTGAATGTGGAAGTACCGTATTTGCCAGCATATAAGATGACTTTTTGGCCCTGAAAAATATGCCTCCAAGTGGGGGGTAGTCTTATACAGCGAGTATATAACAAACTCTGTATTTTTAGTGGAAATTTTAGTGGGTTGTCTTATACGCCCAGTCGTCTTATACGCCGGCAAATACGTATTTTTCAGGGCCAAAAAATCGTCTTATACGCCGGCAAATACGGTAATGCCAAAAGTGTATCTGGAAAAAATATTTTAAAATCGGCAGATCTCTAGCCAGTTTGGCCCAGTGGATAGAGTGTCGGATTGCGGACTGAAGGGTCTCAGGTTCGATTCTGGTTAAAGGCACATGCCTGGGTTGTGGGCTCAAATGCCAGTGAGGGTAATGCAGGAGACAGCCAATCAATGATCCTGTTTCATCAATGATGTTTCTATCACTCTCTACCTCTCCTTTCCTTTCTGAAATCAATAAAAATATATATTAAAAATATTCCGAACAGGATGTAGTTAGACATACCAAGGAGAAATGAAAGATATATGAAATAACAGGATGCTGTGTGCTCAGCTGGGTCACCTCTAAAGTGTTTTATCTGATAACTGTGGTGTGGAAATTAAAGCCCATTCATACTTATAGGAAAACACAATAGAAGTAGTTTTGAGTATCAGATGGTTTTTTATAGATTTTAGGGAGAGGGAGAGAGAGAGAGAAACATTTATTGGCTGCTTCCTGCTCTCCCTGCACTGGGGATTGAGCCTGCAATCTGGTCTCGTGCCTGACCAGGAATCAAAACTGTAACCTTTTGGTGCATGGGATAATAGTCAAGCGATTGAGCCACACTGGCCAGGTTATCAGATGGTTTTTAGTTTGTGATTATTAATTTCTACATTGTGATGTTCTAGTGGAACTATACAGTTGATTGGCTGCATTGGACCTGGAATCAGTCATTTAACCTTCCTGAAGTGCTATTCCATTATTCCTTATAATTACATATTCACAATGTATATAAAGTAAAGGTTTTGTCAGTCAATTAAGACTGAAGTGATTAGCTTTTTAATCAATAGATTACTTGTAGTGGCCAAAAGTTAAGTGAATGGTTAAGTAGTTTTATAATGACTTCTGGGAAGAATAATAAAGAGATGGAGCACATATTAAACTTTATTTTGAGGTGAGCCTAAATAATTCTGCAAGCAGGAAGGTGGAAAAATCCAGAAAGTTTTGAATAAATTGTTTCCTGAAAAATCTGTTCTTTATAAAAGAAATTGCATAAAGAGAACCAGATATGGCATTAAACATTGTTGGTATAAAAATGCCAAAATTATTTTTCTCATAGAATAGTGGATAAAATTAAAATTACATGTGAAAAAAACACGAGATTGGGAAAATTATATCTCCATGGGGACTTTCTACTTTTTACCCTTCAAGATGGATGGAAAGAGTTAGATGAAATGTGCTGTAAGGGCAGTAACCACGACCCTTGTGCACTTGTAGCACCAAGTGGGCACCCAGTCAATACTTGTAAGTTCATTGATTGTTTAAAGGTCTTTTCATCTTATTTTGTTCCTGATCCCACAACACATGTTGCCAACAAACAAAATTTTGAAATAAAAATTACCCTTAAGATTCTGAATTTGCTTGTTCTTTGATTTTTAGTGGTCACTATTTTTAAGGTTGTTTCATCTGGCATGTGTCCCCTCTGGCGCTGGGTGAGAGATTGCAAGAGGGCTACTTTCTGCCTTCAAACAATACTAAGGAATTCCCCCCTCCCCCCCCCCCCCCCCCCGTTTTATGCCCTTAGATTGGTATTCAGATTGTAGGTCATTATTGTTGGGTTTTGGTGCTGTGGATTTAAGATTGCTAAGATCCTATATCAATAAATTTAAAGGATACCTCTGTAAACATGAAATTATAATTTCCTCTAACACTTTCATTATAAATGCCTTTAACATAACCTTTCCTTTCTTTTCTTTTTTAAAAATATTTTTTATTGAATTCAGAGAAGAAGAGGGAGAGATAGATAGAAACATCAATAATACCAGACTCACTGATTAGCTGCCTCCTGCTACCCCCTACTGGGGATTGAGCCTGCAACCCCCACAAGTGCCCTTGACAGGAATGAACCTGGGACCCTTCAGGCTGCAGGCAGACACTCTATCCACTGAGTCAAACCAGCTAGGGCTCTTCCTCCCCCCCAATCCCCCACTCCTTTCCTTACTTCCATTACCATTGAGACTATTATTTTATGCTAGAAGAGGTCCGGTGCATAAAATTTGTGCACAAGGGTGGGAGGGGGATCGTCTCTCAGCCCAGCTTGGATACTCTCCAATCTGGCACCCCTCGAGGGATGTCTGACTGCCCATTTAGGCCCTGATCCCACTTTCAGTTGGGCATCCTTCTCATAATCCAGGACTGCTGGCTCCCAACCCCTTCCTGATTGCCCCTAACTGCTTCTGCCTCCCAGCCTGATCACCCCCTAACCAGTCCCCTGCCATCCTGATCAATGCCTAACTGCTCCCCGGCCAGCCTGATTGTCCTTATCTGCCATCCCCTGCCAGCCTGGTCACCCCTAACTGTTCTTCCCTACGGGCCTGGTTCCCAACTGCCCTCCCCTGCTGTCTCGGTCAACCCTAACTGCTCTCCCTTTCCAGCCTGGTCGGCCCTAACTGCCCTCCCCTGCTGACCCGATTGTCCCCAACTGCCTTCCCCTGCAGGCCTGTTCGCCCCTAACTGTCCTCCCCTGCAGGCCTGGTTGCCCCTACCTGCCCTCCCCTGCCATCCTGATAACCCTAACTGTTCTCCCCTGCTGGCCTGGTTGGCCCCAACTGCCCTCCCCTGCAGGCCTGGTTTGCCCCCCCACCCCACCCCACTGCCCTCCTTTGTAGGCCTGGTCACCCTCAACTGCTCTCCTCTGCCAACCTGGTCCCCCTTAACGCCCTCCTCTGTAGGCCTGGTTGCCCCCAACTGCCCTCTCCTGCAGGCATGATAGGCCCCAACTACCTTCCTTTGCAGGCCTGTTCCCTCCCAACTGCCCTCTCCTGCTGGCCTGATCACCCACAACTGCCCTCCCTTGCCGGCCATCTTTGATCACATGGGGCGGCCATCTTGTGTGTTGGAGTGGTGGTCTATTTGCTTATTACCCTTTTATTAAATAGGATAGCTCTCCACTTTTGCATTCAGCTTAGTTTCTGTCAGTCAAAACACAGTTTTTGTTTCTTTAGCAAGTAAACAAAATGCAAACCCGAATGTTGATAGAATACATGAAGTGATAATGAAACATTCCCCAGGGTTTTATTTAAAAAGTATTTCCCAATTTTTAAATTTATTTTTTAAATTTCATCTAAAGAAACAAACTTTGATTGAATTAATAAGAAAAGGCCCTGCTATTATTTCCATAGATCTCAAGATTTAGATCTTAGAACATTAACTTTTGCTGAATTTGTTTTAAACAATAGGGGCAAGCATTTGGCTTGTGGGGTTCAGTAGGCTAAATAGGGGACTAAAGGCAGGCAGGAGCACCAGGTGATCTCTCACATTCCTTTCCAGCTCAGTAATTTCATCCACTGAAATACATTTATTTCATATCAGTCAAACACCAACTTTTCTAAATTTGGAAGAAAGAGAAATATTGAAAGGTCATCTAATTTACGAGGCTTTCGGTCAAAGACCTGTTGTTTGGTTACCTTTCCTGACTTCACTTTGTCAGGGTTTTTCATGAACGCATAGCACATTGTTCTGCATTACATCATAGACTTCCTCTGTCTTTTCAAGGTACCTGTCCCTAGTGCCAGGTAGACTCATTACTCATACAAATCTAGGTTATATTTTTTCTAGGAAAATTAATTACTTTATCCTGGCTGCATATGGTTAGCTTGTCAGCAGGAAAGCTTTAACATATTTTGGGCTGTATCATATAGCCATTTAAGCAGTCTTTTTTTTCTCTTTGTGCACAAAGTAGTACACTAATATAGGTTAATATTAATGTATTTTGTAATACCAATGGTTTGCATGGGATATTGAGGAATTCCTTCTCATGCTTATTGCAAAGTGCTAAATATTTAAATTTTTATGAGTAAGAGCACAGACTGAAAGCAGATGCTGTGGACTCAGTGTCCACTTTGGAAGACCATAAGTATATGTACTCATGTGAATTTTCTTTTGCACATCTTGTTATTGTAAAGGATATACTAAATGTAGTAAAGTATTATGTACAATTGCTCCAATCTTACCTAATAATATAGAAACATGTAAATTGACTGTATCTCCACTACGCCCAGAGCCAATCAGAGTGAGTAGGCAAATTAACTCAACAAAGATGGTAGTTAATTTGCTAATATACCTGGGTCCCGGGAACCTCCTTGGCACCTAGGTCACTCCAAACCTCCCATCGGGCGGAGGTTTTAGGCTTAGGAAAGGGCCAAACCTGCAATCAGAGGGGCCAGCGGTGGGGAACCTCTTCCTAAGCCTAAAGCCTGGGGCTGAGGCTTTAGGCTTGGGAAGGGATTAAGCCTGTAATTGGAGATGAGGGGTGATAGGGACCCCTTCCCAAACTTAAAGCCTGGGGTGGAGGCTGTAGGCTTGGGAAGGGGCTGAGACTGCGATCTGATCGGAGGTGCCTGGGGGAAACCCCTTCCCAAGCTTAAAGCCTGGGGTGGAGGCTTTAGGTTGGGAAGGGGCCGAGCCTGCAATTTGAGGGAAGGGAATAAAATCAATGGAAACATATCCTTGGGTGAGGATAAAAATGAAAATAAAGAAAGAAATGTCATATCCTATGAAAGACATCTTGAAAATGCTTAAAGAAAGTTGTCATTTTTTCATGGTGAAGGATCTGGACTCTATGTTAATGAAAATGCCTTGGTGGCTGTGGTGGCTGGCAGTGGCTGCAGTAGCGGGGTGATGGGGCTGGTGCCTTCCCCTGATCAACCTGGTCACCTCCCGCAAAGGGAGGCCAGACTGTGGCTTTAGGTCCACTCCCACTGAGGAGCGGGACTAAGCCATCAGTAGGACATCCCCTGAGGGTTCCCAGTATGTGAGAGGGGTCAGGCTGGGCTGAGGGACCCCTCCCCAGTGCACAAATTTTCTGCACTGGGCCCCTATTATAATATGAATATGTACCATTTACAATCTTTATGTAAAAATAAAAATTTCAAGGAAGTAAATATATTTGAGAGCATTTTAAGACATGAAATGACTTTATGAGAAATAATAATTGTTTAAGTCTACTTTGTGTGTTAGGCAGTCAATATCCAAACATTATGCTAATAGGACTTCTAAAATTGTTTTTCTAAAATTTTATATGACTTAAGTTTATTCTATAAAACCATGATTGGTAATGTTTCTTTTTACTTTAAAAATGCTTTTTTTTTTGAGCTTACTGTTTTATACTCTCTTCTAGGGAAAAATATTATTTTCTCTAGACGGGAATTTGAAGACATTCTTTGAAGTAAAAAAAATTTAAGACATTCCTTTATAAATACTTTGTAGAAGGGACTTATTATTATTATTTACTATATTAGTTGAATTCTTGGAACCCTGCCTATATACATATAAACAAATAATTCGCATGCCAATTGCCTGGGGAAAGAACTGTTATAAATTAGACATTTATATTATTTAATATAAAACTTTTCATTCATTGTAAGGATTTGGTCCACTTGAAGTATATTTGCACTAGTATCTACTGAGAGCTACCTATTTAATTGCTCAGTTTTTTTTTTTTAGATGAGTGTGCTGGATTATGTTATATCATTAAAGTAATGCTTGTATTATCTTATTGGATCTAATAAGTTTAGGCCTTTATGGCATATCGTATTTTAAATAACCATCACTTATACATTACTAGTAGCCCTGCTCAGGAATCTGCACCAGTAGCTCTCTGCAGGGCCTGGCTGCTCCGCCCCCCTGCCCAGAGGCTCTGCTCTGCCCAGAGGCCCATATGCAGCCGGGTGCGAATGCTTGCCTCATCACCATAGCGACGAGGCAAGGATTCCACCAGGCTGCTCACACTGCCCGCTCTCAGCGGCTGCCCTCGGAATGGGGAACTCTGGCAAGGCTTAGAGGACTAGGTGCCTCTATCTTGTGGCTCTGGGCGCTGCCATCTTTGTGATGGAGTGATGGTTAATTTGCATATTACCCTTTTATTAGATAGGATTAGCAGATAGCTTTCAGTCTCCTTAACAGACATCCTGTGCACCTCATGAGGCATAGTTTTTTAACCTTTCCTTTGGATCTGTGACTGGCTAACCTAGTCCCTGTTTAAACTCTGTCAGATTTGGTCATTACTTTTTTCCTGACCTCAAACTGCTCTTAATGTTTATGATAGTTGTTGAAGTTCAAGAGTTTTACTATCACTATCCCATCAATCTGTTATAATTGAATCTGAAACTCCTAATACATTTGGCCAACGAATTCATGTATAGATTAAATGTCTTAAGCCTTTAGGTAAGTGGCTCTTCCCTTCACGTGTTGTTAGAACATGGGGCGTAGTTTAAGGCAGGAACTTGCTATAACCCTCTTGCCCTTTGTGCATTTTTTGTTTGTTTGTTTCTGTGACACTTTCAAACCCCTGCGTTTCTAACATAGCAGCCCTGAGGCCCAGGCAGATTGTTGCTGTGCACTGCTTCTGTCTCCTGTTGGACCCAATGTTTCCTAACCCTAACACTGCTCATTTAGGCTATGTCAGGAGTCATTCTACTTTCCTGTGTTGCTGAAGAAAACCATTTTATTACAAATTGGGACCTATTTACTCTCCCTGTCTAACAAGTATTGTTTGTCAGTAGTGCTTCTGAGGTTAGCAATTGCTATTTGAAAAAACAACAACACACAAACAAAACCTTCTTTTACACCTTTCTGAATATGTTTTAAACACGACCCAGCATGTTTCAATTTTGAACAAAAAATGAATGATATGAATTCTTTGTAATTTGTTGCCTCTATATTCTTATTTCATTTTTTATTAATCCTCACCTGAGGATATTTTATCCATTGACTTTTATTTTTTATTTTATTTATTTTTTTAATACATTTTATTGATTTTTTACAGAGAGTAAGGGAGAGGGATAGTGAGTTAGAAACATCAATCAGTTGTCTCTTGCACACCCCTTACCGGGGATGTGCCTGCAACCAAGGTACATGCCCCTGACTGGAATTGAACCTGGGACTCGTCAGTCCCCAGGCCAATGCTCTGTACACCAAGCCAAACTGGTTAGAGCTCCATTAGAGAGAGTGGAAGGGAGAGGGAGAGATAGAGAGCGCTCGAAATATTGATGTAAGAGAGACACATAAATGGGTTGCTTTTTCCACTCATCCCAATGAGGGCCAGGATTGAGCTTGCAACCAAAGTATTTGCTCCTGACTGGAATAGAACCTGAGACCCTTCAGTCTGTGGGCCGACGCTCCAACCACTGAACCAAATCAGCTAGGGCTATTTCCTCTTTTTAAAATTTAGTTGTAAAAAATGATATATATGCACGTTATTGCTTACTTAAGCTTTATCATTTAATTAAAGCTTTCTTTTCATTGAACATCTAAATGTGTGTTGTGTCTTTTTTTTTTGAGGGACAATTCTGAATTCGTATGAAAAACAAACAGGGCTTTTCTCTTTTCATGCTATCAGTTTTAGGGGACATATTGCTTCTTCTGTACTGTCATACCAATATATCATCCTAGATTACTTGCACTCTTACAGTACTAAAGTATACCATGCATTTTAAAGGAAATCTGCTATTTTCTTTTCAATCAGATGAGCAATGTGAAGAGACTGCGGCCGAGGCTGAGTGCTATTCTCTTTAAGCTTCAGTTTGAAGAGCAGGTGAATAACATCAAACCTGACATCATGGCTGTCAGCACTGCCTGCGAAGAGATAAAGAAGAGCAAAAGCTTTAGCAAGTTGCTGGAACTTGTATTGCTAATGGGAAACTACATGAATGCTGGCTCCCGGAATGCTCAAACCTTCGGATTTAACCTTAGCTCTCTCTGTAAAGTGAGTTTTGTTTTGTTTTCCTTCTTTTTAAGCACATATTTGCCTGCACACTTAATCATAGGATGTCAGCCCTGATTACATTATTTAAATATTTTTGTTTTGGTGTGCTCATTATCAAGAACTTGAACTGAACCATGAACCGAAACCCAGAGTGAACTAAGCTAATTTACTCAACCTCTGAACTAAATCCAAATATTAATTTTCTGTGATCTACAAATCCAACGGAAGGATTTTTGTTTAATAACAAAATTATGTTGTAAACCTATGCTTTTCAAAGTAATGAAATGGAACATCACAATATTATTTAAACCTAGTAGTTATTTAATTCAGTTACCTCTATATATGATGGTATATATGTTGAAACTTGCTTAGGATTTCCACTAAAATTTTCACCTTTAACTATTTAAATATTTCTTTGCATTTATGTTTTTGCAAGCAGACTAAATGGAGAGAAAAGTGAGATTATTTTATATAAGGAGGAAATTATTATTCTCTAAAGGGGAATAAACAACTCAGATTTTGAAATGTTTCTATCCAAATATAATTTTAGAGGATATGGAAATTAAGTAAGTTTTTTCTTTTTTTCTGGATTCAATGTTTTATGTAGCAGAGCTCTTTCCTAAATAATGGGCCACAGTAATAGTGCTTTATTGATCTGCTTATAACAAATTCTTTTCAGTTACACATCACAAGAAAAGCTTTCTCTTGTTCTTGACCTGGTAACATCTACCCTCCCTGACTAAGGAATTTGATTATTGCTTTTGCCAGTTAGGAAGGAAAGGTGAAAAATAAGTTCGGCTTTAGCTACGGGTTTGCTGAATAGTTAATCTCTTGGTACTTTTGTGACTTTTCGTACATGAGTTCCCTGATCTAAATCTCCCATTAGCATCAGCGCCTTGTGAGCCCTTTTCCTCTCCGATCTCCCATCTTTTTATTTCTTTTCCTTGCTTTCTTAGCCTGATGTCTTCTGTTCAGATCTGTAGCATGGATGATGTAATTCATAACACATGTATTGAAGACTGCACATTTATATAGTATCAAGTGCTTGACTTGATCATCTCATTTAGTGTTTGTGATTAATATTTACTTAGCATGTGTGAAAGTTATATTTTTCATATTTAACCCATTAAGTGTGATTAAAAATTTTTAATGGAGCTTATATACAAGAAAATTAAGGCCAAAACCGGTTTGGCTCTGCCAAAACCAGTGTGGCTCAGTGGATAGAGCATTGGTCTGAGGACTAAGAGGTCCCGGGATCGATTCCGGTCAGGGTATTATGTACTTTGGTTGCTGGCACATCCCCGGTGGGGGGGGGGGGGTGCAGAAGACAGCTGATCGATGTTTCTCTCTCATCAATGTTTCTAGCTTTCTATCCCTCTCCCTTCCTTTCTGTAAAAAAATCAATAAAATATATATATATATATATATATATTTTTAAAAAGAGCTATAACTCTGTTATAGTTTAAAAAAAAAAGAAAAGAAAAAAGAAAATTAAGGCAGCAGAGTTGAGAGAGCCTAGCTCTGCTAAGGGCAACCAGATAAATATTCGGAGAGGAATACTAGTAGGAATCTGATTTGGATCTGGAAGAGTTAGTGGACGTTCCCTGAAAGAAAAAAAGCATCCTAAGCAAGAATCAGCAGTTTGTATAAAAGCCTCTATTCTGGCATGTGTGAGTACACAGAGATCCTACACACTTGGAGCCTAAATGGGAGAGGAGTGGAGAAAATGTAAATTTGCCTAGATGGTGAAAAGCCTGAAATGCCACACCTTATGGTGAAGTTTTTATGTAGACTGTTAATGTAAAAAAAAAAAAACCATTGAAACCTATAAAGGATTTTTGTGAGTTTATTTGAGCCAAATTGTTGACATATGCCAGGAAGCAGAACCTCAACAAATTGAGATAATGCTCCAGAGAATGACTGGTTACATTTGTATTTATACATTGCCATTAAAGGAGGGACATAGGTGAGTTATATGAAATTCATTGGTGATAGATTAAGAAGGTGGGATAAAGCAAAGCTGGGAAAACCCCTGTGATTGGATAAAAAGTGAAATGATGGACATATACTTAGATGGGTGCAGGAACAATTAACATGATAATGAAGGAATTTGTGGCATCTGTCCTGGAGCTCACCACATTTGGTTGTGTCCCAGCGGCTCCAGGAAAAGGGAAGTTACAAGTTACCCAGACAGTTCATGGGTATGTTATCATAGATGCAAAAAGACAGATGGGCTCAGTTAAGGTAAAGGTTGACCTTATCATTGAAGATACTGGCCTAGGATGTAATTGCCCACCATAACTGTGTTTAGTTAAAGTTTAATTTCAGACCATCCTTCACGGTTACTTTAGGTCTCTGAGTTTGCAAGCCTGCCATGCAGGCCTCCCCTGAGCTTGTCAGGTCAGTATGTGGTCCCTTTCGTCCACAAGACATTATTTCTGTAAGGCAGTGATGTTATCAGATATCTTGTAGGAAGATAATTTCAATAGCAGTATGAAAAAGTACTGTCAGTGCAGTCATTGTTTGCCAAACGTGTCTATTTAAATTTAAGCCTGATTAGTGTGGGTCAATTGAGTGTTGACCCTTAAACCAAGAGGTTGCTGGTACCATTCAAGTCAGGGCACATGCCCGAGTTGCCAGCTTGAACCTCAGCAGAAGGCAGTCATTCCATGCTCCTCTCATCAATGTTTCTATTTTTCTACCCCTTTCCCTTCTCTCTCTAAAATCATTAAATTTAAATTAATTAAAATTCAAATAAAATTAAAAATTTAATTCTCGGTCACACTTGCCATGCTTCAGGTGAATCCATACATGCTGGCGGCTAAAATACAGCAAATTTCTACCATGGCAGAAAGTTCTACTGGATAGTAGTGGTTCGAGGGTGACTGTGGGAGAGACTAGGTCATTGACAGCATGTGATCTAGGAGCATGTCAGAGACATGTAGCTGAGCAGATAGAGAGGCAGGGCAGTGTGAGATGAAGGAAAAAGGGGACGGTCAAAGATAGCTCCAAAGATACTGATATGTTTGAAGTGGTTGCTCAGAAAAGAATGAGTTGAGGTTGTTTTTGGTGTTTCTTTCCCCTTGTTTACCTCAGTGTCTTAAAGGGCATCTGATTCATGTGCCTTATTCAGTTATATAGTTCAGTACATAATAGTCATTGTGCTTTGAGATGATGGTAGACCCAGCTAAGGTAGTAATAGAGAATTTTTAGGTAGAATGGGATGGGGATGGAGGATTAGTGTACACATTTAAGGAACATCTAGGGAATTGTCAGGGATTGGGGATTATGAACTTGGAGGTTAACGGACAAAGAGGGAAGCTGTGCTGCCAGTTTCCCCTGACCTAACGGACAAAGGGGAAGCAAAGGAAGAAAAAACAGAATACAGAGCAAGGTGGGGGAGAAGTTCACAGCTACAAGAGATTGTTTCATGGTGCTAAGTGTCTGTTTCTCTTTAGACTTTGCATCTCAAAACTACAGCCAACTCACAAAGTTGACCTCAAAAGACAGTTGTCCAGGAGAGTTAAGGTCAGATTAATGAGGTGGAATAGCCTAATACAGTACTTGGCACATAGTAAATATTCAATAAATATTGGTTGAATGAATGACAGCACAGTAGACATAGTTTTGTGTCTTAGTTATTATGTAGTTGAAAATAGACATATCTCATATTGAGATATAGTCATTGATGCCTGGTAATTTTAAAATCATCTACAAATGCAGTGCATGCTGTTACTATTATACTATAGTCATTCTACAAACTGGCTAATCTGTCTCCAGTTAATAGAGTTGACTGTAGTTCTAGGCAGAGAGATGGGATATTTTAATCACCCCTCTTAGGAGACTTCTCTAGTGTAAGAAACAAAATAAATACTAGAACTTAGCGTACACATCAACTTGAAAGCATATATTAAAATTATATCGAATCATGTTTTTTTTTTTAATCAGAAGTAGCAGCTTGATCTTTTGACAATTATGATTGAATTTTCACACTGAGTATAAAGCATTTGGTTTGGTCATAAGTCTCTGCACAAGGAATTCAAAATTTACTTGAAAGTAGAATGACAGGATTATATTTTAATCTGTTAAAACATGCTGGGTAATCCTGTAACATATAATATTCTATATCCAAATTTTTACTTATAAATGTCCTATGTACATTTAGCTCATGTCTGAAAAGTGCATGAAAATTTGTATTAAAGTATTAACTTTGCACAGGTTAGAATAATTACATAAATTTTGAATTCCATATACATTGTATTTTGTTTTGAAATCTATATTATATCTTTGTATACACTTGTAATTGAGATGGCTAACTAAAATAATTCGAGTTTAGAGAGAGAAAAGGTTTTTCTACTTTCACCCCAAAGATTAGATATAGCTATGAAAAATAAATATAAAAGTGAAAAATCAGATATAAGTAAACAATAAACTAGAATCTGTTATTAAAATGTAAATAAAAATTAAAGTAGATGCATGCGTTCAAAGCTTTCTTTTAGTAAAAAGGAAATGCAAACATGGTGATGAAATGTTTCATGATTGAAAGAAAATTAAATAATGGCTTCTCTGATCAGCCAAAGTTGGACTTCATAAGAAATTTTGCATGTGTATTGTTTTAAAGGAAAAATTGTGGTGTTGAGCTGTGTTCTTACAAATCATATGATAAGTGAAAAAAATCCATTACAACTATTTTCCTAATCTCTCTCCCCCTTCCTAATCCTCTACAAATATGTAGTAAGGGCCTGTTAGGGCTTGACACTCCAGAGAACCCTCATAGTAAATGACATACAAATGTGGTCTTTAATTCCAGTAATGCTACTTTTAGTTAAGTAAAATGGAATAAGTACCTTGCTTTCTGATGACACGGCTTTTCAAATGGATTTACCCTTAGACTTGTATTTTAGGACAATGAATGGACTACTTGTCAATCATGAAATTCCTCTAAAGATATGACTGGACCTTATATAAAAACTGGATAATAGATAAAATGAGGTTACATTCTTTTTTTTTTTTTAAGGAGCTTTATTGATTAAATGCAAATATATATTCTTAGAAATTTCATCAACAAATGGTAGTTGCTTGCTTGGTAATCAAGGTGCCTACCTAGAAAAAATTTATATGTGGTTTGTGTTGAAGTTTGTTCTCTAAAAAACCTGTTGATAGGGCCCTAACCAGTTTGCTCAGTGGACAGAGCATTGGCCTGCAGAGTGAAGAGTCCCAGGTTTGGTTCAGGTCAAGGGCATATACCTTGGTTTTAGGTACATCCCTTGTAGCAGGATTCATGGTAGCTGATGGATGTTTCTATCTCATCAATGTTTCTAACTCTATCCCCCTCCTTTCCTCTCTGTAAAAAAAT
Organism: Vespertilio murinus; assembly: GCA_963924515.1. Classification (NCBI taxonomy): domain Eukaryota; kingdom Metazoa; phylum Chordata; class Mammalia; order Chiroptera; family Vespertilionidae; genus Vespertilio; species Vespertilio murinus. Next base: position 68,927,000 of record OZ004707.1, read on the forward strand.
CAATAAAATATATTAATAAACAAGAACAAAAAAATCTGTTGGTAGGGCCAAGGTCTTTTTCCACCCAAGTAGATCTAGCTAGAAAAAGGATAAGTTGACCCAACCATCAAAGTTAAACACCATATTAAAGTATATGAGATGTAAATATAAAAATGATGTTATCTATCCACATGCGATAACTATAACGTGTTTAGTAATGTTTACTAATGTGTAATGAGGGGTATGATTTCTGAATAACAAATCATCTCAGAGAATACAACTGAATTATGTAGCTATAAAATGTAACACTTTGTTCTAGGTAATTAGATTAACTTTTTATATTAGAATAGTAGATATAAATTTTAGAAGAGTGTGTACCAACTCTAATAACTAATTTTTATCAGTATTTGTGCTGTTATTTATGGAGAAAATTGCTGAAACAAGTAACCATTGATTCTGCTATAAATTTATCCATAGTATAAATTTAAGAGAATTATGTCCTCTTTGGGAATAGAACATGTGGTAATTTATCTCAGAGAGAACTTATCAAAGGGTGCACAGTTTGGGCTGTAGGGTCGGAGTTAGGTGCTACAAGTGTGGATGTGCAGCATGGAAGATTGATTTAAAAAAATATTTTTATTGATTTTTTACAGAGAGGAAGGGAGAGAGATAGAGAGCTAGAAACGTCGATGAAACATCGGCTAGCCCCCAACGGGGATGTGCCCGCAACCAATGTACATGCCCTTGACAGGAATCGAACCTGGGACCTCCCAGTCCGCAGGCCAACGTTCTATCCACTGAGCCAAACCGGCTTCGGTCGAAGATTGAGTTTTATCTTTTGTTTAATTTTATCTTTTGTTTAATTTTATCAGATTTTACCTGATCTTCTATATATTCCTTTTATAAGTACAAGTCACAATTGAATAACTTCACCAAAATTGGGATGGGGAATTCCCCCCCCCCTCCTTTTTATTTTTAATGCCTCCACCAACTCTAGTGATTTCTTCAAGTTGTGAACAGCTCCTCTTTTTGGACCCTGACTCTGAACCCGGACTACCCTTTAAGAAATACTCATGTATCAGACCCATATCAGATTAGCATGTATTGGTGTACATCCTGGCACTTTTTAGAAAAAGATCCCCAGGTGATTATAATGCACAACTGAATAAGAATCACTTCATGTGTCTTCTGCCCTACTTCCTTTCCTCAGCCTACAAGATCCTTGGTTGGTTGTCTGGAACCAACCAACTAACATAAACAAGCAAAACCTGACCAACACAAAAATAAAACAAAATAGAAACAACTCTGCTTCTTCACTTTAGGATGAGTGGTGAAAATATTTCCAAAAACTGCTGCTTCTCTTTATTGCCAAGCTAAGTACTATCCTGGGCCAGGCGGAGTGAAAGGAATAGGAATTTCAGGCACACAGTGGAACTGGAATAAGTTGATGGCCAGTGTCCTGAGTTACTTTGCTGGGTTCTGCCTTGTACAGGTATAGTTTTATCAAAGGATGCACAGTCCTGGGGTTGTGGGACAAATACAGGAGACAAATACATTTACCTGTTACAGGTAGTTTGTATTTTGCCTACCTATACAGTCACGCAGGTTAATATTGTGAATGATTTTTTTGGTGAAATTTTGATTCTTGTATGTCACCTTTTCCTTTATGAAATTAGTTTCAAGAAAGTTCTCTGCCATACAAATCCATTGTTCCATCTGCAGTCATTGTTTTAAAAAACTTGTGAAAATTTTTTATTTCTTATCACTTTGGCAAAATCATACTAGTAAATTTTGGCACTTTTTGAAAGTAAAGCGGGTTTTGGCCAAAGACTTGCAGATAACAAATGCCATTCTTATTTTACATTCAGCAAATTGAATCAATGAAATACTGACTTGCAAAGAAATGTAAAACTATTTATAACTCTTAAACCCTTTGACTCATTCATTAACACATTTAATGTATAGCATTTTCCAAGAAACATTTAATTGGCTTTACTAACTAGTGTTTTAAAAAACAAACAAAAATATATACATATATATTAGAGGACCTGTGCACAAAATTTATGCATGGGGAGGGGGTTGGGATCAAGCCTAAACTGGCAGTAGGACCTCCCTCTCACAATTCGAGACCGCTAGCTTCTAACTGCTCACCTATGTGCTTGCCTGCCTGATTGCCTCTAACTACCCCCCTTCTGACCTGGTCATTCCTGATTGCCTCTCCCCACTGGCCTGCTGGCCCCCAACTGCCCCCTTCCATCTTGGTCACCCCCAACTGCCCTCCCCCTCTCGCTGACCTGGTTGCCCCCAACTTCCCCCCATTGCTGACCTGGTCACCTCTCACAGCCATAGAACTCCCTGGTCACCCCCGTCTGCCCCCTCACTGGCCTGATCACCCCTCATTCCCCTAATCTGCCTGCCTGGTCACCCCTCACTGCCCTCCTGCCAGCCTGGTCACTCCATGAAGCCTGCTTTTTCAGTCATTTGGTCATCTCTCTCTAACCCCCCTGCCTGCCTTGTTGCCCCACTCAGCCTACTTGTTCAGTCATTTGGTCTTCCCCTACTGGCCTGGTCATAGGAAGCCATCTTGTGAGGGTGTGATAGTCAATTTGCATATTAGTTCTTTATTATATAGTTCCCAGAGAGGAAGGGAGAGAGGGAGAAAGACAGAGAAATATCAGTGATAAGAGAGACTAAATTAGTCGGCTTCCTCTTGTATGCCCCCCATTGGGGATGGAGCCTGCAACCTGGTCATGCGTTTTAACCTGAATCAAATCATGACTTCCTGGTTCATAGGTCGATGCTCAACCACTTAGCCATCACCATCAGGCCTAACTAGTGTTTTTGGTAAATTTTATTCACATTGCCTCTGTTTGGTTTTTCAATTGCTATTAAGCATTATAAATTAGAATTATTTTTTTAGTGGAATTACAAAAGACAGAGTGGCTTTGCTTACAGTCAGTAAAGCCACTTGTGTGTTATAGCTCTTGGCTCTTGTGACAAACATTGCTAATCTGTTACACTTCCTTTCTCCCAAACACACAGTCATAGAACTCCCCTTAGCACCTCACTTACCAAAAGCTCTACTTTTCACCACTGATTTTTGTATTTTACAAATGAAAAGTTATTTGATAAATTCTACACCTGTTTATATAAACTTTCAACAAACTGGAAATAGAGGTGAAGTTTCTCAGGTTGATGAAGAATATCTACAAAAATCTACAGCTAGCATCATATTTAATAGGAAAGAACAGTGTCTTCCTCCTAAGATAAGGAACAAGGGAAGGGTCTCTCCTCTCACCATTCCTGATCAACATTTTACTGGAAATACTAACTAATTCAATAAGACTAGAAAATAAAAAATACATAGACTTAAGAAGAAATAAATAAAACTACCTTTGTTCATAGGATAAATAATTGCTTATGTACCACCACCACCCCTACACACACACACACACACACACACACACACACACACACACAAGAGAACTATGTTCTGGAACTAAAGAGCAGTTATAATAAAGTTTTAGGATATGAAGTTGATATAAAAAGTTAGTTGCTTTCCTAATACTAGCAGTGAACAATTTGGATTTGAAATTAAATATCTTTATATTAGCACAAAAAATTAATACTTAAGTTTTAATATAATCAAGTATGTTACGAGATCTGTATAAGAAAAACGACAAAACTTTTATGAAAAGAATCAAAATAGATTTAGTATAAATATATATGCATATTGTCTCATAGTAAGTGCCACATAAAAGACCTGCTGCTGTCATCCTCAACATTAATACTATTCACAAGCTAGGGACTTATAGGAAGTGCATGGGGCCATCTCAGATGCTCACAGTTTTGTCATCTTTTCTAGTGGTTGGCCAGCAATGTCTACAACATCTAAAATAGTGCTTTTGTATACATACTTAGATTAAGGGAACATAATGGGAAGAGAATTGCTAATTTAACAATATTCTTAAAATATGTTTTATTATTAAAGAGAAAAGGGTTAAAGTCTTTGGATTATGAAAATCAGCAAGAATATACTAAGGCTTATTTTAAGAATTTTTTTATTGTGACTACACAATAGAATATTCTTTAAATGTCATCCAAATTTGTGCTGAATACCTTAGAAATATTCCCAAACCTTGCATTATAGCAACAAAGAACTTGTACTCCAGACTGACAACTAGGCCATGATTTATTACAGAATCTGCTTTTAACATTATTTTGTCTGGAATGAACAGAGCAGTTGAAGAAAGTCCATCCATCTCTTTGTTTATTTGACATCTGTGCCACATTAAATGTACCTTAAAGAAACAATATATAAATAAGAAATTCTACTTAACAGCGATGATTACTCATCAGGAAGATAAATCTCTTGACAATAGTTGACAATAATACACAAGCAATCCTGTCAAGCAATGTCTGTTAAATTTAAATGAATCATATTTTTAAACAAAAATGAATTTTCAAAGCAAATATTGTAGTTTCAGTTTCTTTCCAAACTTAGCGTTACAGAATGTGTTCATGTTGTTCTTTCTCTTCAGCAAAATTGTCACTATCTCCCAAGCTTTCCCCTTCTAGCTTACTCACTGATTATGTTTGATATAAGAAATTAGTAGAAATAGAATGTGCCCTCTGTACTGTTAATATTTATCAAGAAAGTGAAAAAAAATGAGCAGTAAATAGATAAAGATTTTGACAAATACATTTTGTTATGCTTTCACGCTATTAGAAGGAGTCTTTTACTTTTTATTTTAATTATTTGGGGAAGGAGGGAGGGATTAGAGTATTTGTGGATGTTGGGATCTCTCTTCCTTTTTTTAAAAAAATATATTTTGATTTTTTACAGAGAGGAAGTGAGAGGGATAGAGAGTTAGAAACATCGATAAGAGAGAATCATTGATCAGCTGCTTCTGGAACATCCCCTACTGGGGATGTACCTGCAACCAAGGTACATGCCCTTGACTGGAATTGAACCTGGGACCTTTCATTCCACAGGCTGACGCTCTATCCACTGAGCCAAACCAGTTTTGGGGGATCTCTCTTTCTTTTAAAAGGCATTAGTAGTGGATTAATGTGGATATCAGTTTTTAAAATCCCAGGAGCTGTTCTTTATTTTCTTTTCATGTAAGTGTTGTTGGCATACAATATTATATTACTTTTAGGTGTACAATATAGTGATTCAACATTGGTTTGTGTATTGTATAGGTCATTGTAACATTTGAACATATTACATGGGTAATGTGAAAATCAGGCTGTCTAGAAGGGTAGCTGTATGTTTTCAGGAGTCTGTTAGTTTTTGCCTTAATAAATAGTGGTGTGTGTTAATATTTATGGTTTTACAGAATCATTCTCATTCTTTTATTGTGTAGTACCTTATACAATAGACATATTATCTTCTTCTGAGAGTAACACAGTATTTAATGATGGTAGAATTTGTACAAATAGCAAATATGGGGATACACACACACACACACACACACACACACACACACACACACACACTAAAGGCCTGTTGCTCGAAGATTCGTGCATTAGGCCTTCCTTCCACTGGTTGCTGGCACTGATTTTCCTCTAGCACCTAGCTTCCAGGCCTTGGCTCTGGCCACCGCCTTCTGTCTTCGCTCCAGCCTGAGCATTGCTCCTGTAGCTCCCCCCGGACCTCCCTCCCCCTTCATAGCAGGCACCCTGCCCTGCCAGGCTGCTCTGTGCCTGTATGTGAGCTGCCATGAGTGGGTGAGGGCTGGGGCCACTGCTGTATTTTCTGGGTTAATTTGCATACTCACTCCTGATTGGTTGGTGGGTTTCACAAAGTTATGGTCAATTTGCATTTCCTCTTTTATTAGTGTAGCTATTCACACATGCATATTTTAAAGTGGGAAATTGGTGGAAAAGAATAAGTAAATAGGGCTGTTCTCAGGTAGGCCAAGAATTTCCAGCTCTAAATTAAAATCTGGTATGGAAAGAGGAATGTATTTCCTCTCTCATATGTCTATTTGCTCTGAAGGATTACTCAGTCTTAAGGAACACCACCAGATTACCTGTTTGTCCTGTGTGCACACCCAGTACTCATCCCAATGACTACATAGACCCAAGCTAACTCCCTATTTATTGTTTAGATTTTAACTTAACCTCATCTCCTTGCTGATTAGGATGGGTCCATCCTGGTCTTCAAGCCTCTTCTTCCTTTCATTCTGTATGCTTCTTTGAGTTTATTTTATCAAAGTTTTAGCTTTAGCGGCTAACAGCTCATAAACTGGTGCTCTTAGGCCAATTCACTCACCTTAAGTTCCAACCCCCTGAAGGATTCCCAACAGTTTGTCACCTCCAAGGGGGTAAAAATGTTTTCTCATTGAGTAAAAATGTCTTACTGTTGTTATATGTAAAGCACAGATGTACATACAGTACATAAACAAATGTACAATATACCTGTGGTCTTAAAATTTCATAACGATTAGGGGGAAAAAATGCTTTAAAAAGTACCTTAGCTGGTAGTAATGAAAAAAGGTTGAGGACCACTGTTCTACACCTACCCTTTTTGGACAGTCCGAGTTTGATGTTACTTAAAACCTTCAAACTCAATTTGTTCATAACTGAAATGATTTTTTTCACTACCCAACCCACCCTAGTCAGTTCTTATTCTTTTTGTCTTCTCTAATTAATGGCATTGCCTGAGTTTCCATGTCCATGCTCTCATTACTCTATTTCCAAAGCATTCCCTCAGCTTAGGCTGTCGTCTTTCCCTGTCTGGATTTTTTCTACAGCTCTTTAAATTACTCTTCTTGCTTCTGTTATTACCATTTTCTCTAATCTTTTATCCATGCTACCCTAAGGGAATTTTCTAAAATGTACATCTGGTCATCTCTCATCTGTTTAAAAACACCAGATTCTTAGGGCTCAAAATTCTATTTCCATTGCATGACCTACCTTTCCTTTTATTTCCTATCTTTTCAGATTCATAGTTTTTTTTAAAAAAATTAATTTTTATTGATTATGGTATCACATAATTGTCCTCATACCCCCATTCCCATCCCAAACCCCTCCCTACATATGCCCCCACCCCCCTGTTGTCCATGGCCACTGGCTAGGCCCATGTGCATGCACACAAGTCCTTTGGTTGATCTCTTCCCTTTACCCCACTCTCCCCTACTTTCCCTCTGAGGTTTGAGAGTCTGATCACTGCTTCTCTTTCTCTGGGTCTATTTTTGTTCACCAGTCTATGTTGTTCATTATTTCCTCTAGATTCATAGTTTTTACTCTGCTCTCTTGCCTCCCCTAACACACACTTAAAATTTCACAGTTGTATTTTGGAGTCATTCAGGTTCCTCACATGCACCATTTTCTTCCTCAGCTATGTCATTTAGCAAAAGCTGCTCTTTCTGCAATAATACTGAATTTTGGATTTTTTCTTCTCTTTCCTATCCCACACAACTTCCTCTCAACCATGGCTCAATTTAGATGTCATGTCCTCCTAAATGTCCTTTGTGATCAGTTTTACTGTACTATTTGTCATTCCAAGGTAAATACGTACTTTCTGTTTCTTTGTTTTCACTAAACAGCCTGTGGAGAAATTACTGTCCTTTGCTGTATTTCTGGCTCCTGCATTATCCAACAGACATTTTATCAGCGTACGCCAACAGAGAACATACTCAAATGTGGGGGTAGTTTTAGGTACCACTATTGTAATGACTTTCTTAGGAATTTACCATATATTTTCCTCCATAAAATGTCACATACTAGATTGGATTATACTTATTCCTTCTTTTCAATTAATCTTATTGACTTTAATCAAACAACAATATGTTAAGAGTAGCTTTTCAAGTATTTAAATATTTGCTTTTCAAAAATAGAATTAACTAATTTTACAAGTCATTCATTCTTATCTCCAGAATTCTATATTAACATTATTTTAATAGACACGTTTTCAAAAAATATGTTTAACCCTTCTTTTTTTCTCTCTCTCATCCTATTTAGCTAAAAGACACAAAATCAGCAGATCAGAAAACAACACTGCTTCATTTTCTGGTGGAAATATGTGAAGAAAAGTACCCTGATATCCTTAATTTTGTGGAGGATTTGCAACATTTGGACAAAGCTAGTAAAGGTTTGTGCTTTATAGAAAACATTTCACTGCTCTGGGTCTTCAGTTTTTAAAGTCAGAAGATAATGCCTTTTATTCAAGCATGCTTGCTACTTTGTCACAGTATTTTCATGATGAATATGTCACTTTAAAAATAGTAGATACAGAACATTTGTTTTCTGATTGGTCATTACTGGTGTTATGATTTAATTTGATTAGATAATGAGGCCCGATGTTAAATGCCTGGCAGCCTCACCTCTGCTGCTGTGCCTGCCCCACTGGTAGCCACTGTCACACTCCATGACTCAATGTCATTCACAAGCACTTGATACTGTGATGTGTCTGAGCAGAGAGCTAGTAATCAGTGTGCCCCCTTGCCCGAATCCTACTTCTATCTCCACCCATCTTGCAGGGGGAGCCTGCTTTCTCTATCCTGGTAGACAGTGAACTTCCAGAGATTTGGTTTACTCCTTCCTAATGCTAACTAACATTTGTAACTTGTTTCTGGCCCCTGTTCTGGTTTAGATCAGGGTATAAGGAACATAAGAAGGATAGGACAATTTTTAATATTTAGATATAAATGATCAAATGAAATTTTTTGACCACCTGAAGAATCCAGTTTTTATTTATATATTATATTGATACTGTGGGGGTTGGTAGAAAACACTAATTGTTTTCCAACAGCCAACTTATGAATACTCATTTTTATTAATATGCTAGAGGCCCAGTGTTTGAAAATTCATGCACTGGATGGGGGGGGGGGGGTCCCTCAGCCTGGCCTGCTCCCTCTCACAGTCTGGGAGCCCTCGGGGGTGGTAGGCAAGCTGGTGATCAGGGGAAGGCAACGCCCCCATCACGCCTCTGCTAACAGCACAAGCCTCAGGAGGCCCTGGGCGGCTGGGGGGCTGAGGGGACTGGGGGACTCCCGAGGCAGGTGAGCACAAGGCAACTGTGGGGATGAGGGGACTGGATGCCACCAGATTGTGGCTGTGGGCATTGCCATCTTTGATGGCATGGCATTCAATTAACACATTCCCTTCTTATTGGCTGTAGGTGCCGCCATCTTTGAGGGTGGGACAGTCAATTAACATATTCCCCCCTTATTGGCTGCAGGTGCTGCCATCTTTGTGACAGTATGAGGGTCCATTAGCATATTCCCTCTTTATTAAATAGTATACAAATGTATGGCTACCCATTTTGGGAACAACCTCCATGAAATGGTGGACTATATGTATTATTTGTGTTAACACTGGTCATCAGTAATGTCTTAGTATTTTGTAATCTGTTTATTTTCTTCTTAAAATTCAAATCTGTCAACTTAAGAATACTTTATCTTTTCTGTATTATTTATTGTGAATACTCTTTCTTAAATAAATAAAAAAACATCACTTTTATCATTCCCTACCTTCTTTTAATATTTTTCCTCCTATAAAATAGGTATCGTGGCTAAAAGGCATATGATTAGATGAGATGTTCTTTGGCACTTATTCCTGAAATGTATGTTTCTTTGAGTGTACATCTCAAACAACTTGGGGTAGGGGAATGTTATGGTGCTGAAAATATTGGTCTGGATTTTTTAAAAATATATTTTTATTGATGTCAGAGAGAAAAGAGAGGGAGTAAAAGATAAAGACACCATTGATGAGAAAGAATCATTGATTGGTGGCCTCCTGCACACCCCACACTGAGGACTGAGCCTGCAACCTGGGTGTGTGCCCTTGAACGGAATCAAACCTGGAACCCTTCAGTCCGCAGGCTCAGTCTCTATCCACTGAGCCAAACCTACGAGGGCTGATCTGGGTTTTTAAGACTAAAACTAAACTTTTAACTTTATTTTTCACTCCTGCCTCACACTGCTCTAATGATGTTAAATTACTTACTTTGCTCTTACTTTACCTTAAAATGTCCTTGGGGGTGGGGGGTGGGGGGAGAAATTATGGATGTGTGTGTATATGTGTATGTGAACTTTAAAAATGAAAATAATTCAAACTATTTCCTTATATGAAATAATGTGAGAAAGGGACAACGAGCATAGAATAAAAAGCATTAAAAATAGCTCTGTGATACTTAAAATAGTTTTTTTAAATGATTGGCTTTTTAACAGGGAAGGCAAGATTTCTGATATTTTGGAATACAATTTGAATTAGTGGCTTGAAAATGGGTGTTTTTTATGAATATTAAACTTGATAAGTAACAGAGTGGTAGAGAAAAAAGTGGTGCAAAGTGCCTTGAAATATAGAGGAAGTTTTGTGTGTGTGTTTCTAGTGAAAGGTAGTTAAGTAGTTAATAGCTTATGTTAACATTAGGTTATTTAGCAAGAATTAAAGCAGTGCAAACATTTTCTGCCTGATTGTAGTTTCTATTTACGATCACTTCACTATCTTTTCTACTAGTTCTGAAGCTGCGCAGTAAGTCTGAACACACTTCTCTTTCAGATCCATTTCTCATCATGGAATTTATTTCCTAGCAGTTTTGCTTGTAAATTAAGTTTTTGAAATATCATTTATCTGTCATGACTCATTTGATTGTACTTCAAATTCTGTATGAATATCACGATGTTTTGCTTTTCAAAAATATTTAACTTTCATAAGGGCTTGCAGAGTTGTAACTTGGTAATTAGATTTTTCTGTTTGTTTTCTTTCCTGGTGTTTCTATGGGGCAGTGAGGGCCTGAAGGGGTTTAGTTTCCATCTGGTTAGCAGAGGAACACATATGTGGATGGGTCAGCAGATACCGTTAATGTGTTTCACAGGGAGCAGCCAACTTCATATTTGAAATAAAATAGCCATTACTAAGGTAATTTATACTGTAGGTGATTGTTGAGTATAAGTTCTTCATATGCTTATACTACCCTATTAATGAAGGAGATTTTAGAGGAATAACAGTGATGTTTTGGATGAAATAAGTCCGTTTGCTTTGGAGAATTCCAATGCTCTTATATATCATTATTTAAAAGTTTTCAGATTTGAAATCTCCTCCGTGAGCTATCACATGAATTAAATAGTACCTTTGTTTTTGAGATATAACAAATCTTAGCCATTAGGTACTCCTGGATCAGCAGGGGGAACTTTCATTGCAACTAATGAGCTTACCTGTATGACAACTTTTGAAAATCTACTTCATTAGGGCGGCTTCTTTCCTCAGAGATAATAGCTTATGGCTTAGCTGTTGTATTTCAGTGAAAGTAGTTTGGCTCATTATTGTATTTCTCTATACCATTGTGATAGTTCTTTCCTTTTCCGATTTCTTGGGGTTGAATGCATTTTCCTGTGTCTAAACAAGTGGAATTAATAAACTCTGAGCTATGAAGGTTTTATAGATTATTTCACATAATCTCTTTTACTATTAAATTGGAATGGTATTTTGTTAATGAGTAGGAAATAAGACAAAACTGTGGGGTTTCTTGGGGTTTATTAAAACAAAACAAAGGTAAGTTTACAGTGTCACCTTGTTCAGCTCTGTCTTTTTCAGGGTTATCAAAGGTCTAGCATATCCTAGATAGTCAACTCTGAATTCCAGAAAGACCATGCTACTTCACTCTGTAACAATTCACTCATTCATATAACAAACATAGTTGTGTGATGAGTTTGTGCTAAAAACTTTTTTTGCCTTGCTACTGATCCATAGCATACTTTCGGTGTCTTGGTGCAAAGCAGGCTCCCTCACTCATATCTGGTTTCTTCCCAACTGGTTCCACCCTCTTACTCTCAATATCCTTTACCTCACCATCTTCTTCTATGCTACCTTTGAGTGCTGCTGTTATTAGCCTAATGGTGCATTCTTCTCTTTTTCTCTCCCCTGTGGCTTCTCCTCAGGTGACCTCTCTCCTTTCCAGGAGCTTAATTCCATCCTAACATTAATGACACAAATTTACACCTGATACTTCCCTTCTGAACTCCACAGTTGCTTATCTGCAAGCTTACTTGCCATCTCCAGCCACATCTCAATGTGTAAACCAGCCACATCACAATGTGTAATAAAACATGGGTCTTCATTCCTGTACCCTTAACCTCTCCTCCCCATTTAATCATGTGAGAAAATCCTTCTTAGTCCCTTTCCTTCTATTCCCTTTTCTTATTCGCCATGCCTTTGTATAGCCTTTCAGTATCTTAACTGAGAGCTTTGTGGTAGATTTTAAGGTAAATCTATAGCAAGTGGTAGTTGTGACCAAAATGATGTCTAGTTCTCTCCTTCATCAAGTAACAAAGTCAATATCACCTTCTCTCTTGTGCTTTTTTCTTACTGGAGAATTCAGCTAGCTTTTTATGTGTTTCACTTTGTCCTTAAAAATAAATTTATATTTTTTCTAGAAAATCTTAGACCACTATTTAAGAACTTCTACTATATACTAGAGACCATTCCTAGAACTGCTGGGAATATAGTTTCTAGAGAAAAGACAATGTTCACTGTACTATCAGAGTGGATTTAATGATTATCCATTTTTATTGTTATATTTTCTGCTTCCATGTTTTTACCTTTCAGAAGTATTCTTTGATATATATTTTTTTCTTTCCATTTTATAGACTCTCTGCTTTTAAGGCTTTATTTGTTTGCTTTTAGCTAGTAATTTTCTTGGTTTTATCCAAATATTTGTCTACTCAAATACATTTCTTGGTTTTCAATTCCTCATGTCTTTCCAACATTTTATGATAAATGCCTTACTAAATACCAAATGTTTATCTTTTATGCACCTACTGTGAACACTTAGAACAGTTACTTTCCAGGTGGCTGCCACCTGGAAACTGCATAGTGTTTGAAAATTTCAAATTCATCTGCTATAACAAATAGAAGACATTTCAAAGCCTTTCATTAACCTCCTATGCTATTGACTTCCAAAAAAGCCAATTAAGATTTGTCAGTGAATTTGATATAAATATTTTGAATATTCAGTATTATTAACTCAATTGCATTTTATATTTTAAACATATATTGTCAGTGCATTAAAATATTTATTGTGCAACAAATTAACAACATAAATAGCATTGTGTTAGAACCATTATGTCATGAAGGTTATAGGTGAGCTTCATAATTTTGTGAGATAAATAATTCATGTTTCATATACCGTATTTTTCGGACCATAAGACGCACCTTTTCTTCACCAAATAGTGGGAGGAAAAGTGCCTGCGTCTTATGGTCCGAATAGAAGTAGTGCCTGCGTCTTATGGTCCGAGTTGCAGAGCGGCAGCGGGTCCCCCGGGACCTTCCGTGTCCCTGGGGACTGCATATTTGGTGAAGAAAAAGTGCATCTTATGGTCCGAAAAATACGGTAAATTGTAAGATATAAAAGTTTTTGAAAATATACATTAGGATACATTTCTCCCAATATAGTGAAGTAATTTGATGGATACATTATTGAAGTAATTTGGTGGAGGACATTTATATTAATATATATATATATATATATATATATATATATATATATATATATATTTAGAGACAACTTTGTAGGATATTTCTTTAATTGAAGATACACACACACACACTCACACTGAGTGGCCAGATTATTATGATCTCTGAACACAATAATCTGGCCATTCAGTGCACTTCTCTTGAGTACCTCATTTATTTGATATCAAAGATACTATAAATCATGCACCTGATCAGTTTTCCCCTTTGCATTGGCTGATAGAAAGCTCAGGGTAAATAGGTGATTGATCTTCAGCAAAAGTCTAGAATACTTTTGGTACCCATTTGACATACAAATACACTGAGTGGCCAGATTATTATTTGTGTGTGTGTGTGTGTAAAATTCATGCACTGGGATCCTGGTGTACAAAATCCGTGCACTGGCCGGGAGAGGGTCTCCTCAGCCCATGTTGCCCCCTCTCACAGACTGGGAGCCCTCATGGGATGTCCTATTGACGGCTTACGCCCGCTCCCCATGGGGCCTCAGCTATAGTCTAGTCTCCCTCTGAGGGAGGCGACTGGGTTGATCAGGGGAAAGCGCCAGCCCCATCATCCTGCTGCTGCAGCCACTGCCAGTCACCACAGCCACCAACGTGTTTTTATCAACATGTACTACATTCCCTTCACCATGAAAAAATGACAACTTTCTTTAGGCATTTTTAAGATGTGTCTTTCATAGGATATAACATTTCTTTCTTTTTTTTAATCCTTATTTGAGGATATGTTTCCATTGATTTTTAGAGAACTTGGAAGAGTTAGGGAAAGACACAGAGAAACATCAATGTGAGAAGGATACTTTGATTGGTTGCCTCCTGCATGAGCCCTGATCTGGCCCCTGGCCAGGGAGGAGCTTGTAACCTAGGTACATGCCCTTGATCAGAATCAAACTTGGACCCTGCAGTCGGCAGGCTGAAGCTCTATCCACTGAGCCAAACTGGCTAGGGCAGGCTAGGACATTTCTTAGCGCCTCCAGCAGTGGACCTTCGTTTTTTGTTTTTTGTTTTTTACCACGAGTGAGGTGGAAAAGCCCTAGACCACCTTCTTGGGTTCTTATTACCCAAGTTACCAAGAACACTGCAAGTGGCGATGTACAGGAAGCTTAGCCAATGAGTGGTCAGAAAAGGTGTTTACACTCAAACTAGTTTTACTCAGTGGATATATCATCGGCCTGCAGACTGAAGGATCTCTGGTTTGATTCCTGTTAAGGGCATGTACCTTGGTTGGGGGCACATTCCTAGTGGAGAGTGTATAGGAGGCAGCTGATCAATGTTTCTCTCTCATCGATGTTTCTGACAGTCTATCCCTCTCCCCTCTTCTCTGTAAAAAAATCAATAGGTGTTTCCTCTGCAGCCCATATGCAGAAGATCCCCTGTGTTGTGTCTACGCCCCCAAGCCCAGCAATCCCACATTCACTGTGTCTGCCAGGCTGTGGGGCATGGACCCAGACTGTTGGGTGCTAGCACACACACGAGCAGCCATGGGGCCACTTGCACTTGGCACCCCTGGCCACTTGTCCTGGGACCCAACCCACTTGGTGCCCCTGGCTGCTCTTCCTGGGACCCAAGCTGCTTGGTGCCAGTGCCCCTAGGCCATTCCTGGCCAGAGGTGTTCCGGGACCTCGGCCACTCAGGGCCTATTCATGAGCCTACAGGCCTGCAGTGGTCTGGGTCCCAAGGATGTTTCTGGGATCCAGACCACTCAGCGCCCACATATGCAAATTAACCCACCATCATTGTTGGGTTAATTTGCATACTCCTGATTGACTGGTGGGTGTCAGGGAGGTATGGTCACTTTGCATCTATATCTTTTATTAGTGTAGATTTACACATACTATTTTGGGCTGAATTCTATCCCAATACATTGAAGCCCCAACCTTCATAATGTGACTGTACAGTTAGAGGGGGTTAAGGAGTGATTAACCTAAAGCAGGCCTTCTGGGTGGGCCCTAATTCAACCTGACTAGTCACCTTATAAGAAGAGGAAATCTCGATTCACAGAGAGACCTCCAAGATGGACATACACAGAAGACAAACTGTGTGAGGACATAGTGAGAAGGGGGCCATCTGCAAACCAAGGACAGAGGCCTCAGAGCAAACCAAACCTACTGACACCTTACCTTGGACTCTAGAATTTTGAGAAAATAAATTTTGGTTGTTTAACCCACCCAGTTTGTGGTATTTTGTGATGGTAGTCCTAGCAAACTAATATACTAACTTCCCTTGCTTATAGTTCTTTGTCTGAAGAAAAGAGTAGATGTTACTGAATGATTATTTTACTTTATTAGATCAGTTGAAGACACAGTCATAGACCTGCTGTGCTGGATGTTCATTCACTAGTTATCAATTAATATCAAAGGTTCGTGTACAAACTAGAAATTATCAAATGCTTTTAAATAATTACAAGTGTGCCTCAATTCCTTTTTTGAATAGACCTGACACTAATATATGTGTAAGGAAATACTGAGGCATTCTTAACCCTGAAATTAAATGTAAATAATTCATTAATATATTTTATTTAGAATGCATTCATTTATAATGGGATATACTGAGGTTTTTTTCTTTTCTTTTACTTATTATATTCCAGTGTTTAATTTATTTGCTACTTATTCTTGTTTGGCTAATATAACGTTCTTATTTTATTATAAGCAAGTAGTTGATAAAGGCTAGTTACACTGAATCATCTTTTGACATTTTTCTAAAAGAGTATAAATGGAAAAATGATTTGCCTATTTTTTCCCCCCATTATCCTATGGAAAGAGTGTACACATTTGGTGTCTCCTAATGGTGTAGCCCTGGTTTCACAGATAAAAGTAGAGTAACAAGCCATGTCTGTAAAGCTAGTCTATAACTTCTGTGTAGTTAGGCCTCAATGGTCTAACCTGATTATCTGTAATCACGTAATAACTAGACCTAGGAATCATAAAATAGTGTTAATGTTCTTACAAGCCAAATATTAAAAAGGTATAATTATTATAAAAATGTGATCCACACAGTTTTGCTTACATTTACTAAAAGGGCAGTATTTGTAAATTAGCACTTTAACATAAAATGGTATGATGAAACATAACCAGGCCATTCATAAGGCAGTTACAGGACGTATGTAAAATATTTACCATGCCCCGTGGGCACTAAGAAGCCACAAGGTCCAGATTGTCTGCTGAGCAGCATTTTGTTTTAAAATCCTGCCAGTTTATTTTCAGGGGATATCTTTGTAGGCTTGACATCAGAAGTTTAAATTGGAGACTTTCATGAGATAATTTGATAGTGCAAATATAAACTATTTTGCAAAGCAGTAGAATGGAATATAGAAAGAACATGGCCAAAAACCCTAGAAGGATTCGTAATTCTATGGCCTGACATTAAAGAACGCTGAGCAGGGAGGAACTACTTGCCCCTAAAGTTGTTGGGTTTTTTTTGTTGTTGTTTTTTCTGTAATACTAAGCTAGGAATGTTTCCTGAGTCGGCTGCTGCTTGAGCTGATGGATGATGATGAAGGAAACCACATCAGGAAGGCCTCTATATCTTTTTGGAGGCTAGCAGACGAAAAGTGGCATCAATATAGCATTAATCTTTTCGAGAAACTAACAGTTTACAGTGTTTGCAGATTTTGGCCAGCTACACATTTAAAATAGCTACTCACACAGTCTGTCATTGTCACCCACGAGCCACAGTGAACATCAGGTAGCAGGGCAGGATCCACAGTGACAGCCAAGGTCTTGGATCTCTTAGATTGCTGTCATAAAGCGGTATTTACTGCACCTCCATCTTGCAGCATGAAGTGGAAGATTACAAAAAAGGTAGATGAAAGAAATTTTCAGAATGAGAGCATTCTGAAGGATAGCTTAACATAGCAAATCCATATACCACAAGAAATCAAACAGTGGGTGGAACAAACACATGTATGGCAGTCTGTAGCATTTCCTTGCTGACCAGGTTGACATGGGATGGAATGGGTGAAGAGGCGTTAACCAGATACAGCAGGTAGAATTGCAGCTGCTCCCCAGAAACCAGACTGTGTTTATGCAGCTTACAAAATGTTGAATTACTAGTTATATTAACTTTGTAGGGCTGCCATAACTAATTACCACACACTTTAAGCAACAAATGTATTCTCCAGCTGTTGAGGAATACAGAGGTCTGAAATCAAGATGTTGGTAGAAGTGGTTCTCTGGAGGCTCTCAGGTAGGAACCACCCAATGCCTTTTTTCTTTCTTTCTTTTCTTTTAGCTTCGAGTGGCGGCCGGCACTCCTGGGTGTTTTTCTGCCTCCATTTCATAATTGCCTTCTTTGTGTGTCTGTGTCCTCACCTCTTCTCATAAGGACACTGGTCATTTGCTCTAGGGCCCACCCTAAGTCCAGGATGACATCTCAAGATCCTTAGCAGATTCCCTCTGCACAGATCCTGTTTCCAAATAAGTCATGTTCTGAGCTATATATAGATAGACATGAATTTTGGGACAATATTCAACTCAGTACAGCCATCTTCGTCATTGGTCCCATAACTGAAGATAGATTATCAACTTTGAGTATTAAGAAACATCTAAGGGAGATGACACTAATAGGTATGTCTATATGGGAAGCATCTATCTTTATGTTGTGAAACATTTGGGTGTTTAATGGTTGTTGGTGAGATTATGGAACACCCTTTTCTTATACTATATGCAAATATCAAAGTAGTTAAAACCAAAATTTATAGTATGCCTCCGAGTTTAAGGAATTTTTATTGATAGTGACAATTACAATAACACCAGTAAATGACTTCAGTGGGCAAAATAAAAACATGGCTCCAGTTAGATTGCAGAGGCAATTTATTATTATTTTGAAGCTAGTCAATTGGGCTTCAAACCCCACATCTACCCTTTGATAGAAGCAAGGCAAACAAATCTATCAAAATACATCTCAAAATTTGTTTTTTAAAAAATCTGGCCTATAAGGCCCAGACAGACTTCCCAAGTAATTTGGTGAGTGCACTGGAGGGGAGGAGGGCTCAAGGGGTTATATACCCTTCTGTCTATAGGTATTAAATTTTTGCCAATATCTTGGTATAGATTAACTTTTAAGGTTCCCCTTTTACTTTGTTATGGCTTTCTCAAAAATCATGAGAAGCACCTGGCAATTTTATCTTGCTAAGCCCTGAGACTGCTGGCTTCTTAGTTTAGGGAGTAAAATAAACTGTCCTTCTCCCCCACGCCTCCCTTTTCCTGCATTCTTTAGTTTGGGAGGCTTTTAACCATTTGCTATCAATTGTCCTTGGTTTGGGGAAGACAATGGATTGTTATTTGCTAACTAGTTGCAATCTGTTTGGCCTTGTTTAATTTTCCTGTCTCAGTTTCTCTATTTTCCTAGCTTCTCACTGTGCTGAAACAGAATGCTATCTGACTAGTATTTTCAAAGGATTGCTTTTTCTGTTGTGTTGAAGGGGTGGGAGAAAATGTAGAGGAACAGTGACAGAAGCAGTGAAAGTGTCAGGATGCTGTAATAATAATGCAGGGGAGATATAATGTTGGCCAGGAGGAGGTACTAATTGTGGTGAGGATTTAGACCAGTGGTTCTCAACCTTTCTAATGTCATGACCCTTTAATACAGTTCCTCATGTTGTAGTGACACCCAACCATAAAATTATTTTTGTTGCTACTTCATAACTGTAATTTCACTACTGTTAATGAATTGTAATGTAATTATCTGTGTTTTCCAATGGTTTTAGACCCTACAGCAGCGGTTCTCAACCTGTAGGTTGTGACCCACAGGTTGAGAACTGCTAGCAGAGTCACCTAAGACCATCGGAAAACACAGGGTCGCCTGATTTAGACAATGAATTTACAGTGAAGGTAGAACCAACAGGATTTCCAATATGATTGGTGTGTGGAGTATGAGAAAAAGAGAGGAGTCATAACACCAGTCATCAACTGAGATGTAGGAGTAAAGATCTAGACAGGAGAATAACTTTGTAATTTTTCAAGTCCAGAGAGGTGCAGCTCAGGACTTAAGCTGCTTGGTCTCCAGTAGCTACGTATGAAAATTAACTCAGAATTTGCAAATCTGACAATTTATGCTTAATATTTACCATGGAATACATTAAAACCTCTCTGGCATACACATACACACAAAACCACTTCCCTGAAGGAACATTTGAATGCTATTACAAACCACCCTATTATGGACCTCTTGTTTAACATTTATTTACCATTAGAGACCCAGTGCATGAATTTGTGCATGGGTGGAGTCTGGCTAGCCCGCCTCGATGTGGGGTGGGATTATGGCAGGGCCTGCCGGGGGCAGGGGCCACCCCTGATTGGGCCGGTTGGTCAGTTGTTGTGCATATCAAAGCAACCAGTTGTTAGGTTGTTCTGGTGTTGCTTGGCTTTTATATATATAGATGTTCTTTTGTTAAAAAAATTATATATATATATATATATATATATATATATATATATATATAAACTGATTTCAGAGATGAGGGAAAGGGAGAGAGAGATAGATACATCAATGATGAGAGATAATCATTTATTAGCTGCCTCCTGCATACCTCACCTGCAATCTGGGCATGTACCCTGACCGGGAATCAAACTGTGACCTCCTGGTTTATAGGTGGATGCTCAACCACTGAGCCATAGTGGCTGGGCTATTTGCCATGTTCATGAACATCTTATTTATAACAAGGAATAATCAAATAATTATAGATAAACATGATTTTCTATTAGATAGGCTTTTCCCACTTATATTGTTGTTGGGTTTTTTTTTCTTTTCTTTTCTTCTAAAAAGCTATTTTGCCTTCAAACCTCTGCATAGTTGAGGAAGACAAGGCTGCTTATTTCTCCCCAGTGTGAGTGAGATAGGACAACAGAAATGGTTGGCACCCTTTCGTTGGCTGTGTCCATCATTTACTCTGCTTGCCTTCTACCTTTCTTCTCTCCAAATTCCCACCAAATATAGGCAGTTTTCTTGTAGTGTGATGTTAGCAATAACAAACAAACCCCCTACTGTACAGAGTACAGTAAATTCATGGGGGAATGTAATAATCAGGACAATGGGAAGAAAGAAAAACTGAGCAGAGGAGGGTGGGCCACTTGGTGAGGATAACTGGCTACTCAGCATTGCTTCTTTGAATTTATTTTTTTCTTTTATAAACTACGCTGCAATTTATTTTGAGTTTGGGCTTTTCAACCGTATTTCGACTTATATATCTTCAAAATAATAATAGGTTTTATAATGGTATTCTAGAACTTATTTTATAGTTTTATAAAATACTGTTATTATTACAATCATCTAGGAAAAATTATTTCGTTGGGAGCCTCTAGTTTCCTTCATAAAACAATTGTGTTGGTGAGTGTAGGAAGGTTAATTTAGGTTGAATGAATAAATTATTTTCTGGCAATATTATCAGAGGAGTACATGAGCAGAATTCCTCTATTGCTATAGGGGTTCTTGAGGTAACACTGAAATTAGCACTTTCAGAAGCCCCCATGGGAGAATGAGGTGTGGTAGAAGACTATTTGCATGGAGTTACCGTATTTGCCAGCGTATAAGATGATTTTTTGGCCCTGAAAAATATGCCTCCAAGTGGGGGGTAGTCTTATACGGCGAGTATATAACAAACTCTGTATTTTGAGTGGAAATGTTAGGGGGTCGTCTTATATGCCCAGTCTCTTATACGCCGGCAAATACGGTATTTTTCAGGGCCAAAAAATCGTCTTATACGCCGGCAAATACGGTACATTGCTCAGTTTCCAGTGTTCCATTTCCTTTAAGTCAGTCCTGAAAAAGCCAGTGTTCAGAGCTTCCATTCCATGTTGCAGCCTGGCTAGTTCAGCATCTGGTTAAATTAAAATACATTATGCCACTGTGTGGGTTCCAAATGGCCATGGCCCAGATGGGTGCAGGGGAGCATGACACCTCCACAGCAGGAGTCCTAAGAGGGCCAAAGGTAAAGGGAGTGCACTCTTTTGTCTAGGTCACAGCTGTGGGCAAACTAAGGCCCTTGGCCTGATCCAGCCCATTTGGCGGTTCTGTCAGCCGATGGAGCTGAAAGAGCGGAGGGTTCTCTTGCCCTCCCCTCAGCTCCTTCACCAGCAGCCCAAGATGAGAGTGCCAGCATGGTCAGGTTGCTTTTGTTCCGGCCCTCCAGTCCAATTGAAGAACCCATGTGGCCCTCGAGTCAAAAAGTTTGCCCACCCCTGGAAGGAGCTTAAATATCCATTCTGACCACTGACTTGCTCCCAGGTGTGATAGAGATATAAGCACCTTCCCACATCACTCAGGCCTTATCCAGGCTGCCTTTGTCCAATTTCTTCCTCCATTGATCAGCTGGGAATAGACTTGGAGAGTGTTAATTGCAGCTTTCTAACAGAGCTGTATAAATGGCATGCCTATATTATCTAGTCTTCCCTTCATTCCTTTCTGGAATAACCAGATTATTTTAGTGGTAACAGTAATAAACTGTTGAAGCATTCTTTAAAGAAATCAACTTCTCTGGAATTTATCATGATACCTAAGTGTGAAAGACATTCTTTGTAAGCTTGGTATGGAATAATAACCAACTACTCCAGGACATATTCACAGACAATTATTATTTAATTACAAAGATTACTTAAATGTGTGTAATAATCTCTACTTTCTCTTTTTATTTGAAATTTTAACCTGGTAAATCATAGAAGCCATCATATTACAGAAAGCTTATATTCATGATTGCTTTAAACTTAAATATTTATAGTTGTGATTTTAATTTTTATATAAAACTTATTTAACACCTCTAATGTATAATTATCATAATTATAAGGAGATAAGTCTGTGTCTTAGATTTTAAGTTTCTAGATATTTAATCTGTTGTATTTTCCCCATTTCATTTTTTAAAAATCTTTATTGTTGAAAGTATTACATATATCGCCGAAACTGGTTTGGCTCAGTGGATAGAGCGTCGGCCTGTGGACTTGAAGGTCCCAGGTTCAATTCCTGTCAAGGGCATGTACATTGGTTGCGGGCACATCCCCAGTAGGGGGTGTGCAAGAGGCAGCTGATGGATGATTCTCTCTCATCGATGTTTCTAACTCTCTATCCCTCTCCCTTTCTCTTTAAAAAAAAAATCAATAAAATATATATATTTTTAAAAAGCATTACATATATCCCCTTTTTCCCAATTGACCTCTTTTAGCCCACTCCTTCCTGCACATGCCCACCCCAGGCTCTCACTACCCAATTGATGAATAAAATATGATATCTTCCCTTAAGGAATTCCTAGTCAATTGGGGGAGGTAAGCACATGATGGAGAAAAAAATAGTAAAATAGAGTGTGGTAATTGCAAAGATGAAATAAATATCAAGGTATGAAGGAGGGAGAATAGCTCATCAGGGGGTGGCTGGAGTGTTTGACTCTTGCTTTAAAATATGAATTCGAGTGACTCTGGCAGAGCGGACAAGGCCAATAGACATTATTTCCAGCTTCCTTTACAGAGTGGATGAAAGGAATAGGATAGGGAATGCACAAGCAGAATGCTTTTTTGGAAGTAAACTGGGCTGAATCTGGATTCGAGCCAAGCCATATTGTCAAACCAGTTTACTGGCTGGTTTTAAGAAGGAAAGGGATGTATTTAAATTAATGTTGTCAAGTAAAATGCCAGGGGTGTCATGATCGTTTGGATCTAAGGGTTACAGGAGAAAGGTTGAAGACTAGTAGGTTTCTAGCACAGGAAAAAGAATCCAAGGTTCTGCCTACTGAGGTGTGGTGATTAGAGGAGAGCAATGTGTTGGGGAAGAGACACAGATGTGTGAGATGACAGAGACTTCACCTCTGTCTGAGCATTAACCTAGTGCAATGCAAAAGTTGAAATTGCCTTAAAATAATCTAATTCTGTTTGATGATGACTATGCTTTGTTACTTCTAAATCATGAAAAGGAATAAAAACTCAGATTAATTTCTTGGTCAAAAAAAGTGACAAATTTGAAAGATAAAAATTCATGCACAGGTCGTGTACAGACACAGTAAATTAACACTTCTCTGATTGTATACAATTTAAAACTCACTGTTGTAGTTCAGATTCCAATATGAAAAATATAGTCACTGACCTCAAAGAACATGACACATGTGAAAAATGTGGTTAAATTATGTTTGAAGATGTATAAAGGAGCTAACTCTAGAAATATCATTGCTGAAAAAGAAAAACATTAAGGAAATGCTTAAATGTTCTTTAGTTTTACCCATCAGATGACCCTAAAAACTATATTGTTTTTTTAAATTATTTATTGTAAATTGTTTTATTTAAATTTCTGCAGAGAAAATTTACTAGAATCCTATACAATAACAGGGTAATATGCAAATAGATCAAATAGCATAACAACCGAACAGCCAATCAAAGCGTAATATGCTAATGATATGCTAAAGTTGCTCAATAGCTCGCTATGATGTGCACTGACCACCAGGTGTCAGACAATGAATGGTTGACCAGTCGCTATGACGTGAACTGACCAGGGGGTAGACTCTCCAACCAGTAAGTTAGCTTACTGCTAGGGTCCGGTGGATCGGGGACTGAGTGAAATGGTCCGGACATACCCTGGAGCCCTCTGAGGGTCCCTTTCGGCTTGTTCCTCAGGCAACTTCCCTTGAGAAGTCATCAGATTTAGGGCTCATGGTTGGCAAGCGCTGCTGCGGCATCAGGAGCCTCTCCTGATCAGGTCTGATTGGGCTCGAGCCTACAGCAGGCATAGTCAGGCTGGCATGAGCAGGAGCAGCAGGTTGGAGCTGCAGGCGGCATTGGACCTGTGGGTTTTGGCCTGATCCCTACAGGCCACCCAGAGGGACCTCACCCATGCACGAATTCATGCACTGGGCCTCTAGTGTATACATGAAAATATATAACAGTCAATATTGATCATATGCATTAAATCAAAATATTTATGAAATTACTTATCTTGATGCTTCATAATTTCAGGTGTACATGCACACATTTTAGCAATTTTACAACGTATGTTTCCAAATATATGAAAACTGCATTATAAGATATAATATGAAATATTTTACAGATCCAAGATATAATTAGTAATAATAAAAGAGGTAAACTTATCATTCTTAGTAATAGCGAACCTCCATTGTCCACCCTTTCTGCCCTAAGCAACACCTAAATATGCTGTTGTTTACAGATATAATAATTTTCATCTGTGCTGGGTTCATTGAAAAGGTTTGCATGTGTTATATAACATGTAGTTTCCTGTGTTTCGACATTCAATGAGTGAAAATGGATCTTTGGAGAAAGCAGTAGATTATATTTTACTAGTGGCCTACTGCACAAGTTTGTGCTGTGAGGCTGCAGTGGGAACAGGGGCAGGTCTAGGCCCATCCTCCAGGACACCTCCTGCCAGGACACTGGGTCCCCTGTCTGCCAGCAGCCCCTCCCACTGCCATGCCCTGATGGTGCCCGTCCTGCTCACACCCATTGTCCAAGTGGAGCGATTGGGGCCGGCACCAGTAGTGAGTGTGAGCTGGGCTGGCAACGGGTGTGATCGGCAGCTATGGTACAGGCAGTGGGTGCAAGCAGGGCTATCACTGGCCGCAGGTATGAGAGGGAGCTGCCAGCCCTGATCGCCACTCTGGAGCAGGGGGTGGTGGGGAAGCTCTGAGGGGCAATCAGGACTGGCAGCCGCCACTCGCACTCACTGACAGCGCCAAGCGATCAGGGCCAGTGCCAGGTGCCAGCTGCAGGTGCAAGTGGAGCCGGTGACAGTAGCAGGTGTGAGTGCCAGGCAGGACCACTGTGTGGGGGAGCAATGAATTTTCATTAACCATCAGAGGCTTGCCCCGATGACAGTGACCAGCACCCCACCTTGTTCTGGTGTCTCTGCTTACCTGCTTCACCATCCTGCCATGGCTAACGCCTGCCATGTTTCGCACGTGTCTCCTGATGGTCAGCACACACAATAGCAACTGGTTGTTCGGTTGTTCTTCCGTTCTGTTTGAAATACATACTAGGGGCCTGATGCATGAAGATTTATGCAAGAATGGGCCTTCCTCCCCCTGGCTGCTGGCACTGCCTTTCCCCTCTGACCCAGAGTCGCCTTTCTGCTCCAGCCTGGAGGGGAAAGATGGCCTTTCCTCCTTCCCACAGAGGCCTGGAGTGGCTGGGGTGGTGCAGAATGCCTGCATCATTGCCATAGTGATGACACAGGCTTCCCACCCTGCCCCCAGCCACTGGGCGCCCACATATGCAGATTAACTCGCCATATTTGTTGGGTTAATTTGCATACTAACTGCTGATTGGCTGATAATTGTCATGAAGATATGGTCAATTAGCATGTTACTCTTTTATTATGTAGATAGATTAGCCTAGAGTTTACACCTGCCTTTCTCTTTTCCAGTTATCCTTTGCTCTTTATTTAAAAACCAATAGTGAAAAATTGATCAATTGTGCTTAAGTCCTCTTAACTATAATGTACAGGTAATGTCCCTGGAGACTGCTGATGGAGCGTGAGTCATAGCTTCCTGGGGTTTTCATCTGTAGAGTAACCAAAGAACCATTTCTTTCAGGTGGCGTACTTTTTATGATGCTAACCTTAAATGTTTGAATATGCCGCAGATATTACTAATATTTTACTCTTGAAATTAGCAACTTTTCAATTTGGCCTGACTTCCATAGCACTGTTCCCCTGCATGATGGTGATTTACTTTCACTTTGATTATAATATTAATGACTTCAATTGTTAATCTCTTTATTTCTTACTGTTCTAAGAATAAGAGTATACTCCATTAAAAAAATCTTCATCCTGTTACAACATATGATCTTTTATGAAATATCTGTGAGGTAAAAAACATGAGGTGGGATTCTCCCCATTTCACTGATGTGGAAACTGGTTCATCAAAATGGTGCTTCAAATCACAATGATAGGACATAGTTGCTGACCCACAGGCTACCAAGGAGTTGAACCCACTAGGCTCAAAAGATCACCTAAGAAGCCTTTCATGTGAACCTTAAGCCTTTCTTCTTTCAGTCCTTGAGAAGCCTCACTCATTGGAATGGCTTCCTGTTCAGTTGCAAGTAGCTGGCCTCCTCAGAGGGCAGCCCAGGCCTTAGACTGCACTGAAGAAGACCACTCATGGATCAGAAATGTATTTCTCTTACGCCTTATCACAGCTACTGGAGTTGTGTCCTCTGACCAGGCACTTCTCCATCCATGTGGTATAATAAAAAATATTTGGGCTTTTTCCTGGTTTCTGACATAGAGCTCTAAAACCTTTGAAGTTTCTTAAGCAATAGTGCATTTTCTATGCAATGAGATTATTCACCTACAGATGGTGGGGAGGGGTAACCGGGATGTTTCAGAATTGGAGGGTTGGGGGGTGCTGTTGGTCAGAGGTACCAACTATGTGGTTTAGAAGGTTAGAATTATCAGTCCACTCTCTGATCTCCAGGGAGGGGAGCGAGGAGCTGGAGTCTGAGCTTAATCAGTAATGAACAATGATTTAATCAGCCATGCCTACATATTGAGGCTTTAATAAGAATTCTGAAGCCACCAGGCTGAGGTAGCTTCTGTTTGGTGTGCACATTGGTGTACTGGGAGGGAAGTGTACCCAGAGCGGGATGAAAGCTCTGTACCACCCATGCCCTGGTCCCCTTTCCTTGCTCTCTGCATGGCTTAAATCTGGCCTTTCCCAAGTTGTATTCTTTACTTCCTGAGTTTGGTTGAGTCATCCTAGCCCAGGGACATCTGGATTTATAGCCAGTCTGTGAGAACTATGGGTAGTCCTTGGGACTGGGACTATCCTGTAAAGTGAAGGCAGTTTTGTGGGATGAGTTCTTAAACCTCTGGGGTCTGTACTAACTCCAGATAGTCTCTGAATTGAGTTGAATTGAAAGATACTAAGTTGGTGTGGGAGAATTGGTAAGTATTGGAATACTGTATTTTGTGTCAGAAAAAAAAAAAAAAAAGCCCCACAACATTCCCTCCCAATGTTTGCCTTGTACTTTTTGGTACATGGGAATCCCTCAGACTTTAATGAGGCCTTCCTCTAAATCTTTCCTGTACTTGATGTGTGTGCATAATAAAATTGGTTCAGACTAAATCATCATATTTTAAGTATGTGGTTTTGTTTAATGGTGTGTAACCATATTATATTTAAATTAGAGGACTGGTGAACAAAATTCATGTGTGGGTAGGATCCTTAGTCCTGGCAGGCGATCAGGGCCCATCTGTTGGGCGACCAGTGGGACACAGTCCAGGACTTCTGGCTCTCAACCACTTGTCTGCCTGCCTGCCTGCCTGCCTGCCTGCCTGATTGCCCCTAACTGCTTCTGCCTGCCAGCCTGATCACCCCCTAACCACTCCCCTGCCAGCCCAATTGCCCCTAATTGCCCTCCTGCAGGCCTGGTTCCCCCAAAATGCCTTCCCTTGCAAGAATGCCCTCCCCAACTGCCCTCCCCTGCAGGCCTGGTCACCCCAATTGCCCTCCCCTGCAGGCATGGTTGTCTCCAACTGCCCTCCCCTGGAGGTTTGTTGCCCCCGAACTGCTGTTCCCTTCAGGTCTGCCGTCACCTGCAGGCCTGGTTGCCCCAACTGCTCTCCCCTGCAGGCCTGGCTCCCCCTCAACTGCTCTCTCTTGAAGGCCTGTATCCCCACCAACTGCCCTCCCCTGAAAGCCTGGTACTCCCCCAACTGTTTTCCCCTGCTGGCCTGGTTGCCCCTAACTGCTTTCCCTTGCAGACCTGGGTCCCCCTCAACTACCCTCCCATGCAGGTCTGATCCCTCTTACTGCCCTCCCCTGTAGGCCTTCATCCCCCCCAACTGCCTTTTCCTGTTGGCCTGGTCACTTCCAACTGCCCTCCCCTGCAGGCCTGATAGCCCTCAACTGCTCTCCTCTGCCACCCCAGTCACCTCTAACTGCCCTCCCTTGCAGGCCTGATCACCCCCAAGTGCCCTCCTCTGCCAGCCCAGTCACCCTAAATTCCCTCCCCTGCAGACCTTATTTTCTCCCAACTGCCCTCTCCTGCTGTCTTGCCCCCCCCCCAACTGCCCTCTCCTGCTGGCCATCTTGTGTCCACTTGGGGGCAGCCATCTTTGACTACATGGGATCAGCCATCTTGTGCGTTGGAGTGATGGTCAATTTTCATATTACCCTTTTATTAATAGGATTTGAGGTGTTAATTCTTCTTTGAAAGTTTGGAAAAACTCCCCTGTGAAGCCATCTATACCTGGCCTTTAGTTCGCTGGGAGTTTTTTGATTGCTGCTTCTATTTCATCGATTATTATTGGCCTATTCAGATTTTTTTATTCTTCCTGATTCAGTTTTGGGAGGTTGTATTTTTTTAGGAATTTTTCTATTTCATCCACATTGTGCAGCTTATTTGCATATAGCTGTTCATTGTATTGTCTTACAATCCTTTGTATTTTTGTGGTGTCCATCTTTACTTCTCTACTTTCATTTCTGATTTTATTTGGGTCCTCTTTTTTTCTTGATGAGTTTGGCTAATTGTTTATTCATTTTTTTTATCTTTTCAAAGAACCAACTCTTGATTTTATTGATTTTTTTTTGTATTGTTCTTTTAGTCCCTATGTAATTTATTTCTTCTCTAATCATTATTATTTCTTTATTATTTCCTTCCTTCTATTTACTCTGGGCATTTATTTTGTCCTCTATGTAGTTCTTTAAGTTGTAGGGTTAAATAGTTTATTGATGATTTTTTTCTTGTTTGTTTTTTAGATTTGCCTGTAGTGCTATGAACTTCCCTCTTAGGGCTGCTTTTGTTATGTCCCAGAGATTTTGGTTTGTTGTATGTTGATTTTCATTTTTTTCCAGGAAGTTTTTTTTTTATTTCTTTCTGGATCTCTTTGGTAACCCATTCATTGTTTAATAGCATGCTATTTAGCCTCCATATGTTTGAATGTTTTTTGTTGCTTTTACTGTAGTTGATTTCTAATTACATTCCACTCTCATCTGCAAAGATGCTTGATATGATTTCAATCTTCTTGAAATTGTAGATAACTTGTTTTGTGTCCTAACATGTGGTCTATCTTTGTGAATGATCCATGTACACTTGAGAAGAATGTATATTCTGCTGCATTGGGGTAAAATGTTCTACAAATTTCTCTGCAATCCATCTGATCCTGTGTGTCCTTTAGAGTCTCTGTTTCTTTGTTAAGTTTTTGTCTGGAAGATCTGTCCAATGAAGTCAGAGGGGTGTTAAAGTCTTCTACTATGACTATATTGTTGTCAATCTCTCCATTAAACTCTTCTAGAAGTAAGTGTGTGTGTGTGTGTGTGTGTGTGTGTGTGTGTGTGTATGCTTTTTCTAAATTTTAATTTAAAAAAAATTTTTGGTTCTCTGATTGAGTGATATTTTTATGTCTGTCGTCTTATTCGCGGATTAAATCCTCAGCTTCCCCTCCTCTGCTGTGTATTCCTCCCAATGTGTTCTTTATTTGTGTTTTGTCATTTTTTTAAATCTCAGACTGTTCTTTTTTCATAGTTACTATAATTTTTTTCATACTATTGAGCATTTTTACCATTTTTACATAATTCATTACTCTGAACTCTGTTTCAGATAAATTTCTTAGCTCTGCTCCATTTATGTCTTCTTCTGGAGAATTCTCTAGTTCTTTTATTTGGGAGTTGTTTCTTTGTCTTTTCATTATAGTTGTCTGTTTGGGTTTGTGACTATGTTTTAGGTAGATTCTCTAAACCTCTCAGTCTCTAGTGCAGGACAGTATTAAAGGCTGTTTCTGACTAATTGAATAAGACCAAGACTCAGGGCCTCCAGAGATGCCTCTGCTTACAGACTAATAGGATCCTGACTGGAATTGCACCCAGGCAGTCATCCTCAGGTGTGGGGAGAGGTTTTTCAAAGGGGTGAGGCAATTGCTTCTGCCTGTAGGCTGATTGTTACTTTTAAATCTTAAGGGGCCTCAGGGTAAGATGTTTTCCAATAGGGTGTGTCTTCCCCCCCCTGGCTTGGCAAAGGTCTGTGTGTGAAAGTTGTTCTGTGCTGCATGAGGGAATGACTCAGCCCAGGAAACTTGGATTATCTTCTTCTGAGTTCTATTCCCGGAGTCTCCTGTCCTGGGTTCTGCTCTCACTGCTCTAGTCCACTGCACCCTCCCTCTGCCAGAGGCACAAGGTGGGTGGCTCCACAGAGAATTTTTGGGCATTGGCCTTTCAAGGGAGTGCCCAAACTTTCAGCTGCCACTTCCTTGCAAACTCACCCCACTCTTTTTATAGCTACTTGCTATTCGGGTACTCTCCTCAGATTTTGTGCTCTCTGCTAGGGAACCCAGTGTGGGTATTAGATTCCAGAGTTGGGAGTGGGACCCTTCAACCCTCACCCCCCAAAGCCATGTATTTCTCCAGGACTTCCATTGCTATCTGTGAGTGCCCAGCCTGTCCTTTCATGCCCCTCCCACTCCTATCAGTCAGTATGCATTCTGCACCTTCAGTCCCAGGGTATCAGGGTTCTCTCCTGTGAGTTTTTCATTGATTATTCCTGAAATCTTTCAGTATTTCAATTGTAATTGTAGCTTGTTCCTAAGAGCATGTCTGTGCAGCATCCACCTTCTCTGCTACCATTTTTAATCTTAAGAACTCTAATTTTAAACACAATACAGTTTATTCATGTGGTTTGCTGTAATTTTATCTAATGTCTTAAAGACACTTTAATAAATTTACTTTATTCCAGGATTTAAAATTGAAAGTTTTAACAAGTTTACTGATTTTTACCTTTCCTTTATTATAATTTTTTTTTTACTTTCTTATTGTAAGGTTTTTCACAAATATTTTGTTTCTAGAGTGTTTTACCTTTTATATATTATAATTTTGTCCTTTTAAGGCATTTAATATACTCCTTTTCAGTCTCTGTAGAAATGCTGGAAAAGAATCTGAAGCAGATGGGAAGGCAGCTTCGACAGCTTGAAAGAGATTTGGAAACCTTTCCCCCTCCTGAGGACGTGCATGATAAGTTTGTGGCAAAGATGTCCATATCCTTTTGATATCTAAATAAATTACTAGTCAAATAGAATTAAAAATTATTTTAACATTTGAAGTACATTTGCATAACCAGAGATCATTCTATAGTACCACATTATAGGCTTAATCTTTACCTTCTTGCAGGGAAAAGTGTTTATCTGAACAATACTGAAATGTATCCTATTGATTTTCATTTTTTCCCCTTCTTATCAATTTGAATATTTTTTCTCACCTTATCCCTTCCACATGTCCTTTTTCCTTTTGAAGTTCATGGTAGATTAAAAGGATATGAAAACTCAAATTGAGGAAGTTTGAATCTAACATGATGTGATTTTGATATTTTGAAAAGTTTCAGGATAAAGAGCATAAACTGGTGTGAGTAATCAGGCTTGTCCTGATTTCAAGGCTTGTCCTATGCTAAAATTTAACTTGTGTTCCAGAAACTTTTATTTTCTTTAGAAATACTACATAGTTCCATAATCAAAATTGAGTTTGTCACAATCACTATTTGTGCACATATTCTCCAAACCTAAAATAAAATTGAGATGTATGTGTGTATACATACTTATAGAAAATCAATAGCATGGGCTTGTGTTCTGCTTAACATAAGGTTTCTTTTGAATTCAATTTATCTTTGGTTTTGCTAACTTTGTGGCTTAATCTCTAATGAGTAATTGAAATAATAAACTTTATTTCCTGAAACTAATGTTGGGTTGCTTTGCAAACCATTCTATAAAATTAGAGACTGATATATTTTGTGTTATAATAAAGTGTTGCTACTATGCATTATTAAAATTCCATATGGAATTCAGACTTATACATGAAAGGATAACCCATTTTTAAAATGAGCTCTTATAAATAGACACTTCTAATATTTTAAGCTGAGTTACTTGAAATAAAATAACTACTTTGCCTCTTTCTATCTCTCCTGAGACTTGGCATATCACAAAATTATTATTTGGCTTGTCATAGATTTTCTTGTATATACTTTCAGCTTAATTGTGAATTAGTTCAATTTTAGCTATCTCTACAGTATCTTTGGGGAAATATCATAAAAATCCACTCAGCAACAATCAGTTCAGACTAATGTATTTATTTCCTTTCCTATCTTTCCTACCTATCCAGTTTCTTTTTTTTATAAGAGATTGCACTGTTATCACTCTACTAGATATGGTTGTTTTTTTAAAACTAAAAATGAAATATATTTATCAAAAGTGTATTTTGCAGTTCCTTCTCATTTGGCAACATATGGTTTTCAAAATTAATTTGTAAAAATTTTTATAGCAGAGTTTTATTAGTTTTACCATTCTTGTTTTTTTCTCTCAATCATTTCTATCATGTTAAAATATTCATATGTGCCAATTTATTGTAATCATTAACTCCTATTAATGGAAGTATTTATTATTGTTCTTTATAGATAGAAAGCGTTTTAGAAAAGATTTTGCTTGTATAGAGTCTTTGGTAATCCATTGTGAGTGTACTAATTATTCAAGTTGGGTTTCTAGGACATGTAACTTAAGATGAATTCCTGAGCTTATAGTCCATGTAGCAGAGTCATGCTCAGCAGGTGATCTCTGGACCTATTAATACTTGTATTCATATGATACAAGAAGCTGAATAATGTCTCCTTCTTGAAAGGTATGCAACTCATAAAATATAACTAGCAGGAAATCAGAAACAGGAAGGATGATGCTTTGTTGGAAACAATTTTTTATTCTGAGTACAATTATACTCCATGGACATGAAAGCTACTATCTCCTGTTGCTAAATATCACAACCTAGAAGCCTCTAATGAACTGATTAGCATTCATGTATCTCTTGGAAGTCAGATATATGAACAGTTGGTGCACTTTGCTATTGACAGAGCTTATGATCATAAATATACTTGCTGAGATTAGATTGCACTCGTTTGCTTTTCCTCTTAGACATACTAGTTTCAAGGTAATTAAATTCATTCATTGTGAAGCTTTGTTTACTTTAATTAGGACTGACAACAAATCAGATCTTGAATATTAAATGCATTTATAAGATCTTATTAAAATGGCAAATTATGAGCTGCTTAGATCTTAAAAAATGCAAGAATATGGAAATGAAAATGCACAGTGAATAAAAATATATTCAATTAAAATTTGGGTTATTAATGCTCAAACTTTGTTTTAAATTTTAGTGCTTATCAGTTGAAGCACATATCAAATGTGTGATTCCTCAACCTGTTCTGGAAGAATATGTATATTGTCCAAGTTGTTAAGAATGCTGCATTATTACAACTGGATATTTAATGTAAAATCATAATTTAATGAACTATTAATCTGTTAATCAAATATTCTTAAATTATTATATAATTTTTGTTATAATAGGAAATTTTACTAATAGTGTTCAATTATAGTATACCAGAGGCCTGGTTTATGAAATTCAGGCACTTGGGTGGGGGGTCCTTCAGCCCGGCCTATGCCCTCTTGCAGTCTGGGAGCCATCAGTAGGACATACCTAATGCTGCCGGGGAAGCAGGAAAGTCCTCTCCCCACCCCCCCCTCGTGGGAGCTCACTGACCACTGGGGGGCAGCTCCTGCATTGAATGTCTGCCCCATGCTGGTCAGTGTGTGTCATAGCGACCAATCTTTTCACTGTTTGGTCAATTTGCATATTAGCCCTTTATTATATAGGATTGTATTTTTATTTTTCCAGTGCATGCTTTTTTTTTTACACATACTACTTAATATTTAAGAATGTTAATTTAGTACATTCTTTAAAGGCTTTGCACAATTATTTCAGAGATAACACATTGACTTTGTTTAAAGAAAAATATTTAATGTGTTTTTATTGAATTTTTAGAGAGACGAAGGGGAATTGATGGAGAGATAGAAGCATCAATGAGTAAGAAACCGCATCTATCTGCTGCCTACTCCATGCCCCCTACTGGGGATTTAGCCCAGTTATGTGCCCTGACTCAGAATTGAACCCATCTCTTCCTGGTTCCTAGGTCAATGCTAAACCACTCAGCAACACGGTCCACGCCACATTGACTTTTAATAATAATAATAATGTTACTTTCCAATTGCTAAGCCTGCTCAGAAATATAATTAGAGTTGAATAATACCAGTGTAAATATTTGCTTAAAAAATATGTAACACATGTTCGAGGTGTGTGACATTAATATTGTCATATACAAACTATTATATGTGAATAATATTAAATTTTACATAACAAGTTACTTGACTAGTAAATCTTTGTCTTACTACTTAGTTGGTCGACACTAAATATTTGTAATTCAGCACATGTGAACACAGGTCTGCCTGTCAACATACCTTTCAAACGGGATAATTACAGTCTTTAATATATAAAATAATGATAACTTTTCCTTTGTCCTAGTAAAGGAATACAAAACAGATTTTACAAAAATAACAAGTGACTGGATAAATACCAATATTTTTCTAATGAATTTTAGAAGGTATGAAAGCTCACCTGTTTCTTTAAAGCTCTTTATAAGGAGCTTGGGGAAAAATAATGCCTTACTACTACTAAAATGGGTATTACTTTTATCTGCAGATTAACAGTTAGCACAAGAACATCTACATTTATTTTTTCTTTTGGGTGATGATAATGATGTGTATTTGTGTGTTGTTGTTTTTTTTCCTGTCTGAATATTCCATCATCTCTTAATGAATAGCCCATCAATAATAACTTAGAAAGCTCATTAATGTAATCATTTATCCCATCCTATTAGTAAGTCATTTTAAACTTCTAAGAATTTGGCTATTTCTAAAATTGTTTCAGTTTAAGCACAATTTTATCATTCTCATTGGTAATTTCAATTATTCAAAGCTCTACTTCCCTTTGGAGCACATTGTTTATAGATAACAATTATAAGATAATTATATATAATAAAAGCCTAATATGCTAAGTGTCTGATTATCCATTCAACCAATCAAAGTGTAATATGCTAATGTTATAGTAAGGCTGCTCATCCACTGGCTATGACATGCTTTATCAACATGGGGGCAGACAGTTAGCTGGTTAACCAGTCACTACAATGTGCAACTGACCACCAAGGACAGATGCTCCAAACGATAGGTTAGCTTGCTTCTGGGATCTGGCTGATTGGGACTGAGTGAGATGGGCCAGACATGCCCTGGAACCCTCCCATGGTCCCTCTATGGCTGGCCAACCTCGCACATCCCTCCCCAGCCCTGATAGTGCTGCACTGGCGGGTTCCCTCAGCCTGGCCTGCACCCTCTTGCAATCCAGGACCTCTTGGGGAATGTAGGACAGTGTGTTTTGGCCTGATCCCACTGTCCAGGTCGAGGGACCCCACTGGTGCATGATTTCATGCATAGAGCCTCTAGTTAACTTATAAGCTCTCTAGTTTTAGAATAAGACCATGTAATTTTAATGGTTTTGACTCTTGGTCTTCTTTCTTATCGCATTTTTAAATAGAATTATACTGTTTTGATTAAGTATGTCCAGCATTTTCCAAATATTTCATTAACTTGCTTTGTATCTGAAATTTTTTTAAAAAAGTCATTGGATAATACTTATAGCTTTAATTTAATCTGTTTACCAAATTGATTCTTAAGACTAGATATATTAGAATAAAATTACTATTTTATTTACTATTTAAATTTGTGAAGTGCCCTGTTTTAAAGCTTAAAGCCTTATAAGCACTGATACAGGCAGAAAAATAGTAACCATACAGTTAGAAACACCTGTAGTAATAGGATAACCTGTTGTCCAGGTCAATAGCTGTTCAGGGACTCTCTTAGCTCTTAATTACATCTAGATTGTGTGTGTAAGAATGCATATATGTGCAGTCTTCCATCAGAATTGTGCAAGGCCTGTTACCCTTTGACACTAGAGTGAAATAAGTAATGGCACCAATGTACTAATAGTTGTAGATGGTTAGACTTAATACAACTAAGAAGGTGGGGCATAGCATTAGAGAAGGAACTGACAGAGGTGACCACACCCCATAAATGGGGCGAGAACAAAGCACTACCAGGGAATTGGATTAGAAAGGACAATTCACAGCATCATTACAGACAAGTACCATGGACTACAAATGCTGTATGTATTCAATTGGAAAAATGATCACTCATAGCTTTAAGGAAGAAAGCTTCATGGAAGAAGAATTTAGTGAAGCCTTGAATGGTAGGTTGTGACCTGAAAAAGTAGATAGGAATTAAGAATACTATATAAATCCATGTGGATACAGTCTCTATCGGGAATATTGAGAATTTTTGGTAAGAATTTATAGATTGAATAAACCAATGCTGATTTCTGAACTTACTAGATTAAAGAAATTATATTCTTACAAGTAAATCACCACATGTTCTATCCAATAGTTTCTGTATGTATGTTAAATGTGTTTTTTATTTATATTTGTTCATTTTACCTACTGCATTATATGGATATTTCGCAAGACAAAATATATGGCAACTTGTTCTGTGTGATTATCTATACTAATGAAAGCCTAGGTGGCCCTTGCTCCCTCATGTGATATCATCACAAGATGGCCACCCCCCACATTGTCACAGATGGCTGCCACAAGATGGCCAGCAGGAGAGGGCAGTTGGGGGCAACCTAGTCTGCAGAGGAGAGGAGTTGGGAGGGAACAGGCAGGTAGGGGAGGACAGTTAGGAGTGATCTGGCTGTCAGGGGAGCAGTTAGGTTTCAATCAGGCCAGCAAGGGAGCAGTTAGGGGGCGATCAAGAAGCAGTTAGGAGCAATCAGGCAGGTAGAGCAGTTAGGAGCCACCAGTCCCGAATTGTGAGAGGAATGTCCGACTGCCAGCTTGGGCCTGATCCTGCAAGGAAAAACGGCAGTTGGATATCCCCCAAGGAGTCCCAGATTGGAAAGGATGCAGACTGGGCCAAGGGGACCCTTCCCACCCTCTGTGCATGAATTTTGTGCCCTGGGCCTCTAGTATTGTAATTCCTTGTTATTTTGTGTTTTTACTAATCACAAGAAAGTTTTGTTGCTCATATAAGAATTAGAAAAGATACCACATATAAATGCATCACTCACTGGTAGTTTTATGATCTACATTCTAGAAAGTATAAAGTATCATTTTGCTATTCAGTTGAATATAACTGAGCCACAAAAAGATTTATAGATTTTCTTAAGGGCATTAAAATAAATTAGCTCTTGCATTAGAATTCAGAATTCAGACTTCGTATATGTTATGTCCATGGTTGGCAAACTGTGGCTCACGAGCCACATCTGACTCTTTTGCTCCTTGAGTGTGCTTCTTCCACAAAAAAACCATGGCCTGGGTGAGTCTATTTTGAAGAAGTGGTGTTAGAAGTTTAAGTTTAAAAAATTTGGCTTTCAAAAGAAATTTCAATCGCCGTAATGTTGATATTTGGCTCTGTTGACTAATGAGTTTGCTGACCACTGTCCTATGTAATAAAAAGCTAATATGCAAATTTTTCCCTCGACCAGGAGTTCGACCAGGTGGCCCGGCTAGCCTGCCAAACGCCTCCAGCCCCTTCCCTGATTGGCCCTCCCCCCCTGATCAGGGGCAGGTCCAGCTGACAAACCTCCCATATTCTTTGTCCCTTGGTCAGCCTCGCTCGATCGTCCCCAATTGGGGTGGGCCAGTGGGACCCCACCTGTGCACGAATTCATGCATCAGGCCTCTAGTTGTAAAATACATGGAGCATAGTATGAAAAAAAAAAGACATAGAAGAGCAATTGGCAGCAAGTGGACATGGTAACAGGTGGGTTGTAATGGACTGAGATGCCATAGTGCCTTGTGGGAAGGTTGAATTCTAACTGCTAAAATTTTTCTGTGACTCCTGGATTCACCAACTATCTGGCTGCAGTGCTACCTCTTTCTCCTTGGTCATATTCATTCATTCATTCATTCATTCATTCATCTATCTCAAAGGGATGGGCCTGGATCTGTTGCTTTATTTTATCCTCTACCAGGGAATGCTCTGAACACAGGAAGCATATCATTTTGAAATTGTGGCAAATTTTCCTTTTTTAGATATAAACCTTCCATTATTGTTTTGCATTATAGAAGGAACTGACAGAGGTGACCCCACCCCAGAAATTATTTTTTTCAATCTAGTTATTCTTATTAACTGACTTTTTTTTTTAATTAAGTGTGCTGATATCTGTTTATCCTTTTGGGTTAGAGACAGTAAGATGACTTCAGTAAGTTTGATTCTGTATGTTCCATTTATTTAAATACCACAATTTAAAGGAACCATATGTAATTACAATTGATGTGCTAAGAGAGTCACCTTTTCAGACAGTGATTTTACTGCCTAAGCAATGTGTAATGCTACAAAAGAATTTTGTGCTTTGTTTAGAAAATGTGTTCTGATGCCACTACTACATACACATTTAGTCTTCTCTGTCTCATTGTGCTTTGAACTGAGTTCACATAAATAAGTGAGAGAACAACATCTCTGTGTGTATGTATAATCACAGTTTGAATCAGGTAATACATAGGAGAAACTAGCACTTTTCCAAAGGATAAATTAAAACACGAATTTAATTCCATAAAATACCAAATTTTAAATATTATTCTTAAAAATGTATTTTTGATTGTCTTTGCAACCATAAGTAAAGCTTACAATGAATAACTGGGCAATAAAATACTAAGTATTTATATGTATTCTAGATGCCATTCATTTTTCTAAGAACTTTGTATATATTAATTCAGTCCTCACAACAGACTCATTAAGATAATTGATATTACTGTTATTCTCATTTTACAGGTAAGGACATTTTGGCACAGAGAGATGAGGCATTTGTCCAGAGGCATGGAACTACCAAGTTTAGGAGTTAGAAATTGACCCCAGTTGTCCAGTTGAACTGCTGTGCTTAATGCCTATATTATTTATGTCACTACCATCAAATGTACTGTTACAACTGCTGATCTAGAATTTTAAATTATATCACATGGTCTGTATTATATAGATAGGCAAATTGGAAGAAAAATTTCCTTAAGTTCAATTGTGAAAGAAATATTAAATGTATAAATATTTAACTATTCTGATAATTTTGCTTGATTTAATTAGAAATTGAATTTAAGATTTCACCACTGTACAGTATAGATTGAATTGTAAAAATGGTTAACTGTTAGAGGTGATTTGGCATTTTGGAGATGTGTAATTGTAGCTAACAATTACAACAAAACATTGGGCTTAAAGGTGTGTGTTTTTCTGAAACATTACTTTGAAATTTCAGAATGCCTTAACTATAATATACAGCT
Source organism: Vespertilio murinus (assembly GCA_963924515.1). Lineage (NCBI taxonomy): Eukaryota > Metazoa > Chordata > Mammalia > Chiroptera > Vespertilionidae > Vespertilio > Vespertilio murinus. The sequence goes on from OZ004707.1 coordinate 68,966,619, forward strand.
TTGTTATCAGTACAAAGGAACAGTATGAGAATCTTTCAAAGTTACATGAAAACATGGAAAAGCTATACCAGAGCGTAATGGGATACTATGCTGTTGACGTGAAGAAGGTGTCTGTGGAAGACTTTTTGACTGACTTAAATAACTTCAGAGCCACATTCATGGTATGTTAGAAAATTTAATTGATTTTTAAAAAGTATTTGTATCTATACTACCTCATCTATTAATACATTTACTTCATTACTTCATTCCACTCCTGTTGTCTAGTTAAAATCTACTTTTTCTGATGTTGAAAGTTAGCTTTAAAATTTCATATTTTGAATCTATTGAAAAATGTGTGGTTTGTTCCCTTTTTGGCCTTCCCAACATTAAACTGTAATCAGAAATTTTTATTGAAACTGTGACAAATTCTGAAGTTTTTCATAGAGACTCCCCTCCTGGCTGATTACAGAGAATTTTTATAGTAAGTTTTTGGCTATGGATTTGTTTCTTTATACTTATGATCAATTTGTATTTTTGTGGTATAATTTTACCAAATTCCTTGCAGCTCTTATGAAGCTTTTTCCCCCTTTTCTTTTCTTAATGCATTGTACAATAAGCTACCTGCAGTTTGCTTTTGAATGGATTTCTAGGGTTTCCTTTAGATACTTTAATAGGCAGGTCAGGTCTTTGATGTGCAATCCTTTCATTTAGGTATTAAAAAGATCTTTTGAAAAGTATTAGCTGATTAGATAGGGGGAAAGAACTACACATATTAAAATGAGAAGGCATTGTTGCCTCCCTAGGGAACTGGGGATACATTTCTGCAAAGAAAAAAATATGTTATTCTTAATAGATAGGTAAGTCATTTCTGTATTTCAGCAAATGTTAGTGGGGATTAAAAAGTTCTTGAAGTATAAAGAAAAAAACTGGATTTAAAGTTATTTTTTAAATCTCAGGAAATCTTTCTTGCTGAATTTTTTGGACTTTGTTATAATCACTGGGTATGATTAGATAGCCTTTTAATAAGCGATATTTAAAGGAAAACATTAAATACACATTTTGCTTCTAGCTCGTGTTTACTTCCTCCACAAGTCAAAGTGATTATTTAAATTATTTTTATACCAGAAGGGAATTTGATTATTAAGTATATTATGTGCCTATATGTATGCTGTATTCAATGATATATTAATTTTTACAATGTTTTATGAAGCAAATTGGCTTAGTGGAAGTAGCAAAGGCTTTGCAGTCTGAAAGAGCTAGGTTTCTGTGGTGGACTAGTTATGTTACTATAAACACTAACATTCCTGAGACTCAGTTTCCATATTTATAAAAGGGAGTGTCAATTTTTTTCTCAAAAGAGTGCTTAAATATTAAACAGGATAATATATGTTAAATGTTTACCATAGCTTTTGGCACATATTAGTTGAACAATAAATTATTCACTAGAGGATTAACTCAGCAAGCTTGAGGTACTCAAACCCTGAGCATTCCAAAGAAAGCTCTAGTCCTTGGCTGACTCCTGGGAGGTCACCTTGAAGCCCTTGGGATATCCTGTCGGGTAAGAGGTCTTTGTATACCTAGAGCCAAGCTAGATAGTTTATGCTAAAAATGTGATTTATGGCATCTGTTTTTGTTTGTTTTAATTTTATTAAATCCTCACTTGAGGATATTTTTCCATTAATTTTCTGAGAGAGTAGAAGGCAGAGAGACAGACTGAAATATCAATGTGAGAGAGACACATCAATTAGTTGCCTTCACATTCACTCCAATCGGGCCTGAGGATCTAGTCTACAACCAAGGTACATGCCATTGACCGGAATTGAACCTGGGACTCTTCAACTATTGCCAAAGCTCTTTCCACTGAGCCATACTGGAAAATAGGAACACCTATTTTTGTTCTCCTGAGGCACTGGGCCACAGTGTATCAGGTGGCCCGCTGTGGGGCCCTGGAGACAGAGCAGCTAAGGTCGCTCACACAGGAGGTGTATGCATACAGGACTGTCCTCTCCAATAAACACTCTTGACACCAGGCTGGGGTGAGCTGCCCTGGTTGGCAATGTGCTTCATGTGTTGTCACACATCATTGCTATAAATATCAAACTCCATTGGGAGAGGACAGTGTGATTTTAATCTGTATCCTTTTGGTATAAACTGTACAATGAATAGAACAGCTTTTCTGAATTCTGTGAGTCCTTAAAAAATGATCAAACTTAACCTTTATCTTGGAGATCCCTGACATAATTATGTATAAAATTATGAAATGCATACATGAAATAATGTCATATATACACACACACTAGAGGCCAGGGGATGAATTTGTGCACCAGTGGGGTCCCTCGGCTTGGCCTGGCCTTGGGAATTGGGCTGAAACCAGTGCTCCGACATGCCTCGAGGGGTCCTGTACTGTGAGAGGGCACAGTCCAGGCTGAGGGACCCACCAGTGCACTGTTTGCGGCCAGGGAGGGACAAGGGAGGTCGGCCAGCTGGGGAGGGCTCCAGCACATGTCTGGCTTATCTCTACCAGTCAGAGTGTCTGCCCCCTGATTGTCAGTGCATGTCATAGCCAGCAGTTGAGGGGCCTTAGCATATCATTAGCATATTGTGTTTTGATTGGTTGAACGGCCAACTGGTCACCCAGACACTTAACATATTAGGCTTTTATTCTATAGGATTTTTATGAACCATACATTTTTCCCAGATGTCTTAATTACATATATTATCTCAGCCAATCTTCATAATAATTGTCCATGTCTTCATTGATCACTATGGCTTTGAAGCATAATACATGTCCAAGACCCCCTTCCCCATTCATATTGAGGTTAGAGAATTTTGCTTAAACTGCTCCTGCACATAGGCCAGAATTTCATGGTTTCTTCTTTAACTTTCTTGTTTCTAGTCCTGATGATGCTTCCTTTATTGTCATAAAATAGATTCCTATTTAGCTAAACTCCTTCTTTAACCAGAGTTGTTAGCACAGTGCAGCAGCACTCTTTTTTTTTTTTGACCTCAGATGCCTCTTTTATTTTATTTTATTTTATTTTAATTTTTTTATTAAGGTATTATATGTGTACATTGCTTACCATTGCCCCCCCCCACCTCCCATACATGCCCTCCCTCCCCAGAGTTTTGTGTCCATTGGTTGTACTTATATGCATGCATACCAGTCCTTCGGTTGATCTCTTATCTCCTCCAGATCACCCTACTCTCCCCGCTGTCATTTGACAGTCTGCTGGTTGCTTTACTGTCGCTATATCTTTCTGTTCATTAGTTTATACTGTTCTTTATTATCCATAAATGAGTGAGGACATGTGGTGTTTCTCTTTCATTGACTGGCTTATTTCACTCAGCATTATGTTCTCCAATTCCATCCAGGTTGCTGCTAATGATGAGAATTCTTCTTTTTATGGCAGCATATTATTCCATTGTGTAGATATACCATACTTTTCTGATCCAATCATCTGCTGATGGGCACCTAGCCTGTTTCCAAATCCAAGCTATAGTAAATTGTGCTGCTATGAACATAGGGGCTCCCCCAGGTCCCACTGCACCCCTAGGTCACACGGCTTCCCCGGGGCACATGGCTCCCCTGGGTCCCACCACTCCCAAGGGGCACACGGCTACCCCGGGTCCCACCACTCCCCCAGGTCACACGGCTTCCCCAGGTTCCACTGCTCCCCCAGGGCACACAGCTCTCTCCGGGATCATGGCTCCCCCTGATCCCACCGCTCCCCCTGGATCACAGGTCGCAGCACTCCCCCGGGTTTCACAATTCTCTAACCTCCCAAGGGCATCGCCAGGCCAATCGGCCCCTCTGGGACCATCGGTTGATGCCCTCCTATCCTGGATCCCCCGGGGCCCGAGCTGCAGGTGAGCTGGAGGACAACTAGGGGGAAGAACGGGAAGGCTCCAGCCGACTCCACCCTAGCAACCTCAGCAGCTCTGATTTCACACGTTTTGGCTTTCAGTCCCTCGGGTTTAGGTGTTTAGAGTCCCAGGCCGCAAAGAGTGTTTTGGGTACTATCTCTGGGTCCTCCGTCACACTCCATGAGTATGCTCCGCCTTGGCACTGGCTCTCAGGGGCTCTGCAGAGGCTCCGGCCAGGCCCCGGGAGACAGATGGGCGAAGGCCTCGCTCGGGCCACGAGCAGGAGGCGAGGCCGAGGCCCTGCACTGGCTCCCTTGCCAGCAAGGCTGTCGAGCCGGGAAGTCTGCGGCCGCAGAGGCCCGGCTGCGGGGCATGCTCCGCTCTCGGTGGGCCTCCCTCACTGGCAGCGGCTGCGGTTTATGTATACTTTTTAGTTTGGCCTCATGAAGTTTATCGACCTTTTCTAGGATATTCTTGCATAACCTTAGAGCCGTAGTTCTAAACTCTATATCCTCCATCTCTTTCGTTTGAGATCTATTCCCTTGTCTAGGCATTATCACTATTTTTCAGAGTTGGTAGGATGGCTTTGTGTGTTTGGTGTCCTTCATGGCCCATTGGGTCAGCCTCCTCACTTACCTGAGGTAGACACTCTTGGTGCTCCCTTTTGTGGACTGTGTGCACCGCCTTGTTGTAGCTAAGATTGTAGCTAATAAATATTGTTGTGAATTGACCTTCAGGCCAATTGGATATGGGTATTAGCTGTGTCTATTCTGGGATAACTTCTGTATTGGAGACAGTCTTATAGGATCAGACTTGAAAAACTACAGAAGCCTCTGCTCATCTTGGATGGGGTGGAATCTCAGGGCTGAACTGACAGTCTTGGCTTCGGCCCTGCCCTTGAGTTTCCGCCTAACCTCTGCCTTCCGCAGCTTCCCTGAATTTTTGCCTGACCGTCCCAGGTTCCCCGTGCAAGAACTTGGGTGCCCCAGGGGCTTGCCCGGACTTGGGCTGGTCTCTGTAGTCTGGATTTTCTGACTCCTTCCGCTACAGAGAGGTCACCACCTTGTACAGAGAGGTGGCAGCAGCCTCTGCAGTCAGACCTCTGCGCGTATTCACTCACTAGTGCAACTGTAGGCCCTGCTGGCTGCAGCTCTTGGGTCCCTGGTCTCCCAGTCTCTGAGTCTCTGAGTCTCTGGGTGCCTTTCTCTACAGTCCCGACTCCACCCGTATGAGCCTGGGACCAGGATTTCGGCCAGGGTTGGGGTTCAGTACAGTCAGTCGGAAAGGGTTCCGTGCAATCGGGAATTCCTCCCCTCCCGCCGCCAGGCAGGCATTCAGCGGCTGCACTTGCTCTCCATGCGTGCCAGCGTCTCCCTACCTACGCACTTTGCAGCTCCCAGTCCGATCCATGAGCCTCTTTCCTTTTTTCTAGTTGTAGATATTCCACTCCACCAACTTTCCTGAAGTTTTGGTGATGTTCTTTTTGATTTTAGTTGTTTTTTTAAATTGTTGATGAGGCGGAAGCTTTGGAGACTATCTAGGCCGCCATCTTGGTTTTTTGGGTTTTTTTCAAATAGCATGTGTTTCTTTGGGATGTTACATTTTGAAGATCAAATGATGTTTTGTACATATACTCCCAAAATTAGTTATGTACAAAAAAATAGAAGTATAGTGATTTTTGTCTTTCCCAATCTATAATAATAAAAGCCTAATATGCTAAATAGACCTTCAGAAAAAAGTCAGGACTGCACGGGAACCCAGGTCCCCAGTGCCAGATGGAAGCTGGTGCCTGCAGCCTGGGGAAGGAAGGCCTACTATTGCAAGGATTTCGTGCATTGCGCCTCTAGTTCATTATAACAAGGAAATATTTAAAGTATTTTATTTCTTTTTCAATTTTATGTTCCCCTATAGAATACTTTGAACTAAATAAATAGCTACCTATTTTAATCAGTATTTCTGTCTTTAGATTATTTCTCCAAAATCGTTAGAGTTATGTCTTATCTAGTTAAAGATTTGTTGTCCATGCTATTTGCAGACTTTAAGTTGATTTTTGGTTCATACAATTGAAATAACATTGTGCAGTGAGCAAATGTAAAATCAATTATAACTCATTAAATCTGTGTGTTGATCAAATATAATTTATTCTTCTGAATATTCCAACTAAAGTGGTGATTTGTTAAAAAAAAATGAATTCATTCAATGAGGATATTTTTAGGTTTTTTTTGTTTGTTGTTGTTTTCTGTATTGTTGTTTTTTATAAAGAGGGCAGCCAGAACAAAACTCATTTTTCTAAATAATTTAAATGTAGAAATTTGATGTTTGTCAACTCTAAATGTAATTTTCAAGGACTACTATTTAGACCAACTAGACAAATAACAGGAACTCCAAAGTACTAAGCATTTTCTATGTATTCCTTAGTTCTTGTAGATTGATTCCTATGATATCAGAGAAAAGAAAATCATGTAAAAGTCCTGTGGTTGGATGTTGAGTCAACTTATGTAATTATAATGGAACATATCTTCTATCCATGCTGATTCTAGTGAGCTTATGATTTCCAAGTTGTCTTCATTGGCCTTATTGTTATTCTGAGATCATACTTGGAGGTACAAAGCTCCAAACTAGAACAAAATACATATTCTAAATATAGGATCGTTTTTCTTCTTATCTTTGGTATCTGTTTACTTAAGGAATTAATCAATGCCAGGTGATGAATATTTTGGGTATGCAATCTTGAAACTTAATTGCTAGGTTCTTCTAATCTTTATTCTTTAGAATTTTTCGCAATAAAAACACATCTAGACTAACTGGCTTAATTTTTCTCTTTAGTGATAAGATATATTCTTGCTATGCAAAGTTCAATGGGATAATAGATGCATTTGACTGACAGGTTCTGTATCACTAAATGACTGGTAATTTGTATTTCCCTTTTACATTTTAAGTATTTTTATTGTTCCCTGAAATGATATAGCAAAAGGTAAAACTGGATTATCCTAATACAATAATGAGGACAATGATGGATAACAAAGAGAAGTCAAGTGAATAACTAATGCATAATCATAAGTAGATTAATCTATGTTATTGAAAAAAATTACACTAAACTTGGATGCCACAAACAAAATGAATAAAACAGCATATTCTTTGCATATGATATATACTGGCCTTCATTTCCACAATGTGAATGAGAGAGAGATAGAGAGAAAGAGAGAGAGAGGAAGGAAACACTGTTGTTTTCAGGCTTATCATGTTTATTACCAGGCTCTCATGGAATTTTTTAGGGCTTTAGTTGGATGTTTTAATTGAACAGGTGATTAGCAGTAGCTAAAAAAGGCTGCCTTATCACCAAACCTACATTAGCACTGTTCTTCATGGCTGCCATCTTGTGTCTACTTGTGCCTCATTATTTTTATAGTATACTAGAGGCTCGGTGCACGAAAATCGTGCAGGGGGGGAGGGGATGTCCCTCAGCCTAGCCTGCACTCTCTCCAATCTGACACAACCTCGAAGGATATCCGACTGCCAGTTTAAGCCTGATTCCAGTAGGATTGGGCCTCAATGGGCAGTTGGACATCCCTCTGACAATCAAGGACTGCTGGCTTCCAATTGCTTGCCTGCCTGCCTTCCTGATTGCCCTAACCACTTCTGCCTGCCAGCCTGATCACCCTGTAACCACTCCCCTGCCAGCCTGATTGATGCCTAACTGCTTCCTTGCCAGCCTGTTTGCCCCTAACTGCCCTCCCCTGTAGTCCTGGTCACCTCTAACTGCCCTCCCTTGCAGGCCTGGTCCCTCCCAACTGCCCTCCCCTGCTGGTCTGATTGCCCAGCCCACTACTGCCCTCCCTTGCAGGCCTGGTCCCTCCAATTCCCTTCCCCTGCTGGCCATCTTGCAGTGGCCATCTTTGACCACATGGAGGCAGCCATCTTGTGTGTTGGAGTGATGGTTAATTTGCATATTACTCTTTTATTAGATAGGATCACTTTATTTTTAAAAAAAATATATTTTATTGATATTTCACAGAGAGGAAGGGAGAGAGATAGATAGCCAGAAACGTCGATGAGAGAGAAACATCAACCAGCTGCCTCTTGCACACCCCCCACCGGGGATGTGCCCGCAACCAATGTACATGCCCTTGGCCGGAATCGAACCCGGGACCCCTCAGTCCGCAGACCAACGCTCTATCCACTGAGCCAAACCGGTTTCGGCTAGATAGGATCACTTTAGAACATAAGGGAAAAGAACACATTTAATAGAAAATCAAGTTATACTTTGGAAAGAATTTAATTGTGAACATTTCATACTTTAATAAAGAATTTATTGACTAGGTTGAAATATCTTATTTATTTGAGAATTTTACAAAGTGTTTAAAGGAATTACAAACAAACATAATATAGTGATGAAAGGTCTGTAATGTTAAGTCCCTGATGGGCCAATAAGTAATTTGTTGTTTCATCTGAAACTGACTTTACAATAAACAGCAACTTGAAACTGAAACAGTTTAAGCATCAACATCTGCACATCCTTTGGGACATTCTTAAAGGGTTGTGTTCCATTTTCATAAGTTTCACAGTCATCAAATGTTTAACTAATAGCTCCTTGTGTTGAATGTTAAGGTGATGAATTGTTTGTGCCAGTGTATAGTATATCGTGTTCTTCTCTTCTCAATGGTAGCATTTTTTATTGAATTTGGCAATACCAGGGAAATTAATTTGATTAATTTGTTTGTCATCTAGATTTTTTAAGTCTCTACCTTGTTATTATTGCAAGTAGGGGTTTCTAATAATAAACTTATTTTTCATTATTTATAATTCAATTTTTTGCATGTGGAAGGAAATTTATATTTAGTTACAAAAGAAAATACTTTTAATGGAAAACAGACAAGTAGATCGCATATTTTTTATTTTTAAAATATTTTTGTGACTGGTATTAATTATTTAAAAATATTTTCTTTTATGTTTCAGTATAGGAATATATATAAGAATACAGGCATAGCTTTTAAGGTTTATAAAACATACTTTCTATTTATTCCTGAAAATGTTGTCATCAGGAATTTCTAGAAAGCAGTGGTATGGTTCAACATTGTTTCCTATCGAGGTGAAGACAATTCCTAACAAAGCATTTAGTGGGAATGTGTGGGATTCTAACGTGGCTATTTACCTTGAGAAAATTAGCCAGTGTCTTCATATTACCTAACATCCATCCATCTGAAAAGTATATGGTTTTAAATTTGCTTTGAAATGCTATTCCCGAGACTTGAGACAAAATTGAAAACTTATGCAAGAAGATTTTCTAGTTTAGTGAAAACTGTACTAACGAGATTCCAGGATTATATAGCTTAACTATCCATAAATGTTTAAAGAAATATTTATCTAGACAAGAAGACATTTATAAGCTATCAATATATTTTATACAATGCACTAGAATTCTAAGTTATAGAAATATGCAGGATATTGTCATATGTTAAAAACTGTTGAATATGATAGTTGCTGTTTAAGTAGGCTAAGACCCAGTGATAGAGATTAAGTATAATCAGAAAGTCAGTATCAATGGAGATACTTTCTTTTTTTAAAAAAAAAAATATATATTTTATTGATATTCTACAAATAGCAAGGGAGAGAGATAGAGAGCTAGAAACGTCGATGAGAGAGAAACATCGACCAGCTGCCTCTTGCACACCCCCTACCGGGGATGTGCCCACAACCAATGTACATGCCCCTGACCAGAATCGAACCCTGGACCTTTCAGTCCGCAGACCCGTGATCTACCACTGAGCCAAAGCGGTTTCAGCTAAAGGTTTTTTTGTTGTTTTTTTAAAAATATATATTTTATTGATATTTTACAGAGAGGAAAGGAGAGAATAATAGAGAGCTAGAAACATTGATGAGAGAGAAACATCAACCAGCTGCCTCTTGCACACCCCCCACCGGGGATGTGCCCGCAACCAATGTACATGCTCTTGACCGGAATCGAACCTGGGACCTTTCAGTCCGCAAACCGACGCTCTACCACTGAGCCAAACCGGTTTTGGCAATACTTTCATTTTTATATTTTATTACTATGTTATAAAGTAAACCAATGTACTCTTCCAGTAGGCATATTTGTAATACAGACTATTTCTTGTGTGGTTTTTTGTTTGTGTGTTTGTTTGTGTGTGTGTGTGTGTGTTGTTGTTTTTTAGGAGAGGGCAATGTAAAAACTAATTTTTATATTTTAAACTTTTTGGGGAAAATAAAACAACCATTAATTGTATCATTGGGCAATATTTCAAGTTAATTCATCAGGAATGTTTAATATTAAGTGCAAGCAATACTTTGAGGGAAGTGAATATAGGAATCTAAACTAATTATCTTGTCTAGAAAAAAATTCATAAAGCATATTAGATTTAAAAGTATCCAAAACAATACTTTATAGGTGTATGTAAATTAAATCTTTAGAGGTACATAGCTAGACTTGAGGTCAAGAGTATATCTTGCCTTCCATATTTAATTCACTTCTGTACCTTCCCTGCCAAGTACCAGCCGTATTGGTGAATGCTTTCACAACAGTACTTTCTATTAAATCAATGTTAAATCTTATTACAACACCTTGGTATGGAAAACATTTATATTCTTATAGGAACTATGAAAATCGGCACTTCCTCAAGATAATAGACATATGTATTATTGGTGCATGGTAGAAAGTGGCTTTTCTTGATTTATTTCCCAATAAGTAATTATATGTTTAAGACACTTGATTAATGATATCATAGTAATAAAGAAAAACATATAAATTAGTAATAATATAATAGCAACTAAATTAATAATTGTTAACATTTATACAGGGCTTGCTATGTGTCAGCAGTTCTGTCAGTTATTTACATGTATTTATTTGCTTAATTCTTATAACATCCTCATAAAATAGATAACTGTTTTGCCCATTTTACAGAAGAGGAAACTGAGACAGAAATCACACAGTATTTAGTGCCCAGTGCCGATTCAAACAAAGATAACATGCCTCCAGCTTTCCTCCTCCTAAATATTATACTTTCTAATATGCAGTGATTAGCTCATATAGATTTTTTTAAATATCTGAAAGTAGTGATATATCATGCTGTATTTTTTAAGACATTCTTGATTGTCAGTTTAACAAACTTTTTTCAGTGCTTGTCCAGGACTGATCTTATATGTCTGTCCAATGTTAAGCTGTTTACTTTGGATCTTAAAACACACACATAAAAGACAACCAGGAAAATATATAGTGCACAGAAGTGCCTCATTATACAAAGTGTTTAAGAATTAAGTATCTGCATGTTGGCTGACTTTTAGGACTGCTTATCATGATAAGATAATAGGAACTTTTAAAGATCCATCCTGTAATAGTACAACAAACTATTTAAAACATGTGTCTTGGGAGAAGGTCAAGGAAATTCCCAGGGCAAACCTGGTTTAAGAGAGAAAAAAAACCCAGTTGAAACTTGATTGTTGAGCATAGGTACACAAAGGAGAAAGCCAGTTTTTCCCTGAGGTGCTAAGATCAAGAACAGGGTGAGGACACTGAATAGGACAATGTAGGACAAAAGGAAACTGAACTTATCCAGGTTAGAAATGACCCTTGATTACTTTCAGAAGCAAATTCAAAGATCTATGCAGAAGGCAATTACAATTTAGGTCCTCAATATTCTCACAAATGAAGTTTAGTCAAATAACAGCACTTAACCCCAATCAACAAATATACAGAGAAACAAGGGGCTGAATGGTGAAATGACCAAGACAAACAAAACAAAAAACAAAACAAAAAAGAAAACATTAGATAGAAACCCACATGACTCCAGTTATGGAATAAGCTGTGAAATGTTAACAGATGAAGTTAGAGAGATAAACAAGAGACTACCAAAGATGACTAAGCATGTTTGACAAAGAATCAAATAGAACTTAAAGGAAATGAAAGCATGATGCTTGAAATTAAGCAATGGTTATGTTCAGCCAATGGAAGAAAAAATGGTGAATTGAACAACAGATCTAAAGAGATTGTTCAGAATGCACTCCAGGGAGACAACACAGTTGGCAGTGTAAAAGAAATAGAGTATTAGATGGGAAGGCCTACCACTTATATAATGAAAGTCTCAGAAGGATAAGCTCAAAAGAATGAATGAAAGATATTACGAAAACTGATGGCTGTGAATTTTCCAGATGAAGAGTATGGAAGTACAACTTATATCAAAAGAGGTAAATAAAATAAAATTCACTTGAAAAAATTCTGTAGTAACACTATGACTACTAATGCAAGTGATTTCTCATCAGCAATAATGGAAGCCAAAGGAGAAATATCTTCAAGTATTGAGAAAAAAAACTTCTTTTTCAATTTGAGGTACTCAGCAAAAAGACTTTATGGAACAAGGGAAAAAATTTAAAGGATTTTCGAAAAAACAGAAGAGGGCATTTCCCACAAATATCCTTTCCTTAAAAGATCTCCTAAAGCAGGAATTGGCAAACTTTTTAAAGGGCCAGCTAATAAAAAATTTAGCTTTGTAGGCCACACAGTCTTCTGCAACTACTCAGCTGTACTTTCGCTGTGCAAAAGCAGTATGTAAATGAGTGGGTGTGGCTATGTTCCAAGAATACTCTATTTACCATACATAACAGGTTGGCCCACCAAGGACTATAGTTTGCTGACCCCTGGTCTGAAGGATATATTTAAAGAAGCAGCAACTCCCCTCCAACCCTCCAAAGATAGGTTTGAGAGACAAGAAGACATATGCACCATGAAACTAAATGTAAAGACTAAAGTATAACATGAAATTGTGTGTATGTAGCTTGTTTTGTAGAAAGAGAAGACAAGCTTAAGTATTGGATAACTTAGTTAAATAAATTGAAAGAGATTTTTGAAGTTCAGGTCTTTTATCTTCTCTGTACTATACAAGGGGAGAAAAGGAGGTAAAGATATAGTATTTAGGCTTCATTAAGTTGTTAATTTATGTGATAAAATTACAAGGATGTCTAGAAAGAGGATAGACATATCCAGTAAAAATACCACACTATAGGAGGAGAAATAGAGCAAGAAAGACATGTAATTAAATAAAAACAGGAAAAAAAATTAAAGGAGAATATGGTAGATAAAGCAGGGCAAATAGAAAGAATAACATAAGGTGGTGGAAACAATCCTGTATAATAAAAGGCTAACATACAGATTGTCCCCTCAACCAGTTGTTCGACCAGGTGGCAGGGTGGCCCACCAAACACCTGTGGCCCCTTCCCCTGGCCAGCCCTGCTCCCAATGAGCCCCCCACACCCAGTGGCGGGGCTGGCTAGCCAACTTCCCACATACCTTTCCCCCAGCTGGCCCAGCCTATCACACCAAATTGTGCACCAGGCCTCTAGTATTTTATAATCATAATATAATTTTTTAAAGACCGTAACATTGGACAAACACCAAAGTCTAGCTTTATGTTTTTGATGCCTACTTATAAATTGAAGAATATAGAAAAGTTTGCATTAACAGAACAATTAATGAAATTCTAGGAAAACATTAATCAACAGAAAAAGGGAAACTATGTTAAAAACAAGTAGACTTAAGACAAGGGAATATTACTTCAAGCTGATAGAAAATGTAATTCACCAGAAAGGTACAATTTCAAAGTTTGCATGTGCATAATAACATAGCACCAAAATAAGCATGTAAAAATTATAAACTCTAGAAATAAATTGACAGAGTCAGCATTATATTAGGAAACTTCTACAAAGTCCTCTAACTTATTGGTAAGTCAGAAAAATATTAAAGATGTAGAAGCTGTAAATAATTAAACTTTATTAACATACAGAACAGCACTCTGCAATTAAAGAACATATTATTCTCAGTCACAAGTGAAACTTTTGTTAGATTAATCATATACTATAGATCGTGAAAGAGATCTTGATAACATGAAAGTGATCTTAATAATTAAGTATCAGCTTCATGCATTGACCACAATAATAACATGAAGTTAGAAGTAAATAAGGATGAGATTTAAACTTCTATTTTGTTGAACATTTTAAAAACACATTAGGGCCCTAGCAGTGTGGCTCAGTGGTTGAGCATCAACCTATGAATGAGGGGATCATGGTTTGATTCCTGGTCAGGGCACATTCCCTGAGTTGAGGACTGGGTCCCTAGTTTCGAGTGTACAGGAGGCAGCTGATCAATGTTTCTCTCATCATTGATGTTTCTATCTCCCTCTCCCTTCCTTTGAAATCTATTTTAAAAATGATTATATTAAACAAAAAAGACAATCGGGTCTTTTTAGGTGTCAAGAAAGAAATCATAGAAATCATAGACTTCCTTAGGTGTCAAGAATGAAATAGAAAAAATATAGACCTGAACAATATTGAAAGTACTCCATACCAAATTTGTATGAAATAATGGTGGTATGAAGAAATTTATATCCTAAGTGCTTGTACTAAAAAAGTCAGGATGAGAATTAACAAGGTAGAGCATCTGACTTTAGAAATTAAAAAGGAATTATATAACCCTAGAAAATTAATGGAGGAAAATGAAGAAGAAACTGAGTTAAGAGGGAAGTTTTTAAAAGCCAAAATGTGTTTGGTTTGAAGAGACAAGGTAAGTGGATAAAAATTCTGAAAAAATTAATCAAGAAAAAAATAATATTGAGAATGTAAAAAGGAATATGAAGACAGATACAGAAGATAGTAAAGAGAGAAGAGCATACTACAAAAATTTGTAGACTAGAATTAGAAAAGTTGATGAAATAGGTAAGTTCTTAGTGAGGAAAAAAATTACATATTGAAATTGGCTTTAAAAGAATTGGAAAGCTTGAAAAAGCCTACAACTAATTTTTAATTTGATGACATTTTAAATCTGGCAAACTAAATACTTGGCTTAGAAAGTTTTACAGCTATTGTACCATATTTTAATGAAGCGATTATTACAAACTAATAGAGGGTATAAAAATACATATTATGACCAAATGTTCAACTTCAGGTCCAAGTTGAGTTTATCCCAGAAATGAAAGTTTAGTTTTATATTAGAACTAGTGTCCCAGTGCACAGATTCGTGCACTAATGGGGGGAGCATGGCCTGTGGGGATCTACCCACTGTGGGATCGCCTCTTATCTTAGTCAGTGGAGCAGCTGTGGACCCACCCTCTAAGCTGCTGCTAAGTGAGGAATTTAGTCTGAGCTGATGATTTGGGGTAATGTCTTGGGTCAAGGTGTGTTCTCTGTCCTGGAGGAACCTGGCAGAGAACTTTGTACCCAAAGCTACTCAGTGAATGTCCTTGATGTGTGATGCCAGGTTGGTGACACCATCAGGGATGTTCAGGGCACCTGTCCTCCAGGATCCTCAGCCATCAGGACAGCCTCCCTGGAGGGTCCAATTCACAGCCCCTCTTGCCATCTGCCTTACCAGCTTCCTGAGCTATTTCTAGAACACACCTTAGAGAGCCCACATCAGCTGGTGGCCAGAGTCTAGTTTTCTCGGGTATTTGATAGGTGCAGAGATTTGGCCTTATCCTGGTCAGCAGAATAGTATTCCCACTGTGGGAGCTCACTGACCTCCAAGGTTCAGCTCCTATGTTGATAATCTGCCCCGGGTGGTCAGTGCGTGTCATAGTGACTGGTTGGTCATTCTGGTCTTTCCGCCTTTCAGGTTGCTGGGCATATATATATATATATATAATCTTACCACATTAAAAGTTACAATAAATTGAGAAAAACAATTGATAAAATTCAGTCCTTGTTCAGGTTTTAAAACAAGATAACAAACTTAAATAAACTTCTTGAACATTTTTATCTGTAAGTAGGAAACTAGGGACAAAGGGGAAACCCTCAACCTAATCATGGGGATTTAACTTCTAGCTAGTATGGTCTGATGAGACAAGAAAGAAAAAATATAAAAATTGAAATTGAAGTAATTAACTGTTCATTATGATTGCCTATGAATAATACAAAAAGGAGTCTTTAGGAAAATTATTAGAAATAAAGACTTTTTATCAATGGGATATTTAAATATATATTAGTTACAAATATTAAAAATGATGCTTTTTAAAAATCAGTATTAACAAGAGCAGTTTAGAAGACACAGAGAATAAATATAACATAAAACGTCTTAAACCTGCGCCAAAACTAGTTTGGTTCAGTGGATAGAGCGTCGGCCTGCGGACTGAAAGGTTCCAGGTTCAATTCTGGTCAAACGCATGTACTTTGGTTGTGGTCATATCCCTAGAAGGGGATATGCAAGAGGCAGTTGATCGATGATTCTCTCTCATCGATGTTTCTAACTCTCTCTTCTTCTCTGTAAAAAAATCAATAAAATATATATTTTTAAAAATGTCTAAAACCTGAATGAAAAAAAAGAATGAGTTTCTTTTGAAAAGACTTTAAAAGACCTAAGTTAATGGAGAGCCACATGACATTAATAAATAGAAGACTCAATATTGCAAAAATGTCAATTCTTTTGTAATCTACAGAATCAGAGCAATTCTATTCAAGATTCTAATAGGCTTTTTCAAAAGCTTTAGTAAGTATAGTTTGAAATATAGATGACAGAGCAAATGCCCAAGAATAGTGAAGATTTTTTAAATAAAGATAAGACAGAAACCATGATAATTAAGACGACAGAGTATTACTGGAACAAACATGATGATCTTGACCAAATGGACTAAAAAGCCCTAAAACTTCAGCACATATTATGGCCGCTTGGAATTTAGATTAAGTGGCTTTGAAGATCAATCTGCATTGATAAGCTAGTGGAAAATGGCTATGGGTCAGCTAATTTTCAATGTGAAAAAATGTAAATTGTATCCCCACTTCATACTATTCAAAAACATTGATTCCAGATAAAGTAATACTGAAATGTGAAGAGAACACCATCATTAAAACTTTAGCTGGAAATATAGGAGACTAGCTTTGTCTTTGAATTAGAGAAGGATTTCTTAAATAAGATATAAAAGGCATCAGCAATATGGAAAAGATTTTTGACTACATAAATTTAAGAACTTCCATTTACTGAAAGAATATAAATATTTAACAACTACAAATCATTAAGAGCATGATGAACAACCTAATGCAAATGTGAATAAAAAATCTGAATGGCATTTTACAGAATAGGAAATATAAGTAATAAGCAAGATTGGATACCATTATATTCCTGCCAAATAGAAACTAACAATGACAGTTTGGTGGTATGTGTTCTTATGATCCCAAAGGGATATCCATTGACACAAACACTTTGAAAATACGTTGATATAATCTAGTACGATTGAAGATGAGTATCTCCTTATAATCATTAATTTTACTCCTATCAGAGACACCAATGATTTTTAAACTTTTGACCATAACCCATGTTGTAAAATTTTGCAATGGGAGTAAGATCTTTTATGTATGTGTATTTTTATAACAGAAAATCATCAGCAAACATCCTTATATTTAAGGAGTGGCTACCACTGGTTTCTAAACAAATTTAAGAACCAACTGAAATAGTACATATACATAGGTAGACAAATACAAAAATGTTTGTATCTGTACTGTATATGATAGCCCCAAATCAGAAACAACCCAGGTCCCACTGATAGGAGAGTAATTATTAAACATAATTTAATATTAAAAGCAATGAAAATGAGGCACAATTTACACATTAAAATATGGGTAAATCTTAGAAACATAATGTTGAGTGAAAAAAAGCAAGTTACAGTCCAATGTGGCTCAGTGGTTGAGCATGAACCTATTAACCAGGAGCTCAAGGTTTGATTCCAGTCAGGGGCACAAGTCTGGGTTAGTGGTTCAATTCCTGGGGGTTCGGGGGAGGGGTGCAGGAGGAAGCCAATCAATAATTCCCTCTCATCATTGATATTCTATCTCTCTCCCTTCCTCTCTAAGGTCAATTAAAACAAAAGTGTGTTTTTTAAGGTCCTCATATCTTAATCAAATGGAGGAAGCTAAATATGAATCTTTTTTAAAAAAGCAAGTCACATTTATAAGGAGATACAGTTTTCAAAAAATCTAAACAATAATGTTTATCATAGTAACCACAACCTAATAAGGATTAATTACTCTCTCCTAGACTTAAATATTTCACACACACACACACACACACACACACACACACACACACACTTAAATTTACTCCCTTTGTTTTATTATGGTTTCTCTGAGATAAAATATCTTATAAAATACTATAATGTATATTTTAAGTAGATGTAGTGAATTCTTGTCCTATTAGTTATGTAGAAAACATAAATTATCGATGGAAAATAATTGTGAGCTCATATGTTTTATTTCTAGAATACCCACCATTTGTTAATATATCTATATATTGTTGTATACACATATTTATTAACATACCTATGTATTTTTAATATATTCTAGAATCTGCTATCACCATTAAAAGCACTGAGACTTGGGAAGTCAGATAAATTATGGATTATGCCTTTGAAATGAATAGTTAAAATTGAGTAAAGTTTAGAACCCTCTGGTCATTGCTGTACAGCAGCAATTTTTAACCTTTTTCATCTCATGGCATACATAAACTAATTACTAAAATTCTGGGGCACACTAGAAAATATGTATTTTGCTGATTCATCCGCACCTATTGTATTGGTTGTCATTTGTTTTGTTTGAAAAGAGATCACTGCTCCTGACTAAAAAATAATCAGGTATTGCATGCATACTGGTAAGCCCACAGAGCTTTCAGATAAGAGCACGCAGCAGGCTCTGTCTGGGAAGTTGTGTAAGCACTCAAAATAATTTCTTGTGGTACTGCATAGCCAAAAATAGTTGGTAGCAGTGCAATTTATTTGTCAATTGAATAAATAGTAAACCAGGTTAAGAATAAGATGATTTTTAAAAAAATCAATGTCCTGTAGCTAATTATCTTTATGTATGGCTCAACCTTAACTTTTCTTTCTGGCTTTGAATTTAAAATTAAAGTAACTAACAGGCAATTGTTTTTTGAATAATGTGGTTTTAAAACTATTCAGCTTTTCTATTTTAGGCTACTTTTGCTTTTCAACATTTAGAATTAAAGAAAATTCCAAATTACTGTTAGAACTGCAATATTATTTTAGACTAAATACCTATTTCTATGCTGTTTTTTGGTATTTTTCCAGCTAAATTCTTCTCCTAATAGGTATAATGTCAGAATAAGATATGTTTTAAATGAGATAGGTTCTTAAATGAAAATCAATAGTGCATTTTCCATAAAGCAAAATAACTTTAAGAACTACTTCAGACCTTTCTAAATATAAACATTATTTTTAAAGGTCCTGGGAAGTAATTTTGACTTTTTATTGCCCATTGGAATGCTAAAAAGATATGGCAGTTATAACTGGTAATAGGTTGTCTATTAAATTTTCTCATTGAAATGCATCCAGTCATTAAAGTAGAAAATTCACATCAGAAAATTTTGTACTTTAATAAGTTTTATAAATAAACAGCATGATATATATTTTTCTAACATGTTACCATTTCCTTTTAGTCCCTTTACTCAATTAAGAAATACCGTTTTGATTTCTGAATATTTGCTTATCTTTTCCTCCACCACAATCCATTCTTCCTAGACCATCTCCCCTACACATACACATGTACACACACACACACAGTTATACACATTTGTCTTTGAAATCATACTTTTTTTAAATGTTGTTTCTCCTGTGTTCCTAACTTATGTTGATTTTTATAGCCTTTATTTTTTTAAAGGTGACAGTTAACATATGCTAACATAACATGAAGCAACATGATAGAAAAAAACATAGATTATAGCTAGCTTTCAAATCTTGCCTGCCTCTTTCTACTCTTGTTATAGTGAGCAACTACTTAACCATTCTGTGCCATAATGGAGACTATAGAATCCATTTGCAGTTTGGAGAGTTTGCACATTAAAGCATTTATTATTGCAGCTAGTATTTCATAGCTTAACAAAAATAATGTGTTAATACATCATGAACTTGAAGAGTATGAGCATTTACCTTGTTAGCATTCCATGGATGTTGGCAGAAGACACAAGACAGTGGTGTCAGAGACAAAGAACAGTTTGTTACATCAACAGCAATGGATTCCTGAACCCAAATTCTCACAGGGCAATGTTAAGAGGGTCTAATACCTGCATGCTTAGTAGTTTGTGTTACTAGAGAAAAATCCTGAACTCAGGAAACACAATCTTTTTAAAGAGATAATAAGACTGACTTGCCCGCCTTTTCCCATTTACTATACTGTACAGCAAACAAATTCATTTGCTTAAGAGGTAGACATTACCTCCGTCTTCCAAGATATTGCATTATACAAATGCCTTTGAAAAGATACTTGAAACAAAGGTGGTTGATTAGCACTTGTATCTTAGAGTGCTTAGTTTTACTTTCTGGCCTAGAGGACCATAACTATTAAATGATCAGGCCTCAGCAGAACTCCTGACCTCACCTTACACCTCTATACTGGTTACCTTTCTGTCCAACCTGCCAACAACCTTTGCATCTGTTCTTCCTCCCAGAGCATCACCTAGCTAACTCCTTGCCATTCCAAATTCAGCTTAAATCAAATCAGTGAGTGAGGCCTTATTGACAACCAAATGTAAAGTAGCTCCCCATGCATTCCATTACATCACTCTGTGTTTTTTTAATAGTACTATATTTATCAAAGTTACTGTTTATTGCCTATCTTTGCTTTCTGCCCCACTCTATCACATAGAATGTAAGCATGTTTTAGAGCTAGAAATATATCTCGTCTTTAAATAGTATCATGTGCTACTTAGTATCTCAGTATTTATTGGATAGATTTAATTAATATTCTCTCTATCTTTTTGTTCCCCTTTTCCCCTTATACTTTTCCTTTTTTGTTTTGATTAATAATATTAAACTTTTATTACAGTAAAGGAGGAATTAACACCTTCCCCAAAATAAGATGAGCCACCTACTTGTTAAGTTTAATTATACACTTTTCTATTCAATATTATTATTGATAAACTGCAGTTAGATAACCTGTTTGGTTTCATTGGAATACTGAAATATAAACTCCATGCTGTTTGTTGGAACTTAGAAAAATCCATGTTTGCCTGGCAATTCCCACTTATGCAACATGAGAGGCATTTCTTGATTTTTATAGAGCTTAGACAATAAGAACTTAACTGGTCATATAGCTATTGAGAACTTTTTATGGCTTACATGTTATTTGTATTGATGGACAAAGAGCCTTCATTTAAAATGCCAAGTGTTTATTTAGTCATCCTTATGACACTTCTGCCTAGATGAGAAAAATTCTTAAATGATAGTAGTGTAAAGGAGCTATTACAGATTTTCAGCTCATTTTTATTATTTGCTCAACTACTTTACTTGTATTCAATAGTTTACTTTGCAGAGGAGGTATAGGCTTTAATACATCCACTCGATATTCTTTTGGAAATATATGTAGAAAAACAGTTTTGATTTGTAATTTAAATGGTTTTTATTTTTAGTTTCTGTCTCCCTTCTCTTAGTTGATTTCACTAAGATGCAGGTGCTTTAAACATAACAGTTGTATTTATAGATACATGACATGATACATGACATTTAATAAGTGTTCATATGCTGATCTTTTAAAAGACTGGATTACTAATATAATAAATAACCATTATTTAAAAGATATTTATCACAGTCCTACAGATAAATAATTCTTCATTTTTGTGTATGGAATCACTGTAGTTAAAATTGATCATTTTTCAAAATTAATTTCTTATAGCAAGCATTAAAGGAAAATGTCAAAAAAAGAGAAGCAGAGGAAAAACAAAAACGTGCCAGAATAGCCCAAGAATTGGCAGAGAAAGAAAGACTTGAACGCCAACAAAAGAAAAAGCGCTTACTAGAAATGAAGACTGGTGAGTACTATCAAATTTGCTATTTATACTCTGTACTGGTAATTTATACTGTTACTTTATTGGTAATTGAATATACTTAAGTGAAAAAGGGAGATGTGACTACTTATTTGTGTTGGTAAATCATAAAGCTGACCATTTTTTATGGGCTTTCCCCTTTTTGTTTACTAACTCATAGTATTTTCATTCTAACTTGGGTTGTAGGTGACTTTGGTTCCAGATTTTCACATTTCTTTGACAGCTATTTCAACAAACAATCTGATAATTTATGTCAGTTAATAAACAACTGTAGGAAACTAGAAAACTCTATAAGCCAAGTAATCCTGTTTCTTCAACAAAATACTATGCCAAGGGAGAAAAAAAAAAGTGATGGAGGGAAAACTGATAAAAAGAAACTAAAAAGATATATCAACCAATTGCAATAGACAGGATTTAAGTATAGGGTGGGGCAAAAGTAGGTTTATAGTTGTCATATGGAAAATAATACAATAATCTATACTAATAAAAGGGTAATATGCTAATTAGACCAGGTGTCCTTCCTGACAAAGCCGGTCCAGAGCAAAGCTGCCCAGGTCCCTGATGCCTGCCGCAGCGTCCAGAGGGAAGCAGCCCGAGTCCCGGGTGCAGGAAGGAAACTGAAGCTTGCAGCTGGGGGAAGAAGGCCTACTCTTGCACGAATTGTCATGCATGGGGCCTCTAGTTAATAAATAATGATCCAAGAATGAACTGTGTTTTGCTTACTCACAACTATAAACTTATGTCCTACTCAGTGTACTCTAATTCAAACAAATGTAGGAAAAAACAGTGAATTTTTTAAATACTTTTTTTCCTTATAGACATGATAATGTTGTATGTTTCAAAGTATCTTTTAGAGACTCACTGAAATTTTATAGATAAAAAGAAACTATGTTTGGAATTTCAGTCAAAAAAGTCTAATATGACTGTAAAGTATGTTGGTGTAAAGATGAAACAAGATAGGCTATAAGTAATAATTACTAAAGTTGGGTGATGGGTACTTGGACGGAAGAATTTGTTTACTACATTATTTTCTCTACTTTGGGATATTTACAGTTTGACTTTGGTGGTGGACAGACAGTGCACTGTACAGATTGTGTAGCACAGAAATGTACACTTGAAACCCATATCTTACTAACCAGTGTCACTCCAATAAATGTAATTTATAAAAATAGCTCTTGGAAAAGGTTTAAAAAGAAAAAAGTAGCAGAATTACAACTTTAGACAGCTATATGTGTTATTTTCCAAAACTAAAAGATACCACAAAGTCAGGAGCAAAAGAATTAAGTAAATTGTAGTTATATTTCACCCCCTGAAAATTCTGGCTCTTCTACCTCCAAGCCACTAAGGACTGCAGAAGCTTTTAATTAAAATCCATCAACTTCACTGCTAAATTACCATAGTTTACAATTCAGGGCTGCATATTCACCTAAGGTTTCCCTAGGGGTACACAGAGATGCCTTCTTGCTTTCTCTCCTTTTATTTTTACAGACATATTTTATCTTTAATAAAGCAAACTGAGTACCTTAATGTATCTCACAAGCTTCTTCCATGGGGAAAAATTCACCTAAACACAATTTCTTTAAGACTACACTTGAAATTCAAGAAGTGTTCTCTTGTTAAGGTGTAAACGAAAATGGAGATCAGGAGGGTTTAGCATTGATTTTTAAAATATGCTTCTGAAAGTCATTTTAAAATAATCTATTACTGCCTAGTTTACCAAACATTCTAGTATTTGAACATTAGCTCATTTAGTGTTGGCTAAAGAGGCATCTAGACAGTTCCTCATGTAGATTTTTGTATTATTTGCTGTGATTTTTGCCCAAGGATCTGTCATATAGAGCTTCTCAATAATTCTCTTAAGTTAAAACATTTAAATAAAACTTTAAATCCAATGTAATCTTAATGATTTTATTTAAACTTAATTTCTTCTGATGAAAACTTTCAATTTCATGAATAAAGTTCATTTTTTACAATACTATCTAATAAAAGAGTAATATACATATTGGCCATCACTCCAACACACAAGATGGCCGCCCCCATGTGGTCAAAGATGGCTGCCCCCATGTGGACACAAGATGGCCACCACAAGATTGCCTGCAGGGGAAGGCAGTTGGGAGGGACCAGGCCTGCAGAGGAGGGCAATTGGGGGTGATCAGGCCAGTAGAGGGTGACCAGGCCAGCAGAAGAGGGCAGTTGGGGGAGCTCAGGCCAGCAAGGGAGGGCAGTTGGAGGGGACCCAGGCCTACAGGGAAGGGCAGTTGTGGGGGACCAGGCCTACAGGAGAGGTCAGTTGAGGAGGGACACAGGCCTGCAAGGGAGGGCAGTTGGAGGTGACCGGGCCAGCAGAGGAGGGCAATTGGGGGTGATCAGGCCAGTAGAGGGTGACCAGGCCAGCAGAAGAAGGCAGTTGGGGGGGCTCAGGCCAGCAAGGGAGGGCAGTTGGAGGTGACCGGGCCAGCAGAGGAGGGCAATTGGGAGAGACCAGGTCTGCAGGAGAGGGCAATTGTGAGCAATCAGACCAGCAGGGAAGGCAGTTAGGGGGTGACCAGGTCAGCAGAGGAGGGCAGTTGGGGGAGACCAGACCAGCGGGGGTGGGGGCAGTTGAGGGGGGACCAGGCTTGCAAGAGAGGACAGTTGGGGGGACTCAGGTCTGTAGAGGAGTGCAGTTGGGGGGGGGGGAACCAAGCATGCAGGAGAGGTCAGTTGAGGGGAGATCAGACCTGCAGGGGAGAACAATTGGGGGGAACCCAGGCCTACAGCAGAGGGCAGTTGGAAGGGACCAGTCCTGCAGGGGAGGCCAGTTGTGGGCCACAAGGTTGGCAAGGGAGGGTACGTAGGGAGGACCAGGCCAGCAGGGGAGGAAAGTTAGGGGCAATCCGCCTGGCAGGGGAGCAGTTAGGCATTGATCAGGCTGGCAGGCAGAAGTGGTTAGGGGCAACCTGGCAGAGGCAGGTGAGTGGTTAGGAGCCAGCAGTCCTGGATTGTGAGAGGGATATCTGACCACCCAGTGGGATAGGGCCTAAATGGGCAGTCAGAAATCCCTCAAGGGGTCCCAAATTGCAGAGGCTGCAGGCTAGGCTGAGGAACACCCACCCACTTTGCACAAATCTTGTGTACCTGTCCTCTAGTTTTAATATAATACTTTTGTATTCTAGAATACACCAAAAACGTAATAAGTTTTAAGACCATCACCTATAATCCTCCTATCCAAAGAATTACTATTAATATTTTGGTATATCTTTCTTATAGTTTTAAATTTTTCTGCCTTTTAATAACAGCTATATGATCCTAGTGAATATGCAGGATACAGTCTTGCTTTATCTTGCTGAATGATTCATGTTATTCTTAATTATGATGCTTAATATCTATGTCATTGCTTCCAATTGATATGCGATTTTAAACTGAACTTGCATTAGTCAGTAATGAGGTTAGAAACAATACTTATTTTCATCTATTCAATGCAATAAATAAATGTATTCATAAATAATTGAAAATGTAATTATTAGGATATGCTATCAAAAGGGTAGATATATTTAAGACTTTTGATACATGTTGCCAGTTGATACCCAAAAGTAGTCTAATTTCACCAATTTTAATATTAATTTATAAATGCTCTGTTTGAGTGTTCTCATTTTTAAAAAATTTTTGTTAGTATAATAGATTAAAAAGTGTTTTTTTTTTTGTTTTCTTGTGTATTTCTTTGATTACTACTGAGGTTGGGCAATTTTCAAGTATTTATAATCTATTTGTATTTTTCTTCTTGAATTGTTCTTTTTTAGTCTTTTTTTATTGATTTACCCAAGTTAGCTCATTAAGTATTAATATTTATCTTTGAAGTATGTTTTCTCAATTTAGCTTTTTATTTTCTTATCTTGACATAAAAATATTTCATTTTTGTTATGTTTCATTATAATCTTTGCTTTTGTGGTTTTGTTATCTTAAAATTTAGAGAGTCATTCTTTCAACAATTTCAAATCCACTTCAAGTTTTTTCTAGTTTCAATGTTTATGATACTATTTTATTTTAACTCTTTATTAATCATAAATATATTTAATACATGGATTTTAATAAAGTAGGGTTTATTTCTGAATTTTACCAAAACTTTTCTAATATTTAACCATCAATTATAGTTAATAATTGGCTTATGTTGGCTTCAAATAGGTAATTTTATGTCCAGGCTGTTACTTTTCTATTCTTAATTATTAAAATATATTTGAACCAAACCGGGCTTGGCTCAGTGGATAGAGCATCGGCTGAAAGGTCCCAGGTTAGGGGCTTGTTCCTTTGTGCAAGAGGCAGCTGATCGATGTTTCTTTCTCATTGATGTTTCTAACGCTCTATCCCTCTCTCTTCCTCTCTGTAAGAAATCAATAAAATATATTTTAAAAAATAAGGTAAAATATATTTGAATATTTTATTTTTAAAATAAATTTAAGGAAAGGTTTCTATTGCATAATTTATTAATCATAGAACTCATATTATTGGACCTAATGGATTATTTTATAAAACTTTTTCTATACTCTCTTTTTCCAAACATGGCCTGAAAATTATTATAGATGCATCTCAAACAAATGTAAGGCTCTCAATTGAGAGGAGTTTATAATGTCTTTATAATGCTGAGTTTTCATATATGCCATGCATTTTTATATTCTCTGGAAGAATATTCTTCAAAGGATAGTCTGGGTAACATTGATTTGTATTAATTATATTCAATGAATACTTTAAAATAGTGTATGTTATTTGGGAATATTTAAATAGATCTAATCAAAGTCACTTGATGCAAGATAAGACATTTGATACAACAGAAAGCTATGAGGTAGTAAGCTATTTTGAAACATTTTCTCTCTTTTAAAAAACATTTGAAAAGCCCTAGCCAAGTGGCTCAGTTTGTTGAAGCCTTGTCTCATTCACAAAAAAGTGACAGGTTTGATTTCTGGTCAGAGCACATATCTAAGTTGTGGGTTTGATGCCTAGTCATGGCATGTGTGGAGGCAACCTATTGATTTTTATCTCTCACATGATGTGAGTATGTGTATGTGTGTATGTGTTATGTCTCTCCTTCTAAAATCATTTAAAACATTCTTGGGAGGGATTAAAAATTTAAAAAAAGAACACAACACTTAAACATCTTAGAAATGAACTTTGATTTTTTTTTTTTACACTGGAATTTTAAAGAATCTAGAAATAGTTAGTCTCTTAATATATTCTAAATTTCATAGTACCAAACATACAATTTAATTACTGAAGTGAAAAATTTAGATCTCTTCTAAAAATTTATAAATTATGGTTATTCTAAATAGCCTTTAGTTTTCATTTAAACATTAGAGGATCGGTGCACGAAATTTGTGCATGGGATAGGGGGTGTCCCTTAGCCCACCCTGCACCTTCTCCAATCTGGGGTCCCTCTTACAATCCAGAACTGCTGGCTCCCAACTGCTCACCTGCCTGCCTTCCTTATGGCCCCTAACCGTTTCTGCCTGCCAACCTAATCACCCCCTAACCACTCCCCTGACAGCCTGTTTGCCCCCAACTTCCCTCCTCTGCTTGCCTGGTCACCCCTAACTGCTCTCCCCTACAGGGTTGATCGTCCCCAACTGCCCTCTCTTACAGGCCTGGTCCCTCCCAACTACCCTCTCCTGATGGCCATCTTGTGGTGGCCGTCTTGTGTCCACATGGGGGCAGCCATCTTGTATGTTGGAGTGATGGTCAATCTGCATATTATTCTTTTATTAGATAAGATAGAGGCCTAGTGTGTGGGTGGGGGTCAGCTAGTTTGCCCTGAAGGGTGTCCCTGATCATGTTGGGGGTTCCCTTGGGGTGTGGGGCAGCCTGGGTGAGGAGCCTGTGGTAATTTGCAGGCCGCCATGCCCCCCAACAACCCAAGCGGAGGCCCTGGTATCTAGGGTTTATTTTATCTTCTAAATTGAAACTTTGTAACCTGGAGCAGAGCCAAGCCTTCTGCTCACTCTGTGGTGGCAGCCATTTCTGTTGGAATTTATGTATCTTCTATAATTGAAACTTTGTAGATTGGAGTGGAGCTTAGGCCGGTCAGGGCAGGTGGAAAGCTTGGCTTCTTCCATTGCCTGGGAAACTCAAGCCTCCTTCCTGCTCTCTGTGGCTGCAGCCATCTTGGTTGGGGTTAATTTGCATACTTGCTGATTGGCTGGTGGGTGTGGCTGGTGGGTGTAGTGGAGTGATGGTTAATTTGTATATTACTCTTTTATTAGATAGGATAATACAATTATTAATATAGAAGTAGTCTCTTAATATTAATGTAGCTGCTATAAGTCAAGTATGTTATTTGTTGATAACTTTTTTTCATATTTAAAATTGTACAAATATGCAGTCACCTTTTCCTTTCCATGTTAGATGCAGAGTATGCTTTATGCCAAATCATGATTTTTATAATATTTGGAGGCTTTATGGAGTAGAAGTTACAAAGAAGTATGTCTAATTATTATTCACTAGTGAAAATATTCTTAGGAAAATATCAGTTTTGACACTTTAAAAAAAATTTATTGTTGAGAGTATTACAGATGCCCCCTATTTTCCCCACTTTGCCCTCCTCAACTCATCTCTCACCCTATACCAGGTCTTCATCTGTCTATTATTTGTGTCCATAGATTTTGAGTAGTTGGTACTTCTAAATTCCTTCTCTTTTTTCATCCTTCCCCTGATATCCTTCCCATCTGGCAACCATCAAAATGTTCTTTGTATCTATGAGTCTGTTTCTATTCTGTTTGTTTGTTTATTTTGATTTTTATATTCGTTTGTTGATATGCATTTGTTGCCATTTTATTGTTCCTATTTTTGATATTTTCTATTTCTTCTTCTTAAAGAAGACCCTTTAACATTTTGTGTAATTCTGGTTTGGTGGTGATGAATCCTAGGGCTTTTTCTTATCTGGAAAGCTCTTTACCTGACCTTCAAATTTAAATGATAGCTTTGCTTGATAGAGTAATCTTTGTTGTAGTTCCTTGCTTTTCACCACTTTGAATATTTCTTGCTACTACCTTCTGGCCTGTAAAGTTCCCTTTGAGAAATCAGCTGACAGTTGTATGGGTGCTCCCTTGTAGGTAACAAACTATTTTTCTTTTGCTGTTTTTAAGATTCTTTATTTTTTCTTTAACCTTTGGCATTTTAATTATGGTGCATCTTGGTGTGGGCCTCTTTGGGTTCCTTTTGTTTGGGACCTTTGTGCTTCCAGGACTTGTATTTCTTTCTTTCACCAATTAAGGGAAGTTTTCTGTCATACTTTTTAAAATAGGTTTTCAATTTCTTGGTTCCCCTCTTCTCCTTCTGCCACCCCATGATGCAAATATTGGTATACTTGAAGTTGTCTGAGAGGCTCCTTATACTATTTTCTTATATTTGGATTATTTTATTAATTAATTAATTAATTTTTGCTGTTCTAATTGGGTGTACTGTCCTTTTGTAATTGAGCCTTGGTTGATGTTGGCATCACAGGGAGGTATTGACCCCAACGCCAATTGGTTGTGAGGACCATTTTCAGCTATAGCAGAAGAGCTGCTGTACAGAAGTTTACCCTGTGGATCAGGACTTGCTTCAGTGGGGCTTTGGTGCTCACTGAGTCCACCCCTTGAGTGTGTCACTCATGCTGGAGGTAGGGATGTAATCCAGCATGGTCAAAGCTGACCACTGGGTGGACTGGCTCTGGAGCCTCTTCGGAGGTGCAAAATCAACCACTTCCTGTGCCCTGCCTAGGGCCACACAGAATGTGCTGCAAAGCAATCTGCAAATGGCTCCTATTTGTGTTGAGCTTGAAAATGCCCAGGAGAGGCCAAGCTCTGAACCTGGGACCACTTACTGAGAGGTACGCTGCTGCTTGTTTGAGAGATTTTACGAAAGTCCAAGCATAAAGCAAGAGAGTCCAGTTCTGTGGAAAAGCCACTTGAAATTATTTGGATTAGCCTGCATGTAGGGAGGGGAGGGGTTTTAGGGAGTCACTAGAGTGGGACGAAAGGTGTTAACTAAGTTAATGGATAATTAGATATGGTGCCTGGATTAGATCCCTACCACCAGATCTGGTGCCTGCCTGCCATCTCTGTGGCAGGCAGGGCTCAGCAAAGGAACAATGGCCTCTGCCAGCACTTCTTTCTGGGAGAAAAGTGTTTCCCCTCCAGCTGTCCTGATTCCAAACAAGTTTCAAGCTGTTGCCTCAGCGCTGGAGCTCAGAGGGAGTCACAGGAAGACCGTGTACTGGCCCTTTAAGAAGAACTGCCTGGTCCAGCTGCTCCTGGTCACTTAGCCACAACCCTGCTGATTTTTATAACCACAATTGTGGGAAATTCTCTTCCTGGTACTGGAACCCTGGGTTGGGTGCCTGGTGTGGGACCGGAGAGCCCTTCACTCCTGAGGGAAACTTCCTCAGCCAAGATATCCCTCCTGCTTTTAAACCACCTCATGCTATGCAGGACCAGCCAGTTCTTTGATTCCACCCAGCTTCTCTGTCCCCCCTACCAGTCTCAATGTGCTTCTTCTTCAATCCCCTGGTTGTAGGCCTTCCAATCAGCTAGATTTCAGGTTATTCTTAATGATGGTTTTTCTGTATTTTAGTTGTAGTTTTGTTGTGGCTATGGGAGGTGGTGAGTACAGGGGATTTACTTATGCACTGAGACTGGAATCTCAGTGGAGTTTTTTTGTTTCCCTTTAATTTTCACAGAGGATTCTTTTTCCATTGCTTTTCCGAGAGAGTGGAAGGAAGGGAGAAAAAGGCAGGGGGAGAGAGAGACATTAATGTGAGAGAGATATCGACTGGCTGCCTCCTGCACTTGCCCCAACAGAGGGCAGGGAGTGAACTCACAACCCATGTACTTTCCTTTGACCAGGAATTGAACCCACGACCCTTTGGTATGAGAGCTGACACTTTCCATTAGCCACACTAGCCAGGGCCAGAACCTCAGGTGTTTTGTTGTTGTTGTTGTTGTTGTTGTTGTTGTTGTTGTTTTTGTTTTAATATATTTTTATTAGTTTCAAAGAAGAAGGGAGTTAGAGAGGTAAAAACACCAGTGATGACAGAGAATCATTTATCAGCTGCCTCCCGCATGCCCCCCACTGTGGATGGAGCCTGCAATCCGGGTATGTGCCCCAACCAGAATTGAACCCAGGGCTTTTCAGTCCTCAGGCTGATGATGCTCTATCCACTGAGCCAAACAAGATAGCGCCAGAATCTCAGTTTTTGACACTTTTAACAGATCACTGAATTTGATGCAATTCTGAAATTTGACAAATACTGTCTTCACATATTGTATTATTATGAAAAATAAAGTGCTGTGGTCTTCCAATATTACTTTCTTGGTATAGAAAAGAAATTTAATAGCTCAACCACTTTTGTTTCTTTTTTTCATCAACAAATAGGTTTTTTTCTGAATGCTCAAGTACAGTAATAAATAAGGTTAAGTAAGATTTCTGCTACAATGAAGTTATGAATTCTAATAAATGAATCAGATAAACAACTTGTATAATACAGCTTGTAAAAAGTTATATGAAATTAAATAAGACAGAATAAGATGGAGATGGATACTAGTTGGAATGGCAACTGGTGGCATTAAAATTTAGTCTTAGAGAACTAAGGAGAATATTAATATATTAATAATAATATAATATGAATATATATAGCACATAATATTAATAAATGTGATAATTTAAAATATTGGAAACATAAAACTGCTTTGAAATAGACAGGAAAACCAGTGATTTTTGTATAGACCATGGTACAGTTGACCCTTGAACAACACTGGGATTAGGGCCCTGATCCCCATGCAGTCAAAATTCCCCATGTAATTTTTGACTCCTCATTAACTTAGTTGTCTCTCCGTATTTACAGGGGATTGATCCCAGGACATCCACAGATACTAATGTCCATGGATGCTAACATTACTTATAAAAAAAAAAAAAGTGGTGTAGATCAATGCATACAGTTGCCTCTTTGCTGTCATGCATTCCCAATTCTGATTGCAAATAATACACTATCAGTATTTACTGGGGGGAGGGGAGATCCACCTATAAGTGTGGACCCACACAGTTCAAACCTGTTGCTGTTTAAGGTCAGCTCTACCACTCTTAACTTTCTAGAAGCTGTCAGCCAAGCTTTCTTATTCTTAAAAACAACGTAGAAGGTAAATTGTTGAATTCATAATATTTTGTCACTTTCTGGACCACGGACTTTTTGCTCCAACTTATATTTGCATGTAAGACATGCACCCCTAAATGAGGAAAGGAAACATTTTGATATAATCCTGTTGCCATAACCCCACAGGGAGCTTTCTTTTATATATATATATTTTTAAAAAAATTTATTTCAGAGAGAAAAGGAGAGGGAAAGAGAGATAGATGCATCAGAGATGAGAGAGAATCATTGATTGGCTGCCTCCTGGACAGCCCCCACTGGGAATTGAGTCAGCAACA
Source organism: Vespertilio murinus (assembly GCA_963924515.1). NCBI lineage: Eukaryota > Metazoa > Chordata > Mammalia > Chiroptera > Vespertilionidae > Vespertilio > Vespertilio murinus. Next base: position 68,998,711 of record OZ004707.1, read on the forward strand.
CAGGCATATGCCCCTAACCTGAGTTGAATCTGGATCCTTCAGTCTGTAGGCCAAAGCGTTATCCACTGAGCCAACCCAACTAGAGTGGGAGCTTCCTTCTATATATTTTCATGACTTTAGTATTTTTTACCATACAAATTAGAACTGTATTTTCAGACAGATGCTCACACTCTTTTCTCACCACCTGTGGTAGTAAACTAAATCCCTGCTCATTCTTATCCATCATCAATAATTTCGTGTGTTTGGCAAGGAAGCAGGCTACTATTTTCAAGTCTAATATTTTTTATCACCATTATTTCAGAATGTGATTTTTGTTAATAGAGTGAAAATAGAAGAATAGTGGGCTAAATTTTCCTAAGAAGAAAAATGAAAGATTGACAATCCTTTTGAGCAGTAAAATTAAGAAAGTATAAATCTCATGTTAAAAGGCCATTTCTCTCATTTTTGTTTTCTTTAAATATGATGAGCCTGGAGGTTTCTTAAATATGTACATATACAATTTTGGCTACTTATGTTGAATAATTTAGTATTATATTAAATATACAAGCAAATTATTTTCATGATGTCTTTAATCAGTATGTGAATTTTGAATAAATTTTCAGAGGTTGATATTTAAAATTGAATGATTTTAATTTATAAGACACCCAAAGTGTTAAATATCTGATGTAGAAACCAGTAAGTATAGAGACTAGTATTTATTTATTTAAAGTGCCTAGCTATCCTTATGTTTAATCATTTCTAGTAAGATAAATAGTAATAGTAGTTTTATGTGATCATGTACAAGGTTTTCAAAACTGCATTTCTGTTTCTTAATTATGGAAGTGAATAGGGCATTTGATAATACAATTCAAATATTATGCTTCAAGACTTCCTGAGTATGTAAGTCGATTCACATAATTTTTAAATAGCACATTAGAATGGCCTTGAAATGGACCCAGTGTTGTATAATTATGTTTTGTGGGGAAGTAAATAAGAGCTTATTTAATGGAGCAATAAAAACTATATGAGTAGCTCCTATATTTTAGTCTTTAGGTTACAATTTGTTTATTATTTATTAGATTTAAATGTCTCATTTGGTGCAAGTTCAGTCTATTAAATAAAAAGATAATTAGCTTTTAGAAATCTGTTGTTTACCCACATGGCCTAAACTGCTCCTTTGTTTTCCATTCTGCAATTTAGGATAACTAAGCAATTATGCCTCCATTTTAGAGGAAATGCATATTACATAAATACTACTTGGAAATGTCTGCCAGTCTCAACAGATAGCAATTAATGTGTATACTTGCTTTCATAAAGGCTTTGACAATTACCCTGTCCTCTTCAGATAACATAAAACTTAGATTATTTCCCATAATTGTGTATATTCTAGTTTTATGCAGTAGTGCTTTCAGATTTCTAGCATCATTGCCAATTGATGCAACTATATAGGCCAGTGGTTTTAATCATTTTTCTATTTAGGAGAATATAAAAAATTAAATTGCATTGGTTTTGATATGTTACTTTTTTCTTACCCCACTTTTTTTTTGGAATAGTAATACTACTGCTACTACTACTACTACTATTAGCAACACCATCCCATTACTATCACTGCTACACTACCATTGATCACATATTATTTGCCAGGCTCCATATGTGTCCATTATTGCATGTGATGCTTACAACAAATTTAAACTATTCTTATCAAAGTCTACTTTAATTTCTTTGTACATGGTCACATATTTAGCTAGCAAATAAACCAGTACTCAAGTTTTCTGAGCAAAGGTCATATTTTTAACTATTGTGCTATTATTATTTACTACTGTTGATTTGACCATAGTGAAGAAGGAAATGTTCAAAACTAATTTTAGTAATTGATAACTGACACTAGACTGTACCTATGTATAGAGGTTGAAAATTATCTTCCCTGGTAACCTTTGAGAGGGACAACTATCTCTGGTACTATATTCAGTGCTAAACTAGATAGTTTCTTCCTTTGGGACATTTGGAAGAATTGCCAAGTTAGGAACCTGGTTCAGGTTCCATTTTGATTCTTTTGCTTATTTAAGAATTTATCCCAGTGCCCAAAACTAGGAGGATAATATCAGCAGCACCCTTCCTCTCTTACAAGAGGGATTTCTCAGTGGTCTGAGTGGTTCTGGGCCCAAAACAGTTCAACAGTTCTGAAGAGAATGGAAATGTCTTCAATACTTTTATCTTTTGATGCAGTTAAAAGTTAAAGAACCACAAAATTTAGAATATACTAGTTTGGAAAGGTGCCCAAACACCTTACTATGTTGTATTCAGGAACAAATACTCATAGACATACCCCCACCATCTCCAGATCCATCATGGAACAATTTTTTTAATTTAAATTTAAAAAAAATTATTGTTGAAAGTATTGCATATGTCCCTCTTGCCCCATTGACTCCTTATAGCCCACCCTCGCCCTAGGCCTCCTTCACCCTATTGTTTGTGTCTGTAGGTTATGCATATGTGCATACAATTTTCAGTTACAGTGTACTTTCAATAATATTTCATGTTGGTTTCAACAGTGCAGCATAATGGTTGGACAACCTTATACTTTACTGTTTCCCCTGTTATTTCCACTACCCACCCTACATGGTTATTGCAATTTTTGTGACTACCAATTTGTACTCATAATCCCTTCGTCTCTTTCTTCCAGTCCCCCAATTTTCTTCCCCTCCAGAACCACAAGTCTACTCTCTGTTCTCTGAGAAACAGATGTTTGTTTATTAATTAATTTATTACTTTTTTGGGTTTTTTTATTGTTGACAGTATTATTCTATGTATATGTATAAAGATTGTATCTAAATGAATTCATATATTCATATGTTATTTGTCTTTCTCTGACTGACTTATTTCACTGGGCATAATACTCTCTAGGTCCATCCATGCTGTCACAATGGTAATATTTAATTCTTTTGTATGGGCAAGTATGATTCCATTGTATATATGTACCACAGTCTTTTTATCCACTTGTCTTTTGATGGGTATTTGGGTTGCTTCTATAGCTTAGCTATTGTAAATAATGCTGCAGTGAACATAGGGGTGCATATATTGTTTCAAATTAGTGTCTTGGGTATTAATTTTTTTTTCTGTTAGTAAGAGATTGAGATTCCATGAAACAATATTAGGGGTGACTGTTGAGAAGATTTTCCAAAAGTCTCACTAATAGTTATACAACTATTTACTTTTGTGCAAGAATCTCTTTCACTATAATAACACAGCTTCAATTATGAAAACTCATTCATTATCCAGCTTTTGTGTGAACTAATACTTGTCCTCTGTGTGTAGTTGTGCAAGGCTCACACATCATCCTCTGTCTTCTTCCAAAAGCCCAGAAAAGGGAAATTAAGAGATGAGGGTCTCAGACTTTTCCAGCACAATGTATATTGAAACTGTGATTATTGTGATTTTTTTTAAATGTGTTATGTGTTTCATTCTTGTTCAAATGACTTCATGATATATCCTCATACTCACTAGTTACTGATTAATCAATATCTAAAAGTGTTTTCAAAATGGTTTTTCAGTGCCTTTCTTAGGAGTATTATATAATACTGAATGCTCGGTGCACAAAATTTGTGCACTAGGGAGTGGCGGGGGGGGGGGGGATGGTTCCCCAGCCTGGCCTGGGCCTTCTCAGTGCAGGAGCCTGTGATCAATCTCCCCAAAGAGGTAGCGCCCCCCCCCCCCCAATCCATCTGGGGCTCTTAGATGGACTTCCCGAAGAGGTAGACCACAGCCAGGGGTCCTGCCCCCAAGGCTCCAGGACCCGCCCCATGTCGTGCACATAGCGTCAAGTCCATGAGCATGCAGCCTCCTGGAGATGGATTGTTACAGTGTGACAGCATGAGGGCATCACGGCGCGAGGGTGTGATGACTACATAGGCTTTTATTAATATAGATTATCTATATGATGAGTAGAAAACAGACTCCATTTTTTAAATTGTTTTGGAATGAAAGATTAAATGCTAATTATCATAAATTTTATTTGGGACAGAATAATTTAAATCTTTATAGTGTAGCATGGATTACTTCTAAGAAATTTACCAAATTTGTATTAACATTATTTATAACTTTTCTGTTACCAAGCATAATTCACCCTTTTCACATTCTTGGGCAGAAATGATACCATTCAGTTCTTTTGATGTTATTGCAATGTGGAGAATGCTATAACTTTGATAATATCAGCTACATTTATTGTATTATAATTGAGAACTCAGTCACAGAGGCACCTCCTTTGTGTATAGCATTGTCTACTCCTCAGGTAGCTTGGCCCCTCTATTCGGTAGTTATTTATATAGTATTTGCTTTCAAACCTTTCATGCCAGATTGCCAGTTCTGAGTGGAATTACTTGTATTTGATAGAAATTATTCTTTTATTTTTGGAGATAGGCAATGAGCATTGTCTTATTTTCAAGCATTATAATAAATCTCTCTTAACTTTTAAGAAACTTATCACATTTCTTTTATCTCCTGCAGTCTTTAAATACTATGAACATCTCTATTTTTAGCATTTATCCTGAGTAACAGAGGCCTCTAGAGACCTGCAATCGTTTTAGAGCCAAAGAAAGACACACTTTTGAACCTTCTTGGTACATTCATAGTCTTGTTTAACACTTTTAAAAAGAAAAATCATATATGACAGTTAAAAAAAAAGAGGTAAAATTTATACTACTCCTAAAGCCCAATACTTATTGGTGCCAGTCAAAAATTGTAAGAGACAAGCAGACAAAATTGCAACAAACACAGAATTGCTTGGTGCCTCAGGGCAGCTAAAAACACTTTATGTCTAAACCCCTTTTGCAATTCAAAAATGCAAATTCTCTGAAAACCACAATTTTTTAAGTAAGTTTAGTGCCCAAATGCATTTGATGTCAAACCTAACCTGAACTGATAGAGGTCCTGGCAAATGTGAATATTAATGCTGCAGAAATAATAAGTTTAATTAGAGGGTGTTGCCCCAGGTTGCTCTGGATGTGTTAAGATTTTACAGCATATACACTGCTTTAATCTCCTGCAGTCTGAAAACTGATTCTGAAATATCTGACTCCAGAGGTTATGGTTAAGAGACCATGAACTTGTACTTCTCAGTGACTGCTCTCTTCTCTTGAACTGAACCATCCACTACCTCAGTCATAGTGATTCCTACTTCTCTGCATTTATTTCTGGTGTTTTCTTTGTCACAAATACCTTTCTCTCTCATTTGTTACTGAGTATAACAAAACATGATTTAGTTCAATTCTTGAATTCTTCAAAATGTCTTCTAAATATTTTGTCTTTGATAATGGACAGTCTTCCCTTTTTTAGAAGCCATTATAACTTATGTAAGAAACATTTCATTAACATTCATTTCATTTGCTCTAGTCTTATGCTTCTAATAGATTATGTATATTTTTCAAGAACATGGCATCATGCATTTTTTTTTTCCTTACCTAGTGTTCTGTGTTCACATATTAGATACCACGTAAGCCACTCAAAATTTGTTAAACAGTTGGTAAAAATGTAACTGGTCAAATAACGTCTTTTCCATTTTGAATTTAGTTTGCAATATTGATATTGATGTGTAAAGAAAAATACAGATCACACTACATACAGCCTTGAGCCAAGTTGGCCTGCGCCTGCTTTTGTAAATAACCTTATATTGGAAGATAGCAGCACCCATTTCTTTACATTTATCGTCTGTGGCTGCCTTGGCACTGCAAGTGCAGAGATGAGTAATTGGGACACTGACCACATAATCCACAAGGCTAAAGTAGTTGCTATCTGGTCCTTTACCGAAAAAGTTTGTCAGCTCTTGGTGTAGTTCAATAAATTTATAGAAACTAGTCTTTGATTTTTATGACACAGAATTTAAAAACAACAAAAACTTGTTCGGTTTAATTTTTTCTTGTCTTCCTGTAGCCAAAGTGCCCATTTGCTAAATAGCTGATCTGTGTTGGAAAATGAGCATGTGGTAGTTAAATGAGTAAAAATATTGATTAAAGGTAATGGTAATTATTAGGGAAAACAATCTTTCAGCACATTTCTAACAGAGGAGAATATCTGATTTTAAGATTCTATTAATATAAAAGGGAAAGTTGTGCAGTTGAACTTTTGAAATGCTAGCAAGCACCTGGGCTGCCGATTGTGGCAGTGACCAATCCGTAGCCAACCACTGTGCTCCTTCCTTTTATCCCAGTTTATAGTTCCCAGTCTTTCTGTACTATTGTTTGTATATCTTTTGAGATGAAAATATCAATGTGTCAAAAGGTCATAGGGGGAGCCAGTTTTTTTTTTATTTTTTTTTATTAATAGGCTGTCTCTTTTCTCTTCCTGTTTCTGGTCATTTTGACATTAAATCCTTACAGCTGAAGGAAATCCATTCAGTGCTGCTGAACTTTGTCACGAAGGTTGCTCCAAGTCTAAAGTGATTATCTTGCCTAGTGAAAAGGGAACTCAGTAGTATTTGGCTTTTGATGATGAATAAAAATGTCCTAGGGCAGACTGGGAAAATTAAGCAGAGAAATTGAATATTTATGTGTTACTTAGAAGTTGCATAAATGGCCATTTGTGTTCAGATGAAATTAGACATTATTTTGTAATAGGATTTTAAAATATTGTTTCCTGGATAGCTTCCTTCCTCGATATCTAATGTTCTTCAAGAAAATTAGAAGCAGCACAATATTAACAGAGTTAACATTGAGGGCAGCCTTAACACAGGCTCGATGCCCCAAGGCAGGAAGAACTGGCTGACTAGTGTAATAACAGAAAACAGATGACTATTTTTGAAATGAGCAATTTGCAAGAGACCATTGCCTGGCTAGAGTGAACTGTCACAATCACATTTCCACCAATAATTATCATTAATAGGTAGAAGTGACAGTAATTTTAATTCAATATAATCCTTTGAGTGTTTATTTTTAAACTATTAATGATATTCAGGCAAGAACTCTTGCAAAGTAGAAACATTTTTGTCCAATTATTGTTGAATCAGAGGCTCCATCACTGACTCCCAGAAGTGTTGTATAGAGCATAACTGCATGAGGAAGCAGGATAGTCTCCCCGAGTCATTCCTACTTAGAGCCTCTGACTTGCCATTAGCTCTACAGATTTTAAATGTTTGCCAGTTCCTCTTTTTAACCTAATTGCAAAGTAACCTTCAAATGTCAGAAAGTCAAAGAAACTGTTTGATGCACAAAAGTAATTATCCTAACCCAGAAGCCAAGAAAGACAGTCTTTCCATTGCACTTCACTATCTTTTAGATGTATTGATTCTATTGGTGTTGAATTGCAATTATGATCTAATTTGCAGTGGATTTTTAAAAAATATATATTTTCATTGATTTCAGAGAGGAAGGGAGAGGGAAAGAGAGAAATGAGAGAAAATCCTTGATTGTCTGCCTCCTGCACACCCCACATTGGGGATTGAGCCCTTAACCCTGGGCATGTGTCCCAAATGGGAATTGAACCGTGACCTCCTGGTTCATAGACTGAGCATGCTGGCCGGGCAGTGCTGCTGTTCTTAATACTGTATTTTTCCACAGTAGGTGTTCAATAAGCACTTATAAAATATTTATGGTATTCATGTCTTTGAGACAAAAATCCCTCAATTTGTATATATTCTATTTGAATAGACTTACTGAAAGCTAAATTGGCCTAATCCTAGGTCAAGATATGATATCTGTCAAATTTGTTTTATATGTTGTTATGGTATCAGTAACAAATAGGTATTTCACAGTCAGGACAATAACTCCGGTGTGAAAAGATGTAACTATTTCTATAAATACAATTTAATTTTTTACTCTGAGCCACCAACTGGAATAATGTTGAACAGCTTAGCCAATTTCCTCCCCTCTCCCTCTGATTTAACTCAGTAATTTCAGTGTAGAATTAAGTTATTTATATTTGAAATTCCCTTCCACTTTATCTTCTTATTTTCCCTGTCCCTACAGTGGACTCCAAGCTTGAAACCTCACTTGAGCTAACTCCTATGCTGTGCACTCTTGTAGCTTTTACTTCTCTCTGGGCCTGAAACAGCCTCCCAGCTTTGCCATCATTCCTTTTGTTTGCTTTTATAAAGGTGATATCTATTTTGCTCTCGTAACCTGGGAATTCTGTTGGATTTCTCTTAGATCCCATCTGTCCCTGACATTGATGAGCCTCAAAAATATCCATTTCTTCTCTTGAATTTGCACTTTCTCTCTGCAAACTTCTCCCCAGTCGGTGCCCTAGGAAATTACTCTGCTTAACTGCTAGATGAGTGTGTAGAGGGAGGAGGGGGGGGGGGTTACAGCCTACTTATGCCTAGATTGTTTCCGGGTCACCTTTCAGTTTCATGTGGTACGTGTGCATGGTGCATCATCAGTGGATCTGCCACTCTCCCAGTTCTGTATGTTGTATACAAGATATTTCCACTCTCGGATTCCACTCCCTGTGACTCCATGGGAAATTCCACCCTGTAAGTCCCATTTTTCCCCTGGAATGAGGAGCTGTGTGGATGGAATCTCCTCCCTTCCCACTCTCTCTGCCACCAGGCACTTTCCCATCTGCAATCAAAGAATGGATTGTGCATTCTCTCCTATGTGGATAGTTTCCATATTGTGACTCATCCTTTGGTCTTTCATTAGGGTGTAGGAAGGGAGAGTGGGTTGGCATCCAAGCAACAGACTTCAGATTTTTACTGGTCCTTTGGAATGCAGAATCTTTTTTTTCTTTATTGATTAAGGTATTACATATGTGTCCTTATCCCCTCATTGCCCTCCATTTCCCCACCCACCCACTCATGCCCTCATCCCCTGGTGTCTGTGTCCATTGGTTAGGTTTATATGCATGCACACAAGTCCTTTGGTTGATCTCTCCCCCTTACCCTCACCCTTCCCTACTTTCCCTCTGAGGTTTGACAGTTTGATGGATGCTTCTCTGTCTCTGGATCTGTTTTTGTTTATCAGTTTATGTTGTTTATTATATTCCACAAATAAGTGAAATCACGTGATATTTATCTTTCTCTGATATTTATCTTACACTTAGCATCGTGAAATGTAGTATCTTGAATTAGGTGGATAGCAATTGAATACAAGTAAATGAGCCAGGGCTTCCACACCTGGAAATCCACTGGGATGAGTGAATTAAGACACAGAGGCATGAAATGGACAGCAACAAATAGCACAGCATGCCTGGAGTGATCTTTGGGTAGAGTTGTGGGAAGAGATGAGGCTAAATTGAAAGTTAGGTGAGTGCTGTGCTTAGGGTTTTGGCTTCATGCTGGAGGCACACCCCAAGGGGCAAGCATCAAAGTGATGATCGGGTCTTTGAGAGAAATGACTGAGGGCAAAACTGCAGGTGGATTAGAGGTGGGGAGAGCAGAAAGAGTGAGAACAATTAGGAACTTTAATTTTGCAGGATATAAATGCCAAAGGCCTGTATAAGGGTGTAGTGAGAAAGAGATGACAGGATAGATTTGAAAGGCAGTTTTGAAGTAGTCCCCATGAGCTTTGTAGCTGATTGGATGTGGGGAGAATGGGAGAAGCTTTCATGATGGTTGGATGATACTTCTACCAGCTTTATTTAGGACACATTGATTTTGCATCTTCAGGTTTGCATCTGGGGCATACTTGATCATCTGAAAGGGATATGAAACATAACTTGCACTTAGCTTTTTTCTTAAAGGAAAAAATCTTGCTTGTTAACCAAGACATGTTAGGCATTTTTTTGTAACTGGACTAACCAGGAACATTTGAAACTAAATCACATTAGCTGGAGTTGGCCCTCTCCTGGGCAGTCTGAGGCTTGAGATAGAGCAGCCGTGGGCAAACTATGGCCCGAGGTCCGGATCCGGCCCGTTCGGCTGTTCTATCCGGCCCGCGGAGCCTAAAGAGCAGAGGGTTCTCTTGCTCTCCCCTCCGGTCCAGTTTAAGAACCCATCGTGGCCCTCAAATCAAAAAGTTTGCCCACTCCTGCAATAGAGTGACAGAGAATGTGTCCCATTATCCCGTTGGAGGAAAATCTTCCACTGGAGGTGAAATCAGCCCATATTTGGGCTCAGGGTTTTCATTATTGAACTTTGCTCTTACATTGTTTCCCTGGTATATGTGATGTTGTTTTAGTCAGTACTTTATTTTTTTAAACATTAATCCTGTCTTATCTAGTATTCCAAAAGAATTTTCAAAGCTCTTTGTTATTTGCTCTTATGGTTTTAAATTTCTAAAAAAAATGTTTATAACATTTTTCATTGGAAAACATTCTTTTAAAAAATGTTTTTTATTGATTTTAGAGAGAGGAAGGGAATGGGAGAGAAAGAGAGAAACATCAATCGAAACATTGATTGGCTGCCTCCAGGGATTGAGCCCCAATCTGGCCTGTACCCTGCCCGGGAATAAAACCGGCAATCCTTCGGTGCAAGGGACAGAATCCAACCAAATGAGTCACACTGGCCAGGGCAGAAAACCCCTTTCATTAATGGAATTATTATGGTAATGGTGAAAAAAAATATTTTCTATCAAAATGTTTCCTTCATTGAACAAGTATCTACAGAGCACAGTGCCTCTGGATATAGCAGGAAACAAAACAAACACCCTGTCCTTGTGGGCCAGGATTCTGGTGGAGAAGACACACAGCACTTAAGATTAATATATAGTACTAGAATTCAGCAAGTTCTAAGGAGAATAAAATAAAGGGTGGGAGGATAGGAAATGTGTGAAAAGGAGTGGCGTTTTAGATGATATAGTTTTATTCATCTGTGAAAATTCTTTGTGTCACAGTGTTGCTGTTCTCTTGGAACACAAGCAGTGCCGCGTAGGGTTGAGTGCTGTTAAGTAAAAAGTACCATGTCTTAGAGCCTAAGCAGTCAAAATTGGTTAGGTCCTCATTAACTCATTCTACAGCACTGTCCCGTATTAAAATACAGACTGTGAGATACTTTTCATTTCCCAGGAAATCTGAGTCTCTGTCCATGTGCAGTAACTTTGTTTTGGTTTTTTGTTTTGTTTTGTTTTGTTTTTTGCTTTCTCTTTGATTGTAGGATACATTTGTTTGAAAGTTAACCTGCTTAGAATGTTTTCCCCACATTTTTGATCAGTAAAAGAGAGAAGTGGGTTCAGAAAAAGTTTATGATATGAGGGTGGGGGACCTTAGGGAAATACATATGTATGCAGGTATATATTTATGTAGGTATGTATATGAACACACCTTTTCTTATGCCAATCATTAGCTTGCTGCTTATGCTTCTTAATTTTTTTTAATGGAATATGTTTAGTATGCATGTAGAACAGAAATAAGAATGTCATGAATCACAGAATTAGTTGAACTTTTTACAAATTGACAACTTTTCATTTTCTCTGATAAATACTCAATCGTACTTCAGTCTATTAGGAGTAGGGCTCATTAACATGCATAAACTAGCGGCCTGATCTATTTATAATGAATCTTTAATGTGTAACATGGTGTAGCTCCTTAGTTTTGTAATAAAAGTTAGAGTAGCCTCAGTGATCAGCCAGGTTCTGAGACCAATATAACTTGGATAAGACCTTTATCCATGACAACTATCATTAGGAATGACTAGCATTTCACTAATTAGCTCTCATTTATAACCCATAAGCTTTTCATTGATGGTAAATGTTTATAAACACCCGCAGATGTGTACACAGCTGACTCAGTTATCTGCAAAAGTAGGGGACATAGATAATTAACATTCACACATAATATGAACCCCTCATTTTAGCTAGTTTCAATCTTTTTTTCTCTTTGGACTTTTTACCACAGCTGTTAATGTAATATCAAATCAATCTAATTTCAACTTGTCCTCTTAGCACATGCCCCTTGGTGAAAACACTAATATGTACAAATGTAGACACAAAATGGTTGGCAAGAGGTTGAATATGAGAAACACAAACTGAGATAACTATATTGAGCAATAGAGGATTGTTCATATCCGTTTGTAGCTACATGTCTAACAAATTTCAAGTTTTGAAACCATAGCAAGCCACCCACTTCAGCAATGTTGTACCTAAACTCTTTGGGGCAAAAGAGCAAATGTCCTTATATTTGAGAGAAAGGAAAGGAGACTGTTTCTGAGGTAGTCTGGTCCTCTTAACAATCATTTCTTTTCAGATAATTATTTCTATAATTTAGAGTCAATTTTTCATTGTAATTTCAGCTACCTACTATCTCATACTGAATCAGGTTGAGATGTAAATATAATAACCCACATGTCATGAAGTTACTTCTTTGCCTTATTAAATCTTGGAACTTGCTCTTGTCTTGTGATTTCTTAATCCAAAACTTTCATTCATTCCCTTTGTGCACTGAGCTATATTTCACTGATCCGGTCCATTGTAAAGGCAATATTTGATAGAGTGCACCCAGAGCCAGGAGCCCTGAGGAGATAACTGAGGTCCACAGGCCATTTGTAGAGTGAACTTTTAGGGACAACCAATGCTCCCCAGACCCTAGCACACAGGCATTCGATCAAAGTGATGGTTCCTCAGATACCTTAATTCATGTTTAGATTTTTGTTCTTTTTCTCATGCGATCCTTTTTTTTAATAAATAAAATTATTCTCAAACTCAGTTTTTATTTGAGGATTTTTGTATTCATTTTGTCGGTTTTTTGTAGTTGAGAGTAAAATCTTCTATTTTTCTCTGGAGAGAGTTCAGCATATTTTTGCCTTCAGTTTCTTTGCAATTGCTAATGAGTTCATGGAAAGTTCAGTTGTCTCCCATTTTCATTTCTTTTCTGTGTTGTTTGCTTTTTCCGGAAGCATATGTCAATTCCTTTTCTAACTTTCTGCTCATTCAGATTTGCCTTGTTATAGTTGCTGACTTCCTTTCTTTCAAAAATATGGTGCTGTTACTCTAAGATTTTTAAGTTTCTTTAGTTTGTAATATTAATGCCACCATTTCTATGTCTCATTGGGGGAAGGATGAATAAGGGATGCCATATTTGTGCAGAATATCCATATTTTCCCTTTAAATGAACAGAAAAAATAATGAATACTTAATACTTTGAACCACACATTCATATTGTATCTGGTAAATTTACTTTGTTTGTGCAGGGTAGGCAGCAGTGAGGTGCTGCTTAACTAGGCACATTTTTGGTACCCAAAGTGCTAATACACAAATTTCCACTAATACAAAATTAATTATAGGGTTCTATGTTTTAAAATGCAAATAAAACATTTCAGAAATATAAATGCAAATACAAGTGTCCAAAATTATCACTGTGTAGCTATATTTTGAATGAGCATACTGCCTCTTTCTTGGAAAATATCATAGCATTGTGCTCTCTTTCTTTTCTAACATTCATCATACAGATCATCATAAATCACCTTTGGACTGTAAGTCCCCTGAGAACAAGAGCTGAGGCTGGTTTCAGTGCCTGGCACATATTCCTAGTACATTCTTATAGGATTGAATTGAATTATAGTCTTTATAGTTTCCTATTTCCAACTTCTTGGACAAAACCGTTTGACTATTCTGCTAGCACCTCAAAATCAGTTCATCTAACATTTAACATCATGTTCCACATAATACCTGATTTCCATGTTCTTATTTTGGGTTAATGATAGGGCCATTTTCCCAGTCACCCAGGGTTGACACCTTCACACTGTGCCAGCTTTAATAATAGTGAAGCACAATTTTGATTATTTCACACCTTTCAAATACATTCTATGGCAGTTTTTCAGCCTTGAATCCAAACTCCCTCAGCCCCTGTTCCTGACTTTTCCCCCTCTTCCCGTGTGCACCATATGCTGCTGTCAGAGCTTGAGTCTCTGCCCCGTGGGCCCCTGTCAGCGCTCCAGGTGCCACTCACGGGGAGTGGCACCTCACGGCCTCCAGTCCGTTTATCCCAACTGCTCCTGACAGAAATTCCTGTGAAGTCGCTGACCCTCCCCTGTTTTGGATTCTTGGTATTGAATTAAGCATTTTAATTTTCTGTATCTGAAATAATAATATTCTTTTTTGAAAACTTCATGAGAAACAAATGCATTGAAAAGTCTTTTCTTCAAAATTCTTCACCAATATATGAAAATACGAAAACAAGTCTAAAACATCCTAATATATGTTCAGCTGGAAGTAAGCGATTGCCAAGCTTCAGCACTGTCAGGCTTATTTCTCAGGGTGTATTGCAATTCTGATGGGGGACAAGTCAGAGTCTGCTGGGAAGTGGTGGTTTGCCATCTAATTAACCTTTTCCTTTCTGAATCGCTCTTTGATTAAAGGGTTATTAGTGTTCACTGCGAGAGTCACATCTTGTTAAATGTCATCGTTTCACATCTACATATATATTTAAACAGATACATTACTCCCGCACTCCCCCCCCAACATTCTGTGCTTTTGCAATTGAAGGCATATATGTTCAGCAACCCAGCCTTTATGTAAGACACAGGAACAGCTTTGGCAACATTTTTTTTTTTTTGCCAGTGAGTCAACACTGATTTTTAAATGTAGCTTTCATTAGAATAGGTCACTGTGACCAAGCTAATCAGACATAGGCATTTAAATACTTATATGGAAGACATTTTGACAACATTTAACACAGAAAGAATTTAATAAATAAAGCCTCTCTTCAGTGCCATGGGGTGGAGTAATTGATAACTAATCAGGAAGTCAGAAAAAATATCCTCTGCTTTGTAGTTAATAGCTGTGAGTGGTCATAGAAAGCTCTGTGCCCAGTGTCCCCACTGATAAAATAAATGCTTAGCTGTTTCACTTACTATGTTTTGGAGATGGGCCATATCAACAATTTAAATATGTTTCATTACTTTTTCACATTTAACATATTTCAGTATATGAACGTCATAGTTTATTTGGTCTGTCTCTTACAGATGGGCATTTACGTTAAGTCTCCTGTTACTATGAACAAAATTCTAATGAATATCCTTGTATATATCCCCTTGTATATATAACATGTGAATTATAAGTAGGATCATTTTCTTAGAAAAAAATATTTCATCAAATGGTATGTGCAATTTTATTTCGAATATAGATTATCAGATTGCATGTCAAAGAGGTTTCATCTATTTTATATGTCCATCAACAGTGTGTTGAGTGACCTGTTTTCTAAATTTTTATTATTGCTGTGCTGATAATGATCTCCCATTTCTGTATTTAAAATATTTTTTAATTATGAGTAAAGTTGAATATTATACTCTGTAATAGTCTCATTTATTTTTATGATGGGTCTCTTGAACATAACATTTCTCTGGTTTTTTATTGTTTTGTTGTTTTGAATTTGTTGGTCTTCTTCTTATTGAGCTATAATGTTCTTTATTTAAATAAAAATTCAGTCTTAGGGAACACCTGTATGTCAAATATTTTTTATCCTTTCATTGTTTATGTGTACACTTAGTTTTTATTCCTCTTTTGATTTGTAGATATTTAGTATAATGAAATCTGCATGGCATTTGAGTATTTAGATTTTGCTTAGGAAGATCTTTTCCCCCTACAACTAATGAAAAAAATATAATTTTCTATGTTGTCTGCCATACTTTTGCAATTTCATATTTTAATTTTGAAATGTTTGATCCAGTTGAAATTTATTTTGGTGTAAATGGCAGAGTGGGATTCAAATAAATTACCATCATGCAGTAGTTACTGAATATTTTTATACTCTACTGATTGAAATGCCACATTTATTATGTATCATGAATTGACTTTTCATGTGTATTTGATATTAATTATCAAGAGCAGTATATGATGTGTATTATTTTCCAAGCTAATTTATCACAGATCCATCCCCACTTGCCCCACAAAATACACACACACACACACACACACACACACACATACACACATACACACAACCCTTCTCGTGGGACCATCATTCTGTATATACACTTGGGGAAATTCTGTTTGTTTCATTGAAGTTTTGTTTTTTAGATATAGGATGTCTATTGAATACAATCTAAATTTTTGCTATGAAGTTTTGTAATAGTTGTTATAATGTTTTGTAATAGCAAGCTAATTTATTGATTATATGTTTACTTTTAAATCTTGTGCCTTATGTGTGTTTACATGCTTTTTTTTGATAAAAGTAAATGAGCAAATAACTTAAATTTCTGTTATTTTGCCTATCATTTACATTAGTTTTAAAAATGAAAGAATTTTAATAAAAGATTCCAGGTAAAGGAAAATTAGAGACCTTCATGAGTTAAACTAAATGAGTATAATGCCAAAATCATTTTCTTACAACAGAATCAAAAACATAAGAAATTTGAAAATTAAAAATTAATAATAATACTTAATGATTTTTTTCATTATATTAATATCAACATTTTTTCCTGGTTGTTTATATAATTAAAATAGTACAATGCTTTATATATCACAGCCAATATGGATTTTTAGAAAATCCTCACTGGAGGATATTTTTTCTATTGATTTTTAGAGAAAGGTGAATAGAGAGAAGGTGGTGGGGAGAAACCTGGATGAGAAAGAGTCACATCAATTGTTTGCCTCCCTTGATTAGAAATGGGATCAGAGACCCTTCAGTATGCCGGCCCATGTTCTAACCAATGAGCAACATCCACATAGGCCAGGGCTAATGGATTCTTTTAAGACTAGAAAATTCATCCCTGGCTTATGTTGCTCAGTGGTTAGAGTATCCATTCCTGGGTTACAGATTGGATCCCAGGCCCTAATCACAGGGAGTGTGGGAGGTGGCCAATAGATTTATCTTACATAGATGCTTCTCTCTTTCTCCCTCCTTCTCTCTCTCTCTCTCCCTCTCCTTCTTCCTGCCTCTTTCCCTCCCACCCTCCCCACTGTCCTCCAGTGAGGATTAAGAAAGAAACAAAAAAGACTAAAAAATTCATATAAGAAAAAGCCTTTCTTTTACTCCCTCTATAACTGTTTGCTCTAAGGCATGATATTCTAACTTATATGCAATATAATAAATAATATAAGTATGATTTTACATTCAAACATACATGTAATATATTTTCCCACTCAAGCTTTGAAAATATAGCCTTATATAGCAGCTAAAAGAATGATCCCATTGTTTGTGCAAAGGTAATTGCCACAGGTCCAAGCATATTCAAGGTAGCAGGAAGCAGGTAGCAATGTGTGATGGCTATCTCAGCTCTTGCAGATGTTCAAGATAAGAAGGAGAGAAGTTACCAATCTCCTGGAGGCCCAGTGAATGAAATTCCCGGGGATCGGGCCTAAATCAGCAGTTGGGCATCCCTCTCATAATCTGGGACCACTGGCTCCTAACTGCTCACCCACCTGCCAGCCTGATCACATATAACCGCCTCTGCCTGCTGGCCTGATTGCCCCTAACTCCCTCCCCTGCCAGCTTGGTTGCCCCCAACTATACTGCCCTGCCAGCCTAGTCGCCCCCAATGCCCCCCTGCCGGCCTGGTCACCACTCACTGCCCCCCTCTGCTGGCCTGGTCTCCCCTCAGTGCCCCCCTGCTGGCCTGGTCGCCCCATGCATCCTGCCGTTCAGTCAATAATATGAGGGTATCCTGACCGTTTTGCATATTACCCTTTTATTAGTATAGATACCTCTTCTGTTGCTAGATACACCACAGCAGATGTCAACCTATGCTTTAGAAATGCATTACATGCTCCCACCCCTCACCCTACCTTCCCGCAAGGGAACCTCACAATGAGGTTTTAACTTTTCCAGCCTCTGTAGTGGAAGCAGACAAGAGAGTGAACGTTTTACATTAGCCAGGCATATTTGTGCCATGTTAGTGCAAAAGATGGTCATCATAATATTAAAATAATAGCTTGTAGTTATTTAGGCCTTACCATGTGTAAGGCACTGTTCTAAGCTCTTCACATATATTATCTTACTTAATCCTCACCACAGACCTTGGAGGTAGATACTGTTATTACATCTATATTATGGTTAAGGAAGTGGCACACAGCTGGTAAGAGTAAGAGTGAGATTTAAGCCCAGCACTTTGATTTCTTGATTTTGCTTTCAGTTTTAGGGGTGGGAGAGACTGCTGCCTTTGTAAAATATTCTAATTGTTTTCCTTCTAACTTATAACAGGAAAAACACTTAATTCAAGCTATGAAGTAAAAAAATAAGACAAGTTCAAAGACTTTGCTCTCTAGTTTAAGTGGCATTTTGAGCTTTGTTCTGGAAGTTTATAGGTTGAGCCAGTTACCAAACAAAACAAATGCAGTTTGGTTCCCAGAAGGCCAATAATCAGCAGCATAGAGTAAGATTTTATATAATTTTGTTAGGACAACTGTCTCCTTTCTTCTAGAAGGAGTTGAATTCTGTGCAGCACCTGCACACTTCAGTAACTGGAGAAATGGAGCATTTCTTCCCTGTGTCCACGCCAAATTTCAGGTGGTCATCCTTATGTCTCTTACTAATACTGAAATCACATAAAAAGTGGTGAGACATATTAAGACAAGTGAAATGAGTAAGACAATGAAAGACAGATACTGCATGATTTAGCTAAACCTGTGTAATCTAAAGAAAAGAAAAACTAAAAGTACAAATCAACCCAAACCAAAGTCATCCACACAGAGAACAGATTGGTGATTGACAGAGGGGAGTCAAGTGGGCAAAATGGGTGAAAGGATCAAGAGGCATAGACTTCCAGCTACAAAATAAGTCATTCATGGTATATAATGTACAGAATGGTGACCATAATCAATAATATTATATTGGAAATGTTAAGTTGCTAAAGAAAGTAAATCTTAAAAGTTATCATCACAAGAAAGATTACTTTTTCTAATTTTGTATCTGTACCAATAATAACTAGCCTTATTTTGGTGATCATTTTGCAATATATACAAATATAGAATTATGTTGTACACATGAAACTAATAAAATATTCTTGAATTAAAAAATATTTGAAGTGCTGAGACTTAAAGAAGATGGTATGGCAGGAGAAAATGGGAGTATAATAGCAGCTGCAAAATTTACACAGTGGAAAAGGTCACAGGTTGAAAACAGTCATTTCTTCCTAAAATCCCCTTTACATATTAGTTTGCCTTATGGCTTAACTTTAGCTCTCTTTTCTTATCACGATACACACTCTTCCTAGTAGAGCTCATGCTATACCATAATATCATAACTACCACAGCAAAGATGAACTTATACTCAGTTCTTACTGTGTGCCAGGCATTCTTAAGCATTACACATGATTTTACCCCCTTTAATCCTCCCAATAAAGTTGTGAAATAGGTCTAATTATTACTCATACATTAAAGTTGAGGAAAAAATTAGGGTTAGTGAGGTTAAGTAATTTGCCCAAAGTCACCATTATTGTAAATTGAAAAGCCAATTCTTAAATCCAGGTTGTTTGAATTCAAAACTTGTGTTTTCTGCCATTTCACATGCTTACACTCTTTTGTGTAGCATCAAGTATGAGCAATGTGCTCCCAAATTAAGCCTGTCAATATAACTAGTTCCTCTCCCCCAAATGTTAAATCTATGAATCCATCAGCATTCTAGACACCTTTAATTACCTACAGCTGGATACCTTGTGAATATCTCAATTTAACATATCCAAAACCAAATTTATCTCTAGGCTGAGCCCATTCTACCAAACAAAAATAATTCAGCACTTGGTGAACAATCTACTTTTATGAAAGCCTAAGCAGCCATCACAACTGAACGGACGACTGAACAGGCTACTTGGGACAACCAGGCCGGCAGGGGGATTAGTGAGGGCCGAACAAAGGACTGGGCAGTAGGCTGTGTGGGGGTGACCAGGCCAGCAGGGGTATTGATGAGAGGCTACCAAATGATTGAGCATCAGGCTGTATGGGGGGACCAGGCCGGGAAAGGGGGCAGTTGGGGCAACCATGCTGGTAGGGAGGGCCAGATGGAGTCAATCAGTCTGGCAGGCAAAGGTGGTTAGGGATGATCAGGCTGGAAGGCAGATGAAGTTAGGGGTGATCAGGCAAGCAGGCAGGTGAACAGTTATGAGTCAATGGTCTAGGATTGTTAGAGGAATATCCAACTGCCAGTTTAGGGATCGGGCCTAAACTGGCAGTCACACATTCCCCACAGGGTCCTGGATTGGAGAGGGTGCAGGCTGGGCTGAGGGAACTCTCCCCCCCCAACCCCCACCCCTGTGCAAAAATGTTGTGCACCCAGCCTCTAGTCCTATATAATAAAAGGCTAATATGCAAATTGACTAAACAGCAGAAAGACCCATTGCTATGATGGGCACTGACCACCAGGGGGAGTTCCACTCAGCCAGAAGGCCTATCTCACAGCTGACGAGCACAACAGGGGTGGTGGGAGCTGGAGAGCGGACCTAAGTGGTCAGTTGGACATCCCCTGAGGGCTCCCACACTGAGAGAGGGTACAGGCTGGGCTAAGGGACACCCCCCAGTGCACTAATTCCATGCACCGGGCCTCTAGTATAATCATATGTCCAGGTGGCCAAGCCAGATACCTGGAAATTAGCCTCAACTTCATTGTTTAATACATCCATGCAGACCAAGAGTTTTCTGTTCTTCCTCCTTTCTCTTTTTCATTTTCACCTATTCCATTCCTCACCTGAGACCTGTGGTCACAATTTATCTAGATTTAAATCATTAAACCTGATGTCTCCTTAATTTCCTTGCCCTCCATCTTGTTTCTTCTCATATGTCCTTTCTAACATAAAAATTTGTCCATATTTTTTTCTAGCTTAGACTGAGTTAATGGCTCCCTTAAAGCCAAAAGCCAAACTCCACAGCCTGCTTCCATCACCTCTCAGCTCTCCCCTGACTGGTAGCCTGCTCTCCATTCCTACAGACATCTATGTTTTCCTTAGTGTTTCACATCCCTCCAGAAGCCCTGACTTGTACAACTGTTCTGTGAGCTCAGCAGGACTTTCGCTCTTCAGGAAGCTCTGGCAAACCTAAAACTCTTCTTTAAGTCAGGCATCCAGGAGGCCTGTGACTGCAGTCCCTTCTCCCTTTGCCCCATACCAGGTGTCCTTTCTGATCTGGAGATTGCCACCATAATACCCATGAGGTTGTATTATTCCATTTGTTACCTCTCTTCCCCTTATCAGAGACAAGCAGTTTAGGTCAAGAATCAACTTCTTCCTTTATTTCCTACTCTCATTCTTCTACTTCTTTCCTCTCCTTAAGCACCTCCTCCATCTTCATCTTCCTTCCCCTCTTTCCCTTCCTCCCCCTCCTCCTCATCCTCTGCCTCTGCCTCTGCCTTCTCCTCCTCCACCCCTCCCCACTTCCTCCATTGTCTTTCCTCTCAGGAATATTTTAAGTTACTTTGTATTAACATAAAATTTGCAAATTCCTAAATGAAATATACTAGGCTCCTAGCATAGTAAAATTTCTCCTTCATTTCTTTCAACTTCCTCCCATTTCCCAAAAGCAAACACATTTAATTCTTAAGGATTTTTCCCCTAGTACTCACCTGTTCCCTATTTCCAGATAATATGCTTAGATTATTATTTGTCCATGTGAGACATTACCAAGTTGCCAGCACTTGTTATTTGTTGATTTATTGATGGTAGCCATCCTGGCAGGTGTGAGATGGTACTTCATTGTTTTAATTTGCATTTCTCTGATGATTAGTGGCATTGAACATTTTTTCATATCTCTCTTGGTCATTTGTATGTCAGTTTTGGAGAAGTGTCTATTTAGGTCTTTCGTGCATTTTTAATTGGGGTATTTGTATGAATACTGTATATATTTTGTCAATTAACCCCTTATCAGATGTATCATTGGCAAATATGTTCTCCCAGTGGGCTCCCTTTTCATTTTGATTCTTGTTTCTTTTACTGTGCAGATACTTTTTACTTTGATGTAGTCCCATTAATTTTTTTGTTTGTTTTGCTTGTCCGAGGCATTGTGTCAGTAAAAATTCTGCTAAGCGAAATAAGCCAGAGAAAGACAAATATCATATGATATTACTTATATGTGGAATCTGGTAGAACAAAATAAACTGATGAACAAAATAGTTCCTGTTACATGGAAGCATGCAACAGATTGACAATTCTTAGAGGGAAGGTGGGGAGGGATATTAACCAAAGAACTTATATGCATATCCCATGAACACTGATGAGGGCCTGGGGAGAGGGCTGGAGTGACAAGGAGGAAGTCAATGGTGGGAGGAGACAAGGGGGATATCTATAATACTTTCAACAATAAAGATAATTTAAAGAAAAAGAAAAGAAAAGGACCTCCAAAAATAATGCCCACATTTTTGTCTAAATTTGAGGCCAGAATTTTCAGTTTACTTTCAGAAGTTATCTGGAGGTACATGCTAGCACCTTGCACTCGCATGTCTAAAAGGGAACTCATTATCTTCTCTAACATTTATCCCCCATCAAACTCAATATTATTTTTTAAGTTTTCCATATTTTCTCTTTTTCCAGTTATGGGCCCCAAGGACCACAAATGTGTCTGACTCACTCACTCCTTCATTTCCTGTCTGTTCCCTCATCCCATTGATTCAGCTTAAGAAATATCCTCAGCTCTACCTTCTCCATTTCACTGCGACTTCTATAAATACTGTTTATGAATTAAAGCAGGTGCTGTGTTATTCAGACATAGCAAAGCTTTGACTATTGCACTTAGTCTATTTATTTAAAACAGTTTCACAGCAGGAGAGAGGCTATAAATATTTTTAACATAAATTGACTTGCAGTTAGAGAAATTGAATTCTAGTCTGTAATAAAAAATGGCTAATTTTCATTTCTCTGGTTTGTATTAGAATAATGTAAATATGAATCATTTAAATGCTCTACTATACCTCACTTTTTTGTTTTTACTCATATAGTTGCCTTTGTACTGCCCTTTCTGCCAGGTATGCTATTCACTCCCCAGTCCCTGCAGTGCTCCCTCCTGCCTGTCAGGTCCTCACTCACCAGGAAGCCTCACATCCCCCTGGTTCCTGTAGATACTTCCCATGTCTGTCACACTTCCTGCTCCTTTTGAGCAGAACACATTTGTTAACTCTTGGTTTCTAGCTATCCTTAGTGCTTAGTAGGCCTGATATATAGTAGGTGTTCAGAAAGCATGTGCGAAATGAATACTCCAAATGCGTTTTTAACAATTGGAAAAAACCTGTCATTATATCTCTTCACTTTACACCCTGGATTATGTTAAGGCTCTATTTGTACTTTCAATTAGAATTTCCCTTGGAAATGTTGTTATATATCATGCCCTTTAGAAAGGACACAGTAATCAAGTACACTATAGAAGATTTATTTAATGTATAATGTATCTAATGCAATGCTTGAAATATAATAAGCAGGCATTAATAAACTTCCTAAAGCTCTATGACGTTCATTTGTGAATTTATTTCTCTACATTTTTATATCACCTAGCAATTTACCATGTGCTTTTATTTCTATTACCTTCTGTGATCCTCTTATTAACACTAGACAGATATGGTCTCTGTTACACATATCAGAAATTATTATGATACTAGTCTGGTGTCACACAGTTGAGAGCTCAGGCTAGAATTAGCAGGTGTTCTTAGGTACTGTGTTCTTTGTTATGCGTGTGGTTGTGAAGGCCAAGGAAAGCCATCAGCTCCGGAGGCAAGAGCAGAGATAAAGGTTCATGTGGAGAGTATTGGACAGGCCAGAGAATGTTTGGGGGGAGTCACAGGCAATTGTCTTTAGCTGAATAATAGGTTGTGATGTTGGAAGTAAGAGATAAGATTAGAAGAGCAATTAGAATCAGTGTTGGGAGCAAGTGAAAGAGATGGGACTTTATATTGTGGGAAGTGAGAAATATTTAAAATGTGTGACTGGGTGATTGAAGATTATAACTCTCCTTTAGGACTTATCAGTACTGTATGCGATGCATTAGAATTAGGGAGAAACTGGAAGCAGTGTGACTCTAGGCAACTCATGTGATATTTCAAGTAAAAAATAATTCAGTTCTTGACCACCAACACACAAAGTTTACTCAGAAAAAGGAGCAATGCATCAATTCATGAGATACTGGGGAATGTGCATTAACAATTGAATGGATGTCTGGACAGGGAAGAGGAAGAAACAAAGCTGTGTGTGGTTGACAGGGCAGTGGGATGGGCCCCTACTATGTCCCTGCCCATCTTCATCTATGACCTTCATTCTCCTGCACAATTACATTGCATTACATTTCCCACAGCTGACTATATCGTGCCACATTTGTTAGTATAGCCAACATGCCTTAATGAACACCTTCTATAATACTAGCCTTGTGGTAGGCATTAAAGGTAAATGAACAGCACAATCCCTGCTCAAGGACTAATCATCTAGGGGTAGAAACTGTTAAGTAAACAAAATTTTAAAAGATCTATTGTTCTGTGTACCTCATTCTTTCTGACACGTAGTTCAGCCTGCATAGGTCAGGAAAGGACTCAGTTATCTGCCTTGAAGGAGAAGAATGAAAGAGCTTATTAAAGAAAGTGAGAAGGATGCTTTGTGTAGAGAGGATAGCATATTCAAAGGAGTAAACTAGGAAGCATAGAACTGTGTTGTAAGTTGTTGGTGAGTCTGAAAGTGTCAGCATCTATCTCCTAAGAGCAGTAGGATTCCCCTGCCTGCCCATAATGTAATTATAACACTCAGGTATCTCAACATTGGTACAGTTTAATTTTTTAATATCAAGTGCACTGTAAAATTTATCCAGTTATATTAATAATGTCATTATAACCTTTTCACTTTCAAGAGCTCACCAAAGATTGTGTGATACATTTACTTGTCGTGTCTCTTTAATCTTTAATCTAGAACAGTGCCCTAACTTTTTTTTTTTTCATTTTTCTCTTGACCATTCATGATATTCATGATTTTTTTAAAGAACCAATGTGACTTCAGTTATGTGGAATATAAAGAACAAAATAAATGAGGGAAAAATTGTAACAGACTCAGACACAGACACTAGACTGGTGGTTGCCAGGGAGGAGGAGGGTTGGGGAATTGGGTGAAAGAAGTGAAGGAATTAAGAAGTATACATTGGTAGTTACAGAATAGTCATGGTATGTAAAGTACAGCATAACAGTATAGTTCAGGGATGGGCAAACTTTTTGACTCCAGTGCCACAATGGGTTCTTAAACTGGACCGGAGGGCCAGAACAAAAGCAATCTGACCATGCTGGCACTCTCATCTTGGGCTGCTGGTGAAGGAGCGGAGGGGAAAGCAAGAGAACCCTCTGCTCTTTCAGCTCCATGGGCCAGATAGAACAGTTGAACGGGCTGGATCTGGCCCGCAGGCCTAGTTTGTCCACGGCTGGTATAGTTAGTAATCTATACTAATAAAAGTCAGGTGGCATCTCACTCTCACATCGTCACAAGATCAGGCCAGCAGGGAGCAGGTAGGTGGTGACCAGGCCGGAAGGGGAGTGGTTAGGGGGTGATCAGGCAGGCAGGCAGCAAGCAGTTAGGAGATAGCAGTCTCGGATTGTTGAGAGGGATGTCTGACTGCCATTTTAGGCCCCATCCTGGCAGGACTTCCCCTGAGGGGTCCCAGATTGGAGAGGGTGCAGGCTGAGCTGAGGGACACCCCTCCATTGCATGAATTTTGTGCACCAGGCCTCTAATCTATATAATAAAAGCCTAAGCGACCATTACAGTGGAACAACCAGAACTACAGGTCACTATGATTCGCACTGACCACCAGAGGACAGACTCTCAATGCAGGAGCCTCTCCCCTGGTGGTCAGTGCACTCCCCCGGCAGGAACACCACTCAACCAGAAGCCAGGCTCAGAGCTGGTGAGCACGGCGGAGGTGGCAGGCAGTGAGACTAAGCTGTCAGTTGGACATCTCTCAGGGAGTTCCATACTGAGAGAGGGCACGGGCCTGGCTGAAGGAACACCCCCCACCCTCAGTGCACAGATTTTGTGCACCAGGCCTCTAGCATTATTATAAACTTATGTATGTTACCAGGAGGGTATCAGAACTATTGAGGAGAACATTTTTTAAAGTGCTCTAACCATTATTCTGTATATTTGAAACCAATACAAATAATACTGAAAGTAAGCTGTAATTGAAAAAAATAAGTAAATTGAAAATGTTAAAAAATAAAAAAGCTTAGGTCAGGTATTTCACAGAATGTTTCTCACTTGGGATTTGTCTGATTGTTTCTTCCCACTTAGATTTAGATAAGTGCAATTGTGCAAACTATTACATATGTTATATTGTGTCTGCCTCAGTGCATCACTTCAGAAGGCAGTTGTCAGCATGTACCATTGTTGTAATGTCAGATTTGTTTATTTGGGTGAGGTGATATCTACCAGATTTCTCCAGATCCTATTTCCCCCCACTCTTATAGAGATTTGGGTTTTGTTGTTTTTGTTTTAAATTTTTTCTTTAGTGATTTTTAGAGAGAGAGGAAGGGAGGATAGAGAGATAGAATGAGAGAAACTTCATCCATCCGTTGCCTCCTCCTTGCCCCCTACTGGGGATCAAGTGACCTGGAATTGACCTGGTGACCTCTTAGTTCCAGGATTGATGCTCAACCGCTGAGCCAGATTGGTTTTTGTAATCATTAATGATTTCTGGCAGAATCTATTCTTACTGTGAACTGTAATGTAGTGGCTTTCCTATTTCGCTCATATCTGTCTCCCTTATATTAATGGAACTCAGCCCTCCTTCTATCATTGACATCTACTAGTTCCAGTCTTCTTTAAGGGAGAGCTTTCTCTTGATCCATGTTTATTTTTTATTATATTATTATCAATATAGATGCATTCTTCTGTTCTTCTTTCCAGTGTGTAACAATCCATTATTACTTATCCAGTGCTCAAATTGCCCTGTATTTGTCTAATTCTGTCCGGCTCCTCTGTCCTTGAGCACTTGCTTGTTTTCTGGCACAACAATGTGTTCCTGACTCATTTCACAATATCTTGTTCTCAGCCCTAAAATCAGCCATTTTCCTAAGTATTCTTGTTCCTGTTAGTGAGTAATGATACTTAGACACTAAGTTCCAAGGGGTAGGTGTGCATGTTGCTAGTGCATTATCATTACTACTAGGCTCTTTGGGGCTACAAAGTGAGGAAAACTGTTTTTCAAAACTTTGAGCATATATGGTATGTTTAAGTTTAATCCACCACTTGATGGCTCTTCCTCTCCTTCTACCATTTTATATTTGAATTCCTTTCCCTTAGTGAGCACCCCTGTTGCCACCAACACTTGTACCCATCTGTTCCATCTTACCATATACACATGAGATTTTCAGAATGACTATATCAATGCCATTACTAGTAGAAAACTTACTAAGGAAAATTCAAATTTTTGTAGTTCTTTTTTCCCCCTTAAATATATGCCATTTACCTCATGTTTGTTTTTTACATTTTTTAAATGTTTTCTTTTACTAATGAAATATATTCAAAACTTTAAATAGTTGGCATTACCTATAGTTCTTTCCAGGAAAAATATACTTGAGTTTGGATATAAATATTAAAGAATAGGTAGGTAGTTACTAATTGAAGTGTCTGAACTATTTAATGTGTTTTAATTAAAATAGCTATAAAGCCACCTGATAATTAAATTTGCATGTAAATTAATAATTTCCAAATGCTCTATGTGTCACCCAGTTTTTTATTACACCTACAAGGTTTAGTGCTTTTCTAAGAATATGAATTATAACCAGATGGAAAAGCGGTTGATGCACATTTCTATAACTGTTTATAAACTGTGTTTTATTTGTATTCTATTTTCATTTGTCATCTCATCTGTCCTCTATCAGGAGATTGCATCTCAAAAAAAAAAAAACCCATAAATTAAAATTCCAGAGGAAAATAGTTTTCTATTACTTTAGACATAACTATGTACCAGCCATACACATACATAGAAAACTAGAGGCCCAGTGCACAAAATTTGTGCATGGGGGTATGTGTCCCTCAGCCCAGCCTGCACCCTCTCCAATCTGGAACCCCTCAAGGGATATCCGACTTCTTGCTTAGGCCTGATCCTAGGCAGGGGAAGATAGGGATGGATCGGGCCTAATCACCTTTAACTGCCTTCCCCTGCAGGCTTGATCACCCCCCAACTTCTCTGCCCTGCAGCCTGGGTCTCCCCAACTGCCCATCCCTGCAGGCTTGATCACCCTCAACTTTCCTCCCATGCTGGCCTGGTCCCTCCCAACTGCCCTCTCCTGCTAACTATCTTGTGTCCACATGGGGAGAGCCATCTTGTGTCTTAGAGTGATAGTCAATTTGCATATTACAATTTTATTAGATAGGATGCCTACAAGTAAATTCTAAGGCATCAAAAGAGCTGGTATTTCTTTGTATTTCAGTTGGGCAAGTAGTATTGTTGAAGGTTTTTTTTTTTTCTGCTTTCTTTAAATATTATTTAGCATAGGTAACTAGAAGTAGCTATGGTTTCAAGAAAATCTGATATTAGTAGAGAGAAATGGCCCTACAATTGCATCATTAATAATATACAGAATATCAACTTAAACTCATCATAATGTGGTTCAATAAACAAATCTTCCATTTGGTTTTTGAAATCCTCCATTTGTTTTTTAATATAGAAGACAGACTTTTCATATATTCTGTAAAAATTTATAGTGATTGTTGTATGTCACCTAAAGTTAAGGAATGATTATCCTCTGATATTAACAATCAGTTGTTGGAGTCATGTTCTCAAAAGTTAGCGTGGGAATACAATTTTGTGCAATAGGTTATCACAGCAGAATATCAATAACACCAACAAAAGCACTTCCACACCTGGTCGATTTTAGAACTAAAGCTGCTGCTTTGAAAATAACCCATTTCTAAAAGGGATATGTTGTTTATGATAACCCAAGACACAGATATGATGAGAACCACATTCTCTAAAGTTATTGTGTCACTGGCCTATAAAAGCAGTGCTTCAAAGTGAATCAAGTGGAACTCGGTCCTCATAGTGGACAGTAGCACAGCACTAATGAGACAGATTTCATTAAAAGCTATTTGATTTATGAGAGAAGTAAAGTCCTATCATATTTTGAAATTGCTGGCTTACTCCTAGCATCTGATCTTATTTCCCCTACCATCACCATCATGGTTTCTGTGTATTCTTGACATTGCTATGGTAACCCCTGCATCTCTTCTCACAGAGGGTGATGAGACAGGAGTGATGGATAGTCTGCTGGAGGCCTTGCAGTCGGGCGCTGCCTTCCGCGATCGAAGAAAAAGGACACCGAAGCCAAAAGGTGAACGTTATTCTTGTTTCATGTTACTTTCTAGGGAACTACCACAAAGAACAACCCTTTTATAGTTTTTAATTCTTTTAAAGTCATGTGTCAAGAATGTAGTGCCGTGGGCAACCATTCCTCAGAAGTTTCATAAGTTTTCTTAATCCTTCCCTTGCGATGACAAATGTCAGAGAGAAAAGCATTCCAGTTGGCCGGTGTCAGTAGCACATTACAAATCAATGCACTGAACCTAGGAAATCCTGATTAGTGTGACAAGTCTCAGCTGAAGAACCATATGTACTTCATCCCAGTGGAGTTCACAGTAGCATAATTAAATGGGAAGTAAAAGTCATAACATTATTGCTTTGCTTTTAGATATACTTAAACTTGGAAAATATACTGTTACACTTCTTGAGATGAACAGACCTCTATATTAAACTTCTTTTATATTTTTGTTTTAACAGATATTCGGCAGAGTCTCAGTCCCATGTCTCAGAGGCCTGTTCTGAAAGTTTGTAACCATGGTAATAAACAGTATTCATAAATTGCACATTCTTCTTATCTACTTTTATCCCATTGATCTGTGATTCCAGTAGACTGCT
This sequence comes from Vespertilio murinus, assembly GCA_963924515.1. NCBI lineage: Eukaryota > Metazoa > Chordata > Mammalia > Chiroptera > Vespertilionidae > Vespertilio > Vespertilio murinus. The sequence continues at coordinate 69,028,344 of OZ004707.1, forward strand.
GTGAAGTCCTCAAGTTTCAATTTAACTATAATGGTAAAAATGTGTGGATCTACACATTTGTTATAAGATTCTATACTCAGATTCTGCCGCCTGACACTATTGCCTGAGCTAGTGTCTATAGTTCTTCTTTTAAGTCTTGAGTGTTCTTCTTTTTTTATTATTTGAAATTACTTCACACATTTCTGATCAGTGTCGTCCAATGTACTCTTTCAAAAGCATGTGCTTTCATATTGTTATTTTAAGTAGTGGATTTACTATACATTGAGATGCAATTTGAAATGTTGAATTGTTACCTATTTTACTCTATGACATTTGCCAGTACAGTTTGAAATACTGTGACCCGCATTTTGACAAAATCATTAATGCAGATGAGTTTCATGTGATATTATGGATGGATGTGCTAGAATCACTGAAAAGAAGGTGAGTTAGCTTAGTCTCTGGTATTTATGAGATTGAATCCTTTCAGAAATCTCTACCCAACTACGGCACACCAGTCTCAAGATGCCAGTTTTTATTGATTGATTTTATTTACTTTATTTCCCTTTTTCTCACTGTTATGTATTACGGGGTTCTGTTTACTTTCCTTAGTCAAAACATAATTCACCCATTGTGATTGCCATTTCCTCAGGGTGAGAGTGTCACCAACTTCACCAGATTTCTAAATGGAAAATACTTGACAGATTGCATTCAAGGGTGATTTGGGGTACAGATGAGTTAAGTAGTTAAGTTTTAGCACTAATGTGTGATGCATGAGTAGAGAAATGTGTCAAATTTTTAAGAGAGTCTAAAATAATTATGAGGTAAGTAAAAGACATGGTTATAATGATCTACTGCTCAAGGTAAAGAACATATAATAGGTGCTTAAAAAAGAAGAGGAAAGGTGAAATCCTGCAGCAAATTTTTATATAGATCTTTTGACATTTTCAAAAACTTAAGTTTTTGTTGTTGTTTTGCCTTCCCCTGCTCTAATAGTAAAAAAGAATTGTAATAAATCAGATAAATTTGTTGTGGATCATTAATTCCTTATTAGGGTTTATGGTTTGGAATTATTGTGACATTCGAAATAATGGCAAATGGTGTAGATGACAGTGTTTTCCTGTGCCTCGTAGATGATGTGTTTCATAGATGAGTACATGGCAACTCAGGCTAAAAACTTCTCAAAACTACATAGCTAGTAATTGACACAACTATGGCCATGTTGCAGTTTTGATTTCCATTCCATTTTTCTTTTGATTGTATATATAGATGCTTTGATTATTTTTTATTAGTAGTAAAATAAAATAAACAGTGCAGTCCACATTGTAAGTCATTAAAGCACCATAGGCAACACAATGGTCATGATCTATACAAATAAAAAGCTAATATGCTAATTAGACTTGGTGACCAGACATCTTCCGGATGTCTGATTTCCTTCTGGACAGGACAGTTAGGGGGCGACCAGGCCACCAGGGGAGCAGTTGCACGGGGTTGGGGGGGGTGCGATCAGGCAGGCAGGCGAGTGGTTAGGAGCCAGCGGTCCTAGATTGCGAGAGGGATGTCCCGAGCCTCTAGTATGATGATAATGGCATATCTGTACCCCTGCCATGCTTAATTTTAAATAAATACTTGAGGTGTAATGTAGGGGGAAATTACTTAAGATAAATTTGTGCCCTGGCCTCAGGGACCCAGTCCTGTGACTGTCATGCTAGAAAAGTGTCCAGGCTCCTGTAAATTACGTATAAATTATGATGTTTCAATCCATTTTGTAAAAGCAGATAAACATTGCATTTCCATCTTTACTAAACCTGATATGTACTATCTGAAGTCCTAGGCTATTGTAATATTAAGCTAGTAGGTTATAGAGCCAGCCAAAGGAGATATAACACAAATATCAAATTCTCTGTTGTAATATAAATGTAGTGGGTTGACATGTTTTTGAAACTTAATTTTTTATTTATATTTCTGCTGTGTTTTCACTTCACATTTTTAAGCAAGTGAGAAAAAACCAAATGACCAAATTAACCTTTTAAGAACAGTATGTATAAAGATAAGTTTATTAGAATGGATGTTGAAAAATGAAGAATATGATAAGGAAGGAATATTACAACAAGGATCATGATTATTTTTACAAAATGATGACATTTCAAGCCTATTTGTAACCTTTCTTTCTATTTCTAAAAATTACTTATTTTCATTGAAAACTGAACTATGTGATTGAAATGTAACACATAATCCCTTTTACTTTTTAATTTGTTTTTATGCACTTAAACAAAACTAGTGTCTGATACTTATACTTTCTACAAATATACAGTAGTTGATAGTATGTTGTAAACTGATATTAAAAGATTTATAAAATTTTCTGCAGGGTTATTACATGCCAAGCATTATGCTGAATGTTTCCTACACATCCCATTTAATCTTTTCAGTACTCCTACCAAGTAGTCACTACTTTAGTATCCATTTTATAGTTGAACATAACCAAGGATTAAACAGGTTTGATAGTTTGCTTAAGGTCCTGCAGTCAAATTTCGGCCCTGGGCCTGTCTAGTTCTTAATCTCTCTGCCGTGTTGTGTTCTGAATGTAGCTGTGTTCCCATCCTTGAGCCAATGCATATGTGTACATTTTTTTCTCGTGATATAAAGTTGAACTATCGATAAACCTCTCTGAGGTTTCGGGCCTCTGGTGTGTCTACTCTCTTATCCCCAGATTGAACCACTGTGTATACTCTTTTCCTCTTCTGAGGCTGGATTACAAGGTATACCACCTCCTGGAATTATGACCATTTTTTATTCCTTCAATAAACTCTATATTCAACCATCTATATTAATTAACATAAATGCCATAAATGCATGCTCTGTTAGAAAGATCATAGATGATTTACATATAAATATATATATATATATATATATATATATATATATATATATATATATATCTCATATTTATTTTACAATTAGAAAATCCTGGCAAAGTATCCTCTGAGATCTTGGTGTGTGTGTGTATGTATGTGTACACACACACATATATACAAAAGATGGCCTCAAGCATTGTAACTTCTGTCAACTTCAGAAGCACAGAATGTATACACTGAGTAACCCAGCCCTTGTGCTATGCTCCAAACCTCTAGCAAAAATACTATGGTTAAAGCCTTTATCTATTTGATCTTTCCTTTTACCTGTTAATGTCTGGGCAGAAATTACCTAAGTGTTTGGTATTTTTCCTTGTTAAATCTTCATTCATTAACTTACCAAATTTATTAAACACTTGTTAGGCATTTAAGATATAGAGATACCGTCTTAAGAATTCACCATCCAGTGGGAAGATAGATGAGTAATAATTTTCGTACCTGTATATTTGCTTAATGCTGAGTTAGGGGTAACACACAGAGTGTGGGCAAGTATCAAGAAGTCTAGAAGACCAATTCAGGCCTGGCTTCTAGAAGGAACTGAAATCCAAGCTGAGTTTTGAGAAATCAGTAGAAATAAGGCCAAAAACCCAAGGACAAGGTTGAGCCACGAGAGCAGCCACACGTACGTACTTTCTCAAGAGGTCCTTTCTTTTACAGGGCCATTCTGGTCCCTGTAAAACCATGTGCTCTTATTCTCACATATTGTTAGATAACATAATAAAAACACTCATATTTGTACCCTAGTCTTTTCCATTTTACAATATTAATTTCCCTAAAATGTTCTTATTCTATGTCTATCACATTACTCATGAGCTCCTTCAGGGAGCATGCAAGGCAATGAAGGAGGGTATCTCTCTGGTCTACTGCTGTGACCCCAGTACTTAGCTGGGCTAATGCCTGATACATGGATGTTTAGTAAGAATTTATAGAATGAACAGACATTTTTAGGTTTAGACTGGAATTGGACAATTAATATATATTGAGAAAATCAGATCTCTCAATATCACCCAAATACTTGGGATTAATATGCAATTGCTGAAGCTTAGGCTGTGAACACAATTTATCCCTCTCATCTCCCTAAAATGGTATCTGAAGGAGGTCCTTGATCACCACGGATGTAGGCTTCAAAAGGTTGTTAGATCAAATGTGGAAAGTGTGGTTTAATATTGATTGGATAATTCACTCCTGAGAAATGAAGGGTTACTTAAGAGTTAAGTTTTTTCACCTTGCTTAATTAAGCAACGTTTAACAACAGTAAATAAAATAAAAGAAAGCATCTGCTAATGAGCACAGGGCATTATCTCATTTCCTTACTCAGTAGTTTGCATTCCAGACTTAAAGATTTTTCTATAGTTTGTAGAAAATAATAAAACTCCCTTTTAAGTCAAGATAATCTAAGTGTTAATGCATTTTTATAAAGTTCATACCTTGGGTGTTGCTGAATCAACTGGCCTAATTGAAAATAAAGGACCAGATAGGGGAAAAGTATATCAAGAGTCTGATGCCAGACCAAGAATTTGAACTGTAGACGTTTCTGAGCCAGGAAATGACAGGTCTGCTCTGACCAGTGTGGCTCAGTTGGTTGGTTGTCATCCCCTGAATGGAAAGGTTTCTGGTTCCATTTTCAGTCGGGGCACATGCCCCAGTAGTGGACTCAACCTCCTGTAGAGGGAATGCAGGAGACAGCTGATCAATATTTTCTTCTCACATCAATCTTTTCTCTCTGTTCTCTCTTCTTCCTCCTCCTCCTCTTCTTGCTCCTCCTTCTCTCCATTCTTATCTCTCTAAAAATCAATAAAATACCTTAAGAAACAAAAAAGAAAATGGCAGGTCTGAGCAGTTTGTATGGAACTGAAGTGACAACCTTCTGAAAGGAAAGACCTAAAAAGACTATAGCTACCTTGATGCTGACATGGGTTGGCTATAAGAGATCAGGAAAGAGTCAGAGTGTTTTATGGATTGAGGAAGGAAGCCAGGTCTAGAGCTGTGGGCTGAGACCCTCACAGAGTTGCTAAGGCTGCATAAGCAAATGAGTTATCTAAAGGAAAATCTTCAGACTTAGAGAATAGTAAACCAAAGGCTAAAACCTTAGGATTGAACACAAGTGAATGTTGAAGTGAGTGAGAGGCAGAAAATGATGAAGAAATGGAGGGAGATTATATAATAATGGAACCTAAATTGTGGTTGAAAGAAGACTTTCAAGGAATTGATTTTTCTCATTATTTTTCTTCTGTGGTTTCTTTCTTTCTCTGTACAACTCAGTGGTATACCACTGAGTGACTAGTGTTCCTGTCTTTTACTCTCTTCAGGACATCTCTTCCCCTGTGCACTAGACAGACCGCAAACATCTGTGACAAAGATGTCTCACCTCATCCTGCATCTCCCTGAATCTGATTGCATTCTTGTTGGATGGTTTCTTTTTATTAAGTAGTACAGTGGAATATATGTTCTCAGTGAGATGGATATAGAGTAATCAGGAAAAATCTATAAACTATATGCAATTAAAATCCCTAATGATAAAACTGTTTAACTGGAACAAAATAAGATAAAACATAATCAAAATTTTAGACAAACAAGTATTATGCATTTTTAGTGAATAACCATAGCCTAAACAAAATCTTGCTATATTATCTTTACATTAAATCAATTCTTAATAGCCTTAATTTGAATCTGATTATCTATTTTTACTCTCCCACTTATATATGGAGCTTTGAGAGATTTTTATAGAAATAAGATTGTATTGCTTCCAGGCACAGCTGCTCTGCCACTCTAAGATTTGAAGTCAGAATTAGATGTGAAGCTAGTTAGATATTTTTGAATTAGCTTATTTCTCCACAAAATAACTCTGAGAGTGACACAAAAAAAGGCTTTGTTGTTGATGTATCAAAACTTCACACACACATAACCTTCCCTTCCCTAAAGCACTCAGTTGTGGGTCCCTTATTTCTTAACCTACCTTTTCCCCAAACAGCAAGAATTTGTCTTAAGGCAGAATTATGAAATCTGTAAGGTTTTCAATCATGCCTGCCTTAAGGCTTCTTTGAAAACAGTGACCACAATGTGAAATCCAGTTCTTGGCTAGAAAACCTTCTCTATCAAAGTAGTAAATATTGACAACCACCATTGCCATTTCTTTAAACTGTATCCTATTTTAAAGTAGACAGAGCATAGGAATAATACAGTAAAACTATATGACAATTTTTACTGTAAGTCATTGGCTTATTTTTTTGAGAATATTTTTTCTCTTTCTGATAAACTTGTTCCTGCCAAGTAACCTAAGAAAGGGAGTTATTAAAATACTAATTGTTTTTGGCACCCTTATACTTGGGCTTTCAAGCAGAATCAAATGCTACCTGTAATTGTCAAAAGACTTAAATATTTTTAAGGAGACTTTTCTGAGCCAAGAATGTAAAGCAGTTTGGTTGATTTTACATTTTATTCAAACATCACTCTCTCCTATTTACTGTGTAGTCAAGCAAAAGGAAGAAAGTACTCAGCGGGGCTCCTGCCTAGGTAACGATGCCCGGTGGGCAGAAGGGAAAGGCCTGGATAATTTATACTCAGGTCAGGACAACCTTTTGGCTTAGTCATATTATCATACAGACTCTTAAGCATGAACAGATTAGAAAATTCTCAAGTACTGAGGACTTCAAGTTGTTTTAAAAGGATATTTATGCAAGAAATAGCAAATGTCTTTTATTTAATGAGCATTCAAAAATCTATGCTGAAGGCTGGGACCAAATTGAGTGAAAAGGAGATAAAGAACTATTATGTAAGGAAAAGTAATGTCCTCCACTTCCCTGAAATAGTTGTTGCAAGTAATATGTCTCTTGTTCTACTTGTCTGTAGTGAGCTAATTATTATGATCTTTTAAAATTTTTTGGCTCATTCTAAATTTCTCCCTGTGCTTGAAGAGGGCAAATAAAGTAGAAGTCTGAGGTGCTTCCTAGATCCTGCGACAAAGGGCAGTTGGCCGTCCAAGTGTAGCCATAATGCTTATTGTGGCAGAAGGCAGACAGAGCGAGCTGTGGAGTGCCCACCAAGCAGAGTCAGCCCATTTTTAGAGGCTATTTCATATTTTAAAATAGTTAATCCGGGAAACAGTTCATCCTCGGTTGGCACACCTTGTGATGTGTGTTTGAGCAATGAGTGTCACGCGTGAGGAAGGCGCAGGGAAGAGTAGGTGACCCTGATGTAGCTGGTGTTTTTCCCAGTGTGCGCCAACTATGTCAGGTGACAGATTTATTTCCATAAAACAACACTTGGTGCTAAACTCATTTCCAAGGTGCTATTAGATTTATTTTTATATTTGTACTTTATTTGCCCTCACTGATAGATTAATTAAAGAAGGTAGCTGAGACTGGGATGCCAGGACACAGGCTTTTATTGGAGAGAGGGTACCTCCGCCGGCTGCTTCCAGAGAGAAAGAGAGGAAGAGGCTGGAAGACACCCGGGGGGTCTACTTTTAAGGGGAGGTTAGGGGAGGGGGCTTAGGGTACTCAGCACACGCTGATTGGTGATTAGGGACCTAGGGTATTAGGAATAGGGGGCTTAGGGTACTTGGCAGGTGCTGGTTCAGAGCTCAGGAATGTCTGGCCACAGGTGGGGTTTACATCTGTCCATCATTTGGAGAAAAGGAGGATCTATCACTCACTAAAGGTCAGTTTGGAGTAGCCACAGTACAGAAACTATTTTTTAATGTTGTCAGTATTAAAAAATTTTGCAAATTGCCTGACTGGCACATAATAGTTACTTTAAAAACACCAGAGGTAGTACTTATTCACTGGCAATTTGTGAAAGCATAAGACTAGCCAGATGGTTGAATCCTGTTGATAGTAGCCTTGAGTGATCTGGCCAAGCAGTCTGACCTTGAAAACAGTGTGGAGTCACTTCGGGCTTTTGCATTTGTTTTGATTACTTGACTTACTAATAGGGTGACCCTACCAAGTTATTTCACCTTTGAATTTCCTTTTCCTCAGCAGTAAAAAAAAGAAATTATACTATGTACTTCATAGACTATTTGTAAGATTAAGTAAAAATATGTAAGAGTATGCTACTAAAATACCTAGAATTGAGTAGATATAAATTTGATATATGTTAGTTTTTCCTCATTCTTTTTCCTTTTCCACCATCCTTACATGGTGCATTTGACAATAGAAAATTAATATAAATTCTCCAACAAAGTCACAGTGGTATGCAGAATGGGTGTGGTAATGAGAGAGTTTGAAATTGTTTTTCTTATGTTGAATGCTCTCTCTACTGCACTTAAAGTGCATTAAGTGGCATGAACTAATTTAGAATAAAAATACGAAAAATTAAAATACTATAGATGTTTTTGGTTTTAAAACACAATAATAAAGATTTTTATCCCCCTTTCACCACAAAGCCCAAAAGAGGAGTAACAAGGACCAATTTCATCTTCTATGAAATCAAGACCTCTTTAACCTGGAACATCTTTAACTATATAAAGACAGAAAAGAGAAGGTGATGCAGGAAGGAGGAAACTGGAGTGCAGGTGAATTCATTTCCATAACAGGCCACCACAAACGAGGGGGCTTAAACAACAGAAAAGTATTTCTCGCAGTTCTGGGGACTGGACATCTGAAATCAAGGTGTTGACAGGGTCAGTTCTTTCCTGGCGGGAGAGTCTGTCTCTTTTTCCTGGCTCCCAGTAGCTGGCGGGCCGTGCTGTTCCCTGACTTGCAGCTGCACATGGCATTCTTCCTTACGTCTCTCCTCTTGGCCTTCTTATGGGGACACCAGTCATTTGGTTAGGGCTCACCCTGTTCTAGTGTGTCCCCCATCTTAACTTGGTTACATTTGCAAAGACCCTATGTGTAAATAAGTTTACATTAGCAACAATGGGGCATGAGGACTTCAGCATATTGTTGTGGGCAGACAGTTCAACCACAACAGCAGGTGACTCCAATGAGAAACAGACTTACTCCTCCCAGGACACAGGAAGGCTGAGGAATGGCAGGTCCCAGGAGCAGCGGGCAGAAGGAGTGGGGCACAGAGCTGGAAGTGGAGGGGTAGTAAAGGAGCAGTTCGACTTCCATCTGGCTCCAAAATCCAGACTTGTAACCATGATGCTGCTCTCCCTTCCCTCCTCCCAACCCAGAAAGGAGAGGTATATTGTCTAGAAAAATGGCGATGCTCTAGAGCGGAATACAGCCAGGGATGAGGTGTGCCTCTGAAAACGGATTATGTCAACTCAGAGGAAGGCCTTCCTGGCCCCCTCTAACCACTTAGTCCTTAGACCATAGGAGCCACGCTTCTGCTCAAGGCAGATCACAAAATATTTTTCTGCAGGTAATGGACAGTCTTCAGATGGTTGTATTGGAATCCCTACCCTCCAAAACTGCTTGGGTCCCACAGAGAGGCCCACAAATTAACAAACCTAGTCACTCACACAAAATTACTCTTAGATATGAATTTTTTTTAATATATTTTATTGATATTTTACAGAGAGGAAGGGAGAGAGATAGAGAGTTAGAAACGTCGATGAGAGAGAAACATCGACCAGTCACCTCTTGCACACCCCCCACCAGGGATGTGCCTGCAACCAAGGTACATGCCCTTGACCGGAATCGAACCCGGGACCTTTCAGTCCACAGACCAACGCTCTACCACTGAGCCAAACCGGTTCGGCTAGATATGAATTTGAATGAGGATTCATCAGCTGACATTTGAGGGGGAAAAAAGAAAGAAAAACAGATCAAACAAGGGAATTCTTAGTAAACAGAAAATCTGAAGAATTACACCATAGTTAATAATTGCAATAATATAAAATATTTCAGTGATGAAGATAGGATTAGATAGTACCAATAGCTTTAAAAAATTAAAGTTTAGAAATATTAAAGGTTTTAATTGGCAACAGGCAGGCACTCATGATAGGAAGACCTCTCCAAGGATAGCTTTAATTTATCCCTATTAAGATAGAATCAAAAGTCAGTTCCGTTCATTAGCTACCTCCTCCTCTCCTAAAACACACTTTATTTATTTATTTATTTATTTATTTTTCATTCTCTCTCTCTCAATACTGTATATGAACCAAAGGGGACTTCTCTCTGTTTTTGCTCTCAGGATGTCATTTTTATGTGATCTAGAAACTGGAGCGCTCTTTAGTGTGCCTTCCTTATAAGACTGTGGGCAACGAGGCAATGATGGCAGTGCCCCTAGCTCAGGATAGTAGATGTGCTTTTTCAAATACAGTGGATGTGTCCACCCTTTTTGTGTGTTCTGTAAATAATATTGGTCAGTAGTAATTTTGCAGCACATCTCAGTATTTTCTTCCCTTGTCAGTCTTAATGTGAGAGAAAATAATGACGGAAATGAGTAATAAAGAAAATCAAGTTCCACTCCTTTTTTTTTTTTTTTCCTTTTAGAGGAAATGTAGCCTTTCAGTATTGAATAAGAAGTTGATGACTAAACTGAATCCTTAGAAAAACAAGAGAATGGGATGAAATTAGCATTTTGAAACATTAACATTATAATCAGTGGCTCTTTTGTAAGTATCTTAATACATTACACTGGCTTCCTGAGAGCCAAGGCCTTCGCTAGTACAGGTGGGTTATTTGTGACTTGGAGGGGAACAGTGGCCCCTTGTTATATGTAGTCTAGGTAAGGAGATAACTATTAAATATTCTCTACTGCAAAAGGGTCTATAAATTGATTGAAGAAAGCACTGACATGAATTAAGAAAGCTGAAATGTCCCATTGACTCCCAAGTAAATTAGAAATTATTAGTGTTAGGCTTGATGACATTGTTGTGATAGGACAGCATTTGGCTTAAATACTTCCACCGTTTATTAGCAGTGATATTAGAATAAATGGTAATGATCATTAAGTGATATATACATTATCATTTAACTAATTATGCTTGCAATCTCCTATTAGTTAAACCTCTTTTGGTTAGTTAGTCAAAGGAGCTGTCTCCAAATTCTAAAACAGTGTTTCCCAAAGTGTGGTACGTGTACCCCCAGGTGAGCAGGGGTATCCTCAGTCTAGCCTGCACCCTCTCTAATCTGGGACCCCTAGACAGATATCTAACTACCCCTTCAGGCCTGATCCGGGCTAAATGGGCAGGCGGACATCCCTCTCACCATCCAGGGCTGCTGTCTCCCAACCGCTTGCCTGCCTGCCTGCCTGATTACCTGTAACTGCTTCTGTCTGCCAGCCTGATCACCTAACCACTCCCCTACCAGCCTGATCGATGCCTACCGGCTCCCCTGCCAACCCGATTGCTCCTAACTGCCCTCCCCTGTCAGCCTGGCCACACCTAACTGTCCTTCCCTGCAGGCGTGGTCATCCCCAACTGCCCTCCCTTGCCAGCCTGGTCACCCCTAACTTCCCTCCCCTGCAGGCCTGGTCACCCCCAACTTCCCTTCCCTGCTGGCCTGGTCACCCCCAACTGTCCTCTCCTGCAGATCTGGTTACCCCCAACTGCCCTCCCCTGCTGGCTTGATCGCCCATAACTGCCCTCCCCTACCAGCCATCTTGTGGGAGCCATCTTGTGCCAACATGGGGATGGCTATCTTATGTGTTGGAGTGATGGTCAGTTTGCATATTGCCTCTTTATTGTATAGGAATGTGAACTAGGAGCCCTGTACATGATTCAATAGTGTAGGTTCCCTATGCCTAGCTGCAATCAGGACCAGCGTCACTCCTCCACCTCCATGGCCCCTGCTCCATGAACATCCACGCTAACAGTCCCCTCCCCGCGAGGCTCCTCCGCCTCTGCTGCCCACGACCTGCAAGGCTCTTCCGGGTCAGCAGCCCCATGAAGCCCCATGCTCACAGCTCCCGCCCGACTCCTCCACCTTGCCTCCACCACCCCTTGATGCTCCAAACTTGGCACCCCTGCTCTGCAACACTCTTCAGCCTCAGCTACCCCAGGAAGCTCCACGCTAACAATCCCACCCTGTGAGGCTCCTCAGCCTCATCGCCCCACAAAGCTCCATGCTCACAGCCCCCGCCCCATGACTCTCCTCCCCCTCACCACCCCAGGAAGCTCCCTGTTCATTGCCCTGCCCCGCAAGGCTCCTCAGCCTCCACAGCCCTGCCCCGCCACACCCAGAGAGCTGGACCTGTCCTTTGGTCCTTTGGGCCACAGCTCCCTCCTCCAGCTGCCACCATAGGCAGCCAGGGATCCACAGCTCCAGCTCCCTCAGCTCCCTAGCCTGACTGGTCATTATGGACCCAGGGTTTTTATATATTAGGATACTTTACCCATTAAAGCACTTTATGGCAGAAAAGTGCTAATGTAATAGGCAAATAAAAACAAAATTCTTATCTACCAACTTTTTCATATTGAAAAGATGAACCAGGAAATACTGTTAATACCATCTTATTTTTTTTTTAAATATGTTTTTATTGATTTCAGGGAGAGAAAGGTAGAGGGATAGAAAAATCGGTGATGAGAGAAAAATCATTGATTGGCTTCTTCCTGCACGTCCTCTACTGGGGATCCAGCCTGTAATCTCGGCATGTGCTCTGACTGGGAATCCAAACCATGAGCTCCTGGTTCATGGCTTGACACCCCACCACTGAGGCATGCCAGTCAGGCATAGTTCTGACAAGCCAGTAACTCAAAATTCATAGAACTTTAAAACTACAAATATAAGACACAACTCATACAATTTAACAGGTCTTCTACCACTTACTTCTTGTTACTAGGGTTAACCTGAGGAGTTCTTAAGCTGATGTTTGATAAACTATGAGCAGGGTTTTATTTGTAATCCAAAGTATATTTTATCACTGGATGTAAAGCATGTTTTCATATATATTTTTTTAAATCTTCCCCTTGTGTCAAAGAAGGGGAGAAAATAGAGAAAACAATTTTTTTTAATTGACTGTGATCTTTCGTCAGACTTCTCACTTGATGACAATGATGCTCAATTCTGACTGTGCAGCAGAAATAAATGAAGAGCTACCCAGGACAGTCTTGCAGGACAGAGAAAAGCACTGCCAGGAAGTTCTCCTTGAATCTGGGCTGCACCTGCAGCCTTTGGCAACAGAGCCCTCTCTAATATGCCTCAAGGTTTTCATCACTTCTTCAACACCGGTCTCTGTTTTCTGTTTACTTGCTGGAAACCGCATGGCCTGTTACTCTCCATTCTGTTAACCTTCTTTCTCTTCACTTGCTGATCTCCATTCCCCTTTTTCACCTAAACATAAAAGCATATGATCTGTTCAGGGTAAGAAATAAATTTGTATAAAGTAACTAGAGGCCCAATGCACAAAATTTGTAGGCCTTCCCTTGGCTATCAGTACTGGCTTTCCTCTGGCACCCAAAACCCAGGCCTCCCTCCGGTCGTTGGCAGGCACCCGGCCCCGGGCATCAGCCCCAGCTTGTTCGGAAGGTAGTCCAGAAGGACGTCTGGCCTAATTAGCACATTATTCTTATTATTATTATAGATGGACTGAAGTAAGGAAAATCAGTAACTCCAAGTACTGTGTTTTAGAAACTGACATTTCCTAGAAATTAACTCTTATCTCTGCTAGATGTTTATTTAAAGACAATTGAGCTTTGTATACCTTCCTGGTATACTTCCCTTGCCTCTCTGTTTTCAGTGTAATCTATTTTTCCCCATATTAGTCACATATTCCTTTAGTAAACAGATCTCTGATCCTAGCTAGAATCCTCTTACAGTTTTTCACTAAGATCTTCTTTAAAATTGTTACCGTTCTCTTTCAAGAAATACCACTCTTTCTACTTTAAAATTGGAAATAAAAGACTATCAATATACAAATTATAGTGCTGCTCTCTCTTTCTCTCTCCCTGTTTCACTAAATTACTTGGCCCTATGTGTTGCACCAAAAGATTTCGTTTTGTTTAAACTGTTCTTATACTTGTTTCATTTCTTCCGTTATTCAAAAGTAAACTTTAGTCCTAGCTGATTTGGCTCAGTGGATAGAGCATCAGCCTGCAGACTGGGTTCAATTCCGGTCAAGGGCACATGCCCAGGTTGTGAGCTCCATCCCCAATGGAGGCAGCCTATCTGTGATTCTCTCTCATCATTGACGTTTCTATCTCTCTCTGTCTCTTTCTTCTTCTCTGAAATCAATAAAAACATATTGTTAAAAAAGCATTTTTAATGTTTTTACTGACGAGTCACATAAATCTAGAAAAGTACACAGTTCCTAAGTATGTGGCTTGATGAATGCTCATGAGTGAATTTACCTATGCAACCAGTATGCAGGCCAAAACACAGAAGCCCCATCTGGCTCCTCCCACTCATAGCCTCAAATCCCACTCAGGTCCTAACTGTGAGAACATAAGCTAGTCTTACTTTGTCCTTTTTAAAAATGGAGTCATACACTTTGTATCCATTTTGTTGTGTAAAGTTTTAGTTTGTTCATCCTTTTTGTTATTTAGTATTTCACTCTCTAAATATATATTTTCTTTTATTTTGTTGGTGGGTACTTATTTTGTCTCTAGACTTGATTTATTACAAATAATATATGTGATTCTTATACATGTCTTTTGGTTCTATCAGGTAAGGACCTAGAATGTAATTGTTGTTTCATTGGGTTTGCATATGTTCAGTTTTAGTAGATATGCCACCCAATAGTTTTCAAAAATGATTATACCCATTTATACATCCATCAGCAATGAATAAGAGTTTCATTTCAACGGTTCTAGTAGGATGATTCATTGTGATTTTGAGTTGCATTTTCCTTATCAGTAACTTGAATACATTTTCATAAGTTTCTTGACTTTTTGGATATCCTGTTATCTGAGATGCCTGTTCAAGTCTTTTGCCTATTTTTCTATTGGCTCATATATGTTTTTCAAATAGATATGGTACACTCTAAAACAAGCATGTCAAACTCGGGGCCGACAGGCCACATGACACAATTTATATGAAGCATGTGGACCACCAAATGCTTGCTCTAGAACTTTATAACATTTATGTCAAACTGCTAATTAAAGGAAAGTTTGTGGGTCACTTTATGATAATATAAAACTGCACATTATTTAGCTCTCTCAGTAATTATGAGACCTTAGAATGAAAGGTCCAGTTAGTATTATGTATTAAAAGAGCAAGCATGTTATTAAATCTACTGCCTGCTTCTCTCTTCTGTTGAATTTCCTTTGGGGTACCTGTCCATTGTCTTTTACTCCTTGTTGTCATGTGATAGCAATTCGGGGCCCCGCTAGCATCTATAACTGAACTATGGATACTCCAAGAACGTTATTCTAGAAAATAAGAGTGTGTCATGCAAAAGATTTAGAAAACCATTTATTGAATGAATGAATGTTGAATGAGTAGATATGTGAATGCATGAAGGAAGAAATAAACAAATGACTGCATAACTGAGTCTTGAAGTCTTGATGTAAATTCCATATGCCCCAATACTTACTATTCATTAGGAAATACTGAGTGTGGAAAATTATTGTCTTAAAATGTTATACTCAACTTGTAGCTCACAAATATGAATTAGGTAAGCTGTCAAGGTAACAAACTTATAACACATTTAAATTTAGTTTTATGATAAAAGTAGAGACCCGGTGCATGAGATTTGTACACTTGTGGGGAGAGGTCCCTCAGCCTTGCCTGTTCCCTCTTGCAGTCCGGGAGCCCTTAGGAGATGTCCTACTGATGACTGAGGCACGCTCCCCATTAGCCCGGTTTTTGGCTGAATGGCTCTCCCCCGATGAGAGCATACTGACCACCAGGGGCAGCTTCTACCTTGAGCACCTGCCCCATGGTGGTCAGTGCACATCATACTGACCAGTTGTTCTGCCGTTTGGTCTATTTGCATGTCAGGCCTTTATTATATAGGATTTGAGTGGCTTCTTTATAAACTACTTTTAAATACATAGTCTATTACCAAAGAAAAGATTCTACATGTTTAAAATATTCCAAGCACGTGATTCTATTGTTGATGAGTGAAAGCCATATTAAGTGATTAAATGTATGTTTCTCCTAAAAGATGACTTTCATTTATTTATCTCAAAAAATATATATATATATTGTCTTTTAAAGTCAATTTTGCAACATTAATTTAGGTAGTTTTAAGTTTATAAAGTGTTAATATGAAGTAGAGGCTTCTGATTTTAAAATATTGATTGTATTCTATGGAATTAGTAAGCATGTGTTCTTACTATGTTTCTTCATCTATGAAATGTGGTAGTAGATAGTTTTTATTGTTTTATGAATTAGACCTCCCTCTCTCTTTTTTATTTACACTGAATATTTTATTAACATTTATAGTCACAACCTAAAATATGACAGTTAATATCTAGTCTATTTTGACTGCTACACTTGAACCAATTGAACTGCATTTGGGATCAAATACACACATTAAAGTAAACACCGAGTTTGTTTAAATCCTATGTCTTTGAGTTTTCTGATGCAAACATCTACTAAGGGTATACTATTTTAAAAATACAGAAAAGTATAAAGGAGAAAAATAAAATTTACCCATAGCTTATGTAAACATTGTCGGCATTGATTTTCTAATTTTTAACATACATGCATACTTCCTTAAATTCAGACATTCTGTGCATAGTAATTTTGTTATGAGTATTTTCCATATAACATGAATTCCTCTTAACAATGTTTTAATTGATATACAGTATTCTTAGTGAAGTTGAGCCATGTCTTATTTAACAATCTTTCTCAGGGTTTGACCTTTAGATGCTTTTACTATTATAATAAACTAGTTGATCATTGCTAGGCGGGGAGGGTGGGGAGGGGCATTCCTCAGCCCAGTCTGCACCCTTTCACAGTCCAGGAGCCCTCGGGGTTGTCCCACTGAAAGCTTAGGCCCACTCCCATGGGAACCAGGCCTAAGCCATCAGGTCAGTGGGACATCCTTAGTGCTGCTGCGGAGGCAGAAGAGGCTCTCGCCACCGCTGCTGTGCTCGGCCTGAGCAGTATTCCCTCTGTGGGAGTGCAATGACCACCTGTGGGCAGCTCCTGTGTTGAACTCTGCCCCCTAGTGGTCAGTGCACATCATAGTGACTGGTCATTCTGCCATTAGGTTTATTTGCATATTAGCCTTTTATTATATAGGATAGCAATATTTCTTCAGACTACTGTAACAATTATGAATTGTTGTGAGGCTGTTTATACCTATTGTCACACTGATTGGGTATGGTGGAAGTGATCCCTTCATTATGTTAAATTATACTCCTACTGGCCACCAAGTGTTTATCTCTTAAACCCTCCACTGCACTAGATGTTTCAAAAAATTTACCTATCAGACAAAATAGTCTCATTGTCATTTTCTAATTTTAATTAATGTGAAATTGTGTCTTTTTTTTTAAGTTTTATTACAACTGACAAAATATGACGGGCAGAGAGAACAGAAATGGGGAGGCGGGCAGAGAAACTTTCTTAGTATTTCTTATCAAACTATGTCATCAATTAAGGAAAAATCATCAGCTTCAATGTTATTTCCTTTACCTTATGTCTTCAATAGGAGCAATTGTTATCGCTGTTTGTGATGATTTTTCAATGCTGGCAGCCCTGGAGTCAGTTTATTTATACATTTGGCTATTAATAATAGGACATAAAATTAACTCTTGAGTTACTGGAGTAATGAGATGGAGAAAGGGGGATGGAAATCAGAGCCAGGCCTGCATCTCATGGCACATGGCTGGTTAGGGAGGTTGGAATCACAGTGGACTTGCACCTCCTTCCCCCGGGATTGCAGGTCATTAGGCAGCTGCTTAATGGATCTGTAAGATGCTTGTGACTAAATGCAGTTTCCTTGATGCCAGCAGAGCCAGGTGAAAGGTAAACTGAGCCCACCAACTGGCTTTTCTTCCAGATGGTTTTTAACATCAATTGTAATCGATTTCTTTCACTGAATTCACCACATGAGTTCATTTAAAATAAGAGGCATTTCAACAGCGAAGGTACTTGTATATTGTGATCACTTTGCTAAATGTGATTTTTTTATTTATAATTTATATAACTATATAATTTACATAATTTATATGGCTTACAAAAGAAGGAATACAATAACCATGTAAAATTATAAGAGAAAAACAGATGCTACAAGAAAGCAAAAGTAATTTGGCTCTTGAAGCTTAGAGCCTGGGTTCTCAATTTAACATCTATCAGAATCACCCTGGGGGGCTTATCAAAACACAGGCCGCTAGGCCCGGCCTGGAGTTAGTGACTCAGTAAGTTTATGGGGGCATGAGAATGTGCATTTCTCATAAATGCATAGTTACTGCTCATCTAGGAACCACACTTTGAGAACCGCTGATCTAGATCATCCTGTTTCTCTGAGTATTTAGAATCATAATATGATTGCTGGTTCTGAACCTTGGCCGCATTAGACACACCTAGGGAGTTTTTAAAGTGGCATCAGTATGGAACTTTATTCCACATATTCTAATTTAACAGGTCCACAATGGGTCCTAGACACTATATATTTTTAAAACTCCCTTTATGAATCCATTGTTCAGCCAGATTTGTAAGCCACCCACAGGTAGAAAAATAACTCATTACCAATAGATAATCGGGTGTTTTAGCTGTGGCTCCGGTTTCTTTTTTCTTTCCATTTTTGCCCCCATCAATGTGTCTAGGTACTCATTCCTATTTTTTATCTGCAGAATATGTTTTTGGTTCTTAAATTGTCATTTCGTTGTCTTAATTAGACTTTATCTATTGTATTTTTTTAAATATATTTTATTGATATTTTATAGAGAGGAAGGGAGAGAGATAGAGAGCTAGAAACGTCAATGAGAGAGAAACATCGACCAGCTGCCTTTTGCACACCCCCTACTGAGGATGTGCCCGCAACCAATGTACATGCCCTTGACCGGAATCGAACCCGGGACCTTTCAGTCAGCAGGCTGACGCTCTACCACTGAGCCAAACCGGTTTCGGCGACTTTATCTATTTTAGATGAACCATTTCTCTAATCCATCAAGGTCAGTTTAAATTCTTTTTTCCCCTAAAGTGTTTAACCCCTTATCAAATAAATAGCATCTGCATTTTGTGAACAGATTTCCAGTTTCTTAAATGAGACTGTGTTCCTTAAGTTTCAATATTTTATAACTTTATTGCAAATTATTTCTATCATGTAGGTGACACTACCTTGACTTTGTCCTGGTCATGCACATTTTTTCATATCAGTTAACATTTAGTGCTTAGAAGTTGTGTGGTATTGGATCAAGTTCTATGCCTTCTACATAGTTGAAAGTAAGTGCTGAATCTGATTCCATGTAATTTTAACTTTATTTAACTTTAAGGAGAATATAATATGAACAAAGAACATAGACGCATTTAAACACAAAAGTTGAACAGGGAAAATGTAGGTTTTATAGGTGGATGTAATGTAATGATCTAACTGTTGCTTCTACAGATTTGAGATAAGAGTACCAGCTGCTATTTATTAGCTGTGTGACCTTCAGCAAGTTACTTGATCCTTGTGCCTCGGTTTTGTCATCCATAACATGAGATCTTAATCTTCCCTGCACATATAAAATTCTCAGCAGAGCTTAACAAATAGCAACAATTCAAATAAATAAATGGTAGTAATTGAGTCTCCTGAAGAGTTGATGGAAGATGTTTTAGGTTTGGTTTGACAGGACTGATAATTAATAATCCAAGTGACACAGGATGATTGGTCTGGGATCTGTCTTTATTAACTAATGAGGCTAATTTGGAACCTACGCTTTTTACAAGTTGAAGTATGTTTCTCTGTAAGCAAACAATTTAGATTTTCATTCTCAATGTGCTATGTTTATTATTGGAAATTGTCCTTTTGCAGATAACTATAGCTACTAAGTGACAGAGCCAGAATTCACACTCGGGACCTCTGTTTTCAAGTTGATCATTGCTAACTGGTAGAAACAGAGAGAATAGATTGCCCCAGACATAAGGAGTGAGGGAGTGGGAACCTTCTTTTAGAAAAATAAGATTCCAAAAAGAATATAGTAGCCAGTATTTGACCACTTGTGAGGCATTATTGAGTGCATTATTTACATTGTCTCAAACTAGCTTAGAAAGGTTAAGTAACTTGCCCAAAATCATAAAGCTGATAAATGACTGAACCAAGATCTGTGACAGTAAACTCCATTCTCTAAATCACTTCAGTGCATTGCCTATCTTTGAATGGAATCAAGAAATTACTTTTTCTGGAATGGAAGATGCACTAAAAAATACTGGAATTAGAGTACAGAAAGATAAGGTGGAGACGGGAGTTGTGTGTAACTTCCTGTTTTGTGACAGAATAAGTGGGAAAATCAGCTGAAGGATTTTTTTCTTGAGTTAGCATGTATTTAAATTTGTTTAAATAGTTAAAAAGAAGATGTTTCAGAAGAAAGCTATAGATAGACTAGAGGGGATTTTAGAAATAGAGGTAGGTTGGAAGGGATGAGTTAGAAGGGTAGGCAATTTATACACTTCATCTTCTTTTCTCTATCAGTTTGAAGTAAGTAAACATCAAGGGTGATCTCTTGGAGCCTATGAAAGCTAACACATTTTTGGTGAAACAATTTATGGCACTTAACAGTTTTCGGTGTGCTTTCTTGTTTGATCTTAAAATATTGGTGGGCACTTTTATAATTTGCTTCTTTGCAAATATCTTCGTAGGGTGCTTTATTTTATTTAAAATGACAAGCTTAATTATGATTAAATGAAAATGTAGCTATTCTGTGGAAAATACTGGCCATCAGTCGGTGTCATTGGGGATTTTTGCTTTTCTTCCCTCTTATTTTACACCTTTGTTTTCTAATAAATAAATAAATAAATAAATAAATAAATGTATCACTACTGCCACTGCTCAAACATGTTCAAAATGAAGTAATTTTACCCAGGTAATGCAATTTTGAGTCCCAAGGTATCAATTTGATAAAATACTGTATTTTGCAGGCTTGCATTACCATAGTATTTGGAGTCGTGAAAAAACTTTATACTGCTTTTTTTCTGAAGTTTGCCAGTTTACAAAACGTCTTATTTTCATAAATTAGAATTATGTAAATATTTAGTCATTTATGAAAGTAAAAACCTCCGATATTGAAATTCCTGGAAAGTCTTATAATATTTTCCCTTTACCATTAAATTGGACTAAAAATAGACTTAGTCAAGTATATTTGTCTATTATAAAAACATTGTTTACCCCCAAAATTATTTCTGTTTTGGTTCTCTGACCTGGCTTGCCTGGCATTAACCAACTGTGGTTGACGGGAACCATCTAGAGAGCTGTAAAGCAGGATTATTTCTGCCAGGCAGGAAAGTAGTCTCACCTTTTACAAATGGCTACTTCCTACTAAAAAGTGTTTCCTTTTTAAAATACCTTACAAAATGAAAAGAAATGTCCAAATAATTAAGGGATACAGTTTCTGATCAGACTATTTATTTGT
The DNA here is from genome assembly GCA_963924515.1 of Vespertilio murinus. NCBI lineage: Eukaryota > Metazoa > Chordata > Mammalia > Chiroptera > Vespertilionidae > Vespertilio > Vespertilio murinus. The sequence continues at coordinate 69,049,569 of OZ004707.1, forward strand.
ATGTTTGTACCAAAAGCAGTCCTAGTTAATATGCTCAATGAGAGTTCAGTTCTTTTTCTACCCACCCTTCACCTCCTCAGATAATTATTTATAAAATATGGTCAAATTAAGCATTATTATTATGCCAATCATATATACTAATTTTTTATTTAGACTTTTTATTATAGAATTTGTACTTAAATGTTATTCTGAAAAGACACCAAAGCTTTAAAATTGCTACATTATTACTCGTTGTGGTGTAACACCTTCAGTATGCTGAAGGAAATACAATGCTATAGGGCGGACTCGGTTTTGAATTCCAGCTTTACTGCTTACATGCCAGGAGTTAGTGAATCTCTTGGCGCTTTGGTTTCATCATCTGTCAATGGGCAGAAATCGTGCCCACTGCATAGGGCATTTGTGTGAACTGAATTGAACAAACTATGCAAAGCACTATGCGTCCAGTAAATGCTAACAGTTACAATGAATGATAATATCTGGTCCTGTGCTAACAAGGAAGTTGGCTGGGAAGGAGACTACAGTACTCTAGAAGTATTTACATTTTTAAAATTTTAGAAAAGAAGATCATCAACTGCCAAATTAGACCAGCCAGCCTCCTTGCCTTGTGCTGCCGGAGCACATCCCCTCCTCGGCGCTAGAACGTGCTCCGGGATCAGCTGCAGGACTGGTTCACATGCTGTGAGCGGCCCTGGTCCAGCTCGGCAGCCTGACTGCACAGCCATTTCATGGCAGCCAACGCAGCTCATTCTTATGTCATTTAAACTAACTTTTCCATTTTACCTGTACTACTACCAAATCAATTTCAAAACATTTTTAAAATTTACTTCAAAAACAGTGTGATAAATATGCTCCTGCTTGATTTCAAGTGATTTAGGAGACCTGCAAGGCTGTACTTCTTGATGTAAATTGCTTAGACACCATTGCTCATTCCTTCATACAATTATAAGCATCAGAGCTTGGGTGAATATCCAAGTTTAAGGAAGCACAGGCTAATTTTCACAGGTTATATACATTTATATCGTAGCAACTGATTGAAGGAAAAAATAGATTTGGAAATAACAGTTGTAGCAATAAAAGTAAGGGATGTCTCTTAAAGTAGGGAATAGGAAAATCAAGTTAAGAGGAATCTAATCACTCGTTGTTTTACCAGAATTTTAAAAGAATGAATCAATAATGTTATTTTGTTTCACACTGCTAATTAACAGCCAGAATCTTGCCTCACAAAATTAAGAAATCAGCTCTTGTTAATTAAATGTAAATATAACGGCAGAGGTCTTTGTGCCGTGAATTGGGAGGCTGCTCTCTGGCTGTTTTGCTCCATTCTTGGTTTAATGCAGTACACTGTTCTCAGCCAAAGCCCTATGTTGTCCGGGCAACTCCTGTTGCCATAGCAATGAAATTCTTTTGCGGGAGCAGGGCGAATGCTAATTGTAGCCATTTGTTGTTCCTTCTGTGGATCCCTTAACTAGCACAGTTGTAGAGCAGCCAGAGACTCTGGGTGAGCCGCACAGAGTGCCCCCAAAAGCACTGAGGCTGATGGCATCCGCCTGCACTCTGAAAAATCATTTGAGAGTGCTGACAGTGCCACAATGTGGGCAGAAGCACAGCTTGACTCAGACCCTGACAACTGTTGATCTGGGACTCAGAGGGAAAGAGAAGACTGTTTAAAACCTGTTGAGAAGGTACTGATGACATGGAGATTAATTTGACACCAGTCCCTCAGAGGTAGGTGCTAGGCATATCATCACAACTGTTTATCCAGGCTAAACTCAATACAGGGATGCCCAGAGGCTGTGGGAGACAAATCAATGATTCTTTCTTTTATTTCCATCTGAAACTACATTGCTGTGGCCTAAGGTAAAAATATTCATTTCATCGGAACCAGCCTGTTGTAATTCACATAGGTATTAGATTCAGTTTGTACTAGTAACTCCTCTCTTTATAATCCCTTATTTTTAGAAACTTATGATTTAACTGCCAGAAATGAGTTGAAACCAAAAATCAACTCAATGTATATGAGAGCAGATCCCTTTTGAAAACTAAATGACAAAGTGGTATTTACCAACTATATGGTCTTTTATGTTCATTTAATTTGAAAAAAAAAAAGGTTCTTAAACCTGACAAGTAGTAATTCTGTATAAAACCTAATTGCTATAGGTACCTGGGGGAGAAAAAATGGTAAGAGAAATTATAATAGTAAGAGAAAACATGGGAGCTATTATCACATCTTACCTTTAAAAGTGTATTCACCCACAAAAGTGGTTAGGTTCATCAGGTTTTTAAAATTAGCTACTATATAAACATACTAATAAGTTTCAAGGTAGTGTTTTAGGTATAAAATCAATATATATGCCTCTTAATTGAATAGGCTGAAGGTGCTTCCTTGACTGAAATGTTCTCAAAATTCTGAGTAACTAATATCTTAGGCTTGTTGTACTAAGCTACTCCTCACTCTAGCTTTATGCTTGTTTGTATTGAAATAGTCAAAATTGTCATAAAGATAGCCCAATCATAACTACAGATTCTTCTTTTTTCCTGGAGCACAGTCTGAAAGAAGGCCTTTCAATTCAATGTGGTTTCTTTTTCTTTGGTAGAACTCCATGTGTATGTAGTGCTTTTGTCACTTGTCCTTTCTAGGGAGACAGCTACCCCAGTATGATTCAGTGTCTGAAAGAAATTAGTCTCTGCTGTCAGCGATCATAAGTTATTTGCATGCTTCAAACACTAAACAAATTAGTCCCATATCACTGATTAAAATAGATATGTAGCCCGTTAATTCCAAGAAGAATTGAAGAAAAATAATTTGTTGAAATTTTGTAAGACCTACTGCTTTCATATTTTTAATCAAGACAAAAAAATACCTATAAATTATATGTGTTACAAATACTATTTCCTATTATACACATTTTATTTATGAATTTTGCATGCAAGGTGTCTCAGATATTTCTTAATAAGCCCTGTGGCATATTTTAAAAGGTTATTTTCATTAAATCCTTAACTTAATACATTTAGCTGCCCTTCTAAAACACTATTTCCAGTAGAGTAAATGAGAAAAGTGTTCTAAAAGGTAAGAAATAATTCCTCAGTCAACAGAGGTCAAGTTACTGCCAAGATGACCACTAATCATGGCTTCCAGTCTCCTCAAATGATTAGATCTCTCATAGGGTTCTGAAAACAAACTAATTCTAAAATATCCTTACCATGAGAATGAATATCCATTTTTCTTTGGCAGAGGGAATTTGTATTAACACAAAATTTAGCTATGGGCTAGAGGATAATTGTCAGGATGGATTTCCATAATTATCACACCACATAGTGGCCCTCTGAGGAATAAGAGTAGACAGTCCATCCTCACTCTGCCAAAGTGTTTCTCCTTAATGGCCAAAGTGATGGAAGGCCTAAAACTGAATTTGGGATGAGGAGTGTTCTAATATCAAGGAAGGTTCTGAAAACCCATAATATCAATATCAGACCTGATAGGAAGCGAGCTCTTTGTGGTAAGTACCTAATACCCGCACCAACTTTCTTCTGCGAACAGAATAATAACCATTGCTGATTGTGTTCCATAACCTTCCAATGTAAAAATTTGCAGCCCAGTTTCTTTATCTTTTTAAATATATTTTTATTGATTTCAGAGAGGAAGGGAGAGAGAGAAATAGAAACATCAATGATGAAACAGATCATTGGTTGGCTGCCTCCTGCACGTCCCCTACTGGAGATTGAGCCCACAACTGAGCATGTGCCCTGACTGGGAATCGAACCATGACTCCTGGTTCATAGGTCAGTGTTCAACCACTGAGCCACGCCAGTTGGGCCTAGTCTGTCTTATTGGATGCGTTGTAAGCCTTAGCTTTTAGTCATACAACATGCTCAACATCTGTCTAGCTAAACTCATTTGGGCCAAGACAAGTTAAAGTGTTCCCAAATAATTTCTAGTGGAAAGTGATAGTTCACAGGCTTTTAGAATGGAGTCCTTGATTGGAGTGGGACTTACACAAGGACTGGCCCTTGGAAAGGAGGAGTTGACTATGAGGAAAAGGAATCTGTGGGATAAACTGGTTGCCCTACCAAGTCTGATTTGGATGACAGCATAATCACTCCTAAAATGGGGTGGGGGGAGAGGGATAAGTCATATTCCATTTAAATGTGAGATAGTTGCTCATTGAGGTGAAAGGATATCCACAGTAAGGTATAACACACACAATCCAAGGAGTGGTGTTGTCTGAATGCTCGTGAAGTTAGATGGCTCTCTCTTTCAGCTTCCAATTTCTTCTGAGTCAGACCCCACTGGGAAAACCACAGATTGGATGAACTTAATTTTAAAATCTTATTTTAACCCCTGTTCAGATCACTCACTCCTTGTCCCTACTTTTATTTTTATTTTTTTTTAAATATATTTTATTGATATTTTACAGAGAGGAAGGGAGAGGGATAGAGAGAGCTAGAAACGTCGATGAGAGAGAAACATCGACCAGCTGCCTCTTGCACACCCCCTACCAGGGATGTGCCCGCAACCAAGGTACATGCCCTTGACCGGAATCGAACCTGGAACCTTTCAGTCCGCAGACCGACACTCTACCACTGAGCCAAACCGGTTTTGGCCCTTGTCTCTACTTTTAAATAAAGGAAGCTTAAAGGAGCTATGACCTACTATGGTCTTCCACCATCCTCCCGGGAGGGTTGGTAAACCATTTTAACAATGCATAGCTGGAAGATTTTAAAATCTACTGAAAAATCTCTACCTCATGTGGATATTAATTAGAAGATCCAGTCACTCTTGATCTTTGGTAGAATCCCCAGAAAGTTGTATGGAAATCTCTCCCTAAGCATGTATGCCTCTGCAACAATTCATGGTGGTGGTTTCTTTTTCACATATTGATAGTTGGCAATATGGATCAACTTTGCTACCTTTGAAATATTTTTTCATATTTCTGTGTTTTACAGTTTGATTCACTTTTATTTTTCAGATATTTTCACATAAATTTGTCATCTTCATAGTTTTGCAATGTTATCGGATTTATTTTTAATTGTACCCAGCATTAAGTGATTGCTCCTAAGAAAACTCATCAAAAACTAATGTTTCTAACTACTGATTTTATATTCATAAATTTTGCATCTAGGCATGATTTTGGGTATGATAGCTTGAGTTTTTAATTTTCAAAATCTAAATTCATTTTTTTTCTTTGTCAGTCATTGCATGAAAATGATTAGTCAAGCCAGTAATTGGCTCTGTTTAAATTATAAATTATGTGTAATGAGAAAAAAACTATCATTGATTCCCAACCTTGCTGTTTGTCATAATTAACTAGGCCTCATTCCAGACCTACCAATGCAAAACTTTTGGGGGTAGGTGTCCCTGGTTGAAGAAGGAGCATTTTGGAAACAATGATCTGGAGTAATATTTCCTACTTTTTAATATCATGTTTCAATGTGAAAACAAGGCTTAAGATCTTAATGTTAATTCCAGAAATATTTAAAACTAACTGGCTTATTTATATAAGGTGTTCAAAAAAATGCATACACACACTTTGAATAGTTATAAAGACAGTGTTTATTAAAATACAGTTCATTTTCAAAATAGAGCTATTTAAAGTGTATATACATGTTTGGGACACCCTGTAATTTATTGTTTTGGTTATTTTTTATGTTTGTTTTTCTGCAAAAGGAAAATATTTCAAATATTTGAATATAAAGGAAAAAAAAAAAATATATATATATATATATATCAGTGATTAGAAAGATGCACTTATTTTCCTTATATCCTTTCAGACTATTTAAAGCTTAAAACATGCATTCAACATTAGTGAAAGCTTCCAAACAACCAAAACAGACATAAGTGGCTGAGTATTAGTCAGAACATTTCTTTGTTAGAAAAATAACTTTTTAGAGAGCCCTAAAGTCTGCGAAGACTGTATATACTCATTTTCAATCAGTTGAGGAGAACAACTCTAGCTCCAGACCACTGTTCCCCAGCTGATAGCAACTCATTGTTTCAGCAAAATCTAGTTAATGGATTCTAATGAATGACAATGTCATTTAACCTACATTTATATGTGCAACTTGTTTTCCTTCATATATCACATACACTTGGGAACTGATAACCATTGGCTTACAGGTAATTCTCAGTGGAGCAAGGAATATCTTTATTGCACACACCAGCCAGCCTTAGTGAAGCTGTTGGTTTCTCTAAGCACTAAGATCATGAGACACCGGGAATCGCTTGTCTGCAGTACCTCTCCCCACCAGTTTGCTCCCCTATTACTGGAAGTATCACTCTCTGTTTCTACCAAAACAGATTGCTAAAACCTTTGACATTCTGTTTTTAAAAGATCATTAACCCCTAGGTTAGCAATATTCACACCTGAAATAGTATTAGCCCTGCCATGTTGGGTTTTGGTCCCATATCCCTTCTTTTTTGCCTTCTCTCATTTTTTTGCTTTGTTCTTGTTAAACATGCTTAAAAACCTCAGGCTGGGTGTTAAAGCCGAAGAAAACAGAAAGGCAAAACAGTAAGTTTTTAAACCCTTCCTTCCTGTCAGGCTAATGTCAGTTCTTATGAAAGCAACTGCAACAAGAAACCTTTCTTTAACAAAGAGGCTTAGAGCCTCACAAGTTTCCCATAAACTCTACTTTAGTCATTTAAAAAAAATTTTTTTAATCGATTAAGGTATTACATATGTATCCTTATCCCCCCATTGCCCTCCACCACCACCCCACTCATGCCCTCACCCCCCTGGTGTCTGTGTTCATTGCTTAGGCTTATATGCATGCATACAGGTCCTTTGGTTGATCTTCAGTCATTCTTAACTAAGCGCCTTAGTCTCTCACTTAGTGGGTCATTCCCTCTGAGATGATTCTTCTCGTTTGTCTAGGCGCGCTCTTAACTTCAGAGTCCTCTTTCAGATGCCGCCTTCCAGCCACTGCTGTTCCACTCCTGTTCAAAGAAAAATAATCCCTGCTGCTCCTGCTGTTATAATAGGATGTTCTTCCTCTGTTATTACTCGGTTAGCTGTTGACGTGGTTGTCTCTCCTACTAGAATATGAACTTCTAGAGCACAGGGACCCTCTCCTTCATCTTGGATTCCCTAATGTTTGGCAGAGTGCCTGGCTGATAGCATGTGTCAAGTGAGCTTAGTGATGATTATTTCTACACAGAATGTCATCTGTCCCTAAGTGCTATTTTTTAATCGACAAGTATCATTAGCCCAAATATTGGATTTTATCTTTGTCTGCCATCAGGCTTATTTTTTTTTAAGTTGGGGTTTATATTTTTGTTTTTGCTATTTTTTATTTTACTGACTTACTACATTCATGCAGAAAATGCACACGTTTTAAGAGTAAGTATAATTCAATGTGTTTTCTCAAAATGGACTCTTTATATAACCAGCAGTCATGTTGTTTTGGTGTTTTGTTTTGTTTTTTAGAAATATAAACCTTTACTGAAGAAAATGGAGAATTGATCCTAACATAAACTGAGTATAGGAAACAGCAAGGTCTGACACACTTTTACTTGAGAGAGAGTGTGTGTGTGTGTGTGTGTGTGTGTGTGTGTTCAGACAAGGAAGTGACAGTGATACCTGTGGTGTGTAGACTTTTTTCCCTCTGTTAAAGTGCTTTTTTAGTCTCCCTGTTGCAGTCCCTTGGCAATTTTAAAAGGAAATTGAATTTAAATATGCTTTTCTAGCTGCATTTAAATGTATATAAATGGGTTGCAAATAAAAACTTTAAAGGAAATGAAAATGCTTTACAAATATCCCATTAATCCCCAAGCATCTCTCTATGACTCTGGAAAAGACAGTTGTCATAGAATCAAAAGGCTAGAGGAGACCCTGCAGTAGATCTGCGAATAGCCATTACAAAAAGATAATTGGCCACTTTTTCTTTAAAATGTTCAGAAAAGAAAACTTCATACTTTTTTGTGGCAATCCTGTTTGGGCTGTCATGCAAACCAATGAGTTAAGGCAAGAATGGAACCATTCTCTCTCTGGGTACTCATCCCTCACGTATCTCAAATCCCACCTCCTAACTCCAACCCCGCCTACTCTCTATTCCCTTCCCCAAACTGGAAATGTTATCAACCACCACCACCACACACACACCACATTCATCACCAAGTACAGTTTACCCCATCTCCATAGGCTTGCTCACATCTCCCTTTGAATGCCACTGTTTTCTCCCAGTCCACTGTCATCTTTAGGCTTATTGCAATTCCTTCCATCCAGTTCAGTCCTTCATACCACTACAACAGAGCTCATCCAGAAATACAAAAACTTTCATGCCCTGTGTAAATTCCAGTGGTTTAGAGTCCAAACTCTCCTCCCAGGCTCATCTACCTCTCAGACTTCCAGGTGCAGTCTACCACCAGATTCCAGCACTTTCTTGTCTCATCAGTGGCTATGCTTGAGCCATGCTCAATTCCCAGTATGCCCCACACTTTTTAACTTATACTAGTCTTTCATCTTCTATGAATGTTTCCTCTTTATCCAACATTTCATTAAGATTGAAAATGTAGCCCTTGATGGTGTTGCTCAGTTGGTTGGAGCATCATCCTGGGCACCAGAAGGTCCTGGTTTCCATTCCTAGTCAGGGCACATGTCTCATGCCTAGGTGGTAAGTTTGATCCATTAGGGCACATATGGGAGGCAGCTCGTCCATGTTTCTCTCTCCCATCTCTCTCTCTCTCTCCCTCTCCCTCTCCCTCTCCCTCTCCCTCTCCCTCTCCCTCTCCCTCTCCCTCTCCCTCTCCCTCTCCCTCTCCCTCCCCCTCTCCCTCCCCCTCTCCCTCCCCCTCTCCTTCCCCCTCCCCCTCCCCTCTCCCTCCCTCCCTCCCTCTCTCCCTCCATCTCCCCTCCTCCCTCCCTCCCTCCCTTTCTAAAATCATTTTTTTTAAAGATTAAAAATGTAAATGCCCTCCCTGAAAAAAAGCCATCTCAAAATCTACCATTTTTTCAATTCTGATGAGTCCTGTTATCCTTGATAAAGGGTGAATTGTCAGAGCTGCTTAAATATAAACACAAAACATGACAAAATAAAATTTCTTAATCTATTCTTTGTATGCCTTCTCCTTCTGTTTTTTGTTCCCCCTTTTAGCAGCCTCTATACTTAGTTCACATGTGAGTAAGATCACTATTCATTTGTGGATTGCTGAAAATAGTACAGGGAGGAATTGACATGGTGGGTGGTGAGAGTGAGTTTGTATAATCTCATGTGGAGATTTGAGTTTTCAAATATTTTATTTTCATTGGCCCAGGTTTTCTCTTACTTTTTAGTGTCTGTAGTTGTGGCACTTCAGACACAGGGTTTGCATAATGGAACCCAGTGGTCTCACTTCTCTACTTGTGGCTGTCACCTTGGGCTATGAGGGTGATGTGTCATCACTCTCTCTTCAGCCCCACATGTACTATACTGCTGTGTGTGGATCTGTCTCTTCCCTGCCCCAGCCACTTCTTTAATCAAATATCGTTTACTCTCAAACCTACTTTTAGAAAATCTGTGTTTTCTAAATTTCTAATATTTCTGCTGGAAATCTGCAAGGGTATATGCCAGCATTTAGTATCTTTCACTTCAGTATTTTTGCAGATATGCCTTTTAGGATGTTTGATTCTTTCCAGTTTTCATTTAAAATCATGGTCTTTTGTTTTCATTATTTTTCTGATTTTAGTTTTAATAGATCTGTTTGTTATTTTACTTTTGAAATTTTAATGAAATACTATATACATGCAGAAAAACACACAAATCAATAGTACAGTTGAACAACATGGGGGTTTGGTGTGCTGACCCACACACACACTCTGGTGAAAGCTCACATGTGATTTGACTCCCCAAAAACTTAATTGCTAGTAGCCTACTGTTGACCAGAAGCTGTACTGGTAACTTAGTTAATTAACACATATTTTGCATATTACCTATTGTATTGCAATAAATTTGGCTGGAGAAAAGAAAATTTTGTTAAGAAAATGATAAGGAAGTGGAAATACATTTATAATACTGAATATATTTATTGGTACTGTAAGTTTATATCATCTGGTCTAGAATACACAGATTTTCTACCTGTTTTTTCTTCTCCAAATTATCAATTGACAAAAAGTTGTATTTAAGTGGATCTAGGCCTTTCAAACCCATATTGTTCAAGTGTGTATAGTTCAATGTAATTTCTCAAAATGAACATCCTGTAACTTCATAGATACCAAAGAATAGGACATCACTATTATGCCCAGAAGCCTGATTTCTGTCCCCTTCCAGGAACTAACTCCTATCCTTGCTTCTTCTTCCACTTCCCAAGGATAACCATCCTGTGCCTCTAACACCAACAGTTACTTTTGCTTGTTTTGAACTTTATATAAATGGAAAATCACCATCCGTGCTTTTTGGAATTTGCTTTCTATTACTCAATATGCCTGTTACATACCATCATCATGTTATACATGACAATTGTTCACTAATTTTTACTGCTTTCTAATATTCCATTATTTGAATAATGTATAATTTGTCCAGTCTGCTTTTGAAAAATATTTGGTTAATTCCCAGTTTGAAGCTATTCTGAATAGTGTTACTTATGAATATTCTCAAACATGTCTTTTGGTATACATATATATATGCATTTTTGTCTAGTGTAGACCTAGGAATGGAATTGCTGGATCACGGCATATACTTATGTTTGGTTTACATGAATTCTCCCAGAAGATTTTACAGAGAAATCTTACAAATTTATACTTCCATCATCAGTGAATGAAATTACAGTTGCTTTATATCCTCAACACTTGGTATATCAGTATTTTAAAATTCTTCTTTATTTTAATCATTATGCTGGTATGTATTGGTATTACAGTGGGGCTTTGATTTGTATTTTATTGAATGTGTAACCTCTCTTATGAAGTGCCTGATCAAGTTTTTTCTCCATTTTCTCTTGGGTTGTCTTTTTCTTATTAACTTAAGGAGTTCTTGTTATATTCTGGATCCATATTCTTTGGTGGATATATGTATCACAGATATCTCCTCCCACTTTGTAGCTTGCCTTTTCCCTTTTTCAGTGGTGTATATGTTAATACTAGAGGCCCGGTGCATGAAATTCGTACATGGGGGGAAGGGTGGTCCCCTCTGCCCAGCCTGCACCCTCTCCAATCTGGGAACCCTTGGGGGATTTCCGCTGCCGATTTAGGCCTGTCCGACTGCCGGTTTAGGCCTGATCCGGCAGTTGGACATCCCTCTCACAATCCTGGACCGCTGGTTCCTAATTGGTCACCTGCCTACCTGCCTGATCACTCCCAACTGCTCCCCCTCCCCTGCTGGCCTAGTCATCCCTCATTGCCCCCCCTGCCAGTCTAATCACTCCCAAAACTGCCCCCACCCCTGTGGGCCTAATTACCCCCAACTGCAACCCCCAAAAACACACTGACCTGGTTGCCCCTAATTGCTCCCTCCACCAGCCTGGTTGCCTCTTACTGACCCCCTGCCAGGCTGGTCGCCCCAATTATATCCCCTTCTCCCCACCCCCACCCCCACCCCGCTGGACTGGTCGCCCCTAACTGCTCCCTCTGCCAGTTTAGTTGCTTCTTACTGCCCCCCCCCCCCCGCCAGCTTGGTCACCCTCAACTGCCCCCTCTGCCAGTCTTGTCACCCCTAACTCCCCCTCCCCCACTGGCCTGGTCACTCTCAACTGCCCCACCCCCTGCTGGCCTGGTCGCCCCACGCAGCCTGCTTATTCAATCATTTGGTTGTCCCTCACTAAACCCCCTGCTTGCCTGGTCGTAGGCAGCCATCTTGTGAGGGTGTAAGAGTCAATTTGCATATTATATCTTTATTATATAAGAAAATACCTTAATTTTAATATGGTCCAATTAAGTAGCCTTTTCCTTTATGGTTAGCTTTTTTACTGTCCTATTTAAGAAAACTCAAGATTATGAATATATTTCTATTGATTTCAGAGAGAAAGGAAGAGGGAGAAAGAGAAACATCAATGATGAGAGTTAATCATTTATTGGCTGCCTCCAGCATGCCCCCCACTTGGGATTGAGCCTGCAACCTGGGCATGTGCCCTGACTGGGAATCAAACCATGACCTCCCAGTTCTTAGGTCCATGCTCAACCACTGAGCCATGCCAGTCAGGCTATACTTTTCATTTGCACCTTTATCCTGTATTTTCCATATATATATATATATATATATATATATATATATATATATATATATATATATATACCATATTTGCCGGCGTATAAGACAACTTTTTGGCCCTGAAAAATATGCCTCCAAGTGGGGGGTAGTCTTATACGGCGAGTATATAACAAACTCTGTATTTTTTAGTGGAAATGTTAGGGGGTCGTCTTATACACCCAGTCTCTTATACGCCGGCAAATACGTATTTTTCAGGGCCAAAAAATCGTCTTATACGCCGGCAAATACGGTATACACACACACACACACACACACACACACACACACACACATCTATATATACATATATATATTTAATTTTTTTTATCATGTTAATATATCCATAACATAAAATTTGCCATTATAACCATTTTTAACTGTACAGTTGTATGGCATTAAATATATTCAAATCGTACAATCATCACTAGTACCCATTATCCATCTTCAGAACTTTTTTATTTCCCCAAATAAAACTTTGTAGTCATTAAATACCAGCTGTCCATCTTAAGGTGTATATTTTTAAAGAATAATACTTTCTACCTTTCTTGTCACAAAGTTAATACATGATCCACATACAAAAACATTTTAAGTCTTTAATTTCTCATTTTTATAATACTTAATTCCTAACTTTAATATAAACTGCCCATAAAGAATATAACTTGAGTATTTGAAAATGTTTTATTCTTTGTTTTATATATTTTAATCTACTTTACATAATTCAACACTATTATGTTGGAACAAGAAGGCAGAAAAATACTTTGACAATTTGAAGTAATACTCATGATAAAAAATAAATTAAGAAACAATGAATACGATTAGGACACAAGTAATTTCCATAGACTTCTTTTTTCCTATTTCAAAATCATGTTAATGCTGAATAATAGTTAACTAGGCCAAATTCTAGAACTTAAGTGACTTTATAAACTTTTACTATTGGTATGTTACCTATATTTGAATCGGACTGTAGATTTTATTTTTGCTTGAAATCTTTGTTAGTCTACCCAATCATATTTAATTTATTTAAGATTATGTAAGTAATTTGGCATTATAGAGTACAATGTATCTCTTAAAAAGTAGTGTTTTGAATCTACTCACTTAGTGCTAGCAGTACTTACAGCTATGTTGTTCATTAGCATTTTTGTCTCTGAAGTACAATGAAGTTTGTAATATTTTTATTATGTAGATAGGAGAAGAAATTCAAATTAGTAGTGCAATAGCGTAAGTGCTATCAGAATGTTTCTTTCTCCTTCAGGGATATTTACTCACATTTCCTCTTTGTATATTTGTGTCTCATGCACCCACACCCCAAAATTATCCTTATGATGAGAGAAAAATCAAGAAGAAAAAACTTCCCCGTATTTCTTCTCTCCTAGCTTGTACCACCCTGTTTCTTTTAAATTGCACCTTCTTAACTTTAAAGTTTCCTTTAAGTTGACCATGTTTTCTTGTCAGCTCTTTAAACTGTAAAAATGACTTCTGAATGGCCAGTGGGCTCAGGAAATAACCAGTTGCCTTTTTTCTTAATTCCAGTCACCACTTAACCTCACCTCTATTTGTTCACCATTGTTTCCTCCCTTTCTTAGCCCTCCGTATGGATTCCTTGAGCTATTCCCACTGTTCACCAACTCTGAGAAAATGTCCTTCATGTTTGTGGGCTGCATCTTCTCTGTCATCTTTTTATTCTGTCATGCCCCCCGCCTCTTCATATCCTTATTATAGGGTGAAAAATTGGGGGAGGAGGAGAGTAAATATACCATATCTCTAATATATTCCAAATTATTGTAGGTTGTAAAAGGAAATTAGACAAGTTATCTAATTCTACTTTGTTATTTTTTACATGCCTTTTTTTATTAAGGTATTATATGTGTACATATTTTTCCATTGCCCCCCCTCCACTACCATACATGCCCCCCCTACCCAGAGTTTTTCGTCCATTGGTTTTGCTTATATGCATGCATACAAGTCCTTCGGTTGATCTCTTATCTTAATTCTACTTTGTTATAAGTTTCTTGACCCTTTACATATAACTTGATGAAGTTTTTCCCACTATACCTAAGCTAGAATTTAACTTGCTTTTACTTTTTTTCATGGCATTTTTATGTACTGTTAAATATCCTTTTTTGCTAATTTTACAAATTATAGACAGCTTTGGTACATGGTGTTAGACTTAGCATATGGAAAATCCCAGCACACAGGCTAATTAAATGTCATTAGTACTATCACTGTAATTAATATTAGCAGATACCATTTACTGAGTGCTATCTATGTGGCAGGCACTGTGTATGTATCTTCACTCTTACAACCATTCTGTGAAGCAAGACAGACTGTTCCTATTTCCAAGATATAGAGAGGTGAAATCATTTGTATGTGGTCTCATATGTAGAGTGTGATAAAAGTGGATTGTGGCTCAGCTTTGTTAACTCCAAAATAGGATCTCTTAAGTTTTATGCTTAAATGTCTTTTAATTGTTTTTAGACAAGAGTGCATTTTCTAAGGAAAGAATATTGCAAAATGATTTTGCAATCTGCCCGTAAGTAGGTAAAATGAGTGGTGGTATGGCATAGAAAATGTAAATGGTGCATTCTGCTAAAGTTTCATAGTCAGCATGTATTTTCTGATGTCCTCCCCTGCATTCTTGTAGTGCTTAACAGGGCTTATCACAACGCTGTGGTAAGACGGCATGCAGTAGGATAAGCAGACCTGGGTTCAAATCCTAGCTTTTGATATTTCCATAATTTTTTAAACCTTTCTGTGCCTGTTTTGTTTTGTTTTGTTTTTTCCTTCCATAAAAGAAACATACTTTGTAAATTGTGTCAGGTACTAAATAAGTTCTGCATTTAAAAGGTTTTCTGAGTGCTTGGCCCAGAGTAATACTTGTAGACATGAAAGATGATAGGAGCTATTATACTTCTGATGTTCTGCAGTGCTGTCCATTCTGACACTGGTCCTCAGAATAGCACTGTGAGTACACATGTTGATGTTAGTATTCCTCATTACCAAGAAACTGGGAACTCAAGAGTAGCTAACTGGCCATTGCTGCACACAGAGTAAAGAATCTCTAATTCTCACTTCTGAAATGGTTTTTTCTATTATGCCATGCAGCCTCCAACATTTCAGTATTAGAATGCTAAATGCATTCAAGAACCAAATTAAAATTCAGTAGATGAAATGTGATTCTTTTGTACAGCATGTTATAGAGGATCACATTCTTAATGAAATGCAAATTCAAAACTTCAAATCCTTTTACTAATCCCTCTCTACTAACAGTGGTTAATTTTGATAATTTGGACCTAAGCATAAGGGATAGATCCTTATAACATGCTCAGGAGAGACCAGAGGTCAGTGGGGAGAGAATTTAAACTTTACCCCTGAAATGTTCTTAATACATGAAATTGTATTGCTTTATTGCTGTTTGTTTTTAAAGCTTCCTGAAGTGAGAAAAGCATTGCTTTTAAACACAGCCAAGTTTTGTGGACAGTTAATATGTTGATGAAAATATTTCAGTACACAGAGGCATGTAGCTAATATGCACATAGTCAAACTATCCAAAATTTATGAACATAGATACATTTCAAGTCAATCTGTAATGGCTGTTGGAACAGACACAAAATGGATTTGATCTACAGATTTCCTTTATGGGGGCTGCAAGCTATTTTATGAAGGAATAGATTAAGTGGTACCCTCAAAAAATATTTCCTTGGATTAATGGGATTATATCATTTAATCACAAAATGTTGAGGAATATATTTTCTGGTGCTTATTTTCTTCTTAGTAGTCTTAGTATTTGACAGTAGGTCAAATCTGTCAGCTGGGGCCAGCCTAGTATAACAGCCTCTTCCCTCCCCCAGCACAGGAGGGAGGACGCATGCTAAAGGGAAGGTGACAGTTCTTAAGCAGTTGAGGTATGCTTCGGAAGTCAGCAGGCTCTTGGTCTGGCCAGTATCTGGAGACTCCTCTGCTATGCCCTTTCTACTCCTTCAGCTGTCCACTCCAGACCTCCCCACCACATCCACCCACACCCTCTTCACTGCTGTGGTCCCTCTGGCAGGCCACCTTCTTGACCAGGATCTTTATCAAATAGACCGCCAGGTCATTCTTTGTTACCATAGGTACCAGTTCTGCCCAAGGAATTCTATAAATCAGGTCATTTTAGAGTTTAATGAGGGAGATAGGTCTGGTATACCTCTGAGATGGTAATTAAACTTGGAAGGTGTTTGAAGGTAAGAATCGGTGTAAATGGGAAGTGTTTTCTTGTGTAGATCCGTTCATTTCGAACTCATGCTCACAAGTTTGAGATAAATTGATTCCAGATAACATAAAGATGAGGTTAGCCCTGGCCAGGCAGCTCAGTTGGTTAGAACATCATCCTGATAGGCCAAGGCTGAGGGTTCAAACCGTGGTCAGAGCACATACAAGAATCAACCAATGAATGCACAAATAAGTGGAACACTAAATCTCTCTAGCCAAAATTCAAGAAATAAAAAGAAAAGGGCAAGGTTAAGAGACTATTAAGTCATACAGCTTAGTTAGCTGACCTGAGATTTAGGTCAAGCTTTGTGAGCACACACATGTCGAGTTTGGAGCTGGTAGAACTGTTACTCCCTTACTCACTGGGATATTCTCTTATTTGCCATGGCTACTACCACCTCCTTGGTTTTGGTCTGTTTTGTTTGCTATAGTGCCAGTGCCAGCATTTCATTCATTTTTACATGTCTGATGCTTAGTTTAGCTTAGAACATATAATAGATTCAGTCTTTTTTTTATATTGAAAATTGTGTAGTAAGGTGTTAAAAATTTGGCAAGTGTTTTTCCAAATTCTGCAAATTAGGTTAGAGTTGTTTTCTTTCCTGTGAATGACTAAGGTATTAATTAACTAACAAAATATGTAAGTTGCATTATAACTTTTTCAGAAAATTATATATGTGTATGTGTATTTTTTAAATTAATTTTAGAGAGAGAGAGGGATAGAGAGATAGAAACATCCATGAGAGAAAAACGTCAGTTGGCTGCCTCCTGCATGCCCCTTAATGGGGATCAAGCCCACAACCTGGGCATGCGCCCTGACTGGGAAGCAAACCAGTGACTTCTTGGTTCACAGCCCAAAGATCAACCACCGAGCCACCCCGACCAGGCTTTATAATTTCTTTGTGTGCTAATTACAGTCCTCTGCACGCAGTTACTATTCACTACTTATTGGCTAATATTTGTTTATAACATAGCATTAAATTTTTGCAGTGACATTGCTGAATAGTAAAAAACTTTATTTTCAGAAGTTTTATTGAAATATCTTTTGTCAAATCAATTAAAAGCATGAACTTATCTGGAATAATCAGAAAAGAAATGATGTTTTTCTCTACTAAGTATACTCAGCAAAATTTCAGAGTATAAAATTTTCTCTTTCAAAGTCTTAGTGTCATTTTAGTCCTTCACTTTAGAAATCGAGCATGTTGTGGTGTTAAATTGAGATTGCATGTAATATTAGACACTTCAAGCAATAATCTTTTGACATTAATCTTGCTTAATAATTATATTTTTAAATTTGAAAATTAAATGCGATCAGCTGGACTAGAGCGTCTCCAGCCCCTCTCCGGTGGTGGAATTACTATTGATTTATGACAAATGCCGGTAAGAGCGGCAGGGACTGGTTTGTTGCTTCAGATGCGAACTGAAAGCAAACAGGTTTTGTTATCAATCACTGGGTGTAGGTGTAAGACAGCAGTGGTGTTATAATTGATTTGATGGTTCCCAGAGACTTGAGCTTCAGTTGCCAAAGCGGACGGTGGCGACTCAGCCATGCAAGATGGACATGAAGAGGAAGTGACAGGACTCCTCAGAGCTAAGTCAAGTGATTTAAAGGGGCACATTTACTCACCAATTAATAATTCATAAACATTAACTTTTTATTTTTAGTAATTTTATTTTATTTTTTATTGTTTAAAGTATTACATATAGTAGTACCTATATCTCCTTTTTCCCTCCATTGAAATAAACATTAACTTTTGATACAAGATGATGTTGATGAGCAAAAAGAGAAAATAAGGTTTTTGCTTTTAACAGGCTTTGTGGTGCCTTTTGTTTGATTAGCCTAGCTTTCCACTTTTTTTTTTTTTTTTTTTTTTTTACCCCTCAAGATTCTATTAGGCATTAAATAATACTTAAGATATTTAGTTTAATGCAGAAGATGACACATTATGTATCATTTTCATTGCTAAGCCACTTGATGGAAATGTGTGTTTTAAGAGGGAGCAAAGAAAGGGAAAATTTAAAAACCAGATATCTAATATACCTTCATTTATAACCTTGAATCCTGAGTTTGAAGCATATGCATAAGTAGAATTTCATTAAATTTAGCAACTTCACAAACTAACCATAGTAGACAGTTAGAGTTACTAGTTACTAACTATATCATGCCTCATTATTATCTAAATCAAACCAGATTTCTGAGTGCATGTGTCAGTCAGTTGGACAAACATTCAGGGGGGTGCTTGCGCGTAAACACGTGCGTGTACGTGCGCGTGTGCGTGTGCGTGTGTGTAATGGCAACTTGTTTTCCATGCTAAAGATTTCTGACATAAATGGGTTCTGATCTGGGCCAGATAAAGAAACTGTTTCCTCTCAACAGCTTATTGACTGGCACTTGCGTTCTGGAAGGCTCAATTGAAAAGAGCATTGTGCTCACTTAGTAAGGTCTGTGATGGGTGCTGAATAGGGAAGTGACATATAGCACACATCTGTCCTCTGAACATTACTTTAACCTGTTGAGGTTTTTATGGAAAAAAAACTGAGGTGAATATGTGCTTGGGGTTTTCTTTTCTTAAACATCTCAGAAAACTCAAGGCCATGATACTGAAGGTACAGAAGACTTAAATTAAGACCTTATCATATCTTCAATATTACATTTTATTTATAATGAATTCACCTAAGGCTCTACATTTATCTTTTATAAAGACTCTTCCAGAAATCATCCCGGATATTTTTATTTCAAACATTAGAATAGGCTACAGATACGCAAGTTACACAATAGAATACTGTATTATTATCTTCTCAGTAGTTATACTTAACTTATGGCGATTTAAATTGAAAATTTTTATAGAAAGTAAGTTCTGGCTTTGAGTTTGTTTTTGGAAAAAAGAAATTTCCAAAAAAACATTTCTTCCAAGTTTTACTCAGTAATGAACGTTTTCTCACTCATTAATGTGTTTTTCTATTAGAATTTTTCTTACTATTTTCCTTTAGATCAAATTGCATATTATTCACTAATAGTTGTTAGTGAAGGATAATATAAGAATAAAGGTTAAGATCTGAGTGTCTTAGACATTACAGAATTTATATCATCAGGCAACTGAATGATCTTCTATCCCCAGTGGCTTTCAAGCTTCTGTGACTTCAACCCCCTTTTAGAAAAACATAATATACCAAGACCCACCACATATATCTGCACACATACCTACCTAAAATCTGGAAACAAAATTTTTACCTTTGCTTCATGTGATGTAGTTTGTTTTCTTTATTAATGTAATCTGCTCTAATCTATATTCAATTTAGAAGAATATATTATGCCAGTTTTAAGGGATAGAAACCCGATGTTTAGAAAATACTATTCTAGTCTAATTTTCTCATTTTATTGATTAATAAATTAAAGCCAAGACTGAGACGTACCCTTTATAAAATAAAATAAAAAGTTTTAATGCAACCACCACAGTCTCTTATTAAAAAGTAACAGAAATTAAGCTCCAGGCCTTCCAGGGATTTATAGACTGAAATATAAATAGGACAGATACAGTTAAATATATTACATCATTAACAGCAACTCCATTAAGACCATCTTATAACAAATAGAGTTGCATATAAATACTTAGATTACACTAATGAGAAGAATATGGATAGACTAAAAAATGATATAAATATTATTTGAACTATATTCTGAGAGGTAGAGAAAGGTAAACTATATTATTCCCCCTCCCCCCCAGGAAAGGACCTTGTGGAAAGGTGTTTTATAAGAGCATTCTGTACAGTAAATAAATCATGACAATTCAAATTTTTCAGAACAATGAGAGTTAAAATTGGAGTTTGTTAATTCACTTTGGCTCTATAAAGTACATTATGCTCTTATTCTAAATCTATCCCATGAAGATTCAACATAGTTTAGCACAGTAGATCAGTTTTCATAGTGGGGACAGATTTCTAAATATTTCCAATGACATAGATACCAGCATATTTTAGAAATTATATAAGACACTCAGCTGATTAGTAGAGACCATGTAGATGTTTTTTAAAAATATTTTTAAATTCAAGTGAAACCAACAGAAATAGGCCATAAATCTTTCTAAATTTAGGAATAAGCATTTCCATTTCAGCTATGAAAACCTAAACAGCCTGACTTTTTGGTTCTTCTTGCTATTTTTCCCTTTTTAAAATAACTATATTGGCCTATACATAACAAGCATGATCTTTGAATATGGCAATTATGCCTTTTATATTGATTTACTGGCTCATTCTCTTTCTAAGCTTTTTAGCTGTGGTGATTGGGGTAATTACAGAGCTGCCTCTCCTGTGTGAAGGCACAATTTGCAGGTCAGAAATGTTATACAGAAGTAGGTATGGTAGCTGTCTAATTAGATTGCTTAATATTTATTAAAGTGGCATTCTTTTTTGTTGTTGTACTGTTGCGTGTCTCAGTGTTCTGAATATTCTTTCTTAACATAATTACATGATTGGATTTTCTTTTGAACTTTATGAGACATTAATCAGAGTTAAACATTTAAGCTTGAAATATGACTTGCTGTTATACCTAAATCTGTGTTTTGTAGTTTAATGCTGAGACTTTCAGTAGCTGTGTCTTATGCAGCTCCTAGGAGCATGTTTTTGATGCTGGCACTCTAGCTGTACCTGCCTTTGTGGACCGGACAAGGCCCACCTTCTCTTGCAACATCAAGTAAATAAATACATGAAATAACAGCTTGTTATAAATGCTGTGAAGGAAATAACTGAGAAGATGTGATAATTGGCAGAAGCCTTTTTTAGAAAGTAACATTTGAGCTACAGATTGAAGGGCAGCCCTTGGAAGGTCCAAACTACGTAAAGAGCTAGGAATAAGCAGTAGTGAGTACATGGGGTCAGGAAAGATCTGGGCTTGTTGGAAGGATTAACAGACGAGTGATTTGATGAGAAAGTGATGAACGAAGGGCAAAGAGAATGAATGGAGAAGTTAGAGAGTTAGACTGGTCTTTTTTTTTTTTTTAAAAAAAAAAAGGGAGTTTGGATTTTATGCTGAAAGCAGTAACACTATAACACTTTTTATTGAGCACTTACTAGGTGCCAGGTTCTGTGCTAAGTGATTCACGTGAGTCATTCATTTGGTCATTACAACATCCTTGGGAAATAGATGACAATAGTTCTACTTTATAGATGGCAGTATAAGATTAAAGAGATTATATAATTTAGCAGCATAATAAGTGCTAATATGAGGAGAAATCACTTCAAATCAGATTCTATTTAGGTTTTTTTTTAATATATTTTATATCTCTCTATTCATTTTTAGTGTATTATTTGGTTTTTTCCTTAATTATTTCTAGCAATTCTTTATGTATTAGTTCATAAAGGTAATGCATTTATAGTAAAATTACCTACAGAGTTTTTCTTAGAAATAAACAAGCTAACTCAAATAGAAAAGCAAACATGCAAAAACTAGAAAATGTATTTTTAAATATGTTTTATTGATTTTTTTAAATTTATTTTTGTTAAAGAGAGGAAGAGAGAGGGATAGAGATTTAGAAACATAGATGAGAGAATTATCAATCAGCTGCCTCTTGCACACCCCCTACTGTGAATGTGCCCGCAATCAAGGTACATGCCCTTGACTGGAATCGAACCTGGGACTTTTCAGTCAGCAAGCCAAAGCTCTATCCACTGAGCCAAACCGGTTTCAGCTAGAAAAATTATTAAAATATAAAAATAATCAGTGGGGTTCTAGCCTTTCCAGATATTAAAATATGAAGCAACAATTAAGACACTATGATATATTTTGACTCACAAGGAATAATTTATCTCCTATTTATTTTTTTTATGCCCAAATTGTCAGTCTTATCAAGTAAGAACCCTCTTCAAAATTCTGTGTCCTTTAAAACTACCCAGGCATTTTTAAATATGTCCTTACGAATTGTGACAAGATGCCTCGGGCTCATTGTGACTTTTTTCTCTGCTGCATAACTTAGAATCAATTACTCCTCACAGACACTCATTTTCTTTAATGGAGAAGTATTGGAGACCAAAATTTGGGCAATAGGGCGGTGTGTCAAATCGTATGTGTGGTGTTAGGCTGGCTGCTTAAGGCCACACCAGGCCTCTTTAATAACAAACTAAACAAAAAAAAATTTTAAGTTCACAAGTTGACAATGGTTTATTTTCTGTACATCACATCTTTCTAACAATAGAACTAATAGTCAACATTTATGTAGCTCCTACTGTAGCTAGGCAGTCATTTGTTCTTACACACAAACACACATGCATGCACGCACGTGAATGAGGAACTTCAAGCACAAAAAAGGTTAAATAACTTGCTCAAGATTAAATCTGTATTAAATGCTAAAGACAGAATTCAGACTCATGCATTTGTCCATATTCTTTACTTGAAAGATGGATGGAATATGAGAAGGACTCCTATGGAGTTTCCAAATTCCCTGATTCATCTTAGACAGACATTTGGGAAGGAAGGCAATCTGATCAGCCCAGGCAAATTTTAACAGTTCTCTTCCCTGGGTATCACATAATTGTTTGCTGTGCTCTATGTATCCTAATAATTATCCCAGCTTCTTAAACAGCAACCTGTAACCCCAAGGAACTGTATTCTGGATTTGACTACCAGCTGTTGCCAGAGGAGAATAAAAACCTCCTGATTGCTGCATACAGGTCACAGTGACCTTGCAAGAAATCCACAGAGGCTTGCTTTGTTTTTGAAGAGGTTTCTTCAAATAGAAAACTAATTCACTATCTCTATTGAGTGACATGACAAGGAATGAAACAGAGAGAGAGAAAGAGATCTTTAATCTTTTATACAAAAGATTGAAGGCCCAGTGCACTGATGGGGGTCCCTCAGCCTGGCCTGCAGGGATCGGGCCAAAGCCAGCTCTCTGACACCCCTTGAGGGGTCCAGAATTGCAAGAGGGCATTTCTCAGGTGATGCACCCCAGAATTGGACTTCCTCACTTCTGGTTCTGGGTGCATCACCCGAGAACCGCAGCTGCCAAGTCACCCCAGCTCATCAGCTCCTACATTGAACATCTGCCCCTGGTGGTCAGTGCTCATTGTGGCTACTGGTCAAAGCATCTGCCCCAATCGTCATTGCACATCATAGCTACCAGTCAGACAGTCGCTTAGACTTTTATATATATAGATAATTTATATGAAAAGCCCTTATCAATTGAGTACATTTTATTATCATCATTGACTAACCCTAATCTCGACTACATTCATGAGGTACCCTTAGCCAACAGTCCTACACAGTCATTTTTAATATGTTTTTACTTACTTCTTTGTGCCTAAGCCAATTTTCCCATTGTTATTGTATTGTATTTTAACAACCACTGCCTGTTTTTCTCAAATATGTAGTAAAGACAGTTTAACCATTAGTGAAAAACTGAAGTAATGAGGTAGGAAGAGTCCAACAGATCACCCCTCTTTACTTAAAGGGCCACTAGGTCAGCCATCTGGAGACACCCAGGTTGGATCTGTAAGTAAGTGAAAGAAGTATCTCAATGGTTGAGGACGACTGAGTTGGTTTACTGGACCAGGAGGCCCAGTTATCTCGTGAGATCCACAAGCAGGTGCAGGAGCCATCCACATAGCACAGAGCCCAGGTGTGGAAAAGTCAGAGACTGAGAGCATGCAGGTGCACCCAGCCACTGATGGGGGGCTGAGGAGTATCCTGTCCCCAGATGTTATGTGCAGATTATCTAGTTCTATTAGTGGGCAATATATTCACACAAATTCAGAACTATTGATTCCTGGTTTGGATGAGATGCTGGAGAAAACCTCAGTTCTATATAAAGAATTACATATGTGTATACATATGTAGGTCTATATGCACACATTATATAGAGATGGAAGTAACTGGTTTTGTACAAAATGCTTTCCATAAATTTGATTAAATGAAATAATAAAATATGTAAATCTATATATGTTTAATTCTAGAACAATACACTTGTAAAATAAAGTTCTAATTTATGTAATAGAATAAGCTATTTAAATATGGCAGTTCTGTTTAAAAAAAATACTTCCTCACCAAGTTAAGGATCAGGTTTGAGTTTAATTAGTAGTCATAAATTTTAGCATAGAAAAGACATTGGTCATCAAAGCATGTGAATTTTTCCCCCCCTGTCTTTTGCTTTTGTAATAAGGTTTTTTCTCATGTTGCTTTCTGCCGTTTAAAATGGTCGCATTTGGGTTCTAGCAATAATTGTAGAGGTTTGTGTTATAAACTTTGAATATCAATTCCTCCCCTTCTGTGACAGTTCTACCACTAGGGAAGTCAGCCTTGCACAGTCTAATTACTGCAGCGTTTTGATATCCCCAGCTATAATATTGGCAGGAATTTAAGCCATGGTAGAATTCATTGGTGACACTGTTGTAACTGAAAAACACAGAATTTGTTTTCAAGCTTGTTTGGGATGGAATCAAGTATTGGATGATGTCAAATAGTCTTGCTGTAAGTTCAGACATGCCTTGGATGATTCTAATATGAAATGCTAATTATTTGCAATAGAATGTAAATAAGGTGGCACTAAGTCTTATTTGCAGTGACTAATGAAAGCTGTTGTACTGTAATCAGTGAGATACAGAGCAACAGGGCAATTCATTAGGAAAACCACAGTTGACAAGCAGTTAATGCCTGCCATTCTGGATCTTTCCTCTTGCTTCTACTTGCTTCTATTATTTCTTCTCGTTGATATTAATGTCTCATAAGGAAACTGTGTAACAAGGATAAGAAGAAACTAACCGCTAACTTTTGCCAAGCTATTCCAAATATCTGCAGACTGTAAGTATTCCTTAGCTTTTCTTTGCCTGTGAAAAACAATTGCCATACTAGGCTGATAGAAAAAAAAAAGTGATTTTCTAGTCAGCAAATTTGGTCATCTGAGAATTATTCATATTATCTCTTCAGACTTGAGCAAAAGTTAACTATGCTGCAAATTATTTTATTTTCCAGATATATATTACATTCCAAAACTTAGCCATATTTTCACTTCTCATCCTTTAGCAGTAGAACACTTTATCAAAGACACTGAATTGTTCGATACTGCTCTTTCCTCGCATTATGGAGTGGGGCCAGTAAGTAGAAGTTGGAACTCGGCTCTGGGGCGTCATGCATCTCTCTGCAGTAGCAGTGCCAGACACCACACTTTTAAAACTTGTGTAGGAAATTTCTAACTTACAGAATTGTTCAGGTAAACACAGCAATTGTGTTTCATTCCCCACAGATGGAAAAATTAAGAGAGTGACTTCTATGGTGTGTAAGTTTTGGGACTGTTTCTCCCATGACTACCGTGGAGGAAAGCCAGCTCAATAGATTCCAGTATTTTATGGCCATCTCTTAGTGAAAAGATTTCAGGTGGCTTGTGCATTTAATGGATGAAAAGTCAAGACTGTGATTTATTTTTGAGCTTTCTAACAGCCAGGGGTATGAAAGGAAGCTAAGCTGGTTATAGAGTGACAACCTGGGCTGAGCAAGAATGTACGTGGATCTGGGTTCAAGAAAACAAAACCCAGGAAATATGAGTGTAAGGCAATTGAGTTTCATTGACTCTTTAGTCCCCGTTATTTAAAATGCCACAAATGATCCACCTCTAGCTCTTTGCCTCTGATTAAGGTTGTCTCAGATCCCCAGACAGGGTCAGGCCCCTGGCTGCTGCAGAGGAAGACCCCTCCTCAATAGTGGGAGGTGCAAAGGTCTTTCCACAACTAGAATTGTCAGATAAAACAGGATGGTCAGTTAAATTAGTTTACAGGTAAACAATCAACACTTAATGTCAGTAAGTTTCATAGATAACTTTTAAAATATAAATATGTCCCAAATACCGCATAGGACATTCATCTTAATTCAAGTTTAGCTAAGTATCCTCATTTTATGTTTTGTTTTTCTGTATCTGGCAACCTAGCCCACAGTCTGCAGTTAAACCTTACTGACTATAATAGGGGACTTCCTTTTATTATGGAAACTGGAGGAGCAGTGTCAGCAACTCATTGTCTTTGTTTTCCTTCTAACTTTGAGAGATTGATAGGATAGACCATGATTTACAGGCAAAGATAAAAGAATCTCTATACAGTATATAATATATCCCCTGCCCCCCAAAAGAAACTTTTTTTCAAGAAACTTGAATATTTCAAGTAAGCTATGGATTGGTGGGGAAAGAAGCTCCCTGCCACACACACACACACACACACACACACACACACACACGCACACATTCACAGTATAGTTAAATTAAGCTTCCAATTGAAATAGCCAGTGATATAGCATTGTAAGGTAAGTCAAATGGCTGCATGGCAGGAGTGGGTGTAGCTCTCTCAGAACTGCATTGCCTGCAGGAACTAATGGGGGCCTGCAGCTGCCAGGACCCAGTCCCAAAAAGTAGCGTCTCTCGGACTTTGAGAAGCTTAGTTCTTATTGTACTTACTGGTTTTTTTTTATCCTTGAGTACTTTTATACTTGGGTTCTTTTAAGTCTTGGGTACTATTCTGGAAGTACTTACACTAACAATATGGAAACTTTGAGTCAAGGGAGTATTTTAAACCTTGTCCTTTCCTGATCCATGAGCAGGTCTCAGTGTCACCAACACTGATCTGCATTGGGATGAGGGAAAGCAGAGTTTAGCAGCCAGTCATCCCTGAACATTGTTTTGGAGCATGCAGTTCCCTGCAGACTTAGACCCTGCACTCTCCTTCTCCGTTACAAATTTGAGAGCCATTTATTACAAAGGGTATGTGTGCATGGACAATCTTATAGGCCAGGGTTTAGCTGAAAAAAACCAGAATCAAGTTTAAGCAGAAGGGTATTTATAACGTGGGTTACAGTATTATGGGGAGGACAAAAGAAACTATCTAGATTGAATTCCGATGAGCACCATCGGAAACCATGACGCGCAGGCCAGCACGGTTCTTGTTCTCTCCTCTGTGGTACAGAAACTGCCTGCTGGATGGGGAAGCTTCTGCTTCAGCTGCCACTGCCTGAGAGGAAGGCCCTGTGATCAGGCAGCTGCCGCCATCACTGCCGCTGCAGGACTGGGCCTGCCAGTTATGGTCTACGCCCACATAACAAGCACCCTCCTCCTGCCTCCCAGCACCCACCAAGCTAGTGACCAGATACTGGGATCTCTGCTGATGGTATAAGAGAAAGCCAAATGCTTCCAAAGTCCCTCTTATGAGCAAAACCAGCAGAAAACAGGGCCTCTATTTCACACCCAACTCCCTAACCATGAGCAATTTAGTGGCTGGCCTGATCAAATCACATCTAAATTACTGGAAGGTTTTGACATTTAGCTTTCCAGCCAGTGCAGTTCTCTAGTAGATGTTTCAAGTGGACGTTGACGGTCAGTCCACTATTACCAGGACACACAATCTGATTTACAAGTAATAGTCACATCTTGTTAGTTCTTCTGCCCCATACAAAATGGAAAAATCAATAAAAAGTATGTCATAAATATCTCAGGTGCCTTCTGGAAAATATTTCTGAGCACCTTCTTTAAGTTAGGTCATTATTATTTCCATCTATAAAGTCATACAGTTTTGAGCAATGGCAAGACTTTTTTTTTCTGGTCTTGAATTCCTAAGGGCTTTGAACACAGACATTTTGACAGGTATAAGTAGATGTCTTATGGACATTGTTTTGACAAGTTTTTAGCAAATGTAAAAGCTATTAATATAGTTGTATCTTTTGCCAAAGGGGTTTTTGCCTTGATTTTGCTGTCAAGTGGAAACCAGCTCCTGAAAGGGTACGGGTAGCCAGTACCATTCTGGCCATTTCTTTTTTTTCTTTCTTTTTTTTATTGTTGAAAGTATTACAGATGTCCCCTCCCCCCATTACCTCCTCTACTACCCTCAGGCCTTCACCGCACTTTTGTCTATGTCCATGGGTTATGCATATATGCATAAAAGTTCTTTAATTAATATCTTCCCACTGCCCACCCCCCACCCCTTTCCTCTGAAATTGACAGTCTGTTACATGTTTCAGTGTCTCTGGATCCATATTTGTTGTCAGTTTATTTTGTTCATTATATTCCACATATAAGACCATGTGATATTTCTCTTTCTCTGCCATATTTCACTTAGCATAATACTTTTCAGGTCCCTTCAGGCTATCTCAAAGGGTAAAAGATCCTTCTCTTTTTGCAGCTACATAGTATTCCACTGTGTAAATGTACCACAGCTTTTTTATCCATTCATCTACTGATGGGCACTTGGGCTGTCACCAGATCTTAGCTATTGTAAATAATGCTGCTATGACCATGTGGGTGCATATTTTATTTCTGATTGGTGTTTCAGAATTCTTAGGATATATTCCAAGAAGTGGGATCACTGGGTCAAATGGCAGTTCCATTTTTTATTGTTTGAGGAAACTCCACACTGTTTTTCATAGTGGCTGCATTCCCACTAGCAGTGTATAGGGTTCCTTTTTCTCTACATGCTCTCTAGCACTTGTCCGTTGATTTGTTGATGGAAGCCATTCTGGCAGTGTGAGATAATACCTCATTGTTTTAATTTGTACCTCTTTGATTATCATTTTTTATATGTTTTTTGCCATCTGTATGTCCTCTTTTTAAAAAATCTTTAATGTTGAAAATATTACATATATCTCCATTGACCCCTTCTAGCTCACCCCTGCACGAGGCCTTTACTACAGTATTGTCTGTGTCCATGTTTATGTTCTCTGGCCATTACTTTGATGATATCTTTTTAGGTCCTTTGCCCATTTTTTAATTGCATTGCTTATCTTCCTTTTACTAAGTTGTATGAGTCCTTTATATATTTTGGAAATTAACCCCTTATCAGATGTTTATCATTGGCAAATATGTTATCCCATACAGTGGGACCCATTTTCATTTTATTGGTGGTTTCTTTTGCTGTGCAGAAGTTTTTCATATTTATGTTGCCTCGTTTTAGAAAACCACATGACACTGAAAAAAGAAATAGAGGAAGAT
Organism: Vespertilio murinus; assembly: GCA_963924515.1. Classification (NCBI taxonomy): domain Eukaryota; kingdom Metazoa; phylum Chordata; class Mammalia; order Chiroptera; family Vespertilionidae; genus Vespertilio; species Vespertilio murinus. The sequence continues at coordinate 69,078,914 of OZ004707.1, forward strand.
AATAACTAGATAATAAATAGAATGCCACGCCATGTACATGGATTGGAAAAATGAACATCGTTAAAATGTCCATACCACCCAAGGCAATCCATAGATTCAACGCAATTCCTATTAAAATACCAATAGCATATTTCACAGATCTAGAACAAATTCTCTAAAAATTTATATGGAACCAAATAGCCTCAGCAACCTTGAGAAAGAAGAACAAAGTAGAAGAGATCACAATACCAAACATCAAGTTATACTACAAAGCCATTATAATAAAAACAGCCTGGTACTAGCACAAGAACTGGCACATAGATCAATGGAACACAACAGAGAACACAGAAATAGACCCAAGCCATTACACTCAAAGGGTAAAATATTTGACATAGGAGGCAAAACCATACAATGGAGCAAAAACAGTCTCTTTAATAAATGGTCTTGGGAAAAGTGGGCAGATACATGCAAAAATGAAACTAGACCACCAACTTATACCATACACAAGAATAAACTCAAAATGGATAAAATACTTAAATGTAAATTGTGAACCCTTAAAAAACCTGGAAGAAACCTTATGGAGCAAAATCTCAAGACATCTCTCATAGTAATATGTTTGCTGATACATTTCCAAGGCAAGGGAAACAAAATAAAAAATAAAAAACTGGGACTACATCAAAATAAAAGGCTCTAGCCATTACTTTGATAGTGCTCAGAAACTGGTTTCTGATCCATCTTCATTGGTTCTGCTTTCCAAGTAACCTGATGGGACTAAAATTTCTTCCCTCTTTCACTTGCTGTTATGGCTTAATTAATGCAATTGGGACATGCTCAAATCATCCAAGTTTTGTTTTATTTACAGTACAGCCATCTTTCATTGCCATTTTGTCAGAGTGGTGCAAAGTGAAAGGTTTATAAGATAATGGTGAGAGGCAAATAGGGTAGAATTAGTGATAGAACAGACATATCTGTAGGGCTATTACACCCATTAGGTTTTTCTTGATACTTTCATTTTATAGGACATAGAGAAACTCGCATAATCAAATCATCTCTAGTTCTTACACAGATGTGGAAATGTTGACAAATAACTTTAAAAGACACATGAGTTAACAGCTTGAGTACTGAACTGTGTTTCACCATTTTATGTTACTTGAGGAGCCATAGTTGCATAAAAGTCACAGTGCAATAAATGCAATAAAAATCATCTTTATCAAAATAACATTTGTTACCAAGACATGAAAAATGAAAGTGACAAATTAAGTTACACATTCCTATCAATCTTAAAAGTTTCATGGATGTGCTCAGAAAGAAAAAAAAAATCCTTATATACTTGCAAATTCCATTTCAGCTATTCTAATTATATTTTCATATATGCTAGTTATAATTATTAACAGTATCTTTTAAGAAGATGAATGATTTTTTCAATAAAACAACACAACAACAAAAAATGTGCCATAGTATAAATGTCAAATTTTTCTGTATGAAAATTTAGCCAAGTGCACGTTTAATTAGTTGTATTATTTTGGATAGCTTTAATGAATTAAAATATTAGAAAAATAAAATTAATGAGAATTAAGGGAAAGGTCCTACTCTACTTTAATAGCAATTTGATGCCCCACATAAATACCTTTTTAACTGTCACACCACATCACATTATTGTGTTAGTCAGTGAGTTCTTTTTTTTTTTAATATATTTTATTGAAATTTTACAGAGAGGAAGGGAGAGAGATAGAGCGCTAGAAACATCAATGAGAGAGAAACATTGACCAGCTGCCTCTTGCACACCCCCTACCGGGGGTGTGCCCGCAACCAATGTACATGCCCTTGACCGGAATCGAACCTGGGACCTTTCAGTCCGCAGGCGGACGCTTTATCCACTGAGCCAGACCGGTTTTGGCTAGTCAGTGAATTCTTACAGAACAAAATGAGTTATTGGGATAGATAAATAAATGGGCATATAAAGTTTGCTTAAATAACTACCAATAATTGTGTTTCCTAAGCTTCTGTTCAAAGAATATAATCTCTTCCCTCTGTGTTTGCCTAAAATCTTCTTAATACATGTCAGGCACATACAGAGGCGATCACTTGCAATGGTGATGAACTTTATGGCATTTTATTTGTTCAATCAGCATTTTCGAGCACCAGCTACCTGCAGAATCCCAGCTTAGCTTTTCTCGTTAGGTGAACACAGGTTCCTGTCCTAATGTACTTCAAAGCTTTGCAGAAGAAATCATGAGTTTTATATCACATTGTCCATATCTATTAAAGTATTTACAGGTTTTTCTAAAAATTTTTATAGAATAAATGTAAATGTTTTCATAAACAATAACAATTTCCAGTGATTCAGACATGGTATTTTATTATTTTTTAGTATTTTAAAATTAACTTTAATTTAATTTTGACTGAGTAATACTTTCACATGACTCAAATTGAGACTACATTTTATCTTAGCCAAAAGGCCAAGAAGCAATGATATGGCTCAAATTGAGATTTTCAAAATAAAATGCAATGAAAAACCTCTGTCTTCTCCATATCCTCCAAATAGCCAGTTATTCCTCCTCAGGGGTTTGGGGTGGAGAAGCATAATGGTTAGGATTAAATTCATGTGCATATAAAAGAAAACTTGGTCAGCCGAACAGTGCTCCCACTGTGGGAGCGCACTGACCACCAAGGGGCAGCTCGTGTGTTGAGTGTCTTCCCCCTGGTGGTCAGTGCGCATTATACTGAATAGTCAACCAGTTGTTTAAAGTTTTATATATATACTAGAGACCCAGAGCATGAAATCTGCACATTAAAGGGGGATTTATTAGAGGAAATAATTTAATGTTGCTATTTGCCATTTCTCTATTGTAGAAATGTCAGAGATAAAAGAAAATTAGTAAAATGTATATGAAAACCTTCCTCCTGTCAGAGTCTGGGGCACACCACAGGACCCAGAGTCAAGTCTCCGCCCGACCCCATGCACCTCAAAATCATGTGAGACCCAAACCCAGCCAGTCCCACCCTTGTCAAGCCCTGCCTGGCAGGGGGCATAGCCTCAGGTCTCCTGGCTCAGCGCCAGGATTGGCGGCGTGGCCTCAGGTCCCCCCGCCCAGACCAGGGCAGGGGGCATGGCCTGAGGTTTCCTGTAAGCCCCAGAGGGGCAAGGAAGGGTGTAGCCTCAGGTTCCTGCTGATTGCTCATTAAGGCTCCTTATGGGAACTTGGCCTCAGCTGTGGGTGCAGCCTTCTTTGTGATGGAGTGATGGTCAATTAGCATATTCCCTCTTTATTAGATAGGCTAGATTTGACAGTCAACAATTTGTTCTCGTTCACATTGACTGTAGATTTTTGAAGGTGTAGCAGGTACATAGATCACCATCACATAGAGTTCATTTGGTGAATCTTCATCTCATTACATTTTCTGGGCAACCACACATGGATGTAGTATAGGGCATCCCTATTCCTTTGGTCCAGACAGCTTTGTTGAGCCTGGTGTCAGTGTGCACATCTGGAATTATCATCTTCATGGTAACTCTTTAATCTCTCTAAGTGTCTGAGGGGCATGAAACTCACTTCTTGAAGCTCTCTCCGAAGATGTGTTTGGGAATGTTAATGCTTTATCATCTGTCCCCACCTCATTGGTAGCATCCATTCTCCTTGCCACCCTTATTTGTGGGAGCCATTCTGCTGGGCCCAGATTGGAAAGAATGAATACGAGGGTGTGTCTCCTTCTGTCCTTATACTTACCATCTTTATCCTTTAGCCTCTAATCTCAAGGCTGCCTCTTGGTCCATTTGGCTACTAAAGCACCATTTGTCATTTCCAGGGAGAAGAGAAACTCAATGTGAGCTGAAAGGCATGGCTCTATGAAGAAGTTTTCCCAACACCAGGAAGAGGATATATAGACAGATATTAGACTTTACATTTTGAATATGGAAACTTGCTTATGGTGATTTCCTTTCTGCCTGGTATCATCTTAACAGGCATATCACATTAAGCTCATTTGTTAAGCACTTCACATTAAGTAGCTATGAGTAGGATGAGGTTGTCTGTTTTATTTAGGCCAGTAGTAACACTTTGGTATTTACAATTTGTAATGCTTCTGATTGAATAAAACACCGTTACTATTTCTGAAAATTTTGAAAAGATTGTCAGTTGCTATTTTATTTTGTTCTTGAGCTATTTAAATAGATTATAGAACAAACAGAATTTAGCTTTGCAATTATAAGAACGCCCCATAGTACTTCTCTAAAAGTTTAGGACATTATTAGGGTAGTTTATATTTTGTGATACTTTTTTTAAAGGGAGGAAAGTTTGAGTGAGTTTTTTTCCTCACCACGGACAGCATGGTGTCAAGAAGGTGACCAATAGCATAACCTTGGCCTTTAAGTCTACTTCCTCACTGTAAAATTGGAATAATAATTCCAATTTTGAGAAGCTGTTATGAGTCTGAAAATGAATTTATATAAAAGGACTTGGCTTAGTGCCTGGTATATACTATTGATTTTTTCTTTTTATTGCTAAAAATCCATGTCCTGTGTTTAGTGCTCCGTGGAGGTAATTAGAGATAAAAAGTTCACTATGATTAGTGGCATACAGGATTGTTTATTTTAATAAATGTCTTGAGGTTTACATGAATGACTGGGTTTCATGTCTATCTAGTAAAGACCTTCAAAGCTCAAAATTATACCTGCCAGTAATATGTTTTCTGTCTCCTCTAAGCTGATGCCATATCCCGAAGGATTTTTAACTTTTTTTAGAACCCTCAAAAATATAATGCTATATAACAAAGGCATTAAACAAATATTTGGTCACCTACCATGTTTGGGGAGCTTTGCTGAGCAGATAATATGTGACTTCTTGAGGTAAATACTGAATAATTCTTTGAGGGAAGAGAAAATGATGTGCTCTCATTAGATATACTAAAGTAGTGGCCTGGTGCATGGATTCATGCAAATTGAAAGGGAGTCTGGTGTGGGTGAACCATCCAGAGCCAATAGGGCTCCATCAGCAAGCTAACCCACAGCCAATTCTGTGAGGAATCGAGCTCCCTCCTCCCTCCTCTCTAAGTCCGGGTGCAGGTGAACCAGATTCAGGGCTGACAGGGTCCCAGAAGCAGCCTAACTTACCAATAGGAACATCTGCCTCCTGGTGGTCATTGCACATCATAGCTACCAGTCAAACAGTTGAATGGTCATTTAGGCTTTTATATATAGATGGTAGAATGTTGCATGAATAGAAGAAAGGAAGATTGCCATAGGCCGCATGTAGATAAATAAAGGGGAGAAAATAGGGTCTATTCTATAATAAACAAGAACTGATTTTAATATTGCCCCTCGTTATTTGTCTCCCTGCTTCCTTATTGTATTTGGCAGTGGAGGAGTTGATTGGAGTTTTTATTTTTTATTTTGAATGCATAGACTATTTATTTTTGTTCACCAAAACAATTTTCTTACAAAATTGGGCTGTATATTACATACTAGAAAATGGAATTGTATGTTCTTCATATTCCCAGCAGGTTTCCCGAGGTCCCCAGTAAGTCACCTCAAAAAGTTTTAAAAAAAAAAAAAAAGTTGATTTCTTGATAAGTTAGAGTACACCTCTTTTTTTGGGCACTTCAATAAATAATCTGTTGCTTGAAGTTGGAGCATCCTAACTTCAGTGAGTGAGGATATGGTCTTTTATTAGAGAAAGAAGGACAAGGAAAAATAAATATTGGGGGGGGGAAAAACTCTTTCATCCCTGCTTGGTGTGGCTCAGTTGGTTGGAGTGTCATCCATACACCAAAAGGTGGTTCAATTCCTGGTTAGGACACACCCAAGTTGTGGGTTTGATACCCCCATCAGTGCATGTAGAGAAGTAAGAGTTCTCTCTCTCTCTCTCTCTCTCTCTCTCTCTCTCTCTCAAAATACCAATTAAAAAGGGTTTCAGATCTTAAAATTTGTGTTCTTCCAAGTAAAGCTTATTTTCTGTTTTTATTCAAGGTGCAACAATGTCATCAAAGATTGGACTTTTTAACCTTCCTGTTTGCTCTCTGTGACTGCTGTTCTTGGGCTCATTGACTCACGAAAGATAACTAGCATCACATCCACACACAGCCATGTCCAAAGGCATTTGGATCTGGGGATGGGCTCTCTTTTCTTGAGTCTGTGTTTTCAGGAAGGGAAATCTTTATTTTAATATAGTTTTATTGGTTTCAGACAGGAAAGGGGAAAGGGAGGGAGGGAGGGTAAGAGAAGGGAGCAGAAACATCAATGAAAGAGAATGATTGATTGGCTACCTCCTGCACGACCCTACTTGAAATCAAGCCCACAAGCCAGGCATGTGCCCTCTACCGGAATCAAATGCAGGACCCTTCAGTCCACAGGCCAATGCTTTATCCTGAGCCAAACCAGGTAGGGCGGGAAATCTTTTTCAGAAGTCCTTTAACAGACTTTTTAAAGACTTGGTAGCTAGAACTAGGTTACATGACCATATGGATGTATGTCTCCACCATCAAAAAGCCTCTCACCTACATCATTCTAACAGCTCCCCAATGGTTCATCCTTCTTCAGGGCTTAACCCACTTTAGTGCATCCACTACCACCAAGTTTTTCTACTCAAAACACAGAACTAATCAGATCATTCCGCTGCTTAAAGATTATTAGGGACTTCTCTTTTCATACCACATGGAGTCCACTCCTCACCTCTTCCCCATCCCAGATCCTTCTCTACAGTACATGCACAATGTCAGTCCTCAGGAGGTGGGCTGGATTCTAGTTGACTGTTTGTTTGTTTGTTTGTTTGTTTGTTTGTTTGTTTGTTTGTTTTGAAGAGAGAGAGAGATAGAGATCAGTTGCCTCTCATATGCGCTTCAACCGGGGACTGAACTCAGCGACATGAGTGTGTGCCCTGACCTGGAATCAAACTGTCACCTTCTGGTATACAAGACAATGCTCCAACCAATAGAGACACACTGGCCAGGGCTGGATTATACTTCTATAAATTTATAAATGCGTTTCAGATCATATTCATATATTGAGGTTTTCAATTGTCTGAGACTGCTGTTTCCGGAGAAAAGGATCACTGCTTGATTAGAGAAAGAGGAACCAGAAAAGGTTTGAAAGAGCATGTCATCATCAGCCACTTGGAGAACTAGAACACTGTTCAGAACTTTGCCATTACCCCAAGGGTGCTGTGCTAGTCTTCCTTGTTGTATTTGGGAGAGGGGCAGTTGATTGGATTGGAGTTTTTATTTTTATTTTGTATGCTTAGACTACTTATTTATGTTGCTCTGTCACTACCTGCTTCTATTATAATCACCAGTAGATACAGTGCTTTTACCATTTTGGCTTGTGTTTACACTGTTTTTTGTGGGGGGTTTTTTTGACCCAGTAGTTCTAATCCATTGCCTTCTCTCTCATAAATACTAGTGTTTCTTTAATATCTGTCCTCTTTATATGTTTCATTGTCCTATAAGAGGAATTTACAAGGTGACTTAAATAAATCAGTTATAGGTTGTCCCACAGGGCAGCATCTTCTGACAATAGTCCAGTGAGCTGTCACCATTACCAAATGACCCCAAAATATGGCAACTTTTACTTAATCTATTTATTCAACACATTTTTTTAGCATTAACCCTGTGCCAAATGATACACTAGACCCTGGAAAGAAAACATGCCTGTGGTTAATAAAACTTAGATCTAAATTCTGGCTTTTTCATTGAGCAAATATACACACACTAGAGGCCCAGCGCATGAAATCGTGTGCAGGTAGGGTTCCTAGGCCTAGCCTGAGATCAGAGCCATGCTCTGCCTGTTTGCTAGTCCCCAGTCCCACCCCGCCACCGACACCCATCCCCGTTCCCCATTTGCCAGCTGCAGATCTATCAAGCTTGCGGGCCAGGGGGGAGGGACCAAGAGGTGGTCAATGCACCTCATAGCAACTGGTTGATTGGTCGTTCCATTAGTTATGCCATTATAGTTGCTGGCCTTTTATTATATAGGACTAGTGGCCTGGTGCACGGAATTCATGCAAGGGATTGGGGATGGGTATCCCTCAGCTGGGCCTGCACCCTCTCCAATCTGGAACCCCTCGGGGGATGTCCAACTGCCGGTTTAGGATTAGGCCTAAACAGGCCGTAGGACATGCCTCGCAATCCAGGACTCCTGGCTCCTAACCGCTCACCTGACTGTCTGTCTGCCTGATCGCCCCTAACCACTCTACCTTTTGGCCTGATCTCCCCCAAATACCCCCCCACCAGCCTGATTGCCCCCAACTGAGCCCCCTCTCCTGCCAGCCTCATCGTCCCTAACCACCTTTGCATCAGCCCCACCACCATGGCTTTGTCTGGAAGGATGTTGGGAAGGTCTCCCAGTCTAATTAGCATATTACCCTTTTATTAGTATAGATGGTCAAAAATGATTAAGTTCTCTATTCCTGGATTTCTTCTTCTATAAAATAGATGCAACATATCTCAAGTTGTTATGAGGATTAATTGAAAGGAATTGGTATATTCATATTTATAATTAGCGGTGGTGATTAGAGGGCTAGTGGTGGTTATGGTGGTGGCTGTAAGAGGAATAGAAGGAATCACTGAGGCAATGGGAAGAGTGTGGTGGAAATGGTAGAGTTTTGATCTTGTCAGTTGTAGGAGTGGTGATAGTAGGTTTATATGCAAACAAAAACTGCCCATGGCTGCTTTGCTCAGAAAGGCTGTGGATAAGAAGCACTTACTTCAAGGACTGTCCAGTACAAAAGAGTTTTAAATTTAGCTGGACTCTATTATTGGGACACAAATCACTTAAACTTGGACCTTAGAAAGTATATTTTATGAGTTCAACATGAATTACTTTCACAGTTCAAGAACACTGAAAAAGTGACTTAAAAGTCTACAACAATTATCTAACTATTTCAGAGAGTCAATTTAGGGGTGGGAAGTCTGTATTAAAATGTAGAGAACAATGCTCACTTGCATGGACTTTAAAGAGCGAGCTGAGTCCTCGCTTCTTGGCCAGAGAGCATTATCATTATTCAATTACTTCCTTTGAGCTTTTCTCTGTCTTTTTGACAGAACAAACTGATTTCAAAGTATAGCTTTGTTTTCTGTAATACTAGTAAACTGTGTTGTTTTAAAACTTTCAGGCAGAATTCAGAGCTTAGTGTGAATATTCTCTTTGTTTTAATTATTTTTGTTACTTGTTCATTTGAATAGCTTTGGTGAAAAAATGTCTTAGAAAAAAAGAGGAGGTAGGAAACAAGTTTGAGAAATTGAATATAATGATATATTATTGAATAGAAAAGCTAGCATTTGTTAAGCCCTTGGTTTATAGATTGCTAAGATATTTAGATATATTACCTCACTCAGTAATCACAAGATGGGAGCCAGTATTATCTTCATTTTACAGATAAACTAAAACTCAGAAGAGGTAGAGCAGCACCCATTTTAATCACATTTTTAATTGAGCAAGATTTCTATTATGTCTTTCTTAATTGTTTAGCAATATTTAGATAAGTAACAATTAAGTTCAAAATCAATGGAAGTTGTATTCTATGCATTTTTGAGATTTGAATCATTATCTTATTAAGATCTCTAATCTCCCATATTTTAAATTGCATGCCTTTTTCACATTTCAGCTTGATTAGCATTTGTTGTCAATTTTTAACTACCTTTAAATGTAGAAAGTACAAGTGAAATAACAATAACTGTGTTCCTTTACCTGAAGTCTGTTATAAAAGGTTTTCAGATTTACCATGGTGTCTTTTCAATACACCTTTTCTTCCTTTACTGTCATCAATCTGTTACTTCTCAAAAAGACCAACTTAATAAAAGTAAATCATGTTAAAATAGTGAGTCTATAAAATTATAAGCTCACTTAAAAATAAAAAGTATTCATTAAAAATATGAAAGAGTACAAAAGATATATGCCCATTTAAAAACTTTTTTATAGGTATTACTTGGTTTCACATGAGTATGTTCATTTATTCATAGATTTTAATGAATTTTTATATGCCTGAATATATATATATATATATATATATATATATATATATATTATATAGAATATATGGGTATGGAAGATCAGTTGATTTTTAAATTTCTCTTTATATCCTTCCTATCTAGTAATTAAGAAAAATCATACATGTCAATAAAGGTGTTTTGAATAAATGCATTTTTAACTAGTCTTTTGTTTTAATCCCAAAGAAGAGCAGTTTTGTTGTTGTTGTTTTTTTGGGGGGTGTTATTTTTTTGTGGAGGGGGTGGTAATAATACATCTTATATAAACATTCAGAAAATACATTCCAGAAATAGGTCAGAGGTATAAATTTTGGAATTATTAGTAGAAAAATTATATTTGAACAAAGACTGGAGTACATTACTTTGGAAATGAGTGAACAGAAAAGAATAATGTTTAAGGACAGACCCTGGGACTTGCTAACATTTAGGGTCCAAAATGATGAAGAAATATGTCAGAACACTGAGAGGGAACATCAAGCAGCTGGTATCCTTGAGGCTGAGGAAGGCACTTTCAGGAAGGACAGTGGCAACTGTGCCCAGTACTGCTTGAAGGTCAAGGAAGGTGACTACTGAGAAATGATTGTTGGATTTATCAATGTGCTGGTGATGGTGACCTTGAGAAGACACATATTTTGGTTGCAATGGTTAGGGCCATTACCTCATTGAAATGGGTTCCAGGCAGACTAAGAAATATTACAAACTGAGGTTATAGGTAACTAGAGGCCTGGTGTATGAATTTATGCATGGCCAGCCAGCCATGCCCCTGATCAGGTGGGGGGTGGGGGTTTGGGGTCAGGGCACACTGAGGGGAGGGGATGCAGGAGGTTAGCCAGCCCCATCCCCTGGTCAAACTCCCAGTTGAGGGGACAATTTGCATACTAGCCTTTTATTATATAGGATGCTTTCAAGAAAGTTGACTATAAAGGGAGAAAAATTGATTAGTAGTTTGAGGAAGAATTGGAGTCAAGGAAAGGGTTTGTAAGATGAGAGAATTGGTAGCATGTTTGTTTGCTAAAGAGAACAGTTTAATGGCATATGGGAAATTGGTGATATTAGGAAAAAATAGTGGATTGCCAGAGCCTTGTCCTGGAATGAGAGGCTGTGAGATCTTTGGGGCTTGTGGAGGAGCTGACCTGTCAGAGCTTCGACAATTACCGGTAATTCGTTCACCAGTAGGAACAGGAGAGAAGACAGAGTGCCTGGACCACACGTAGGTGAAGGGAGTTTGTGGAAGTTCTTGCCTCTGGTTTAATAATTAATTTTCATTTCTTCTAGTTTAAGAAGTTTATAAAAAGCTTTTTTTGAACTGTACTTTTTACTTAAACCACCTTCACAGAAATATTAAACCTCAATATAAATGTATCATCAGCTCTTCTAAGAAATACCAGATTTTCTACTTGAATCCTTTTGAATCCAATTGTGTTAGTATGTTCACCCAATCTTAGCTTTCTAAAGCCTTATTCTGCAGTTTTCTTCCTGACACTGGTGACTGTGAGGAGTTCTATTTTATTCTCTGAGCTTTCACATTTAACTTGAGGAAGCCCTGTTCTCCACATATTTAACCAGTTTCTAAATTAGTTAACCAGGTGCCAGCGCATTGCATTTACTGTACCAAGTAATGATTACTGATTGCTGTTCAATCCATATTTTAATTGCTTTTCCCCTCAAGGTATTGTTCTCTTGGGGGAAATTTTCAACAGTTCAATGTTTGAGACTAGGGCCATTTTTAAATGCATTAAAATTTAAACTGGAGCTTAGAAGAAACACATTTAACTGGCTTTACTACTAGGTTCTAATTACTTCTTTCATGTAATGAATATGACTTCATTTTGTGTTAAAGTCAGTTTTCTCAGACAGGTGGATATAATCGTTTTCCAAAATTATTGCAACAATGACTGATAATATATAATCATAATCATAATTACTTCCTTGCATTTACATGTATGTCAATTCTATTAACTCAAAATATTGCTATAAAAATGTAAACATTAACATATTTTTGTTGGTAGTTTCAGGTTGAAGAAATCAATTTCACTGTCTTTACTGTCTAAAAATGCTAATATAACTAAATTATCAATAGAAGGAATATAAGGTGACCTCTCAAAGGCTACTTTATTTCTTATTACTAACAGGTCTTTCACAGTTAAATTTTACTTTATTCAGGAATCTAGATAACAAAAGAAATGGCCTCCTAAAGTGGTGGTTTATGGCTATGGATACTTTTGAGTATTTATCTTGGATCCTCTGAATGTTGTAAAGATATCACAACACTTTACGAAGTATATTAAGAAATATATTAGATTGACTTAATCACCATTATTTGAACCCAACTTTTGGTTTTGTAGTTTATATTTTATTTATGTTCTTAATGTTTCTCTTGTCTTTCCTGTTTGACGTAGTAACTCCTTAGCTGAAATTGGAAAATGTGGCTTTTCCTTTTGTTGATTTTTTTTAATTTTACTGATTATGGTATCACATAACTGTCCTCATCCCCCCCATTCCCATCCCAAACCCCTCCCCACATATGCCCCCACCCCCCTGATGTCCATGGCCACTGGCTAGGCCCATTTGCATGCATACAAGTCCTTTGGTTGATCTCTCCCTCTTACCACTACTTTCCCCTACTTTCTCTTTGAGGTTTGAGAGTCTGATTGCTGCTTCTCTTTCTCTGGGTCTGTTTTTGTTCATTAGTTTATGTTGTTCATTATTTCCTCTAGATGAAATAATGTGATCCAAGAAATACCCTTGTAAGAACCTAAACTGAGCCAAGCCATAATGGTTATGCTGAGAGGCAAATGAATCAGTCTGTAGTGAGTTCCTTTCTGGGCCAACAGTTCTTTTGAGTCCCAATTTCAGTGTCAAATAGTTCCTTATGTGTACATATCAGCCATGATATTTCAGATCTGGTTGGTGGACAAATGGTGGTGATACAAGTTTGGTTTGGTCCTGGGCATCCTTCAGCAACACGCAGCTGCTGTCTGCTGGTATGGTGAGGCATTGTCAGTGTCTTCCATCTTTGAACTGGTTCTCTTCTGTCTTCATGGCTCCAAGACCATCTGGATTCCTGTAACGGAGAGGAATAGAGAGAAGTGCTCCAGCCATGAAGACAGAAGAGAAACAGTTCAAAGATGTTGTTGATTCTTATTTTATGTATTTTTAAGGTTAAGTTTGATTCTGGATTGTAAGCTGTAAAAAATATATACATTCATGTATCTTCTTAAGTGGATCACAACAGTATCTGAGGAAAACTTTGGTGCATTATGAACTCTGTTCAATAATAGGAAACAGAACTGTTTGTTATTAAAGACATACCTATTAATGTTAGCACAGGAAAGTGCTGCATTCAAAGTTGTGAAATGCAGGCTTTGTGGAATCTAAATGATGATCACTTTTGCCATATTCCCAAAAACTTCTCTGTATTCTTAATATGCAAGTTTTTCTTCAAATCTCACCTTTCAATGGGCATTGTATACTCTGAAAATTACTTTTTTTTTAACTCTAGGACAAAATTAATGAAACAGAGTACTAACACACTTATTTCAACAATATTTCACATTTTCTTGAACTTGCCCTTAGAACCAGCTTACACACCACACAAGAAATGGACGTTGACTTCAGCCTTCCCTCATTGATCGGAATTGATTTTATGAGTTTCTTTTTTAATCAAACATCACTCCAATGGGATTCTGATTGTTTTCAAAAATCAAATCTTTCTATGAGAATTGTTTTATTTTTTGTTTGCAACTTGAAAGCAGAAATGCTGTGGGCCCTGAAGGCAGTTTTAAGAAACAGGGCAGCTGGTCCTGAGCAGAGTCAGGAGGCGGCAAGGGAGTAAGAGTGTACGGAACTTCCCACAGAAGTTTTCAAGGGGTTGTTATTAATTAGGGTCCTCAAATGTTTAAATCTATTGTTGCTCCCTTGTCATGAGGCAGGAAAATACTTTCTTATCTCTTATTTTTTACTAGTTGGTGTTTTGGGAATAGGGAATATGTTGTATTCATTTTTGAATGCCCAATTCTTAAAATACTGTTTAACACTTAGAAAGGGGCCAGTAAATGGTGGTTAAATATCTATTTATTAGGTATACAAATCAGTTTACCTTTACTTAAGAACAATTTTTATTTAGGGGTATTTTTCTTACCAGAGCATTGGTTATAAATTTATTTTTTTATTCTTTCCACGTTTTTTGAGAAATGAGAATGTAGATATGAGAAAAAAATACACAAAGCCCTTAGCCTTCCTGAGGGAAACTGGTACATTTTACTGAAGAAAGATGATGAAAACTAAGTGAACAAGAAGCTGTCAGAGCGCGCAGCAGGAGCCCTGCACAAGTTCTGACACGCTGAGCTGTTCTGAGTGGCTGTAAGTCCATGTATTCTTCTAAATTCTCCTATCCGACTATGCCACGGCTGGTTCTTCTCAAATCCTGCCCACTGTACTGACTGTTGGAACTTAGTCCAAGTTCCTCCTTTATCCTCTGCTGGCTAGTAACAGATGTTGGGTCCAATCCCCTCTGCCTGGGGCTGGACCTCCTAGGACTTAGACAGAGAAGCCATGAGAGGTTGTGGGTGTATAAGAATGAGTCTTGCCCTAGCCAGTTTGGAGCGTTGGCTTGTGGACTAAAAGGTCCCAGGTTCGATTCCAGTCAAGGGCGCATGCCCGAGTTGCCAGCTCAACTCCCATTAGGTGGCATGCAGGAGGCAGCTGATCAATGATGCTCTCTCATCATTGATGTTTCTATCTCTCTCTCCCTCTTCCTTCCTCTCTGAAATCAATAAAATTTTATTTTTTAAAAAATGAGTCTTGATTGCAGAAGCCAGTGGCCACATAGCCATCAGACAAGAACAGTTCTCACAGCAAAGTCCGTACAGGCAGTTTTTCCCATTACCAGACAGTCTAGTCTCTCCCACAATGAGCCCAGAACTGGGGTTCAGTGCAGTTGGAGGTGGGGTTGGAAGTGGAGTTCAGTGCAGTCTGGAGCTTTTGTCTCCTTCCCGCTAGGGCAATCCAGCAGCACAGTCAACAGTCCGTCTTCTGTGTGCATTCACGTGCACGCCTCCGGGGCTCTGCCTTTCGCTGCTCCCCTGAGTTTCTGCCTTACAGCCCAGATTTCCTCCGTATGCACCTGGGTCCCCAGGGTCTTGCTCAGAACTGGGGTTCAGTGCAGTCGGAACTGGGGTTCAGCACTGTTCAGAGCTTTTATCTCCTTCCCGCTAGAGAACGCAAGCCAGGCACTCAGCAGCCCCCTTCTCTCCGACTCTGTTCTCTCCCCACGCGTGCACTGTGTCTCCATACCTTAGGCTTTTACAGCTCCTCTGATTGTCCTTCTGGTTTTCTCTTTCCTTCTAGTTGTAGAATTTCCAGTCAACTTTCCTGTAGTTCTGGATAGTGTCCATTTTGTATTTTAGTTGTTTGTTTGTTTTTCTGAGGCTGCAGTTAGGTGTTTACCTATTCCGCCATCTTGGTCTCGCACCCTATAAAGTCTTTTAAATCATTGTGTGTGTTCCAATTCACCATATCTCTATTTGGACTCCATTTAAAGTGATCCATAGTCAGGTGGCCATGGCTACCATATTGGTAGATCCAATTCACATGTATGTAATGAAAATCCCAGAAGGAAGAGAGGAAAGGGGACAGATATTGCTAGAGATAGGTAGAAGGGCATGAGGAGGTTTTACAGTTATAAATAAAGAAGTGATGGAAGGCCTGACCACAGGGCAGCATTTGAGGATAGACATGAAGGAGATGGCAGTAAAGTAACGGAAGAAGGTTGAAGAGAGAGTCCTGGGGCAGATGTGTGTGTTTTTTCCACATTAAATTTATTGTGGTGATATTTAATAAGATTATTTAGGTTTCAAGTGTACATTTCTATGATACATAATCTGTATATTGCATTATGTGCCTATCAACCAAGTCAAATAACCCATCACCATATATTTGGCCTTCTTTAACCTTTCCTACCTCCCTACCCCTTTCCCTCTGGTAACCACCATACTGTTATCTGTGTCTTTGAGTTTCAGTTTTATATCCCACTTATGAGTGAAATCATATGGTTCTTAGCTGTTTCTGACTGACTTATTTTGCTTCGCATAATATTCTTGAGGTCCATCCATGTTGTCACAAACAGCAGTACTTTGACTTTTCTTATGGCTGAATGGTATTCATTGTATATATATATATACCACATGTTCTCTATCCAGGCCTCTGTCCAAAGACACTTGGATTGTTTCTATGCCTTGGTTACTATGAATAATACTGCAGTGAACATAGGGATGCACATATTCTTGCGAATAAATGTTTTCAAATTTTGGGGGTAAATACTCAGAAGAGGCATTGCTGCATCATATGATAGCTCTATTATTAATTTTTGAAGAACCTACATACAGTTTTCCATAGTGGCTGTACCAGTTTACCTTCCCACCAGCAGATAATGAAAGTACCTTTTTTCTCCACAGCTTCTCCAACAGTTATTATTACTTGTCTTATTGATAATAGCCATTCTAACAGGTGTGAGGTGGTATCTCATTGTAGTTTTATTTGCATTTCCCTAAAAGCTAATGAAGTTGGGCATCTTTTCATATATCTGCTGGCCATTTGTACATCTTCTTGGTAGAAGTCCTGTTGAGGTTCTCTGCCTGTTTTTTAATTGGATTTCTTGAGTTGTATGAGTTCTTTATATATTTTGAATATTAACCCCTTGTGGGAGCTGTTGTTTGCAAATTACAGACTAATATCTCTGACAACAACAAAAACAAAAATCTTAAACAAAATACTTAGCAAATAGAATACAACAGTACATTAAAAAAATAATAATAACACATCCCAATCAAATGGGGTTCATTCCAGAAATACAAAATTGTTCAAGATACTGATATCAATCAATGTAATATACCACATTAACAAAATAGAGGATAAAAGTGATGTGTTCTTATCAATAGATGATAAGATACAATATCCATGTATGATTAAAACACTCAATTAAATAGAAGGAAAGTACATTAACATAATAAAGGCCGTGTATGACAGGCTCTCAATTAATATCATACTGAGTGGTAAAAAACTGAAAGCTTTTCCTCTAAGGTCAGTAATAAGACAAGGATCTTCACTCTCACCACTGATATTCAACATAGTACTGCAAGTCCTAGTCAGAGCAATCAGGCAAAAGAAATAAATAAAAGTTATCCAAATTGGTAATGAAGAAGTAAAAGTATCACATTTAACAGGTGACATGATCCTAAAGACTCCACCAAAAAAAACCAAAAAAACCTATTAGAAACAATAAACAAAATACAATGAAATCGCAGGATACAGAATCTATGCTGATATTTTTTAAAAACATTGAAACTGGTGTGTTGGAGGAATTACCTGGGAGACTAGAAGGAGATAGATCCAGAGAAGCAAACAGAGACCATATCATGAAAATCCTTGATATACTTTTTGAAATTTATCTAGAAATAAAAAATATATCTATATATTTTCATATTTTGTATACTCCATATCAGGAAGAAGATTTTCAGGGCTTAAAAACTAGCTTTAGTTTTACTACTGTTGTTAATTTTGAAAAAAAAGTTCTAAGAGTAGAGTCGTGTCCTGCCTTGTTATAAATGTGCCACTAAATAAGTACTGTGAAGAATCAGGGAAGAGGTGTGTGTTTTGAGGTTGGTTTTCAGCCTCTCAAATATGATCACGCCACATCTAGCAAGAAAACCAATGCAGTTATTAATTTTTAAAATCTTACATGTTGTTTTCTGCTTCAGTAGTTTAAAATAACCACAATTAATGAGTTAAGCATGGATTTTTAAAATATATATAAATAGTTCATTCTTTAGTTGTATTGTGTTAGGTGACAGGAAGCTATCTAGTTAGAAGGATAAGGCATCTTCTCACCTGACAAATGAAGATTTTAAAGCTAAGAATGCCTGAAGGTTTTATATTGTCTTTCTTCTTCAAGGTATGTAAAAATGTAATTGCTATAGCCAAGAGAAAAAATAAATATGAGACTTCATTTCCTAAGATTAGATAAAAGGATTAATTATGGTAAAAGATCTTAGGAAAGGAAAACAAACAGTAAGAAGAAAAGGTTGAAAAGTTTAAGGCTAGGTTTCTTCAGAGATTGATATTAGCTCTAGGCTTACTTAACACTTTTACAAATAACCTAGAGAAGGCCAGAACTTGCTCAAATATCAGGTTTTAGAGAATGCAAAGCTTTCTAGTAGGAAAGAGTCAATAAATTGGTGAGCGTCCTCAGGAAAGATTCATGCAGCTCTGTGGTGGACAGTTGAGTGTTAAAATGGGCAAATGCAATGATATATCACTGGTATATTTACAGATCGTTTGTGTGTGTGTGTGTGTGTGTGTGTGTGTGTGTGTGTGTGTGTGTGTGTGTACGCGCGCACATATGACTTCAAATAAGTGTGTGGTTTTTTTCCTGTTTTTGAAGGGCACCTAGTTTCTTTGAAAATCTGATTAAAATTATGAAACTTTCTCTAGGATAAAGCTCATAATCCCCACAATAAGAAGTAATATTTCAAGGCAGTGATCTTGAATTAGCTTTTAAAAAATCAAAAATAATTTTCCTTAATCCACTCATTCAGTGAGCAAGCAGCTATAAACCTGGTCCTATATTAAGTACTGGAAACACAGAGAGACCAAGACAAACTTGACCTTACACAGGTTACAGTTTGGGGAGGAAGATAGATAACCAAGCATTTGTGTTATAATGGGATAACTGTCAACCCTCATGCTACTGTGCAATGGAAAACTGGAGAGCACCTAATTTAGACTGTGGGAGACAAGGGATTTCAGAGATGACTCTGAGGACAATCTAATTGTTGCCTTCAGTGGTTACCTTCAGTCAAAATTTTACCCAAAAAAAGTCCAGACGCAAAACTTTATGTCTGTTGCAAACATTTAGTATCTATGGATCTGATACACTTAATGATAACTACAATGGAATGAAGCAACTAATAAAAACAGAAGGATAAGAACATTTTTTAAATGTATGCTCTTTTGGGGGACTAGAAAACAAAAGCTGAGAAAACAATATAAGATAGACATGTATATATGTGTGCATACACATAAATATAAATTACATATATATTTTAACAGAGAATCGATATTACATTAAAAGACTTAACCAAATCTTCCAATATTAGAATAGCAGATGTGTATTCTTGAAACTCAATTTAAGTAACTTCCTTTGCTAAGAAATAAATTTCTGTACTCATTATCCTCAAGATGGTGCTAGAAGGAAATACTAATGGAAATTAAGATTTTTACAAATTTTAAAATGACAGAAGTACTAAGATAATCTGTTTCACATTTAAGATCGATTTAACAAGGACCAATCTTTATTACTCAGGATAAAGAAGACTTACTGTCACATCAGACAAACCCTGGATCTCATTGACTTACTCAGTAGAGAGGTTTTCTCTCCCACATGAGGTACAGCGTGGGCCTGTCAACCTCTCACCAGCATGTAGCTATATTCTCTGCAGCAGTGTTTCCCAAACTTCTCTCATGATGAGAATCACCTGGTGGAGTTGTTAAAATACAGATTCCTGAATCCCAACTAGAAAGTGCTAATGTACATATAGGTACATTTTACCTATATGTACCCAAAAATTCTAGTTTAGCACTTCCTAGTTGGGATTCAGGAATCTGTATTTTAACAACTCCACCAGGTGATTCTCATCAAGAGAGAAGCTTGGGAAACACTGCTCTACAAGATCAGTCCCTGCTGAAGGAAAGGGGGATGGAGGAGACATTTTTGTCTCTTAACTGCCTCATCCCAATTGTGACATCAACTAGCACTGAGGCCAGAGCTATTCACATGGCTCCAACCTAATTGCAGAGCAGTGTGGAACAATGTAGGGAGCCACATGGAGTGTTTGGTGAGCACTGTGTCTGCCTCACCCTCCAGCACCACATTCTTTGGGGGTACTTGTCAGCAAAAGTATTGCATGGCCTAACAGGAGTTCGTGTTTGCCTACACGTGTACTCTTTTCAGGGTTCTCCACAAGCTCCCACTACAGAAATATCTGGCTACTGTCACAAAGATTTCTGGCTGAGTGATTGCTGGATAAAAGGTAGAGAGATATGCTATAATTAGAATTGCTATTTTCTCACCTGTCCTTCCTGAGGATAGAAATAATGAGCTAAGTGGGGAAATGGTGGTACCACTACACAAAATAGGGAATGTAAGGGAGAAAAGCAGGTTTTTCTTTCTAGAAGAAAATTAGACTGCATTTAGACATCAGCAAGTAGAAGAGGGAGATGGGAGGGGTGGGGGAGAGAAGAAAGAGAAGAGGAAAGGAGAAGGCGGCAACATTCTATAGACAGAACTGGTATGCAGCTAAGGAAATGGTTTAGCATAGAGGTGTAATATTTGCAGCCACAAGCCTACGGTTGAAGCCATAGAGATGGGTGAGTTTTTTAGAGGAAGGTGCCTACTTTAAGGTTAACCCAGCTAGTGTGTGAGCTTGGAGGAGGAGGGGGAGGATTAAATGGCAAATGAAGCAAAGGAACAGTATGTCTTTAAGAGTAGCAAAGATGTCTATAATAAAAAGCTCGGGTGTAACAACCAATCACCACCAAAGGCTGACCATCCTGAAGTCAGCGCTGGGTTGGCATGGCTACCCAGAGCTGACTACTAAGGCTGCAAGCCCAGTGACCCAGCAGTGACTGCTGAGGGGGCTTTGAATCAGGCCCAGAAAGAGACCTGAAGAAAGAAGCAGGGGCTTATCTGTAACATCTGAGGCAGCTTTTGACCAGCACTTGCCTCTCTCTTTCCCTCAGAGCCTGCGTCCATTTCTCTCCAGGCCTCCACTAGGGTAGCTGGTCAGCTCCACCTTTCTGATCAGCGCCCATTGACAGGCCCAGAGATGCTGACTGGCAGAGCAACGGGCTAATCAGAACCAAATCTGGGTCAACTGTGAGGAGGCAGTGGCTGCCTAGGAGACAGAGCTTTGAAACTAACTGGCATAGAAACTGACCAATTTAGAACCAAATTGGCCAGCAGAGGAGGGCAGTTAGGAATGAAATCAGGCCAGCAGGGGAGGGCAGTTGGGGATGTGATCAGGCCAGCAGGGGAGGGCTGTTGGGGGCAACCAGGATGGCAGGGGAGGGCAGCTGGGGGTGAGATCAGGCAGACAGAGGCAGGGACCATCAGGTAGGCAGGCAGGTGAGCAGTTAGGAACCAGGGTCCCTGATTGTAAGAGGATGTCCCCAATCAGAGAGGGTGCAGACTGGACTGAGGGAACCACAACCCTCTGCACAAATCTCATGCACCAGGCCACTAGTATACTAAGAAGTTTGTAAGAAATAAGAAGGGAAAAATAGCACTTTGCACCAAATTTAGTGATTAGAAAATCTAACTGAGGCCATCATTCTAATTCTTCTTCAACTGCATGTGCCAGGTCACTCACTGCTCTCCTTTCCCAGAGCTCTGCTTCCAAATACCAAACTATTCAAAACCCCTGAGCTGTAAGGAAGTCCTGGAGAAATTCCAGCTACAAATTAAGATGGAGTGAAGAACTGAAGTCACTAAGAAAAACCTGGAATTGAGACGAGTCTCTGCATAATAACATTTTTGAAAGAAGTGGGACACCAGGAAATAAATTAGAAAGTCAATATTGAAATGAATGCTATTGAATGGGCATCTCATGTTTGCCCTGGATCTCTTTAGGAAAAGGAATCTAGTCCCATCCTCTCTGATAAGTGTTATGGGAACCACCTCTTCACTGCCCTCTTTGCTCCACCCTGTTCTCTTCTGGTCTGCTCTGAATGTGGCAGCAGGGTGAGTGAGCTTGCTCAAGCGTAGGTCAGAGTAGATTACGCTTCTTCTCCAAACCATCCAGGGGGACAAGAGCCCAACAGGGTCAAGCCACCTGTGCACCTCAGCTCTCTGACCTGTTTCTGCTGCTCCCGTCCTGGCGTACTCCTCCCCAGCTGTCCCTGGTATCCCGCTATTCCTAGAACACATTAATGTCTCCTTGCTGTTTCTTCTTCCTAAACATTTTCCTTCCAAAATGTAGACATGCTCACTCCATGTATTCCTGCAAACCTCTCTGCTCCATTTTCACTTCATCAGAGAAGTTTGTTCTGTATTCTGACCATCCTTTGTTAAAATAGCAACCCCACTGCCTCTTTTCTCCAATATTCTGACCACCCTCTGACAGGTGATGTGTTTACTTGTTTATCTCTTGTGAGCAGCCTCCTGCCTTACCCCTTGGAAGCCAGCTCCAGGAGGCCAGGGACCTCACCAACTGTGTTCTGGGCTCTTCCTAGAACACAGATCAACCCATAATAGGAGTTCAGTGACTCACTGCTAAACAACTGGGTGTAAAAGATGCTCCTTTGCAGTCACCTATATTTTATTTTTAATAAGAATATTTTAACATAAAAAAGAAGATATGCTCATTTTAAATTTGTATAAATTTAGCTTCAGGAATTATTTATATTTCATTTTGTCTCAGTGAACACTCGCTAGCAGCTGTGGGGAACCACTATACCATGCCATCCTAATTCTCTTAGCTCTATTAATCCTCGCCTGGTAGTATTTATGTTATCGTGGGAAATAAACCACTTCACACTGATTTATGAAATAAGAATATTGCTTACTTCCTGTGCTTTAAGAAGGCTGGAATATGATTTATTATGCTATTTCTTTTGTCAAAATATGCAATTACAATACTTTTTCATGCACTAATTTAGCAACACTTGTTTTTTGCACATTACTCCATATGTTTGTACAACAGAGATTTTTAAAAGATGGATGAAAGAAATGTTTGCTGGTGCTTTGTTACCTTTAGTATCATTAAATATTATTTTCATATTCAAGTTGCTTCAGCAACTGCTGTGTTCTGAAGTTCTGATTTCTAGATATAGCAGGTTGTCATATAAGGTTTATTGTTAATTCTTTTGTTTGTCTCCTTTGTATTTGTTTTGAGGCAGTAAAATAGTTTTGTGTTTCTTCATTAGAAAAAACATCATTTTAAGTTATTTTAAGTCCTTGAAAAGACCAATTTAGCACAGGGAATCGGAGACAGCAGATGGGAAAAGACTTTAAAACTCCACATTAAGCTCAGAGTGAAATTGTAATCAGACAACCAATTATTCAATTTTCTTAACCATGCACTTTATAAATGTCAATGTAATAACTTGTCATAGGGAGAAAAATAATAAGAGCATGAAATATATTGATAGGTATAAAAAGGAAGACATCTTTGAGAGGACGTTGCCACTATTTCAGTAGTTATAAAATAATTATTCTTTGGTTTATGCACATTTGGGCATATGTATTGATTGAACTTTCCTGAGTGATTAATTCTTGCCAGTACATAACAGAGTTTATTTTTTTTTCTTTGACTACCAGAATTTAAAGTATCAGTTGGAGAGAAAAAAGCCAGGAGGATTATTTCCTACAAACACATTTTTTTTTAAATATATACTTTATTGATTTTACAGAGAGGAAGAGAGAGGGATAGAGTGTCAGAAACATTGATGAGAGAGAATCATCAATCAGCTGCCTCCTGCACACCCCCTACCGGGGATGTGCCCACAACCAAGGTACATGCCCTTAACTGGGATTGAACCTGGGACCTTTCAGTCCACAGGCCGATGCTCCATCCACTGAGCCAAACCGGTTTCGGCCCTACAAACACAATTTTATGTAGAAGCAATCATTGTTTGCACGGACAATTAACATCTTAGAATGAAAGCTTAATTATTCACTGTTTCTAACCCATTTCTTGGAAAAATAAAACCATTAGCGCAATAAGCAAGTAGTTGATAATTGGTTAGATGATTTTAAAGTTGTTTTTAAACATCATGAACATGAGTTGTATTTTTTCTTTTATCAATAGCTGGTCTTTATTTATAGCTTGTATAGGTGTAAAAACCAGCTTCCAATCCTCGGATTCAAAGCTGCTCCAACTATCAAACATGTCACATCCACTGAAGGGAGGAATGATTCTTAGATGTGTCACACATTTACAGTAATACATGTGCCACAGCCAAAAAGGCAACTCAGTCTCCTAGCAGCTATGGGTTGCTATTGGCCATTCACACATTGTCTGTTGGTAGTGACATTTAAATAAAATATATATGACACATATATGTTATGTATAACAATAACAGGTTGCTACAAGAGCCTCAGTTCCTTCTTTGAAAACCCCTTCGGCCCTCTTACCTATGTTATTGTCATCATGTGGAATACTGTGTGTAGAGCATGTAGAGAAGGTGCTATTTATTAATATTTCATACTGATGTGTTTGAATTGTTACAACTATCTTTAGGTTATATAGCCCTCAATGTACCATATGCTGGTCAAGTTCCTAGTCAAGTTAAATGATTCGGAGGTTTGGAATGAGAGAAACAACATCTCTTAGGAATATGATTCCTTAATTTATTTGAAATACAACTCAAAGTTGATTTTATAAGTAACGAGGATAGAATTACGAGTTTACTTCAACTTACTTTCTGAAAGCAAATAAAATACATCTCAATAAAATGTGAAGATGTTTTTGGTTTCTTTATTAATCATTTACATAAAATCAGGAGCCTACTTATCACATACAAATAGAGAAAGCACAAAGCACTGCAGAAAATCCATTTAGGGGAACAGGGTTACTGCATCACAGCGATCTGGGTCCGTGCTAGTATAGGAAAGCACTCCTAACAGTGCATCAATTTTCACAGCCATTTAGTAGATTAGAAAGCAATTGTAAATATCGTAAAACCCACATTAACTCCTGTCAGCATCCTGCCTTTTGCTCAGTTATGGATTTGTTTTAAATAACAGTGAGATCTGAAATGATTGCATCGCCATCCCAGATTGTACTATACATATGAATGAACCCGTTGTAATGGGATGCATGGCACTCTGTGGCAGGCATTTGTCCTCCCAACATGGTAGCAGGCTCGTGACATATGGACTCATGGCATTGCCTCTAAGAAATAACTACACATGATCTCAAGTAGAAATTCTATCAAGGGACAGGTGTTCAAGTTGCCCTAAATTTTATATTCTAATATTTCATTATTAACAGCCACCTGTTGTTTAAATTAAAAAAATCAATCCAGATGGTATGAAATCCATTAAGCTATTACTAAAAAAGATTGTTAATTTAAATATGTCATTTTGATTTTTGGTAGGTTATCTTGATTGATCTCCACCCAAAAGTGTAAGGTCAAATAACCATCTCATCCAAATGGAAACTAGTGAAGGGATTGGACCACTTAGACTAGGAATTATTTTGAATGGCAGACAAGCTGCAGCCTTGCCTTTCAAGCCTCTTCAGTAAGGATGTCATCTTCTGTTTGGAAGATGAGGCTATATATTTTAGTTTCTGGTTTTGCTTGATTTTTAACGATAACCACATTGAGAGGTTTCAATGATAGAACAAAGAATTTTTTTTTCGAGATTTTTTTTCATATTATTAAATTAGCAGAAAGGGTACCAGTGCATATCTTTTTAATTGCTTGATTCAGCTCAACTTGCCATTCTTTTTTAGATAAGGGTCATTTTATTCCACTACTTAATGTCCTTTTGTTGGAGCATTTCTTATTTTGGTCAAAAATGCCATACTAACTTCTAAAGTACATCTTGAGTCTTCAGAAGAGTAAGTGCACATTTCAGTGTCAAAACCGTGCCTCCAGCTGGACTGTGTATCGACAGTTCACTTATTAACAATCAGGTAATTTACCTGATTGTTGACTTCTCTTATTTGTCCGCAACTTTGCTGTTGTTATAGTTTTGTGATGCTTAGGAGAAGGGGCAAGTGGCCAGTTAATGAGACTGTTTGTTTAGTGACTTTTACATGTGGAGTGCTGGACTTTGTGCTGTAACACATTGTACTGTCTCACTTCATACAGTCTCCCTTCAACTTGTAAATATTTGAAAAGGGGCAATCACCTGGATGTATCACAGGAGTGGTCACTTTCAAAAACACCATTTACTTGAGAAAGCAAGTTCCAGGAAAGAGAATATAGGTTTAGAATTATTCCATCTGGAT
This sequence comes from Vespertilio murinus, assembly GCA_963924515.1. Classification (NCBI taxonomy): domain Eukaryota; kingdom Metazoa; phylum Chordata; class Mammalia; order Chiroptera; family Vespertilionidae; genus Vespertilio; species Vespertilio murinus. The sequence continues at coordinate 69,104,887 of OZ004707.1, forward strand.
TTACTCATTCCTGCTCTAGCCATCACCTGAGTGTGTCAGTATCAGAGATGAGAAACACCATGGTGCAGGTCTCTCAGGGGAGACATTTATGCATGTCTTCAAATAAGTGTCAGCTACACCCAGGAATATTTACTCTCACCCCCTTTTCCCTCTAAAGGGGATACTTAGTGGGGCCAGCCATGTTATATCTATGGGAAGCCTGGGTTTCAAGTCAGACAAGAGGTACGATGAAGCCAAGCTAGTAACCTACAAAATGGATACACTGGAATCTATGGCAGTAGTTCAAAGTTAGAAAGATGATTAGTATGCTGTATTTATTTTTATCAACTATGGCACTTAATGAAGCTCATGGAAATAATCTTGGTAAATTATTCAATCAAATACATTTTACATGAGGGTTTTACTAACAAGTTAAAAATTATTTTCAACTACATTCAGTCAGTCAGACAGATTTTGTTCTCCAGGTGGTTGTGTGTTCTTTGCGTCATAACCTATTTGGCAGCACTCTTTGGAACCTGTGAATATTTATATTTCAGGGCCCTCTCAATAATTAAGAAACCCACATTCAGTACCAGACATTTCAAATGTCTAAACTTTATTTCATTCTAGAACATAACTTGGTTATTCTGTTTTTGTTTCTAATAACATTTTCCCAACAATCAGGAACAAAGCAAGTATTTACTGAAGTCTTATGTTCACCAGGAAGGTGTATTTTTGTTTATGATGAAGTTAGCATGTATGTACTAAAAGGAATATTTCATGATTTATTCCATGAACTATGTTCTTGAAAATTCACTTTTGGCATTACTTTTAAAATGAGGATTATAAAGATCTTTTAAAACTCAGATTAGAAAGTATAATTTCCCAATATAAATTATGACTTCAAGTTCATCATTCAAGTAAGAAACTCAAATTTTTAATGTAACTTTGTAACAATTTGTCACTATTTTGAAGTTCACACATGCCTCGTGAATGTTATACAAGCTTTGTTGGTTTTTTTTTTTCCTAAATTGGGATAGTATATTATCTTTTGATGTATTCTTTTGAAAAACTGAGTTATATAACAAGGATCATCAGAGAGATGCATTATCTGGCCAGACCACACTTCTGTCTAATATCTTTTAATGCCTTTCCTGGGCTCCTGGAATAAAATTTCACCCCCTTTAGTCTTAGTTGAGTCACTCTCCCTTTGGTCACTGCATTCCAATGACAGAGCCTTCTGCCCAGAGCTTCATGCTATTCCCTCTGTGAGGGATGCTATTCTCCTACCAAAGCTATCTTGCTATAATAACTCTTTATCTCCCTGGTTTCGGATGTCATTTTCTCATAGAAGCTTTTCTACAGCTGTCTTTCCTCTAAACTTTAAATCGGGCCCCCTGTCATACTTCATAATTGCATCCTTTACTCTTCCTTCATTGCATTTACAAGTTATAATTACATATTTGTTTGATTATTTGTTTAATGCCTGCCTCTCTCAATAGTGTGTAAGCTGTATGATTAAAGAAAAAGTTGAAGTTAGAGGAAAGACAATTTTATTATAATCAGTATTTCACATTTTTGACAGGTAGATTCACCAAAACAATTCCCAGGGAGTAACAGAGCTTGAAAACTAGGACATCAAGGTGAGGTTATGGAGCGTGATGCAGGAGGCGCATGGACTGATTTCCACAGGCCTTATAGAGCTGGAGGGTGGTGATGGGGGGAGGCACGTGGTACATGGACAGAGTGTATCATGACACTTCATCTAGGGCATGTCTTCTAATATCTTTGGGCCTCAGTTCTATTATTATAATACTAGAGGCCTGATGTACGAAGTTCATGCATGGAGGGGGCGTTCCTCAGCCCAGCCTGCACCCTCTCCAATCTGGGATCCCTCGGGGGGTGTCCAATTCCTGTGAGACTGGACCTAAACTGGCAGTCGGACATCCCTCTCACCTGCCTGCCTGCCTGATCGCCCCAAATTCCTCTGCTTGCCACTCTGATCATCCCTACCTTGCCCTCCTGCTGGCCTGATCGCCCCTCCAATGCCCCACTGCCTGCCTTATTGCCCCTATCCTCCCTGCCTGCCTGCCTGATTGCCCCTAACTGACCTCCCCTACAAGCCTGATCTCACCCCCAACTACCCTCCCCTGCCAGCCTGATGGCCCCTAACTGCCTCTGCTTTGACCTCTACTACCATGGCTTTGTCTGGAAGGAAGCCAGACGTCTGGAAGATGGCCAGTCAACCTGGTCTAATTAGCATATTACCCTTTTATTTGTATAGATAGATGATATAGAATAAGATTGCTTAAAATGGCAGGAGGGGAGCCTTTTTCAGCAGGAGGAGATGCTCTTGGTAGACAAAAACACATAATCCCTGTATCTGGATTGATAGCTAATCATATGCACTACACTGCCAAACCAGTCATTAAAAAATTGAATCTCTTTCTTACACCTTACAACAAACAACTGTTGCCCTTAAAACCCCTCCTCAGCCCCCACCTTAGGTTCTGCCTTTGCAGTTCACCCAGAGTGAGTTCTGATTGGTTGGTTTCTATGCCAGTCAGCGTCAAAAGCTCCACCTCTTAGACATCTATTGGCTCCTCGCAATTCACCCAGATTTGGTTCTGATTGGTCAGTTTCTATGCCAGTCAGCATCTCTGGGCCTATGTCCGAGTCTGATTATAGAGGTGTGGGTGATCAGCAGCCACCTCAGGCTGCTGGCTAGCAGGCTGAACTGACCTCTGGAAAAGAAAGAGAGGCTTGGCTGCTGGCAAGGCCCAGAGAGAGAAGCAGGGTCTGATCACCCAGTTTCTCTCTCCGGGCCTTGCCAGCAGCCTCTGCCAGTGCTGATCAGCCTCGCCTTTCTTTCCGAGAGGTCGAGACCCACCTCCTCCACCAGGACCTGCCTTTTCTGTGCAAGGCAGAGGAGATGCTGGGACTAGTCTCCTACATGCTGTACAGAGCTGCAGGACCCCCAGGCCTCACTGCATGGAGCAGCCACAAGGCCCTGCCTCTGCTGTATAGCCATCTTGTGACAGCGTGAGGGCATGATGCCACCTAGGCTATTATTAGTATAGATTACCAACCTTAAGCAGAATAGAGGAAGGCCTGGGCTCCAATATTCCTTGGTTTCCAGAAGATGAGTTATGGTCATGAGCCATGCCAAGGATTTCAGACAGGCAAGAATATAGATGTGGGGTGAGGAAGAGAGTATGGAAAAACTGAAGGAGGGATACAGCTAGAAACTATTTACCTAAGTGACCTTTCAGCTCTTAATTCACAATTAATTATTTACCATTTGCACTCTCTTACTAGCCCTCTAGTCCTAAACCTCAGTCCTCCTTTTTCTCACCCAGTTTCATGGATAAAGTCTCAGGATTTAGAAAGATAGCTAAGATTTCAAGTATGAAAGCTGATATTCTTTTCTTTAAAAAAAAGAAAGAAAGAACCAACTAATAATTTATCAAAGCTATGAAGAATCTATACTAAGTAAGGTTGGGGGGAGGGGGGAGGCAGAGTATCATGCTATTTTTAGTTATCACAAGCATAGAACATAGAATACCATCAACTACAACTATGGTGTTCTACTTTCTAAATTCTATACTTGGCTTTTTAAACCCTTTTTACCTTGTCTTAGGCTAAATGGAGTATTTTAGTCCCAGTGTGTACATAGCATAAGCTTTACACTGAAGGGTCAGGATTATTTTTAACTAATGTTTACAAAGGATCAGTGGACTGGATCTTTTTGTTTATGTTACACATGAAAAAATACAGTTTACTTAGTTCTAAACACCCTCTGTCAGCCATCAGCAAATAGGTAGTATCCTGGAATATATAAAAGTTCCCCCTAAATTTAAAATGTACTTGAGCTAAAACATTCTTTCTTCTTTCTCTTCCTCTAGCCTGTATTTTGGTAATACTACTAGTTCTACATGCATTAACTAAAATTCATCTGTATACAGGCTGAAATGTCAGATGTACTTTTATTCTGAATTTTATCCTGAACTATGTTTTTACAGTGAGGTGGTTTCTTATAGTAAAAAATATGATAATTTAACAGGAGCAGCATAAAGAAACAGTTGAAATGTGCCAGTTTTTATTTTGTGCTGATCCTTTACCGTAATCACTAAAACAGTAATTATCATGAGGCAGACTTTTATAAGCTTGGATTTTATATAGGTCAGCCAGAATGGGGTAGGTTGATGATATGACACACGGAAATTAAAACAACACTAACAAAATGAGTAAGCAGCAATTCCCATCTTGCATATGGGGCAGGGTCTGTATAATTTTCTTGATCTAGTCATCCTTTCGAAAATCTAAGATAAGATGCTTTAAGATGCTCCGATATGGATCACTTTTGCTTATACACTATTTTAATCCAGGGTCTATATAATTTTCTTGATCTAGTCATCCTTTCGAAAATCTAAGATAAGATGCTTTAAGATGCTCCAATATGGATCGCTTTTGCTTATACCATATTTTAATGCAATTGCTTACATTTTTTATGATTGAACAGCATCTGAAGATTCATTGCCCAAGTCCCTCCCCCAGTATTCCTGCTGTTATTTCCTCAAACACATGGGACCCTTTCACATCCTGGTATTTAGTGCCTGCTCATCCTCCTACCTGGGATGCCTCCTCCCATTAGGCTTGATAAGCTTGTACTCATTTGTCAATTCAACACAAATATTTCTTCCAGTCTTTGGAAGCTAGTTCTTCTGTCCTTTGCTCCTGTGACATTATCTTCCCCTCCCCCCAATAGTTCTGTTTTAGCACTTATTTATAATTTATTTGTTTAATAACAGGCTTCTCCCTCCTTGTTCTGAAAGCCCCAGGGTCTAAGACCTTCTTCATATTTTCTCCCCCAGCCTCAGCACAATGCTGGTGGGTACATAGTAGGCAGTCCATTATTGTTGCTGGAATTAAGTAACCAATTAGATGAAATGTCTGAGAGATGATCTTCTATTTTGAAACTAGTTATATTCCCAAAGTTAATTTTTAAATCAGTTGTTTTGGAACTCAAAGCAGTTTCCCACAGAAACAATGTTATGAACGTTATAAATGGTGGTTAAGTTACCAGCTAGCCCTCAAGAGTCTATTTAACCCATAATGTAGCTTAAACACTATGCAGTTGTAATGAAAAATAGCAGAAAGCAACACTGTTACAAATGTGCAGTGTTTTCATTACATTAAGTACATACAATTCCTCTTCTGAGTAGAAACTGCAATCCAGGGCACATTGTGCCAATGGGCAGGCATAACATGACCTGGCCACGCTCTGGCACTGACTTGCCTTATAAATCATTTAACTTTACTGTGCCTGGGTTTCTACAAATGTCCCCTCCCCCATATGTGGTATTTCTTGCCTATTCCCTCTGAAGAAAAAGCAAGGTGATATATATAAGTGCACATTGAAACATAGAGCATAATGTGTATCATGGCATAAAGTACCCACAGAAAAATGAAATTAAAGTGAATTATGAACATTTAGTGGAGTAGGAAGTCAGTAGCAGAGTTGGGGTTTACCCCTCAGCTGGCCTGACCCCAAACCTGGGCGCTGGACAACCACCATGTCACCCTTCCTCATAATTGATCTTTCTGGGCTTACTTCCCTCTCAGGCACAGTGACATTTAGGTTAGATGACCTTCCCGTTCTTTTAATCTGAATGCCGATACTTAACATTATTTGGACAGAGTGGTAACTTTGGTGGGATCAAAACTGTCCTGGAGGGATAATAAATATGGTCTAAATGTATTCACTTTTCTCTTCTATGATTAGTTTCCTTTAAGCACAACTTGCATACTTATATTTTCACTAGAGGCCCGGCACACAAAATTGTGTGCAAGTAAGGTCCCCAGGCCCAGCTTGCTATCAGGGCCATCTTCCCCAGCTGCCAGCAGCTGGCCCCGCCCCCCACGGCCACCCACTCTGTTTCCCTGTTCACAATTCAGCATTGGGAGCCTAGTGGCGGGGGAAAGGACGGAGAGGTGGGCTGTACCCAATCCCTGGCCCCACCCGCTGCCGCCGGTCACCCTCTGTGAGTGGGGTGACTAGGAGGGTGGGGGCCTTGACCTAGCACCGCCTGCATCCCCCACCACACACCCCGGTTCCCCATTTGCCATCTGTGGTGATCGCAGTCTGCAGGCCAAGGGGAGGGACCAAGAGGTCGGCCCATTCTTCCCACTCGCCAGTCAGTCCCTCCAATCCCCTGCCACCACCCACCCCAGTTTCCCATTCCCCATCCAGCCTGACCTCCAGGGGATACTGAGAGGTCAGCCATTCCCACCCACTCACTGGCACCACCCCCAGCACCAGTCACCCTCTGTGTGGGGCAACCAACGAGGTGGGGGTGTTGGCCTGGCACCGCCTGCATCCCCCACCACTCACACCAGGTCCCCATCCGCCATCAGTGATCAGAGCCTGCTGGCTGGGGAAAGAGTCCAAGAGGTGATCAGTGCACCTCATAGTGACTAGTTGAGCAGTCGTTCTGGTCGTTCTGCCATTGTGGTCACTGAGCTTTTATTATATAGGACTGCTTGATAAGATTTTTTTCTTTAGTCTGATGAATATGCCCACCTTAAAACCAACTTGTTCCTACATCAGAGTCTACATAGAAATTTACTTCTGTAACAGAGTCTTCATCCAAAATTGCAAAAAAGCAGCCTTCTTACTCCAAATTCTGGTTTCTCCCATCAAGAGGGCAGTGTCCCTTTATCATCAGCCTAGGAATTTCTCAGTTGATTGTAGTGTAGTAGGTGTGTGCTCGGGCTAACTTCCTAATCAGATTTGTTTCTCTACTAAAAGCCATGTTTACTCTCTTATTCTTTTTTTTAATAGTAAAATATCAAGATTTGGTGCTTGTTTGTTTTTAGGCATGAGAGAGTGTAAATAAGTTCCATAAACGAATGTACAAATGTTTATGAGCCAGTAATTTAAAAAACAAAAACAAAAAGAAAGCTGCACGGATCCTAAATGAATATGTAAATAAATGCACTCCAGGCCAGAGATATTACAAGAACAGTCTTACAATCTTCATAGCAAGGATTAGCATGGAAATCAGGGACTGATCAGCAGCAATGTCAGCAGGCCGTACTTGGTCAACGTGATCCCCTGCCTTTAGCTCTCTCCTCCACTAGCTCTGACTTCCTGCTTCTCTTTCATGGGTGGCCCCTCTAATGTCTTCTTGCCCATTGCTTTACTGGCCTCTTCCCTGGCATGCTGCTCTGAAAACTTCGTGAACATGTTGACTTTAGTGCAACTTCCTTTAGTTCATCCTTTTGAACCACATCACCTGCACTTCTCAGTTTCCTAGCTCCTTCCTTCCTTCCTTTTGTGTGGGAGGGTTAGAGTATGGCCAGCAGGGGTCTGCTGTCCTCCTAGCAAAATGCCCCACTGACTAGAATACCTCCCTCCTCAGGCTCCACACCCTCTTTATTTTCAGCCCTATAGTTAAACTTCCCCAGAAAATGTGTGGAATCTTTTCTGGAAGAAAATAAGTTGGTAAGTTCTTGGGACTATTAACTTGCTGTAACTAGATTCCCATTTATCCCTCCCTCATTCATTGCTTTCCTCCTGTGCCTGACAGTCAACTAGTACAGAATAAACATCTAAATCCTACTAGAGAAGCAAGTGCTATTGGCTCAGACTCCATTACAACAACATTTTCTATGTGAAATTTCAACACATATTGAAGCTAAAAAGATTAGTATCAGGTGACCTATGTTATGTGTTTTCTTGATGTATTCATCTGCATAACTGTTGTCCTGAATCACAACATCTACAGGGTGGGATCTTTTAGCATTTTTAGTTTTTTTGCTTAGGTAGGGTTTCTTGGAAATTGTGAATTATCTCAAATCCTATTGTTACTACAAAGCTCAACTGAGACTGTGCCATTGTGAACCCTGTCTTCACTTCAGCTATTTCTAGCTTGACCTTCTATTGCTTTTTGCTGTTATTGTTCTCATCTGAGGATACGTTTTTCTATTGATTTTTAGAGAGAGTGAAAGGAAGAGATGTGAGGAGAGAGAACATCAATGTGAGAGAAACACATGAATTGGTTGTCTCACCTCCTGCATGCACCCTGACCAGGGTGGGGAATGAACTGCAACCCAGGTTTGTGCCCTTGACCATGAATTGAACCTATAATCCTTTGGTGCCCTTGACCAGGTACATGCCCTTGACCATGAATCGAACCTACTAACCTTCAAAGCAATACTGGCCAGGGCCCTATTGTATTTATAGTGTGCACAACTCATTTGGCACCTCAGTAACTTTAAAAATGAGCCAACATAAGCTCTTTTGTTCATGGTTCCTTTCAGACAAGAAAGAATGCCTTAAACTTATTGGTATGTTGCTCTGAAGCTTATACATACAGTTGCTCAATAAACATTAATTGGTACATTATTCAATTACATATTTACTTAAGTTGAAGTTTTCAACTGATTTATTTTTTTTTCCTTTTCAGTTATTTTTTGTGAGTGGCTTTGATTATCCAGTTGCATTTTTACCATATGTCTATAAAGAGAAGTCTACATACATTTTTAATGTTTGAGGAAATAAATTTAATGTAAAAATTCAGATTTTAAAATCACAGATGAATATTGTGTTAGCGATTAACTGTAGCAAACATATTTCCAAACAATTACCTAGCTGAGAATAAGGCAACAATAGAGCCATCCCTTGTGGCCAGAGTTTCAATGGCTTCCTTCAAATCGGCCTTTTAAAGTTTTTGTTTTCTTCTTTCTTTAATCTCTCATGTTATGAATAATATTTAGTTGAACTCTCAGAGCAACTGGGGAAAGAAAATCTTTGGTGTTGATTTTGGATAAAATATGAGACATTTACTTTTGTGAATTTCAGTCTCAGAAGAATTTAATACAATCTTTTGTTCTTTAGGCTCATGTGTCATTCAAATATTTAAATTTAAATACCAGTATGTTTTTGACCACAAGAAATCTCACAGAAACACCTACGTATGAGAGTTTTCATTATGAATATCTATAGAATGTCATTATTTTAATTGCCATTTCAGCAATTCCCCCATGGTACTAATGCATTTGGTGTTCCTGCTAATCCTTCACAGGCAGTTCATAGACTAGCCATCCTAATGTCACACTGCTTGGCAGTTCTTTATTTCTCTGAGCTTTTGAATTTACCTACATTTGCTTAGCAACCAAGTTAATTGTTTAAAAATTATTATTTTGCCTTAGCCCTTTTGGTTCAAGTTTGTCAGCCCAAGGGCTGAAGGGTAACGGGTTTGATTCTGGTCAAGAGCATGTGCCTTGGTTGCAGGCTTGATCCTGACCCCAGTGGAGGCACATGCAGGAGGCAACCAATCACTGTGTCTCTCTCACATCATTGTTTCTCGCTCTCTCTTTCTCTCCCTCTTTTCCACTCTAAAAATCAATGGAAGAATATATTCTCAGATGAGTATTAGCTATATATATATATATATATATATATATATATATATATATATATATTTAATTACTCTCTGAATCTTTTAGATATATTATTTCAAAGCACTAAGAGATGTCAGATTTTGTGCTGAATTTTTCTCAAGAGTTAAACCTCTATTTCCTATATTTTGATTTAATAAAGTTTAACCTCTTTCTAGAAATTTCAAAACTTGATTGATTACAGGGTGCATAAATAGATCAGAAAATTTCTGTTTTCTTCTAAAAAAATGTATTTTTTGAGCAAAAATTCTTACATTAGATCTGAAGTTGTGTGAAATATAATTCATTTTTATATGTGTGGATTGTTTTTTTTAAGTCCAAACTAAGTTACTTCTCTCTGGTTTAAACATGTTGGTTGCTTTTTAGACTTGGATGAATTCCACTGTAAGTTGCAGTTGGATGTGACTCACGCACCCAGGAGCTGTCAGGATGGCTCAGTGATCTAACACCGGTGTCCTGCAGCTCTGACTGTAATCAGCAGATGCTGCGGTATTACCATAAATGTTTTCCTAACTGCTTCTGTCAAAAAGAGAAAATTCGCCTGCACCGAGTCTGCTGCTTCTGATTAAATCCAGTTTGCCTTCTCTTGCATAATTAATGTCCCATGATGATCTCTAACCTTTTGTTTTTAATATTGTCTCTTGGTCTAGACTCAGTCTTTATTGGGAGGCTCAACTAAGAGCAGACAAAGAGAAGTGGGTGGTGCTTTTACATGAACTGCCCCCCCCACCACACCCACCCCTGGCTCTGAAGTTGATCTGTGTTATTTACCACCACTTGTCAAGATCATGAGAGGTTCTGGTCTCTGCAGTGTTCGCATTGTTGTGCCCCTGCTCTGTTCTCCTGAAGGCAGTTTCTGCAATGCTTTGATGCACATGGTGTGGCCTCAGGCTGTGTGATGATAGGATCTGCTGTAGCATGCGTTTATCCTGGTGTGTAAACTGATAAACCTCTGGCACAAACCAGGTAAAAGGCTTCTTCGTTTCTGCAAAACTTTCTGTACCTCTGCCCTAGCAAGTGTGGCTCCGTTGGAATGTCATCTTATATTACCAAAAGGTCGCAGGTCCCATTATTGGTCAGGGCACATGCCCAGGTTGTGGGTTCAATGTCCAGTTCTGGCACATACAGGAGGTTACCCACTGATGTTTCTTTTTCTCTTCCCCTTCTTCTATCTCTAAAATCAATAAAAATATATTTTAGGAAAAAAACTGTCTGTATCGCTAGCCCAAAGAAAAGCACTGTGTTTGCTGCCACAAAGTCAGTGTATACAGAGAAGTACAGCAGGTCCTAGAATAATTCATTTTGTTCAACATTCTTTTGTTGCAATATTGATGAGGGGGAAGTCGATTTTCTGTTGAAGGCACTGTCTGTGGAGTTTGCACATTCTCCCATCTACGTGGATTTTCTACGGGTTCTCCGATTTCCTCCCACATCACAAAGGTGTGCACTTCAGGTGAATGGGTGTGTCTGTGTTGTCCCAGTGGGAGTGAGTGTGGGTGGGTGTGGGTTCACCCTGCGTCCTGTCAGAGGTGGTGACCACCTCATACCCTGAGGCTCTGGCTTACCTGGCTCTTGAACTGGAATAAATTGGCTTCAAAATCATGATCATGTTTTTATTCATATTTTTTAAATGTATATTCATCTTTTTAAATGTATGTATAGCATACCTTTATTTCATTGTTAATATTAGAAGTGTTTGGGGAGTTTATTTTAGCAGTTTGGTGATGTTTTTGTGGTCAGAAATATGCCATAAGGATTTAACTCTTGTTTATATCAATTTGCTTATGGTAAAATTGGTTTCTTTCTATGTCGTTTCTCTCTCTCTCTCTCTCTTTTTTAATATATTATATTGATTCTTTACAGAGAGGAAGGGAGAGGGATAGAGAGCTAGAAATATTGACGAGAGAGAAACATCGATCAACTGCCTCCTGCACACCCCCCACTGGGCATGCACCCGCAACCAAGGCACATACCCTTGACCAGAATTGAACCCAGGACCCTCGAGTCCAAAGGCCAACACTATCCACTGAGCCAAACTGTCCAGGGCATATGTCGTTTCTCTTAAAGTCACAGCTTCCAATAAGCAATGGACGATGTTAAGTGGGGATGTACTGTATGTTGATAACGAATATCCTGTTTTGTCAGTGAAAACATTTTTTATATCATCTCCATGGGAAAAGACCTGAAGGGCCACAGTGCTTCATCATTTTCCTTTTTATCCTTTCAGAACCTATGAGTCCTCCCTGGTAACCACCTGTGAGTCAAATTTTTGTTTCTTTTTCTAGTGGAACATTGATGTGAATAGATATCCTTTGTGACATTATTCTTGCAGTATAAGGTTAAAAAGTATATGTGCTATCTCTAAGGCACTGAATCAGCCAGTAGTGAGGGCACATTTACCACTTAGAGCTGCTCTATAATCACAGTATCTGAAATAGGGTTTCCACCTGCTCCCTTGGTTTCAGAAGAAAGGATGAATGGCCAAGCTTCACACTTTCTGCGGTTTATCTGCTTTGTTCTTCTCTGTGAGATTCTGCTAGCAAATATTTACCAGATCATTTTTAGTTTTATATTTTCTTCATAGAATCAAAGAACTTTCTAATAGAAAAGGGCCTCAGAAAAGGGTTCATTTTGTGACTGACCAAACTGAGCCTGAGTGACTGATGGACAGCTATGGGCAGTGGTACATTCAGTTGGGAGATTTGCAGCTCTTTTTTATTATCTAATATATTTTTATTGATTTCAGAGAGGAAGGGAAAAGGAAAGAGAAAGAGAGGGATAGTAACATCAATGATGAGATGTAATCATTGATTGGGGTGCCTCCTGCACACAGGGATGGAGCCTGCAACCCGGGCATGTGCCCTGACCGGGAATCAAACCATGATCTCCTGGCTCATAGGTCAATGCAACCACTGAGCCAAGCCGGCTGGGTGGATTTGTAGCTCTTAACAATTGAAATTTCAATGTAGATTTTTGTTCATCTCAGATTAAAACCAAATAAAGGAGAAATATGAAAATCCTATCTAATAAAAGAGTAATATGCAAATTGAACATCACTCCAACACACAATATGGCTGCCCCCATGTGGTCAAAGATCCTGCCCCCATGTGGACACAAGATGGCCACCACAAGATGGCCAGAAGGGGAGGGCAGTTGGGAGGGACCAGGCCTGTAAGGGAGGGCAGTTGGGGGAAATCAAGCCTGCAGGGGAGACCAGTTAGGGCTGATCAGTCTGGCAGAGGAAGGAAGTTGGGGGGTAAATGAGTCTTTAGGGAAGGGCAGTTGGGCAAAACCCAGGCCTGCAGGGGAGAGCAGTTGGGGGGGACCAGGCCTGCAGAGAAGGGCAGTTAGGGGAAATTAGGCTGGCAGGGTAGCAGTTAGTCATCAATCAGGCTGGCAGCGTAGTGGTTAGGGGTGATCAGGCTGGCAGGCAGAAGTGGTTAGGGGCAATCAGGAAGGCAGGAAGGCGAGCAGTTGGGAGCTAGCATTCCTGGATTGTGAGAGGGGTCCCAGATTGGAGAGGGTGCAGGCTGGGCTGAGGGACATTGCCCCTCCATGCACGAATTTTGTGCACAGGCCTCTAGTTTCAATATTAATGTAACAGTCCCTAGATTTCACGTAATAGCAATATGTTGTTATGATAAACAAACATTTTTTTTGTTTTTTTGTTATTTAAATTGTTGCTAGAAACTTTAAAGGTATAGCTGTTTAGATCTTCTACAGCCCTAATATGGTATTTTTCTATATGACCACCAGCAATACCACTTTTCCATCTCTGTTCATTATCTCTTCCTTTAGCCAACCTCTTCTACCACCGAGAGCACTCCCGGCAGCAAAGCAACTGATGCATGACCCAGAGACAGTGGCATGTGCCACAGGACAGGGGGACTTCCGGGTTTCCCTTCTGCATCTGCCTTTTCTTAGCTGTCACGAGGGCAATCCCCTCAATCTCTGAGCTCAGTTTCCTGGTCGGTGGATGGAGATAAGCAGTGGCCACCTCATAGGAGGAGGAAGTGAGTCCACACACCTGCTTGAGATGTGTGTTGACAGCCACAGAAGAGGAGAAAGACATGGGAAAAGCAAGAATACAGGCACAAGAGGCTTCTATTTCCTCACACCGGAAATTTCAATGGTTCCTCCTCGTCTGTTTTTTTATTCCCGGGGTATTCATGAACATAATGTGTTAGTTACTACTCAAAAAAGTCACAGATGTGTCTTTTAAGATATTGGAAAGTGAGAGTGGAAGGAAGTCACTTAGAAAAGCACCAACATTTTAGGAAAATGTAAAATGTTTCTCTGGCTCTCAGAATAAAGAAACTCCTTCCCACCCCCGCCCCCTGAAAAAAACAGCTTTTCACAATTTTTTTCTTAATAAGTCTAGATGCCCTGAAATCCTCAAGTTTGATTTTAAATGTGTTGCTTCCTCTTACATACTGTAAGAGGAAGCTGTCAGTTTATTTTAAATGGCAAAGACCTATAATTCAAAAACGTTACAGCTGCCATTCTCATCAGATATATTCAGAATTTGGATATCCATCCACCTTATCCCCAGCAAATTAACAAATAAATACACATCACTGGATTTATCACTTTAACTGTGAATTTAATAACTACATCTAAGCATAAGTTAGTTGGCTAATGGAATATATTACATTGAAAGTAATAGAAATGAAGTTTTTTTCTTTATTTTTTTTAATATTAGAAGAGATATCTAGAACAATTATTCCAAAAACATGTATGGCTCTGTTTTCAGTCAGAGCTATATGATTTTAGGAGTGTCTGTTACTAACCTGCCTGCTGTGACCATTGGAAAAGAAGCCCAAACACAGCCACTTTCGAGACTTGTGAGGAGAGACATGTGCCTTACCTTTGTATGGGGATCTGCATTCATCAAAGAGCTGTCCTATATATTGTTTTTGTCATAAACCCTTCGTGGGTTTGGCTTATTTAATCATCCCCAGAAAACAAATAAAAGTGCTGGTCTATAGAGATTAAGAGAGAATCATTCCAGGACATGATATGTGAATAATAGAGCTAAAAAGACACCCATACAATTTTTCCTTTCAGATGCGAGCTGGCCCATGATAGAGCACCCTCTGATCTAAGTAGTCACAAATGTAGAGTTTGCAACTAACCAGATGAGTCAGAGAAAATTGCTTTTGATTCCCTTTCATGTAAATCCAAAGAACAAACAAATCAATGAGCATACAGCTTGATAAACAAAAAGGTGGTTCTGTGGCAGTAAGCTCAGTTAAAACTAAATCTGTAGAGACAGCAGGGAGGGGAGTAAAGCTAAACTGGCCGCCCCCAAAAGGGCCTTTAATTTGCCTGAGGAGATCATCGGCCCTTCCAGGAGCCACAGCAGCAAAACTGAGGGCGTTGCTGTGGCTGACGGAGTAGCTGGCCTTGATAGTTTCCCTGTAGAGTGGGGATGTTATCAACAGCTTCAAAGAGTATGTGAGAACTAATCAGGGAAATGTTTTTAAAGCTCCTCTTCATGCTTGGCATTATCATCATAATCACCATTTGGATAAAGCCAGTGAAAGATTTCTTTAGTAGAATGTAGTAGAGGGGACAGATATCTACACTAATAATA
This sequence comes from Vespertilio murinus, assembly GCA_963924515.1. NCBI lineage: Eukaryota > Metazoa > Chordata > Mammalia > Chiroptera > Vespertilionidae > Vespertilio > Vespertilio murinus. The sequence goes on from OZ004707.1 coordinate 69,119,927, forward strand.
TAATAAACAGATATGTAAATTGACTGCATCTCCACAATGCCCACAGCCAATCAGGAGCGAGTATGCAAATTAGCCCCACAAAGGGGCTGGGCAGGATACTCACTGTGTCTGTCACAGTAGTGATGCAGTGGGTGTTTCCGTTCCCTGACTGCTCAGGGCCCACTCGTGAGCACCAAGCGGCCAGAGATGGGGCAGGGCAGGCTGCGGGAAGCCACTCGGGGCCTACAAACGCAGGCACCAAGCAGCCGCTGGGGCCCCAGGGATGCCACTGGAGTGCCTGGTCTTGTCAGCTCGGCCTGGGGACTGCTGGAGTTCGCAGTCCTTTTAGTTTGTGCAGCCCCTGGACCAGGGGAACCAAGAGTGCAGGAAGCACCAGGAATTCTTGGAATCGTAGTTTTGGTGGCAGCCCCTGGACCAGAAGTGGAAGCCCCGAGCTCAGGGAGCAACAGGAATGATGAGAATTATATTTCTGGTGGCAGATGCATTTCGGGATCTCCTAGACACTAGAGCAAAGTGAGCCTGGAGCAAGTTAATGCTGTGGGTGGGCGATAGAGGAAAAGCAAAGGTGAGAGACATAAGTGAAGTCACAGTGTCAAGGAAAAATTAAAGGGAAGAAATCCTGCAACTTCTAGGAAATCTCCGCCAAGGGAGCAAAGAAAAAAAGGCCTCTATTATTCTGTGAGCACCAAACCGAACTGGGTTGGGGTCTCAGACAATTCACTCATATGATTGCAAAAACAGATAGAAACTCCTGAATTGGAGAGTGCTTCCCCTGAGGGCTCCCAGATTGGAGAGGGTGCAGGTCGGGCTGAGGGACTCAGCCCCTGCCCCCCAAGCACATTATGCTTATGGAAAGTGCAATGAAGGGAAAGAGCAGGGTGTTATATGAGAATGCATGGCAGGAATATAGGGGTGAGGTTTAAGGATGGTTTTCTAGAATTGACTTCTTGTGCCAAAGCACTTTGACCTGGTTTTAGAATGATCATGGAAACTGGAACACCAGTCTTAAAAGAGGCCCAGATAGAATGATGAATTCAGACCATTGTTCTCCCTGTAATAGAACATTGACAACAAGAATAATAGGGCACTAACCACAGTGAAAGAACAGTGGAGGCAGCCACTCTTCTCAACAATATCTGGAGCAAAAGCATCTCAAATCCAGGGCTTCTAATTACAAATCCATTTGCTTCTTCCTGTGTTATTCTTCAAATCCTGCCTAATTCAGCCTTTATGAACTATTCCTGTGACCAATTTTATACCTGCATTTCTACTTAGCTCTCTCCATCTGCCACCTTTCAGTCAGTCCCCCTATAGCCTAGTGCATTAGCTTTCCTTAGAAGATATCCTAGATAGACCCTTCACAGTCAACATTGCTTGTGTCCCCGTCTGTGATCTACTGCTACAGATGACACCCCCTCCAGTCTTAAACATTTTTTTAAATCCAACAAAGGACTTAAATATTTCTGTTTATTATTTAAGAGACATGGATCCTAATTTTGCTAAAAGCCATAAGATATTCCAGATCCAATCATGTATTTTAAAGTGATAGGCATAATTGGCTACTCAAAAACACTTTGAGTGGTCTTGCCATTTCTCCTTGTTATGTAGGAAAGAAAATAAGCAAATATCTCTGTAGATGTTGGTATTGTAATGTGATTAGACTGTAAGCCTCCTGAAGGCAGGAACCCTGTCTGCTCATTCTCTGCAATCCCTGACACTTACTACAGCATGGTCACTATATATATTCAGCATTTCATACTCAGTGAATAAAAGCATGTTTTCCATCTTGTATCTGCTGTATGCCCAGAAATGGTTAAGTATAGTCCTTGCCCTCTTGATTGTAGACTCTTATAATAACACTAGAGGCCTGGTGCATGAAAATTCATACACTGGAGGTGGGGTCCTTCAGCCCAGCCTGCCTCTTCTCACAGTCCGGGAGCTCTCAGGGACAGGAGGTGACCTGGCGATTGGGAGAGGTGACACTCCCATCACACCTCTGCTGCTGCCACTGCTGGCAGCACAAGCCTCAGCTGGCCCTGGTTACCTGACCCTTGGTTGGCCCTGGGCAGCTGGAAAGCCGCCATCTGAGACTTACCTGTGCCTTGGGTTGGCCCTGGGGGGCTGAAAAGACTGGGGGCTGCAATCTTGTGGCTGTGGGCACTGCCATCTTTGAGGGTGGGGCAGTCAATTAGCATATTCCCTCATTGGCTGTGGGCACTGCCATCTTTGCGATGGCATGAGGGTCAATTAGCATATTGTCTTTATTAGAATTGATATCTACATGTAAAGTACTGATTTAACTCCATAAGAGCTGAGAATACAGATCCTACTCTAAGGAGTTCATGGTCTTATCACTCAACTCTAGCATGTAGCAGAGACAAAAATACTATTACACTAAGTGGACCAGGATACACAACATATGAAAGAAATACAATGGCAGTTCAAGGGCAAGTGTCATCACAATCTTGAGAACTTGGTAACATTTGATGAGATTGAGGGATCATAGATTATACTAGACAATGATTACTACAGAGGAATAGAAAGGAGGTAGTATTATACATAGAGTTCACTGCATAAGTAAAACTAAAAAAGTTGAAACGTATGTCTTAGTCTTAGGAATTGCTCCATTTCATTAAAAAAAAAAAAATACTAGTATTCCAGGCTTGAGGAAACTACTGAGAGAACTGTATTCAAAAATTTTAATATTTAGCCCTGTGGCTCAGTTGGTTGGGGTGTCATTCTATAAATCAAAAGGTTTAATTCTAGGTCAGGGCACATTTTTAGGTTGCAGGTTGGATCCCAGGTCAGGGAACATATGGGAGGCAACCAGTCAATGTTTCTCTCTGGCACATTGATGTTTCTATCTCTCTCTAATCAAACATTTTTTTTAAATTTAAACTTGATAGAGACACTTGTAGTTAACTCATTTTATTGACAGAAACACAGAACATTTTATAACTGTAGACTTTCTACTTGGTACAAATTGTATAGTATTAACTGAAATGTAAAAGTTTTTATGTAATGTCAAAATACACTAGTTGCCCCTTGTCCATAGTTTTGCTTTCCATGGTTTCAGTTATCCATGGTCTCAGTTATCTACTGTCAACTGCAGTTGAAAAATATTAAATAGAAAATTCCAAAAATAATTTTTAAGTTTTAAATTACATGCCATCTTAACAATGTGATGAAATCTTGCACCATTCTGCTCTGCCCGTGAGTCATTCCTTTGTCCGGCGTGTCCACATTGTATATGCTACTAGCCCATTAGACACTTAGTAGCCATCTCAGTTATCAGACCATCTCTCTTATCTCGCAGTGCTTGTGTTCAAATAACCCTTATTTTACTATCCATAACTTGCAGTATATTATTATAATTGTTCTACTTTTCTATTGTTGTTGTTAATCTTGTACTGTGCAAAATTTATCAACTGAAATTTATCATAGGCATGTATGTAGGGTAAACCATAGTATATTCAAGATTTGGGACTATCTGTGGTTTAAGGAACCTTTCCCATGTATAAGGGGGGACCATCATAAACTACTTTTTTTTTTTGCATTTTTAAAGCATAGGCAGTACTTTATACAAAACAATCAAAATCCTGCTATATATGTCCCTGGTTCTTTTTAACTAGAGATCTCAATTGATTTTTAAGGTATTTGTCAGAAACAATATCATAAAAATCAAGTGTCTCCTAGTTCCCTTTGGTTCATTGTGCTAACATAGGAATACTGTCTGCTGCTTTGTCAGCATTTATTGTTTACTGTATTTTGTTAAATCAGATAACTGTGGCATAGTTTGGATCCCAGAACTGAATTAAGGAATTTGGACTTTAATTCAAACTTCACCATAATTTGCCTCCTAACATGGTGGCAAGTTTCTTAGTAATTCCTCAAAACCTCCTCTTTTCCTCATTAGTGAAATAGATAAAAGTCATGCTCCTTTTGGCTGTATGACAATTCATGTAAAAGGCACTTAATGAGTGCTCAAACACAGTATTATTTTTATTATTAGTCTTATAAAACAAAATATGAAATGGGAAAAAACTAATAATTACGTTATTAATTGTAAATTTATTCATTGTAATAATAAGATGGTAAATAATACTATTTTTGGTAGAACTAAATCTGGACTCCATCTTTGCAGATTGTGTTACAATTGAAAAAATATTTTAGCAAATTATTTTTGGTTTGTCACATAGTAAACTTCATTGGACAGATAAGGCAACCAGTTGATTTTTCTCTCTCACACATCAGTGTCAACTATAATTATTTTTACTGTGATAAGTAGAGTTATAAACATGTAAGATGATAATATTTGTGTAATCCAAGAGAAAATAGACATAAGGAATTCTACTGAGAAATAAAATGGTTCCTATTGGAAGGTCCGGGCATATGAGGGTTTAACTGGACGTAGGAAAGCTGCAGAACACATCACCTGTTCTACTGCAGAAGAGGCCTCGCCTGTCATGGGATTCCATTAATTGTGAAGATTTCTAGAGTCCGTCCACTGCAATGAGTACTTTCCTCTTTCAATTAAATGAGAGCCAGTATATGTAAAAAAGTAGTAGCTTTGCAAAATCTAAGCTTTAGAAATTGAAAAATGATTAGCAAACATATTATTATTATACTGTAATAGTTATAAAAGAATGTTTATGTTTCATATTTTTAAGTGACCAGAAGTTATCAAGGTACTCTAATGTCCACTTAAATTTAATGTTGGTGACAGGTGTAACTGTCTGACCTCTAGTGAATAGAGTTTAGACACTACCTAGACTTAGATATAAATAGATTTAGATACTATATTTTATATGATTTTCAAATTTCAGAAGACTAAAAAGAACATTTATATTATCTTAAGATTGAGTATTTAAAAAAAAAAGAATGTTCTGTCATATGATAGTAATAGTTTCCTTTGTCTGTAGCAAAGACCATACTGGAATATTAGATTAATTTTTTCTTAATTTTGTATCTCAGTTAGCTGAGAACTTTCATCTCAGTAATCTAATGAAAATTTCTGGACATTTGCAATTAATGTGTATCTCCAGTATTTTTTTTAATTTCAAGTACTATGTGGATTATAAAGTTCCATGCGTGTTAAGGCTTCTTTTGAGCTAACAATGTAACTCCCAGGAAATGGACAACTGACATTTGCACCATCTTGTCCTCTGTCCAATTTCCTGCAGTCAGCACCTAATTTCTTTCTTTTTTGCCTGTTGTCTGCTATATTTCTAGTGCTTTGTGTTTCGTGTTACCATAGAGACAGGAGGTACTCCAAAGCCCTGGGAAGATGAGTAGAAGTGGGTCTTTGAGGAAACAGTCCCCGCTGGCAAGATAGAGAAGCCCGGGGCAGGAATCTATAGCTGTAAATGGGAAGAGGGAATTGTGTGTTCCGATCCGACTCCGTATCCACACAGTCTCAGGAAGCACAAGCCCAGTCTGTGCTGCATTAAAAGTGAATTGTTTACTGAAGCCAATTTTTCAAAGATCTCTCAGTGCAGCCAGGAACCAAACTTAGTGTTTTATTTGTAATAAAGTAACAGAAATAACATTGACCTATTCCTTTTACAGTTTCCTCATTAAAAAGATGCTAGCAGCTTCTAAGAAGGGTCCTTTTTGCCTGACTTAGTTTGCCAATCAAAAATCTCACCTTAAAAATGTGGATCAATATTCTTTGACTCAGTCAAAACCATCAAAAGCCATATTACAGTTTGAGTACAAAGGGCTCTACAATGAACACCCAAATCATTGATCCAAATACAGTACACCAGTTCTAGAAATTAGTGGTTTACGTTTATGTGGGTGGGCAAAGGTAGGTTTACAGTTATGAGTATTCGAAACAGTTTATTCTTGTTAGATCTGTGTTGTCAGTATTGTACTATTTATTAATCTGTATTTTTCCATGTAAACAACTATAAACCTACTTTTGCCCATCGCTATATTTACCTTAAGTTCTCATATATTTCTTCCATATTTTAGATATATAACTTAAAGCTTTTAAACATGTGTATGACTTAATAAATTGTATATTTCCTACAATATTATTCTAACTCATACTTAATATTTTTATTTAAGAGAAAACTGCTTAAAATATTTAAAAATCATATAGGTTTTTTTCTCTTGCTTTTTCCTTACAGATATTCTGTGGTAAGACTAGGGAAAGGGGGAGAGAAAAATGAAAATATTAAGAATAAAATAATGTGCAAAGGAATTTTAAAAGAACAAATGTTATTTTGTACATTTAAAACCTTTTTTTGTTTTTTCTTGAGTGGGTAAGATACATACCCAAGGTATTTGCTAGATTTTGTCATAGATCTAGTAGTCTAAGCAGGGAAATAGTTCAGGGAAACTCAGAAAATATCAACATATCTTCCTAGGTTACAATTCCAGGACATTGTATGCAAAATTGTATTTCTGAGGAAGAAAGCCAGTAATCTGTATATAGAGTAAAGGTCCTTTGAGGCACTCACTTTCCTCAAACTGACAGTAGGAGGCAGTAGGATATTAGTCTGAGCTGCTGTCTTTAAGGTAATGGCTATGACTCAAGCCAGCTCTTTTTTTTTTCTTCTTTCTTTTTTACTCATTTTCTAGAAATACATGAAACCAAAATCTTAGAAGTAGTTTCAGATTTTATAATGAAACTTGGAACCATCAATCCAGTACAAAATAATGTTGCTGGGCTATGAATAGATCAATCAGAAAAGGCAAGTCTGTTAGCTTCTAACAGTGGCAACTCTGTGCACCTCGGTTCCAATTTGAATAGGAGAATAGCAAGAAATAAAGGCTAATCTCATTTCGGAAAGGAGAGCACATTTAGTTTTAAACCCTCCTCATTTTCACTGACTAACTAAAATGTGTCTAGAACTATGAAGTAAAAGTAAAAGGGTCTGAATGGTAGCCTGGTCTTCCCGTACTTAGGTGACCGGATAAGCATGTCAACAGAGAGAAGCACCAGTAGGCATGTCATTATTACCTTTTACCTTTCATGACTGTATTTTGAACTTTAGCCATTGTCTATTTTACCACTCATAAAAGCTACATAAGTCCAAATTACCTAGGAATATATAACTGTTCCTCTTTATATAAGATAAAATCACAATGAATTGCTAAATTTTGGGACATTGCATTCTTTCATTTATTTTTATGTAGCTAAAAAAGTAATAATGTTTAAAAAAAAGCATTTTACTTCTGTAATAACTGATTTTGTTAATAGTTTAGCTTTCATGTATTGACCTAATTTTAATAAGGACTGTATTTTGGGGTTACCTTAGTTTTAGCCATGTATTTATAACAGCAAATATTTCCCTATGTAATTCAAACAGCACATATTTATTTGATAACTAACCATGATTAGTATACAATCAGTGACCAGAGAACAAAGCAAAGTTTACTAGTCCAAACTACATAGGGAAATAAATTGCAAAATAATTATATTTCTAATATTAAGGAAAAGATTCCAAAAAATATACTTATACTAGGGTGGGGCTTGTGATCTTGATTCTATCACTTTTTCTCTAGACAAGGGAACTACATATCCCTATATGGTGACTTAAATAAATCATAGAACTACTTTTAATTAATATGGGTAAATGAACAATATTAATTTCCATTAGGATATGGGTTACCAGAGTAACCATATATAAAGGTAATATGAGTAACATTCTGTAATTATTTATGACACCAGCTGCCCAGAGTTAGGTCAAATTTCTCAGCACTCTAAAAGATTGCCCTTATTTCAACACCAGATACAAGTTTGGGGGTTCCCAACGTTGACCAGCTGGTTACAACTGGGTGTGTTTTACTCTCCCCTCAGGTTTGATAATCCACTACAATGACTCCTAGAATTCAGGAAGTGCTATACCTACTGTCACAGCCATTTTATAGTAAAAGGACACGAGTCAGAACCAGCCATAGAGAGACCACACATAGGGTGGGGCCTGGGAGCGTCCCAAACGTGAAGCTTCTGCTGTCCCCAGGGATGCATTCCCCCCACCCAGAACATCAATGGGTGACAATGTGTATTACCAACCAGGAGAACTCACCGCACTCAGTGTCCGGAGTTTGTGCTGAGGCTTCATTCCTTAGGCCTGATTGATAGGTAACATGATTGAGCTCAGTCTCCGCCCTTCCAACTCTCTAATCTCCATCTCTCTTCCTGATGCGCCCCTCCCCATCCTCAATCACTTAGTACTGTAAACTAGCTCGGAGCCCACCATGAACTGTGAAGGCACTCCTGTCACTGTTAACTCCACGGGTTTTGTGGCAACCTCCCAGAAACTCTAAAAAGACCAACTAAAATTTTATTACTTACCTTCTAGAAAGTGTTGCAAATGTAAGAAAATGAAGCATGAGAAGATTCCATTTGAGTTTAGGGTTTTTGAGGTGTCTAGTAAGTTTGTAGGGAGCACTTTCAATACAGAAGTATGAAGGAAAGTCAAATTAGAATTTGCTAATTGGGTAGAAACTTGAGAGAGAAGAAAGCAAATATAGAAAGAGGCATTGAACAACAGTAACATTACAAATCAGAAGGTTACCTAGTTGAATGGAAGGATTTACATGGCTGTTCTCTTCACCGGAAACAGTCTGTACTCACCCTCGATGTCCTTTGCTCAGAGCTACACCCTCTGAGCTCCTTCTAGCCTGTGGTCAGTGAGGGAGGCCCGGCATAGAGAATTGGAAAGTGGCAGTGCTGGCTTTGTAGTTTATTAATAAGGGCAGTGCTATAGAACAAGACTGACTGGAAGTGCATCTATGATGGGTTTCTGGAAATAAAAATAAAAAAAAAGTTCTAGATTAATTGTCAGGTATCTCCTTTATTCAGAAAGATATCTTTTATTTATCATCCTCTGCTTTGTCTAATTTATTCACTTGGGGAAGTATTGTTTTGTTGTTTTTACATATGGTTTCAGGAAGAGTTTCTTGGCACTCCTAAAAGACTTTATGTACAAAGTGCCCCTTTGCTCTTTTTATCATTTTTATACATTTTCAATAAAAAAGGTAAACTAAACAGCAAAATGAAGCTAAGGGAAGACAATTATTTATAGCATCAGTAAATCAACTGTAAGAAAAGCCACAGGGATATGGGCTGCTGGCAGCCAGCACTAACTTCCGTTATTACATAGATTAAAAACATATATTTGTCACACACTTCACTATCACGTAGACCCAGTAGTGCTTTAAAAATTGTATTTATGGGTCACTTTTTTCCCCCTCACAAAAGTAAAGTCATTGCTGGGGTGAAACAAACAGCTACTTAGTAGGTCAAAGTAAACGTGAAGAGCAAAAGGTGAAGATTGCAGGGAGAGACCAAACTTCAGGAAGACTGTATAAATGCAGTCAGTTTAGGACTCCAGAGTTCTACATCCTTTCTCCTGTCAAAGCTGCCACAGGTTCACCGTTGACCACAAAAGGCAGGAGCTCAATTTTATATTTCATCTGAGAGCAGACACTTCTAAGAAGCTCATGCCCATTAGAACCACAATGTGATGGGGGATCAATACTGACTTAGAGGGAATAATGCCTCTTTCTGAACCATAACTGATATTTCCTGCAGCTGAGAGGTTTCCCGAGGGCTGTCAGCCAGGGTGTTAGCCAGCCTCTCTGCTCAAAGAAGCATGCCTATTGGCCGAGATATTTCCTCATTTGATGCCATGCTGCCTATATTTATATTACTTCTTTTGTCAGCAATTTTCCTGGTTTTCTCTCTTTTGTGTTACTCAAGAAGCAATGGAAATGTTAGCTTAGGATGGTGCAGTTTTTGTTTCTGTTTTGTTGTTGTTGTTGTTGTTGTTTTAGCTTTTCTTTTTTTTCTTTTTTTTCTTTTTTTCTTCTTTTTTTGTCATCCAACAGGCATATGGGATCCAACATTGATGTAGATTAAGACTTTTATTCTTATGTTTAGTGAGAGTTCTCTGTGTTTAAGGGCCATTAAACTTTTCAACAATTTTCAACTTTTTATTCACTTTCAGGAAGAAAAAAAAAAAAAGGCTGTGGTGGAACTCCAAATCCAGTTCTTATAGTCAGAATCATAGGACAAAATAGGTAGAAATAAGTGAGTTGTCCTCTCTTAAAGGAAAATCAACCTGTTTGTTTCTACCGGAGTGTAAATAATAGATACATGGGTTGGATGCCCTTACTGACCTGGTGCCCTGGATATGGGCAGTGGTCCTAGAGACCATACTTCCCTTCAGACATCAACTATAACATCTTAGAGGGGGAGATAGCAGTCTTGGCTTCAATTCATAAAGTAATAGCACAGACTTTTTCTATCTGGAGAGTTAATCATTCTAGTTTGCCTCAGTATTTTTCATTTCCATTTGTAAAACTATTGATAAGGATTTGCATTGATGGGAAATAGAAAATGCTTCTCTTTTTCTTGAAACCCCAGACCTGTCTTTGATAGAAAGAATTCATGTGTCCAAGGTATGCATTTTGTATGGAACTCTCTAATTCTTTATGAGAAGGACAAGCCCACTGGCCTGAATTATAATTTATTTCATGCCTCTGAGCACCAGTATGGAGTTTGCTCCAACGTACAGGGGTGTGGCATCTCCTGGAGGTTTAAACTGAGCCTTCTAGAAATTGAGTGCATTTTTAATTGCAATAAGCACATGGGATTTGGATCTCCAGTTCAGCCCAAATGAAGCCACCAATAGGGGACTTTTAAAATAATAAGAATAGCAAAAGACACCTGGCCTTGAACCAGTGTTAAAACATTTTTGTATAACAGTGAGCTTCCATTTGGGGACTTCCTCTAATGGTGAACATTTTCTCCAGGTGCAGTGGATGGAAGAGTCCACTAACCCAACTTCATTTATCTACTTTGCAGTGTAAAACTCCACTCCCTCTCTTCTACCTTTTGGATCTTCCATGACTGGGGACTAGATAGAAGCTGCAGGATGCTGAGAGAGAAATGTGAGGGCTGGAGAAATTTCTCACAGAGCTGTAAGCTCATTGTTAGCAAAGCCCTGTGTACGTCCTTTTTTATTTCTTCAGCAGTCTTGGGAATAGCCTCTTTTTATCTTACCCTGTCTGTTGCTGCTCATGAAAGATTCTCCATCTGAAACCACAGAGGAGTTAAATACCAGCTTGGTTTTTCTCTTATCATTTTGTCCCTAAAGCATGCTCACAGCTATTGTGGAGTTTTCTCAAAAGGCAGAAATGCTCCAGCCTGCATTGGCCGGCCATTGTTATCCATCTTAGCCTTAGAAGAAGTTAAAAGAACAAACTCGAAAAGGAAACCCAGGCTCTGCTGGGCATTTTATCCTTAGATCTGGCAAAGGTCAGGTAAAGGAAGACCAAAATATCCAAGTGGATATATACAGTCCTTAGTTTTAGCACCTCACAGTTTATTAGTGTCTTTGTCAGGAGCTGCTTCAGAAGAGCAGAAGGTCAAAAGCATCATTGGAGTGGGTTCAAGAGAAAAATGGGAGAGAGGAACTGAGACAGCAAGTAAGAGCGATTCCAAGAAGTTTTGCTGTACAGAGTCAACAAGTTTGACTTTTGAGGTAGTAGACAGAGCAGGATGTGGAGCCAAAGAATTTTTTTTTCTCAAAAGGTTAGGATTATCACAACATACTTGTACAGTACACTGAAGAGAACAAGCACATGAAGAAGGAAACCTTTATGAAGTAGTAGGGAGGACACAGCAGCCAGAGGCATGACCTTGAATAGACAAGCAGGAATAGGATGTGGTACTACCTTGAGGGGCTGTCCTCGGGGTAGCCCAGCAGATCCTAATAGAAGGGAAGGCATATGTGTGCGTTGAGTGTGGAGACAGTAAGTGGGGGGGGGGGGGGCAGGGAGAGCTTGTGGGGGTTGGTTCTCTTCTGACGGCTTCTATGAATGAGTTAAATAAGAATGACAAAGATCATTCTTGATGTTTGAAAAGAGAGAAGATGTGCAGTAGTTAGTTGTCTAGGAGAAGGGAGGCATTCATGGAATGGGTGATTGTCATGGGATTATGGTTGTACTTGAAGTTTATAGTCATGAATTTAAGTGAGGAAAGGAGTACTATGTATGATGGTAGTTTACTGGTACATAGGTATACTATCCGCTCTTCAAAGTTATTGAGAGAATTAAATGTGTTAGAAAGCATTTTGAAAATCGCTTCTTGGCCTTTTGGCTAAGGTCAAGCATAGAGAAACCATTTTGAAATATTAAGTACAGGACATCGTTATTATGAAACTTAGCTTTGAAATACTTAGCACTTTTCCTTGGCAAAAAGCTTTTCAAGTTTCTTTAAGATAGCCTTAGTATCTCTAGAGACAGCATTTTGCTTCTGCCATTGATTTACTTGGTAACTAAGTCTAAGCAAGGACTTAAGCTCCTTCTGCTTTTATCTCTCAATCTACAAAATGAGTCTGGTAATGTTGGATACACACACACACACACACATACATATATATACTATTAATAAAATGGCGTTTCAGCCCCGACTGTCATGGGAAAATCAGGGAAGTAAGAGCATCTGAAAAAGTTCCTAGTCTTGGGTGGTAGACACCTCCCTTGGGGAGCTTGGGAAGGAGGAAGGAAAGACAAGTGTCTTAAAGTAGGTGTCACCCACAGTATTTCCTTTAATTCTCATCAGTACTCTGTGAGGTTGATTAATAGAAACCTGAAGAGATTAAGTAACCTGTGAAAGCCACATAGTAGACCTTAGATTTCAACCCAGAATGATCTTAAAAATCCCACTTTCTTCTCACTTTACCTCATGTGGAATTGGGCATGATGCATGCTAGCCATAGGAGGTACAGAACAATACAAGTATGTATGTATCCTATATAATAAAAGGCTAATATGCAAATTGCAAATAGACTGAACAGTGGAACAACCAGTCGCTATGATGCACACTGACCACCAAGGGGCAGGCGCTAAATGCAGGAGCTGCCCCTGGTGATCAGTGCGCTCCCACAGGGGGAGCACCACTCAGCCAGAAGCCAGGCTTACAGCTGGGGAGCACAGTGGCAGTGGCAGGAGCCTCTCCCACCTTCACATCAGCACTAAGGACCCCTCAGGAGAGGTCTGCCTGCCGGCTTAGATCCGAGAGGGTGCAGGCCGGCCTGAGCCGCCCCCCAGTGCATGAATGTAGTGCACTGGGCCTCTAGTGCGTATATAATAGACCTGTATTTTAGCCCAGTCTCTTCTCTGCCACCAGATATTCTACTGGAGTTGCCCAGTAGCAGAATAAACTAGTTTGTTGTAGATATCATCATGATAAAGTTGTTTACAAGAAATAAAATGACAAGAAAAGACAGGAACATCGGGGTGAAGGAGTGGTAAGCTGACTAAATATTTGCACTTAGCGACAAATGCAGTTTTCAAACACATTTTAGGACAGAAGGGTGGATGCTAGAAAATAAATAAATGTGTGTGGTACTGGGAACTGCAGGAATACCTTGTGCACTGTGCCCTTTACTGCAAATGCAATATGTATCTTAGAAACTGTAGAGCACAAACTGCTCTACGAGAAAATCACTGCTCTAGTAGATTTTGATTTTTGAGTAACAATTACCCACCTGATAGAGAAGGTGATAGGAAAAGTATATTTATTTTCTTCCAACAACTAAAAGGTGACCATACTTCTAAAATTTGTTGAGAATGTCCAAGAAAGTGTGTAAAATACTCATCCATCACTGAAAAGCCCCTGGTCAGGAAATGACAGTGCAGTAAATATCTTCAGTGGCCACCTTTTAATGCACAAGCTGTTCTCGGTTGGAACTTTCAGCACTCACATAAAACACACTGTCATGAGTGACTGCTTGTGCTCCAAAGTCATTACTATTGGGATAATGGAACATCTCTCAGCGAATAACCAAAAAACTTTAAATGTCACGTCACTTCAAGCCATTTCAAGCCCCATTCAAGGTTACATGGATATTGAGGGTGTCTGTTTTTTCATAGTTTGAGGTCTGCGAGGGAGATCATTCCTATGGTTGTGCAATGTGAGAGTCGGTTAATTAAAAGGAAATGTGGTATTCTTTGGGAAAGTCAATCAGCCAGAGCCATTTAGGCATTAGCTACTGCAATTCTCTCCTTAGAGCCTTCATAAGTCAGCATCACTGTCACTTACTGCCAACAAAGGAAAATATGTGTGTATGTGTACCTGTCAGTATGTATATGTGTGTATATATTTGACAATTAAATTATAACCTAATTCTGTTTCGCTAGCAAGTTTTAATAATTTGCCTGTCAAGTTCAATGCTTCTTTTAGGGGAAATCATTGACTTTTGAAATTTCAATGGAAACTTTTCTCTTTCATTTTGTTCAAGAAGGAAATTACTATTCAAAGAAATGCTTATCTTGGGTCGTAAGTGTGGAAATCACTTCTTTGCCCAGTGTATGTTTATTGAACACCTACTTTGCTCCAGGGTCATTTCAGCCACCAAAGTTGCAGCATGTTTAAAACAATGTTCCTCATGTCTTGGGGCCCATATTCTAGTGAATAGATAGACATTGGACAAGTAACGGGTGTGTCCAGGGGTTATGAGTTCTATTCAGGGAAAGATGAGGGGATAGGGAGATACTGTGATGCGAAGACTAAGAGTCATTTTGATGGATGGTCAGAGAAGACCTTCCTTTATATGGCATTTGAGCAGAGACCTGGATGAAATACAGAACTTAGCTCTGATGATAACTGAGTGATAGGCACTTCAGGCGTAAAAAAGAAGGAAATAACATAAGTGCTAATGAAACTATTGTCTATTTTTATTTCAGTTTATAACCTCTGCATGTTTATTTTATTTTTTTTTAATTTATTAAGGTATTATATGTGTACATAGCTTACCATTGCCCCCCCTCTGGGGAGGGAGTGCATGTTTATTTTAAATCTGTTGAATATTTTTAGTTTAATATATCTAAGAGGACCTGTTTATTGGGAATAATTATTTTAAAATTTCATGATCTGCACAGTCCTTGCTCATCACAGTGATAAATTTAATGTTTCTTCCTTCCTGTAGAAAATCAGAAAGTGCAGTTGACAGAAGGGTCGCGTCTACACCACAATATCAATTGCAACTCAACAAGGACTCCAGTTGCCACGAAGCTTAATTACAGCCTAGACACTCACACGTCCACAGGGAGGGCGCAGGCAGCGGAGAAGGACACCTGCCATGTAGAAAGCAGCAGAAAAAGGGAAACGGAACTTCTTGGCTCAGTTTCTAAAAATGAATCCCTTCCTGAAGTTGAAGCCCTGCTGGCAAGATTACGAGCTTTATAAATTAAACCGGCAAAAAATATAATAAAATGAGTAAGCCAAATATAAAGCCATGCTCTGAGCTATGACACTTGAAAAAATTGCTTTCTATGTAAGTTACTTTATATAATTTTAAATTATGATCTCTATTAGAAAAATAAAGCTAAATATATGATTGCAGTGCTTTTCCTGTGTACTTGAGGTTGTGAATGATTCAAGATTTTAACGGCCTTAAACATTTTCTGTCTCCTGGTATTAATGTTTTCTGTATTTGGTGGTTAGGTTATACACTGTTTTAGAGACAGTAAGTGGCCACGTGTTCAGCAATGTATCCTTAAGAAAATACCATCTTTCTAAGTCAACTGTAATTTCTATTTTATTATTTTTAACATTAACAAACCTCAAATCTTCAACCTCAAGTCTTGCTACATATCTATGTGTTGTTTATACAGGTCCACATTCTCCCAAATTGGGGTCTGCTTGCTATTAGCATAGTATCGAAAATATAAAACTGAATATAACAGAACTATGAGGAAATGATTGGTAAGCTCCTTACCATCATTGAATTCATATTAATTATACCTGTAGGAAACTATAAGACCATTGAGCACATTTCCACAAATGATATAATAGGAATGTATGCACTCTGTAAAATGCACAAGATTTTGTATGAAGCTGGACATATTGGGTATTGCAATGCTGCTGAAGCTTTTAGCACACCCATCCTATCCCCCCCCCCCCCCCCCCCCCACCGCTGTCCCCTGTAATTATGATTCTGGGATAGAATTTCCATTTTGAAACTTCCAGGTAACAAATGTCTTTATTTCTGAAAACAAACTTGGAATTGCAGTTTGTTTGATCTGACAATCAATAACTTTAACAAAGATCTAAAAAAATGTTTCATTGAAAGTTTTCTTATGCAAACGCTACACATGTACTTCATTTGGGGCATCAAATTACCGTTGTTAATTCCATATCAAAGACAATAAACTTGTACTTGCACTAAATGAGAGAAATTGCTCTTTTCTTTTTTGTAGTTAGCATATTCTGTGGCTGAGCTGGAAATAGACTGTGCTGTGCAGTCTCTCTAAGCATCTATTTTGCTTTATTACCTGCAATAAGTAAGTGACTGCTCTTTTACCTACAGTTAAAAAGCAGTTATATGGAACTAGTCTGTGAGGTCCACTGCTTTTTATTTCCATGTTTAAGTTGCCACCTCCTTTGAGCTCCAACTTAATAAAGTTAATTAATTAGAACTATGAACCAGGCCCTGTTTATAGACATTGGGGAACAGAGTTATCCGTAGCCAGTGTGGCAATAAACTGTTCTTGTGTGTATTGCTGAAATGTGAAATTTGCCCTTCAATGCAATTCCAATTTTCCTGAACACAAATCTTAAAAATCAAAAAAAAGTGAAGGATATTTACACATTTAAGCAGACAAGAACCCTAACAGGAAGGAGAGAAGTTAAATGAAAGAATTCTAATTTTCGGTTCGTAACATGATTCTGCAAAGACTGGGGCTTTTCAGAAACACAGCTGAAACTCAACCAGGTAGTTTGAATACACCAGGTGGCAGATAAACACTCTGAAAACTTGGACCTAAGGATCGACTAACAGAGAGAAGCAGCCGGGTGAATAAAGCGAAGTAAAAATGACACAAATGGGGACAGAAGGGCATCACCAGATCCAGCAGTCAGCTGTCTGCAGGAGCCTGAGGCTAGCATAGTGGCTGCAGTGGCCCGCATCCCCCATCCCTGACTCACCGACAGGAGCCTGTTCTGAGCAGCTCTGAAGACAAAAACACAAGAGTTGAAGAGGTAAATGCCAACTAAGAAGCCAATCGCTTTCTGTTATTTCCTTGATAGCTGTCTGTTCAACAAGGGGCTAGATCCATGGTCCACAAACTGCGGCTCAGGAGCCACATGCGGCTTTTTGGCCCCTTGAGTGTGGCTCTTCCACAAAATTCCATGGCTTGGGTGAGTCTATTTTGAAGAAGTGGCGTGAGAAGAAGTTTAAGTTTAAAATATTTGGCTCTCAAAAGAAATTTCAATCGTACTGTTGATATTTGGCTCTGTTGACTAATGAGTTTGCCAACCACTGGGCTAGATGAATAGAATTAGAGTGTCTTTTTTTTTATGTGTTTGTTTATTTTAGTTTTAGTTCTTTGTTAATTGATGATTAACAAGGACATTGATTTTTAGAGACAATGAAAGGGACGGGGAGAGGCCAGGGCCGGGGAGTGAGTCTGCAACCGAGGTACATGCACCTGACTGGAATTGAACCAGGGACCCTTCAGTCCCTGGGCCAATATTTCATCCACTGAGCCAAACCAGCTAAGGCTAGAATTATGGTTTCAAAAATCACAATATTCCTTTAGCCAACTGGAAATGAAAACTATACTAATGACCTTTAACTGGAGGATGGGTAGTGAGGTGCAATTTTGTGTTTCTGAGCAGTTTGTTCATTTGAATGAGCAGATAAAAGGTCCCACTAGAAACCACCTGACAGAGCTCAGTGCCCTTGATGAGGATGTTCTGTCTGGGCTGGTGACAAACCCCAAATAGAGTCCCCTCCTCTTTCCCACAGACCAGTGTAGAGAATGTAGCAAAAACACAGAGACAAGTAAGTGATCATTGAGTTGTCCAGAAGCAAAGACCTGCAGCTAACAAGTTTTCCCAATCAGTGAATTTTTAAAATAAGGGAAGCAGAGACTCTTGCTGAAGTTGCCCAAATAGGTAAATGCTGAACTCACCTCTTCTCACAACTGCATCAAAATTACAGAACAACCATTGAGGACCACCAGAACACCAGCCAAACAGAATTCCTGTTACTAAAAATATTAAGTCATACAGAGACTGATAGGATGGATGGAGTCAAGAATTGGGCTGATCCCACACCCTCAATATGATGATTAAGAATCAAGTGGAGGTTCCACCTAAGGAACAAGGGGTCCCAGCCTCAGACTGGGGCACCAGCTCGAGGAAGAAGAGTTCCTATAACATCTGGCTGTAAAAACAAACTGGGATTGTATCCAAGCAATGTGTTGTGAGAGCACTAGGCACTGCAGGGCTTCAAGGTCCCTGTATTGAGAAACACTGGTGGAGAGCCTATGACCATCAGAAAACACAGATATTTACATTACATTTCATTAACAATAGCATAATTACAGTTATGAAGTAGCAACAAATAATTTTATGGTTGGGGTCACCACAACATGAGGAACTGTATTAAAGGGTCGAGGCATTAGGAAGATTGAGAACCTCTGCTCTGGAACATCTGGCTCAGGTGACCATGAAGACTGTACCATTGGGCCCCACAGAACAACTTCTACATAAGGCCACTCTGCCAAGACTGAAAGGCATGAGTAATCCACCTAATGCATAGAAGCAAACACAGGGAATAATCCAAAATGAGAAGATAAACATGTCCCACATGAAAAAAAAAAAATAGAAACAAAAATCTAAAAAATAAACTAACCAAAGTGGAGACAAGTATTCTACCAGATATATAGTTCAAAACACTGGTTATAAGGATGTACGATGAAATGAGGAGAAAAAAAATAATTTCAATAGAGATAGAAAGCATGAAAAAACCTGTCAGGAATGAAAAATATAATAAATTAAGAATATATTACATGGAATCAATAACAGATTAGATGAAGCACAGAATCAAATTGACAATCTGGGAGGCAATATAATGGTAAACACCCAATCAGAACAGCAAAAGCACTAAAAAGGAAAATGAGAATTCAAGGGACCTCTGGGACAACATCAAGCATAAGAACATTTATATTATGGTAGTACAAGAAGGAGAAGAAGAAAACAAAGGATTGAAAACCTATTTGAAAAAACAATGGCTGAAAACTTTCCCTACCTGGTGAAAAAAAAAATCGATTTATAAGTCTAGGAAGTGCAAAGAGTCCCAAACAAAATAAAGCCAAAGAGGTCTGCACCAATACACACCAATTAAGGTTATTAATTGCCAAAGGTTAAAGACAGAGAGATTCTTAAAAGTAGCAAGAGAAAAGCAGTTAATTACCTACAAGGGAGCTGCCATAACTGTCAGCTCATTTATCAACAGAAACTTTGCAGTCCAGAAGGAATTGGCAAGACATATTCAGGTGATAAAAAGCAAGGCCCTGGACAACAAGATGGCGGCAGAGGTAAAAGCCTAACTGCAGCCGCACTCAACAATTTCAAAAAATACAACTAAAATATAGAGTGGACACAATCCAGAACTACAGGAAAGTTGACTGACTGGGAATTCTACAACTAGAAGGAAAGCAAAAACCAGAAGGAAAACCAGAGGAGCTGTAAAAGCCTAAGGTACTGAGGCCAGGTGTGCACCGCGTGGGGAGAGGACGGAGCCGGAGAGGAGGGGTGGCTGAGTGCCTGGCTGGCATTCCCTAGCGGGAAGGAGATAAAAGCTCCGGACCTTGCTGAACCCCAACTCTGACGGCACTGAACCCCAGTTCTGAGCGAGACCCTGGGGTCCAGGCTCATACAGAGGGAAACTGGGCTGTAAGGCGGAAGCTCAGCGGAGCGGCCGCAAAAGGCAGAGCCCCGGAGTCGCGCACATTGCGCGCAGAGGGACTGTTCGCTGAGCTGCTGGATTGCCCCAGCGGGAAGGACTCAGAAGCTCAGGAATGTACTGAGCCCCAGTTCTTACTGCACTGAACCCCAGTCCTGGGCAAAACCCTCGGGCTCCAGCCTCGTACAGAGGGAATCTGGGCTGTAAGACAGAAGCTTAGGGGAGCGGCGTAAAGCAGAGCCCCTGAGTCGCGCACATTGCGTGCACAGAGGACAGACTGTTGTTTGGGCCGCGAGATTGCCCTAGCGGGAAGGAGACATAAGCTCCGGACTGTTCTTAACCCCACTTCCAACTGCTCTGAACCCAGTTGTGGGCTTGTTGGGGGAGAGACTACACTGTCTGGTAGCGGGCGAAGCTCTAGGGTGCCTTTCTCTCAGAGGTGCTTGCAGCGAGTACCAAAGGACACTGAGGAACACTGAGACTCAGGAACCTCCGAGGGCGGGGCTAACCGGAAGCCAAGGCTGTAGGCTCCATCCTGAAACTCTCCCCCTTCCAAGCTGAAATCAGAGAGGCTTTTGCAGGTTTCCAAGTCTAGTGGAATAAGGTTGTCTCCTGGCATAGACAAGGCTGATCCTCCCAACCTACCAACTCAGGGAAGCAGCGAAAATGCCAAAACGAGGAAACAGATCACAAACGAAAGAAATGGAGGACAAAAAGCGACTGGATATAGAGTTCAAAGCCACGCTTATAAGGTTGTTCAACAATCTCTTAGAAAAGGCCGATAAAATAAATGAGACCTATGAGGACATGAAAAGGGATCAACTAGAAATAAAGAATACATTCTCTGAAATAAAAAATATTATACAGAGTCCTAAAAACAGATTGGAAGATTGCAAGAATCAAGTCCAATATTTGGAACACAAAGAGCCAGAGGACACTCCTCCGCAGAAGCAAGAAGACAAGAGAATCCAGAAAGTTGAAGATGGTGTGAGAAACCTCTGGGACAACTTCAAGCGAACCAACATCAGAATTATGGGCATCCCAGAAGATGACAGAGAGCAAGATACTGAAAACATATTGAAAGAAATAGTGACAGAAAACTTCCCCCACCTGGGGAAAGAAATAGACTTACATGTACAGGAAGCACACAGAACCCCAAACAAAAGGAATCCAAAGAGGACCACACCAAGACACATCATAATTAAAATTCCAAGAGCTAAAGACAAAGAGAGAATATTAAAAGCAGCAAGACAAAAGCAGGTAGTTACCTATAAAGGGGCACCCATACGACTGTCAGCTGATTTCTCAACAGAAACCATGCAGGCCGGACGGGAATGGCAAGAAATATTCAAGGTGATGAATAACAAGAACCTACAGCCAAAAATACTCTACCCAGCAAAGCTATCACTCAGAATCGAAGGCCAGATAAAGAGCTTCACAAATAAATTTAAGCTAAAGGAATTCATCACTGCCAAGCCAGAATTATATGAATTGCTGAAAGAGGTTCTTTAGGAAGAGGAAGAAAATAAAGATAAAAATATGAACAAAAACGTAACTATCAACAAGTGAGTCTAAAAACCAAGGGAAGTAAAAATCATGATGAACAATATTAACTGGTGAATATAATAGAATCAGAGGTATGGAAGGGGAGTGGACTGATGATTCTCGGGGAAATGGGGAGTGGAGCGGGGCGGGAAGAGACTGAACATAAACTGCACCTATGGATGAGGACAGTGGGGGATGGGGAAAGGGCAGAGAATTGAATGGAAACTTGGTGTAGGGTAGCAATTGGGGGGGGGGGGGATGAGGAACATTTGTAATAATATGAACAATAAAGATTTAGTTAAAAAAAAAAAAAAGCAAGGCCCTATGACCAAGACTGCACTCCCCAGCAAGGCTGTCCTATATAACTAAAGGAGAAATAAAGAGTTTCCCAAGCAAGAAATACCTAAAGGAATTCATCATCATAAAACCAGTATTATAAGACTTGTTAAATGGACTTCATTAAGAAGAAGAAAATTGCCGAAACTGGTTTGGCTCAGTGGATAGAGTGTCGGTCTGCAGACTGAAAGGTCCCAGGTTCGATTCTGGTCAAGGGCATGTACATTGGTTGCAGGCACATCCCCAGTGGTAGGTGTGCAGGAGGCAGCTGGTTAATGTTTCTCTCTCATTGGTGTTTCTAGCTCTCTATCCCTCTCCCTTCCTCTCTATAAAAAAAATCAATAAAATATATTTAAAAAAGAAGAAAATTAAAAAATATGAATAATAAAATGTCCATAACTACATACCTACCAATTACCTTAAATGTAAATTAGTTAAGCACTCCACCCAAAAGACTAGGGTAGCTAAATAGGTAAGAACACAAGACCCATACAAATTCTGCCTACAAGAGAACCATTTCGGATCCAGATACACAGACTGAAAGTAAAATATGAAAAAAAGATGTTTCATGCAAATAGAAATGACAAAAAAAAAAAATGCCGGGGTAGCAATCCTCTATCAGGTAAGATGTACTTTAAAACAAAAGCTATAACAAGAGTCAAGACATTTTATAATGATAAAAGGATCAATTCAAAAAGAAATGCGAATGCTTGTAAAAATTTATCCCCCTCCCCCAGTGAAGGAGCACTTAAATATATAAATCAATTATTAATGGACATAAAGGGAGAAATCAACATAAAAGCCATAGTAGGGGGACTTTGACACCCATTGACATCAATGGATAGATCACCTGGACAAAAATTCAAAGGGGGATATAGCAGCCTTAAATAAGACATTAGCTCTGGTGGATTTAATTGATATTTTTAGAACATTTTACTGCAAAACAGCAGAATATACATTCTTTTAAAGCGCACATGGAACACTTTCCAGAATAGATCACATGTTAGGCCACAAAACAAGTCTTAATAGCTTTAAAAATACTGCTATCAAGCATCTTCTCTGATCACAATGGTATGAAGCTAGAAATCCATTACAGGAAAACTGAAAAGCATATGAACACTTGAAGGCTAATAACATGCTACTAAACAATGCATGGGATAACAATGAGATCAAGGATGAAATCAAAAGACACCCTGAGAAAAATTAAAGCACAGCAACCCAAAATTTATTGGGCATAGCAAAACCAGTCCTAAGGGGGAAGTCCCAGTTTTTCCAACAGTTTTTCAATCATTTATTGAAGAATTGGGAAATTTGGACAGATACATGTAAAAGAATGAAACTAGACCACTTTCTTGACCACATGCAAAAATAAAGTAAAAATGGATTAAAGACTTAATGTAACACCCGAAACCATAAAACACCTAGAAGGAAACTGGCAGTGAAATCTCACATTTCTCTTAGGAATATTTTTTCTGCTATATCTCATTGGACAAGGGAAACAAAAGAAAAAATAAATTTGACTACATCAAACTAAAATGTTTTTGCACAGCACAGGAAACCTACAGATTGGAAGATGTTCACCAGTGATACAACTGAAAAGAGGTTAATATTTAACTTATATGAGGAACTCATACAACTTTAACACCAAAAAAACAATTCAATTAAAATTTGGGCAGAGGACTTTGAATAGACACTTCTCCAAAGAGGACTTACAGATGGCCAATAGATATATGAAAAGATGCTCAATATCACCATAAGGGAAATTGAAATTGAAAACACAATATCTCTTCACATCTGTCAGAATGGCTATCATCAATAAATCAACAAACAAGTGTTGGTAAGGATGTGGAGAAAAGGGATCCCTCATGCACTGCTGGTGGGATTGCAAATTGGTGCAGCCACAATAGACAACAGTATAGAGGTTCCTCAAAAAATTAAACATGACCCAACAATTACACTTCTGGGTATTCATCCACAGAAATACAAAACATATTGTATCTTTGAATTAAAAGATATATTTACAGTAGCCAAAATATTGTCATCAATAAGTGAATAAAAAAAGGTGTGCATATAACCAATGTAATATTACTCAGCCAGCCATAAAAAGAAGAAAGTCTTGCCATTTGTGACAGGATGGATAACTAAAGGGTATTATGTTAAGTGAAATAATCCAGGCAGAGAAAGATAAATCATATATATATATATATATATATATATATATATATATGTATATATATACATTTTAAATATATATATACATTTTAAATATATACATTTTAAATATATATACATTTTAAATATATATACATTTTAAATATATATACATTATATATATATATATATTTAAATATATTTTGTTGATTTTACACAGAGAGAAATTGAGAGGGATAGAGAGTTAGAAACGTTGATGAGAGAGAAACATAGACCAGCTGTCTCTTGCACCTCCCTACTGGGGATGTGCCCACAACCAAGGCATGTGCCCCTGACCGCAATCGAACCCGGGACCCTTCAGTCGGAAGGCCGACGCTCTATCCACGGAGCCAAACCGGTTTCGGCTGATTTCACTTATATTTGGAATGTAAAAAACAAAATATCGTATTTGCCGGCATATAAGACGATTTTTTGGCCCTGAAAAATATGCCTCCAAGTGGGGGGTAGTCTTATACGGCGAGTATATAACAAACTCTGTATTTTTAGTGGAAATGTTAGGGGGTCGTCTTATACGCCCAGTCTCTTATACGCTGGCAAATACGTATTTTTCAGGGCCAAAAAATCGTCTTATACGCCGGCAAATACGGTAAGCAAACTCATAGACACAGAAAATAAACTGTTGGTTGCCAGATAGAAAGGTGGGTTGGGAAGGTGGGTAAAAGCATGAAGGGTTAAGAAATCCAAACTGGTAGTTACTAAACATTCATGGAAATATAAAGTACAGCATAGGGAATCTAGTTAATACTATTATAATAACCACATATAATGCCAAGTGGGTACTAATCTTATCAGGGTAAACACTTCATAAGTTATATACATTTCCAATCACTGTGTTGTACACCTGACACTAATATAATGTTGTATGTCAACTACAATTGAAAAGAAAAGGGAAAAATAAATAAAACATCCTTCTGGAAAAAAAAATTTTAAAGCAATTTAATCACATATACACATATACACATATACTAGAGGCCCAGTGCACAAAATTCATTCATGGAAGGATGTCCTTCAGCCCAGTCTGCACCCTCTCCAATCTAGGACCCCTAAGGGATGTTCGAATGCCTGTTTTCAGGGATTGGGCCAACCTAGAATAAATCAACCTAGGAAATACAGTGGAACCTCAATTCCACTGTATGGGAATGTGGTGTGGCCAGCCTGGGTGTGGAGCTGAGGGCTGTTTTCAGGCTGGCCACACCCCTTCAGGGTGGGGATCCCTGAAGGAGGTGTGGCCAGCATGAGTGTTCAACAACACCCAGTGTTTAAATGAGGTGGCAGAAATTTCAATAATTCAAATCAAAATTTTGTGATAAATCTAGAAAGTATCCAAGTTACCATACTATTTATTCAAAAACAGGAGTTACTAGTGACTTTAGTTTATCCACAAAAGATTACTATTTATTCAAAAATAGGAGTTACTAGTGATTTTAGTTTAGCCACAAAAGATTATAGTCAAACCTCAGTTCTCAAATGTCTCCCATTTCTAACAATTTGGTTCTCAACCAAGTAATTCATGGAAAAGTGTCTCGGTTGTTGAACTAAACGTTGGTTCTTAACCCAACAACCCTTTCATGCCGATACCTATATGATCAGTCATGTGTGTCTCAGGCGACAAAGGAGAAAATGGGAGAGTATGAGTCAATTTACCACTAAACCTCACATTGTTAACATGTCAGGAAATTATGCTGTGAATATTTTTGTGGTGTTTGTTCTTTTTGTTTCTTTGTTTTTTGTGTCTTTGTTGCTGCTTATTATTGTTAAATATGTACATTAAGTCTCCATAGGTCCTAAGATTAGTGATAGCAGCAAAGTGAAAAGGAAAGATGTGAGAACAATGATAGAACTTTAAAGAGAAATAAGTGCAAAGTATGATAGAGGTGTCTAATCTGGTTACTGAGTATGGCATGGCAAAATTGAACTTTAGCACAATTTTAAAACACAGAGAGGACATCAAGAGTGCTGATGTTGCTAAGGATGTGAAAGTGCTCACTAAACAAGGATCACAGGCAACTGAGAAAGGTTAAAACAGGGAATCATTTGGGGGTCAGGCACAGATTAATTCAATTTACATTATTTCTAGTGGGAAAAATAATTGCATTTTCAAAGAAATTGCTTCTTGAACAGCCTCCCCAGAATATATTAAGTTCAAGAATTGAGGTTCCACTGTGTTTCCTAGGCTGATTTATTCTTATTTTAAAATATCAGAATCCAATGTAGATCTAAGCTGACTAAAAACTATATCTTTCAGGCTATACTATATATATCTGTGCTATATATCATCTTATTATCTCTCTTTTGTAGGTAAGCACATGTGTATTGGAAGCATGTTTGATGGTTACTTTTGTGGCAACCTTTTACAGACTATAACGTTTGGAAAGTAATATATCCTCATATGTAAATTGCTAATTTGATTGAAAATAAAAGTGTCATTTATATATATATTTCATATTAATTATTAAAAATGTTGAGATCCAGGAATGGTATCTGGCAGTGACTCAGTACTCAACTTTGTCTCGTGAATTATTCAAAGGAAGCTGTTACATGCCCTTACCAGGCATGAGTGTTCTTAAGATGTGTCCTAGGGCCAAATTGTTAAACCATTTTGCTCTAAGAGCTACTGTTTAGTTAAACATATGGCCTTGCCAAAAAAAAAAAATAGGCTGATGGCATTTCAGAACTGAATCCAAATCTCTTCATAAAATGAAAATAATGGAACCTTAAGCCATAAAATTCAATATTCCTAAAGGGAACTGTGTCTTTTAAAATCGGCATAAGTCAAAGGTTTCAAGTAGGGTGGACAACGGAGCTTGAGGTAGAATGGAAGTTAGCTGTTTCCTCCAATTAGGGTTTGAATATAGAGGCTCTTTGTCTCCTAGTCACTTAATTAGATTTGAGTAGCATATTTAACGCCAACAATTTCTTCACTTCAGGTATCTCCAAGAGACAAAGACTTAAAAGGAATCTTGTATTTTTCAGGAAACCTTAAAATAATGCTTTCTCTTCCTCTCCCACCCCCGGCTATCCATTTAAAACTCCAACCACCAGACAAAAATATTTTAAAAGCTTCAGATATTGCCTCCTTACAATCATTATCACCAACATTCTCCATGTTCTCACAGATATACATCATTATACATTTCATATTTACAATCTATTTTTTAAGCATTAAGCATTATGTGTTGTTTTTAATTGATTTCAGAGAGAGTAAGGGAGAGAGGGAGAGAGAGACAGAAACATAAATGATGGGAGAGAATCATCAATTGGCTGCCTCCTGCATGCCCCAGCTGGGGATCTAGCCCACAACCCAAGCATGTGCCCTGCCTGGGAATCAAACCCTAACCTCCTAATTCATGGGTGGACACACTTGACCTCTGAACCTCACTGGTTGGGCTGAAATCTAATTTTTAAGAGGTATTTTGAAAAAGTCAAATTTCTGGGTTATATCTTCAGGACAACATATATATATATATATTGCCTTCTGAAGTGTTTACCATGTTTCCCAGAAAGAAAAAAAAAATCCTCCGAAAATAAGACCTACTTACAGATTTCCTTCTGAGTGAAATATAAGGCATCCCCCTAAAGGCCCCCAGTCTCTGTCTCAGAATGAAAATTAATTTACCCTAAACTGGTCACTAGGGCCTCCCCTACTGCCATCTAGCAACCAGTGATGTTACACAGAGTCCTAACGTCACTGCTGTGTGAATGGAGAGAAATCAGCGTGGAAACTTTGTGAAACCTAAACTGCAAGAAGTTGTGACTTGGGTGAACAATTCATGGGAGAAAATCACTGACAGTTGCATTGCAAATACACTGCGAGCAGGCTACCTTGACAACAAGTATTCATTTAAAGACAGTGCTATTGCTACACATGAGAGCTTTGGTCCACTGATTCTGAAAGAAATGGAGTCACAAGAAATTCACCAGGAAATTCAGGAATTGGATTGTTATGATGATGTTCCAGAAGATGATGACATGATTGTCATTGAATAAATGAGTCAATTCTTAATACTGTAGGATTCACAGTTTGTCTGGTTTGTGTTGACAACTACCCTACCATATACAGGTAATAAATTTCCTTTATTTTCATTTAACAATAAATGTGTACCATATTCTTCTTCATGGAAAAATAAGACATCCCCTGAAAATAAGACCTAGTGCATCTTTGGGAGCAAAAATTAATATAAGACACTGTCTTATTTTTGGGGAAACAGGGTAGTAATCTCTCTAATGTAACTTAGTCTTTAAATTTAATTGTATCTTAAGTTTGTGGCTTTCCGTTTTTCTCTTGGCATTTTTATTTCATGTTTTATTTGGACTAATGGCCTGGTGCATGAAATTTGTGCACATTAAAAGGAAATTAATTAGAGGAAATATTTTAATATTGCTATTTGCCCTTTCTCTATAATAGAAGTGTCAGAGATGAAAGAAAATTAGTAAAATGTATATGAAAATTTTCTACCTGTCAGAGTCAGAGTCTGGGGTGAGCTGTGGGATCTAGAGTCAAGTCTCTGCCCACTGCACACACCTCGAAATCGTGAGAGACCTAGACCCGGCCAGTCCCACCCCCATTGGGCAAAATCCAAACCTGGCCAGCCCTACCCCCGTCAAAATCTGCTGTGCAGGGTGTGCAAACTCCGGTCCCCCGGTGCACTCTGGGTGGGGGGCACAGATTCAGGTCCCCAGTGCACCCTCAGGTCCCCCAGCCCAGTGGCAGGGCAGGGAGTGCAGCCTAAGGTCCCCTGGCCTGGCACCTGAGCA
This sequence comes from Vespertilio murinus, assembly GCA_963924515.1. Lineage (NCBI taxonomy): Eukaryota > Metazoa > Chordata > Mammalia > Chiroptera > Vespertilionidae > Vespertilio > Vespertilio murinus. Next base: position 69,148,495 of record OZ004707.1, read on the forward strand.
GTTGGCATGCCTTGAGATCCCTCATCAAGCCCCACCAGGCAGGGGGTCTGCCTCAGGTCTCCCCGCCCAGCATCAGGACAGGGGGTGCAGCTGAGGTCCCCCATCCTGGCACCTGGGCAGGGGGCATGGCCTCAGGTCCCCAGTCAAGGCTTGCTGGGATGGGGACACAGCCTCAGGTCCCTGCTGATTGCTTGTTATGGCTTGTTACAGAAACCCCGCCTCCATGTGGGCACAGCCATCTTATATTATAGGAACTCTGCCTCCAATGTGGGCACAGCCATATTGTGATGTCATTATGGCGCATATTACCTCTTTATTACATATGTTTATAAATCTATTTCTAAATGTTTCCCTTTGCTCCTTTTTGAACTGAGTTACTAAAATCTTATATTTCAAAGATGAATCTCCAATAAGAATCTAATATTAATATTTTATGAATAATATGACTATGTGTGATTGATGGTCAAATAGGAAGCCTATAACAGAAGCTGTAATAAATAATCAAACAGATTGAAACAGCATTCTGATTCACTGTTTCTTGAGAACACGACCATGTCTTCAGAGAGTATATTCCAATAAATCTTTCCCCAAATGTTTGTTTTCACAGGCTGGCTGGTTTGGGTGGAAAATGTCTATCTTTGCATCAAAAAAAATTATATTAACCATAAACATATAATAAATGGATATTTAATTTAAAACACATAGATAGTACATATAAAGGCAAATAGGTGTGGATATATACTCATGATATGAAAATGTCTATTTATATCCCTTGTAGTAACTTCAAGGTTCAGTATGTATAAATTATTTTCTACTAAAATACATTAATATTAGGCAACAGAAGTTCAGACCTCATAAGTATAAAGTACCCAATTTCTAAGGGAAGCTTTATTTTTAAAATGAGTTATGTCTTGCACTTTCATCAGACACAAATACTTGACCCTCTCAGTACAAAACCAACTAGTCACCTAATAAAAGCAAGCAGGTGCCTCTCCAGTCAGAAAAAAAATGGCATTTTTTTTTGGAGGGTCTCATCATGATGACTCTCCTTTCCTTAATGTCCTAACGAGAGCGCTGTGACTGACATCCCACACCTGTGGCCTGCACAGAGCACTAGTCTAATTTGGCTGTGATAATACATAAAAGCTTGTCATACTGCTATAGGATGTTTGGCAAGGATAAGAATTAAGGCACCTTTGTACCTCCCAAAGGAACCAGGTGGTATTTCTAACGTGACCTCACACATCATTCTGTCCTGCCTGACCTTCCTTGTACCTCCTCCTGAATTATAGCCGCATCTGTTACCTGCTCCCCCTTCCACTGCCTCTCCCCAAAATAAAAATTTAAAATTGTTGACCTGAAGAAAAAAAATATGATTTTTGAAATCTTTATGAGAATGTCAGTTAAAATGTCCAGGGAGTCACTTCATAAGTTTCTGTAAAACATTTACTGCCTCCATTGATTAAATGTATATCTCAGTTTATGAAATGAATACTGAAGGTCTCTTCGAAAAGGACTCATCATGAAGTGTCCAGCTCCTTCCTCCATAACTTCTGGGGTTCCTAGATGTTGTAAGAAACATGCATGTACCATGCTCACCAATTAGGCAGCCACTTTCTCAATGATTAGTTCCTCCATCCTGCCAGTCCCTGGGAGTTGCCTCTCAGGCACTTCCTCTTGAATCACCCAGAAAGGGAGTTTTTAAAATATGTTATAGCTAGAGATCAGTGCACAGAATTCATGCACGGGAGTGGGATGTGTGTCCCTGTGGGATTGGGCTTAAATAGGCAGTTGGACATCCCTCTCATAATCCAAGACTGCTGGTTGCCAACTGCTCGCCTGCCTATCTGCCTGATTGCCCCTAACCACTTCTGCCTGCCAGCCTGATCACCCTAACCACTCTCCTGCCAGCCTGATTGACACCTAAATGCTCCCCTACCTGCCCAATTGCCCCTAACTGCCCTCCCCTGCTGACTTGATCGCCCACAACTTCCTTCCCCTGCCAGCCATCTTATGACCACATGGTAGTGGCCATCTTTGTGTGTTGGAGTGATGGTCAATTTGCATATCACCTCTTTATTATATAGGATATCTTTTCTTACACTCTCCAGAAAAAACTTACCAGATTCTGTTTGATGAGCCACAGAACATCCTATCTAACAATGAGGGGATATGCTAATTGACCACCATACCCTAACAAAGATGGCGGCACTCACAGCCAATAAGGAGGGAATATACTAATTTACTTCCATGCCCTCAAAGATGGCAGCACCCACAGCCACAAAAGGGAAGAACCCAGTCCCCTTCAGCCCTGCTGGGGCAGCAGACACATGGCACAGATAGGCCCACCCCCAAGCAGGTCTGGCCACTCCCTGTGCCTATCTCCGGAGTCCCCTAGTTCCCTTAGTACTCCATCAGCCCAGGGCCAGCCCAAGGCCGCCCAAAGCTCAGGTAACCAGGGCAGGCCAAGGCTTGCACTGCTGGCAGTGGCAGCAGCAGAGGTATGATGGGAGCATCGCCTTCACCTGATTGCCAGGTTGCCTCCCATCCCTGAGGGCTCCCGGACTGTGAGAGGGTGCAGGCCACCTGAGGGACCCCCCTCTAGTGCATGAATTTTCATGTACTGGGCCTCTAGTACTTATATAAGGACAGACCTACTCCAAAGACACTTAAGCACAAAGATATCGGTGGCACATGGACAGATGCAATTCCACATAGGATCACTACATTTAGGATGACCATCCTTTTTGCCATGCCCAATACAGCATGAGGAAGTCAAGGTTTGACTTTGATAAGACACACTGTTCCTGAGAAGCTGAGCTTTTGCTTTTCTTATGTTTTCTCTTCCTCCACATCTGAGCCTCCTCTGCATTTTTTAAATAGATGGTAGCAGCAAAGAGTTACCTCCATAGGATCTGCATTTTCACTTACATCTGACCTTTAAGGGCTGAAAGTCTATAACAGAGAATTGAGAAGCAACAAGCTGAGAGAATCTATGCCCACTTATTAATCTGAACTCTGAATCACACCTTCCCCTTGTTCCTTTAGTCTGAATACCAACCACTGTCTTCAAGCTGAGCTACTTTAGTGCTGAGGTCAAAGCATGGACCAAGCTCTTTTCCTCCTTCTTCCCTTGTGGAGTTGAAACAAGATGGGACTTTCAAAAGGCTTTACAAAGTTCTGAGTACAAAGTGAAGGGAAATATAGAAACAGCAACAAATATGAAGGCATCCAAGCTCATACACAGCAGTTCTCGTCCTCCACAGCAAACATGTCCCTCACATTCTGAGGAGGAGCTGGTGGGACAGCAGAGGATGAAGTGTCTGATGGCCAATGCCTGAGGAACACCCAGGCCCTCTCACAGCTTCAGGCATCCTAAAGAGGAGAGCAGCAGCCATGGACAGAGTCCCAGAATTTCATCTCACTTTTCCATGAAGATTATCCCAAACCTCAGAAACCAGCCACCAGGCCTCACCTCAACTCTGTACTGTTGTCAGAAAGCACCGCATGAGAGCCAGTTGGACCCTGGGTTTGATGTCCTTATTAACTTGAGTAACTGGGTTCTTTACTATAAGCTGTGTGATGCTGAACAGCAATCACCTTCAGAAGTCACACTCACCACTGGCTGACAGTGCACAGAGTGGAGGGTGTGGGTGGGGGCAGAGACCACACGCAGCACAGGGAGTTAGGTGAATGCAGAATAAAGAGCATTTGCAGGAAGAGAGTCCCAGATGATGAGGGCTGGAAGCAAATCAGATGCACAGCACCTCCCACTATGCTGAGCGAAGGAGGGAGGGAGGACTCAAAGGACAGGACAGCTGTCTTTAAGTCCTTAAAAGATTCGTATGGAAAAGTCATTGAACTTATTCTCCAGAGGACAGATGGACGGCTAAGAGTATATATATGGAAAAGCACTTTAACTGTAGAGCTAGCTGCCCAATGATGAGAGGCCATTCCTCAAAGTTATGAAGTCATGAGTCAGTCTTAGAATCTGAGCAAGCTCTTATGAAGGACATGCAAAGTCATCAAACTCAAGTCCCTTATTCTCCATCTATGGGGTGACACAACTCCCCTCACCCCACTGGGGCCCATGCTCCTTGGCCCTTTGCTCCCCCTCCCTCATCACACAGCCTCTCTCACCAAGTCACCTCAACAAGCAGAGGCCAGTCTCTGTTTGATCGAGAGATAATGAAGGAATCTATTCCCCTGGCGGAAATTAATAATGAAAATACTAACGTGGGTTACACACATACACACCTGGCACCATTCTAAGCACGTTGTGCCTTATTTCACTTTGTATGTATAACAACCTCATGAAGGGGAATTGCTATTGGAGCCATTTTACCAGAAAAGACACCAATGAGTACACAGGTGAGATAAGTCACCCTTGGGCACCCAGCCAGCAAGGAGTGACCTAGGGATTAAAATGTAAGCATTCCAAAGCTCTAGACCAGTAATCTTAAACTTCACTGTCTCCCTGCACAGTTCTATTAAAAAATTATATATATATTATATATGATATATATTAAATATATTATATAAATACTATATATATATATATATATATATATATATATATATATATATATAATTTGTTTAAAGTATTACACATAGTGGGGAGAAAGAAGATGACTGCTGACAGGAAGGCAGACTGCAAGATAGTGAGTGAGAGAGAGAACAAAGGGAGAGTGTGTAGTCGCACCAGGAGTGTTTGTTTCTGAGTTGAGGGACAGCTATACTCCAGGGGACTGAGGAGGACTGCCAGACAGAGTTCTCTGGACTGGGCAACCCCCACTGCAGCAAGGATCCCTCCCAGAGCAACTGACTCTGATGCAAAGACCACGCCATCTTGAAGGGGAGAGTGGATGTTATGGAAACCTGAAAATCTCGGGAATCTACAACTATGACATCCAGCAAACAGCTGCGAACTCAAGAACATGGGTCCTAAGAGGCATCAGCACGCAGATTCGGAGGAGCTCTGCACCCTCTCAAGGAAAGGTGAGATTTCGGCTGGGATGAGGTGAGGTCTGTGTTCTGGGAAGGAGAGAGAAATTTGCACAGTAGGAACTGGAAGATCTGGGGAAGTCTGTGCCTAGAAAAATCCATGGACACTGGAGCTGGTGTGATCTGAGAATGTGGAAGGGGATATGCAGAGCTGCTAACAGAAGGGAACTCTAAAAAGAAACCCATAGCTGAACTGGGAGCAAAAGGACAGCCTAAAAATGTTAAAAGTATGCTGGCTTCTTAGACCTAAGGGGAAAAAAGACTGCACAGACTGCGCCAGAGTTCACAGACTTACTCTGGCTCTTTCTTTCTCTCTCTTTTTTATTTCTCTCTAAATCATTGCTTTTGATTACTAAGCCCAAGACATATGATCACCCAATGGGGGACACTCTAAGAGACTGCAGGGGAAAGATGTTTCTGTGGAACCCGGGAATCAGAGTGGGGAATAATGATCAGAGAACCAGCTCTGGGCAGCCCATTTCCCCAAACCAGTAGTAAGTGCCACAGGGAAAACAAAATCTAAGCACTAGCTAGAGAGGACCTACAGACTCGGAGGTCAGTCCAGAAACACTACCACCCAAGGGTTGAATTACAAATTTACTCTTGTATAAACACAAATAAAGGAGTATAAGAAACAAAGATGCACTGCCTGCATGGAAATAAGGGCTGTGGACTACAACACTGAAGAGCAGTGGAATGCAGGGAACTGCATTAATACTGTCCTAATTAGGGAACAGGTATCCCAATCAGAACAGTAGAGGAAGTGAATGACTGAAACCACTGCACATTTTTATTTTTATTTTTTTCATCTTTTACGAAAGAAACTAAAATTTTTTCTCTTTTTTCTTCACTTGATTTTACCTTTTTAATTATTACATTTTTATTTTTAATCAGTATTATTACTACTACTATTTTATCTTTTTTTTTAAAAAGTGTCATTTTATTTTCTCTTTATTTTACTTTGGGATTAGTGTTCTACATTCTATTTTCATCTTTCCCTTAGCATCATTTCACTCTATCTCATTTATGCCAACACTCTCATTTTTTCCCATTTTGTTGTCCTGTTTCTCTTACCCTATTCCTGCTTTAAATTTCCCTATTCCTTCTTTTTACCCCCTGTTAAAATTTCACTTTACTTATATATCTAATTTCTAATCCCCTGCTCCAAGTCCATACACACCTCTCTCTTCTCTTTCTTCACTATTCAAATTTTTTTCTCTCTCCATCCTTTTGTTGGTGTTTGCTTGATTGTTAATTAAATTGTGTGTTTTTTAAATGCTTGCTTATGAGATGGTTTTGTTTTTTCTTTTGTTTTGTTTTTTGTTGTTGTTTTTTGTTTGTTTGTTTGTTTTTGCTTCTGTTTTCCCTTGCCTCACTTGGTATTAGTTGTTTTTATAGTTTGAATTCATCTCAAGGTATTTGTTGCTGGCATTTGTTAGAATTAGTGGCTATTCTATTGGAATTTTTCCCCCATATAGTTTTTCTTCCTCTTCTTTCTTAATCTCTTTCTTTTCTCCTTATTTTTTTTTCCTTTTCCCAATTTCATTTTGCACATCTTTTTTCTCCCCTTTTCTTTCTTCATTTGTGTTCAGTGCCTTGTGTGTTGTGCCTTGTTGTGTTGTATTTTGTATCTTTAAATCAACGCAGGAGAGAGAGAATACATAACCAGACAGCCAGAGAAGAGAGATCATGGGGAGAGAAAAAAATAGCATGCATATGAAAGAAAAGAAAGCATCACCAGAAAAGGAAGTAAACGTAATGGAGGCAAGCAACCTGTCAGAGAAAGAATTCAGAGAAATGGTCATAAGGTGGATGAAAAGAATGGAAGACAAATTCAACAATATGTGTAAGAACCAAGAGGAAATGAAGAACCAAGAAGAAATGAAAAAATGACTTTGTTAATATAACTCAATAGAAAGCATCAAGAGTAGACTAGAAAAATCAGAAGACTGCATCAGTGATCTGGAAGACAAGGTAGGAAAAAATACCCAAGTAGAGCAGCTTCTAGAAAAAACAAAAAAAAAACCCAAAAACAAACAAACAAGCAAAAAACAGGAGGGGAGTCTCAGTGAACTTTGGACAACAAAAAACAAAACAACATCTGCATAATGGGGGTGCCAGAAGAAGAGGAAACTGAGCATGGAATAGAAAACCTGTTAGAAGAAATAATGACAGAAAACTTCCCTGATAGAGGGAAGAGAAAACACACAGAAACTCAGTTCCAAGCAAAATGAACCTCAAAAGACTGACACCAAGGCATATTATAATTAAATTGGCAAACACCAATGACAAAGCAAGAATATTAAAAGTGGCCAGAGAGAGATAGAAAGTTACCTACAAAAGATCCCCCATCAGACTAGCAACTGATTTCTCAACAGAAACACACAAGGTCAGAAAGTAATGGAATGGAATATAAAAAGTCATGCAAAGGAAGGGTCTGAATCCAAGAATACTCTATACAGCGAGGCTATCAATCAGAATTGAAGATGAAATTAGGAGCTTTACAGACAAAAAAGGACTAAAGGAGTTTATCATCATCAAACCAGCAATGAAAGAAATGCTAAAGAGTTTGTGGTAAAAAGAAGAAATAGAAGTGAAGGAGGAACACAGGGGTAAAGAATAAAAATGGCGACAAACAAGTACCTATCAATAATAACTTTAAATGTAAGTGGATTAAGTGCCCCAATCAAAAGACATAGATAACTGATTGGATAAGAAAACATGACCCATATATCTACTGTCTACATGAAACCCACCTCAGAAAAAAAGACTCACACAGATAGAGGGTAAAAAGATGGAAAAAGGTTTTTCAGGCAAATGGAAATGGAAAAAAAAGCTGGGGTAGCAATACTTATATCTAACAAATTTGAACTCCAAGTGAAGGACATAAAAAGAGATAAGGAAGGCCACTTTATAATACTAAAGGAAGCATTTCAACAAGAAGAAATAACTCTAGTAAACATATGTGCACCCAATATAGGAGCACCCAAATACATAAATAAAATTTCTGGAGGATATCAACCAATACAGTCATAGTAGGGGACTTCAATATCCCATTATCACCATTGGAAAAATCCTCAAAACACAAAATAAGCAAAGAAACATCAACCCTAAATAACTCACTAGATTAGGTAAAATTAATTAACATCTTCAGAACATTTCACCCAAATCACAGGACATACATTCTTCTCAAGTGCATATGGGTCATTTTCAAAGATAGACCATACATTGGGTCACAGGCAAAGTCTCTTCAAATTTAAGAAGATATAAATTATGTCAAGCATCTTCTCAGATCATAATGGCATAAAACTGGAAATCAGCTACAATACAAACATTCCAAAAAAAATAATAAAACACCTGGAGACTAAATAGAATGCTATTAAACAATGACTGGATTATCAGAGAAATCAAAGAAGAAGAAAAAACATCATGGCAACAAACGACAATGAAACACAACAATCCAAAATCTATGGGACACAGCAAAAGCAGTCTTTAGAGGGTAATTCATAGCTCTGCAAGCTTACTGCAAAAAAACAAGAAACAATGGTAATAAATTACCTAACCTTACAACTCAAAGAGTTAGAAAGAGAGCAACAAGAAAAGCCCAGTATAAGCAGAAGGAAGGAAATAATAAAGATCAGAGTGGATTGTTGCAGGCTATGGAGGGTTGTTCGGTGGGCCTTGGGCCATCTCTTAAGGGATCGGCAGAAGATGCTGAGCCACCGGTCGCCTCCCGGAGCAGGGACAGCAGCCACATGTCCCAGAGCCATAGCATTGCCTCAGGACTAAGGGAGGATAAGAGTCCAGCGCGGACTTCACTGGGAAGTGACCTGTCACTGCTGCACTGAGCTGCTGCTGGCTATGCTAACAACCTGCTGCCCAGGGCAAGGGCACAACCCCTGGATGCCAGCTTGAACAAGCTACTAACCAGGGTGGATTAGTTCCTGGGCATGCTGGACATGCTAGGTGGTGACTCCTTCCACGTAGTTAGTGAGGGTGTGCTGTGCATCCACATCAAAGCCATGGAGATGTGGCAGGTCTACAGAAAGATCTACTGGCTTGAGACCTTTGTGGGCATGATCAGCGACAGTGTGGCCTGGATGGAGGTCATTTTCAAAGATAGACCATACAGGTTGCCAGGGCTGAGGCTAAGCTGTTCAGGAAACTCCTGCACACAGTCCACATGTCCTCCCTCTTCATCAAGGCACCTGCCAACAGGCCGCTGCTGGCCTCCTATGAAGCCCCTGTCCTGTTTCAGACCAAGGACCACTTTCCCTGCTGTAGTAAAAGGCCTCTGATCTGAGCAGGCAGACCCACTGTGAGAAGAAGCTGCCCTCCTAGATCATGTTGAGTGCTGATTGCATTGATGGGAAGTCCTGTTCCCAGGCCTGTGCTATTGGGGTGTAGAAGTTGATTATTGCAGGCCCGTTTCTCACTATCTTCATAAGTTTACCCTTTTTAAGTCTTCCACTTCCAACCTGAAAGCTGGTTGGTGGGAGCGACCAGGGAAGCAGAATGAAGGAACTTACCTGTGCACTGTGGCAATACTGTTGCTTTTGTGGATTTTATGGCTCCACAAACAGTATTACCTTTTCAAGATTTATATATTTATATCATTTCTAGGAAAATTACTGAGCCATTAAAGCTTTGTTATAATTTGATACAAGCAGTGGTTCAGTTTCCTATCGCTTATTCTAATAATTGGTGGTAAGATACTTAACATTCGTTAATCTTTCCATGTGGGTTGTAAACCAAAGGAAGTGGAACAACTTCTGAGAAAATGTCCTGAGTCATTGCAACTAATTCTGAAGTATTGGAAAGTATGAGCAAATATGACCATATAATGGTTTGCCAATGTTTGGTTTATAGCTTAAATTTTAATAAAAATTTTAAATTAAAAAAAATAAAAAAGATCAGAGTGGAGATAAATGACATAGAGACCAAAAAAGTTCCCTTAGGCTCTCCTCTTGTTTTTTAAGCTTTTTTTTCTAGATGCTGCTCTGCTTGGGTAATCTTTTTCCTATCTTGTCATAGCTCACTGATGCAGTCCTCCGCTTCTTCTAGTCTACTGTTGATGCTTTATATTGAGTTCTTTATTGCAATGATGTCATTTTTTTTTCATTTATTCTTTGTTCTTCTTCATTTCCTCTTGGTTCTTATGCATATTATTGAATTTGTCTTCCAACCTTTTCAGTGACCTCATAACCAGTTCTTCTGAATTTTTTTCTCTGACATATTGCTTTCCTCCATTTAATTTACTTTCTTTTCTGTTTATGCTTCTTTTTCTTTTGAATACAGGCTGTTTTTTGTCTCCCCATGATCTCTCCTCTTTGGGTATCATGTTATGTAGCTCTCTCTCTCCTGAATTAACTTAAATGCACAAAATACAACACAACAAGCACAACACACAAGGCATTGGACATAAATGCATTCACGATATTAATAACCCCAAATAAAGTTGGCCAACAGAAAAGAGAATTAGGGGATTAAAAAAGAGTTTAAAAATGATATTGAGAAAAGAAGAAAAGATATGAGAGAAAATAAATAGAATCAAAAAGAGTGGGGGGATCTATTTATATTGGTGAGAAAATTCCAATAGAACAACAACTAATCCAAAAAAATGCAAACAACACTCATATATGAATGAAAACTACAAACAACTGCTAATAACAAGGAGAAACCAAAAAAGAAAAAAGAGAGAGAGAAACAGTCACATAATCAAGCAAACTAACAAAAAAACCCCAATCTAATCAACAATCAAACTAGCTACAATAATAGGACAGAGAGAAAGAAGGAAAAAACAAAATAAAATAAAACAAAAAAAAACATAAAATAAAACAACATCAACAAAAATCAGATAAAAAAGGGAAGAGTGAAAAAAATTTGGATAGTGAAGAAAGAGAAGAGGGAAGTGTGTATGGACTTGGAGTAGGGGATCAGAAATTAGATATATAAGTAAGATGAATTTTTAACAGGGTTTAAAGAGAAGGAATAGGGAAAATCTAAAGCAGGAATAGGGTAAGAGAAACAGGACAACAAAATGGGAAAAGTGAGGAAGAAAGTGTTGGCATAAATGTAAAATTGAGATAGAGTAAAATGATGCTAAAGGAAAAATGAAAATAAACTATAGAACACTAACCTCAAAATGAAATAAAATAAAGAGAAAATAAAATGAAACTTTAAAAAACAGTAAAATAATAGTACTAATAATACTGATTAAAAATAAAAATATAATAATTAAAAAGGTAAAATCAAGTGAGAAAAAATAGTTTCTTAAGTAAAAGATAAAAATATGTATATACAATAGTGAAAGTCATTCAGTTCCTCCACTGTTCTGTTTGGCACACCTGTTTCCTGTCAGGTAGTCAGGACAGTCTTGAAGTTCCCTGCCTTCCACAGCTCCTCTGTGTTGCAAGGCACAATCTTGTTTTCAAGAGGCAGTATTTCTTTGTTACTTCAGCCTGCCTGTGGTTGTATTTACACAAGAGTCAGTTTGTGATTCAATCTCTGGGTGGAAGTGTTTCTGTATTGACATCTGGGGCTATAAGTTCTCTCTACCCAGTATTTAGAATTTGTTTTTCCTGCAGCACTTAATACTGGTTTGGGAGAATGGACTGCCCCAAAGCTGGTTTTCTGATCATTTCTCCCCGCTCTGATCTCCAAGTTCCACAAAAACAACTTTCCCCTGCAGTCTCTGAGAGTGTTTTTAATTGCTTTTGATTACTGGGTTTAGTAATCAAAAACAAGGATTTAAAGAGGAGCCAGAATAAGTGCTAGAACTTGTGACTTTTTCAGCCCAGCACTGCCCGTGACTCTGCTCATGTCTCTGTGCACATCTTTTTCCCCTGGCATAGCAAGCTGGTTTACTGGTCAAGCTTCAGGCTGCCTTTTTGTGCCTACCCCATGTATGGGTTAATTTCTAGAGTTTCCTTTTGCCAGCAGCCCTGTGGACCCCCTTCCACATTTTCCAACTACACTGGCCCCGATGTTTGTGGATTTTGTAGGGCACAGACTTCCTCTGAAACTTCAGATCCTGATGCATGCATTTCTCCCTTCAGCCTAGATCGCAGACCTCACCTTTCTCTGGGAGAAATCTGACCTTTCTGTGAGAAGGTGCAGAGCTCATCAGAGTCCGAATATTCGTGCTGCTTGAGACCCAGTGTTCGTGGGTTCACAGCTGGTCCCTGGGTGGTGTGAGTGTAGGGTCCCAGGAGGTATCCGATTTTTCCCAATGTCCGACTGCCTGTGAGATTGGGCCTAAACCGGCAGTCAGGCATCCCCTGAGAATCCAGGATTAGAGGGGGTGCAGGCTTAGATAAGCCTAGGCTTCTGATCACAGCCACTCTCCCCTTCAAGATGGCGCGGTCTCTGCGGCAGAGCCCATTGCTCTGGGAGAGATTGCAGCAGCCGTGGAGGCCGCCGGGTCAGGGGAGCCCAGCAGTCCCCAACAGTCCCTTGGAATACAGCTGTCCTGCACTCACAAAAAGACACTCCCCTCACGTCCACACTCCCTCCTTCCGTTCTCTCACTCACACACTATCTTGCAAGCTGCCTTCCCGTTGGCAACTATCTTCCTCTCCCTCTCCCTGCGCAGTTCAAAACTGCCTCCTGGAAAGCACTGGGGTGAGGATCAAGCTCTTTGCCCGCCCCAGGCTTTTGCAGGCAGTTTTGTATTTGCCTTTGTAGATGACTCCCCTCTCAGCTTCATTAGTTTGTTACAAAATGTTATGATTGCCCTGAATCCCCAATACCAAGATGAAAATGGATACATTTTATTAAATATTTTAATTGGAATCTCTGTCATCACTGCTTCTCGTTGGGTATGGTATTGTCAAATAATCATGCACGTGACGTAAAGGTGAATAAATTTAAACATGAACCTTTGAGAGTTGGTCAAAATGACCCACAGTTGACAGGACTGAGGGTCCCGTGAGGTTGGCCATCCTTCCATGCCCTGCTCCCACCGGCAACGCTCCTCCTGCACAGATGAACAGCTTGTCAAGACCTCTGTGTTTTGAAGGCCCCTGAGGTTTCTGTAAGTGTGGTGTGTACACGAGTTGAGTTCTTCCCAAGCCATTAGTCTCTCTGCAAAGTAACAATGTTTATCCTTCCCCCCACCCCCTTGGCTTCCTTTGCTTTCTCCCTTCCTTCTTTCAGAATTTAGGCAGAAACAGAAGCACCATACACAAGTTGTAACTTTGAGAAGACTTATTTTTTTGCCAAAACAATCACTTTGTTTAAAATAGACCTTTGAAATATCTAGAAATTTGAAGACATTTGAAGAATGTGTGTGTGTTTAACAAATTCAGAATGTATGAGGTTTTTGACTAGTTCATTCATAAGGTCACACGTTTGATTAGTAGTAAGCTGTGCATCTTGGAATTACATATTTGGAGAAATTTCTGAATTTCGTCATTTGAATAAGAGGCAATCAATGTTCCAAATATAGAAACCAAGAGACTTACTGTGGATGAATTGAACTTGGCATTGGTCTCCCAAGGGTATGCTTTTCCCATTCCACAACCAGAAGTACTGGCTAATATATAATTGATTTTTTAAGACAACGATACAGCAAATCTGTATAGTTTTGCTGCATTCCATTATAAGGTTTCTCTCTGTCCATCCTTTTTGTTCCCACAGTTTAATCCTTCTAAAGCTAAATGTTGCTGACCATATCCTTAGCACACGTATCCATTATCTACTTTGCTTACAAAGAAAAGGGGCTATGTTTTGTTAACTATATCAGTGTCCTGTATGATGCATAGTATAAAGCTCAATAAAACGTACCATGTTGAAAATAATTAGTAAAAAATCTCTTTAGTGAACGAAGACCAAAGAATCCATTAGAGAATGATCTAAGTTTATTCCTGGACAACTCTTACCCTTTCACATAAGTCTATATAATGTATGTAAAATAGTGATTAAATGCAAGATCCTGTCATAAGCTGTTCAGATGTCAATCCTTAACACAAACCCATTCATTTCATAATGCCAGGGACTATGCGAAACACCAGGGATCTAAAGCTCAACAATTATAGTCTCTGCCCTTGAAGGGTACCAGTGTAATCTGCCAGGGAAGATAAACACTGAATAAGTGTACATGGTGTATAGAAAGTACGGGTTTTAGGAGGACAACAGAATGGCATGGTCAGGGACGCTCTCCTGGGTAGAATTTAAGCTGAAGCAGAGAGATGGGCAAGAATAGGCAGGCAGAGGAAGGGCCAGGTAGAGGGAACAACAGGCATAGAGACTTTGAAGAAGGGATCGGCATGAGATTTTCATTTGGAGGACCTAAACAGCACTGAGGGTGAGAGGAAGCTAATCGAGTTAGCATACTGCTTCCTCTGTAGCACACAGATTCATGTTTTTCTCAAACTGTTGGAAATCTTTTTTTAAAATTTGACCACAAATTATATAAATTTTGGTGAGCCAACTACAAAAGGCAAACAATGAAAAACTACTCATGGCATCATACATCCTTAAGTTTTGCTTCATCTTCAGAAAAAAAGAAAATATAATTACATTATTAATATAATTTTTTTTAGTTTTACATGCATCGAGATTTCCATATTTAAGGTATTCTGAGGTGAACATTTGCTATCATGCTAATTATAGCAAAAATTAGTCTGCACTAAAGTATCTTGGTACTTGAGGCAAGCACATCACTTGACATATTTTCATTATGTATTTCCATATGATTATTTTAGAAAATAACCACAGAGTTTGAGACTAAGTCTGTCACTCTAATTTTTTACTTTACTGGTACCAAAAGCCAATAGATCACCCGCATCACTGTGGGGCGTACATTCTGTAGAAATGATGAGTGGGAAAAAGAATACGTACAAATTACCATAGTGCCTGATTTTTCAGAGAACTCTTTGTGTGTTTTTTCCCCATGCATACTCTTCTGACAAATACTAAGAGTGGTGTTTTGCCTTGGATCCATGCAGGCAAATTTGTATCCACTAGGGAGCTTCTCAGAGTCAGTGATTTTCAAACAAAAGAGCAAAAATGCATAGATCAGCCAACTAACTTATGCTACATCCATTTTACCCACCAAGCACCCCTGGAGCTTTAATATAATCTCACCAAAGTCAAGCCTAAGAGAGGCCACCAAAACAGGCCTGGCCCTTCCATCGTTACTAACGATGTCATGCCGCCTTTGCAAACACAGTGTATCCTGAGAGGGCAGGGCAGCCATGCCTCCAAATGCATGTCCTGCTAGACACCAAAGAGCCACAAAAGATGCTCAGAGCAAAGTGTCTGGGAGACCAAGTTGATTAACGCGTAGCCTTATTTCACTTCAGAGGTAAAGGACTAGAGGGGAGAAAAGAAAAGACCATAAGCTCATTTGACAGCTGTAAAGGTCACAAAGGAAATGGTGGCAGGTAGCCTGCAGCGTCCAGGGGCCAGAGACCCAGCACGCAGGAACATGCGACAGAAGCCGAGGGAATGAGGTGCCAGGTAGGCTGCCGACCAGCAGGGGGTTCCGGCCAAATGAAAAAGGCAGTGAAAACATGAGCCCCTAGAACCCCAGGTTCTAGTTCAGGGCCCTCTTCTCCAATCAGTGAAACGAGCCAGGCTCCCTGGCATAGGAACCTGGGCTCCTGGCTCAGAGGACTCCAGGTCTCAATATGTTCAAGGTAGTGCAGGTGCCTGAGCTTAAGCTTCTGATTGCCAAGGCATCCACTTCAAAGAAATCCGTTCCAAATACACAGATGCCCCCTGATGCAATTAGATAAAAAAGCCAGGCGGCCCCACCCACGAAGTTCGCTTTCAGAAAGCCCTGGGTAACCTAGATAGTTGACAGCTTGGATGATCCCATTTCTCTTTTCACCTTAATCCCCACTCATATGCTTTAACTGTTCCAAAAACCAGAGAGACCCCATGAAATCCAAACACCCCACCCTCAGACGCTGATAAAAGCAGAGCCCCAGGTCCCTGTCCCCGCCCTTCCTCTAACTATGACTTCATTTTGTGGCCCTCTGGTTGCTGTGTACCCTCCAGGACCTGTCAGGACTAACTATTGTTCCTCAAAGTTCCCTGATGGCTTTGTTTGTTTGTTTGTTTTTTGCTGATATGCATCCTGCAATCGCAGGGCTAGCCTCCCACAATGTTGGGCCGGGTGGCAGATGGTGGGGGATGTCCATGGGTGCTCACCGCAAGTAACAGGGCAGTGTCTCAGGTCATGTCTAGTTTAAAGCAATGTCACCAACATTAGGCTGGGCAGAAAAGGATGGTCAGATATCTCCTATTCTTCTGTTCTCACTCTGTTCTCACTGGTACAGGCCTCTAGGTCCAATGAGATGTAGACATTACAGTGCTAGGTCATCACCATCATTTCTTATTGTAGAGCAAGGCTGTGGGCAGAACCACAGACATTGAAGACTTGGGCAGGTGCTCCTATTCGTTTGCTTCAGGGAAAACTCCAGACAAAGGATCTATCCTTAAAGATCATATGAAGGACATGTAAGCCTTACAGAACTCCTTTTTTTGTAAACTCTGTAGCACTGGAGTTCTGACTCAGATGGAAATAGAGTGAACAATTTTCAACCACTTATGTCAATGAACTGGAGCATTAGTCTCCCAAAACTGATAACTCAGAATTACAATGGATACTGGTAGGTACTGGTGGTCTTTGCCTTTCCCTAACACCTTTGCAATTCATTAATTTAGTTAAGGGCTATGGGGCTGTTGGAGAACTAACAGCTACTTCTTAAAAAGTGGAAAGAGCAGAGCGAAGAATTGCGTGAGCAGTACAACCACAGGATTGCATTGTGGGACATGGTGGAGATGGATGGGTGAAGAGGCAACGTCAGTGTGCACCAGGTATGAAGGCCTGCAGTGCTCCTCCCGGGAAACCTTGAGGAAATAGCCATATTATTTCTCTAGGCTTCTGGAGTCACATTTGTGGGATGCGTAGAAACACCTCACCTACACTCAGGTAACATCTCAGATTCAAGAAGAGCAAACAGAACAGCGAGCTTGTTCTAGAAGGAGACAACCCTTCTGAAATCTCTGCAGCCTATTCCTGAGCAGCACATGGTATACCTCTCGTCTTAAACTTTTTGTTTCCTCTACATAGGAGACTTGTTGCTGCTATTTTTACACTTTTAAAATTGCAGTTTCAGCTTCCAGATCGCATTCCCATTTGCAGTTGTAGCAAACAGAATGGTTCTGGTGGAAAATGCTGCTCGGCTGAACTTCTGGCCTCTGAGGCACACCCCATGGAGTGTGCTCTGTGTCACACCGAGCTCAAAGACGAGCAGTTTCACACCCAGGAGATCAAATTAACTAATGAGGTAAATCTGACATTCATGGGTGAAGCACCACACAGTGTTTACGGATTAATCTGAAAAGGACTTTAGAAAAAGTGATTTGAGGAAAAAAACGTTCATTCACAAGTCATTATGAGCAGCTCTTGAGAAATGGCCTCTATTTTAGAGTAGACAAGACAATGGAAGCAAACAGATTCTAAGACTCCTGGCTCAACATGAGAGCAGTTAGCTCCAGCTCCCACATCAATCGTCTAGACTGCAGTGTTTCCCAAACTTTTGACATATGTGTATTCCTTCTATAATTTTCGTAACGCTGAGTACCCCTCATCAAAAAAAATGGATGCATTTTAACAACAATCAAAATATATTTCTTTTTTCTTTTTTGGTACATACACAAAATAATAATAAACAAAAAATAAAATTATTCATAATGAAATATAAATAAAAGTTATACTATAAATAACATTTATTTGCACACCAGACCATCTCACACCTCACAAGACTGTCTTGACTTGACTCATGAGAATGTAGAATTAGATGCAGCTAAGCATGGTGCAGTGCATACCCCCACCAAACTCCGGTGCAATGCGTACCCCCACCAAACTCTTCCCGCACCCCTGGGGATACGCATACCACACTTTGGGAAACACTGGTATAGAGTGCTCTGAGGTTGGCATGAGAACAATGCTCCACTCTGTCATTCTCAGGACAGCCGGGGTGGGGGGTTTGTTTGTGGCTTTACCAGTTCAGCTGTGGCTTCGTGGTTGCCCTGGTGGGAGTGAAGGGCAGGCAGCTTGAAGGAAAAGAGAGGAGGGGGCAAGATTCTCCTGGCCAGGCCTGGGAGTAGCAGACACCATTTGCGCTCAAGTTCCACTGATGAGAACCGAATCACCTCATTAAGGGAAGGCTGAGAACTTTGTCTAGCTGTGTGCCCAAAGGAGGGGGCAACAACAGACAAGCTGATGATCTTCACCTCAGCCACTTCTCTGATCTTTTCTTGTATTACTTTCTGCCTTTAAGAACATTATTTACTGGAGAAACGCTTTTAAATTTAATATTGTACAGCTATTGTATGCATGAAGGGTGGGAGAAAGAGGGGAAGAATGACTCCTGGTCCAAGAAATTGAATAATAATGATGCCATTGATGAAAATAAAAGAACTGGGAAGTGTGGACAGATGTGTGAATGCTCTGGGAGGGAGGGATGAGAAAGGTGGAGGGTAGAGCAGTTTTGGCAATGAGGAGAAAATAATAAATAGGCTAGTAGCGAGAAGAGACAAAAATATGTAGATAGATAAATAGATATGTATGTAGATATAATCTACATTCATCAATTACAGAAAGCCTAAGATACAGGGGTCCTCTATTATTAAGGTGACAGAGAATTCTATGACAACATGAATTACAGATGTGGTTTTATTAAAATAATGTCATGAGGAAAGAATGATTACTAAATACTACCATGTAGGAAAATACTAATGAGGATAGCATCGATGGGGCTTTATG
Source organism: Vespertilio murinus (assembly GCA_963924515.1). Lineage (NCBI taxonomy): Eukaryota > Metazoa > Chordata > Mammalia > Chiroptera > Vespertilionidae > Vespertilio > Vespertilio murinus. Next base: position 69,167,282 of record OZ004707.1, read on the forward strand.
GTTTATTAATCAAAACCTACCTTTGGAAATTCAGTTAAAACATTAGAAACCATCAAACATATTTTCAGGGCAACTTCTAGGGAAAAACAAATGTCGGCCTTTTTTAGGTCACAGAAAACTCCCCCTGTTATGTCCTGCAGTCAGAGAGATTTAATTTTATGTATCCTATTTTTTTAAGGCAAGTATCATAAATATAAATATAAAGAAACTGAAAAAATACCTGAAGTTTCACTAAAGATCACTACTAACATTTTGGGAATGAAATGTTTGTGTGTGTGTGTGTGTGTGTGTGTGTGTGTGTGTGTGTTTAATTGTTAGATAAAGAACTGTCCTGTTCCTGTACTCCTCTCAGCCAGCTGTTGAGATATGAGGTAACACCTCTCTGACCAGTGGAACTTCCTTCACAATCACACCTGGGACGAAAGTTTTATTTCTATGGAATGACACCCCTGAGTTTTCAAGGTCTCATTCCCCTCTGACCCACCATGGAAGAAGTCGAGCTGTACCTTTAATAAGCCTAGAATTCAAGCTGTTGCCCAGAGTTCTTGCTCCATGTTAGGGCACAGTCCAGTCCAGCATCAGGCTAGCTGAGCTGTGATTCCTGCTGCAGTCCATCCGTCCATCAATCCATTGCATGTGGGGTCTGCAGAGCCACGTGGCTATTGGGGGAACATAGGCAAATGCAAGGAAGGAGGAGCAAAACCAAAAGAGCCTGAGAGCCAAGAGTGCCAAGAGGATGAGCTCCTTTGTCTAGGATTTTGTTCCGCAAACTGCGACTCGCAAGCCACATGCAGCTCTTTGGCCCCTTGAGTGTGGCTCTTCCACAAAATACCACGGCCTGGATGAGTCTATTTTGAAGAAGTGGCGTTAGAAGAAGTTTAAGTTTAAAAATATTGGCTCTCAAAAGAAATTTCCATCGTTGTACTGTTGATATTTGGCTCTGTTGACTAATGGGTTTGCTGACCACTGGGCTAGGGGATTATGTATATAATTTATTTAATTATTTATTTATTTGCGGGCTTGCATTGGCCCTGCCCCCTCTGGCCAATGATCTCTGTTCCCAGGATTGACTGACTGGCATCTTCCCTAGGTCATCCTCACCTTACTGCGCATGCACCTCTCTCCCCTTCCTTGAGCCCTCTTCCCCCTGCGATCTGAAAGGAATGGGCTGGTGGTGCTCTGGGGAGCGTAAAACTGCAGCTCCCGGTGAAGGTGCCAAAATGGCCGTGTTTATGACGTCTGGCCTTCCCTTTGCTCCTTTCCGATTAATAATAACCATCCCATTAAAATGGCATCACTCTCACTTCTCCATGAAAACATACACTATACCCAAGGCTAAAATGGTGCCAGAGAAACCCAGGAAAGAATCTGGGTTAGTAATCCATGCTTTTCTCCATCTTTGCCATTGAACCTTTCGTTCCTGGAGGTGCTGCTGAGAGCTGGTCCTGAGTGCCCCGCAGCGCTGTGCTCTGGGCAGCCAGGGGCCCTCTGAGTCCCTCCTGCAGGTGGCTGCCTGCCTCCAGGCTTACCGGGCCATGCCAAGCCTCCAGCCTCCACAGGCTCTCCGAGTTTTGTGTTCACTCTCCTCTCACTTTTCTTTGTGTTTTTCATATATATGAGTATATGTAACACTTAATGCATTTTAGTCTTACTCCACCCACAACTTTTCTCATTTATTTATTTCTTCTACAAGTTTAGAGGTTATACTCTATTTTTTAGTAGTTTCTCTAGCTATTTTGATAGTTTAACTTTAAAAGTATAAAATTTAATTACTTTTATTATTCTTTGTAATTAAAAATTTTTTTCCCCTTTCCATCTAGAGAAAAACCTAGGTCTTTTCTACTATTTTTTCTCCTATATGTCTCCTCGACTACTGACACAGAACACTTTATTTGTGATACTTCTGGTCATGCAATATGTGGAGTTTTCTCCACAACAACAACCAAGTCACAGACATCACTGGGTATCCTACAATTTAACTCAGTTCTAACATTACTTACCCACAGATAGTGTCAGATCTCACAGGTTAAGGGTTTAGTCCCACAAGACTGCTCTCCCACTCCCAGTGCATGTGAGCACGCACACGCACACACACACACACACACACACACTCTAGATGCCATCTGTGAGACCAAGTTATCACCTTGCTTCTGACCTTCTATAAATCAGATGTTCAGAGAGCCCCTCCTCTGGGTTTGATTAGTTTGCTAGAGCAGCTCACAGAACTCGGGGAAACACTTACTAGCACTTGGGTTAACCATCTAGTAAAAGGTAAGGTAAAGGATACAGCTGAAGAGACATTCACACAGCAAGGTCTGAGAGGTCTTGAGCATAGGGCCTGCTTGTTCCCATGAGTTGGGGAAAGTCACTCTCTTGGCGTGAACTGTGTTTCCTCACATAGGAATGATCAGCCATTTCTTCATTTCCAGCCTCTCTTTCTCCCCTCTCTGGAGATAGGCGATTGGGGCTGAATATTCAAACTTCTAGTGATGGCTTGGTCTTTCTGGTCATTAGTCCCCATTCAAGAGTCATCCAGAAGTCTACCCACAGTCACCTCATTAAACAAATGATGCTTCTAGTGCTCTTAGCACTTAGGAATTTACAAAAGTTATAGAAGCTGCCCTGTGTCAAGAACAGGGTCAAAAAGCAAATACCAGGACAAGAAATGCTCCTAGTGCTTTTAACACTCAATAAATTACAAGGGTAAGAAATTAGAAGGGTTTGGGAACTCTATTCCAGAAACAAGAGGCAAAGATATATATATTTGTCCATTAGCCCAGCCTGCACCCTCTTGCAATCTGGGACTACTAGCTCCTATCCACTTGCCTGCTGCCTGCCTGATTGCCCCTAACTGTCTCTGCCTTGGTCTCTGCTCTAGCGGCTTGGTTCAGAAGGATGTCCAGAATGACATTCGGAAGGTCGTTTGGCTGCCCAGTCTAATTAGCATATTATGCTTTTATTATTATAGACACTCTTTAAATATTTTAATATCAAGATCCTTAAAAACTAAGTTGTCCAATATTTTACATCAATCTTTTTTTTAACTTCATGAAATACACATTATTATCACTGTTTTACACCATTTTTCCTTTCTATTTATCCTATATTGAACAGTATCTTTGTTAATCATTTATTTCAAACCCTCCTAAAATCATTTTGTATCTATCTTCAGAATTTCCTTTAGTAAGTCTATTGGTGGAGAACTATCTCAATTTTTGTTTAATTGTTCTCTTTAATGCACCCTTATTCTTGAAAGATATGTTTTATGTTTGGATGTTTGTTTGTTAGCACAATGATGATAATATTTCACAAGTTATATTGTTGTCATTGGGACATCAGTTGTCAGTCTAACAGCTGTGGGGTGTTTTTTTTTTAGAGGTAATCTCACTTTTCTTATTTACTACTTTTACATTTCTTTATTTTGGGGTTTTGCAGTTTCACCATGACCTATCTAGGTTTGACTTTTTTTTAAATTGATTAAGGTATTACAAATGTGTGGTTATCCTCCCATTGCTCCTCCACCCCCCCCAATCCTGCCCTCACTCTCACCCTCTGTTGTCTGCGTCCATTGGTTATGCTTATATGCATACATATAAGTCTCTTGGTTGATCTCTTTCCCTTACCCCTACCCTCCCTTTCCTTCCCTCTGAGGTTTGAGCATCTGATTAATGTTTCTCTGTCTCTGGATCTGTTTTTATTCATTGCTTTATGTTGTTCATTATAATCCACAAATGAGTGAGATCATGTGATATTGATCTTTCTCTGACTGACTTATTTCACTTAGCATAATGTTCTCCAGCTCCATCCATGCTGTTGCAATTATTAGGAGTTCTCTAGGTATGATTTTGTTTTCATTTTATTTTTAAAAGATTCATTGAATTTCCTGAATTTGAGCTTTGGTGTCTCTTCACAGTTCTGGAATATTCTGGCCATTTTCTCACTGAGTATTGTTTATTTTCTGTTTATATCTTTTGAAACTCCTATTAGATATGTACAAGACTTTGTCTGTCTTCTATGTCTCTTAACTGTGCTTTTTAAAATTCTATTTAACACTCTACATGATACTCTGGATAATTTCTTCCAATCTATTTTCCAGGATACTAATTTCTCTCCAGCTGTGTCTAATCTTCCATTTAACCCACCCACTGAGTTTTTAATATTAACAATTATATGGTTCATTTTAGAAATCCATTTGCTTCTTTTCCAAGTCTGCTTGGTCACTTCTGATAGTCTCTTATTTCTTTCTCATATTTCTAAGCATCCCTTGTATTTAACTACATATCTTAAGTATGTTATTTTATAGATTGTATCTGATAATTCTGCTATCTAAACACTTGGCCAGTTTGTATCTGCTGGCTCTTGCTTCTGGTGTCTTGTTTCTTTTATATTTTACCATGAACTTATTTTCCTTGGAACCAAGTTACTTGAGGCCTGCTGTTTCCTTCAGGGAGCCTGCATGCCCTCTGAGAGGATCTGCACTTGCTTCTGCCAGTTGCCCAGGGCCACTGCCAGACCTGCCGTTTCTTGGTCTAACTACACCAGATAATGAGAACTCTGGCTGCCGAGCCCCACGAGTCCCACGATGGTTGGCAAAACCTCAGGGAAGGGTATTTCCATCCAGTGGAAATGGATCTGTTTGTTCATTGCTAAGGTGGCCACAGGCAAGTTTCTTAGTGCTTAGTCACCCCTGCAGTAAAGGTGCCGCCTTCGGGGTCCTCCCGCAGGCCCTCGTTTCTCCTTGTCCCCCCCCCCCCCCCCCGGTACAACCGTGGGAAAAAGGAGATGTGTGTCCCCAGGATCCGCTAATACTCTCAGAGCGAAAGTTGTTTGAGTTTTTACTGATTTCACAGGATTCTACTTCAAGTCCACTTTACACCTCTGCAAACTCCTTAGTTTTTATTTTTTTTATTTTTTATCATGGCTTAGCAATACATATAAAGAGCTTTAGAATATTTTATTTAGGATTTTTAGTTGTTTTCAGCAGGAAAAAATGTCAGACTAACTACTCCACAATATTGTCAATAACTAAAGTTTTGTCAGTATTATTTTGTCATATGTCCTCGTATTTACATAATAATTAATAATGCATCCTGTATTAGTTTATATTTTCTTGACATACTTAGAAAGACCCATATACTTGCTCCAGGATTATAAAAATATCCAAGTATTCATTCTAATATTTTTAATGTTTGACCCCTCCCCCCATTAAAATCTTTGATTCCTCCATAACTTGCTATGATGTGAATAATTTGTTTGGGAAGCTATCCAAATAGCTGGTCAGTTACTCTAACACACACACACACACACACACACACACACACACACACACACACATATATATATATATATATATATATATATATTTGATTTTTTACCAAGAGAAAGGGAGAGGGATAGAGAGTTAGAACACTGATGAGAGAGAAACATCGACCAGCTGCCTCCTGTACACTCCCTACTAGGTATGTGCCCACAACACTCCCTACTAGGTATGTGCCCACAACCAAGGTACATGCCCTTGACTGGAATCGAACCTGGGACCCTCTGATCCTGAGCCAAACTGGTTAGGGCTACCCTAACACCTTTTATTAAAATAATCATTATTTTTCCTAGTGGTTAGAAATTCTACCATTTTCACAAACCAAATTCCTGATTAGTGTTTTCATATCTTCTTGATTGAATCTCTGGGCTCTCTGTTCTCTTTAACTGGTCTGTCTTCCTTCTTTACACCGTTGTCAGTTTGTTTCCATCAGTAAAGTTTGATAATCAGTTGTAACATCTGATGATTTGAGAGCTCTTTCATCACTCTTACTCTTATTCCCACCCCCAATTCCCTGACTATATTCTTGAACATTTTTACTTCCAAGGACATTTAGAAATATTCTGCCAAGTTTTCCAATGTGCCTGCTAAATTCTGGATACATGGTTATTATCATACCACCCTTTATATATTTTACAAAGGCTACTGTTAAAATACGCCTGCGATTTCCTCCAGGAGGCAGTCAGGAAGCAGATGGCACCCTTAAAGGGTCTCACTGAAGAGAGTTAATAAAGCGACTCCTTCTGATACTGGTATAATTAACCTAGTTATTAATAACAGGAAAGGAACAAAGAGAAGGCCAAATATTATAGGTATATGTCATTTGGCCATCTTTGCCAGGAAGCTACAACTTTATACGCCCCAGGGAAGTGGGCAGAAGGAAGACAGACAGATGGCCAGGAAAGTTGTGGGGACCAGCCAAGGTGCTTGCTGTCAGTCACATCAGGGAACAGGTTATTGGCCAGAAGAGTCATGGCTGCTGCAAGGCTGTGAAATTTGGGATATTGCATCCCCTGAGCTAAGAAACTTGCTCTCTTGTGCTCTTGGCTACTCTTGTGCACCTGGTGCTCTTGCTGCAGGGAGAGTGCTCTCTTGGCTTCTCTAAATTCTCCCGCCTGGCCCACGCCCATGTGGACCCCGCACGAGGGATGAATGGATGGCTGCTAGCCTGACGCTAAACTGGACCCGGCTCCAACATGGAATGGAAACTCTGACACTGGCTTTGCTTCTAGCCCTACAGGAACCCCAGCTACACTTCTTCTGACTGCAGTGGAACTTTAGAAACACAAGAGATGTAATTTCACGCAAATGAAAACCACTCATCCTCCTGTGCAAGCCTCAAAGAATTCTTTTCCTCTAGTCATTGTAAGGGCTGTGCCCACAGCGCTCCGTGGAGGAAAGGGTACCTCAGTTTCCCCGATAACAGTCCCAGCGGTGTGAGGGAACCAACAGGGGATGGAGAAACTCCCAAGGACAAGCAGAGGGAAGCCATGAGCACCCCTGAACCTGCAGGGGCAAAGGGAGAGACCCTGTGACTAGAGCCCACAGAGGAGCCATGTTGCAGAACGCAGCTGCTGCCCCATCCTGGCAGGAAGGCGCCAGGGGACTATGTCCCCTGACCACTAGCATCCTGTCCTCCAACCCACTGGGACTTCTTATTAGATGAGTCCAACCTGAGTCCAGAAAACAAAAGGCTTCCTCAAGTCCAGTCTCCTGTTGCACAGAGAAAGCCGGAAAATGCATCTGGAGGGCACGAGGGGAACAAGGAGCACAGCTCGTCTGTGGCCCTGTAACTTGTACGTCGCGTTGTTAAAATCTGAAATGTATTCATAGAGAAGCTCCGTTGAAAGTCATCTAGGGAAGTAATGGACCCACCACCCTGTGTCCGGGTGACTTGGTGAGAAACGGCTGCCCATGATCTGGGCGGGTGGCAGTGGCCTTTCACTTGGGCCGGACGTGGCCGAGGCTGCAAACCTTCCTTGTCAGATGGCAGAGCTGACATTTTCCTAGCGACAGGGAAGGCAGCGGGCAGATGGCCTGCTCCTGCCTCCCTCCCCTCCTCAGGCACAGCCTGATAGCCCATCTACCACAGGATGATCGCTCATTAGCGCCAACTTGGAAACGCAGTTTTCTCCTTCCCGATTGTAACATCTCCAAAGAGGCCTCCAAAGAGCTTTTATTTTTTGCTCCCAAGAAATGCAGAACGGTAAATCTTTCCACAAAGAGCATCCACAGAAACTAATACATAGTCGTTCAAGAGCAGCTGAGAGGGTGCACAACTCAGCGGGGGCCGGCGGACGGGGGTCCCTCCAGGAAAGGTGATTTGGGATCACTGTGCTCCCTTCCTCCAGTTCCTCTGCTGGGCCAACCACAGGACTGCGGGCAAATGCCTCTGACTCAGAGAGTGGAGAACCCAAAATGTTCTCCTGTCTGTTAGACACCCCATTCTATTAAACTGCACATGTGGGAATTCATTTGACCATTTACCTTAACATCAAAGCTATTCCTCCGCCCAATATCCCATTTCTCCTTTACTAGCTCTAAACAATTTTCTAATACCCAGACAAAAAACCCAATGACGACAGCCGCGCTGCGCTGAATTCAGCCCTTCGCATTATGGATAGTCATTATGGTATTGTACGCCAACTGCGGGGCAAGGGGGGCGGGGGCGGGGGGAGATTAACCACAACCACAAGTCACTGTTTTCCATGGCAATAACTGGCCTTCAGTCCTGATAATGTGCTCTGGCATCGGGCATCCAAGCAAATTCAGAGAATGCCCTGCGCTGGCCCTGGCTGCTCTGATAAATCACCCATCGACAGAGCCTCGGAGAGAGGCTCGAGCAAATGAAGAGATTATTGAATTTTCAGGTCATTTGAAATATACGGGCCTGCCTAGGGTAGAGAAAGCAAAGAAGCCCTTTCCCTGTCCCGCTCTTGGCGATGCAGCTTCTGGAACAGAACAGGGCAGCGCCAACCAACCCCAAGGCCAGGCCCACTCTGGCTGGTTTAGTTAATGCACCATGTTGTGGATGTATTTTTTTAAAAAAATAACTCCACAAACATTTGCTTTTAGTTTGCTGTCAGGAAATGGATTTGTAGGGGCCTGATTTCGCCTTTCCTTTCTGAACTTGCCCTCCTGTGGTCTCTGCTGCCCTGGTCACATGCCAGAGCTCCCTTCTTCCACTCGCTGTCTAATGAAGATCGCCCCCAAGGTTAGTTCTCCGCCTTCCCTCTCCACTCTCGGAGCCTTTCACCCAAGTCTGCATCCACACACAAATCCTTCCCTTGAACCCCAAATTTTCTCCTGTCTGTTGGACACCCCACTCTATCTTCCTCCTGATTCCTTAAGCTGCACATGTGGGAATTCATTTGACCATTTACCTTAACATCAAAGCTATTCCTCCTCCTAACATCCCATTTCTCCTTTACTAGCTCTAAACAATTTTCTAATACCCAGATAAAGACAACAGAGTTATCTTACAAATTTGCTCATCTCTTCACTTTCAATCTTTTCAGGTGAGACTCTTGTCTCTTACCAAGACTATTACAACAGTCTTTCTGACTTAGTTCCTCAGAGGCTGCTGCCAGGTAACTACTAAAGACATCACTTTAATCATATGCCTTCTTTTTCCAGTACCTTGCGTGACTCTCTATTACTCCTCTAGAAAGTTATCATCTCCACAGCTTAGCATTAAAGGTGAGGCATCAGCCTCCAATTAATTCTAGTCTTCCCATTATCCCCTGGGCCAGGACCAGACACCCTGCAACCCCTGAGTCAAAGTTGGGTCATCACCCAAACACAACCATACCCACTTGTTCGCATATTGTCTGTCAGCTTTCATACTACAGTGGCAGGGCTCAGTAGTTGCAACAGAGACCACATGGCCCACAAAGCCTAAAACATGTATGATTCAGCCCTCCATGGGAAAAGTTGACTGATCCTGCCCTAGACACATTTTTTTTGTGTGTGTTAAAACTAAACTCTATTATTTGCCACTTCCCCGACAGTAAGCCCCAAACTTCACACTTATACATTCTTCACTCTCCTGAAATCCTTTTCCTGCCTCATGTCTATGATTCCTTCAAAAGTCTCTTCAAATGCCCGCTCCCTCAGGAAAGCTTTGATCCAATTGCTTTCATTCCTTCATCGTTGATTGAACATCTCTAATCCAGGCTCTATGATACGCCACGTGGGCATTGTGAGAAATAATGGCCCCAAAGAAGCTTGCTATCAAATGGCGAAGATCCACATGGAATAAATAACCACACACCCAGGTGTGTGAGTGAAAATTGTAATAAATATGGTATGAAGAAAAGTAGAGGTGCCGCAGGAGAATATGAAAAGGGCATATTTGAATGAGAGACTCAGAAGAGTCCTCTTTGAGGCAGAGACTTAGATGATGAGCAAAGAATTGGGGTCAGAGCATTCCAGGCTCAGAGAATAACTAGCGGGATGGCCTGGGGTAGAACAGAGCTCGGCATGACTGAGGAACTGAACGTGGGCTAATGTGGCTGGTGCCTACACAGAACGCTCAGAGGCTCTAGGTTGTGGCATGGGTGAGATGCAGCCCCAAGCCTGATCAGGAGGTGCTTTGAAGATCCTAGTAGGAGTTGAGTTTTTTCCCCCCTTTTCATGAAAAACTATTGTATAGTTTTCCGAGCATGGAAGAATATGCTCAAATTTTTCTTTAACTCGTTTTGGCTTCCGTGTAGAATAGATTGGAGGGAATGACAAAGTATACTCACTCTGTGTCATATAACTCCCACTGCATTTTGTTAATCCTCTTTTATGACCTCCATTGCCTTTTACTTTGTGTCGTGCTTATTTGCATAATACAGTGCATAGTAGTTCTGTGTGAACATGTCCTGTTGCTCTTCTAGGTGGTAATGTAGGGACTCTCTTATCCATCTTAGAATCTTCTGCACCACCCACTACACAGCACGTCCCAGTAAAAAATCAAGGAATTAACTTGAATTACTAGTCCTAATAGCTCTGAATTCACAAACTTCCACATTTCTGTGGCCCATAATGTTTGGGCTCAGCTCTTTTCATTAGTCTCATTGGGAGGTGTCTCCTTAGGCAGAAGCAGAGCTGACAGGGAAAGTTGCAGGGAGCTGATATGGGCAGAATATTGTGCAACATAAGACTACTTTTTATAAAATTAGAGTTTAGGCAAAATGAAATCACCTGTGACAAAGGAGTTGCTAATCATTATAAGAGTGATCTGTGATCATATGCTGTTGTCCAGAGACACCATGGATGATGGAGTGGGTTGAAGGATGGCTTCCCCCCCAAAATATGTCCAGGTCCTAAACTCAAGATCCTGTGAGTTCTGTCCTTATTTGGAAAAATGGATATCAAGATAAGATCATCCTAGATTATCTGCATGAGTCTTAAATCCGATGAGAACTGCCATTCTAAAGATGAAGAATGAGAAGATACCAATGCAGTGGAAAAGGCCATTTGAAAACAGAACAGAGATTGGAACTATGCTGCCCCAAACCAAGGAATGCCCAGAGCCACCAAAGACGCCAGGAAGCATTCTCTCAGAGACTTTGGAGGGAGCCTGCCCCTACGGACACCTTAATTTTGGACTTCTGGCTTCAGAACTATCAGAAAATAAATTTCTGTTGTCTTCAAGTTTGTGATAATTTGTTATAGCAGCAATAGGAAACTGATACAGATGGGATTCCAATATGTGAAAATTAGTTTGCCTAGATTCATGATTTTCAATATTGTTTTTTTTTTCAAATTTTAGATTCTTCAGTTCAAATGTAATAATACTGGTAAAACACATAGAAATTGCTCTGGTGAAAAGAGATGGTCGGAGTCCTACCTTCTTGCCTTTTCTTCACCCTGAAGGTCTGTACAAAGCTAGATGACTTAGAAGTTCTACTTCAACTCTAATTTGGTAGATTGACATTTTATATGACAAGGGAATACAGCAGTCCAGAAAACATGGATGTATTAGGTTGGGTTCCCTGGAAGTGGACTCTAAGCAGGGAGTGGAGCAGTGAGACAGGGAATTGGAGAAGGCCAATATAGGGTGCATTAGTGGGCAGGAGACTTGTTAAATCCTGTAAGGGCCTCTGGGAGGTGGTGCAGAATGTGCCTCAGAAATGTTTGAGCTGAGAGGCAAGGAAGGTGGGATACCAATCCACTCATTTCAATTCATCACTGGTTAGGGCTGCTCCAGGGTTGGAAATTCCTCAGTGTTTCTGACCTACTCTCCCCTCAGCCTCGCATGCACACAGCCAGCTGAAACTCTCAGGCCCAGAGCCCGGGTGCTGGCAGCAGGAAGCCATCGGCATCCTCTGGAGTGGGGTGAAGTGAAAGGATGTGACCGGTGCTCTGTGGCCAGTCTGGGAAACACTCCAGTTGGCTTCAGATACCCCGTGTAAGAACCAACACCGTGTAAGACCATCGACACCGTCCAGAAGGGAACCACAGAATAAAGCCCTCATATCCCCATTGTTAATCTTATTCCTGGAATGGAAACTTTGCGCAGAAATGTGCTTCTGTGTAGCTAGTCAATTGACTATTTGTGTGAATAAACCATAGAACAACTGCGTGTTTGAAACACATTGGTGGCACACACACCTGTGAGCATAGGAAGGAAAGGAATAGACAGTATTAATTACCCAAATACATAGACTATCTTTGTTTTCAATACGTACGTTCCCAGGATGAAGAACTAGGAGCAAAATCCATATTTTTATTGAAGGGTACGAGGATAAGAAACCCTTAAACTAAAAGAGATATGAGCATGCTTATCAGGCTCCAGGGTGAAATTCTAAAGAAAGATGCAAACAGCAGACAACACTAAGCACATCGCTGCTGGCAGGGTCCAGGACTGGTTGGCAGAGTCCACGTACCCCAGCACGCCTGGAGAACTCACAGCCCAGGAGGGAGCACAGAGCAGTGGTGAACAGCAGGCAGTTAAATCCTGTCGGACCTGGGACTGAATCCCAGCCCCACCACTTACTACTGGCTGTGAGGCCTTGAGCAAATTATCCTTTCTGTGTGTAACCTGGGGCAGCCTAATTCTAATGAGGCCACCAGAGTGAGGCAGAGAGACTAATGCCTACACATAGCAGGTGCTCAGAACACTATTTTATTTACCTACGTTGTTCGTAAGACGCTCAAGCCATTTGTTTCTGAATCGCTCAGGAACATACAACCGGGGAAACAAGCAGAGCGGATGAGATTTGGGGCCTCCCACTCCTTCCAGGGCACAGGGAAGGGGTAAGATTGCCAGAGACTCTAAGTTTCCATCAAGATACTCAATCCTGGGGCATAACAGTTGGTTGAGAGTGTGTCAAGCAGAGACGTAAGAGCCAAGACAAAAATCTAAGTCTACAGGAGAAAGGAGTTACCTCTGTGCCCCGAAACATGACTTCCTGAAAGGCTTGAAATTCCCTGGTCTGAGGAGAAGCGTGTGCTTTTTGGGGGACAGGCTCCTGTGGGGTGCTTCTGGCTTACTGCACATTCATGCTGCGGCCCTCCAACCGGTGAGCCTGCCTGCCTTCCCCCAGAGCAGCCCCATTTCCCACTAATTGCAAAAGTGCCCTCACTCTGAACCCTCCCTCTCCAGCCCTCAGAGCTCGATGACAAATTCATACGTATTTTAAGCAGATGTTGTGGAATTAACGGAAAATCTATTTATAGGATTCTTTCTTAAGGAACTTGAAAATAAATGTGAGCGATGCTGAAGACCTCCTGGAGCCATTTCTGTACCTGCAGAAAGGTAGATTAGAAAGATGACTATCATCTGGTGCCTGGTGCAAACTGTCCTCAGGCTGAGGTCCTGGAGTTCGGTGCATCTGTGCTGCCAGCCCACCTGCTGGCACTCGCCGTGCCTCAGTTTCCCACATGCAACGTGGAGATAAAAACATCCCCCCCCCCACCAGGGATGTTCCAGGGACTGAGGCAACGCTGTCAGCGAAGCTCGTTGTGGTGCACCAGCCCCAAAAGGTAATTCCGTTACGAACACGCACAACGCAAGGCTCTATTTTTTATTTTGTGACTTTGATGGCATGAGCCAACTTCTCCCTCCGGCTTTTTAATATGATTATAAGTCCTTTACAAGAATACAGCTTTCACGCCGCACAGCAGGATACATAATATTTCTTATAAATTTAATTTAGGAAACGGCAGGAAAATAATGTTAAGGATTTGCCTTAAACCTACTAAAGCAAGGCAATTCCATTAATACTGCCACTCCATCTTTCACGCAACACGTTGTGCTTTAAGATGACAGCCTCCTCCATCCCTGCGAGTCTTCGGGACAATAAAGGTAAACTTGAGATATGGGACACATTTAGTCTCTGAATTCCTTTTCCCAAACACTGCCTACTCAGATCCCTAACAAACCCCGTAATGCTTATGTCTGCGTTTGAAGTAGTGGTCTGAGAAGTTCTGAGGTAAGCCTCACGGTGACTTTCAACAATGGATGCTGTTTCCTTTAGCATCCCGCTGCCCACCTAGGACTTCTGAACGCCTTTGGGCTCTGGGGATCTGGGTATGCCACAGTGGGGGGTGGACTTGGGAAACTTTTAATTTTTGGTTAAAAACAACACACATTTATTATCTTACAGTTCTGGGGAATTGGAGTCCGACACGGGTCTCTAGGGGAGAATCTGTCCTTGACTTTCCTATAGTCTGCATTTCTTGCCTGTGGTCTCCTCCCTCTACCTTCAAAGGCAGCATGGCTGGGAGAAATTCTTCTTATGCTGTCACTCGCACCTTCTCTTCTCCTTGTACCGTCCTATATGATTGCATTAGGGCAATGGAGGATAATCTTGCCCATTTCCAGGTGAGCTGATCTAAATGCCATCTATAATCTTATTTCCCCTCATCCTGTCATTGAACATAGTCACAGTTTCCAGGAATTAGGATCCAGACATATTTGGGGGTAAGGGGTGATATTCTGCCTACCACAAGGCCCAAATATATTCCCCTCAATATTTGCTACAATGGACAACATGGGTCTCTGAACTCCAGGGATGGTACAATGGGATGTTGTTCTTGTTATCAGAAGGTCTGCTGGACCACTGACCTTTCCTACCCCTCACGTTTCTCACTTTCTGGGCAATACCTTCTTCCTTATTAGGTTTTGCACCCCAAATGCCAGTCTCTACTCAACTCATGGGTAATAAGTTCATCAAATCCACCTGAGCATCTCATGTAGACAATAGTTCTCATTCTACAGTAATCCGTATTTTGAGTGTTCTGATTATTGACCACTAAGGTTAATTTTCATTTTAGAAGTCTGCCTTACATTTGTTGAAACAACAATTGATGTATATTTTTGTGTTCCAGACTGAAGCCGTGTCTGGCCAAGGTTAAGTTCAACCACGAGTGCAGTTTGTCTCCATTATAACACATCTTTGTGGCATGCAGGCACTATGGTAAACATTCTGCATATGCATGTTATTTAATCTCATGGATATCTCAGAGAGGTCAAATCTCTTCCATAGGTCATATAGCTTCACCATCTTGAACAAACCCAGATCAACCTAGATTCTATTTGAATCCAGAATGATGCTGTGCCCTTCCTTGGGCACCCACCTCTTGCAGGCACTCAGTGCCCTCCTACAGCTGGGATACTCAATCCCTCCCTTCGCCCCCTTCCCATTATCCCTGGATGGAATCTGTTTTACGGCAGACTCCCTGGTCAGAGGTAAGTAGTTAATTATTTTAGGAATGTGTTATCCTTGCCAAGAAGCCCTAAGGAGCAATGGAAGGAGAGTAGGGTGAGTGCCCATGCCCAGATACTCGGATAAGAAATCACCTGTGATCATCAGGAGCCTTTATATTATCTTATAGGGCAGCTGTCTACATTTCAGCCACAGCTCATCCCATAAGGAAGAAAACGAAGCCAAAACCATTGCCTCTGTGAGATTCTACAGTGTTCAAGGAAGGAAGTGAGTTAGACGGACTGGCCACCAAAGATTAATTGGGTCTGGGAGAGTAAGTGGTTGATGGGACTAGGTCAGCCTCTGCTCCCTGTCAGCTTGAAAGAGGATGTTGGGAGCAGAGTCAGGAGGCTGTGAAGGGCGGCCTCAGGGTCAGAATGACAGCAGCTCGGGGAGGGCTCCGGGCTGTGAAGTAAAACAACCACAAGTGTAAATGACCTGGGGCTCTGATGATGTGCAGCAGAGATGTTCGGGGCTTTTAGACTGACATTCAAATGACTGAAATATCACTTGCCCAGGCAGCTGATCTACACCAAGGGAAGTGAACTCATATCATCAACCGGGGGATTACCATTTTACTTAACAGAGTGTTAAAAGGTTTCTCAGCCCCTAAGGTTTGAAGTCTTTGTAATAATGTCACAATAAGGGGCAGTTAATTCAACGCATGGGCGGCCCATTTAAAATATTTACCTCCAAATGAGCCTATTAAATTTCTAAAAATATTAAGTCTCTGGCAGATATAGCCTTTCCCCCAAAAGACTGAGTAAAAGGAAAACATCAAATGCATAGGTGGTATCACTCCTCATTTGTTTGAAGCCCCGCACAATAAAGCAGCCCTAGCTAGTTCTTATTCTATGTGGATATCTATGCATGAAAGAAGATTTGGGGGAGGGAGGTAGTGAAAAAAAGGAAACATTAAGTAGACTAGTCATTGGATTCAAAGCACATGCTTCCTGGTGGCACAACTTTGAACTGATGCCCAGGGCAGGCACAAGTCAGTCTCCCAAGGGTGGGTCTCCTTGAGGCACAGCTGGAACTTACTTACCCTCGGAGGCCCCACATCTTGGTATTTAATTTTTCCCAGAGATCAATCAGTTCATGGGACAGACTCAAGCCAACCAAATGCAAAAGAGACTATATATAAACACAGTGTTCTTATTAATATTCACTGGGAAATGTGCCTTTATTGGAAGCCAGGATACTAATAAATCAGGTATGTGGGAAGTCAAGTTAATCAGTTTTTTGATTTGCAGAGAATCATCGTACAAGAAAGTAGAAGCTGTTGAGACATAGTTCACCCAGGTCGTGAAGTCATATTAGAAATACCCAGCACACCTAATAATATTATCTTATCTAATAAAGAGGAAATATGCTAATTGACCATCACACTCACTAAAGATGGTGGCGCGCACAGCCAATGAGGACGGGATATGCTAATTGACTGCCACACCCTCAAAGATAGCGGCACTCACAGCCACAAGATGGCAGCGCCCAGTCTCCTCAGCCCCCCAGCCGCCCAGGGCTGGCCCGAGGTGCAGGCCAGCCTCAGATAGCAGCTGCACAAGGCTGCCCAAGGCTCAGGTAACCAGGGCCGGTCAAGGCTTGTGTTGCTGGCAGTGGCAGCAGCAGAGGTGTGACGGGAGTGTCGCCTTCCCCTGATTGCCGGGTCACCTCCCGCCCCTGAGGGCTCCCAGACTGTAAGAGGAGGCAGGTGGGGCTGAGGAACTCCCCCTCCAGTGCATGAATTTTCATGCACCAAGCCTCTATTCCTATAAAATAAAAGGCTAATATGCAAATATACTCAACAGTGGAACAACTGAACAACCAAACAACCGGTCACTATGATGTGTGCTGACCACCAGAGGGCGCTCGTGGAACATGGCAGGCATTGGCAGCAGGTGGCAGAGTGCAGAACATGGTGAGCCTCAGCCACAGCGGGATGATGGAGCAGGTGAGCAGGGGCACAAGACCGAGGAAGGGTGCCAGGGGCTATCATTGGGGTAAGCCTCTGGTGGTTACTGAAAATTCTTTGCTCCTGTGTGCCATGATCCCACCCAGCACTCACACCGGCTGCAAGCACCCAGTTGCTCAGCACCATCAGCAGGTGCGAGTGGTGGCTGCCAGCCCCGATTGTATCTCTGGGCTTCTCCACCTGCACTGCTCCTGAGAGGCAATCAGAACAGCAGCCGCCACTTGCACCCACTGAGGGAGCCGGCCCCAATTGCTCCATGCTGTCTGCTGGTGTGCGTGGGGCCTGTACTGTCAGCACATGGGAGTGGCAGTGGCAGGAACAGGGGCAGCCAGCAGACAGGGAACCAGGGGTTGTGGCAGGAGGGGCTGGGCAGTGCCATGGAAGATGGGCTGAGACCTGCCCCTGTGCCCACTGCAGCCTCATGCCCCACAGTTCCTTTCAAGGTGCATAAATTTGTGCACTGGTCCCCTAGTAATATTATAATATTATAATAAAACTAATATTTACTTATGACTTATAAATCATAGGCAGAAAAATAAGCAGTTTATGCACTTGCAATTATTATTCTTACTTTATGGAAGAGGGAATTGTGGTTTAGAATTGCTAACTTGTATTAGATCACATAAACTATAGAGTGATAGATTTGAGGTTAAACCCAGGTCTGTCTGACTCCAAGCCCAGGCTCTTAACCACTATTATATACTTCCTCTGCTCTCCCTGGGAGCTCAGATTTTCAGATTTACTGCCTCTTCCCTGACAGTGCTGGAAAAACACTGCCAAATCCCTGTTTCTGACTTCCCTTTGTTCAAACTGCCACACTGACCATTCCTTCTGTTAACATAATTTCCTTCTATCTTCTCTCTTCTCATTTATTCCTTACACTGCAGCCATAGTGATTTTCTAAAACCAATCTGACCTGACACTCCCTTTAATTGGCTTCCATGGGCTACAGCATGAACTCCTTCGCTTGGATTCCAGTCCTGATGATCTGTCTGGGGCTGCCCTTCCATCCCCATCTTACCGCCCTTTTCCCCATCCTACTTTCTACTCCTGCCATATTTAATTAACTGTTTTCTGTGCTTGGACTCCCAATCTCAGAGTAGTTAAATTCTCTCACCGTCTCTCTGGCTCTCACTTTTCCTGCTTTGCCAATGTCTCTCCACATCTTTCCATCTTCCCTTTCCTCCTCACCCCCTGTCCCTCCATCTCCTTTTAAAAATATATATATTTTATTGATATTTTACAGAGAGGAAGGGAGAGAGATAGAGAGCTAGAAATGTCCATGAGAGAAACATTGACCAGCTGCCTCTTGCACACCCCCCACCCCGTGGATGTGCCCGCAACCAATGTACATGCCCCTGACCGGAATCGAACCCAGGACCCCTCAGTCCATAGACCAACGCTCTACCACTGAGCCAAACTGGTTTCGGCTCCCTCGGTCTCCTTATTCCCTGCTCCTTTTCTAGCTAACATTCATCCATTCATTCCCCAGATACTTACTGAGCATTCAATTCAAATCAGGCACTGTTCTAGACCCTACAGTTATGGCACAGACAAGGTAGGTGCAGAGCTTTCGTTCTAGAGGCGATAGACAAGCCAATAAAGAGGGAACCCCCAAGATGTGAGTGGTGTGCAGAGGGTTAAAGTGGGATGATATGAGGGGAGGGAAGAAAGCAGGAGGATGCTGAGGCTGTGACTCCATGCTCTGACCTGAATGATGAGTGAAGACTATGAAGACCAGCCTGTACAAGGGCTCAACGTTGAAAAGACATCGGTGAGTCTGAGGCACAGAAAGGCCAGTGTGGCTGAGGGTGGGCTGGAATAATAGGAGCTGGCTTGGAGGGAAAGAGGGGAACTAGATCTTATGAGCCCAGGAAAAGAAGTGTGGATTTTATTCCTTGTTGAGGGGGAAGATCCTTTACATGAGTTCATAGCTCAACCTGGTTTTCAGTTCGCTCTGGCTACTGAGTGGGGAATGGATGGAGAGTGAGGGGTTGGGAGGGCAGAGTGGAAGCAGGGTGATAGCGAAGGCTCCATTGCGGGGCCGAGGGAGAGGCGATGGACCGGACAGTGACCGTGACCGTGACCCCGGAAGAAAAGGTGGATTCAGGGTGTGTTTTGGAGTTGGCAAAATGTGTTTCTAGATTGTGTGTTTGGGGGTGAGAGGTTGGAGGAAGTTTAAGGTCGAAGGAAAGAGAAGAATTGAAGATGACTTCTACAATTTGGTGAAGGTAGCTGAATGGAGGCGGTGATTTTTTTCACAGCTGGCAAAAACCGAGAAGGAGACCGGTGAAGAAATGTCATAAGTTCTCTGAGGACATGAAAAGGTACACAAACAATAAATAATTCATTATTTCAACTTGTCTGTTCACTGTGTTTTGACTCAACACAAGTATGATCGCTTACACGTTAATGTATTTTAATCTCTTGGTCATGAGAGCAGCCATTCCTCTAACGAATCTCCTCTCCTGGATTTTGATTCTAATGTTGCTCTTGGCAGCTGCTGAAGGTCCCATGGAGGGCAGGACGTGCTTTGTTTTATCACCAGCACCTACAGCAGTATCTAGCGTGCGGCCGACGTTCAGTAATAATTTATTGAATGAATAAATTGGCCAATGCCTCAAAGATACCTGGAGGCAGGCTTCCACGTTATCAGATATTTTATCACAACTGGGGCTTTGGGGATGCCAATCTGTCACCTCCCAAATCTGAGTTTTTCACCATAGAGATGGTGAGGTGAGGTGACATCTGTGCTCATAAGAGGAATAACATTTAAAGGGATGCATTATTTAACACAAAACAAAATGCAGCTTCAAGCAACCCTATGACTCTATTTTTTTCATCATTTCTTTTTAAGGGAAAACCACGTAGAAACTCCTCGGACGGAGGGGGCCTCAATGACAAAAGGATGTTCCCGATGTCCTGCGCTCAGACTTCCAAACAGATCCTGCCGGTCCGCGCTCCGGTTACGCAGCGAGGACTTCAGATGTAGCTATCATTGCTGACGTTTTGGTTTGCTCCCTGTCCTTTGAGTTAGAGAAGTGATACCAAGACTGTCTCACTGGACAATGGGGGAATTATTTTTTGAAGCAAAGCAGGAAAAACAAATAAATTACCCCCACCCCCAACAACAAAAAAGAGCAGGAGTTAACTTGCTATCCGATACAGGAAACAAACGAACTCCTTCTGCGTAGCGGCCTTGATAATTTTGTCTTCCAGCAAACCCCCAAACAGAGATAAAGTGGTTCAAGTGCCAATTTGAATTTGGCAGGCAAGTGGGCTGCAAATGATCTAATTTATCTCAATTCAAATCAGCTTAGCAAATTGGGAAGATGCTACGTGAAAATAGGTACCCTGGGAGTCACAAACACATGAATTTTAAGGTCTTTAAGCAAAAATGATTTCCTAGGACACACGACTTCCTAGGATACTTTCGGTAAACAGTACACGTGGAGACCGCCTGGGGGCCGGGCCAGGCCACTGGGTAAAAAGTCTTGTCTATTTAAATAGTTGGCTCAAAAATAAGAATTACAAACCACCTGCCTTCTTTCCAGAAGGAAAGAAACTTTTAAAATGCAGCAATCTTGTTGAAAAACCTAGGAAGAAGTGGGAGTACAAAGAGAGGCCGCAGTGGGAAAACACAGTAATTATTCAATAATTATCGGCAGTGAATGGAATGCCTGAAGTGCAGGTGTAAATTATAATGCAAGAACGCCATCGTATTTGAATGGCAGTGCCGGCTCAGGCCAGGAAAGGGCACCCCCATGGATTCCTTTTCCAAGCCCTTTACTTGGCTTAGGGAGCTTTAGAAAGAGTAGCAGACTGCGGGGTTATAAAAGTCATAGCACATTGAGTAAGGGGATTGGGGCTCAGGTCACCCAAGAATTTTGGAACTTCACTTTTCTTTCTCTGAGCTTGGAAATTTTCGTGTAAAACGTAAACCATAAATGGGTGATTTAGTTTCTTAGCCTAAAAACAATAGCAACAACAACACCAAAAAACAATAAAAGGCAGTGCACACACACACACACACACACACACACTCAAACAGAACAGAAAAATGAGGCTTTTAGGCATGGGCAAAACTATTGTTATTTTTACCGCAGTCAGGGCTACTGAAACAAAGGATTAATATTCTACAATGCCTTATGTTGGTATATTGCTTTATGGCGTGCAAAGTGCTTTTATATCCATTTTCTATGTGGCTCTCGCTGCAACCTTGTTGTAAGCAGGAATTACTCAATGGAATGAGCATATAGGTTGTCTGGCGTATGCTTGACAGAGTTGGCGCTTTACAAGTGAGAACACTGGGGTGCAGAGGGTTTCAGTGAGGACCCAAGGTCACAAGTCCTGTCTGTGCCAAAACCACCTCAAATGGAGGTCTTCAGAAAGCAAACCACTTTCCTCCATCTCATACTGACTTGCTTGTTCTCAGGGCGCAGAAAGAGACAACCTGAAAAGATCCTCTTATGCAATGATTTCCATTACTTCCCTCCACAGAAGCTGTTAATTGGTTGTAATGTCAAATGATTTAGGTATCACCTCCTTATTTAATTTCTTTGTCCTCTTCTAGAGGTGATGATGGGTAGAAAAATGAGCCATCGAAGGGGAGCAGGGATTTCCACCCCCACTCATTAATCAGTCCTGCTCTCCTGAAAAATTGCAAAAGATTCAGGACTTTCTCATGCACTCATTTCCTGGTTATACAACCTCAAGCAAGTAGTGCATTTATCTTATCTGTGCATGGTGATTTTCTGTCTCCTACTCTTCAGAATCTCAGTGCCCACACAGCATAAAATGAGGATCGGATTTGAAAAACATGGGATTGATTTTATCAATCTATTAGAGGCCTGGTGCACAAAATTCATGCATGGGAAAGGATCCCTAGGCCCGGCTGATGATCAGGGCCAATCTGGGCTTTTTAGCTGCTGGATGGGGCCTTCCTTTGTTTTCAAATGCCTCCTGGTGGTCAATATACACCATAGCGAGGGACTGAACTCCTGGTCTTCCAGTCGAACTCCCAAGTGGACACTTTGCATATTAGCCTTTTATATATGTAGATAAATGTGGAAACCTCAAGACTCAGGCAGTTTCTATAACTGAATCTCTCTGCCCACCTTAAATGTTCCCATGGAGATAGCTTGCAAATTTAGCCTAGGTAATACTTTACTTTATCCCCTGCCCAGTCACAATACCTCCATCTACATGTCCCATCCAGACATCTGAGTCCCATATTCCAAGGCTGGTTATCTCTACTTGGATGGCTCACAGACACCTCAAAGTAAACAATATCAATAAAATTCATCATCTTTCCCTCAAAAATATCTCTCCCTCATCACTTGTGTCTTGGAGGATGACCACACCACTTACCTATGATTCTAGCTGAAACCCAAGAGGCTACAGCAAAGTCTGTGTGGGCCCTCAGCCATCCAAATGCCACAGAGGAGAGTACCCAGCCCTCCGTCACTCCACAGGCAGAATGACATGCACTGCCGGTGAGCATACTATTACCAACCCCTCCAACCTGCAGTGGGCAGCTCTGGACCTCTGGCTGCCACCAGGATGAAGTATCCCTGAAACTGCTTGGATTACAACCCCAGGACTCAGCCACCTCCATTTCTTTATGCATTGTCTATAGCGTGGACTGGAAGAGCACTGACTGGAAATTGAGTCTTCAACTTAAACCCAGTTGTTTTTCTTCCTCACTAGAATATAAGCTTACAAGGGTCCAGTGAATTATGTTTAATTCATGGCTTTACCCTTGGGACCCAGAAGCATTCTTGGTACTTAGTAGGCTCTCAATTAGAATTTAATAAATGAATGAGTTTAAAATTTTTTTTTCCTTCCCGTCAATATCAGATACAATCTGAAAATCCTATAGATTATCTTTCTTTGCATGTTAATTCTGCCCACTCCCCTCCATCTCTCCTGCTCTCGCCTCAGTTTGGGGCCCTGATCCTCTCATACTGAGATGACTGGAGTAGTCTCCAGATTTTCAACCCTTTGGCACACTGGTGCTAGAAGGGCTTTCTCAGATCTGATCTTATTAACCGCCCCTCTCTCTCTAAGACTCCTTCAATGGCTCCCCCACTGCCCACAGGGTGGGACCCTTACCATTTGATATGGCATCATGCCCTGCCCTGGTCCTGCAGCAATATGCCATGCCTTCCTTCTCAATCTCCGTGAGCCTGGATGCTCTAATACAGGTTCCTGCTCATGTCCCCATGCCATTGCTTAGACTTCCTCCTTTGTCTGTGTTCTACGTATCCATCGCTATGTAAGAAGCCACCCCAAAGTATGTAGCTTAAAACAACAACAATCAATTGCTGCTATTATCTTTCATGTTGGCAGAGGTTGATGGGTTCAGCTCCATTCTTGCTTATGTTCCCTCATAAGGTTGCAGTCAAATGGTGTCGAGCTGGAGCCATCTCAGAAGTTTCAATTTGGGCAATTAACAGTTACTATTAATTTAGCCAGGGCTGAGAGCTGGGGGCCCTAGGTTTCTCCTCACCTGGATTTCTCTGTGTGGCCAACAGGTGGGAAATGATGCCAAGAGCAAGCATTCCGAACAGAGTTGATAGAAGTGGCTTGGCCTTGCTCTGACCTGTTTTAGCTCAGTGGGTAGATCATCAGCCTGTGGACTGAAGGGTCCCAGGTTCGATTCCAGTCAAGGGCATGTACCTTGGTTGTGGGCACATTCCAGTGGGGGTGTGTGTAGGAGGCAGCTGATTGATGTTTCTCTCTCATTGATGATTCTAGCTCTGTATGCCTCTCCTTTCCTCTCTGTGAAGAATCAATATATATAAAAGAAGAAGTGGCATGGCTTTTCTATCCAAACTCTGGAAGTCACACAGTGTACTCTTGTCACATTTGTGTGTTAGAAGGAGTTGCTAAGATCAGCCCATATTAAAGGACGGGAAATTAGATGCATATTTGATGGGAGAAGCATCATATACATACAAGGAGGAAGCAATTGATGGTGACTGTCATTGGAAACCAGCCACCATAGTCCAAAACACTTTTCACCCAACTTCTGTAAGCAAACATATTACATGTACCTTTTAAGATCCACTGTAAGTCTGATTCCCACACCTAGGGCAGAACTAAGCCCAGCCACCTCTGTAGCTTCCCTTCCCCTCATGAAAAGGTGACATAAATGGAGTCACTTTAAAATGCAGCCAGAATAGCCATGAACAGAATTGGTTGCATGTCTTACATCTTGAACCTTTGGAATATCTGAACTGGATAAAATAACCTTTGGACTGGGCCAGAGCAACCTTGTCTTCCAAACAGCTATTTGTAAAGCTAACAGAAAAGCAGACATCTTGACCATAAGAACTGGTAATATGGACATTCCTTAGAAACAGTAAACAGGCCTATATAGCTAAAAAAAAAAAAGAAAGAAAGAAAGAAAGAAAGAAAGAAAGAAAGAAAGAAAGAAAGAAAGAAAAAGAGTTCTTAACACCAATAGAAATCACTTTCTTTAATTCATGTAATTATTTCCCTTCCTTTTTTCTAAAAAAATACAAACAAATAAAACAAAATCCTTGTCTTCACCCTGAAATTGGGGACACCATTTGAACTTCTGCCCAAATCTGTGCCCCAGATTGCAATTCTGTGATCTCAAACACTTGTTGCTTCTCATTTGGCTTTTTATTTTTAGTTTAATATCCCCGTGGGCTTCCTGCTTGGTGTCTACAACATATTATTTAAATTACTCATTTACACTTTTGCCTCTCCTAAATACTTCAGGACCTGAGTCTGTGTTTTATTATCTGTGCTAGGAAAGTGCCAAATACAAAATAGGCCCTTACAAAATATTTGTTGAATGAAAACAACAACAACCTGCTTGTTTTTTAGCATTAAAATAACCAGAAATATGCTCTACACAATTTGTAATTGAGAGAAAGAGTTTCAGATGGAGATGGTGACAGGTGAGCCTTAGAAGGCACACACACCTGGGTCCCCCTGCATTTTGGAGGGATTTAATAGGATTCTGGACATAGTCAAGACAAAAGATAAAAAATATTACCACAGTGTCAGGGGGTATTTTAAACTTATTTAAGAGGTCAAAGTCACAGCTGTAATGGAACCTCGTGCTGAAGCAAAGGGGAATTTTGAATGTCCCTGAGCATTTCAAGTGTTCTTGCTGAAAATGCCTTTGGAGGAAAAAAAAAAAAAGAAGAAGAAGAAGAAGAAGCAGCAGCAGAAGTTTTAGTGTTTCCCCCCCCTCAGTGGACTCCAGCTGATGTGGTGAATGCCCACAGCAGGCCAGGGCACCTATAGAGATAATGGGCACCTCTGGAGCTCCCGCTGCCAACAGGATTAAGAATTATTTCCAATGTTTACCAATTGATCAAGTACACATTAAATTTAAACATACACATATAACATTTAGCCAGGAATGATTGGAAAATCTAAAATACTTCTCTGTTCACATTTAATTTTCCAAGCAATAAAGTGTCTAATATTAACAAAGATGGTGGAACTTCTAACTTGCTTTTTAAAAAATCTTTTAAAATTTCTTTGCATATCTCATCCCAGTGACTAATCAGGAGAGGACACAGAAATAGCAGGTGACTTAAATTGTTACATCAACACTACAAAGCTAAAATTTTAGATATTCAGTCCTTTAGATCTTAATTTCCTAATTAGCTTTTAAAAGAGAAGTACAAGGGTTAAAAGTGCTGCCTTTCATTTAAAATTTTTTTTAATTGAATTTACTAATGTGACATTGGTTAATAAAATTATATAAGTCTCAAGTATACAATTCTACAATACATCATCTGTAAATTCTATTGTGTGCTCACCACCCCTAATTAAGTCTTCTTCCACCACCATTTATCCCAGGGGTGGGCAAACTTTTTGACTCAAGGGCCACAATGGGTTCTTAAACTGGACTGGAGGGCCGGAACAAAAGCAACCTGACCATGCTGGCACTCTCATCTTGGGCTGCTGGTGAAGGAGCGGAGGGGAGAGCAAGAGAACCCTCCGCTCTTTTTGCTCCTCAGGCTGGATCCTGCCCGCGGGCCATAGTTTTCCCACGGCTGATTTATTCCCTGTACCCTCTTCTACCTTCCCCCAACCCCATCTCCCTGGCAGTCACCAAGCTGTTGTCTGTGTCTCTGAGTCAGAATGGCTATCATCAATAAATTTTAAAAAAAATCAAGTGTTGGCGAGGATGTGCAGAAAAGAGAACCTAGTACACTGTGGTGGGAATGCAGACTGGTGCAGCCACTGTGGAAAGCAGTATGGAGTTACCTCAAAAAACTAAAAATGGGCCCTAGCTGGTTTGGTCAATGGTTAGACTCTAACCATTAGAGCATCAGCTCCCATACTGAAGGGTCTCAGTTCGATTCCAGTCAAGGGCATGTAGCTCAGTTGCAGGCTAGATCCCTGGCCCAGATCAGGCTATGTGAAGAAGGCAACCAGTCAATGTATCTTTCTTACATCAATGTTTCTTTCTTTCTGTCTCTCCTTCTCCCTTCTACTCTCTCTAAAAAGCCATGGGAAAAATATCCTCAGGTGAGAATTAAACAACAACAACAAACACACACACAATTAAAAATGAAACAACCTTGTCCTAATCAGTTTGGCTCAGTGGATAAAGCATCAGCCTGAGGACTGAAGGGTCCCAGGTTCGATTCTGGTCAAGGGCATATACTTTGATTGTGGGCACATCCTCGGTGGGGGTGTGCAGGAGGCAGCTGATCAATGTTTCTCTCTTATCGATGTTTCCAACTCTCTATCCCTCTACCTTCCTATCTGTAAAAAATCAATGAAATATATTTAAAAAAAATGAAACCAACTTATGACTTAGAGATCTCACTTCTGGGAATTTTTCTGAGGAAAACTTAACACTAATTTGAAAGAATATATGTATTATTTACAATAGGGAAGACTTGGAAGCAGCACATGTGTCCATCAGTATATGAGTGGATAGCAAAGCTGTGGTACATTTACTTGGCCATAAAAAAAGAAATATCATTTGTGACAGCATGGATGTACCTCCTAACTTTAAAAAAAATTATCTCTTAAAAATCTTTTAAAATTTTATGCTAAGTGAAATAAGCCAGCCAGAGAAAGATAAGTACCATATGATTTCATTCATATCTGTAATTTCATGAACACAATAAACTAACAAACAAAATAGAAACAGTACAGAGAACAGACTGACAGCTGTCAGAGGAGGAGGGGAGGGGCCTGGGCTGGGTAAAAAGATGTGAAGGGATTAAAAACAAAAAGCTGTTGTCTTTCTGAAATTCAAGTATTTAAAACTCATCTGCCAACCTGAAAACTTAATTTCAAAATTAAACAAAGCAATCTGTAGGAAGCATCTAAATAAATATCTAACAAAATCTGCTCATAGATTAATGAAACTAAGACTTATGAGAAATCTTGCTATGATCTGCTCCTTTTTAAAAATCAACACTTTGTGGGCATGTGTCTTCATAAACGTGATAGACTTATTTCATGCCATCGGCAGGTGTAAATCAGCAATTTTATGTTTGTGTCTGACACTCTTTCAGCTGGGGCCCTATATAAGGTTAACCAGAGGCGCTGATTTTTTTCTAGCAATAGTTAGAGAGGCAGGGGAGAGTTATGAATGGGGAAGGGCAGGCTGAAGGACGTAATGTCTCTTGTATTCTTTGAGAATCATGTCTATCTAGCACACACAGTTTTATTACATAATTTGACTCATCAAATTTCACACATTTAGAAAGCTCTCCAAACGCCGATTTCAGAGAATATAAAAATGTACACTCATGTTTTCTTCTGTTTTATTTATTTATTTACATTTTTATTGAGGTAAAATGTACATAACTAAATTAACTGTTTCAAAGTGACATTGAGTATAGTTAGAGTGCTGTCTGACCGTCACCTCTATCTGCAGTTCCAAAACATCTGATCACTCCCACAGGAGACCCGAAACCCATTAAGCAGTCACTTCTCATTTCCTACTTCCTCCAGCCCCAGAAACCACTAATCTGCTTTTTGCCTCTAGGGATTTACTTATTCTGAATATTTTGTATGAATGAAACCACACAATATGTGACCTTTTCTGTGTGGCTTCTTTCACTCAGTATAATGTTTCTGAGGTTCATCCACCTTGAAACATGTATCCTTTATATGAATAATATTTCATTGTATGAGATACTATGTTTTATTTATTTATTTATCCACTGAGACACATTTGTGTTATTTTCACTTTTTGGCTTTTGTGAATAGTTCTGTTATGAATATTTGTTTGAATGCCTGCTTTTAATTATTTTGTGTACCTTAGAGTGTAATTTTTGGATCTTAGGATAATTCTACTTGAATTTTTTGAAAAATATTTATGTTTTTATGTTTAATTTTTAAAATTTATCTGTCAAGCTAGTTCTAAATGGGTTATTTGTAAATTTCCAGTTTCACCAAATCATTTATTGAGTAATTTATTCCTCATCCTATAAATTTGTAGTGCTATTGTTTTGCATAAATCTTCTTCCAAAATCAGATACTTAAAAAATTACTGTAGCTCTGAATATTTTAAATATCTGTTAAAGAAAGACCTCCTTGATTATTCATCCTTCTCAAGATTGTCTTGCATAATCTTGCCTTTCATTTTTTCAGATTAAATTTAGAACTACTTCTGCCAAGTTAAAATTTTTTTCATTGCTATTTTAATTGAAATTATAATTGAAAAAAAAATATATATATAATTTTGGAATAAGTTGATATTGTATTCTGTTTAATTAGTAGTCACATAGTCATATTTCCTTTATGGTCCTTCTGTAAACTATGGATTCATTTTTAGGGGGGGAAACAAACTTCCTTTACCCTCCTAGGTTCAATGGCTGGGTACCTCAAATCACACAGGTAAAAAAGATAAAAGACAGGTTGAGAAGAGAAAAAAACAATTTTAGTTACTTATGATGACTGATGAGCAAATGAGATTAGGGAATAGGCCCTATGACTGAGGCTTATACTGTATACTATTTTATGTTAAACAGAGAAAAGGGATGTCGGGTTTCTGGATGGGGGAGGCAAGTTATAGGAAGGTAAGAGGAGGAAATGGATTCGAAAAAGGGTTGGCTTATGCAGATGAGTGGCAGGCAGGTGTTATCTTGGGAGAAGCTCTGTTCTAGCTTTGGAGATAACTTTACAAATGGGACTGTCCTTTATAAAAAGGAACATTTAATACTCTACTTTTAGGTAGGTAGGGACAGGTAAATGACTTCTCCTGCCTTTGCTAGCTCTCAATAGTCTGTAGCTCAAAATACTCCATAGGACAAAAAAGCATATAGCTATTTTGGGGGGTGGAGGGTGGGGTTAGGGAGGGGAGTGGGTCCCTCAGCCCAACCTGTGCCTTCTCCAATCTGGGAGCCCTCATAGGAGCCATCTCCAATCTGTGAGTTTCTATCTGTCTTTGCAATCATATAAGTGAATTGTCTGAGACCCCCAACCCAGTTTGGTTTGGTGCTCACAGAATAATAGAGTTTTTTGTTTGTTTGTTTGGGTTTTTTTGCTCCATTGATGGAGATTTTCTAGAAGTTGCAGGATATCTTCCTTTTAATTTTTCCTCGACACTGTGACTTATGTTTCTCACCTTTGCTTGCCTCCATCCCCCACCCTCAGCAGTAACTTACTCTAGGCTCACTTTGCTCTAGTGTCTAGCAGATCCCGCAATACGTCTGCTACCAGAACTATGATTCTGAGCATTCTTAGTGCTCTTGGTTTCCGCTGCCAGTCCAGGGGTTGCAGAAACCAAAAGGACTGGGAACTTCAGCCACCCCCAGTATGGGCTGACAGGACCGGGCACTCCAGTGGTGTCCCATCTGGCCCCCGGCCACTTGTCACCTGCATACATGCATGCTGCCCACAGGCCCACCATCTTTGTTAGATTAATTTGCATGCTCACTGCTGATTGGCTGTGGGTGTTGTGGAGGTACAGCATTTTACATATTTATCTATTATTAGTATAGATTCCCTCCCAGTATTAATTTGGAGACATTTATGTTTTTAATCTCACTAGTTAATTCTAGTACATTTTCAGTTGATCTGCTATTTTCTACTCTACTGTCTGCATAAACTTACATGATTTGTAGTAACAATAATTTTCTTTCTATTTTCCAAAAAACTGTATTTTTATATTTTTTTGTTTGGTGAGAACTTTCAAGACATAGACTTAATTTAGTTTATTTTTATACCCCTAGTCCCTAGAAAAAAATATACGAACTTAATATGCATTTTTAAATGAAGAAAATGATTATGTGTAATAATTATTGTAGGCATTCTTTCTTAATCCAGATTTTAATAAAAAAAGCTTATAGTTTTTTTTACCAGTGAGTATATTACTTTTTGGGTTGAAATAGGTACTCATTAATAGAGGAAAATAGTCTTCTATTTCTAAATTTTAGAGACCTTAAAACTAAAAACCAGAGTGTATTTTTATCAAATGTCTACTCAGAAAGTACTGAGATTATCCTATAATATTCCCTACTTTTTAAAAAATTTTTAAGTGGTACATTAACAAATTTCCTGTGCAAATTATGCTTGATGATAGTGGATTATTATGTTAATGTACTGTTGAATCTAATTCACTAGTACTTTATTTGTTTATAAATTTTCAAAATCTTTTGGAGTGTGTGAAATTCAAACACCTCAGAGCTCTTCCTGCCTCACTTCCTTACTGGGTGTGACCCATGTGTTTCTGGAAGGAAGGAAACTGATACCCGAAAGGATAGTATTAGCACAAACCCCAAGGAAATGGGGCCCTGGCATTTCTTTCACAGTGGAAATCAATTCTCATTTTCAACTCCGAGGCTATCAACTGCCATCAACTACAATGCTGTCTGAAACCTATTGTTAGGTCAAAGCACTTACACAACCCCTAATTGCCTGCAGATTTTCCTTCTCTTTTCCATGGTCATTTCCTTGAAGGATACTCAAGCTATCATAAAATGTATATTTGCCCAATTGCACAGAATGGTTTTATTATTATTTTTTTGTGTGTGTGAGATAGGTCCACCACTGTTATCTGCATGCATTTTGTGGGGCAGTAGAAGTCAAAACTTACTCATCAGAAGTCGGGGTAACTGATAGAAAGAGGAGTAAATAATTCATATACAGAGTACAACTACACAGGCTAACCTGAGAAGAATGCTACCTGTCTCACTGTTGACCATCTGGGATCCTAACTACAAGCATAGAGCCAAGAATGTAGTGCAATCTACCATGCAAGTCTTGCTGCCTCTGAGTACAGGACATGGGAAATTATCTAGTAACTTTCAAAAAGTGATTCTACTTCAGGCTGAATGTTTGTGTTCCCTCCAAAATGAAATCCTTTGATAAAATGCAAAATGGGATGGTATTAGGATGTGGAACCTTTGCAAGGTACTTAAGTCATGAAAGTTAAACTCTCATGAAGGGAATTAGTGCTCATAAAAGAGACCTCATGTAGCTCCCTCTCTCTTTTCACCATTTGAGGACTAAAATCTTTTCAGACACAGTTTTGTAACTAATCAGTGCTACTTGTGACAGCATTAAATTAAATATGCATGGTTCAGAACACACCCTAAAGACTAACAGAAAATATATTTTTTTAAATATGCCAATGTGAGTTATAGAAATACTACTTCTTTGTAGAGAATGTAAGGTTGCCTATAAGCTAGATCCATTTTTGTATGTTCATAGTGGATTTGAAAGATGCTAAAATAATGTTTGGTTTGCTAAAACTTTATCTTTCAGCCATACTATGGATGGGTACTGGAAAAATTTCTGATGTTTTCAGGCTGTTAGGATCTGTCTAAGCAAGTTGACTTGAGCAAAAGTTAAAGCCACATTCACTAGCTGTGGTATTCATGGTGCCTGGCACATTCTAGCTCTTCAATAAATATTTGTGAACTAAACAGATAAATGGACATTTCTTGTACCAAAATAAGCCACTGATTATGCTTAAATAAATATGAAGAAAGTGACCAATATATTCTATTTGTGTAACTGTATAGTCTTTCAAATAAAGAGCTGAGAAAAAAATTGTGGTGCACTGTTTCTATGAAGTTATTTAAAATAAAAAATTGTGTCCAAAAACACTGATAGAAATAGCCCCAAAAGTTATGCATTCTAGGATTATGTTATGTTCCCTTCCTCTCATATACTCTTATTAACTGAGATGAGGACATGAGTAGGCAGCGGTGGAGTGGAAATTCAAAATGAGCTTCAGGGAAGAGCAATAAAAATGATGAGCAGGTTGGATATATGATTATGAGGAAAGGCTAAGGGAATCAGGACTTTAGATAGGTGGAAAGAAAATGAGGAAAATTTAATTTTTTTTCTTCAAGGATGAGAAAGGTTATAATGAGGAAGGTGCTGACCAGCTGTTCCTTACTGAACCAATAAAAAGAAGGATGCTTTATGGAGAAGTAATAGAACTTCATTGTGAGGTCTATTAAAATACTCGGTTCTTTTTTTAAAAAAAAAGTGGCCAGTAGGGGGTATCTCAGTGGTTCTTAAGTGTTGCTAATGAACCAGCACCATTAGCATCACCTGCAAACTTGTTAGTAATGACAATCTTGAAACCTGCCCAGACCTACTGAATCAGAAACTCTGGGGTTTGGGCTCATCAATAGGTAGTTTAAAAAGTCCTTCAGGTGGTTCTGATGGATGTTAGGTTTGAGAATCATAGGGATAGATTCTCATTGATGCTCAGGTTGCAGAACACTTGAAAAGCAAAGGTCTTGAAGAAATAGAGATTTTAAGCCTCTTCCAGCTTAATATTGTCTGTCCTTTGTCAAATGGGCACCCCCATCAATGTAGTTTATATCCGTCAGTGCTATAAACCTCAAGAAATAAAATTCATCTACCTTGAAAGATAAAGCTGGTGGCTGTATTGAGATATAGCTTGTAATCAGCAATAGTGAAAACTGCTCCAAAGTAAAAGAACATTCCTTTTGTTTCAGAAGTTATTGAAGATAGTCCACAAAGAGGGCCACCTAACCAATAAAAACAAAAATAAAAAATATACCAATAGCCCAATGTCAAAATTTTTAGCATCTGGTGAGAGATGTGTACACAGAGAGTGATGGTTATAGTTAGGGATGCTCTTATGAATCAGAGTAATGAAGAAATGGGTACAAGAGTCATCTGTACCAGGAAAGAGGCTGTAAAAAAAGCTATCTCATACTCTGCTAGAAAAATTGAAAAAGGCTACAACCACAGTCTTGCTGGAGACAAATTTGGCAATATGTGTGGAAAATCTTAAAATTGTTCCACCTTTTAAAAAAATATATATTTTATTGATTTTTTTACAGAGAGGAAGGGAGAGGGATAGAGAGTTAGAAACATTGATCAACTGCCTCCTGCACACCTCCTACTGGGGATGTGCCTGCAACCAAGGTACATGACCTTGACGAGAATCGAACCTGGGACCAACGCTCTATCCACTAAGCCAAACCGGTTTTGGCTGTTCCACCTTCTTAATTGACTAATTTAACTTTTAGGAATTTAACCTAAGGAAACAATCAGAGGTATAGAATATTTGTTGCAGTCTTATTTGTAGTAGTGAAAAAAAAATTAAAGCAATCCTTTAACTGCCTACAGACTTTTTCTTATATAGTAAAAAAATTAAAAGTGCCAGTATATGAAGGTTATATGTAAATGTATAAGTATTCACATATTGCTTGTAGTAAAAACAAAAATAAAATCTCACAAATAATGTGAATGCTCATCATTAAGGAACAGTTTAACTCTGATAATCTACACAATGGAATATTATGCTGACATTGGGGAAAAACATTAAATCATTGACTTGGAAAAATTTCCATGATGCATTGTTACATGACAAAAGCAAGATGAAGGGAAGAATACATAATATGTATTTATTTTAAAAGGTGACAATCCCCCCTTCATGTATATATGTTTGTTTATGATAATACTAGTGGCCCGGTGCATGAAATTCATGCACATTATAAAAGAATTAATTAAGAATTAAGAGGAAATATTTTAATATTGCTATTTGCCCTTTCTCTATAATAGGAATGTCAGAGATGAAAGAAAATTAGTAAAATGTATATATAAACCTTCCTCCTATCAGAGTCTGGGGTGCACCACAGGACCCAGAGTCAAGTCCCCACCCATCCATGTACACCTCAAAATCATGTGAGACCTAGACCTGGCTGGCCCCTCCCTCATTGGACTAGACCCAGACTTGACCAGCCCCACCCTTCTCAAGTCTGCTGGCAGGGAGCACAGGCTCAGGTCCCCTGTCAAACCCTGATGGCAGGGGAGGCACAAACTTGAGGTCCCCCATCAAGCTCCACTGGGCAGAGGGCACAGCCTCAGGTTCCCTGGTGCTGGGGTTGGGGGCATGGCCTGAGGTCCCCTGGCCCAGGGCAGGGGGAGCAGCCTGAAGTCCCCAGCCCAGCACTGGGGCAAGGGGCACACCTCAGGTGCCCCGACCTGATGCTGGGGTAGGGGGCATGGCCTGAGGTCCACTATCAAACCCTGCTGGGTGGGGGGATATACCTTGAGGTCTCCCGTCAAGCCCTGCTGGTGCGGGGGAGGGGATGTGCCCTCAGGTGCCCCGACCTGATGCTGGGGTGGGAGGCATGGCCTGAGGTCCACTGTCAAATCCTGCTGGGTGGGGGGTGCACCTTGAGTTCCCCCGTCAAGCCCCGCCAGGCTTGGGGCATGGCCTCAGGTCTGGCCTGGTGCTGGGCCATGGCATGAAGTCCCCAGTCAAGCTCCAGTGGGCAGGGGATGTGGCCTGAGGTTCCTCAGCTTGGCACCAGGGTTGGGGGCACAGTCTCAGGTCCCCTATCAAGGTCCACCAGGGGCTGCAGGGACCCAGCCTCAGGGCCCTGCTGATTGCTCGTTAAGACTCATTATGGGAACTCGGCTTCTTGCTGTGAGTGCAGCCATCTTGTGTTATGAAAACCCCTGCTCCACTATGGGCATGGGCGCTGCCATCTTTGTGAGGGAGTGACAATCAAGTTGCATATTCCCTCTTTACAGGATTAGAATGTCAGTGTAGAAGCAAATGAAAGATTGTATTAAAAATATGGCTACGATACCGTTAACAAGTAAAGTCCTATCTATGTAAAATCACACAAATGAATGTATTAGTAAGATATTTTATTTGTGGTAAGATATTCAAGAGTTAGTTTGCTAACTGCTTTTCTGGGTTGTAGGATACAAGGTGATTTTTACTTTATTTCTTATTTGACAGATTGTGTGACTTCTTTGTATAATGAACATGCAAAACTAAACACATAACCTTTTATATTGGGAGGGGTGGGGGGAAGCCCCACCAGTAAAAGTATAACAATGAAAGAAACTACAAGTTGTCATCATTTGGGAATTAGGACGCAGACAAAAAGTTGTGTTGGAAAGTGTGTAAGACAGATAGACACCACTCTTCCAGAGGAGTTTTAGATCAGGCTGAGTAGAAAAGAAGCAGATGTTTAGAAGAGATGGAGGAGGACGCAGCAGTTAAAACAGTTTAGAGTTGATGAGTGGGAGGAAATGGGTTCTCTGAGTCCAGCACTGTATGCATCCGAGAAGAAGGAATGCAGGTGTCTGAGCCCCACTGAGACACCGTACTAGCCCTCCTGGTTGATAACGGGGGGGGGGGGGGGGGAGGGGAGAGGGGGGGAGGCGTGGGGGGGAGGTATGCGTTTGGGTGTTTCCGGGGACTTTTTTCTATTGAATCCTGTCACTAAAGTCAATTGTCACCTCTGACTCACTTTGATGATTCCTACTCTCTATACCTCTCTAAAAATTCTCTGCTCCATCCTGCAAACACTTCTGGACACCGGAGGCAGTAAGATGAGAGGGAAAAGCAAGAAGAGTGATCCCTGGCTTCTGAATCTCCCACTTTCCTCCAGCCTTGGGGCCCTGATGAGAGGAAACTGGTTTCCCCTCTCACTTGCGGTCAGAACGCTCTATCATGGGTTTCCTTTCTAACACTTAACATGGTTTATAGTTGCTTATTTCTTGTTGCTACCTTGTCTACAACTGACACCATTGTAACGAGCTGGTTATTAATAATAGGGAAGGAACAAAGGGAAGGCCAGACGTTATAGGCATGCCATGGGAAGCTTCACCAGGAAGCTGCAGTTTCACACTGCCCAGAGAACGCTGCCCCATTCCTTACAGATCGTTGGGTGGGTGGGAGTGTGGGGGGAAGGGTCCAATAAAGGAAAGATAGACACATGCCCAGTAAAGTTGGGGAGACTTGGGAAGGTGCTTGCTGTCAGTCAAACCTGGGGCGGAGATGGCTGGCTGGAATGGGCATGGCCACTGCAAGCAATAGAACATTTTGGGATATGTGATCCCTTAAACAAAGAAGTTTGCTCTCTTATTAGTTCTCTCTCTTGGGCTCTTGTTGCTCTTGTTGCTCAGGGCACACACTATTGGTTCTCTTGCATTCACCCCTATGGCCCATGGCCATGTGGGCCCCATACCCAATGGACTAATAGACTGCAGTGGGGAGACATAAGCTAAGCTTATGGTGCTGGACTGGAGCCAGCTTCAATGTGGAAGGGAGACTCTGGACTCTGGCTCGAACGTTAGCTCTACTGAAGCCCCAGCTACCCTCCTGTGGCTGGACTAAGAGAAATGGGTGTTTGGAAACCCAGCAATCTAATTCCATGGAAATGAAGCTTTCTACCATATCTCATCCTCCCACGGGGACCTCCGGAAATGCTTATTCTAGCAGCACCCCAAGAACCCCACTTCCACCAGCAACCAGGGAAGATAAGCCCCTCTCCTGTCCTGTAACACAATTGTCTTTAAAGTTTTTTAGCCTTACA
Source organism: Vespertilio murinus (assembly GCA_963924515.1). Taxonomy (NCBI): domain Eukaryota; kingdom Metazoa; phylum Chordata; class Mammalia; order Chiroptera; family Vespertilionidae; genus Vespertilio; species Vespertilio murinus. The sequence continues at coordinate 69,204,065 of OZ004707.1, forward strand.
ATATATTTCAGAATGTAAACATAGGTTAAGCCAATACACAGGGATTAATTTAGAAAGTACAATCAAGAAATGGTCCACTAGTATGCTAATTAAGTACAACTGAGAAGTCAGAAGGCATTCTGTCAGAGAGGACCACACTCCAGAGTGGCTCTCACAGGCCCTCCTGTACCCACATCTCCATCAACAACAGATTATTTCTAATTAGCATATTTTATGTCAGAAATAGGTTTCTGTTTGCATAAAATGTAGCCTATTGCTTAATGTAGGGGATATTAGAAATGAGCTGTCATTGGTGAAATTAAAGTAATTAGAATGTTTAATAAATGGCACATATAGGGTATAAAAATCCAGCATGCCTTGTGACTGCACTTTAGGGATTGCACTTTAAAGTTTTGATTTGGAATTTTGAGACAGGAAGAGTCCCTGCCTGAATGCAGGGGCAGGTGGCATGGAGTGGGGGAAAAATAAATGAATAAAGGTCTGGTTTGTAGCCATGAAGTTTAGACTCTATCAGGCCACCAAGGTGACAGAATCCGACCTCTGGACACTTGGCCTTGCCCTAGAATGAGCCTCTCACGCAAAACTAGTGGTTAAAGCATCTGAAAGGGAAGAGAATAGAGGCCTTCTCCAGTCTACAGAAGTCATAATGATTTTATTAAAATACTTGCTTTGCTAATAAAATTTTATTTAATAAACATCTAGACTTGCTTTTAACCTAACATGTTGTACACTTCAAACTTGTTTGGTGGCCACTACAATCAATAAGAGACCCTGTGGATTATGCATGTGGTCAATAGGTCAGTTTGCAGTAGTTGACATTCTTGTTTATTGTCCTTCTCCTTCCTTAGACTGTAAACTCCTCCTCTGGCTTGTACATTGGCACCTAGCACAGGGCCTGCTCTGGCCGACGTGTGGAAATAATTAGGTGCATGCTGCGAGTCTGCTGGCAGAGCTCCCCAGGCTCCTTGCTAGCCTTCTGCACTCTTCCTGCTGAAAGTAACCAAAGCAACAGGACCTGTGGAGGCTGCCCAGAGCCCATGCCAACGCTTCAATGGGTTCTGACAGGGAAGAGGGCTCGTTCCAGGCTGAGTTAAAAGTGTTATTCTGGGGCCTTGGGACACAGTGCCCCGACGCCGCATGTTTGCCTGAACTTTTCAGGAGTGGTTGTGCAGATTGGCAAGTGGAAATGGAATAGTGCAGGGATCAACGGCGTGGCCCTAGAATGGGTCGCCCTAGTTCGGCTGGGGTCCTCTCCTTAAATGTTAAAACTTTGGGCAAGCCTCAGTTTCATCATGAAAACAGCACAGGCTTCAGGTATGTTGGGAAGGTTAAAGGCAATGTACAGGTAAAATACTTAGAAATCTGCCGGGTCTCAGGTAAGCTCTAGGTGATAATTAGCATTTCTTAGTACTATCATTATTTTATACCAAGGAAACACAGAGTTGTGAAAAAGTGTTTGGGTACCAGGTGCTCATTTCTCTAAGTAAGTGTTTTCAAACTGGGAACAACATTGAATCATCTGGCGTGCCTGTTAAGTATTTGGATTTCCAGCCCCTATTTCTGGAGAGGAATTCTACAAAGTCTGTGATCTGTAGCCAGAGAATCCCCCCAGGTGATCCTTATGATGAGCCAAGCTGGGGAAAGACTGCTTTAAGTGAATAAGGAGCTGAATTTCTAAGCACCTTCAATCATCTAGTTTAAAGTTGGCTTCTGATTAAGAAACCTGCCCAGGGCAGACTTTGATGCCTCAGGGCACCTTTTGGTAGTGAAATCTAATTTTTTATTTTTCCCTTGGACTTTGGACTCTAAAACATTTGGATTGAATCTGCAGTGTGACCTCTAACCTTTCTCAACTTCCATTTCCGTAAAATGTAAATAACAACAGTTCCTTCCTACTGGGATTCTTGCAGGATTAAATGAGATAATCTATTTTTTTTTTTAAAGGGCACAGTTCCTGTGTAGAGCAAAGGCTCAGTAAGTAATTACAAATCATAATTAGGATTAGTCAAATCAGACTTTCCATCCCATTATGGCTGAGTAGCTTCTACTGAGCCTCACCTCCTGCTGGTAACAACTCTATGTTCTGAAAAACAAATGACCTAAAGGCGCTGAAGTGAACAAAAGCAGGCAGATCCTGGAGAGGAGTTGACACTTAAAAAAGGAAACCACAGGGACAAATCACTTGTTTTTCAATTGTAGTCAGTCTAAGGACAGGCCAAAATTGGCCCCAAGATGTCACTAAAACTCTAAAAGAAAATTCTCAAATTTTTGGTTCTCTAAAGAACCAAAGGACAGAGTTAGGGGCAACCATAGCTATTGGCAAATGAAGGGAAGATCCCAGAGTTTGAGAGGGAGAGCTCCAGGTCCTATTATAAACTCTGCCCAAATCCCTGGCTCACTGACGAATCATGCATAGCCGGGACAGACTCCAGCTAAAGATTAAAAAGCTAAGCTGAACTTTAAGGTGTTGCCCAGGAGGCAGTGTCTCCAGTTTGAGTCCAACAAAATTTAAGGAACTAAACTGAACTGTAAGGTGTGGCCCAAGAGACAGTGTTTTCGGCTTGAGTCCAACAAAATAATTGCTTTCTCAAGTTGAAACACCTATACTCAGAGGATTATAAACAAAAACAAACAAAAAAACACTCCCTAAAACACAACATTCACAATGTTGAGGATACAATCCCAAATAATTTGAAATTCAAAGACCCAGAAAAAGATAGCTGATTCTCAAGAGCAAAGATAAATTCTGAGGAGAGCAAGATGTTAGAATGAGCAGACAGAGCCTGGTGGAGAGGCTCGGGTGTTTGAGCATGGTCCTGTGCACTGGAAGGTTGCAGGTTCAATCCCTGGTGGCTTAGAAGTCAAGTGATTGATATTTCCCTCTCATATCAATGTTTCTTTCTCCCTTTCTCTCTCTAAGTATGACCTCAGGTGAGAAATAACAAAAACAAAAACAAAAAAAAAATAATAATTAGTAGATAGAGATTTAAAGCAACTGTTTAACTATACTTAATGACACAGGAAAATATGTTGGCCATAAGTGAAAATACAGGAAATCTCAGAAGAGATAATGAAGAACCATTTGGATATTCTAGAACTGAAAATACAGTATCTGAAATTAAAGAAACAAAATCAGAGATTGGGCTTAACAGTAGAATGTAAAGAACAGAGGAAAGTTAGTGAACTTGAAGATATATGAATAAAAATTGTTCAATCTAAGTGGAAAAAAATTAAAAAATTGAATGTATCCTCAAAAACCTATGGAATGATATAAAAAGAACTACATATGAAATTGGAGTCTTGGCAATAGAGGAGTGAAGGCAATAAGTCCTTATTCTAATCCTCATTTGAGTAAATAGAGAAGGGGTAAAGATATAGAGAAGGAGAAGGCATAATGCAACTAAACAGAACCTCATCCTATGCGAGGGACTTCCTTTTAGATTTCTTCCTGTATCATCTATGGAAGTCTCAAGTTTCAAAGTGTAAATAGCATCTCCTATTTGAAGTATTGATTCTTTTATAAGACCTTCCTTCTTCCTTTCTTTCTCTTTCTTCCTTTCCTTTCCCCATTCTATCTATAATCTATCTATCATCTATCTATCTATCTATCTATCTATCATTCATTCATCTATTATCTATCTATCTACTCCCTGTAAGCAAATGTTTATTGAGTCATTACTATATTTCTTTATTTCTGGAAAACAAGAACTTTAGTTTCTATTGCTAACCTCCTCCTGGAGAACACCTCAAAGTTCTTTGCTTGGTTGTAAGTACTCAATAGATGCTTAGGTTGAATTGGTGAATTCGGCTTCTGCAATAATTTTCTCTTGTCTGAAAGACTTGGCTGTGATCTTAAAGGTCAAAGGCGAAGGACCACCCCTGGAGATTTTACTCCAGCACCAGATTCTCTGTGCCACTTCCATCTACTCAGAACTGCACTGGAGCCTGGGCTTCAGGGCATCAGGGATACAGATGCTGCTTTGGTTTTGCATCGGACTGCTGGGAGGTTTGCAGCTGCCTTAACAGCTACTCACATCATCTCTGGTTTTTACCAATAGAAGTTTTCTTTCTTGTTTTCCTTACTCTTTGACAATTTATCCCATAAATATCTCCTTTACTGAGCAACTCAAGCATGTTTGGTATTGTTTTTTTCTTCCAAATCTTAACACTGTTTTAAAAATTTCAGAGGCTCAGAGTAGCTGCCCTGCAGAGTCTGGGCACCTTATTTTGAGATTCAGGCTCCTTGTGACTTCCAGGATCATCATGAGCTCTCGTCATCTAATTCAGAAGCCAGTGAGCCCTGTTGCTTCCTGTCTGCGTATTTCCCCTTCCTTACCTGCCTGATGGAGTGCTATGCACATAAAATCAGAAACACACACAAAACATGTTCAGGGATGACCTTCTCTGAGAATCAATCCGCATTATCTCAGAGAAAATTAACCATTCTTTCCTTCATACTACCATATTAAATCAAATCTGAAACACACTATTTCCCCTTTACATTTTATTTCTGAAATCAATCTGTCCCTATCATAGCTGGTACTTTAAGATCCCTAGTGGTCAGGCAGCAGTCATAACATGGTTGTTATGTTATGGACATACTCTGTTATTAATTATGGAAGCATGACTAAATAGCTGCAAATGCTCATTGTCCACAGAGTATTTAAGGAAGGCTTTCAAAGGAGGATCACGAGTCTTAATTGTTTGAAATTTTTTGATGACAACTTCTCGGTAAGGTCAAAAAGGGTTATTATAAAAACTTGAAGATACTTGCAGAAAAAGTATAACTTGAAAAAAATCATATGCTATATTGAAATACATAGACATAAAGTCTTTGACTCAAAGAATATTATTAAAAAGACAAAACTGAATTGCATGAAGTTTCAGGAACACCTTAATCAATTTATTTTACTTACATTTTTCTTTTAATATATATACAATATGATAAAATACCATATCTAAATAAGTTTAAAAGGTTCTTTCAATAAGTACAAATTGAACATTCTAAGTGATAAGACAGCATTGTGTTATTATTTAAGTGGTAGTACCTTAATGGTACATAAAATAACGGTACACTTTGCTATCCAAGGTATCTTAGCTTTGATAAAAATAAAGTATTTCTGTATATTCTATTATTATATCTTGAGTATTTCACTTATTTGTTTGAAATCTATTGAAATCCATTAGCTTGAGCTTCTTAAAAGCCAAGTAATAACATATGTTTTATATAAATATATAATTTCCCTGCATGAAGCACAGTGTGTCTGGAATATACAAGATTTTAAAAATATTTCTTTAAGTAAGCTAAACAAAATTTATAAAGAACAAATGGGTCAGAAGCAGTCCTGGTCAAATGTACTCCAGGCACAAAACTTCCCTGACTAACCCCTCCTATTCACCCTTTGTTTAGATTGGCATTGAAAGTCTACAGTCTCCACAATCAGAACTGACTCTCAGACTGGCTCTGGGAAAGGTGGAGTAGTGACTGACAGAAGTACAAGTAGGAGAGGAGTGTGAACCCTAGGAATCCAGTGAGAGTGGCTATGTTGCCATGTGGTGGTTATAGATGATCACCGTCCACAGTGGTCTGGGACAGTGGGAGAAAAGGGCAGTTCTGAGGGATGCTGGACTTATGTATATATTCTACAAACATTTTTTGCCTACTTGCCCTCCCACACATTTTTAAATTGACCTCAAAGAGCTTTCACCATAAATCTAAATAATTGCAAAAGATACAATTTCCAGTAGTTTGCAAATTGGGCTTAATAGTAGAATGCAAAGAACAGAGGAAAGTTAGTAAACTTGAAGATATATTAATAAAAATTATTCAATCTGAATATAAAAAAATCAAATGGAGTATATTTAAATATAAAACTGCTATATCATTATTTTAAATATATCCAATGGGATCCAAATAGCATAATAATTTAATATCCATGATAATCTAATTTAATATATATATGATTAAGCTCTCTGTTAAATTTGAAAACTTTCACAATTTCCCCTTGTCTCTTGGAACTTGAGTTTCCAATGTCAGGCAAGTACAGTATACCAAAAAGGCTTTATCAGATTTGTTGAATGAGACTTAATTTACCTATCAACTTTAAATGTATAAGCACAGGCCATGTGGCCCTGGTGAGCCATGTGCCCCAGGGGGCCATGTGCTCCGGGTGAGCTGTGTGCCCCAGAGAGGCTGTGTGCCCCAGAGAGGCTGTGTGCCCCGGGGAAGCGGTGGGACCCTGGGGGGGGGGTGTGAACCAGAGGAGGAGGGGACTCTATTCATGTGGTCCTGAGATAGTCACCATAAAACAAGCAGACTGTCAAATGACAGCGGGGAGGGGAAGGAGACCTGGGGGAGATAAGAGATCAATGGAAGGACTGGTATGCATGTATATAAGTACAACCAATGAACACAGAACTCTGGGGAGGGAGGGCATGTATGGGAGGTGGGGGGGGGGCAATGGTAAGCTATGTACACATATAATACCTTAATAAATTTTTTTAAAAAATGAAAAAAATAAATGTATAAGCACAGTTTTCTCAAACTTAATATACATTTAGAAAAGAGGAAATATATAATAGTTAATTTTATTGTACTTTTGCCAGTAATATGTGTTTGATAAAATACTTTCATCATGTGGCTTAAATGGTTTTTCATTTAAAGCTTAGAATAGAAAATTCAGCTTATTAAGGATCAACAAAGTTTACTTAGAAAGCCAAGAAACATTGTTAAACAAACCAACCAAATCAGACTTACTTATTTTGTGATCATTATAGATTCACAGAAAATTGCAAAACCAGTAGAGAGAGATGTCATTTACATCTCTAGTTCACCTAGTTCTCCCAACAAATCTGATTGTGTTACAACCTGTGTATATAATTCCATGCTATTAGTCACAGATATATATACTCATGTATCCTTTTTTGTTTGTTTTTATGACTCTCTGCCATTTTCTTAAATATATTTTGGAATTCCATTTTGATTTATCTATGGTACTTTAGAGTACCATAAATATATCTTTGTGTAGATATTTTTCAGTGTACTCTAGATAGTACATTGTATATGCAGTTTACTGGTATTTACATTTGATCAATTTGAAATGTGAAAGAGAATCTTACTTCTCTTTAACCCTTCTTCATTTGTATTACAATTATCTTAAATATTTCCTTTACATTCATTGATAACTACATTAAAGAATATTTGCTTCAACCATCAAACATAATTTTAAAAAAACTCAAAAGAGCAGGAAAATATATTATATTTACTCATATTCTTTTTCTTTCCATTGTTCTTTCTTCTTTAAAAATGATCCAATATTTTTTTTCTTCCATTTCTTTTATGTTTCAGGAAATCTCTAGCTATTCTTTTAGGGTAGGTTTGCTGGTAACAATATTCTCTTAGTTTTCCTTCTTCAGGAATTGTCTTAATTTTCCCTTCATTCCTGAAGGATACTTTTGCTATATATAAGATTCTGTTTTGACAATTATTTTTTTCAGTACTTAAAAAGTGTTTAATTTCTTTCCAATCTCCTTTATTTTTTGTCTGTAGATATATATCTTTTGTCAAATTTGGAAGATTTTGAGTATTATTTAATGAGACTCCTGATTTTATTTAAATCCTTTGTTTTAGTAGACCCCTTCCTACACCATGTTGGTGGAAGAAGGTAAACACTACCAGATGCTGTCAGGTGGGGTTGTTCAGGTTCCATTAACACTCTGGGAGAGGGTGCCTCATTACTACTGGGTAGGGGTGGACATCTAGGATCCCCATGCAGCCTCCACAGGCAACATGGAAGTAGCTCTCCCTACCACTGAGTGGTGGTGAGAATCCTGACTCCTGTCTTGGCTTTCTCTGATGCCACCCTGGCAGTACAGAGGTACAATTTACTATGGCCCCATGAGATGGCAGTCCAACTTCCCTACTTGGCCTTTGCCAGATTTTTGCATGCTATGTGGCTAGAATAGGCAGTTATTGTCTGAAGGTTTTCTCTCTTGCTAGGCAACCCTTTCCTGGTCCTTTGGTTAGAAAGAGCAGGCTTTTTATTTTTTTATTTTGTTTTCATTGTTGGTGTTACTGGATTGCTGGCTTCTCTAATATCCAGTCCAGGGTATATAAGGCAAACAGAAAACCAGGAATTTCATTGCTATGCTGTCCTATATGTCTCAAGTTTCTTCACTGGTCTGCCTTTTCTCCAAATTTGAGTCTTGTTTCATTTTTTAATATAATGTCCAGAGTTTCTACTTGTATATAGTAGAACCAATATAGAAAAGTGTCTTATTCATAATCTTACCCTACAATTACAATATTTCTGACTTTATTTTAAATTAAATACGTTTTTAGATATTTAACTCAATCAGTCTGGCAGCTAGCATACTTTTATATTTTATTAATAAGGAGTGGATATATTAAACTTTATAAATAAAATTAAGTTTAGAATAAATATTTTAAGGGATAACTAGATAAAATAGTTTTAACTAACTTATTTAATAACACACACCAAATTCAGAAAGACATCATACAGGAGTTTACCTGTGGATTTTATCTAATTTACCTTCCAAAACCTTCCTCTTACATATGAAAAATCTGCATCACTAGCCCATACTCTTTTGGCTGATGGAAGGCCCTTTATTTTTGGATGATGTGAGTTGCTTTTTCCTCCCTATAATAACATGTCTTATGGTGAGCATTGAGAATAGCTGAAAAGAAGTTCTTATGTTTAAACAGATAAAAGGGACCATTTTTAGTGTTCAATATTTTCCACAGATGCTCTTTTTGCCTTGCTTGCAATAGATTCTCCTTCATGAATAATGAATAATTTGATAGTAGTCAGGGGATAGAGAAGTAAGTCATTAAACAAAAGTTATCATTACTTCTATTTTATTCCATTTTTATTTTTATTACCAATGGCCGCACTTTATTGTATATCTGCATTTAGAACATCCATACAGGGACCCTCATTTTTCATTTTTAATGCTCACCTTTACTTTATCAGGACTATATAAAATGGAAAGAATAACTGGAAGCCCTAAGAACTTATAGTGTCTTGAGTAGTCATAAAGGGAAGTATTCTCACCTCTTTTTATTTTTTATATTTTGGCACCCTGACAATTTTTATTATATTGGTGTTGGGGATGAGACCAAGATTAATTTTTAGTGAAGCAAGAAAGGGGCTATTGATGGACGCAAGTGCAAGCTCAGAAAAATCCTTTTTTAGGAAAACTTATGAATGGAGTTTAAAAATCTGTCAATTGATTTTCTTAAAACTATAAAGGGGTGGAGGAGTTCTGATTCAAGATGGTGACACAAGAGTATCCTGCTCTCACTTCCTCCCACAAACACACTGACTTTACATGTGCAACAAATTCCACTAGGAAAGCCCCCAAAACTGGCTGAGTTATCCCTGTGCATTGGATGAATGAGAGAAAAACCCCATTGAAGTGGGTAGGAGAAACAGACACAATCTAGCCATAAACCCCATCCCAGTGCAGTGAGTATAATTAATAATACTGCATGCAGCTTATTATATTTGAAAGTTGCCAAGAGAGGATATCTTAAAAGTTCTCATCACAAGAAATTTTTTTTTTGTAACTTAGTATGATGATGGATGGTAACTAGACTTATTGTGGGGTTTTTTTTTGGGAATGTATGCAAATATCAAATCATTACATTGTATACCTAAAATTAATATGTTATATGTCAATTATATCTCGATACAAAATAATGCTATATTAATACTTTAAAATAGCTGTGAGGGTAAATTTAAAAATTCTCATCATAAGAAAACATTTTTTTTATGTGACCTTGCATGGTAATGAATGGTAACTGGACTATATTTTGTAATATATATAATTACTGGATCATTACATTATATATCTGAAACTAATATAATGTCATGTCAATTATATTTCAATTTTTAAAAATGCTAAAGAAAAGAAAACAAAACTATAGAAATTCCCATACTCTTTGAAGGCCTTTATGTATTTCTAAGACTGACTATCCCTACATAGATCACTTGTTCTGGCATATAGACCTTGGTATGTGAGAGGGGACAAGAGAACTGAGGTGATATTAAAAACCTAGGAAGAGTGCCTCCTTCAATAACTGTTAAATTGTCCAATGTATTTGGTGAAAATTTAATCCAGAACTTATGAGAGATACCAGAACAGACAGATGCTCAGTTTGAAAACTCAGTATTGCCTTTTTTTCATGTTTGTTAGAATAACCATATAGTCCCTTTCTGTGTGCTCTTATTTCTGAAATTTTGACTCTCTACACTAAAATTAAATGGGGTAATTATCCATTGATAGTGATTTGAAATTAGCTGAAAGGATACAAAGGTCACTAGTTGAGTGGATTAATTAAATCAAACGATGAGGCTCTCTCAGGGCTAAAAATACTGCACTATGCTCCCTTCCTCACGCAAGGGGCTGGGCTTTTGTTGATAGCATTGGAATTTGTGAGGGAAGGAGGCTAAAGGACTTGTCTAGTAGTTTGAGAAATCCTTAAAGTTTTTGCAACAAGAATTAAGGTTTCTTGTCTAGCAGTTTGAGGAATCCTTAAAGTTTTTGCAACAAGAATTAAGATCTATTGGGTAAGGATCATTTAAATCATAAATTCAGAGATTGGAAGCTGATGGTATAGAACAACCTTGAGTAGGAAAGGGTGAATCATTGTTTCTGAAAACCCAGAGTAAAAAGTCTCTATGTCAGAACCCACAGGCAGGCATTTTATCAGCTTCCTCCCCTTTCACATGAACCCCACTGAAGCAGGAAATAAGTTGGAGTACTTAATGCTCTTATTTAAAGCATGCCTAAGCCAATATATATAACTAGAGACTTGGTGCATGAAAATTCATGCACTGGAGGGAGGTCCCTCAGCCCGGCCTGCCCCCTCTCACAGTCCAGGAGCCTCAGGGATAGGAGGCGACCCAGTGATTATGTGAAAGCAACACCCCTATCACACCTCTGCTGCTGCCACTGCCAGTAGCGCAAGTTTCGGCTGACTCTGGTTACCTGAGCCTCAGGTGGCCCTGGGCAGCTGGACAGCTGACATCTGAGGCTTGCCTGCACTTTGAGCTGGCCCTGGGCAGTTGTAAGGCTGAGGGGCCTGGGGGATTCTGGAGGCAGGCACCCTGGTGGGGACTGATTCCACTATCTTGTGGCTGTGGGTGCCACTGTTTTTTTTGAGAGTGCCACAGTCAATTAGCATATTCCTTCCTTATTGGCTGTGGGTGCTGCCATATTTGTGAGGGTGTGATGACCAATTAGCATATTCCCTCTTTATTATATAGGATTTGGTTAGATCCTTCCTTAAACTTCCTTTTGAATAAATGATAATGAATGTATGCTAAGGAATAAGACAAGAGCTGTTGTACTTCTTTCCACATGCTATGATGGACTGAATTGATTCTAATCAGTAAATCTGTACATTTGAGTTTTATTTCTGTGATTTTCTCAATAAGCCCATAGTGGAGATGAGCTTGGGATGTAGGATTTATAATGAACTTGAGGTAAAGTACCAAGAAAGTTTGTAATAATTTTCATTGATAATAAGGAGGCAGAGGAACAGAATAAAACAGTTCACTAAACTAGTGCTTAGTTTCTTAGTGTTTAGAGACCTTGAATTCATAGTTTCCTTTGCAATGTCTATCAGTCACCCAAGAAGCCTACAATTTCATGTGTTTGTAGTTGCTTGACCCTTCCAGGTTGCTTTCTTTGTGCTCTTTACTGTTCTGGTTTCTGGAGGCTCTGGCTGTTTTGTATTCATTATTTGATTAAAGATTCTAAAACATTATTAAGAAGGTAATTTTCTTTTATTCTGCAGCTATTAAGCATGAGGTTCAGAGAGGCTTTGCCCATAGACCATAGTCATAGTCACTGTCAAAGTTGGGATTGAACCCAGGTCTGCTCAACACAGCTGGACATGCTCTTCCTACCACATTAATTCACCTGCACCACCCATGGAAGAAAGGGACAGAATGAACCCAAAGAAAGGTTCTCAGGAGTTAGCTGCCCTGGGCTGCCAGTAGGCCAAGCTCCTCCAAGAACATCCCCACCCTCACTGAGCAGCCAGTCCCAGCTGGTTCATATAGTCCTGATTTCTAGAAGGGGTTTGAACAATAAATTAGGATTCACAGTCCTAGCTTCGTGCCTCCTACCCATCCTTTAGAGGCCAGCCTTTGCTTGCCTCAAAAAAACCTCTGACACTCTTCTCCAATGGGTTTCCAGATGATAATGCTTATCAAATCACGTTCACTTACCTGGGTTACCCATCCTATATAATAAAGAGCTAATATGCAAATGGTCATCAGGCTCTCATGCCCTCACATAGGAACTACTCAGACACACAACACTAAAAAAGAGACAACAGACTAAAAAGACTCAACAGACTAAAAAGAGAATGGGGCTAGTCAGGTTGTGGCCCGGGGAGGAACAAGCCGCCTGCCCTGCGGTCCTGGACACCAGTGGCTGGGGCTGTGGCCCAGGAGAGGGTTAAACCCCCCACCCTGTGGTTCCAGGCACCTGCGGCTGCAGTCAGCCCCAGGGAAAGCTGGACTGGGTCCTGGATGTCTGCATCCAGCCAGAGGGAGGGAAGCCCAGGTCCTGGGTACCTGCAACCAGCTGGAGGAGAGAATCCTGGGTCCAGGGTCCAGGGTGAGGTAGAGGAGGGTAGGGGTGATCAAGCCAGCAGGGGAGCCGTTAGGGGCAATCAGACTGGTAGGAGAGTAGTTAGGAGCAATCAGGCAGGCAGATTGAGGGGTTAGGGGCAATCAGGCAGGCAGAAGGGTTAGGGGTGATCAGGAGGCAGGCAAGTGGTTAGGAGCCAGCAGTCCAGATTGTGAGAGGCAGTCAGATGCCTCCTGAGGGGTCCCAGATTGGAGAGAGTGCAGACAGGGCTGAGGGGACACCCCCCCACCTCATGCACAAATTTCACGCACCAGGCCTCTAATTAGACTATAAAATTTATGAATTCTTTGTGTATTATTATTTTTTCAGTACCTAACAAAAAGTCTGCAATTTAATTATTTGTTAAATAAATGAAAAATGGCACTAGCACTTTGAGTGACTTGGGAAATATGTACATGTCCAGTCTCAGTTTTCCCTAATGAAAAATGGGGAGGTTTTCTATGTGAACATATAAAAGATATTTAAATTCCTTGACCTAAATTCCAGGAGCTTTTCCTGCTAAAATTGCAGGGAGAGGCAGGAACTTTGTCTTGCTTCCATTGTTTTTCAGGACCTATGGTACATGCTCAATATATATCCACTGAATGCATAGATCTTTAGTTCCCAATATCCAATGTACAAAGACAACAAAAGCTACTTCATCAGCATGACCAATCTGGCCTTGCACAGGCAGGATTCTACATTTGGCTCTGAGACAAAGACCACAAAACATTTCATAGCTGCCTTCACTAGAAGATACCTAGTTAGAGTTAGTGGGTAAATGCTCAGTTTCACATACTATCTAATAAAAAAGTAATATACAAATTGACCATACCTCTGCTACACCCACAAGCCATGCCCACCAGCCATTTCCACCAGCCAATCAGAGCAAGTATGCAAATAAACCCAACCAAGATGGTTACAGCTACAGATAGCAGGAGGGGGGCTTGGGTTTCCTAGGCAACAGAGGAAGCCAAGCTTTCCACCTGCCCTTTCAGGCCTAGGCCTCCACTCAATGTTACAAAATTTCAATTATAGAAGGTAAACAAATCCAAACAGAAATGGCTGCAGCCATGGAGCAATCAGGAGGCTTGGCTCCACTACAGACCACAAAGTTTCAATTGTAGAAGATAAATTAATTCCAGATACCAGGGCCTCTGCTTGGGTCACTGGGGGGCGTGGCTGGCCTGCAAACCACCACAGGTCCCTCACCCAGGTCACCCCACACCCCAAGGGAACCCCCACCCTGATCTGGGACACCTGTCAGGGTAAACCAGCTGGCCCTCATCCATGCACCAGGCCTCTATCCTATCTAATAAAAGAGTAATATGCAGATTGACTATCACTCCAACACACAAGATGGCTGCACCCATGTGATCAAAGATCCTGCCCCCATGTGGACACAAGATGGCCACCACAAGATGGTCAGCAGGGGAGGGCAGTTGAGAGGGACCAGGCCTGTAAGGGAGGGCAGTTGGGGGTGACTGGTTCTATAGGGAAGGGCAGTTGGGTGGGACCCAGGCCTGCAGAGGAGAGCAGTTGGGGGGGGGGGACCAGGTCTGCAGGGGAAGGCAGTTAGGTGTGACCAGGCCTCTAGGGGAGGGCAGTTAAGGGCAAACAGGCTGGCAGGGTAGCAGTTAGGCATCAATCAGGCTGGCAGGCAGAAATGGTTAGGGACAATCAGGAAGGCAGGCAGGTGAGCAGTTGGGAGCTAGCAGTCTTGGATTGTGAGAGGATTGGGCCTAAATGGGTATATCGAGCCTAAAGGGGCAGTCGGACATCCCTCGAGGGATCTCAGATTGGAGAGGGTGCAGATTGGGCTGAGGGACACCCCCACCCTCCGTGCACGAATTTTGTGCACCAGGCCTCTAGTGAAGCAATAAAAACATAGGCTTCTAATGACTTTCAATATTCAATTAACGTTCTGCACCTGAGGAAATCTGAGATTCTTAGAACTAGAGTGATTTTTCCAGGGCATCCTAGGCAGGGAGTGGCAGAGCTGAAAATTGGTGCCAGACCTTCTGAAAGTCTTACACATTTTAAACCCCTCATGTTGCTTACAATAAGTAAATTCTCTTGGCTTACTGGGACTAGCATCCGGAATATGCATGTCACTGATCACACACAAGAATGATTTATTGCAAAAGTATCAGCATGCCTTGAAGCACTCGCAGATGTATATCCTGCCCCTTACAAGGATATCATCACGATGACATTGAGAAGGAATGTGCTCACTGAGACTCACTGTTTATGAACCACCCTTCTCTGATACTATTGAAATTCCTACCGGGAACCAGGAATTTCCTGCCTCTCCTTACTTCCTTTAGAAGGAACACTAAATTAGTGTGCTCTTTCAGTCAACATATCATGCATTTTCTCTCTATAGACTGTCAGATTCTTAAGGGCAGTGACCATGAAGTATTCTCTTTGTAAATCCATGCCCATCACAATAACTATCACACCGAGACACTCAATGCATAGATGCCGAATGAATGGAAGGGCCTAGGGAACTGAAGTGGCTTGCCTGGATTGGATTTGCAGTGAGGAAGCTAAATAAATATTGTATTACTGAAACAAAATGAAAACTTAAATAACTCCGCTTATTTAAGAAATGCCATGTTTCTTCCCTGTGAGGAGCCACCTCCTGCTTGCTGGATTTGATTCCCCGAGACTGCAGTTTCATCTGCTGCAATTCTGTGGATCCAACCTTTCCTGCTTCCTCAGTTGTCAAACTGCTTCTCTTTTAATGCAGTATATAAAAAATGATTTTAATAATGCATTTGTTGTACAATGAGGTCCTCTTAAATCTGGTGCTGATGGCAGTTTGGAAGTACAATATGCTTATATGCTCAAATTTTACTGTTGAAGAAAACTGAAATCTGAATATTTCCCTATCACTCTGATAAATTCCCATCATGGATCCTCATGTGAATAGTACAATTTAGCCAATGGCCTCTTATAGATAATAGACCAATACATCAGAATTAAACAGAGCTGAGTCCATGCATCTTTTAAAATCATCAAATACAAAGTCCTCCTGGTCACATAAATATAAATGAAGGCTTGATTGTATCACAGTCTGCGGGAGTACGGCGTGTGTGATGGTAGCCAGCCTGCCAGCAAAAGCTATTGATTATTAAAGTCAGATATGAATTTACCAGTGGTGTTTCCAGAGTTTAAACTCTTTAGTTTTCTCCTGGGAGCCACATTTTGTAAAATCCATATTTCCCCACCTCTGCGTGAAGGAGAGAGGGCTCTTTCTTAGGAGACCAGACAGTGCTGTCAGTGTCAGCCCAAGGTGCAGCATGAGGAAATGTGTTCTCCCCTCACCCTGCCATGCGCTGACACTGGGCCCTGGGTTCGGTAGTCCTGGGAAGCTAACAGAGGAATCCACATCATTGTACTGATTCTGACACAAGCTGGACTGTAGGTGGCTTTAAAAAATATCTTCCAAGCAAACTCCCAAGTTTTTCTGAATTCCTTATCATTGCTCTTCCAACCCAACACCACCTTCACTGGAGGAACTGGGGAAGCACAAGTGATTGATAACAAGTGACACTAGTGGAAAGAGTGGCTTAGAATGTTTGTCTTTCCTAGAATCCCAGGAAGAGACACATTCTAGACATTAGTGGCTCTGGAATTTCTACATACGAAATGGAAGCATATGAAATTGCTGAAGTTCACCCATAGGAAAAGGGTTCAGTAGAAGAGGCTTAGGAAGAGTGAGCTGTTTGGTGATGGGAATGTGGGAGACCTATAATTGGGTTTGCAAAAGAAAATCACGTGGTTTGACTTATCTTTTTCATATACTTTTATATAGATTGCTTGAGGAAGCATTAATAGGAATTACTAGGTGAGTGGGGTGGAGTTGAAATCCTCTCAGTAGCCACCTGCCGATACCACCACCTATTCTGAGCCTGATGGAGAGAAGGCAGTTAAGTGAAGGATCTAGATACAACCACCAGTAGTTAATATTAGTTCAGGCTACGTTCATGTACATACATTTTCTTTTCTTTTCCTTTTTGGTTCTTTCAAATTTGTCATTTGCTATTGACCTGAAGAAGAGAGAGAAAAAAGGAACTAACTAAGAATTAAAAATACTCCCAAAATATATCTGCTATAAATAGAGTCAAACTTCAATGAAGCAGAATCAGGTATATGAATCATGAGCTCTGATTTTACTAGTGTAAGCAGTTTAAAGAGCAATTTATCAATATGAAAGGATATATTTTGGAAATCAAAAAACCATACTTTAGGCATTCAGTGGCTGTATGAGGACATTTATATAAATACTAGAGTCCTGGTGCACAACATTCATGCATAGATAGGACCCCTAGGCCTGACCAGTGATCAGGGATGATTGGGGCCCCCTGGCTGCCAGCTGGGGCCTTTCTACATTCTGCACCACCCCATGGTGGCCAGAGCATATGATAGCAAGTGATCGAACTCCTGAGGGGAGGGACACTTTGCATATTAGCCTTTTATATACATATATAGATGAGTCCCTTTCTTTACTCCATCTCCCAAATATTTTTGCTTCTTGGCTTTAGCCTTGGTTGCCACTCAGTAGAAGGAAAGGGTCCTGGTGCTGGGTCTACAATACAAGACCACCCAAAGCCCTGAGTGGGGTGGCCCCAGGATGTTAAAGCTGTTCATTCTATATTTGATTTCTCATAAAACCTAAGCATGTCTAGGGAGGATGGTACATTAGCCTTTTTGTTTCCATCACTTCTAATCTCCACTCCATTACTAAGCCTTGCTGTTTTGTTTTGTTTTGTTTTTCTTACACTAGAGGCCTGGTGCACAAAATTCATACATGGAGGGAGAGGGTGGTGGTTCCCCTCAGCCCAGCCTGTACCCTCTCCAATTTGGGTCCCCTCGAGAAAGTCCATTTAGGCCCGATCCTGGTGGGATCAGGCCTAAACAGGCAGTCAGACATCCCTCTCACAATTCAGGACTGCTGTCTCCCAACTGCTCACTTTCCTGCCTTCCTTATGGCCTCTAACCACTTCTGCTTACCAGCCTGATTACCCCTAATCACTCCCATGCCAGCCTGATTGATGTCTAACTGCTCCCCTCCCAGCCTGTTTGCCCCAACTTCCCTCCTCTGCCAGCCTAGTCACCCCTAACTGCCCTCCCTTACAGGCCTGGTCCCTCCCAACTGCCCTCCATTGCTGGCCATCTTGTGTCCACATGGGGGCAGCCATCTTGTGTGTTGGAGTGATGGTCAATCTGCGTATTACTCTTTTATTAGATAGGATAGAGACCTGGTGCATGGGTGGGGGCCAGCTGGTTTGCCCTGAAGGATGTCCTGGATCAGGGTAGGGGTTCTTTTGGGGCGTGGGGAAGCCTGGGAGAGGGGTCTGTGGTAATTTGCAGGATGGTCATGTCCCCTAGTGACCCAAGTGGAGGCCCTGGTATCTGGAATTTATTTACCGGTATCTTCTACAATTGAAACTTTGTAGTCTGGAGTGAATCCAAGCCTTGTGCTTGCTCTGTTGCTGCTGTCGTTTCTGTTTGGATTTGTTTGCCTTCTATAATTGAAACTTTGTAGCCTTGAGTGGAAGCATAGGCCAGCTAGGGCATGCGGAAAATTTGGCTTCCTCCATTGCCAGAGAAACCCAAGCCTCCCTCCTGCTCTCTGTGGCCACAGTCATCTTGGTTGGGGTTTATTTTCATACTTGCTCTGATTGGCTGGTGGGCATGGCTGGTGAGTATAGCAAAGGTATAGTCAATTTGCATATTACTCTTTTATTAGATATGATGTTTTTAAAGTCTTTTTTATCTTCTTGCCATGTCTATTCTCACTGCCTTACTTCAGTTTCTATCACCTCTGTCCTGGACATCTGCAACCACTGCTCCATGGTGTTTCTGCCCCCAAATGCACAAGATTTGTTCTTTTCAAATGTGCTGCCCACATTTTGGCCAGGATGATTATCTACTATTCAAAGCTGACCAGTTACTCTACTATTCAAAACCCTTTTTTTTTACAGGGTAAAATCTAAGTGCCAAACAAACATTACATACAACAACCCTCTAAAACCCCCCATGGAATGATCCATTTCTTCACTGCCCCATACAATAGGATACTTCACACCTCTTCCCTTTGCTCAGGCCATCTGTTCTGCCCAGAATGGCTTTCTCCAAACTTGGGCCCATGGCAGTTTTACATAGCATAGACATGATGAATTGTGCTTGCATTCATTCACTCCTTTCTTCATTCATTCATTCTTTTCTTGCTTTGTTGTAATGGGTAGAATGTTTAAAAAATCCCAAAGTTGTAACTGACTTCACTTTAACTTAAGGATGAATATTATATTTCAACAAGGTGGGCTTTGGTGCGGAACAAAAGTAAGAGGGTATTTTGACTCAGAATAATTGATTAATATTATTTCCTAGAAATGGATTCTTGATTTGGGATCATGGTCGTTGTGTGCCAATATGTTTCTTTCTGAGGAGAAATTAATGGCTATATTTAGATTCTTAAAGGGATGCAAGACCCAAACAGGTTAAAATTCATGACCCCAGAGAAAATGTGTGTGTATTTTCTAATTCTGTATTTTCAGAAAATTTCCTTGCATTTTAGACCATTTCCACTCACATGCTATTTGCAATAAATGTTTTTTTTTTCATTTCCATTTATGACTCAATTGAAAAATCCTCACTGAAATTTTAAGCCATTCTTTATCTTTTCCATCAAACCATATTATTAGTAAAAACAGATGTTTGACAGTCAATAGAGAACATTTAAGCCTGGGCTTCAAAGCTTTTGAAAGATGTCAGATTACAGAAATAATGATTATTTTTATCATAGATCTATTACTAAAGATCAAAGTCAGAAAATAAAACACATCAACACAACTTAAAAAAGGATACAACAATAACACAACAGCAAAGATATAAAATTATTCAAAGGGGTTAAAAGCACTGTTTTAAAAATATATACTTAAATCTATCATGAGAAAACAAACATAAAGGTATGCAGATAAATTAAAAGCCTATCTAATGCTTGGTTAAAACACAATTTTCTAATAAGACTATGAATATAAAAGAAGATTTTTATTTTGAAAAAAATGATTTTAGATAGATATTTTAACTTTGAAAATTTATAAAGATTGCATGAGGGAATTTGCAAACACATCCCCTGATTTGAAGGAATCAAAGCTTGCACTGTTAGACAAATGAGAAAGATTGATGTCTTTATGCTTGAAGAATAATTTAATGTAATAGTCTCAAGATTTAAAAAAAATCTGTATGTGCTATATTTTCCATGACAGAATATGCTCAAGGACAAAAGTTGCTCTGGGAAATTTAAGTAGGGCCTGGGCTTCTCCTCATTTATGATGAAGAATGTACAAAGTGAAAAAGGAGGAGAAAAAAATAGGAGAAAAGAGACAAAGAAGGAAATAGAGAGAAGAAAGAAAGAATAACAGAAGAATAAAAAAGGCTAAGAGGAGAAAGAGAGGGGTAAGGCAGATCCAGTGGGAAGGGGTGGAGGCAAGGAAGCAGGGAGGGAAGAAGGGGTAGGAGAGAAAGGAGATTAGAGTCTGACAAAACCTGGCCTATCAGAACTGTGTTGGTGGGCTTGAGTGAGTTCTTTGTGATTGCTATGTGATTCTGAGAAATCTTGGGAATAATTTTCTCTGATTCCCTAAACTGACTGGAAAAGGGCAAAGAATTACATGGAGGCAAGATCCCAATGGCTACCCACTAAGAAATGTAGGACTGACTTTTCTGTAAATTCTGAGCTATGGTCAGAATTTACACAATTATTTATTTCAGAGCAAAAGACATGAGCCAATGTGATTATGCCACGGGATTCATTGGTTCAGTAGTAGCTGTTAGGCACAAGCAGAGTAGGAACAATAGGCCATGTACTAAAGGTCACCAGGGTGGGAAGCCTTGTAAGTATGGGCAAAACTAGGGTGGGACTTTACACCCAGAGTAATTTTTCCTCCTCTAGCATATTGCTCGTCAAATAGTTTAGATACCCTGATTTTTCAAATTGCTGGTCATGTGGTTCAGACCCTCCTCTGACCCTTCTTCTAGCACAGTGGTTCTCAATCTTTCTAATGCCGCGACCCTTTAATACAATTTTTCATGTTGTGGTGACCCCCAACCATAAAATTATTTTCGTTGCTACTTCATAACTGTAATTTGGCTACTTTTATGAATCATAATGTAAATATATGTGTTTTCCGATGGTCTTATGTGACCCTGCTAGCGATTCTCAACCTGTGGATCCTGATCCACAGGTTGAAAACCGCTGCCATAGAGCCTAAGACCATCAGAAAACACATATATTTACATTATGATTCATTAATAGTAGCAAAATTACAGTTATGAAGTAGAATGTAGCACATCACTAGTCATGTGGTAGACACTCTTAGAGGAGGAACAAGGAGACCAGAGAATAACTTCATAGGGTTCCCATATAAGCCCTTGAATAATCATTCCCTTAAGCATTAGGCCCTCAAGACAATGAGGTTCTGGCACGCATCAAATAATCTTAACAAAGCCTTGGATTTGCTGGCCACAGAGACAGAGTTTGGTTAAAATAGAGAACATCTAGACTCCAGGAGAGCAATGCCATGGCTGACATCAGGACCAGCTGTGATTACTAATGACCCCCTACCCCGGCACTGACCAATCAGTAGAGACCAGGACCTAGAAAAGACTCACCTAGAAAGCTGATGAATATTCTATTGAGATCATTCCCTGAAACTTCCCTTAAAATCCCGCTTTTGGAAACAGGTAAAATTCCTTAAGATGAA
The DNA here is from genome assembly GCA_963924515.1 of Vespertilio murinus. Lineage (NCBI taxonomy): Eukaryota > Metazoa > Chordata > Mammalia > Chiroptera > Vespertilionidae > Vespertilio > Vespertilio murinus. The sequence continues at coordinate 69,225,505 of OZ004707.1, forward strand.
GAACTCAGTTGTTCTCTCTCTCTCTCTCTCTCTCTCTCTCTCTCTCTCTCTCACACACACACACACACACACACACACACACACACACACACTTCCTCACCCTTTCTTCCCTCAAGGTGCTTACCTTTGCTTTCTTTCTCCTAAATGTCAAGCCCCCCCCACCCCACCCCCTTTTTTTTTTTTGCCTCTCTAACGTATTTCCTGAGTCCATGCAGTCCAGCTGGCTCACTTCTGCCAGGGCTCACTTTCTCTACCCCTGTGACTTCCTAAATAAGCTTTCCCTTGTATTTGACACTTGGCTCTGAGTTTCTACTTAGGCAAAACTCAAGGACCAGGGTCTAACATCTGGTGTTGTTCGCTGTTAACAGTTCCACTGTGTACCTGCCTCCCAGAAGCAGGTGGCCTGATATCTCAGTGGATTGGCCCACTGGGACTCACTGCCGGCTCTGTTGGGAAACTGCTCCTTGTGCAGCCTGTGCATTATTCTACACAGCGCTGGTTTGGCTAAACCTGTGACCAGTATCTGGTACTGTTTCCCTATGGCTAGGAAACAGGGGTCCTCAAATCAAGGGGTGGGAGTGGGCATGGCACATCTCACTATTATAACAAATGACTTCAACAGCCTTTATTTTCTCTTGTTGTATCTTTGTCCTCTCTTGGTTTAAGGGTGCTAGAAACCAAGAGAGAAATGTTTTCATTGTTAAGAGATGCAACAGTGCTAGAAGCTGAGATTGCTACCTGGCTATCTAGCATGTCTCTTGCTTCTGGAAAACAGGCAAAAATAAAGGTCCCCAGTTAACTAAGATGTTCGATCCTTGTTATTAATAGAAAATAAGGTTGCTTGCAGTTACACAATGGTGACAGGGAGGAGTCTACATGGAACCTAGGGAATCTTTTGTGATATTGCTTACTTTTTCCTTATCCAGTGATAAAGATAAGAAAACTCCAGGGACCCTCTACGAGCAAGATTATCAAGGCCTTATCTATTTTGGGAATAAAATTTGGGCTTTCCCAAACAGGCAAAGAATACTCCCCTACTGAGATACTGGCTGATGACAATGAGAATGTGAAATGTGTAGAAGAAGAAGAAAATAAAAAATACTACTATTGCCTTGTGACCAGTTTTCACAAGGTTACAATGGGAACATGAAATGTGTAGAAGAAGAAAATAAAAATATTACTCTAACCTTGTGTTGTATTTGCTCATTTTTTCACTTGCTGATTGATGTATATACTTGTACATTTTATTTAATATTTCTTTCTCTACTATAGTCTTCATATTTCATTTATAAAATAGTGTATAGGTTAAACACACCCCAGACATAATTGTGAAAGAAATCTGTTGCTATTTAATCTTGAGTTTGAAAAATAGTATGTGTGTGTTAATGTTTGGGAGCCAAACCCTCCTGTAGACATTTGTCGTGGTTTTGGGATGCCCAGCATCTATGGAAACCCTTCCTGTGTGATGTAATGTTCAGCCTCCTGGCTGCCACCCCAGTTTAGAAGCCATGACACCCATCTTCCCAGCTTCCCACAGGCAGTGACCAGGCCCTGCCCATCAGACATGTGAGCCTGACTTAGAACAGAGATGCATGAGGAAGCAGACTATGAGTGGAATCCAATTGACAGGGGAAGATGACTGTCCAGGTGTTTGGCTATCACCATCAGCAGTGCTGCATGGTCAGTTTTGGGCAGGAAAGGGGTGCCACCTGCCACGGTTGTGGTTACATCGAGTTTCTTTCTGGCAGAGGTGTGAATGGCAGCATCTCTACATGTCAGAGACTATGCTGGTGATGGTGATGGAGACCATTTTCTTGAGAATTGCTCCTGGAAGTTTAACCTTAAGCCCATTTTATTCTGTCCATTTTCTCCCCCCTGCCAATTGTATTGAGATATAATTGACATATAACAGTATATACGTTTAAGTAATTATTATACATAATAATATACACATTATGTGTAAATTATGAAATGATTATCACACTAAATCTAGTGAACATCTATCACGTCTCATAGCTATACATATAACTATTTTTGCTTTTAAGGAGAACTTATAAGGTCCTCTCTCTTAGCACCTTTGACATATACCATACAGTACATATTGTAAACTTTAGTCACCATGATGTACATTATATTCCCCGCAACTTATTTATCTTATAACTGGAAATTTTTACCCAATCACCTTTACCCATTTCCCCGAGTTCCTCCCTCCGCTAACTACCAATCTGCTGTTTCACAGGAGAACTTACTCTTAGAGGTCACCAGGAAAATGGCTCAGAGATCTTTTCCATGCTTTTCCCAGGTGAATGAATGGAGTCTTTTCTGCTCATCTTTTCCAAGACTCGAAGGAGATGTTCTGGGAATCATGAGTGTTCCTTCTTGCTGGTAACACATTCCCCGGGCCTTTGTTGGGGCTACTCAGCCCCTAGTCCCTGCCTTTCCTGCTCTTTGCTCACTGATGTGCTAATGATTCCTCTTAAACCACCCCACAGTCCTTCTCCTCTTCCCCGAAGAATGGAAGGGTTTGGAAGAATGTTTTTTGCACCTATTTTATATCTGGGAAGAAAAGTATCCTGATATTGCTGAACTAATGCCATACTCAATTTCATTACTTCTGACTTCTGTTCCATTAGAGATGGGAGAAAAAAGCATGGAATGTCTTCTCTCCTTAAGGCAGTGTCTTCATATTTACCCTAAATTAGGTCTTCTAGAGGGCATAGTAGCTTTATATCATATCACAAAACATGATTTCAGATGTTTTCTATCTTTCCTCCTCTCCGCCCCCCCCACCCCCCATATATTTAAGCATCACAGATTTCTTTTTCACTATGTTGTCTCAACTGGTATTAGCAACAGCTCTTAATTTAGCATTATCTGTAAACTTCATTTAAGTACCACTTGCTGTCTCTGCAAGATCACTAATAAAAATGTCAACCATAGCATCCTGGAAAGTTGCTACAACACTTCTTCATTTGTAGGACAAAGTGAAGATGTGGAGAAAGTTTTCCCTGACAAACTATTAAGAGATGCGTTCCGTATTTGCTGAACTGTGGAGGCCCTTCCTCCTAAGTGTCTGCTGAGAGGCAGCCTGTACCTTTGCAGAGACTTGGTTGCATGCTGCTTTTTGTCATGTTTTCACTGTGTTAAAATGAGTTTTCTTAAATTAAAAAAAAAAGTCGCTGGCTTGTGTTAAATTGACAGGAAAAATGTCAAATATTTCTAAAAATTTGAGATGTTGATGTTTGGGAAGTCAGGCAAAGAACTGAGGAATAAGATTTGATTCTCAAAAAAAAAACTGCTTTAGAGAGAGAGAGAGTTTTATTCTCTCAGAAGGTGGGTGTGGGTAGACAGCTGCCTAAAGAAAGGAGCCCATTTACATGCCCGGGTTGTGATTTGGGTGGAATTTATATTTTTTCTTCTTATCTGTTCTGCTCAGGGCTCCTTACACTTTTCCACATCCATTTGCTGCCCTAGGTTTGGGTAACAAATAAATTCCCGCCAAGCTTTATGCAGCCTCTGGATTCTTCATTTTTAAACCATGGGCAACCTTTGTAGGTAGAGCAGTAAAATAAATACCGTATTTGCAGGCGTATAAGACGACTTTTTGGCCCTGAAAAATATGCCTCCAAGTGGGGGGTAGTCTTATACGGTGAGTATATAACAAACTCTGTATTTTTAGTGGAAATTTTAGGGGGTCGTCTTATACGCCCAGTCTCTTATACGCCGGCAAATATGTATTTTTCAGGGCCAAAAAATCGTCTTATACGCCGGCAAATACGGTAAGCTTTTCCTCTTTCACATTTTTTTCTTGACACTCTCCTTTCTTTATCTTTGGGAAACTCAGACACAGATACAGAGATTATTAGATGCAGGTTAGCTAACCTTTTCAATCTGACCAAAACTAGGAACCAAGCAGAAAAGAAAGCTCCGTGAATATGCAAAAGAGATAGTTCATGTACTAAAATACATGGTTCTGTTTTGCAGAATTCCAGCCACTGAAGGCAGGATAATTCCTACAGGTGATTATTGTGGTTTGTTGGCTGTATTTCCCCCTCTTCTTCCACGTTAAGCAGGTGGAAATGTTGCAGATAGCAAGCAACATTTGTCTAAGGGAAAAGCGCTTTCTGTCCTTTGTCGTGTTAGTCTGGGCTTTGGGCTCACCCAGTGTTTTCCTGAACATTACTGAGGGGGAGAAGAAAGGTTTGCACTGGACTTGGAAGGTCAACACAGATCTGGAGGCCCTGCCTGCAGGGACTGTGGGACCCGCTCCTGGTAGCACCAGGGCAGGGGAGGAAATTGGTGGTAGAGAGAATCCAAAGGTAAGGCCTGTGTCCTGCATCTGTGGTCTCAGAAATACTCCTGTGCTCGATGCAGTCAGGCACCTGGAGGAATACACACCTCATGTGCATTGACAGATGCTGGGTGCTCATAGAAGACACTGACACACCCAGGGAGGAAAGTCCAGTAATGCCCAAGGGTGAATGTCTTGCCAGCCAAATGGAATGGGGATTGGAGTTAAATTTAAATAAATTAAACTTAACAGATGAATATGGTTACTTTTTTCCCACCAGTCTGTGGTCTGGGATTTACACTAGCTGTCCCTGGTTATCTAGTAGCTCTATTAACAGCAAATGTAAGTGTCCTGATGCGTAACTTGCATTGTGGACAGGAAACCACTGTCAGAACAGAATATGGAGAGACAGATGGTTTCCTACAGGCAAAGGTGTCAGCAAGAGTGCATTTTACCTGCCTATTTGTTTAATCTGTATGCAGAGCACATCCTACAAAAAGCTAGACTGGACTCAGAAAACAGAGGAGTGAAAATTGGTGAAAGAAATACCAGCAACTTAAGATATGTAAATGACATAATCTTATGGACTGAAAGCACCAATCATTTGAAATGACTCCTGATGGAAATAAAAGAAGAACATGCCAAAGCAGAACTGCACTTCAACACAAAAGGACAACAATCACAAGTACAGAAGAAATACACAACTTTCATATAGACAATGAAAAGACTAAAATTGTTAAAGATTTTGCATCAGTCATCAATTCAGATGGAGACAACAGCCACGAAATCAAGAGAAGGCTGATAGTTGGAAGGAAGAATTAAGGAAGTTTATTAAGGCAATGACATGTCATTAAAGACCAATGCTAATTCCCAATTACTATATACAAACGTGAAAAGTGGACAGTGAAGAGGCAGATAGTAAAAAAAATAGATTTGACAAAGATTTATTATAGTAAGCAAATATTCCTATCTGTTTTGTATGTTAAGGTAAATGCTAAGTTGCTGTAACAAAAAGATACCAAAAAATGCAATGGCTTCAATAAGATGGAAACTTGTTTCCCTTTTATGCAATCCTACACTAGTAGGAGAGAGCTCTGTGACTACCCTGGACCACCAAAGATGAAGGAATGGGTCCTAGAGAAATTAAACCTGAAACATGTCTGAAGGTAAGCATGATAAAACTGAAGTTTTCCTAGTAAGGCACATCATAAGAAGGCCAGGTTCTTTGGAAAGACAGTAATTCTGGGGAAAAACAAAAGGCAGCAGCAGAAGAGAAGCCCAAATGTGAGATGGATTGTCTCCATAAAGGAAGCCATAGGCGCGCGTCTACCGGAGCTGAGCAGAGCGGTTGCGGACAGGACACTGTGGACATCACTCATTCACAGGGTTGCCAGGAGCCCACTCAGGGGCATGTAGCCCACACACAAGAAAGATGACTGGTTTACTGACAGTCACAGAGTTTCCATACTGACATACAAAAATCCTTACCCTTTTGGGAACAGTTAATAAAGGACTCCTGAGGACCTTCTCTGTTCTAGCAAATTTGGAAGAAATTATTGTCCCCAAGTATTTCTTCTCTCCTTCCTTTAAGTCATAGAGCACAGCCCCTCCCAATCTGCTTCCTAGATTCCTTTACAGCTGGCTGTGAGCATGTGACCACATTTTGGTTAATGGAATATGAACAGAGGTGATGAGAGCAACTTTGCTCCACATCCTTAAAAATAAGTTGCTAGAAAAAAAATAAGTTGCTTGAACTTGTTGCTCTCTTTCCCTGTAGAACAGGAGCGGAGCATTGACTCAGGCTTGATGATGTACGGGGGAAAAATAACTTAGAGGAAGATGGAGAACCAAGATCAAAGCAACAGTGTTCCCTGCATGACCTTGCAAAGTGAAGCTCCTCAACAAGTCTACACCAGCCAGACGATTGTATAGAAGAGAAACAAGTTTCTGTCTTATTGAAGCCATTGCATTTTTGGTATCTTTTTGTTACAGCAACTTAGCATTTACCTTAACATACATTAGCATATGTGAATATTTGCTTACTATAATAAATCTTTGTCAAAATGTAAACAATAATGTTAATATCCTCTGTGTAAGAAGTAGAGATTGAATTATAAAGATTTTGAAAGAAAGATTTGACATGTAAGTTTTAGGGAATATCATATACATAAATGTTAACATTGAGGTCACTGGTTTGATTTGTGGTTAGGGCACATGTACGGGTTGCTGGCTCTATCCCCAGTAGGGGGCATGCATGAGGCAGCAATCAATGATGTTTCTCTCTCATAGATGTTTCTATCTATCACTCTCCTTTCCTCTCTCTCTCTCTCTCTCTCTCTCTCTCTCTCTCTCTCTCAAAACATATTAAAAAACAACAACACCCATAACATTAATCCTGTCCTTGAATTTTACATTTAATATACAATGAGCCACTCTACCTCCCTCCTCTCATGTCACTAAACATTATTTGAAAACATTCTTTTTAATGACATGACACCTGGATATATGTAATTTATTAATGAACCTCATGCTGTTAGGTGTTTAAATGATTTCCAGGTGTTTGTGTTATCTGTAGTGCTGCCATGAATATATTGGTTCATATATCTTGGTCTTCATCTTTTTTGTTGTTGTTGTTAATCCTCATCTGAGAATATTTTCCCCATTAATTTTTAGAGAGAATGGAAGAAACAGAGGGAGGGGGGAGAGAAGGAGGTAGAATAAGAAATATGGATGTGAAAGAGACACAACTACTGGTTGCCTCTGGCACATGCCCCAACCAGGACCTGCGACTGAACCTGCAATCCTGGCCTAGAATCCACCTAAGACCCTTCTGTACCTGGCCAGTGCTCTAACCACTCAGAAACACTGGCCAGTGCAGTCTCCATCTTTTATAATTCCCCTCAGAAGGAGAACATGCTATATCGCCTCTTCTCTGTTTTTCAAACCCTGGACCACCCAATACCCACTTTCAAACAGCTCTAATACCAAAACATCTCCATATGTACCTCAATTAAAAAATACTTTGAAACCAAGTCTTATCCAAATTTGCCTCGAGAACTAAATCCTTTCTCTATAATACGGACTGCAGGACCTCCTCAATCTGCCCACATTTTGCCTTTTACCATCTTTTTAAAAAATATATATATTTTATTGATTTTTTACAGAGGAAGAGAGAGGGATAGAGAGTTAGAAACATTGATGAGAGATAAGTATCGATCAGCTGCCTCTTGCACACCCCCTACTGGGGATGTGCCTGCAATCAATGTGCATGCCCTTGACCAGAATCGAACCTGGGACCTTCCAGTCCGCAGGCCGAAGCTCTATTCACTGAGCCAAACCGGTTTCGGCAGCCTTTTACCATCTTATCTTTTATTGCACCTGTATAGGAACTCTCTGCTCCAGTTCAAATACGCTAGTCCTCGGATGAACCTAAATGTTTCCTACCTTTATGCCCTTTTGCCTAAATGAAACACCCTTTTATCTTCTTTCCACATAACCACACTCTCCCATTCTTCCAGGTACCACTTAATACTCCCCTCCTTTATGCAGAGTTCCTGAAGATTCAGTCCATGTGAATGTCTGCCACCGTGGGACTGATGGAGCACTTCTGTTTTTCCTATACATTTGGCACACACCTCACATGACACCTCTAGGATAGCCTTACGTCGTGACTACCCTTGCAGGGTTCTTAAACTTAAACATGCATGTATGTGTATAAAGGATACGTTTGGAGGTACTTACTTTCTTATAGCCCTAAAAGGTCAGCGCTAGACTCCAGGTGCTCACACACCTCCAGCCAAACTGATTGACAGCAGATTAATTTCTAAGCCAAAGGCAAATATTGTAGGTGAATGATAATGGTAAGGAAGATGCCTGCTGCCTGACAGAAAAGAGACACAAAGTAGTGGACCCTAACGTTAAGAGTCAGGCTGGCTCTGATGGGTGTGGCTCAGTTTGTTGGAGGTCATCCCTTTTGATTCCTGGCCAAGGCACATGCCCGGGTTGTAGATTGATCCCCAGTAGGGGGGCGTGGAGGAAGCAGCCGATAGATGTTTCCTTCTCCCCCCTCTTCTTCCCTTCCTCTCCAAAAATCAATAAAAAATATTTTTTAAGAGAAGGGTCAGGCTATGTTGGGCCATATTCAGATATGCAAGCAGAATAAACCAGGTAAAACAGAAAGGAATTCAGAGCAAAGAAGAAAGGTAAGATTGGAGAACTTGATATCATGAGAGGGAGAGATTAAGTGCCTGTCTCAATTCCTAACACCATGTCACTTTCCAATTCTAGTTTACATGAGACTCATCCATATTTCCTTTTCTTCTTCGAGATAGCCTGACAATAAATCACCCTTTTATTTGACTTATCTTGAATGGATTTCTGTTTCATGTGATTTAAAGAACCTTGAATAGGACAAGTCCAACAAAAGGTTCAAGTTCTTTAATGGTAGAAAGAATGTAGTATAATTTGTTGCCTCTCCTGCAGCATTGTTCCATGAATTTCTTTAATATATTTTTTGTCTCCTTACAGACTCTTTTTCTATTACAAATGATATCCCCTCCAAAAAATGTACCATATCATCTATATATTCTTACATCTTCAACATTTGTATGGGTCTGATTGGATTTGGGTCCCAGTTCTATCATTTACTAGCTGTAAAATCTCCCTATAAAGGGAGGATTAATACCAGAAGACTGCCAGAAAGATTATTATTATTTTTTTTACCATTGGGATTAGAAGCCATGATTAACCACCAGGAGAAGAAATTTGAGTTAGTGGCCTAACAATTTCATTCATAATTTTCCCACTGAGGAAGTGCCATGCAGGGAATATAAATGTAGAATTTTTAAATAAAAGCTAAGTTCATCAATAAGGCATATGAAAATATTACTGTATTTGGGGTTGGAAGAGGGAATACTATACTCAGAAACAGTGTGTTTATGTAAAATATAATTTAAAGGAAAATGAAATAGATGTAAAAAATTGGAAAGTAATTGAGACGATGCTGCCGGATAAAGTAAAATTTAAGACAGATAATGAGATCTTTCAGGATATGCATTATACAGTTGTTAGAAATGTTTATATTTGATAGATATCTTTACTTGGGGATAATAACAGGAGCTCACATTTATTGGGTTCTTACTACATGCTCAGCATAATACTTATTACATGTACTAGAGGCCTGGAGCACAAAATTCATGCATGGGGGTTGGGGAGGTTGTCTTTCAGCCCAGCCTGCACCATTTCCAATCTGGGACATCTCTCTCACAATCTGCGACTGCTAGCTCCTAAGTACTTGCCTGCCTGTCTGCCTGATTGCCCCTAACCACCTCTGCCTGCCATCCTGATTGCCCCTAACTGCTCCTCTGCTGGTCTGATTGTTGCCTAACTGCCCTCCCCTGCTGGCCTGATCACACCCAATTGCCTTCCTCTGCCAGCCCTTAACTGCTTGCTCCCCTGCACCGGCCTGATCTCATCCCTATCTGCTTGCTCCCCCACCTGATCACTCCTAGTTGCTCGCTCCTCTGCCAGCCTGATTGCCTCTAAGTGCCTCTGCCTTGGCCCCTGCCACCAGAAGGAAGTTGGACGTCTGAAGATGCCCAGTCTACCTGGTCTAATTAGCACATTTCCTTTTATTAGTATAGACTAGAGGCCCAGTGCACAAAAATTTGTGCAGTTGGGAAGGGGGAGGGGCCCTCAGCCCAGCTTGTGTCCTTTCGCAGTCTGGGAGCCCTGCTGGCTTAGGCCTGCTTCCTGCCACTGCCATTGCACGTGCAGTTTGTGGCTAAGCCGAACTCCCCCTATGGAAGCATACTGGCCACTAGAGGGCAGCTCCTGAGTTCAGTGTCTGCCCCCTGGTGGTCAGTGTGTGCCACAGTGATCAGTTGTTCTGCTGTTAGGGTCAGTTTGTATATTACCCTTTTATTATATAGGATTATTAACCTTCAAGCAGTCTTATGATGTCAATTCTGCAATAATTTCCATTTTACAAAAGAGAAAATAGAGTTCTAGGGAATACAATTATCTTTCTAAAGATTTGAACCCAAATAATTTTTTTAAACTTATATTTGTGCCAAACTATATCACTTCACTTATAGCTTCCTTTTGACAGGTAAGAGCAAAGAACAAAATCATGTATATATATATCTCGGTGTTTCTTGCTTATGCCTGCTAGTGTGGGACCTCCAGAGCCTTGTAAAGTTCAACCTAGTTATTCCTAGCAGTATCCAGAGGGTGCTTTGTTTGTGTTAATGACCAATTCAGATTGGCCACCATGGGGTGCAGCAATTACCCAGGGTCAGATAATTGAAAGGACTGGCAGGACTCTAACAAGGTATACTCAGTAAGATTTATTACAAGGGGGAGCTATACAGAGCCAGGAGCAAGAAAGCGCAAAGAACATTACAGAGGCCTAGAACACCTCGGCACACTTCCAGGGTCCTCTCTGGGTTGCACAGAATATGCTTTCTCTCGGGCTCATGGCCCATCAACATGAGAACAAGCTATGATATCTGTCTCAGGGAAGACGAGGCACAAGCTTGCATGGAAGTCTTTTATACCTTACTGATCACACAGCCAACACCAGGCTGAGTGACCAGGTACGCCAGGTGGGGGCCACCGGTCTGCACATTTTCACTAAATAATGCAGACAAGCTGGCACCCAGTGCCTCCAGGAAACTTTTGGGCTTAAAGCAGCACATTATAAATCATTAGCTAGCGTATTTCATTCCTATCTGGGCCACAGTTCTGTAGCATGGCTCCAGGCATCCCTGGAGATGCCTGCAAACAAGCAGTAACTTAATCTTATCCTCATGTATGTGGAATTGTCATTTCAGCAGTTCTTCCCTTGCTCTAGCCCAGCACTATCCAAAGAACTTGCCAAAAAGGCAGAAAATGATCTTGATCTGCAATATGCAACACAGTAGCAACTAGTGCCTGTTGCACATGCAAAATATGGCTACCGCAGTTGAGAAACTGAATTTTAAACTTTATTTCATTGTAATTTCAAGGGTCACATGTGGATAATGGTGACCACATGGAACAGTGCAGTCGTCTCTCCCCGTGCTGGACTTAAAAAGTCTGTTGGGCACCAAAAAAAGGGCACCAGTGAGGCTTCCGTTGAGTACCACCTTTCTTTGTGGTCAGTGCTGCCACTCAGGCCTGGAATGGCTCTGGCCTCTGAGCATGATGTGCTCCCTAGTGGATGCTCTGAGGCACACACAGTGAGTGGTAAACACTGCTGATTGCCTATACACAGTCAGGATAAGACCCCACTTGCTTGCAGGCAGAACCTATCTTCCTCTCTTGAGAATCTAAAAATTCCAGATTCTCAATTTTCAATCCCTTCTGCACTTACAGAATGAGCAGGGGACCCAGCCCTGGTGACTGTAACCTGACGATGTCTGCTTTAGTTACAAGGAAGAATTTCCTCTGTAATAAAAGAGAGACGTATGGGAGGAAATAGCTCCTTTCTTCAAGCAGATATTGTGATTGTGGCAATCCCCAGGGATGTGCACAGGGGCAAATCTAAGGACTGAGTCAGTGCTCTCAGGATGCGAGTACAGAAGGACTCTGGCTTCTGATGGCATTGCTACTTCCTGATGTCTTGCTATGTGTAATGATAAAAATTGTGCTGCAGCCGAGACCAGTTTGGCTCAGTGGATAGAGCATTGGCCTGCGGACTGAAAGGTCCCAGGTTCTATTCTGGTCAAGGGCATGTACCTTGGTTTTGAGCACATCCCCAATAGGGGGTGTGCAAGAGGCAGCTGATGGATGATTCTCTCTCATTGATGTTTCTAACTCTCTGTCCCTCTCTCTTCCTCTCTGTAAAAAAATCAATAAAATATATTTAAAAAAAATAAAAATTGTGCTGCAAATCTCACAGTGCTTTATAGCTCCCCTCTCAAAGACATGACTGCATGGTGGGCTGAAGTAGGAGACAATTTTAATTTATAACATCATATTTTACTCAGAATTCTTCCTACTGAAGCTTTGTTACCCAAAACAAAAACTTTAAAAGAAAAAATGGATGGGAGGTAAGGAAATGGAGACCTTGTGTATAACAAATCTTGAAACCCTCTCAGGATGGCTGACCAAGTAGGACTATAACTGGAGGGAGATATAATCATCCCAAGAATATGTTGAAGTGCTAATGGAAAAAATGAAACAAATAAAACACTCAAAACAACAGAAACAAAGCAAAAACAGAGAGAAGTGAAGGAAAGCCTACATGCAGGGTGCAAGTGTTGTCAGAAAGTGGACCAGATCTCTGATTTTAAAGTTAGTTTTGCTCATTGTGTTTATCCTTCTCTTTCTTTCATCTTTAACTCCTTTCTGCTTTGTCTAACTGTACTAGTTCTCCTTATTTACCTAGGAGAAATTTTTAGACTCATTCTTTAATTATATATAAACTTTTCATGTTTTTAAATTTTTTTATAAGTCTATCATATTCTATATCTCTTACTGTAATTTTCTTTTCTTCTCTTTTTTTTCTCAGCATAATTATTGAGCTTTATCCATTTTAAAGCATAAAAGCTTCATCTGATTAAGAGCCAGACAAAATCAATTTAAATATGCCATTTGGTTATTTTCCTGTTGATGGAAAGCTATTAATTATTCTTACAAGTTAAGTTACTTTATTTTTTAAAACTTTATTTTTATTGTTGACTCTATGATAAATGTCTCCTATTTTACCCCGCTTTGCCCACCTCCACTCAGCCCAGCCCCAGCCCCAGCTTCCCCTGGACATGACCCACTGTTGTCTATGTCTATGGGTTATGCATATATGTTCTTGGACTAATTCCTTTAACTTCTTTCATCCGACCCAAACCCACAGCACCTGGCAGCTGTCACAGATGTCAGCCTGTTTCATGTATTCATGCCTCTGTTTCTATTTTGTTTGTCAGTTTATTTTGTTCATTAAATTCCACAAATTAATAAGATCATCTGGTATTTCTCTTTCTCTGACTGGCTTTTTTTTTTCACTTAGCATAATAATCTGCAGGTTCATCCATGCTGTTGCAAAAGGTAGGAATTCACTTTTCTATAGCTTCATAATGTTCCATTGTGTAGATGTACCACACCTTTTTTATCAGCTCATCTGCTGATGGGCACTGGGCTATTTCCAGATCTTGGCTAGCCTATCCTATCTAATAAGAGAGTAGTATGCAGATTGACCATAACTCCAACACACAAGATGGCTACTCCCATGTGGTCAAAGATCCTGCCCCCATGTGGACATAAGATGGCCACCACAAGATGGCCAGCAAGAGAGGGCAGTTGGGAGGCACCAGGCCTGCAAGGGAGGGCAGTTGGAGGCAATATATTATACTAGAGTTCCTGTCTATGAAATTTGTGCACGGGGGAGGGCAGTTAGGGGTGACGAGGCTGGCAGAGAAGGGAAGTTGGGGGCAAACAGGCTGGCAGGGGAGTAGTTAGACATCAATCAGGCTGGCATGGGAGTGGTTAGGGGGTGATCAGGCTGGTAGACAGAAGCAGTTAAGGGCAATCAGGAAGGCAGGCAGGTGAGCAATTGGGAGCCAGCAGTCCGGTGGGATCAGGCCTAAACGGGTAGTCAGACATGAGGGGTCCCAGATTGGAGAGGGTGCAGGTTGGGTTGAGGGACACTCCTCTGCTCCCATGCACAAATTTTGTGGACCAGAACTCTAGTATAATATAAGCTAAGTGTCCAGTCATCCTGTTGGCCATTCAACCAATCAAAGGGTAATATGCTAATGATATGTTAAGGCCAATAAACTGATTGCTATGATATGCACTGACCAACAGAGGGCACAGTTGACCAGTCAACTGGTTGCTATGACATACACTGACCACCAGGGGCAGACCAACCAGAAGGTTAGCTTACTGCTGGGGTCCAGTTGATCAGGAGTGAGCGAGATGGGCTAGACATGCCCTGGAGCCCTTCCATGGTCCCTCCCCAGCTGGCCAACCTCCCTCATCCCTCCCCAGCCCTGATTGTGCACCAGTGGGGTCCCTTAGCCTGGTCTGCACCCTCTTGTAATCCAGGATTTCTTGGGGATGTCAGAGAGCTGGTTTTGGCCCGATCCCGCAGGCCAGGCCAAAGGATCCCACTGGTGCATAAATTTGTGCACTGGGCTTCTAGCTGTAAATAATGCTGCTATGAACATAGGGATGCATATATTCTTTCAAATTGGTGTTTCAAGATTCTTAGGATATATTCCTAGAAGTGATTATCACTGGGTCAAAAAGCAGTTCCATTTTTACCTTTTTGAGGAAACTCCATAATATTTTCCACAGTGGCTGCACCAATTTGCATTTCCATCAACAGTGCTCTAGGGTTTCCTTTTTTTCACATGCTCACCAGCACTTCTTTGTTGATGATAACCATTCTGAGGTGTGAGCTGATACCTCATTGTGGTTTTAATCTTCATCTCTCTGATGATCAGTGACTTTGAGTATTTTTCATATATCCATTGGCCAGCCTTTGCCCTCTTTGGGGAAGTGTCTATTCAGGTCCTTTGCCTTTTTCTTCTTCTCTTTTCTTTTAAAGAGAGAGGAAAGGAGGGCAAATGAGATAAACATCCATGTGAAAGTGAAATATCAATTGGTTGTCTCCTGCATGCTCCCTACTGGAAATTGATCCTATAACCAAGGCATATGCTCTGATGGGGTGTCAAACTAGCAACCTTTCAGTGCTCAGGACTATACCCAACCAACTGAGCCTACTGGACAAGGCCTTTGTCCAGTTTTTAATTGGATTGTCTGTCTTCCTGGTGTTGAGTTATATATTTAATTTCAAAGAGGAAGGGAGAGAGATAGGGGGAGGGAGGGAGGGAAGGAGGGGGAGAAACACTAATGATGAGACTCATTTAATTGGCTGCCTCCTCTAAGCCCCCTACTGGGGTTTGAACCTACAATCTAAGCATGCACACTGACTCGGAATTGAAGAATGATCTCCTGGTTCATGGGTCGATGCTCAACCACTGAGCTATACAGCTGGGCTATAGTTTCTTTACATATTTTGAAAATTAACCCTTTATCAGATATATCTTGGCAAATATATTCTCCCATAGAGTGGATTCCCTTTTATTTTGTTGATGGTTTCTTTTGCTGTGCAGAAGCTTTTTATTTTGATGTAGTCCCATTTGTTTATTTTTTTTTCCTTTGTTTCCCTTGCTCAAGATGTTTCAGCAAAAATATTGCTATGAGAGATGTGTATGTTTTGTTCTAGGATTTTTATGATTTTTGCAACTTACATTTAAGGCTTTTATCCATTTTGAGTTTATTACTATGTTGTAAGTTGTTGGTCTAATTTCATTTTTTTTCACATGCACCTGTCATATTTTTCCAATGCAAAAACTGTCTTCAAGCTATTTGGTTGAGTCTGTGTTCAAATCTAGAAACTATGTGTCTTACACCTCATCTTCTGCACGTAAGAGGCAAGGGTGATTGCTCTGTTGCACAAATGGAGAATGTGATCTGGGAGGGCGCTATATTCTGAACTGGTGGATGGTAACTCAGCTCCAATACGCCTTCCGTTCCTCCTGTCCTCATGACTCTTCTAAGCTCTTGCTTGTATTGCAGGATCTGGAAGCTCAGAAACTAAATTCCTAATTACTTGCTTGTCAAATTCTGGATTCAAGTCTGACAATGAGAGACATGCCTACAAGATTGGACGGCATGAAAAAAGATGGAAACCATATTATGGCCCTTCGGCAGCTGTGGGCAATTTTGTGTATTTTTGCAAATAAGAGATTTTATGGCAGCCTCAGAGCATTTCCTTGCCAATCACCTGCTATGAGGTTTCAGGTAGCTCTGATCATCTTTGGAAGTTTCCTGAAGTTTTTGCAGCTTCTTGATTCTCAAAAATCTCAGAAGTATCTATGGCTTTCTCTGATCTGCACTTCTCTTGTTCCTTCAACAGTTTTATAAACAGCTAATTATCTGTATTGAATCCCTTCTAACTAGAACAGATTTTAAATGCTCTTTGAATGAACTTTCTACCAACCCTTCTGTTTTTAGCTTCACCTTTATCCTACTTCTAGATGTAATTTGGTAAATTGGGCAACTTCTTAGCTTTCCCCACTTTAAATGTTCCCAGATTTGTTAAATCACTTACCACTTTGCTCATATGCCTTGAAGACTCAAAAGTTTCGATACCAAGACCTACATCACCCTCTATTCCTGGGAGTTTATGCATTGTATAAAATAATTATTTTCTGTTTGTCATTTTATAATCCGTTTGGGAAAGAAGCAGAGCAATTCAATCCTGTGCTCAATCCACCACTATCCTATATTAATTCCCCATTCACTCCTCAACTTCTCCAATCTGGTCACTGGCCTTCTCTCCAGCTTAATTCTGTAACCCGTTCTCCTTTTCTTCAGTTACCTTGACCTTGGTGATAGCTCTTGAACCCACCAAGGTCTTTTCTACCTCAGCATAGTTTGCATATGCTCTTATTTTGCTTGGTTCATCATGCCCCTCCTTTACAGGCCTCATCTTGCATTAATTCTTTACTTCTCCCAGAGAGACTATCCCTGGCCATATTCATATTTATGTAAATTATTCCCTTTTTCCTCTCATAAAACACAATTTTTCCTATATTGCATAATATTGCATTTATATTGCCCTTATTTAATGTCTATCTCTCCTACAAGAGTATGAACTTTATACCCAGTATACATAAAATCTCCAGTATCCAATAATAAAAGGAAAATGTGCAAATTGACTGAATGACTGAACGAACAGCAAAACAACCATCCGGACAACCTTCCAGACAACCATGCTATGACACCCACTGGCAGGTGGGTGTGATGCAATTGGTTGGGGGCCAGGCATTGCCCCATGATCACCCTGCAGCGGGAGGCCCAGGTCACTGGCTGGTGGAGCAATCGACCAATTGCAGGGCTCCATAATCACCCCAAAGAGGGAGGTCCAAGCCACCGACCAGCAGGCGATGGTGGATGGGCGGGGCCTCCCTCTGCGGAGCTGTCCCTCCCGAAGCCCCAGCTGGGTGAGCAGGGCCTACCTCTTTGGGGCGATCAGTCATGAGACTCCCGGCCTGCGAGCTTCTCTGTTTATTTAATTAATTTCTCTCATTAAACAAATAGAGAAAAATTATTTTTAAGAAAACTTAGAGAAAAGGATTATTTTATGTTGCCTGGTCTGATGGTTGAAATAGCAGCAAGATCATTCAACTAGAAGGGATATTTAAAAAGGTCAATTTAAAAAAATAAAAGACTCACCCTCAAATATAAATTTCCTCAACTTGTTTTAATTCTACAAATTATCATACAGAAGAAAGGTCAGGGGCACATGCCCGGGTTGCAAGATCAATCCCTAGTAGGGATCATGTAGGAGGCAACTGATCAATGATTTTCTCATTAATGTCTCTCTCTCTCTCTCTCTCTCTCTCTCTCTCTCTCTCTCTCTCTCCTCTCTCTTTCTCTCTCTCTCCCCCTTTCTCTCTGAAATAAATAAAAATATATTAAAAACAAACAAACAAAAATGTTTTGCCCTAGCTAGTTTGGCTCAGTGGATAGGGCATTGGCCTGCAGATAAAAGGGTCATATGTTCGATTTCGGTCAAGGGCATGTACCTTGGTTGCAGGCTCCTCTCCTGCCAGGGTCCTGGTTGTGTTGTGTGCGGAAGACAACCAATGGATGTGTCTCTCTCACATTGATGTTTCTTTCTGTCTTTCCTTCTCTTCCACTCTCCCTAAAAATCAATGAGAAAATATCCTCAAGTGAGGATTAACAAAAAAAAAAAAAAAAAAGAAAGAAAAATAAAAGAGAATAGGACCAATTAATAGGCTATGTAGCTTAGTATCCACATAAGTTCTTTATTTCTTTCTTTTCTTCTTTTTATCCCCTTAGGCTTGAGCCTGTAGAAAAAAAACCTCCTTAATAGTGTTCAAATGAAAAAAAAAAAGAAAGAAAAGTGATGAGAAAATTAATATAATGAAATAATCAATGCAAATGACATTCCATTGTCCAGA
The DNA here is from genome assembly GCA_963924515.1 of Vespertilio murinus. Lineage (NCBI taxonomy): Eukaryota > Metazoa > Chordata > Mammalia > Chiroptera > Vespertilionidae > Vespertilio > Vespertilio murinus. The sequence goes on from OZ004707.1 coordinate 69,243,772, forward strand.
AAAAAACTCTCAATCAACTCTCTTAGAATTACTGAATCTGATGAGTAATTGTGGCTTAATCTCTAATTGTAAGATCAAGGCATGCTGTCAGAAGTACTGCCAACGTTAAGTAGACATTTTATGGTGCTCATCTCAAGGTGCAACTTTAAAGAAATTGAAACTATTAATCAAAAACATAAATCATGCCGAAACAGGTTTGGCTCAGTGGTAGAGCGTCGGTCTGCGGACTGAAAGGTCCCGGGTTCGATTCCGGTCAAGGGCATGTACATTGGTTGCGGGCACATCCCCGATGGGGGTGTGCAGGAGGCAGCTGGTCGGTGTATCTCTCCCATCGATGTTTCTAGCTCTCTATCCCTCTCCCTTCCTCTCTGTGAAAAATCAATAAAAATATTTTTAAAAAAAACATAAATCATGTATTAGCTGAAATCCCTAAATCTGGTAAAACTAAAATTTATATTCATCATTAAATAATAGTTATCAATGCTTTATTTTTCTAGAATCTTCGAGATTAGGGTAAATTTCGCAAAAAATTTTATAAAAATTTCAAACCACATCCTCATCAGATGACTAGGTTAAAATAAAGTATTTCCACACAGCAAAAGAATCAGTTTTTTAAGTAGGGGTTTGGGGAAAATTTATTTATAGTAATTGTTCATGAAAATATATAACAATGTATTCATTGTTTAAGTCCTCCTTCCATGTTGTTTTTTTTGGGAAAAAATTAATATTTTATGTATCATACGCATAGCCGTTTACAGTTTATAAAATGTTTTCCTGTGTATGACTCATTTTACAAGAATTTTTTATAATGATTTCTTAACCTAATTAGACCTTATAAAATGACGTGACTGGGTTAAGCAATCATTAAGGTTCTTCCCAGCTTTGATTCTATTATGTTTTCAAATAGTGGTTCTGCCTAATCACAGGCACAGCTCAGTAAATTCCTCTCCTCTGTGTGTTTCTGTTTGTCTCCGTCACTTTGGTGTTCTCCCAGCAGACACATCGAAGGGCATGCTGATTAAATTAGTCAAATTAACTCTTTGCCTGACTCCGTCCTCATTAGGCTAATGAGCAGACTCGGGAGTACATCTGTGTGTCTCAGTTGTCTTAGGTCAGAAGTACTGTCACTAGGAGCACCAGTGAAAAGTTGTAATTGTGACGCTCTTTAGAAATTTGTTGCTGGCAGCTCATTTTCCAGCCTTTCTCAAGAGGGAGCATGTGGCTCCGCTGAACAGAAGCTGTAATGTGCTGGGCAATCTCATTTTCTCTGCTGGGTCATTGTAAAAGAAGGTGTAATTTTGTTTCCTCCCCCAGGAAAGAGTTTCTTGGGTAGGCAGGTGTGAGAGGTGTTGAACAAGCATTAATCAAAGGGAGGGGATCCTATTATAACCATAAGGTGCTGTGAAGTGATAGATCTTAATGATGGAGTATAGCCATGCAAGTAGCTGCTCTACAGATTTGCTTTGATTAAGTATGTGTATGCATGTAGGAGATGAGAGAAGGTGACTTGGAAATGGATTTGGGGAAAGACAGATGAGGAAGGGAGACATAACAACTAGTTTCAAAGCTTGAGTGCCTTCTGATTCTGAAAGGCATATCTCCCCTGTCCAAAGTACACTGCAGAGAATCCATTGGACTAAGTGACATTTCAGATACATATTAAGCATGGATCTAACATTTTTATGCTGACCAGATGATTTTCAGGGCTTGGCACATTTATAAAACTGAAAGCATGAGGGTCGATGGCAAAGTAGTCAGTGTATGGCAGGTGCCAACACATGTTTTTGAATGGACAGAAGGACACTGTGAGCAACAGTTGCGTTTAGATATCATAGCTGGCTGAGTCTCAGTGGGAGCTGGCAATGACCTACCTACACAATAGCTTCCTCTGGATGAACAAATATATGAAAATATACTATTATAGTATACTAGAGGCCCAGTGCATGAAATTCATACATGGGAAGGAGGTCTCTCAGCCCGGCCTGCACTCTCTCCAATCCAGGACACCTCGGGGGATGTCTGACTGCCTGTTCAGGCCTAATCCCACAGAAGGACATCCTTCTCACAATCCGGGACCACTGGCTCCTAACATTAGCCTGCCTGCCTGATCACCCTAACCACTATACATGCCTGCCTGATCACCACTTACTGCTCCTGCTTGCCTGTCTGATTGCCCTCTAACTGCCCCCCTGCCAGCCTGGCCACTCCCTAACTGTCCCCCTGCAAGCCTGGTCACCCCCTAAATGACCCCCATGTCTGTCTGATTGCCCATAACTACCTCTGCTTGCTGGCCTGATTGCCCCCTAACTGGTCCCTTGCCAGCCTGGTTACCCCCCAACTTCCCCCTGCTGGCCTGGCCGCCCCTTAACTGCCCCCCTGACAGCCTGGTCCCCTCCTAACTACTCCCCTGCTGGTATGGTCGCCCCCTAACTGTCTGGAAGTCAGATGTCCGGAAGATGTTCAGTTGACCCGGCCTAATTAGCATATTGCCCTTTTATTAGTAGACTAGTGGCCCAGTGCACAAATTTGTGCACATTGAAAGAAAATTAATTAGAAGAAATATTTTAATATTGCTATTTGCCCTTTCTTTATAATAAAAGTGTCAACCAAATTCACAATTGACAATGTCAGACTGAAATGCATGCATGCAATTGGCACCAGCAAGAGCTTTATATGTATTGCACATGCACGAGTCAATTTAGCTTTTCATATATATAGAATAAACTTGCTTAATTAGACCTGTTTTATGACTTAGCTAAACTTTTTCCAGCCTTCTTTCAGGTAATTGTCAGCAACATAACAGTAAATATCAATATGAAGCAGATTATTATTGTATATCACACAGGGAGAATAAAGGGTAAAATATTTAACTGCAACAGTATTTGACTACATTCTGCACAGTGAGAAAACCTGAAGTCATATTTATTACTTCTTTTCAGTAGGATCAAGTTTCTAAGCTTTCTAAATGTCCATTTTCTGGCTAATGAAAAGAAAATAAGATCCTACTGAGTCTCCTATCTACTTACTCTAGGACTTCTGGGACTTTTGTGAGAATCAAATGAGACAAGGCAAGGGAAAATGCTTCATAAATATTTGGTTTAAGTATAAATTGTTTCCACCTGGCTATAAAGCAAGTTGTATTCCTGGGCTGAAGAAACTGTAAGGAGGCTAGTTGCTAGGGAGAGGAAGCAGGGCATTGCTACGTGATGTCATTACCTGGTGCCCGCAGTGACTATTTCTGGGGTGGGCTGGGGCTTTGGGCTGCATTTTGCGCCATGGGGTCTTTGCAGTGTTGGCTGTGATTTGGTGGGCTGTTGTTTTGGGGTGGTGGCAGACCTGTGTCCCACTTAGGGGAAGGCAAGTGTTGCTTTGTGGGCGCCAGGTCCACAGCACCATTTCTCTGTAAATGGTGAGTGCTTGTCACAGCAGATCCTATGTTGAGCATCTGCCCCCTGTTGGTCAGTGCATGTCATAATGACCAGTCAGAGGAACACTTAGCATAATAATTACACACACACACACACACACACACACACACACACACACACAATGAGGATACAGTAATACATTCGGGGATTGTGGTCCATTTATGATGGGAACTCTTTGTTGCTTTTCTTGAGGTGAAAAATGGCTATGTCTAATCCTATGAGTACTAGGCGAGGCAGAAATTTTTTCCTCTTGGGGCTCACAGGGGTACAGTTATGTCACCAGATATGCCTGTACCTATCTGCTAATATAATTGTAAAAAATTGCATACACACAATCAGCAAATATCTAACACACTGGAAATTATAGGAAAATAAAAGTTCTTAAAATTATTATACAATTGTTTAGAATTATGTCTTTGAGGACCTTAAGTACCTTTCTTTTTTAGTTTAAATCTTAATACTTCCCAGGTGTGTGACATTCTCCTGGACAGCCCAGAGCATTGACCAGTGGACCCCGAGCTGTGTGTGCAGCTCTGTGGCAGCTGAGAAAATCACCTGTCGGGAACCATACTGATCTGAGGAGCACTTGGTACAATTCCTTTATCAACAAAGTCTAAGTTTGCATGATTTCTGACTTTCATTTGCCCAGATCTTGCTTAACAATTTTGGGACACCAGATTTCACCACCAGGTTTATGTCCTGCCTCTGCCTCCTACTTCCTATTTTGCTTTAGTCTCCCTGCCGATAAAATGGGGATAATTAACCTACCTACATCATAAGGTCACTGTGAGAATTAAATAATTCATGCAAAATGTTTAATACTCTGCCTAGAATTTAGTATCAATTAAAGTTAGCTGCAATTACAAATGTATCCGACTGGGATTGTTCATCGAATCTCAAAGCATTACAGTGATTAGCCATAAAACTTTATTTGATGGAATATATATATATATATAGTTTGATTAAATAAACACTAAATGTATCCCACAGACCTTAGGTGACTTGACCACAGCAGCCACTTACCAAGAGGAGGCTCTATAGCTACAAACTTAGACTTTGTTGATAAAGGAATTGTACCTAAATTATTGACAAAATAAACTATATATTGAAAGGTTCTCCCCCTCCCAAACTGGTGGGCGGAGTTTGACACATGACCCCTTAGGGCTCCCCCCCTCCCAAACTGGTGGGTGGAGCTAACAACATGACTGACACCTGCCAAAGGGACATCTCCAAGACAGTGAACCACCAATTAATGGGCCAAGGTGCCCTTGGAGCCCATCCCTTCCTGTTCCACCCTGGGCCCAACCCCCTCCCTTTAAAAGGAACTCTAGATAGGCCACGTGCGTTCTTTGGAGGTGATCTCCATTGGCCCGGTTGGGTTCCGATCTCCTGTCCCCTCTCCCCTAATTCTGATCTTTACCTCGATGATGGCTCCCGGCCATTACCGGGGAATAAACTCTTTAAAACTCCCTGTTGTTCTGTTTCCTGTTTCCTTTCAAACCTAACATATATCAGTTTCTTTCCTTTCAAAATGTTTCGCCAGGCATAGAAGTCTAGCTTGTTGTCATGAAAAAGTTTGATTCCCATGGAGGTATCAAGTCTGTAATTCTGTTCTTTTCATTATAGTTTCAGACAAATTATATATATATATATATATATATATATATATATATATATATATATATCATCCTATCCTTTTTCAAATCAACTCTTAAAATGGCCATGTATTAATTTTATACAAACTTTTTACTTTGTTGTAGTCTCCTTCTGAGATTTCCTGTTTTTTCCCCCAATGATTCCACCCTGGTCAGTTGAAGATGCTAAAACATTTTTTTATTTTCAACAGATCTATTCTCTTCAAAGCCCTCTGCTGCCTTCCCAACCCATATTTAAACTCTGGGGGATTTTTTTTCTCTTTAAGATCCTGATCAAACTGAAATTTTAAACCAATCAAAAGAAAAATAACTATAATGCAACACCTCAATTTTTAGTAATAAATAATGCTGGCAATGAGAAGGAAAAGAAAATTAGACTACTGGATGCATTACCATATCATGCTGAGAAGAATAACTATAAGAAATTATTAGATTCTCCTCTGTAAATATCTTAGTTTAGAATTTGGCACTTTGCAGTTTTATTCTCCCCAAAGGGTGTGAATTACCTCACCAAAATTATCTATAAAGGTAAATTCGAAGAAGATAGTTATAAATAGAATAAGAAAGAGAGCCAGGAGGGAAGGGGAGAGAGACTGATTGAGATTGATTGGAGAGGAGAAAGCCGCGCTTAGCACAGGTTTTCGTTATGCAACTGTCTGGCTTGATACTGCCTAGTAGAGGGATCAGGCAGGATTTTTCTACATCCACAGAAGCAGCAACTTTCCAGCTTCTTCAGAACATGTGATTGATCTGACTCCTGCAGTTCCTGTGTTTGTTCCAAGGAATAGGAACTGTGTGAAAGGAATAACCATAGAACAGCTTGCTGGAGACTTGTAATCAAGTAAAAATACAAAAAGAACTTTCATGCCTTCCCTATTTAGATAATGCAGCACATGTTGAACAAAATGATCTGGGCACTCTACACTGTTCCTTCAGGTAGTTGTAAAGGATATTGCCTCTGAAGACAAATGTTTGGGGTATTTTCTGTAAATTCGGTTCGGTTAAGACCTGTTAATTTTGATTCACTGATATTTTGAGCTATGTTACTAGAAGTCTGGGGCGGGGTGGCGGGGAGCGTAGTAAACATCAGTCCCTTCTGTTGTTTTTTTTTTGTTGTTGTTTGTTTTGTTTTAGCTAATCTTCACCTAAGGATATTTTCCCATTGATTTTTAGGGAGAGGGAGAGATAGAAACATCACTGTGAGACTAACACATTGATTGGCTGTCTCCTCCAGGAGCCCCGACCAGGGCCTGGACTGGGAAGGAGTCAGCAAACAAGACACATGCCCTTGAATGGAATCAAACCTGGGACCCTCTAGTCTGCAGGCAGATGCTCTAGCCACTGAGCAAAACCGGCTAGGGACTGTACCAATGGGAATACTGAACCTGATATTAAAATACACAGTACAGAATGCTAAACTACTTAGAGGCCTGGTCCATGAAATTTGTGCACGGCAGTGGGGAGGTGTCCCTCAGCCCAGCCTGCACCCTCTCCAATCTGGCATCCCTCTCACAATCCAGAACTACTGGATCCTCACCACTTGCCTGCCTGCCTGATTGCCCTGCTCCCCCGGCATCCCGATAGCCCCTAACTGCCCTCCCTTGCAGGCCTGGTCGCTCCCAACTGCCCTCCCCTGTGGGCCTGGTCACCTCCAACTTCCCTCCCCTGCTGGCCTGGTCACCCTAACTGCCCTCCCTTGCCAGCCTGGTTGTCCCTAAATGCCCTCCTCTGCCAGCCTGGTCCCTCCCAACTGCCCTCCCCTGCAGGCCTGGTCACCCCTAACTGCCCTCCCCTGCAGGCCTGGTTGCCCCCAACTGACCTCATTTGCTGGCCTGGTTGCCCCCAACTGCCCTCCCCTGTCAGCCTGCTCCCCCAACTGTCCTCCCTTGTAGGCCTGGTCTCTCCCAACTACCCTCCCCTGCTGGACATCCTGTGGTGTCTGTCTTATGTCTATCTTTGACCATGTGGGGGTGGCCATCTTGTGTGTTGGAGTAATGGTCAATTTGCATATTATCTCTTTATTATATAGGATATCAACTTCCTATTAGCAGAAATGGAATAAAATAAACCTCAAGTTTTCAGAATTACTTTATGAAAAATGACATAAAGCAGAAATTAAATTTAAGATAAAGTGTAATTTTGACAAAAGTCCATTAACTTAGCCTTTACTGTATTGGCTGGTCTATGGAGATGCACCTGCTCTTTTGCAATTGCTTACTTATGTGGAAGTCCATGAGTTTTCCATGCTGAGTGTCTTGCCTTAAATCCTTTGTTTCACATTAGCAAATAGAAATAATAAGCTTTCCTGCTAATAAATACAGACTAGAAAGGATCAATAGAATGGCAGTAATACGTTTTTCAAGATTAATAGATGTTAATAAAATGAGGTAATGAAATTGCTAATTAGATTCAGAAGGTAGAACTGTGGCAAGGAATATTTTTTCGAGGGTTTAAAAAATTACTCTTTTTATTAGAAGGTGGTAGATTAGAGCTTAACCTTGGTGTTGGGATCTAGAATGGCCTCTTTTTTTATTTAGGAAGTCTCCACTTGCTGGTTTATTGAACCCCGGAGCTGGGTGCTCAGTCTTCTTAGTTATTCTTCTTAAAATTATTTGATTTCAATTTATATTGTTTTCTCTGGAAAGTTGCAAAAGGCAGAAGCAGCCATTACTTATACATTTACTATTGCAATGTTAGTGCCCATATACCTTCCAATTGGAACTGCTACAAGTAAACATCTCATAACTGCCAACATTTACACTGATGTATTAGAAATATTAACTGCTGCTACCTTTTTGTATGTGTATATATATCCATATCCAGATTATCCAGGAAAAGAATATTCTGGGTACAGTTTGAAAGAATTTTAATTTAAAATATGGGTATGACTTTGATGTTAAGATAGAATGCATGGAAATACAGTTTCAGCTTTAGATCAATTATAAAAATAATTTGAGGCCTAAAAAATGATAAGCCTTTTGTTACTGCACTTATATGCTAAATTCTTCTTCAAATATTTATGAGACTGAAAATTCCTGTCAGCAAATGAGTCTTATCTGCTACAGCATCTAGTAAGAGTCTGAGAACTTTACCTGGTTATCTCTGATCTTCTTGCTTCAAAAAAGTATTTCAGGTAGATTATCACTGAAGACACATGTAGAGCAGAATTGCTAAAGATAAAAGTGAAAAATTAAAATTGGTTAAGTGGGAAGAGAATTATACCCCAAATCTAGGCAAAAATTGCAATTTTAGCTCTATGCTTCCTGTTAAGACAAGAAAACATTACAGATGAATATTTCTCATGATCAAATGCAAGAAAGTACATCATTTTGACAAGAGCAACAGGCTTTTACTGATTAAAAAAAATAAAAATGAATTCATCATATAGCTCTATATAGGGAAAATATTGGCCTGCATGAAATCTATCCTGAAGAGAATTTTTTTAAAAAAAGGTGAAATGTTCTTGGTAAGATTATTTCTTACTACAGGCCCATGCACAAAATTCATGCAAGAGTAGGCTTTCCTTCCCCCGGCTGCCTGCACCGGCTTCCTTCTGCCACCTGGGAGCCTGGCTTCCCTTGGTCCCCGTTCGTCCCAAAGGATGTCCAGGTTGACGTTCGGTCTTAGCATATTACCCTTTTATTATTATAGATATTGACAACTGTGGGGGAAAACACACACACACACACACACACACACACACACACAATTTGCTGGTCCACCATTACCAAATAGCCCAGCAGTCATAATGAACAGAAATGTTTTGAGGGGAGGTTGCCATACCTAGAAAGTAAATGGTTGTCTCAACAGTTACATAAACAAAAAAGAGCTGGGGAGAGTTCAGCATGGTAACAGCAGCCACAAAAATAAATGCAGGTGCCGAAACCGGTTTGGCTCAGTTGATAGAGCGTTGGCCTGCGGACTGAAGGGTCCCGGGTTTGATTCTGGTCAAGGGCATGCACCTTGGTTGCGGGCACATCCCCAGTGGGGGGGTGTGCAGGAGGCAGCCAATCAATGATTCTCTCTCATCATTAATGTTTCTATCTCTCTTTCCCTCTCTGAAATCAATAGAAAAAAAAAGAGGAAAAAAAGTTAATATATATGATGGAGCAGAGGATTTAGTGTATTTGATATTTTGTATGCCAGTGATCCAACACGAGGAGAGCATGATCTGAAAAGCCTGTGCCCCAGAATGAGTATAAGGGCCTTATACTTGAACCCAACTCAGTGAGGAGACAGGCTCACCCAAATCTTTAGACTGAAGCATTGCCTCCCAGAGGCACCCATCCTGCATCAAGCAAACTATAGAGAACCTGCAGACCCGTGGGCAGGAGAATACATTCCTGTTTCCGAAAGCTGCTGAGTTGTGGGATGGCTTGTTATACAATATTACTGTGGCCACAGCTAACTAATATACCAATCTGGGGTTCTGATCACACTGTATTCACCTAAATAAATCATATTTACCTTGCTAATAATTGTATTTCCTGTTCCTATTACACTGTGTAATATGTAGCAGGTGCTAAAATATATGTGATGAAGGAATGAAAATACAATTTCTGACCTCACAGATCTCATAGGCCAGTGCGTGAGACAGTTCTGTGGACAGATAGTTACAATGTCAAGTGATAAATGCAGTAATAGAAGAGTTATGATACCAGGGAGGTGGAAAGCCTTCAAGCATGGTGTTATCTACACCAAGGAAAAGTGTCAAAAACCAAGCACTCAGATTTGAACATGATAAAAACCACTTACTCTATCATCAGAAGCTTTTATTAAGCTCACTGGTGATAGCTGGGCTACTTTCAAAGTCACATAAATAGACTTTTAGTTACTGCCATGACAAAAATTAGATGTTTAAAGATTTTCAACATATGTACTGAATATATTATAAAATACTAGAGGCCCAGTGCACAAAATCCGTGCATGGGTGGGGGTTCCTCATCCTCGCCTACATCCTCTTGCAACCCAGGACCTTTCAGGGGATGCCTGATTGCTTGTTGAGGCCCGATCCCATGATCCCTGACAATCGGGCCTAAACTGGCAGTAAGACATCCCTCTCACAATCTGGGACCACTAGCACCTAATTATTCATCTGCCTTCCTGATCACCCCTGACTACTTGCCTGCCTGCCTGATTGCCTCTAACTACTTCCTGGGGGACAGAGCCAGCCAAGGTGAGGGGCCATGGTCGTTCTGGTCTCTGGTCATTCTGGTTGTTCCACCCTTTTGGTCACTGGGCTTTTATTATATGGAATATTCTACATTGCATGCATGAAGAAGGGCAGTGGGCTTAGAGGTAGGGGACTAGTGAAATGGGATATCAGAGAGTAATAGATTGGAATAAGTGTTTAAATACCCTAAAAGGCAACTTGTAGCTCTGTGACTAAAAATGAGAACTCATGAGAAACTTGACATGGGAAGTGAGAATTAGTGGAAGAGGGAAATATTACACTACAGGATGTGCCTACTCTCTATTTCCTACTTCACATTAAAGGGTCCTCTCCAAATAACCAGTGACAACCAGTATATTCTCTCTTCTGACCTAGCATTCTCTACAAAGTGGCCCTTTGAGAACTTATGAATTCGTAACTTAATCAAGGTTAGAAATTTATTGTCATTTTTGACTGGGAGAGAGAGAAGGAGAGAGAGAGAGAGAGAGAGAGAGAGAGAGAGAGAGAGAGAGAGAGAGACTTAAGAAAGTTTATCTACAGGGAATAAATAACAATATATTTCCAAGGATGAAGCTCTCAGCTTTTGTCAGGGTCAATTGGTTGGTTTATATAGGAATCTTCTCTATAGAGCTCAGGCCATTTTATTTTTGGTCCTCTAGACCAGTTAATCTACTCTATCCTCTTTCTAGCTTTCAAAAAATGTATTGTAAATATTTAATTTACTGAGGTCTCCTCTTGTACTCTCTTTTTCCTTTTGGATTAATGCCCCTTTACTGATATTTTAATAGGATTTGTGGAAGCAGAGGGCTAAATGGCTAATCTGACATTTTTTAAACCAAAATCCACAACATTATTCATTTTGACAAAAATTCGGTAAATAACCTACATTTCCCAAACCAGGAATAAATCAGGTGTATGCCATGATAACACGTAGGCAACTAAAAATCATGGTTTTGAGGAATATTTAATGACAAGTAACACTGCTCAAAATAAAAATGATTATAAAGGTCAGGATATAGAATTTTAAAAAATATTCTGACCCCCAATTCTCTCATTTGCATATTAAAATAATAATAGCTTTAATATAATTGGCTAATGAGATTGTAGCAAATTTATTTATATTCCTTTTACAACTTAGTCAGTTTTTTAATGTGTTACTTTTATAATCAGAAAAATCATTTTAAAAATCATTTTCTTCATGTCTAATTTTAGAAGCCAATTTCTCCAGTCTTAATTATAGATACTTTTATCTGTTAGTGAATAAATCAATAGCAATTTGATTATTTTACCATCCAATTTCCAGAATGATTGAACACATTTTTTTCAAGGCTTTAAATTCCAAAAATTCAGATGCTCAAAAGTCTCCAGAATACCATTTCGTCTGGGACATTTTGCTGCTTCCTACCACTTTTCATCTATATTAAATGTTGTCAAGCATATTCTCAAAAGCCCCTGATGTGTATCTAACAGTCACACTAATAGTTTCAAACAGCATGACCAAAGCAGGAAGTTGCATCCCTAAATAAAACAGGAGGTTCTGCTTAAAGCCCTCACCATGGGACATCTAATTTATTTAGAATCTGTGTGTAACGGTTTGTTTATTTCTAGGTTTTCAGATTGCAAGTAAATCTACTACATTATAAAGGTCAGAGTACTAACATTTTTCATCTAGGTGGTTACATTTTTAGCTCAAATGAGAGGGTACATCTATAGTCAATTACCTTAAATGTCATGATGGTCCTCCTTCTCTTTCTTCTTCTTCTTCTTCTTCTTCTTCTTCTTCTTCTTCTTCTTCTTCTTCTTCTTCTTCTTCTTCTTCTTCTTCTCCTTCTCCTTCTCCTCAAGAATGTATTAACCTTGAATAAAAAATCTAAGCTCCCACCATGTTCTTCAAGGTCATACTGCAAACTTAAAGGTCACGTTTAAGGAATGAACAGGCTGAGGGACCTTGGTAGGATGATCAGAGATGGTTTATTCATGTTAATTCAAGGGTGGAGAAGAGCACAGAGACCCTATGGTGGGATGAAGGTTGGCTTTTCCAAGGAATGGAAAGGATACTATTATGGCTAATGCACAGGAAGCCAGATGGAAAATCACATAATATGGGACTGCAGAACTTTTGGTTTTTCAACAATACTGTTCTTGTTTAACCCAGATCTCTGACTTGGGCATTACAGATTCCTCCTTAAAGTGTAAATCCAATGCCCTGTGTTCCTCACAGCCAATGTGGCCCCAGTGTAAGTCTGGGACAGTGAGCAGGAGACATTTAGGTGAGCTCCCATCCCAGGATGGAGCTCCCTGAAAAAACCTTCCCTGTTTGTTGAAGACAACTTCAGACTCAAAGTTACTTCTTACAGGCCTGAAAGATCACTCTGCCCTAGATTTAGATAAGTTTGGAGATTAGCAGAAATTAACTTAAGACTCATTCAATAAACATGCAGCCCAAGTTGTGAGAAATTCATGTACTTCACATAGGGTTAGGATGAATAATTAATTCTGATATATGGAGAAAGAATAAGATTAATGTGCATGCCATTTAGTTACTGTAAGTTCCATTAGAAAAAGGACAATGTCAAGTTTTTCTCATCATCATATCTATGAAGCCTAGGAGAGTGTGTGGTAATGGCAGGTACTAAAATAATGTTTGTGATAAGAATGAATAAATGGTAGATTACAGGGGTGTGACAGGGAAGACACAAGATGAGCCTAGACCATCTTGCTATGCCAATAAGTAAGAAAATGATTAAAAACAAACAAAAAAAAGGACAAAACAAAAGCATGCAGAAGCCAGCTTGAAGGGGTTTTCAAAGGTCAAATCTGGAAAAATTTTAAGCAATAAAATATATGACAGCAACCCATTGAATAAAATAGGAGTCTATAAGTCTGTGCTGATAATTAGATAATAAATAAAAATGAAAGAGGAAGAAATCTTTCTTAAAAATAATTTAGACAAATAAATATTGATAGAGTAATGATAATTTTTCAATTATCATATTTATTTATTTGAGTGAGAATTATCAATCAATGCCAAATCTAGGAGGAAGAATGTGATAAAGAGCAGGATTTTATATGTTCTTAAATGACTACCTTCAGATTGCTTATAGTTGCAATGATAAATGACAACTAATGACACAACTTAGATTAAATATAATATAAATGTAATATGTGCTTTTAGATTTGGGTCCTGCATTGATGGTAAAAAAATTATAAATAACTTTGTTAGACTAATTCAATAAATTGGAATATGGACAGCTTAGATAAGACATATCATATCAATACTTAATTTCTTTTTAAAAATATATATATCTTTATTGATTTCAGAGTGAAAGGTAGAGGGAAAGAGATATAGAAATGTAAATGATGAGAGAGAATCATTGAACAACTGCCTCCTGCACACCCCCTATTGGGAACTGAGTCTGCAGTCCTGGCATGTGCCCTTGACCAGAATCTAACCTGGAACCCTTCAGTCTACAGGTCAATGAACTAAACAGGCTATGGCCTAAATTTCTTGAATTTGGTAACTGTACCATGATTGCATAAAATTATAGCTTTATTATTAGGAAACACATACTGAGATGTTAAAGGATAAAGGGGCTTAATAAAAACAACCTATCCTAAAGAAGTTCAGGGCAGAAATATTATGCATAACATACATATAGAGAAAGGAAGAGACACAACAAATTTTGCAAATGTTAAAAGTTGTGTGACTCAAGTCCAAGAAACACAGAGTCCTAATCAAAGTGAACCAAAAAGACCTACACCAAGACACATCATAATTAAAATGGCAAATGTTAAAGACAAAGAAAGAATCCTAAGAGATATAAGAGAGAGACAGAAAGTTATCAACAAGAGATTCCCATTAGATTGTCAGCTGATTTATCAATAGAAATACTTCAGGCCAAAAGGAAGTGGCATGAAGTATACAAAGTAATGAAAAGCAAGGAACTGAATCAAAGACTACTCTATCCAACAAAGCTATCATTCAAAATTGAAATAAATAGCTTCACAGACCTAAAAAAAGGCTAAATGAGTTTATTATCACCAAAATAGCACTGCAAGAAATGCTATAGGGACTTGTTGAAAGAAGAAAAAGAAGAAGAAGAAGAAGAAGAAGAAGAAGAAGAAGAAGAAGAAGAAGAAGAAGAGAGAGAGAGAGAGAGAGAGAGAGAGAGAGAGAGAGAGAGAGAGAGAGAGAATCTGGTATTGTGATAGCTACCACTAATAAATCAACAAACAGCAAATGCTAATGCAGAGAAAAGGGAACTCTAGTAAACTGTTGGTGGGAATGCAGACTGGTACAACTACTATGAAAAACAGTGGGGAGTTTCCTCAAAAAAAAAAATGGAATTGCCATTTGACCCAGTGATTCCACCTCTAGGAGTATATCCTAAGAAACTTGAAACACCAATCAGACAGAATATATGCACCCCTATGTACATAGTAGTATCTTCTATAATAATAAAAGAGTAATATGCTAATTAGACCAATGTCCTTCTGGACAAAGCCAGGGCCAGAGGGAAGCCGGGGTCCCGGGTGCTAGAGGGAAGTCAGTGCTGGCAGCCAGGGGAAGGAAGACCTACTCTTGCAAGAATTTCATACATAGGGCCTCTGTTATTTATAATAGCTAAGATCTGGAAATAGTCCAAATGCCTATCAGTAGACAAGTGGATAAAAAAAGCCGTGGTACACTTACATAAATGGAATACTATGCAGCTGTATAAAAGAAGGATCTCTTAACATTAGAAACAACATGGAGGGACCTGGGGAATATTATGCTAAGCAAATAAGCCAGACAGAGAAAAACAAATATCACATGATCCTACTCATATGTGGAATCTAATGTATAAAATAAACTAATAAAAAAAGTAGATCCAAGGACATTGAAACATGCAACAGACTGAGGATTCTTAGAGGGAATTTGGGCTGCAGGTGGGGGTTTGGGGGCAAAGGACAGGAGGGGATGCAGCAGGAAGAGATTAACCAAAGAATTTATATGCATATATGCATAACCCATGGACACAGACAATCGTGTGGTGAAGGTTTGGGGAGGGGGCAGGAGTACAGAGGAGGGGAATCATTGGGGGAATAAAAGGGAACACAAGTAATACCCGTACTTTCAACAGTAAAGATAAATTTTTAAAAAGTTGTGTGCCTGTGTAATGGGAATGATGATCTGTATTATTTTTGCAACTTTTCTGTGAGTTTGAAATTATTTCCAAATGAAAAGATAAGGAAATAATCCTGAAAATACATAAAACAAAAACAAAATAAAGTCATAAAGGATATAAACTAAGTTCTGCTTCTGGTCAAATAATGATAGGAATTTTGTCCAATGAAAATGAAAGAACAAGGGTGTCTTTAACTTGGGAAAAAGCAAACAAAACCTGAAATCTTCAGGGGCAGAAATATGGAAGGAGGAAAGTGAAGACATGTGGGAGAAAAGAGTCCTATTTAGCTAAAGTGTATAAAATTATTGAGATAAATCAAAAATGGTAATTGAAGATGTATTGTGAGAGGCTTTGTTGAATATCTAAGTGCAGATTATCAACTCAAATTTAAACAACTATGTTACAGATAATATATCCTATCTTAACATATGATAAATCACAATCTTATCTAATAAAAGAGTAATATGCAAATTGACCATACCTCCACTACACCCACAAGCCATGCCCACCAGCCAATCAGAACAAGTATGCAAATAAACCCAACCAAAATGGCTACAGCCACAGAGAGCAGGAAGGAGGCTTGGGTTTCCCAGGCATTGGAGGAAGCCAAGCTTTCCACTTGCCTTTGCTGGCCTAAGCTGCTCAAGGGTACAAAGTTTCAATTATAGAAGGTAAATAAATCCAAACAGAAATGGTGGCAACCACAGAGCAAGCAGAAGGCTTGGCTCCACTTCGGCTACAAAGTTTCAATTGTGAAGGTAAATAAATTCCAGATACCTGGGCCTCCACTTGGGTCGAAAGGGAGTGTGGCTGGCCTGCAAACCACCACAGACCCCTCACCCAGGCCACCCCACTCCCTAAGGGAACCCCAACCTTGATCCAGGACACCCTTCAGGGCAACCAGCTGGCCCCCAACCATGCAACAGGCCTCTATCCTATCTAATAAAAAGAGTAATATGCAGATTGACCATCACTTCAACACACAATATGGCTGCCTCCATGTAGTCAAAGATGACTGCCCTCATGTGGACACAAGATGGCCACAACAAGATGGCCAGCAGGGGAGGGCAGTTAAGAGGGACCAGGTCTGCAAAGGAGGGCAGTTGGGGGGTGATAAAACCTGCAGGGGAGGGCAGTTAGGGGTGATCAGGCTGGCAGAGGAAGGAAGTTGGGGGCAAACAGGCTGGCAGGGGAGCAGTTAGACATCAATCTAGCTGGCATGGGAGTGGTTAGTGGATCAAACTGGCAGGCAGAAGCAGTTTGGGGCAATCATGAAGGCAGGCAGGTGAGCAGTTTGGAGCTAGCAGTCCTGGATTGTGAGAGCGATATCTGACTGCCCGTTTAGGTCCTATCCCACCACTGGGATTGAACCTAAACAGGCAGTTGGACATCCCTCTAGGGGTCTCAGATTGGAGAGGGTGCAGGCTGGGCTGAGGGACACCCCCCCTTCCCGTGCATGAATTTTGTGCACCTGGCCTCTAGTAAGACTCATAAAGGAAGAATTTTTTTAAAGTATAATTTCAGAGAAGAAATGAGTGTTTCCTAGCTCTTTCTAAATCTAAATAAAAACCACTCAAATAAAGAAGTCCAGATTTGCTGTTCATATATTTAGTTATACAACTAAAACCCCCAAATGCTATTCAGAAACTTAAAAACAACACAAATGCAGACAACTTGTTACAGTGAACTTTGTACCCAGTTTGAATTCTTTCAAAAGTTTCACTTTATACAACTACTAGTAGCCCTGCACAGGAATCTGTGCACCAGTAGCTCTCTGAGGGGCCTAGGTGCTCCACGCCCACTGCCCAGAAGCCCATGTACAGCTGGGGCTGTAGGGTGTGTGCAATAGTGCAAGTGTTCCATGCTGCAGCCTGGCTAGAGGCCCATTGGCAGCTGGGCGTGGAATGCTTGCTTCGTAGCTGGGACAACAAAGCAAGCAATCCTCCAGGCTGAACACACTGCCTGATCTCAGCGGCCACCCACCCCCCACCCCAGGACTGGGGGACGTGGGCAGGGCTGAGAGGACTGGGCACCACCATCTTATGTCTATGGATGCCACCATCTTTGTGACAGTTAATTTGCATATGCCCTTTCATTAGATAAGATTTGTTAGATTGCTGAAAAATTATTTGAAAGAAAGTGTGCACTTTCTAATCATTGGACAGCTCTTTTCTTTCTTCACGTGGCTTCAGTATGTGCAACCATCCTTTTTTTCCAGCTTTCAATTGAAAACCTGATTCTCCTCTCAAGACCCCCCTCCTTTTTTTTTTTTGCTGGGAGCTACTTTGCGACATGCACAGTACCTGGGGTAGCCAGCTGTGCACTGACTCCTCCACCTTATAGGCAAGGACCCATTCATTCTGCCTGGCACTTGAGGAGTTAACAATTGACCCAAGGAGAAAATATTTCACAAGAGGAAGGGCCTTGTGAGGTCCAGGGGGCCGAGGCTGGCTAGAAGGCCTGGAGGCTTAGCCCCAAGGAGGAGTAATTGGTAGCTTTGTGTTTCAATGGAGCGAAATGGGAAAAAGCCAGATTAGAGAAGGTCAAAGAGAGAATTAAAGGAAAGAAATTTAGGGGAACAGGTGCAAACTTTTGACCAAGAAGAATTACTTAACCCAAAGAACCAGGCTGTGGGGAGAAGTAATCAAAGCCTAATGAGTCAGCGGGGGATACTGTACACCTTTGGGACAGAGTGCAGAGTCTGGGAAAGCTGAGCATAAGGGAGATGGCAGTGAGACCAGATGAGGGGTTAAAACATAAAGGCTACAAGCAAAACTGCTCAATATGAAACAGAGTCGGGAAACTCTGACCTGCAGAACTTGAGCCCAGCAGAGTGTATTACGAAGGGCACTTAAATCCATATGTCAGAGCGGTTAATGGATTAGAAGCTGTGAAAAGTACAGTGAGACAAGGATAAAAGAGGAAAGAGTGTTACTAAAGAAAAAGGAGCTGAGAGAGGCTCCAGGAAGTAATATTTTATGTTAAAAACAGTGGCTAAGCCAACAAAAGGAGCTCAGTACAATGTTCTTTTATATAGTGGCCTGTGAAATACCTTATTAAAAAAGATTTAATAATAAAATATTTGCTTCATAAAATAGTACATTTAATATACATATAAAATATAAAAGCAATACTCATAAAGATGACACCCTACCTAAGAACAAGATTATTAGTAAGACCCCTTAGTTCCTGCACAGAGATCCTGTGAAGTCACACATGTGGCTTATCCTTTACTTTTTAAAAATAATTTTTTTCCATCCCTGGCTGGGTAGCTCAATTGATTACAGCATCATCCTATACACCACAAGGTTGTGGGTTTGGTTTCTGGTCAGGGCGCATACCTGGGTTGCAGGTTTAATCACTGGTGGTGGTGTGGCAACTAATCAATGTTTCTCTCTCAAAAAAGATATTCTTGGGTGAGGATAAAATATAAATATATATGTATATATATATATTTATCCATAAACATCATATTGGTTGAGCTTTATAAATATGTACTTCAGTACCACTGTATTGAGTTTCATATGCTTTTAGCACTGATGTTTATATTTTCTATTAGTCAAGATTTTCCACAGATGCAGATACAATAGGAGATATATTGATTCATGATAGTGGGGACTGACAAGTCTGAAATTTGTATGCCAGGTTGGCAGGCTGGAAATGTAAACTCAGACAGGGTTTCTACATTGTAGTCTCAGAATTCCTTTTTCAAGAAACTTCAATCGTTCAGTCCTTTAACTAATTAGGTGATGTCCACCCATATTATGGAGAGTAATCTGCTTTCCTTAAAGTCTACTGATTGTAGATCTTAAGTCACATCTAAAAAGTAGCTCCACAGCAACTTGTAGACCAAAGGGCTGGGCGCTGTAGCTTAGTCATTGACATGTCATATTTACCATCACATGTTTTAAGATTCAGGCTTTTTGTTGTATATAGCTTTAATTAATTTCAGTTCACTGATCATTCCATTATTTCCATGTTTTCTTATCAGTTGCTACTCACATGTATACATTTCTTAGGTGTCATAAAAAAAGCTGTAATAAACATTTTTGTGCATGTCCCTTTGTGTGCAAGACTTCCTCAAGAGTATAAGAATAAAATTGCTGGTTTGTAGTCTGTTCACTAAACTTTAAAGGAGAGTGCTTAACTGTTTGCTAAGGTAATTGTATTAATTTACATTTCTTTCAAAACATTTAAATAGGTGGAATTGTGGTTTTCAATATTCAAGTTCTAAAAAAGAAATCACACCAGGATTACATACATAAAAAGAGTCAAATTCATTTGAAAATTTGATCCTTATCTACTTTCTTTTCCCTTATTATCTGTATGCTTACCCCTAGATGATGATTATTATTATTTTTTAATTTCTTTATTGATTAAGGTATCACATATTTGTCCTCACCTCCCATTCCAATGATCCCCCCCCCAACTCATGCCCCTACCCTTCTATTGTCCTTGACCACTGATTAGGCTCATATGTATGCACATAAGTCCTTTGGTTGATCTCTTCCTTTTACCTCCACCCTCCCTTTGAGGTCTAACAGTCTGACCCATGGCTCCTTATCTCTGGGCCTGTTTTTGTTCATCAGTCTATGCTGTTCACCATTGTTGAAAGTACTACATATGTCCCGTTTTCCCTCCATTGACCCCTTCTAGCCTGCTGCCACCCCTGCCCCAAGTCCTCACCACCCTATTGTCTGTGACCCTGGGTTATGCATATATGCATACAAGTCCTTTTGTTGATCACTTCCCACCCATCCACCCTCTGAGATTCCATGTTCTGTTCTATGCTTCTAAGTCTTTGCATCTATTTTGTTCATCAGATTATTTTGCTCATTAGATTCCATATATGAGTGAAATCATGTGATACTTGTCTTTCTCTGACTGATTTCACTTAGCATAATACTCTCCATGTTCCTCCATGCTGTCTCAAAGGGTAACAGATCTTTTTTTTTTTTACTATTGCATAGTATTTCATGGTATAAATGTACAACTTTTTTATCTACTCATCTGCTGATAGGCACTTGGGCTGTTTCCAGAGCTTAGCTACTGTAAATTGTGCTGCTATGAACATAGGAATGCATATTTTCTTCCTGATGGATGTTTCAGTTTTCTTATGATATGTTTCTAGAAGTGGGATCAGTCTTCAAATTATCCCTAGATTATTTAGAAGCTAGGTGAGAAGTGAAGCAAGCTTTGTGAGGTTCTTTTGCAAAAGACATTGTAAACCAGTCCTTCATGCAACATGTATTGTTTTGAGCTTCTGCTATGTTCCCAGCTCTGTGCTAGGCACTGAGCAAAGTATATAGTAATGGATGAAGCCCCATCCATGCCTTCTTAATAATGAGACTTGAAGGGAGAGATATAAATAGGTAATTATAACAGTGCTAAAGTTAAGTATATATGTCAACACAGGGTAGGGGTACTTAGTTATATCTTGAGGATTGGAGGACTTTTTATAGGATAATTTAAACATTATGGTAACTATAATATACAGGCATTGGTAGACATTGGGTAGATATATGCTTCGTACTGTCTCTATTGAACATTTGCAATGCTATGCAGTGTCTCCTGGTGTTTGTACTAAGCCTACCTCCTGAGGTTGTATGTCATAAAACTTTTCACGTGTACAGTGAAGTTCAGTGAAGCAGAAATTCAGTCATCATAGCAAGAAATCACCACCCTTAAGGTCAGAGAGACAAATGATAAGAACCCCAAACCCTCCAGATCATTCCAAAGCTATCTTTGAATTTGCCTTCTCGGTGCTTCTCGGTGATCTCTTTGAAAAAGGTACTAAGAAAGCTGTAAATGTGGGTTTCTTCTTGACCCTGACATGATTCTTCCTTGGACCAAGACTTTAGAAAGAGGGCAGAGAGATTCTTCCTTCCCTCCCAGTAGTGGCACAAGGTAAAGGACCTAAGGGTCTAAATGTTTTCCTTCAGCTAGAATTGCAGGATGTCATTCACTTAGGCTTACCAAATGATACGGTTTATTTCTTCAGATAATAAGCAGTCATTTCTTGGGTAGTGGCTCTCAGCCTGTTGTTTCCTTGCTGCATATTTGTTAACAAGTATATTTATTAAGATTGCAAGATCTTTACTTTGCATAATTCATTTTCCACAGCTACTCTTCATAATCATGTCTTTGCAATCTGTAATAAATGTCGTTATAGGAATGCATGACTATAAAAATAGGCTAAAATCCAATGCACAGAACCAGTGAGCTTCAGACCAGCTAGCAGGAAGATTTATTTTAGCAATATAGCTCTAAGGAGGCTGCTGCCTGGTACTTTTTATCCAGCTTACAACATTTTATCTCCCTTTTTGGCCAGAGTTAGTCCTAAGAGTAGGATTCATCTTTAGGAAACCTTACACGTCAATAAACTACACTGGTCTTGCAGAAGGCTCCAATCCAATTCACCATTCGAGTAACACATAGTTCCTTCAGGCTGTACTTCCCCTTCTGTCTATTTGTCTGTTTCCCCTTTTCTCATAAACCATGTATCATAGTACTTGCAGTGGTATCACAGAAGGTGGGAGGGTAAGGCACAGAGCTGAGAGAAGGGCCATTAAAATGTACTAATCTCTGGAATCTTCAACAGTCTCCCTCTACCTACTTTTCTAGAATGCTAACAGCCATTTGTATGATGCCTCTTTACCAAATTCCCTGAGAAGAGATCTCCAGAAACTGACACATCTCTCACCAAGAGTCTTGTTTACTTCAGAGTAAACATCACACTGTTTATGTCATAGGTTGACAGGTCATGCCCATTTGTACCACACTTCCACTGGTAGAAGGTCACACCCATAAATCTTGACCAACTAATCAGCAACTTTGGAATTGCCAGCCTTAAATGTGGATATTCAGCCAGGGATCACTATATATTTGAGGAATTCATTCAACATTAAAGAGAAAAACAAGCAAATAATAATAAAGGACCCATAAAAAAAGAGACAATGCAAACGAAAACAAACAAAAATCTATATTTAATATCTTCAGAGCCATAAAAGATACTACATCCATAAAACAAACACAGAGGCTATAAAAAAGCAAGGGATTAGAAAGAACCCTTAGAATTAGAAATATGATAGTAGAAAACAAAATTTAATAAAAGGATTGGAGGAAAAAGTTTAGGAACTCTTAGAAAGTAGAACAAAATAGTATAAAAGGAAGCAGGAAATGGAAGAAAGAAAAGGAAATTAGGTCCATCCAGAAAGTCTAACATCAAACTAATAAGAGACACATGAAAAATAAAGATGAGAAAATTATAAGAGAAATAATAAAAGATTTTCTAGACATGCAAATACTTAAAACAACAACAACAACAACAACAAATCTTTCTTGTTTTCTTTTCTGGAAGACTGCTGGAATGTGCACTCAAGCACAGTAGAGAGGAAACAAAGAAAAAGGAAAATCAAGAAAAATAGTTTTTCTACCTAATACAAGAAAAGGAAGAAAGAGAAGCCCTAGTGTGTTCTTGGGAGAAGGAGCTGCTACTTAAAAAATATTAGAAATAGTTACAAGAAAAGAAGAAGCAATTAATTATTAACTTTAGGAAAAATATTGTACAAGAAAGAAAATGGTATCACACTTTTTAAAAAATATATATTTTATTGATTTTCCACAGAGAGGAAGGGAGAGGGATAGAGAGGTAGAAACGTTGATGAGAGAGAAACATTGACCAGCTGCCTCCTGCACACCCCCTACCGGGGACGTGCCTGCAACCAAGGTACATGTCCTTGACCAGAATCGAACCTGGGATCTTTCAGTCCGTAGACTGATGCTCTATCCACTGAGCAAAACTAGTTTCGGTGGTATCACACTTTTTGACTCAGTACAAATACTTGCATAGTTATAATAATAGAAAATAAAGATTGTGATATAACAATATTGGGAGGAAGAAAGAACAGGAGGTGAGTAAGATGATGCAGGAAGAAGAAGAGTTGAAGTTTCAGCTATCATAACACTGATACTGTTGTAAATAGCTAGTTATTAGTAACTAGAGGTCTGGTGCACAAAATTTGTGCACGGGTGTGATTTGTAGGCTTGGCCAGTGATAAAAGCACGGACATCTGGCATGGAAGGGTAGGTCCCAGCTGACCTCTGGGCCCTGGGCAGCACCTGGGCCCTGGACCCCTGCGCCTTCCTCCACCTGTGTCATGGCACCCGAGTCCCCACGTGGTGATGTGGTGAGTGTGGCCAGATGTCCTTGGCCAAGGTGCAGTGTGGGCTTCTGGGTTTCCCACCAGCACTGCACAGAAGCTGGGCAGGCAGTACATTTTCTCCTGGTCAGCCTTGCAGACCAGCTCCTGCATGAACCCATGGGGAGCCTGACCAGACCCTGTGGTCCTGGCGGCTTCGGCCCAGCTCACCCACAAGAGTCTATAGGGTTGTGGGGCAGGCTCCTTGCAGGTGCCCATCACCTGAGCATGGGGGCTTCCCTTGTGCACAAGCCCTGGTGTGCCAGTGAGGGTAGCAGGATGAGTGAGAGCGAGCTTGGCGAACACCCTGTGTTCTCACTATATCTCTGTTCCTATCACCTCCACTCCCAGGTAGCCAGCGAGATGTCGCAGCCCCTCACGCAGGTGCTGTGGGAGGTTAGTTGCTGCCACCCACCCTCAGTTCCTCATCCAGGCCTGAGCTCAGGTCCCAATAGGGTGATCAGGGCCTGTTGGCTGCTAGTCACCATCTGGGGGGGGGTGATCAGCAGGGCGATTGGGCCCCCACTTGCACCCACCTTTTCCTGGTGCCCCCCTCTCACCATCCCACCATGGTGGGGCCCATCAGGGCTGGCAGCACCTCCACCCGCACCCGATGCCAGCATTGCATTGTCGATGCGCACCATGTTCTGCACCTTCCCCTGTTGGTACATGCAAGTCATAGTGAGCAGTCGAACTTCCAATCAAACAATTTTCATGTTAGGTTTTTATTATATAGGATAAGAAAGGGGAAATAATAGAAAATAGCCATGGCCATTTGGGCAGCTTCACCAGGAAACTGCAATTTCACACTCCCCGGGGAACTACAGATACATTCCCCACAGGTTACTGAAGTAAGAGGGCCAGCAAAGGAGAGATAGACATATATGTAGTGATATTGGGGTGACTAGGGAAAGTGCTTGTCAGTTAAACCTGGAAACAGAGATCATTGGCCAGAATGGGCAGGGCTATTGCAGGCCAATTAAAATTTGGAGATACATAATCTCCCAAACAAAAAAGCTCTCTCTCGTGGCTCATTCTTATGACTCTTGGCTCGTGGCTTGTTCTTGGCTCTTTGGTTCCTTTGGCTTTGCACTCTCCCATGTTCCCTCACATGGATGAATGGCCCAAGGCCATGTGGACCTCACACTCAATGGACAAATGGACTGCAGGGGGAAACACAAACTAAGCTAGCCTGATGCTGGACTGGGCATTTCCCTAACACGGAGCAGAAATTATGGACACTGACTTTGATTTTAGGTTTGATGAAGCCACAGCTATATATCTTCTGTGGTAAGATAAAGGGAGAGGGGGCCTGGGAAACTCAGGTTTTTAATTCTACATAAATAAAGCTTCTATAATATCTCCTTATCCCATTGAGTCTCCGAAAATCCCTTTTCTTGGGATATGGAAAGAAGCCCACTCCACTAACAACAAATGGAGATGTGGAGCTCTCAACACCTGTAACAAGATGAATATATTATGTCAAAATTGATGAATAAAGAAGTAGCAGGAAAAGCACACTATTTTAAAATATGAAATTATGTCAACTGTAATTGAAAAATAAAAATTAACAACATGCAGTTACACATCAGAAGAAACCTATCAAAGAGAGGAAGGAGGTGGAATCTAAGGAATAGGCTTAGGGAATACTGGTTCAGGGGAAGCTGTGTCAACCATAAGCCTTATAACCTACTTCATGTTTAATAGTATATACATATGTTCCATTTATAAAAATAAAAATTTACTTTAAAAATAATGTAGTCAGGCAGGTGAGTGGTTAGGAGCCAGCAGTCCTGAATTGTGAGAGGGATGTCTGACTGCTGGACATCCCTCAAGGGGTCCCAGATTGGAGAGGATGCAGGCTGGGCTGAGGGACACCCCTCCAGTGCATGTATTTCATGCACCGGGTCTCTAATACTAATATATCTATGGTAGATGATTAAAGCCTTATGTAAGCACAAAGATTAAAACATGAAGTTTAAAAACTTCAATTCTTTCTATTCTCCACTTCCCTTCCCAGGAATGACCAGGTTTAATAGGTTTTAGTTAATTATATATATAATCTACACTAATAAAAGAGAAAGATGCAAATTGACCATGACTCTGCTATGCCTACCAGCCAATCAGGAGCAAGTATGCAAATTAAGCCAACAAAGATGGCGGTGGCCATGGAGCTGGAGTGATCAGGAGACTTGGGTTGCCCCCAAAGATGGAGGAAGCCAAGCCCCCCTGCCCCCCTGCCACCCTGGCCTGCCCACTTGAGGTTACAAAATTTCAATTATAGAAGGTAAATAAATCCCAGATACCTGCTTCCAGCCAGTCCTGGCCTCTACTCAAGGATGCAATGAAAAAAAAAAAAAAAAGAAAAAGAAAAAAAGGAGGAGCTGGGAGCCTGGGTCACAGGGGAGTGTGGCTTGCCTGAAAATGGCCCTCAGCCTCTTACCTAGGGCGCCACAACCCCATGGGGTGAGGGTCCCTGCTGGGGCACTTGGCCAGCCTGAAAACAGCCATCAGACCCTCACCCAGGCTGGTCACCTCCCTCCCCCCTATGGAGTAAGAGTCCCTGCTGGGGGGCATGGTCAGCCTGAAAACAGCTATCAGCTCCTCACTCAGGCTAGCCAGGCACCCCAGCAGAGACCCCCACCCTGAAGGGTGTGTGGCCAGCTTTAAAACAGTCCTCAGCCCCTCACCCAGGCCACCTCATGCCCCAAGGGAACCCCCACCCTAATTCAGGACACCCTTCAGGGAAAACTAGCTGGCCCCCCACTGGTGCACCAGGCCTCTATCTATACTAATAAAAGGGTAATATGAGACCTCCCAGGAGACCTTCCAGATGTTCTTCTGGACAAAGTGGGGCCGAGGTAGAGGCAATTAGAAGCCAAGAGGGGCGGGCAGTTGTGGGTGATCAGACTAGTGGGGGGTGGGGCCGTTGGGGGTAAGCAGATCAGCAGGGGGCCCAGATGGGTGAGTAGGCCATCAGTGGGGGTCAGTTGGAGGTGATCAGGACAGGGGAGGGGCAGTTTGGAGTGAGTAGGCCAGCAGGGAGGCATTTGGGGGTGAGCAGGCCAGCAGGGGATCACTTGGGGGCAGTTGGGGTTATCAGGTTGGTGGGGGACGGTGGTCATTTGGGGGTGAGCAGGCAGGCAGGCAAGTGGTTAGGAGCCAGCAGTCTCAGATTGGGAGAGGGATATCCGACTACCAGTTTAGGCCTGATCCCTGTAAACTGGCAAAAGGACATCCTTCAAGGGGTCCCAGATTGGAGAGGGTACAGGCAGGGCTGAGGGACACCCCCCCTGTGCATGAATTTTGTGCACCTGGCCACTAGTTTTACATAAAGGAAATCATGCAATTCATGTTGTTATGCAAATTGTTTTCTACAACTAAGAATAGATCTGAAAATCTCCCCAAGTCAAGTTTTTAAAACAATTTTGCTCTTGTGTATTTTAAACATTGTGTTGTGGTTGATCCATGGAGGGGGTTATGATGACATTACACATGAGGGTGTGAAAAGGTTTATTGCCCACATAATGAGACTCTCTAGGTGGTGAGGGGGTGGTGGGGAAAATGGGCTCCAAACTGGTTTGAAAATGGCTTGAGAAAGCGAAGAAAGAGTTTATGTGGTTAGGGGTCTGTGGTCAAGGTAAAATTTCTTAGGCAGGGACTGTGGCTTGTGCTTCGTTTGACCTTGCTGCCAGTGCCGAAACAGGGAGCAGAGTTTACTTTTTAGCTTACTCAGATGTGGTGCAGGGAAGGGGTAGTGGTGGGCCATGAAAGCTGTCCACTGTCAAACATCAAATGGAATCAAATTCTTTATTACACAATGTTTGCTCTTTCTTAAGAACTTAGTTACACAGATTCTCTTTACTCTTAGAAAATATTCCTTCCAATTAAACACAAACAAACAAACAAACAAACAAATAAAAAAAAACATAGATAGAGCTAAGTGCAGCCTATGAGTTTGTGTGTTTGTTCGGGTAGTAACCTCCCGTGTACATGACAGCCTCACTCGGTTGGCAAATGAATGGCAGTGGCATGCCGCAGTCAAGTCTGCATGCACAGCAGCATACAGCACCATCATGACTCTCTACCTTGAAGGGCAGATGTCCTTGTGTTCCTCTGGCTCTGGTCTCATTTTACTGCTTTGTACTAACCAACCCACCTCATTCTTGAGTGTCCTTGTTGCCAGCTTGGCTGTGCTCAGCTTTCTAATGTGTGCTGGTGTTGCTCAGGCCTGTTTTCCATATGCCTCTGAAGGACTTTCCCTGTCTCTTTTATGCAAGTGAGTTGTATCCTGCTTTGGTCCCAGGAGGAGGACTCATCATTGGTGTTCCTCCCTCAGAGCTCTGTGGGCACAGAGATTAAAGTTGAAAGGAGGCCTGATATTTTTCCAATCTCAGAACCACAGGACTGACTATTGTCTACTCAGCAAGTGTGAAGGGCTAAGCGAGAGTTGCCAGAAGGCATGCCGACTGAGGTCTAATCACTGAATTTTGGGTCTAAGCTTGAAAATGGCCTGTTGATCGTGCATAATAGCAGAACAACTATTCTCTCCCTTGCAAAGAATTCTAATTAATGTGTAAACAGGAAAGAAAATGCTGAGTTGGGAACAGAAGGTCTAAGGCATGAGGAGCTTGGATTTCCCAGCAGCACTTAAGAGCACTAGGAAGTGTTTAGGCCCAATTTGACATTTCAGATCAAGCAGATTAGAGTCCCTGGTTTTTCCCACCTGGCATAATCCTGGCCTGTGGAAGCCACAGTTAATAACTATTTCCCTGAGCCTACAGAGAGTTCTACAATAGAATCTCTTCTCTTGGCAAACTAAGGTCGTGTTGTGGCCAGCATTTTCAAAGCTGGCAGACAAAGATTTGGCTGCTCTATGTGACAAGTCTTTAGCAGGACAAGTGTTGTTGCTCCCTTGTCCTCTATCACTTTCCAACACCTCTGCTTCGCTGATCTCTCTATTTCACATGTGCTCTGCGTACTTCTGGGTGAGTTTGCACTTGGAGGGACTCCTGGGTGTAGGAAGGGGCAGGGAAGAACTTTTATAGCTGTACATGTTTAGTATACATCCTCCGAAAGTCCACAGTGGGTCTTATTCAGTTAAGCACTTTGGACATTTGAACTGCTGACAAATTGAAGGGTAAGAATTTGGTCACTCACTAATGTCAAAAATGCAGAGTCACTCAGGATGCAAGGAGTTATAATCCAAGGCAAACCAGCAAATAAAAAGGGTAATGTGCCAATTATTAGGGGACACTCGAAGTCAAGTTGATGAAATGGCAGACAATCTTCCTAGAGGCAGAAGCTCTAAGTCAGAGTTTCTGCTGTTGAATCACTGTTATCAAGCCACAGGCTTTTCCTGGTCATCCATAAGTGGTGTACATTTTCTCCATTACTTTTCCTAGAGGTAAATGTTTAGAGACAGTTACTAATTATTACAGTGTTTTCCTGGATATGTAAAGTCACAGAAACCACAATCAAGATGTATGAGTCAGAGCACTATGCTGGGCAGACAATGCTCACTATTATCATCTGAAGGTACATGTCCTATCCCTGTCTTTGATACATTTACTTCTCCCTTTCTCCTGCATTCCCTTCTTCTCCCTCCCCATCTTGTTAACTATCGTGATATTATTGTTGGCTCTCTGTCTACACAGATGCCCCCTCTCCTTTATTTTGGTTAGAAGCTTTGTTTCTGGGTTTTCTCTGTACTCTCATTTACCAGCACAGTATCTCATCGGTACATTGACTTAGACACACCATAAGGTGACCTGTAAATATAACATCTTACCCCAAGGGGGAGGGAGGTTACTTCTCAAGGATGTTGCCTACCCCATTATATTTTACATTTTTAAGGCGGGGCAAGACACTGAGCCCAGAGCCTCTAAATGTCAGCACAATCACCCTGCTCAGCATCTATAATTTATGAAGGTGGGAAAAGGGGAGAGATGCAGAACGTAGTAGCTGGAGTTCTTTTCCTCTATTTTGTGGACTTCAAACTGACCAAGGCCCTCTTGAAGAAGTCCTATAGCAAAAGCATGGGAGGAGGATGGCTTGTTTGGGAGCTTTCCCCCTGCTGTCCGAACTGACAAGATTTCCTAAAACCATGAACTTCCTGGCTAAGGAATTGACTACCCGCAGGTAATACATGCTCAGAAAGAGTGCTTAAGCAAGAATGCTTAAGATGAACACAGATATTTTATTATCTTTTCTGTGTAAGACAGGATGAAAAAAGCAAAATGCTGCATGGGGATATAATTTTTCTCCAAAGAAGGAAATACTGGCTATTGGTCATTATTCATGGGTTCTAGTGTATGGGTACCGATGCCTTTTATCAGGGTCTCTTCCTCTGCATTTCCCAATCATTACAGTCACTCACTGCAGCCCCTCTGAAGCTGTGTGCCGATCTTCAGATTTCAGGCACCCACAGCTTCCCCACTGTCTTCTCCCTCTTCCCATTGCATCAGTCACCTCCATCAAATACTGTATTACCGGTTTCTCGTCCCATTCATTCAGGCTCTGACTGCTGACTTGAAATCCATGCAACGTATTACTTGGTCCATTTCAGGTTACAGCCTCTGCTGTTTAATACATTATTTCCATTTTAACGGAACCCAACAATTTAAATCCAAGGAAGAACCTTCTACCAATGAGGTGTTCAGGCACAAAGCCAGACTAGCCATTCTGTCGGAGTGGGGAAGGAGGTAGAGCTTGAGCTTTAGGTTTCCCATTTCTCAGGTAGGAGCCAAGTTTCAGGCTTGACTTGTAATACTCAGGTGTAATTGCTGAGGTGTGCTCTATCTAGTACATGTGGAAACTATTTCCTGGCTTGGGCATCAGATACAGTCTGCTGCTATATAGCTGTGATATTAAAACAAACAAAAACAAACAAACAAACAAACATTAAAAAAACCCTGGGTCTGAGTTTCTCATGTGTAAAATGAATGGGAGGGACTAGGTAATCTACAAAGTTCCTGTCTGCTGTGACACTATGATTTTCTGACATGGGGATGCGTAGAACCTGATTTAAACATGGAGATAATCATATGGTACTTAGAGGGGATGGCTGAGTGAATATGAAATTGATGGGGTAAATTCAGTAGTTTCGTCAGCTCTATGCAAAAGGCAACTATGGAGGCATTCCTTCCCTAAACTGATCTAATTGTATGGAACCTCTATTGCTATAGCAGAAAAACCCAGTGCTAACACTTTCAATTAACTTAAATGACTTCATGTTCGGTTAAGTTCAGGTTGGCTAGAAACTTCATGACTTTTTCCTGACTTCATTATAATAATGCTCAGCACTAGGTTCGTGTGGGCGATGTCTACTCAATGGTATTTTCATAATTGTACAGCTATCATCAAATTATGTTGATTCATGGATGGAAAAAATGACAGTGAATAGCACAATTGTGAAACTTCACAAAGCACTGGCATTTGTGTTTAAAGCACAGAAAAATTCAGCAAGAATGACTACTACAATGGAAGTGCAATTGCAAAGACTTCATGGAAAAGTTCACAGATTCAAATGTAAATAAGCATGAATTAAACATGATGAGCTACAGGGCTAATTCTAGCACTGCCGAAGCTACATTATGGAAATCTGTTTCAGAAATACGACCAACTCTTTTTTAACATATGTCAGATACCTAACATATGGTCTCTTAAGGCCCCCAGCATACCTTGGGTGATCCAGGGCAGTCAACGTATGTTTGGCACTGTTGAAAGTCTAGCTTATTGAGCCAAGAAGCTAGGAAACATAATGGGAAATCAACTCATGCTTGTCAGAATCTCACTTCTCCTTTAGAGCAAGTATTATAAATTCAAAGAAAAATCTGAGCCTTTGTAGAATATAGTGCTGTGTTCTGACTTTTTATGCTGGTGCAATAAACAACAAATCATGAATGTAGGCTAATATCTATTTACAATTAATTTATGGGGGTGAAAATCAAGAGATATAAATTATATAAATCACACACACAAAGAAAATAAATTTTTTGACAGCTATGTGGTATTTTGTATATTTTGATATCCTGGAAAACAGCTTCCTAAAGTACCATTTTTTATTCCCACACCTCCCTTGCAGCCCTGTCCTCCAAACACCTCTATTCCTCAACCTCAAAAAGAAAGAGTAAACAGCCAGAAGTCTGAAAGGCGGATTGTAGGCTCTTATCTTCCATTGAATTCCATTGGGGAGTGGTTGGTATTGATCTGCTTCTTTTAGTGTTTGCTTCCCTATATGCAAAATTAGGGTAATTATATTATCTTCCCTACCTCACAGAACTCCTAAATAAATGTGATGCTGTGATAAATGCAAATAAATCTTTAATTGATATTTATCTATAGCTCTATCACCTAAATTGAAGATACACTATGGTCGGCTGTGTTATCTGGTTATATCCTCAATGGACAGGGGAAGATGGTGATCAAAATGATGATAACAGTAACATATATCATTTATTATATTTACTCTGTGCCAGGCTTCCAGCCTACTATACTAAACACCTTTTATTTGCTTTATGTGTTTAGGTAAATTATTAATTGTATGACATAACCCTTTCTGAATCCTAAAATGGGAAAGAGTGAGAAGACTGAAAATGTCTAAAATATAATAGCATATTTCTCTCTTTATGTCATTTTCTGGCTATAACTACTGAAGTAAAATATATTTCTTCATTATTGGCAGTGGTTTGTGGTCTTTGTGTTGAATGTCATGGCTGTATCCTGCCTCATTGGAAGAATTTGGAGGACATGAAGCATTTTGACATTCTATCTGATAGTTGTTCAAAGGGAG
This sequence comes from Vespertilio murinus, assembly GCA_963924515.1. Taxonomy (NCBI): domain Eukaryota; kingdom Metazoa; phylum Chordata; class Mammalia; order Chiroptera; family Vespertilionidae; genus Vespertilio; species Vespertilio murinus. Next base: position 69,276,191 of record OZ004707.1, read on the forward strand.
TTTCCTTGATTCAGTCCAGGTTCTCCAGAGTTAAAATAAGTAAGCTTGGAACATGAGAAGCTCATTGCCCATAAATGGTGCAGGAGCATATCAACATAAAGAGCTTGGAGGCTTGGTTTAGATAAGTAACAATGTCAGATAAGTTCATGGAAGTTCGGGCATGTCCTGGAGTCTGATTTGAAAGAGCACAAAGATGTCCTTTTGCAGAAGAAGTTCAGTGCCTCTTTAGAGACAGGACCTACCACCTGAGAGATTTTCATGTAAAACCATTATTAAGGTTATAAGCCTCAGGAGCCTTATTTGGCAAGCTTATGTAATATTGTGGGTGTGAGGGGTAGAAGGAATTCTGTTGATTAGTATCTTCATTGTCATTAATTAATCATCTTCTCATCATCAGTTACCTAGAGAACATCAGTTATAACTTGGGTTTCCACTATGTGCAATACAGTCCATATTCTGTAGGTGTCTATACTCAAAGATCTAAAATAAGTGAAAAAGCAGAGAAGATCATGCAAATGAGTCATTCCTAATAGAAATAAAAATAAAAAACAAATAAAAAGATCTCATAATTAAGGTGCTTTTTATCCTAAATTGCTCTGCCTACCCAGATGTGGGTTGAAAATACCAGGAATGTGATCTTTGAGCCATTGAGGGCTTTAGCTGGCATCATAATAGCAGTTCTTTCCCCATTAGCCTGGAATCTGTAGCCTACTATGCCATACTAAGTTTTCTGTGTCCCTGTATAACACTGGCATGCAAAGTACTAAATCTTCTGCTGAGTATCTGTTTCATTTCTTCATTTATTGAACATTTATTGAATTTTTACTAGGATATTATCTATTTTTTGAGCACTCTCTTTGTATAAGATAATCTTCTAAACATTTTATAAGTATTAACTCAATTATGCCTCCCTAAGAACTTATGCAGTAGACATTATTAATGTGCAAATAATATACTTATTATTCAGAAAAGTAATCGTGTTCTTTAGTTGTGAATCATTTGTATGACATACTAGGAAGTTGTGTTATTTTCCCTATAGTATGTCTTTCAATGAATAAAAGCAGCGAAGAACTCTGGAGGATATATTTAAGGGGGAGCAGAGTAGAGACAATGAGATAAATTAGGAGCCCAGTGCTACATTTCAGGAAAGAAACAATAAAAACTTAAGCATAATAGTAAAAGTGGAGATGAGTAGAACTGAGAATATTATGCTAAGTAAAATAAACCAGTCAGAGAAAGATAAATATCACATGATCTCACTCACATGTGAAATCTAATGAACAAAATAAACTGATAAACAAGATAGACCCAGAGACATAGAAGCATGGAACAGGCTGATGAATCTCAGAGGTAAGGCGGGGAAAGGGGTGGGGGTGTGGGGGAGATTAACTGGGGAACTTATATGCATATATGCATAGCCCATGGACTCAGACAATAGTGTGGTAGGCCTAGGAGAGGCAGGTGTGGGATAGAGGGGATCAGTGGGGAAAACATAAGGACATCTGTAACACTTTCAACAATAAAGATAAACTTAAAAAATAAAAGAACAAAAGAAATATTTAAGATGGACAATCACTAGAATTTGGTGACTAATTGGGTATAAGGGCATAGGATAGATAAGAACCTAGATGGATTCTCAGGCTCCTGGTTTAGGTGACCAGGGGTGAACTGAGAAGCTATCAGGGACAAGATGAATAAAACAGAGCTTTTTGTGAGGAAGCACATTGATTCGAGTTGGGATGTGATCAGTTAGAAACAGTTCTGTAGTTTTCAAATAGAAATTCTTGGTAGAATCTTGGACAGAGTAATCTGGAACTGAGGAGCTCAGAGTTTCTATTTGGAAGTTTTCTGTTTTTAAGTGGTTGGCAATAGTTGATGTGAATGAGATTTTATAAGTAATACTAGAGGCCCGGTGCATGAAAATTCATTCAGTGAAGAGGGGGTTCCTCAGCCCAGCCTGCCCCCTCTCACAGTCTAGGATCCCTGAGGGATGGGAAGCCACCTGGCAATCAGGGGAAGGCGATGCCCCATCACACTTCTGCTGCTGCCACTGCAGGCAGTGCAAGCCTCAGCCAGCACTGGTTACCTGAGCCTAGGCCGGCCCTGAAAGGCTGGGGGGTGAGGGGACTGGGGGACTCCGGACTGGACACCACCATCTTGTGGCTGTGGGTACTGCCATCTTTGAAGGTGTGGCAGTAACTTAGCATATTTCTTCCTTGTTGGCTGTGGGTGCTGCCATTTTTGAGGGTGGGGTAGTAATTAACATATTCCCTTTTTATTAAATAGGATGTGTCTATAAGAAGAGAAAGGGAGTAGGAGAGAAATCAGTAAAAGAGACTACAAAGGAATGGAAAGAAGAGAGATTGGTGTCACAAAAGTCAGCCTAGAGAAGAGAGAGTGGCCATGAGTGTCAAATGCAGTGAGTGAAATAAAGACAGTAAAGTGTCCATTGGGTTGTTGTTAATTTGGTGAGAGCTGATTTAGATGTGCCAGGTGAGGAGAAATCTCCGAGTATAACAGAACCTTTTAAGTCACCTGTGACAGTGGGGAAAGAGAGAGTTAAAGTGAGAATTTAATTATTTTAAACAAGGAGGGACTTACCCACTACAAATAAGAAGCAAGGGAGAAGTTGAAGGTAGAGGAAAGGAAGGGAGGATGTGATTTTCTGAGCAAGTCCTCTGGAGATTTGTTTAGAATGTGATCTTGAATGCTACTTCTTTTGAGGTAGGAAGGAACAAAAACAAAGACCCAGACACCTGCTCAGTTCCTAGGGTAGTGGTTGGAGGTTGAGATATTTATTGCTCAATGGCTTTTATTTTCTCTATAAAATAGAAGGGCAGCGAACTGAGAATCAAGGTGGGGATGGGACTTGATGGGAGAGGAGAAAGTTCAAAAGAACCAACTCAGATGTTAACATTTTTGAATGAGATCTTGGGAAAAGTGACTGGGCATACAGGGAGCTCAGATGCTGGTGTGTGTGTGTGTGTGTGGGGGGGGTGTCATTAATTAATAACCATGCTATTCTGCACAGTTAGGAGAATTTTATCCCGAGATACGTGCATACCAGATAAGATATTGCCACAGTCCTTTCTGCAGCAAGGGTTCAGGAATCTAGAGAAGGGGCTGTGTGTAAATGGGTTGAGAAACTAGATAATAAATATAAATTTGGGAGGCATGGGGGACTCAGGGGAGACTCCACTTTCTAGTGAAGTGGGCTCCCTGAATCTCCAGGCCCATGGCAGTTTATCCACACATTTTCCCTTTAGCAAAGCAGATATACATATCAAAGGTAGGGTTTGGTAAACAATAAAGGACCATCAAGTGGGGGGAACTGCCCTCAGCTGTCTGGCAGCAGGCAATAATATACAGATCTTCAGCCATGTTGAAGGTGTCTATCAGCCTTCTGACTAACTTCTCACATTTTATTATGATAACTGCTGTACTTAACCTCCAGCAAGGTTTATAAATGGAAAGGTAGGTGGTTGAATTGATGCAGGGTTGGGGTTTTTTTCTGGTAGGTTCATCCAAGGGAAAAAGATCAGAAAATTACTCATTAAGGGACTGCAGATAGAATCTCAGTAAGATTCAAGAACAGTTTATTGTGATAAGGGAGAGAGTTAGCCTGTTTGGCTTTCTATCTTCCCCTTTTCTCAAATTCTCTCCTTCTATTCACAAACCATTTGCTTGGCCATAGACTTTGATTCTACCTCCCTGGTTTCCACTGTCCCTTTCCTTAGCATTGAATCCTGCTTCCTTTATCTTTCCTAGCGCATGCCTTAGGCACCATATGATGCCTAGAACTTCTGCCACTTGGAAATCCCTCATGGTGCTCTGGGTCCGGGTCCCTGCATATTGGTCAATTCCAGAGCAGGCAAGCATTTACTGCACACCCTGGGCCCAGTGTTTTCCTCTTGACTCCTTCTTTGGGATGGTGTGTGTCTCCTCCCCAGGTGGGTCACCCTCCTGCCTCCACCACATGCTTAAGATGTGATATTTTTGTGGGAGTTAGAAAAGAAGGGGTCAGAAAGCATTACCCTTTTATTTGGCTCACTAAAATATGTCACCTGGAAATGTCAGAAAAAAGAAAAATCAATGTTGAGACATTTAGTCTCCTGCTCTTTGAGCTTGAAAAGATGATAGTGTACCATCAGGTAATATAGAGTGGCTGATAAATGGCCATATATTCAAATTTTCTGTAATAATTCCAATTAATTAGCATATCCCATCTCTACAGCTGTATCTATTTTACTTGACCTAAGAGGGTCAAAGCCAGAGCTAGTCTTGTATTTTATGGATGTCAACTGGCTGCTGGCTCTTTGTCCTGAGTATTCTGCTCTCTGCTTTGTATGCAGGTCATATCTGAGAGCCACTCTGTGAGGCGGCTGCAGGGTTTCCATCTATCTTGATCTCAGCAGAACTTAAGGGATCACACTAGGAGATTCGCATGTACTGACAAGATTTTTATTCCACTTGCTGTTGATGGTTGATAAAGAAGACAAAAGTAAAAATTCCATATATCCAGGTTATTTCTTTTCTTTTACTTTAAAAATAGAATTTATTTTTAAATTATTATTTACTGATTTGAGAAAGAGATAGAAAAGGGGAGGAGACAGAGAAAGAGAGAGAGGGAGTGAGAGAGAGAGAGAGAGAGAGACGTTCATTTGTTGTTCCATTTATTTATACAGTACATTCATTGGTTGATTTTTTTTTCCCTTTTCAATGGTTGATTCTTGTATGTACCTTAATAGAGACTGAACCTGAAACCTTGGTGTATTGGGATGATGCTTTGACCAACTGAGCTACCTGATAGCATCCAAGTTATTTCGTTTCTATCCACTATTCATTATTAATCACCTAAGTGTCAGGCATTTATTTACTTGGTGCTAAGGATGCTCAAATACACATAATTCTTTATAGTGCAGTGGGAGTAGAAATTCAATAATCAAATTATTTTTCAAATGTAAAAATTAAACTATGATCAGTGCTTTGAAAAGAAAGTCTATTGTACTTTGATAATAGATAAGCCTTATTATATTGGAGTTAGGGAGGATTTCTTAGAGGAAGTGACTTTTGAGTAGAGATATAAATGATCGGTAGGAATTAACCAGGTGTAGAATGAGAAGGAAGGCCAAAAGAAAGGAAACATTGCAGGAACCAAAGATTGGTTATAGGACTGAGTTCAGAGTGAGGTGAAGTATAGAGCAAGATAAGTTCTCAAAATGGACAAATGCAGCATAGTCTTTCAACCACACAAAAAATGGGACGCATTTAACATTCTTTAAAAAAAAAAAGTAATATACTTAAAAAAGGAGTTTATATTTGTAAATGACCACTCATTTTGTCTAAAATACAAAGAGTGGGTTCAATGTGAGGAAAGTGGATATTAGAAGCACAGTTAAGGGACAATTGCAGTGGTCCTGATAATTGATGACAATGGGCTGGAGGAGGGTTGCGACAGCAGGGACTAGAAGTGTAGAAGAATTTATGCTGCACTTTGGAGACAACTTACAGGACTTGTTGATGGATTCATGAGCTTTTGCACAGAGAGAAAGTGAGGATGATAGATGATTTCTAGGCTCTGGTTGGGGTACTTCAGTGGAAGATGATGACAGTGTTCAATCAGAAAACCAGGAAAGAAGCAACTTTGGTTAGGATATAACACAATAATGCAGATTTTTCCATTTCATGTAAAATTAAAAACTCCCAAGTTACTATTTTTATAATTGGAAACAAGTTATTGAGAAAAGTGTATTTGTGGATCATTTGATACTAACATTGGAAATACTTATAATCAAAGATAGAACTGCCTTTGCAGCAAGAGACATAATGTAGGGGTGAGTAAAAGTACGTTTACAGTTGTAAATACACAAAACACAGAGTTTATTCCTGTATTATTATTTATTAATTATTGTATTATTTTCCACATGAACAACTGTAAACATACTTTTTCCAATCTTGTATTTATATAGAAAAATGTAGAACAAAAACTCAAAAGGCAATGGGAATTTAACTCCCAGTAATGGAGAAGTGTGTGTGTGTGTGTGTGTGTGTGTGTGTGTGTGTGTATGTGTGTGTTGGCTGTATGTAGGAATATATGTGGGCGGCATATAGTCAATAGATGAGCTTATTTCCTTACTACCATATTCATTTATTTGCTAAAACCTCCTCCCACTCAGTGTGTCATGAGTAGAATAGACCTTATCCTCCTCTGTAATGATAAATTGGGACAGATTTTCTCCTTATTGATTTTATGGGTATTTCTTCTCCCTAAAATCTGGAATAATGTGTTTTCTTTAAATTACTGTGAATAACTATTCAACTTCAATGTTGAATATCCTATCTCTTCTTTTTTCCCCCTCTAGTTCATTGCTATTGCTCTTTCATGTTAGATGGGGCACTGGGTCCAATTATAGCTTTGCATTTAATTACAAACTTTGCATATGTGTGCATTAATTAGAAGATTTTATTGCTTTGTATTTTATGGCTGGAGGTTGTGAACTATAGCAATTCAATATACCTCTTAAGGGAATAATACAAATTTAAAATAATAAAAAGAAATTTATAATGATCATCTCAGGCATCCAAAGTATTGTATAGAAAAATAATAAAACATAATGCAATATACACAAGAGTCAAGTCCATTTTCCTTTTGTAATTAAGAGGTTTAATCTTATAAAGAGGACATTTAAAGATCTGACAAGATATATATTTGACACTTTTAGGCTAAGGATCTAAAAGTAGAACCTTAAAAGTATGTTTGTATGTGACTACTCCCTAGGAAAATAAAAAAGATTATGATGTTAAAATCCAATGTTGCATATGGATAAAGTAGCCCCGTGACTATGAGGAGAGAGAGACATAGGTCACCTGAAGAAGCCTTCAGAATTAAGAATCTCATTGTTACAAAGAAGTGAACCTAAGTAAATTTGTAAAACAGTATTTTGACTGAATACTATAACACGAAAGACAAAAATAACTATATAAATGCTGTAATCTAGTTAGTAAGTGTGTGTCTCATAGGAGCAAGAGTTAGAAATCTTTAAACACTTCATATATATATATATATATATATATATATATATATATATATATATAGCTGAACAAAGGAGATCATTTATTCACTTATTAAATAAATGTAATTAATAATTAAGTAAGAGGTAGGTTTCATACTATTGGAGAAATACATTACAAATAAGGACAAAGAGAAGGCTAACATGAAACCTGTGGTATTGGCCTGATATCAGGGATATAAGTATAAATTCATGGACTTTGATACACATGCAGATAAATAGGTACAATAACATAGATTTTTGTACGTATGCATGGCTTTATATACACATAGGTATTCTCTGGTTCTGTCTGTTGAGAGGGTCTAGGAGTATGTCACTACAATAGTAACAAGTATACCTGGTGTCCAGATCTTGGGTTTTTAAACACCACTCTTTAATAAAATTAAACCAGGGCTTCATATAGAGGTGACTGATTCCTGTGATATGGCAGGGGAAATACAAGGTTAACCTGGATCATCTTGGGATACAAGAAAGTGCTCAAAAAAGGAGCAGTACCTGCTATAAAGATACAGGAGTCAAATGAAGAAACTCTTAATGGCCAAAGATGAAATAATTTGAGTAAGAAAATAATGAAAGCATTGGATTATAATTAGGGGTTCTACATAGAGTGCCTATAAATAGGATTAAGAATGAAGATGTTGGTGTGCCACTGTACTGGTGCCCCAGCTCGGACCCTCACCCGGGTTAGATTTAATAAAGACTTTCTGTATTTGCATCGGACTCGGCTCCCTGGTGGTCTGTGGGTTCCAGAATTTACCGGGCACAACAATGCTATAGAAGTCCGATGTTAATTATGAGGAATATGGTCACCTACTGCTTTCCTCCAAGCTCTGCTCAGCCCCTCCCAGGTGGTGGGCTGAATAGACAGACATCAGCCTAATGGCTCTCCTTTTATTGCTTCAACTCATTGCTTTAGAATATTCTGATTATTTACAGGATAACACCTTCCCCCATCTTATTATTTCGTCAACTTTAGGTAAATTGCTTTCTCAGAATTATGAGGATAAATTACATAAAGCATTACAAATATAGGAATAGCAAAGGATTAAATAAAGTCACTGGACTTGATAGCATCCATATCTTTTCCTTCTACCTGCAATGATGATAGTATGATAGGATGAATGGAACTGTGAAGGGAAGTTACTACAGGTCTGGTCCTTGGCCCAAGGCTCATTGGAAGATAACCTGGGACCAGCAAACCTCTCTAAGATTCAGTAACACAAAATCTCTGTCTTCTTAAAGTTATCCTAGGCCAATCCTGGTGATGGCGATGGTGGGAAATAGGATTAAAAATGAAAATGTTGATTGCCTATGCAATATTTACTTCCCCCATCTACTCTTGATAGAAGCTCAGTTTCATTCAGTAACCCAGCCTTCCCATTGCAGCCCTGTAGAGAAGGGATCTTACCTATAAGCTCCAAGTGCCTGATTAGTTCAAGGGTCCTTGTTCATTTATTTAGTAAACATTAAGAGGACTCTATTATGTCCCAGGCATGACATTCGATGAATAAAAAACTTCCAAATCCCTAACACAATAAATTGACATTATAGTGTGTGTGGAAAGAAAATGTGTAAATAATAAGGCAAAACATATGGTGATAAGAGCTAAGAAGGAAAACAAGTCTGTGGGTGGGATAGGGTAGAGGGAGGAAGGAAATGCTGGAAGACAGTGTTGGGGAACAGTTGCTGTTTTAAAAGAGCAATCAAGGAAGAGCTTGATGAAGTGACATATTCTCCTTCCCTTGTTGTGTTTTAAAATTAGGTCAGTTCTGTCAATGAAACCAGAGGGGATGTCTGCTGGAGAACTTGCAGGAAAATGTTTCCTCACAACAAAGATACCAGTAGAAACACAGGAAGAGACAATCTCTCTTCTCCCTCTGGATGTTGTTGTAATTGGATGTGATGCCGGGAAGAACTGCAGACGCCTTGCTACCAGCTTGATGACACTGAGAATGGCAGGGTGAGAGAGAGAGAAAAACAAACTTTAGACCTTGATTATTTGTCTGAGCCACAGAATTAACTAACCCTGAAGTCTGATCTGTGTCTGTGCTTCCCGTAATGTGAAATAGCAATTTTTCATATTGTGTATGCCAGTTTAAATCAGGGTTCCTTTAACTTGCAGCTGAAGTCATCCTAACTGATATAAAATGGGTCCTGATAGCTTTAATAGACTGCCATAAACCAGTTCTCAAAATTCTAAGTAGATAGGGGTAGGAACTTATAACATTACTGATGATACTGGCATTTTTTCCCCCTGTACACAATCTTAGGTGTAAGCTGAGCAACTTCTTTAAACTGGAAGCAGGTGAGATAGAAAAACAACTACCTGCCGAAACCAGTTTGGCTCAGTGGATAGAGCGTCGGCCTGCGGACTGAGAGGTCCCAGGTTCGATTCCGGTCAAGGGCATGTATCTTGGTTGCGGGCACATCCCCAGTGGGGGGTGTGCAAGAGGCACCTGATCAATGATTCTCTCTCATTGATGTTTCTAACTCTCTATCCCTCTCTCTTCCTCTCTGTAAAAAATCAATAATATATATATATATATATATATATATATATATATATATATATTAAAAAAAAAGAAAAACAACCACCTGTTAGAGTTCATTTGCTCAAAACCATGACAAAAGGGAGTCCAGACACCATTCTTGAAACTTTATATTCAGAGAATCACATTCCACAAACCCTGATTTAAGTATGAAGAAGAGCTCTGTAGATGGAGGAGTAGATACAGATATGAGTGAAGGTTCAATAAATAAGAGCAGTGATTCCAGACAATGTAGAAATACTGGAGTGGCGATGATGGTAGTTGTGATGGGGAGTTGGCCACACTTTGAATGTGAGGTTAGCCTTCCAAAAATTTCTCATTGTAACTAGGAGCTGCTAAAAACTGTAGTCTCTGATTTCATCAGTATAAGCTGCCAACTGTTGTAGGCAGAATAATAGATCCTTTTGCCCCTAAATATACACATCCTAGTTCCCAAATCTTGTAAATATGCTATGTTATCATGGCAAAGGGGACTTTGCAGACATGATAAAGGTCATGGACCCTGAGATGGGAGTTTTTCTTGGATTATCAGTGCGGGTCCAATCTAATCAGAAGAACCTATAAGAGCAGGACATTTCCCCCACTCTAGTCTGAGAAATATGACCGACGAAGTGCAGGAGAGATCCTAAGTACAAACTGATCCACCTTTGCTGATGGTTAAGGTGCAAGAAGGGAACCAGGAGCTAAGGAATGTGGGTGGCCTATAGAAGCTGAGGATGACCCTTAGCTGACAGCAGCAAGAAAACAGAGATGTCAGACCTACAGCAGCAAGGACCCGAATTCTGCCAACAAGATGAATGAGCAAGGAAACATTCTCCCCTAGAGGGTCCAATAAAGGCATGCAGCACTGCCAAACCCTATTCACACAGCCCTGCCCACACCTTAATGCTAACCTGGAGACCCGTGTCAAACTTCTAACCACAGAACCATGAGATAATGAATGTGTGTCCGTGTGAGCAGCTAAGTTTGTGGTAATTTGTTATCATAGCAATAGAAAACAAACACACCCACCTAGTCACTGTGTCCTAGGTAGATAAAGCACTGGACCGAAATACTGGAAGGAAGAGGGTAGGAAAGGCTTAAAAAATGGAGTATAGCTTTGAAATGGCCCAGTAAACAAGAGAGAAAGGGATCAGGCTGAGTGTTGGGCAGAGAAGACATAGGAAGTGGTTAGGAGGTATAGCAGTTATTGATTGTGTGCAACAAATGACCCCCAAACTTTGCAACAATAACAATTAGCAAACTTAAACAATTAGCAAACTTAAAACAACAATAATTTTTTGCATCTGCAATTTGGACTATTTCAGCTCTTTGGTTCTTCGGTTAAGCTCAGTGGGGTCCTCTCATACCTGTGTGACCTGCTGCCCCTCAGCAAGGTAGCTGCCTCTGGGGTTCAACTGGTGAGATGAATGGCCATGTGTTTAGCCCAGACTTGTTCCCAATGTTATTAGCAAGGATCTCAAGAGAAGCAAGAAATACTTTTCAGGCCTCTGCTTGTGTCATATTTGATATTGTCCCATTGGCTAAAACAAGTCACATATTTGGCCTGGTGTATTAGTTTGCTAGGCTGCCTTAAGAAAGCATCATAGATTGGTGGATTAAGCAACAGCAATGTATTTTCTCACAGTTCTGGAGGCTGGAAGTTCAAGATCAAGGTGTTGGCAGATTTAGTTTCTTCTGAGGCCTCTGTCTTTGTCTTTGCAGATGGCCTCTTCATGAGGTCTTTTCTCTTTGCACACACACCCCCCCCCCCAGTGACTCCTCCTCTTCTTATAAGAGTGAGTCATATTGGATCAGAGCTCCACACCAATGGTCTCAGTTTAATGTCAAGATCTTATCTCTAAATATGGCTTCATTCTGAGGTACTGGGGGCGGGGACTTTAAATATGAATTTCGGAGGCCCTTAATTCAGCCTTCAAGAGTCAGTACGGGAGGAAACTACCCATGAGCATGGATAGTGAAAGGCATGAGCAAATGGGGTGGGGTGGAGGGGCACATTACTTTAGCAATCTACCAACGGAAGGTTGTCAAAATGTAGAAAAAGAACTGAAAATATACAGTAATTTCAAGGTATGACTTTGTTCAAGATCTAGTATCTTAGTGAAGGAGTCTGCAAACTAGGGCTGTGGGCTAAATTTGGCTCCCACTTAATTTTGTATATAAAGATTTATTAGAACCCAGCCCTCCATTTATTTGCGTATTGCCCATGGCTGGCTTCCTGCTACAATAGCTCAATTAAGTATTTGTGACAGAGACTTACAAACTTTTAAACATTTTACTATCTAGACTTTCACAGAAAATGTTTGCTGACCTGACCCCAGTGTTAGACAATTATAAGAAAGTCATGAATCAGGGGGCGAGAGGGTAAGAAACCAGATAATCAGCAGCAGGAAACATACTGTGCGGGGAGGGAAGGGAGGTGGCAGGCACAATTTGCCTTGGTCACTTCAGGGAACACAGAACCAGATAAACAACAGCTCTGGGATTGCTGCAAGGATTAGTCCTAATGTGTTTATGAAGTTCACTGAAACTCTCGAGTTTCACACAGCCTTGGTCACCACCCATCAGCTACCCACACAACTTGGTCCTTTCAAGTATTATCCAGGAATATGCAGTTGTCATACACAGAGAACAAAGCAAGAGTCCAGCTTTCCTAGGGACTCCCCCTCCCACAATATTTCATACTAAGCCTCATTCTTGCCCAATACGAAGACAGTACTATTTCTGTTTCTTTTTTTTAACTTATCACCAAAGAATATGCTCTGTAATGATGCATGTGTGTGTGTATGTGTGTGTGTGTGTGTGTGTGTGTGTGAGAGAGAGAGAGAGAGAGAGAGAGAAAGAGAGAAACACCCATGGATTGCCCCCCGTGGGGATCAGAACCCACAACCTAGGTATGTGGCCTTACCAGAAATCGGACCCCCAACCTTTTGAGGCATAGGGTGATGCTCTAACCAAGAGAGCCACCCAGCCGGGGCAGCAGTGCTGCTTTTAAAACCCATTTCACGTTTTAGAACCAATTCTGCTAAGCATGATTTCAGCTGTCACTTCTTGTTATTTTGGGAGAAGCTTGATGCTCACAGGTTTGAAACATCCCATCCATTTGCTCAATGGGCTCCTGATAACTATCCCTGCCCATTGGGTATGGAGTCGACACCAATTATGCAGGTGACTGCCTTAACGATAGAGTGTTTTAGAACAGACCTCAGTGCCTCTTAGTTCTTACCATGTCTGCACGTGTGCCACGGAAAGGTCTTTAAAACCGGTGCCGTTTTACCATTGGTACCAACAGGGAGAATCTGAGAATGAACGAAAGCTGAATGCAGGCTCAGGGCTGTCTGCACTGCAGACGTGGTCTGTAACCCCCTCCGGAATCCAGGGAAGCAGGCTTTTCAAACCTTTGCTATATAAGCCTTGTTATCGCTGAAACAGACCACTTGAGATGGAAGTACAGACGGATTTGCTGCTGCTGACAGCTCACCAGGACCAGCTCTCCATTCAGGTACATTGATATGCATATTCACTCTCCTGGAAAAAAATCATCTCCTCTTCCACCCTGGGACACTGCTTCTGTGGGCTCGGAATCTGCTATTTTATACCCACCTGCTGGCACAATATAAGCAGCCTCAATAGGCATCCAGCTATGAAAAGCTCCGAGGAGCACTACTGCGGTGCGGATTGCTTCCTTGCTCTGTACTGTGTGGTGATTGTAAGATGGATTGCCAGATTAGCGCAGGCACACAGTGTTTGCGTAAGAAACAGGACGGGTGATTTTTTCCCCCCCTGCTTCTCCTACCAGCTATTTCTCACCAGTCCCTTTGCTTCCTACAAAAGTGAGGTATTTGTTAATGTCACTCTGAGTGGAAATTCAAAGGGCAGAATCACTGACTCGAGCCCAAAGTGAAACTGCTGTTTCTTTCTGCCCTCATCCTGCCAGAGAGGAGCCGCCTCCGATGCTGCTTGCCAAAGAGGCCACTGGCCTCTGCAACAGCTGGCCGGCTCGGCTGGCTCGTGGAGGCTTCCAGCGCAGCAGTTTGCTCGTGCTTGGTGTTTTCTAGCAGGAACTAACTAAATAAACATCGCCAGCATTCCCAAATCAGAAAGTCGCTTCCAAAACACAAACAAGTTTAACAAAACAGATAGAACCCGGGCAGCCCGGAGGCCCGAGGCTGCCTCCTTCTTCGGGAGACTGTGCGGCCCGTGTGGCTAATCTGTGTCAACATTTTGTCTGCAAGACGTTGACCTCGCTTTGATTCGGACATTCTAGAAAAGCATTCATTTCTTCTCCGTTTCCAAAGCTGTTGATCTGGTTTAGGAGAGAGCCGTTTTACACAGAAGCCTTTACACTTGTCTGGGTATATTCTGTTCCAATTTTTGTTTTGGCCACAAGTCAAAGATAACAGCTGTGCGCTCGCGGGTTCACTGAACTCTACGTGCTTGTTGGCTGCCTCGCCAACCAGAGGGAATAACCAATAATTAGAACATTTCGGGTCATCTTGGGAAGAACAGAGTTTTCTCATGTTTAGAAAGGTGATGTGACCTCCCTCTGATTTTCTCAAATGTGGATCTGTTGTGATTGCGCGTGGAGCAGAATCTATAAGCCTGGACTCACGGCCTCTGTGTCCTCCCTTCTCCAAAATATAACCTGATAAATGACGGCTTAAAACTATGGTTAATGTTATTCAGCTTAACTCTAGTTCTGCGGCAGGCCCGAGCCATGATAACAAGCAAAGTACTTGTGTATTCTTAACACATCAGCATTTCTGATCATAATGATTTGTGACTCAGACCTTGAAAGCTGTAGGGTTTCCTCCTAGTTGAATCAATACAAGTTTACATAAATATATGTTTCTGTTTTCCTTTTGTTCTTGCTTCAGCATTTATGTTTACTTGCTGGCAGCGACAGACTATGGGAGGGAGGGGGAAAAGAGAAATGGAGCAGATAAAGAAATTCCCAATAAATTACTTGGGTGGGTTTTAATTTCTTCCCTGATTAGTACCTTTTGGGTTATTTATGAAGAGTAATGTGTTGGAATTTTAATTTTAAATGGTAAAATTTATTCTATATACTTAAAAAATATAACCAGTCATACATTATTTTTTAATTTTTATTGATTTCAGAGAGGAAGGAAAAGGGACAGATAGAAACATCAATGATGAGAGAGAATCACTGATCAGCTGCCTCCTGCAGGCCCCACACTGGGGATTGAGCCCACAACCAAGACATGTGCCCTGACTGGGAATCAAACTGTGACCTCCTGGTTCATAGGTTGGTGACTGACCACTGAGCCACACCAGCTGGGCCATACATAACATTTGACTATGAACTAAAGCCATTACTGTAAAGTATAATGAATATAACCATCCATATATTATACTGAATTACGAACTATAGTCATATCTACACGAACTGTGTGTGTATCAGGGTATGTTTTGAGTGCTAGAGCTGTTCAGATCAGTGATAAAGACCCTAAAGCATTCTCCCAACGAGAAATAGAGGCTGGTTTGCTACCGATGCCAGGAGTCAAGGGAGCATTTCCTCTGCATGCAAATCTCCGCCAGTCAAGGAGACAAGGTTGGCAAGAAATATGCAATCATTATTTTTGCTTGATTTTATGCCATGGATAGAAGAACCTTTCACTTCCACTTGAATAACAACAATGAGGCAGGGAACACATTTTTAAAGATTCACCTGCAGGACAGTCCCTGTTAACAAGCAACAACCCAACACCGCTGCCTCATTTCATTCTCCTGGGGACTGTGCCTGGGACACAAAGGCTGGGCTGTTAGTGACACAGACAGCACCTCGTGGAGGTCACAGGCAGGGTCTGAATTCAGACGCTCCTTCTGCTCAACAAACACTGGGCCCCACGGCTGCCTCCGCTCAGGACTGGGGCTTTCCATTTTCCACATTGGCCAGTCGCAGCTCTGAACATGTTTGTGTTCCTCGGTGTCTGTTTGAATCCCAAACCTTCTCCTTCACTCATGCCTGGCCTCCCTGGCCTGAAATCCATCTCAATAAGAAAGTAAATGAGTGAGTATTATCATTGGATAATACAGACACATCTTCTCTGTCTGGATTCATTTGGGTGAAATCCAATTACGCATGGTTATTTGTGTGGAATATCCATGGATTTCCCATTGATTTCCCTAAGAATGCTTTCAATGACATTTTATACTGAACGGGAAAAATTAGAGCTAATTCAAAGGTAATATGCATATGTCGTGTTCACTCTGTTTAACCAGCATGTGATCACTGAGGTAGATTCTTGAATTATAACCTAGATTAGGATGGATAAACTGGTTAGTAACAAGGAATTCTGTCCAAAAAGCCATGATAGGAAAATATCAGTGGCATAGCTGAATCCCTGAAGATATATACACAGGTCGCAGCAGGCTGTGTTGAGAGCTGTTTCCTAAACTGGTCCTGAGAACAAAGGGCTCCAAATAAGCCAGGGCTGTTTAAAACTCTTGGAAGATGGAATGTGCGAGCTCAACCAGAGGAGACCGAGAGACACTCATCTTCCCGAAACAAGCCACAAATATGCCACCACACCCCTGGGCCACATTTCCTGCCTGCTTGGAGCATCCCTCTAGGACTGAAGGAACAAAGGAAGGGAGTAGGGAAAATTCAGCGAATCCCCGAGATGGCTGTGCTTGCAAATTATTTCTGTGTGAAGATTTAGAATCGGGGAAATACAGGAAAGTGTGCAGCAGGGATATTTTCCCCATCCTCAGCACTTCTAGCAATGGACTGATTGGTGTGAGAAATTAGCTGTCCTGCGGAGAGTTAGGTGCAGCATCATAAACGAGCTCCAAGGAAGCCTGTGCTTCTGGTATATCGGTCTTTAAACCCTGGGCCCGCTCCAGTAGTTTCCCTCATTAGCTTCATCATCTTGTCACCCAGGGGGTGCAGCAAACAAATTGCAGGGCTCTATCCACTAATACATCTAATCTGATTAATTTTTAGGCTAGTGCTTTCTCTCTTTTATACCTCACAGTGCCTTTCTCTTCTCTACTTTGGGTAACACCACATAGGTGCTCACTTAACAATGAAAAAGCACCTCCAGAATGCCTCCTTGTGCTGTGTGAGCTAAAATGGACTTAATGCCACAGCAGAGCAAATCTGTGCACAGCACGCAGGAATAAATGATGATTTAGTTTTCCAGGGACCAAAAGGGAAAACCGGAGATGTTCCTATTGAACAAAAGCAAATGTTCTTATATATCTGATTAGGTATCATTAATGATTATCACTATTCGTATTACTTTATTTCCTATATTAAAATCATGTTTTCAGACTTATCTAAGTTATGAAAAACACTTGTGGAAAAAAGATAAATCAATAGATAAGGTATAGGCAGCGGTGTCTTTAGGATAAAGCCAATTCTCTGCTTCTCATTCAGTTTTTTATCTTACATTATTAGCCCCTTAACAGTTTTAGTGAGTGTTGCCTTTCACTCAAGAAAAGAAGAAAGTAAATATATATTTTTAAAGTAACCTAAAATGTGTCAGGCACTGGGCTGGCTGCTTTTCATTTGTTAGCTCAGTTAATGCTCATAGCAATCCTGTGAGGTGGATGGGGTTCTTGTTTTACAAATAAGCAAACTGAGCAGAATAGAAGTAAGTGGGGGCAGGCAGAAGAAAAAGGAACTGGGGTTTCAGTTGTTAATCGGCTGGCTTCTGACTTGTGAGGCTTCCTGATCTTGGAACCACAGTGACCCTCTTGTGGCATTTGGAAGAGAGCAGAGCTGTGGTAGCATAGTCCGGAGTTCCCTCTGGGAGACCGAAGTCGTGTCCTGCTGGGTCCTTCTGGAATGAGTTATTTCAGAGCCCCAACAGGAGGATCTGCTGGTGCAAGCACAGGTATGAGTTCTGTTGCTTTGGGCCTATGATGACACAGCTCCACCCAACTCCAGAGCTCTCAAATATTGCATACATAATAAGGACTGACACTTACTAAGCACATAGTATGGGCCAGGCGCTGCTCTAATGGCTTAACTTAATCCTCAGACCCCTGAAGGGTAGATGTTAATGTTTTTCCTGTTTTACAGAAGAGAGTTCTGAGGTAGCCAGTGAGTAGCATGGAGGTGAAATCACTTGTCAGTGTGACAAAACTAGTAAGTAGTGGAACTGGGCTTTGATCTGAGGCAGGCTGGAGTCAGAGTCGCCGCTCTCAACCACTTTTGCTCATTGCCTGTCACCCAGGCTCTTCAGAGTTGTCCTTTGTGAAGCTGACTTGTTTGGGATGAGGCTCTTGTCCCTCTGACTCCTCTTATCACCTTCTCCTGCCCAGTCACTTTCCTCTACCTTCCACTCTGGGGAAATCCCTCCTCCTCTCTTAGAGGGACTTCACCTCTCCTGAAACCCTGTTTTCCTTTTGTTCTTACATCGTGGATGGTGCATTAGTGGGGGCAGCGCCTTTGGAACCCAAAATTTTAGCAACTGATAAACTAGTTTCCCTTTCTTGGAGGGCAAGGAGGTCTCAATCTTCAAATTTTCTAGGAGGTGAGTAAAAATGGTGGCCTTCCCTCCTTTTAATGTAACAAAAAGAAAGAAGACAATAAAACGGAGTAATTTAGACGTGTGTCACTGCATACCAGCCACAGAGATAATCAGAGAGTGCTTCACAGAATTCTAGTCAAAGCAAAGGCTCTGGCTTCCGCCTGGGTTTACATCTGCACTCTTCTACATAACTAGCTGGCTGAATATAAAGCCGCTTTTAATCCTTGGCTTGCCAACTATAAAACAGGTTTAATTTCTAGGCCATGGCTTGATTGTGAGAATCAATGGTGATGGTGTGTGTAAAATGCTTGTCACAGCACACCTGGCAATGGTAAGCTTATAACAAAAAACATTTTTATTAATTATGATTGTTAAAGCTCTGGATGAATGAAAACCTGGAGTCTGACTCTACAAATGCCTTGAGGGCATTCACTGTGACTTAGCGTATCTCCACCAGTTTGGGACAGCCCCAAGCTGTCTTAGTGAACGTTTAGGTGCCTACACGGCAAGTACTGGGCAGAGTGCTTTCCACACTTTCTCAGCTTCAGAAACATCCAATGGGGCATGGACATCTCGAGCCTCATATCACTCTGGGCTTATATGCTTTTTCCAAAGTGCCACACCTGGAAGGAGCAGAGGTGGGATTTGAATCCAGCCTTCAGGTCTTGACCTTCATATTTTGCTTGTGGCCAGAAACAGAAGCCAGATGACTCAGTCACTGGAATCCAGGTTTTGGACACAGACAGTTTAGATTTAATTTCCTGATAGCAAAGTGAACTTAACTCCTTTGGAGCTCTCTGAGTCTCAGTTTCTCCAACTGGAAAACGGTGATAAGATGACCCATCCTGCAGGGCTTTTTATCAAGAAACACATGAAGTGAGGACCAGGGTCTGTATGGATGTTACATAGATAGGCCTGGTGTTGAAATGACCCTATTTCCTAGCAGTGGTTCTCAACCTTTCTAATGCCCGACCCTTTAATACAGTTCCTCCTGTTGTGGTGACCCCCAACCATAAAATTATTTTTGTCGCCGAAACCGGTTTGGCTCAGTGGTAGAGCTTCGGTCTGCGGACTGAAAGGTCCCGGGTTCGATTCCTGTCAAGGGCATGTACATTGGTTGCGGGCACATCCCCGGTGCCGGGTGTGCAGGAGGCAGCTGGTCGATGTTTCTCTCTCATCAACATTTCTAGCTCTCTATCTCTCTCCCTCCCTCTCTGTAAAATATCAATAAAATATATTTTAAAAAATTATTTTTGTCGCTACTTCATAACTCTAATTTTGCTACTGTTACGAATCATAATATAAATATCTGTGTTTTTGTTGTCCCTCCACATCAGGTAAACTGAGCAATGGGTTCATTTGGAATAAAAAAGCTACAAAGACAGTCTAACCCATTTTTCAAAATGCAGGATATGACTAAGGAAATACTGTAAATATAGATAACTTGACCATCAATGACAAACTATATCTTTCAATGGTAAACCTGATTTTTGTATGATGTGAAACTAAATTAACTTCTTCTAATTCAGCAGTTAGAATAATGTGGTCATGAAACTAAGGATGCGCTAGGTCCTGAAGGTGTGAGTCCATTGTTAAAAGAAGTCAGTTTAGGACAAGTGAAAACTTGGACAAATTTGTGAAATATTGCCCAAAGACCTGAGTTTTCTACTTGTTCAGCCTTTTGATGCTAGTAGATGCATCATTTTGACAACAGACTTAAAAGGGTGATATGAGTAGGGGAAAAATTTGCTTCTTTGCAAGTAATTTTACTGGTTGGATTTCAAGTATCTAGGGAAGGGTTAGTCATCAAATATTTAAAATAAAAATTTTAAATGCGTCTAAGGTGGTAAATGAAAAAAAAAACCCCACCACAATTCTTTAAATGTCACTTCATTCCACTGTGCACATTGTCTGTGTTTCTCCTCAGCAAGTGGGGAAATGAAAAATGTCATGCACACGCAAGGTTGACAAATTGATTTTTCTTTGTGAGTACACATCGTTGCATTAAGAATCAGAAAAAATGTTTGTACTTTGTAGGTTTAAATGCTGAATTTATACTATTTGGCCCATTAAAACATTGCTAAAAAGATCATAGAGATAAAAACATCAATATTTCTGTGATGTTTTGATATTTACTGGTAATGCTTTCTTAAGTATCACCTGCTCCACTGAAGCTGAATTCAGAAGGTAAATCGTAATTTTCTGGCATTATTATTTATTTTCAACCTTTCCAGATGGAAAACATTAAATGTTAAAAATACTTCAAAACATGACTAGATATGTAATTTTTGCTCTTCAAAAATTGCTTGAAATGAAATTTTTGTTCTTCACTCAGAATTCCTGGATCCACATATGATTTTTAATTTTAATTTTTAAGTTTTGTATGTTTTCTTTTTTAAATTGATCTTTAGAGAGAGAGGAAGGGAAAGGGAGAGAGAAACATCAATGTGAGAGCAAAACATTGATCAGCTGCCTCTTTCATGTCCTCTGCCTGGGTTTGAGCCTACAACTCATGCATGTGCCCCAGCATGAATCAAACCAGCAACCATTCGGCCAAGGAATGATGCCCAACCAACTGAACCACACCAGCCAGGGTGATCCCCGTATGACTTTTGCTCTCAACTCTGCTCCTGTGAGCATCCACAGCCCTCAAAATAAGTATAAAATATATAATTTTCCATCTGAGGTCACCTGGAAGATGATTTCCCAAAAGAAAAGCAACAGCAAAAAAAATGCTTCTAAAACAAAGGATAAACATGGAGCTTTGAAAACCGATTAAACTCCTTTGAAACTTTAAAGCCAAGGCAAAAGGGGCCAAGTGAGACTGTAATAGAATTCATCTTGCCAGCAGCATCATATAGCATTTGCTCTCCTGAACACTAACTTCAGCTGTGATTTATTAGGGGACCAAGTTCATGTCATCGCACCCTGATCTTCAGAGACCTGGCTTCAGATCCCGATTTTACTCACAATTGAAAATGAAGCTGGTGGTCAGGTCCCAGCCCCGTTTGACATGATTGTCAGCCTGTACTCAGGAGAATGGCTGTCTGGCAAAACAGGGAGCGTTAACTTGCAGGTCAGGGACTCAAGTACATATCAGTGGAATTTTTATCTGCAGTGAGGCTGAGAGGGACAGCCAGCTCCTGACCCTCTCAGTGGGACACTTATTAAGCTGCCTGACAAAGTAGGGTAATATAATCCTAATGTCCTTCTAAGGAAGCTTTTGTCCTTTACTTTTTTCTTTTTTTTTTTTTTTTTTGGTCACAGCTTCAGGAAACAACTAATTATTAAAATTTTGGAGCAGAAATGCCTCTGGGACTTGGAGTGTCTGTGTAAAAACCTTCAAGGCAGCCACTGTGCTTCCTGGCTTTTGCTTGCCCTGTGCAGCTTGTGCACAGTTTCCATGTGGCTGCTGCTTCAGCACAGACCTCTGATAAGGGGATGGGAAATTAGCTTTATAGAAGTCTGCCAGTTCTGGGGTAGTATGTGTGCCTACGTGTAACTTCTTTGTTAAATAAATGGCCTACAAAAGGACGGTTGTTTGCTAACTATTGTGAAGAACAATAGAGAAAGCATATTTATGAACATCAGTTATATAATCAGAAATAGGAAAGAAAAAGCCGATCGATGTAATTAAACTCAACAATGAATTCCAGGGAAGAAATATATAAAAGGATATGATTAGAGTTTAGTGCTAATTTGTTATCAGATATTGGAACCTATATTCCCTTAATATGAGGTTGCCTCTTACTTTTGGTTGAGTATTACATTAAATCATTAATTAATCAACTAATTTTTGAAGATAGTTTATTCTCTAGAGCAGCCATGGGCAAACTACGGCTCGAGGGCAGGATCCGGCCCACTCAGCTGTTCTATCCGGCCCACGGAGCCGAAAGAACGGAGGGTTCTCTTGCTCTTCCCTTCGCTCCTTCACCAGCAGCTCAAGATGAGAGTGCTAGCATGGTCAGGTTGCTTTTGTTCTGGCCCTCCGGTCCAGTTTAAGAACCCATTGTGGCCCTAGAGTCAAAAAGTTTGACCACCCCTGCTCTAGAGGGTCTCAAAAAATTCATTGTCACCTCTCTAATACCACTGCAAATAAATTTGAATTTCCATCTGTAGTAAGATGTACATTTCAGTTGTAATTTATTTTATTTTATTGTATTTATTGGGGTGACATTGATTAATAAAGGTATATAGGTTTCATATGTATAGTTCTATAATATATTATCTATATAATATATTCTGTGTTTATTACCCCATTAAGTCTCCTTCTATTACCATTTATTCCCCTTTTAACCTATTCTCTCTCCTCCATTCCGCTCTCCTTCTGGTAATCACCATACTATTGTCTGTGTCTATGAGTGTGTTTATTTTTCTTTGCTTAATTCCTTCACTTTTTTCATCAAGGCCCCCTAAACTTCTCCCTTCTGACAGCTGTAAGTCTGTTCTCTATATATATGAATCTGTTTCTATTTTGTTTGTAGTTTATTTTGCTCATTAGATTACACATATAAGTAAAATTGGTTTGTTTCACTTAGCATAATAATTTCCAAGTCCATTCACGATGTCACAAAAGGTAAGATTTCCTTCTTTTTTACAGCTGATTTTTTTGGACATTTATTTTGTATTCTGCTATTTTACAGAATTCATTTATCGGTCCTAGTAGAAATTTTGCAGAATCTTCAGTGTTCTCCATATACAATATCATGTCATCTGCAAATAATCAGTTTTACTTCTGACTTTCTAAGTTGGATGCCTTTTATTTCTTTTCTTTTTTTTTTTGTCAGTTGCTATAGTTAGAACTTCAAGTACTATGTCGAATAAGAGTGCTAAAAGCAGACATCCCTGTCTTTTTCCAGATTTTAAAGGAAACAATTTTAGATTTTACCCATTGACTATGGATGTTGATTGTGGGTTTGTCATATATGGTCTTTATTAAATTGAAATATATTCCCTCTATTTCCCCTTTGCTGAAAGTTTTTATCATAAAATGAGTGCTGGATTTTGTCAAATGCTTTTGCCACATCTATTGATATGATCATGTGATTTTTATTTTTCATTTTGTTTATGTGGTGTATCGCATTTATTGATCTGCAGATTTTGTACATAACTTGCATCCCCAGAATAAATTCCTCCTGATCATGGTGTGTGCTCTTTTTAATATATTGTTGGATCTGGTTTCCTGTATTTTGTTGAGAATTTTAGTATATATGTTTATCAGGGATATTGGCCTATGATTTTCATTCTTTGTAATGTATTTTATCTATATTTGGAATTAGGATAATGCAAGCCTCATAATATGAGTTTGGAAGTCTTCCTTCCTCTTGAATTTTTTGGAATAGTTTGAGAGAAAAGTAGGTATTAAGTCTTCTTTGACAATTTGGTAAAACTTGCCTGTGAAGCGGTCTAGGACTTTTGTTTGTTGGGAGGTTTTAGATCACTGCTTCAGTTTCACAGTTGTCATCTGTCTATTTAGAGTCTGATTTTCCTAATTCATTTTTGGAAGATTATATAATTCTAAGAATTTATCTATTTTGCCAGGTTGTCCAATTTGTTGGCATACAGTTGTTTGTAATATTTTCTTATAATCCTTTTTATTTTTGGGGTTGTTAATGATTACTTTTCTTATTTCTGATTTTATTTGGAGACTCTTTTTCTTTTTTTTTCTTTTTAAAATATATTTTATTGATTTTTCACAGAGAGGAAGGTAAAGGGATAGATAGCTAGAAACATTGATGAGAGAATCATGGACCAGCTGCCTCCTGTACACCCCCTACTGGGGATGTGCCCGTAACCAAGGTACATGCCCTTGACCGGAATTGAACCTGGGACCTTTCAGTCTGCAGACCGACGCTCTATCCATTGAGCCAAACCGGTTTTGGCATGGAGACTCTTTTTCTTGATGAATCTGGTTAAAGGTTTATCAATCTTGTTTATCTTTTCAACCAATCAGCTCTTGGTTTCACTGTTATTTTGTATTGCTTTTTTAGATGGGGCTAGTGGATCTCCCATGAGGAGGGGTGCTGGTCAAGCTTGGGTGAAGGTGGGAGGCATGGTCCAGAGCCACACAACTCAGTCTGTCCTGGATTCTGCACAGGTCTTGGAAGGGTGGATGGAACCTCCAGAACTCTGGGGAGTGGAGCTAGAGCAGCGGTCGGCAAACTGCGGCTCGTGAGCCACATGCGTCTCTTTGGGCCCTTGAGTGTGGCTTTTCCACAAAATACCACGTGTGGGCGTGCACGTACAGTGCGATTGAAACTTCGTGGCCCATGAGCAGAAGTCAGTTTTCGGCTCTCAAAAGAAATTTCAGTAGTTGTACTGTTGATATTTGGCTCTGTTGACTAATGAGTTTACCGACCACTGGGCTAGAGGATCTCCCATGAGGGTAAGGTGCAGGTCAGATTCACAGGAAAGTGAGGGAATGGCCCCCACACCATAGCCAAACCACTCAGTCATTAATACTCCTCCATCTGCCCAGCCCAGCAGCTGATTGATTCCTCAACAGGGCATAGGCCCACAGAATGTGGCAAGAGGGAATCCAAAGTGTGGAATTATTTCTTTCCCAGGTCCCTGCCATATGGAAAGGAGTGCTCCATCTAAGAAAGATTGTGTCTGTGGTGTGGGAGAGTGACAGCCCAGGCATCCCGAGGGATGTCCCTGCAGCTCTCCAGATCCACAAACCTTTGTCATCCCTCAAGTGACTCAAGTCTGCTCTGCCCTCCCTCTGCCAGAACCCAGGGTGAGTGACTACAAATGAGATTTTGTGCATTGGCCCTTTAAGAGCGTGCCTGTGTCTCTCACCAACTTTTGTCTCTTCCTGACAGAACCCATGCTGGTTTTCACAGCCTGATGTAATGTGGGTGCCTTTTCTCAGCTTTGGTGCTCAGGGTTTGGGAACTGGGCTTGTGGTTGAAGCCCTGTGCTTCTCAGAGGGAATCCCTGCAGGTGAGATAGATATACATCCAGAACCTCAGCTGAGGCCCATGAGAGCAGGGCCAGACCTTTTCATGCCTCTGCCCTTCCTACAGATCTCGATGTGATTTCATTAGTAAGGCCTTGGTTATAAGACTTCAGTTAGTGTCCAGTTGATTATTTAGGTTGATTGCTCTATACTTTAGTTGTAATTTCAGTTTGGTCCTGGGAGAAGGTAGTTTCTACTTGCTCCACCACCATCTAGGAATTCCTGAATATCTACTCCATACAAGAGGGGAGAAGATGGGCCTCCTACAGCAAGAATCTCTCGGGGAGATGTCTGCATTCATTATACCATGACTGAGGAAAAAGGAACCATGGAGCTATTCTAGTTGAATACAAACTGAGTGCATTTTTTTTTTTTTTAGAGAGGGAAGCTGCTTAATTCCAGTAAATTTTCCCATAGAAAGTTCAGCTCATCTTAGAAAAAGCAGATATTACCTGGAATAAATTATGGTTCATCCACCCTGTCTTGGTAAGTCTTGAATAGGGGTCCTCATAATATTTAACATAGTTCTTTCAAAGCACTTACTGAGGGCTAGCACTATTCTAAAGACTACAAGTACTAATTGAGTTAAACTTCATAACAATCCTTTGAAGTAGGTGCTAATATTTAACCCCATTTTCCAGATAAGGAAACTGACATAGAGAGAGGTTGAGATGAAGGTTAAGTCTCTCTCTCTCTCTCTCTCTCTCTCTCTCTCTCTCTCTCCTTCTCTCTAATCCTCACACAAGAATATATTTTTATTAATTTTTAAAGAGAGAGGAAGGGAGAGATAGATGATAGGTAGATATGTCGATAAATAGATAGATAGATAGATAGATAGATAGATAGATAAACAATGTGAGAGAGAAATATCTATCAGTTGCTTCCCATATGCACCCTGACCAGGGATCAAATCCACAACCTATGTATGTGGCCTGACTGGAATTCAAGCATGAAACCTTTTGTTATATGGGAAAACACTCTAACCAACTGAGCCACCAGGCCAGGATAAGTTCAAATATCTCTTAATTGGGAGAGCAGTATTCAAAACTCATGCAGTCCAGCTCTGGGGTCCTTGCGCATTCTAAGCTGCTGAGTGGTGGTATACCCCTAACCAACTGGCATTATTTCCAATAAACCAATCATAGACTTCCAACCACAAACTTGGTACACAAGAACTTTCTATGGACGTCACAGGGGTCATCCTGATTATAGGCTTTACCCCTTTTTGAATTTGGCACGTGGTGCTAGGGTAGCTCATTTTGTGCATGACTGTGATAGTTCAACTTTAAATTCTTTAGTCAGGCTCTCATCGCTGGCTAACTCATAACTGAGCATTTCCAGGCAGAACGGACTTCTAAGAACAACTAACTTTTGGAGGGATTTCCCTCCAGTTGGTGAGGAAGCTTTTCCTATCTCCCTATGGGTAGTTGTCGATGTTATATTGATAAACCTGTATTATAATTAACCTTTCCTTGATTGTCTCCTTTATAATTTGTAATTTTGTGAGTCAGGGTTTTATTTGACTTCTTGCCTAGCAAAGCGCCTAACCTGTGATAGGCCATCAAACGTCCCGAAAGAGGTCTGTTGACTGCAATGAACCAGGTGGACTTTGCTGCCTGGTTTCCATGGACTTCCAGGCTGTGCCGATGGACAAAGATGGTCTACTCTGTATCTCAGGGAAGAGAGTTTGTGAATGATTTTACTAAGTTAGGAAGTAGCTTTACTTGTCAAACAAAATTTAATGATTATTAGACATCTTAAAATAGAAATGGGGAAAAATGGAATTTTTATTTGGAGAAACTCCCCTCATAGCGATTAAACACTGATTTCACAGAAGAAGCTAGAAAGATTTTAATTGCCTCTGGACCTACTTTGCCAACTCTAAGGTGCCTTAAAAAATTAAAATAGTATCCAATAAGAGGTTATTATGAAAGCAAAAAAAAGTCATTTAATGTAGAAAAGCTCCCTTCATATTTGTCCTGCTTGTGATTACAATGTTAAATTATAGGACGTGGCATAGCAACACACCTCCCTTGACTTAATGTCCAACATTTTCTGAATTATCTAAGTATTCTAACCTCTTCGCCTTCACCTGACACACCTGCTCACTCTAATTGTCTCTGCTCTCTGAAGTCTTCCAAGTCCTGTCTCCCTCACTGTCATCTGAGGTAATTTTCTATTTTTATGTGGTTGTTTCTGCCTTCCTCCCATGTGACTGCGTGCGCGCACATACCCACACAGACACACACACACACACAAGCGATTTTATCTTCCTTCAGCTCTTCCTCCACTCTCCACAGTTTCATAGTAAAGATCAGCAGATAGCGAGGCTGTGGAAAGAGGAGATAATTGAGGATTAAAATTGGCTGCTGCTCACCTTCTAGGTGTGTGGCGTTTTTTGTTTTTTTAAATCTGCTTCTAGGAGAGGGTTAAGGTTTACTCAGCTAGTAAGGAGTTATTTTCAGGAGTCCGGAGGGTTTTACAATAGGGGTGGGCTGGACTGTTTGCTGAAGCGGTGGGGATTACAAGCAGCTTAAGGAGGGTGTTTGCAGCGCTGATCTCTAGGCAGGGATGTGTGGCCTTGCTTTAAGGCTCCTAAGGCTATGCTATTTGTACATCTGGTGGGTACGTAGCTATTTTTAAAAAATAACCTAAAAAATTGGAGAAAAACTGCATCCTTGACAAGATGTATCCTTTTCTAAAGAGGAATGCTGCAGCTGTCTAACAATGAATTCTAACACTCCACAGCTGTCTGGGCAGGAAATGAAGAAAATTATCCTGGCTATCTCAAAATGGGTGTTTGGGGGGAATGAGAGAGGGTATAAGAGTTGCTGTAGATTATCCTGGAATTAGGGTTTTGAACCTGCCTGATTAATATTACCTTATATGACAAGGTCATTGGCTATCAGGATTCGGATAGCAATAAAAAATTGGAACCACCTGAAAATCACATGGCATGATTACACAGATTCCAGATAGTGAATTAAAGTTAAAAAAAAAAAAATGTCTCTTCGGCAGCAATCTGGCTTCCTTCTTTATCGTCCCATCCAATAGATACATGGCAGTACAAAATTAATACCCAAATTACCTGAAAGTCAAATGTGATAGAGCTATGGCTACAGGGGTATCATTTAATAATCACCATTCTGGAAAACATCTGTTCGTATTTTTATAAAGAATGTTGACACTGAACAACTAACTGCTCATCAACCAAATGGCTGTTTTGTATGCCCTCCACACTGCTTCACAAAGTGGCATTTCCCCAGCACAGCTAAAATCAGTTTGTTTTTTTCCCCTTTGCTAGAAACCTTCGGTGGCTCCCATTGTCTTCTGGAGTATTTCTCAAACCACAATGAGTGTATGACTCACCTGAGGATCTTGTAAAAATAAAGATTTTGGTATGGTGGGTTGGCTTCTGCATGTCTAACAAGTTCCCAGGTGTCCCTCCTCTGCTCTTCCTTTGTCCGCGAGGGTCTACAGGATGCACATTTAGCTCCCAACCATCTTCCCAGGCTGATTGTCCTTTGTATTCTTCTTTTAACATTTTTAAAAATTTATTTCAGAGAGAATGGGAGAAGGAGAGAGATATATAAACAACAATGAAGAGAGAGAATCTTTGATCGGCTACCTCCTGCATGCCCTGCTCTGGGGATCGAGCCTGCAACCCAGGCATGTGCCCTGACCCAGAATCGAGCTGATGACCTCCCCGTTCATGGGTCGATGCTCAACCACTGAGCCATGCCAGTTGGACAACCTTTATACTCTTGATGCTCCACATGTACTTTACTCTTTGGCCTTCCCATATTATTGTTTTCCTAGATACATACACACCCTCTTTTCCTATGCTTTTGGGAATTAGTCCCTACCAATGTCTTATTGGCCTTTGTTTACCCAAAGAGCCAACATTCTCCACAAGCCTTTCTCAGAATTGTCTTTAACCCACCCCCCATTGGAATCACTCTTCCCCTATCCTACTTTCCTCTTGCATTTTGGTTGGAAATCAATTTTGCAGCTTACCACTGTGTGCCAGACTATATATGTTGAGGGTGTTTGTCCCAATGAACTGTGAACTTCGGTGTACGGCAATCTCATTTTATGCACCTCTGCTTCCTCTGCAGCTTACTACACAACCCTGGCATAGAACAGGTGCCAATAAAAGTTTGTTGGAATTTCATAAAATTCACAAATTGTGTAAAATCATTTCTTTAGATGGCTTTCCCCTGAAGAACTGAAAGTCACTGGCATTCAGATAAACCTCTTCGGTGTTCTTTCCTGAGAGGATATGTCTTACACCTTGGTAGTTAGGGATTGCTCCTGGGTATTCTTTGAAAAGGATTTGATTTAGAGGATCTCTGAATGTGACTATATGGGCTAAGCTTCTTAAAGGGGCAACCCAGCTGAGAATCACAAAAGATGCGGAGGCTGCTTCCTTTGCCAAACCTACAAGCTGGTTTTTCATTGTTGCTAATGAAAGTACTTGTGTTGACTTCTAACAGGAAGTACTTTAATCCTTTCTCATTAGACTTCTAAAATTAGATTTATTTTTCCCTGCCTGAAGAATCATGAGGTGTGCTAACCTTTTCAGTTTCAGGTGGGATGATAGAAGAATTGAAGGACATTACTTGCTGGGCAACACTAATGAATAGGCTTTTTGAATGAGAGTGACCTGGGCTCTAATTTTGGTACTGAAATGTGTTAGCTGTGTTATCTTGAGCACATTATTTAGCCAATTTGAGCCTCAGTATTCTCATCCCACAATGGGTTAAATCATACCCACTGGAAGGATTATCAGTAATAAAGGAAAGAATGTGTGATGATTGTGTGGCACTTAGGCATGCAACAATTAGTAGTTGGTATTAGAATGTCAAGTCCTTCATCTATTTCATTGATCACATCTCAACTCTTAGAAGTTGGGAATGAGAGGGGGGCTCTGGGTTTAAGCACTCAAATTCTGCTTCATTTTTACAGAGCGCTGGCCACTCTGTTGTCCCCAGTGGTTGGCCCCTACTAGTGGCAGAAGCAATAACATCATTGGGGACTTGATTGTGATGGGATTCAAGTCAGGCTGTCCAAAACATGCCACTTCTGCATATTGATTACTTTGAATTAATCAATATGCCCCCCCCCCCAAAAAAAGAAAAAAATAGCTAGTGCTAAAGGACACTCTGACCTTCCCTGCCCAGATAGCAGGGAATAAATCTCCCATATGAAAGGTACCTGCCTCCCGGGAGGTAAAGGGGCATCTTCATCACCACACCAATGTGACTGTAAACAAACTCTGCTTAGATTTTTCACCAAGTACCCAAGCCTAAGTTATTTTGTCAGGTCAGTTCTGCATAAACTTATTGTTTCTTTGTTTAAAAACTATAAAAACTGTTGGTTTTGGATGCTTCTACTTATGAGATCTTTAGGTCTCCTATTTATGAGACCTCTGTATGTAAAAAATTAAACTTGATTTTCTGCTGTTAATCTGTCTCATGTCAATTTAATTTTTAAACTAGACAGAAAAACTAGAAAGAGAGGATTTCCCCCTCCCCAACAGCTACATTCCAAGTCCATCAAAAGTTGGACTTTTTAATCTCCTTTGGATCATGGACTCATTTAGAAATCTCATGAAAGCTATTAACCTCACCTAAGAGAAAAATAAGCAAACAAACAAACAAAAGCATGTATTCATCAACTTTGCTTTTATCGGGATAAAAATTCAACTGGGTCCCAAATCTACTTATAAACTTGTAGTTCTCCATGAAGCAAGAAGCGAACAATAACACAACGAATTTGAGTCAGTGCAAGAGAAGACCAGGAAGATTAGTGAAAGAATGGAGGGAATTATGGAACCCTCCTCAGTTCATTTTGCCTGCTCAGGAAATCTTAAGAGCAAAGATAGATGGGGGAGGAGAGAGTGGTTTGAATAACCTTCCTATTAAATCTTGTGCTGGGAATTATTGCCATTCAAACGTATCTGGGTTTCTGATATAAAATAGTTTCCAATGTAAGGTATGATATCAATAAGGTTTGCAGTGAAAGCAAATAATATCCCAAGTTAGGAAACTTGTTTTAGATGTGGAAGGGAAGTTGCCCAAGCAGCAAAGTATGCTGTTCACCATTTATCTTGGTCCCGGTGGTAGATCTGTGTGCAGTGCTGACTTGCATTAATAACCACTAGCACAATGGACGCAGAAACATGTCTAGGCCTTGCTCATCAGCTCCCATTTTCATACTTCCTGAGGAGGCTGGGAAACGGGGAAGGACAGCATGAATTCAATTTAACAGTCCAGTAAGTGCCAAAGAAATTATCACAAATCTGAAACTAAGTGTTTTAAACAAGATTTTTCAGATGGTAAAGAAAAGACAAATCCCTTGTTTAGTAAACAGCAAACACATTATACATTAATCATCCACCAGACATTCAGTGTAATCAAAGGTTCCGTTTTAGTTCAAACACGACTTATGTTCCCCAATTAATTACTTATAGGACTACATAGTTTGCATTTTTAAATGAATTTTCTGCTTCCCAGATGTCTTCTTACAAAGATGCTTGACCCTTTGTAGAAAGGCTGGTTCTCTTATCGCAGTGTTTTCAAGGCCTCTTAGGGTGTGAAATCCCCCCCCCAAAAAAAAACCCCACACAAACAAAAACAAAAAACAGTTTGAGCACCACCTGCCATGCTGGACCCAGTAAGGAATTTATGGAGTTGGAATGCAGTTCACATACTTAAGTAGGTTATATTCTTGGCAAAGAGGCTGTGAGTTGAGATGACGTAATTCAACCTTGATTTTTTCCGGAGAAACATTATTCTAATGGAGTTATCTTCCTGACTAAGGGTCAAGACTTAGTGGATTCACAAAATCAGGCTAGCATGCTAGTAAGGAACCTCAAAGGTCATCTGGGTCAGTCCTCTTGCTTGAGTCAGAAATGTTGTTCTGTCTTTTCAGATGAGACAAGTGAAATTTATTTAAAGGCTAATGCTCTGCTAATATGCCAACCAGGGATGGGGCGTTTGGGGAGTGAGGGGAGAATCTAGACTATCACTCTCTAATAGAACTGTATGCAACGATAAAAAAAAGTCCTACATCTGCACTACGCAGTACAGCAGCCACTAGTCACATGTAGCTATTGAGCACTCACAGTGTAGCTAGTGTGACCTGGACACTGAATTTCCAATGTTATATAATTTTAATTAATTTAAATGTAAATATAAGTAGCCACATCTAGATAGCACAGGTAAATTGAACCTAACTTCAGGCATTTTGAAAGGCAAGGACTAGGCAACAAAGTGAAAAGTATAGCTAAGAGAATGAAATCTGGTGAGATAACTACCTTGCTAACTAAATTGGTTATTTCATAATAAAGTTTAAGGATCATCAATCTGTTGGTCCAGTAACAAGGAATTTTGCTAGTTTATAGCATGATAAAGTTCTAAGAACCAGTTGAAAAAATTTAGAGTATGGGGAAGAAAATGCCCATGGAGATTCTTAAGGGCACAGACAAGTACCAAATAAAGCATTGAGATTTAGGACATATTAAAAATTAAAAAAAAAAAACATCCTAAGGATAATGGAGGGAGATACTATGTAAAATTATAAAACATATTTTAACAAACAAAACCAAAGATGGTCATATTTCTAGTAGCAAAATTATATCCTATATAATAAAAGCCTAATATACTAAGTGTCCGGTCATCTGGTGACTGGTCAACTGTCCAACCAATCAAAGTGTAATATGCTAAAGATATGCTAAGGCTGCTCAACTGCTCACTGTGACATTAACTAACCACCAGGGGATAGACAGTCAACCAGTCATTATGATGTGAACTCACCACCAGGGGACAGACTCTCCAACTGGTAGGTTAGCTTGCTGCTGGGGTTTGGCTGATCAGGATGGAGTAGGATGGGCCCCACATGCCCTGGAGCCCTCCTGCAATCCCTCCCCAGCTAGCCAACTTCCTGCATCTGGCCAGCAGGCCCTGATCGACCCCCATCAGGACTTGGCGAGATGGGGTTGGACATGTCCTAGAGCCCTCCCATGGTCCCCCCTGACAGCCCTGATTTTGCACCAGTGTGGTCTGAACTCTCTGGAAATCTGAAACTCCTTGGGGAATGTCAGAGAGCCAATTTCAGCCTCATCCCAAGGCCACTCACCTCCGAGGGTGCCAGACAAAGGGCTCACACTGCTGTTGTAGCAGCGGGTGGCGCTAGCCCAGCCATGGGCAAACTATGGCCCGCCCACGGCCCGATCAGGCCCCTTTCGCTGTTCTATCCGGGCCCCCAGAGCCCAAAGAGCGGAGGGTTCTCTTGCTCTCCCCTCCACTCCTTCACCAGCAGCCCAAGATGAGAGTGCCAGCATGGTCAGGTTGCTTTTGTTCCATCCCTCCGGTCCAGTTTAAGAACCCATTGTGGCCCTCGAGTCAAAAAGTTTGCCCACCCCTGCGCTAGCCTCTCCCGATAGGGACTGATTGGACAAGAGCCTGCAGCAGGCACAGTGGGCCAGGATGAGTGGGAGCGCCAGGAGCTGCAGGCAGTGCTGGACTATGGGTCTCAGCCTGATCCCTGCAGGCCACCTGTGGGACCCCACCTGTGCACCAGGCCTCTAGTATTTCATAATTCCTTCCTAACATTGTTTTATTTTAAATTTTAACATATATGCTTTTGTAAAAAAGTTGTAAGGAAAAGCACACGAGACCTGACCTTTTGATAAATTGTTTAAGTGTACATTACGTTATTGGTAACTATAAGCACAACATTGTATGCTAGAGCACTCCAACCTTTTCACCTTGCATGGCTGAAAGTTTATACTCATTAAACCACCACTCCCAATTTTCCACTCTCACCAGCTCTGGCAACCTCCACTTACTTTCTGTTTTGGTGAGTTTAACTGCTTTACATACCTCATGGAATTATGCAGTATTTATCCTTTGGAACTTGATTATTTCATCTAGCATAATGTCTTCAAGGTTCATCCATATTGCAGTAAATATCAGAATTTCCTTACTTTTTAAAGGCTGAATAATATTCCATTGCCTTTATATGTTACATTATGTATACCTGCTCATTTATCAATGGGCATTTAGGTTGTTTCCACCTCTTGGCTTTTGTAAACAATGCTGTACTAGACAGGGAGTGCATGTAACTCTTGGAGATTCTAATTTGAATTGTTTTGGGTAAATATCAGAAGTGGCATTGCTACATCATACAGTAGATCTATTTTTAATGCTTTTAAGAATCTCCATAGTGGCTGTACCATTTCACATTCCTACTAACATTGCCTAGGGGTTCCAATTTATTCATAGTCTAATTAACACCTGTTACTTTCTGTTTTATCTTATCTATCCATCTATCTTCTATCTATCTATCTATCTATCATCTATCATCTAAATTTATTTATTTATTTTTATATGGCCATCCTAATAGATATGAGGTGATACCTCATTGTGGTTTTGATTTGCATTTCTCTAGTGATTAGTGATGTTGAGCATCTTTTCATATACCTATTGGTGATTTGTATGTCTTCTTTGCAGAAATGTCTATTTATGTCTTTTTCCAATTTTAAAATCAGGTTATTTGTTTTGCTACTGAGTTGTAAGAGTTCTTAAACTATTTTGGATACTAATCTCTCTCTTTATTTTTCTGGATACTAATCTCTTACGAGATGTATAGTTTGCAAATATTTTCTCCCATTCTGTAAGCTTCCTTTTTTACTCTGTTCATTGTTTCCTTCACTGTGCAAAGCTTTCATTTGACATACTAGTTCCACTTCTTTATTTTTCCTTTTGTTGTCTGTGCTTTTGGTGTCATATCATTGCCCAGAAAATGTAATGAAGCTTCCCCCTCCCCCACCGTCCCATGTTTTATTCTAGGTCTTAAATTTAAGTCTTTAATTAATTTTGAGTTTCTTCTTACATATGGTATAAGGGTCCAATTTCATTCTTTTGCATGTGGTTATCCAGTTTCCTCAATGCCATTTATTGAAGAGATTAATGCGTTTTCCAGTGTGTATTCTTGGCATTCTTGTCAAAGATCAGTTGACTACACATGCATGGGTTTATTTCTGGGCACTATTTTGTTCTATTAGTGCATATGTCTGTCTTATGCTAGTACCATACTGTTTTAATCACTGTAGCTTTTTATTTTTTCCACTTTACAATTTTGACTTAAGGTTTATTTTGTCTGATATAAGTGTGGCCACTTTTGCTCTCTTTTAGTTACCATTACATAGAATACACTTTTCTATTCTCTCATTTTCAGCTTATGTGTGTCTCTAAATTTAAAATGAGGCTTATAGACAACACATACTTAGATATTTGTTTTTTTATTTTTGCTCTTTTAGCCACTCTATGTCTTTTAATGGGGGAGTTTAATCCATTTACATTTAAAGTAATTATTGATATGGAAGGAATTACTATTGCCATTTTATTAATTGTTTTCTGTCTTGTAGCTCATTTGTCCCTTGTCTTAATCTAACAAGACTACTCTAACAAATTGCCATAGACTGGGTGGCTTTTAAAAACATCAGGAATTTGTTTCTCACAGTTTTGAAGGTTGGGAAGCCCAAGATCAAGCTGCCAGCAGATCAATTCTGCTATGTTGCTGTTGTCACTCTTTTGTATATCTGCTTTTGATTGTGCTTAGTTCACTTGTTAAAGACAAATGATTGTTAAACAATGTATTCAAAATCTACAAATGATTTCTTATCATACTTATGTCAATAAACATTCTCCAGAGAAATAGAACCAACAAGAAGTATCTATCTATCTATCTATCTATCTATCTATCTATCTATCTATCATCTATCTTGTGTGTATGTGTTTTTTCTTTTCAGAAACTGCCTTCCAAAACCGTGGGCTGACAAGTCTAAAATATATAGGGCCAGCTGTTATACTGGGAACTCAGGTAAGAATTGAGTTTTTTCAGTCCCAAGTCAGAAGTCAGTATGGTAGACTGGAAGACTGGAAACTTGGGCAGGGTTTCTATGCTACAGTCTTGAGGCAAAATCACTTTTCCCTATGAAAATTGTTTTTTCTCTTAAGGCTTTAAACTGGTTCAATAAAGCCCACCTACTTTATTGAGGATAATCTCCTCTAATTAAAGTCAACTGACTGTAAATGTTAATCACATCTAAAAAATACCTTCACTGCATCATCCAAATGAATGCTGGCTAAACAATTGGAAACCTAGCCAGCTTGACACATAAAGTTAACCATCACAATACTCCATGTTATGTAAATTGATGAATTGAAGGTCAGAGAGAATCAAAGGTTGTCCAGGCAGAAAAAAATAGGGAGAGCGCTCAGCAAACATGTTTATTTTATAGATGAGGAGACTGAGTTACAGAAAGGTAAAGTGACTTAGTGGAGGCAATGTGAATTATAGATAGGACTTTGGAGTGAAGAAACATAAATATGGTAGTTAGGTTTATCTTTCATTAACTGTGTGTCCCTGGACAAGATATTAATCCCTCTCTGCCTCAGATTCAACATCTGTAAGGTAGGAATTATCATTTTACAGAAACATTTTGTAAGAACAATCTGTGGTAGACAGTAATTGCTCAATAAATGGGAATTAGTTATCATTATTAAATATCATCAACACTCATAAAGGAGCTCTTATTTTACTCAAAAAAGCTGGGAAGTGATGAAGAGTGTGTCACCATCCAGTTCTTCGTTCTCTATTATTATGGTGCTGTCGCTAATAATGTGAAACTGTTAAATGTGATAGATTATTCAGTCAACTGTACATTCTTTTAAATCCATGTATTTCTCACTTGTTTATACTGAAATGAAATCAGGGGATATTCTGTCAGTTGTTGATTCTTACCTGGGTTAGGAGATTCAGGAAGGCATTCCCAGGCAGATTTAAAAAGTATGTTCAGAATGGTTCTGGTGGGGAGACATGGGCCGCTGGTGGATGAATTTCTGAGGTGTTGATCCAGGGCTGTGTGTTTTGTGGCTCTCATTTTCTCATCTTGAATGCACCTTTGTAAGCATGAGCCTCAGAGATTATGGCTCTGTCCTCTCTGCTTGGATCAGAATGTCTGCTTTTGCTGCCTTGAGCTGCTGGCTCACCACTTTAGCAGCTTCCCCGGGCTTGTGGATGTTATCCAGAGAATATCTATGTTGGCAGAGCCTGAACTAGCCCTTATTTGTGGAGAATTCTTCATCCTTTGATCTTTTACCATGTTGTTGCTTTACAATGTCAAGAGCCTAAAAGCTTTGGTTTGAATGGTGGCAAAATGCATAGGCATTCAGGAATGAGTTTGATCTTTAATCCACAAAATCAAAGGTTCTTCTCTCTCAGCGACAGGTCCTGCTGGTTGCTTTATAAAATTGGATTACGGCTGTCACTAGACAACTGTATGTTCTCTTTATCGACCATTCTTAAAGCTTGACTATAGGTGTGCCAATAAAATAATAAGACAGCCTCCACTTCCCACAAACTGAATTTGTTTCTGGAAGTCATTTTTTTTTTCATGTTTGAAGCTCACTTTTTAGAACTGCTATCTATCTATCTATCATCTATCTATCTATCTATCTATCTCTATCTATTTATCTTTATTGCT
Source organism: Vespertilio murinus (assembly GCA_963924515.1). Lineage (NCBI taxonomy): Eukaryota > Metazoa > Chordata > Mammalia > Chiroptera > Vespertilionidae > Vespertilio > Vespertilio murinus. Next base: position 69,313,831 of record OZ004707.1, read on the forward strand.
GAAAGTATTATAGATGCCCCTCAATTGGCTCCCTCACCCCACTTCCTTTCCCTCTCCAGGCCTTCCCCTCACTGTTGTCTGCCCATGGCTATGCATATATGCATATAAATTCATTGGTTAATCTCTTCCTGATCTCCACCCCCCCATTCCCTCTGAGATTTGTCTGTCTGTTGTATGCTTCCATGTCTCTGGATTTTTTGTTCATCGGTTTATTTTGTCATTAGATTCTACATATAAGTGAGATAATGTGATGCTTGTCTTTTCTGACTGGCTTATTTCACTTAGCATAATATTCCCCAGGTCCCTCCATGCTGTCTCAAAGGGTAAGATATTCTTTTTTATAGCTGCATCGTATCCCATGATATTTTTAAATGCCTCCTAGTGACATTTTTTTTAAACAAAAGAAAAAAGAGCAGTGTTGTTATGTAAAAGTCATAGGATATTTTTCTAAGCCCTACTGTATTTTCCCCCCTTCATTTCCTTCTCTTTCCTCCATTTCTTCTTGGAGAATGGGAAGTGGGGCAAAGAATAGGGGAGTGAAGGCTAAGGCATCATAGAGAAGCTGGGACACTTGGGTAGGGTTTATTCCAGGAGAATTACACAGGGTAATTCTTCTCAAACAATAATGTGCATTAAAATCTTTGGTGATTGTATCCAAACTGATTCAGTAGGACTTAGGTGGGGCCTGAGGGTCTACTTTCTGGGTAATGCTGCTGCTGCCGGTCCACAGGTCTGGGGTCTGAATGCGGTTCTGAGTGACATAAAGGATCATAGGTGGCCTCCTCCCAGTGCCACCTCTCATTGTTAGCATGTGTGCTGCCCTCTTCCTCCTGACTCCCAGTCCCCAGCAAGGTGCATACATGATGTTCTATGGAAGTTCATCAGCTACTCCTCTCTTCTCTCACTCTTTCAGGAGAGTTGGCCTGACAATGGACCTTCCCATCTCCTTTTCTCCATCGAGAACCCTATGTAGTGCTGCCTTTTGAAGTACAGTTCTAAAAGGATGGCCTCCTGTTCCAAAGCCTGTGAGGACCTGGTGTATGCCCCGTTATCTGGCTTGACGTTCACGGCTTTCCATGATATCATCTCCCCTTCCCAGGTCTCTCCTGTTTACCTGCTGGGCTGCAAACAAATGGGGCTACCTGCTCCTATTTGCTTTAATAAACCCCAAATTTCCCTATTTCTGGCACTTTGCTTATTTGATTTTTCTTTTGAAAACGCTCAAGCTTCCATATAAAAGTCCTTTCCATGCCTCGTGTGTCCCCCTCAGTCACATACCAGGGCTCCTTTCTTTGGAAATTCCCAGAGCCTTGCCCTGACAATATCTTTCTTATTTCATCTCATGTGCTATCAGCACCTTTATGAACTCATTCTACAGCAGGATGTGAGGCAGTCTTCACAGGCATTGTTGTCCCTTATTGCATAACCTTTTGTCACCCTGCATAGAAAGGGCCAAGAGAATACAACAAGCATATAACAATGTTTCATGATTAAGTTGAGTGATATCATAAGGCTAAGAATCATGAATGGGATTGGATGGTGAGTGAATTATCTATGTATATAAAAAGCCTAAGTGACTGAATGACCGAAGGACCAGTTGACTGGTTGCTATGACTCCTGCTGACCACCAGGGGGTGGACACTCAATGTAGGAGCTGACCCCTGGTGGTCAGTGGGCTCCCACAGCCAACCTCCCATGGCCAGCCAATCTTTCACGGTCCTTCCCCCTGGTTGGCCAGCCAACCTCCCACCAGCCAGCAGCCCTCCTCCCCCACCATCAGCCCTGATCATTGGCCAGGCTGAGGAACACCACCCATGCATGAATTAGTGCACCAGGCCTATACTAATTAAAGGCCAGAATAAAATGTATGCATTAAAATGGCATGTAATGGGTTCAGTGCTCATTCTCAATATTATCTGTAAACTGAGGAAGGATTTACCAAATGTTGCTTTTCATCATTTTTCTCCCTAGCTGAACTGTATAGGGCTGCTGAAGAAATTTCTTTGATCTAGAAAGCTTGCACAGCAGTGAGAAGGCAGCATTTGGTTTTCAGCACTTTATTTAACTGCCAGGTGTAGAAACATCTTGTGAAGTAGAAAGTGGGAAGTAGCATCTCCCTGGAAACCTTTCTGGTATTCTTAGACAAATCAGAAAAGCAATAAATAGCCACTGATAATAATAATAACTCACTAGGCACCTTGCTTCTGTGTCTTGGCAGAATGTTTTAGAATGATTGCCAGTCTTGATAGTTACCCCATAAAGCAATCCTCCTGCTATGATTCAGTTTCGGGAAAGACTCACACTTCTTTATCTATGATGGAGACTCAGAAGGAAGATAAAATATAGGGCAAGTGTCAACTTCATAAGAGAACCTTTCAAATCACTACTCTCCTTTTCTGTGTTCTAAGAACTGACCCTCACCTCTAGCAGTGATGTCAAAATAGAAAATATTGTACCCCTTATGTATTGACAACAGAGATTCTTAAATAAAAATGTGCATAGGAACCACATGGGAAACTTGTTTAAAATTTACATCTCTGGCAAATTCTCATTCAATGGATTAGGTAGGACATAAAAATCTGATGCAAGTGGCACTTAGATTACTTTATAGCTTTCATATACAGTTGAGGAAATTGAGGGTCAGAAATACCAACTGATTTCCCCAGGGTCACAAAGGTAGAAATATAGCAGATCCAGAATTTCAGCCCAGATCTTTTGATGCCAATTCATGATAATTTCCTCTAACTCACAGTTGCCTTCAATTATCTAGAGATACGCATCTCAAAAATTAAAGTACATATGCCAACTGGGAAACTTGTCAATATGCAGATTCTGACATACTAGGCCTGAGAGGGCTAGAGATACTGCCTTTTTAACAGACTCCTGAATGATGCTGATGCTGCCAGCTGTGGACCACAACTTGAGTAGTCAGGATCTAGGACATCACTGGGTATGGATTGAAGCATTTAAGAAAATGAGAGTGAAACATGAGCTAAAATAACTTGGCCCAATAAATTGTCTCCTATTGTGGATAGCATGGGACTGAGCAAATGGAAGCCCACTAGATAAAGGAGGATGGAATTTAGTTGTTGAAAGGCCTAGGGCAGTGTTTCCCAAACTTCTCTCATGATGAGAATCACCTGGTGGAGTTGTTAAAATACAGATTCCTGAATCCCAACTAAGAAGTGTTAAACTAGAATTTTATATAAAATTTATAAAATTTATGTCATTGTATTGAAGTAAAAGTATGTCATTTTATAAAATTTTACCTATATGTTCCCCGAAATTCTAGTTTAGCACTTCTTAGTTGGGATTCAGGAATCAGTATTTTAACAAGTCCACCGGGTGATTCTCATCATGAGAGAAGTTTGGGAAACACTGGCCTAGGGGAATCAGTAAGGTGGTGGCCCCGAGTAACTCCTGCCTTGCTTTTTTTCCTCTTTGATCTAGTTTTCTTGTGTGATCTGTTTCCCTGGGAAGCTACTGACTGAATCTAATGAAGGCAGATGCTTATTCCTCAAGATATGTATGAAATAGCAGGAAATGGAGGCAGTGTATGGGAAAAAAATAGAAAAGAAAGCATGGTTGGGGTTAATCTGGATTCCTTGGGTTATGAAATGATCTACATACAAAAATGAAACGACACACATTTATGCATGTTTGTAAGTATAGAAGACAGGTTTTTAAAAAATACTATAAAATTAGCTTATGGACTTGAGATTATTAACCAGGAAATGAAAAACAGATACATAAAGTTACCTACTACTTTTTCTGAAGTTTTTTAAGACTAGCATTACATACCACTTCAGAAAAGAAATAAGACATTTGTAACCAGAAACTTACTAGTATATGCATATATTCATAGCCCATGGACATATACAATAGAGTGGTAAAGGTCTAGGAAGGGCAGGGGCAGGGTGGAAGGGGTGAATGGGAAAGAACAAACAAACAAACAAACAAACAAACAAAGGGACATCTGTATTACTTTCAACAATAAATAAAATAAAATAAATTATATTGAAGTAAAAGTGTGTCATTTGGTTTAAGAAGGAATACTAGGAAATGAATAGATAAAACATCTCCAGCAATTTTTACGTGATGTTTCTCCCCAGAAAACTTTGATCAATTAGGTTTGTGTTTATAATATGTATCAAGCACTGGGTTGGGTACAGGGATACTGCAATGATAAGATATGGTCTCTTCAGGTAAGACAGAAAACAGATAAAGTACAATACAATAGAATGAGTACATTAGTAGAATGGTGATCTAAACATAAGAGATTAGAGGAGGGACTGACTCTCTTGTTCAGTGATGTTAGGGAAGACTTCAGAGAAGAAGTAATGTTTAACATAGGCATTGAAAGATGAGTAAGGCCAGAAGAAATTTGTTAATACTAATTTTAGAAAGTATTATTTATTGTTACACAGTATGGGTAATAAAAGATGTCCTAGGGACACTGACAGTCCTGAGTTCAAATCCTACTACTTCCTGATTGTATAGCCTTGAAGGCATATTATTTAATAACTCTGAGCCTAGATTTTTCTCTTTTGAATAATAATATGGCATGTCCCATGAGGAAATAAATGAGATAAAATGAGAAAACAGTAAATTCATGTTTTCCAGCTTTCTAGATATGCCCATATTCCAACATCAACAGGTTTAGGGGCATCTGGGATCTTAACTATATTTCTGAACACACGTTCTTTGGAGTGAGGCTGCTTCTTTTATTGCTGAACTCTGTGTTCTAAGATTTCCATTTATTTGCTGGTCTATATTTTCCCTTTTGACACTTGTGGTAGATTGAATAGTGTCCTCCACAAAATTCATGCCCAAGAGAAACCTCAAAACCTGACTTTATTTAGAAATAAGGCCTTCACAGATGTATTAGTTACATTATGATGAGGCCATACTGATTTAGGATGGACCCTAAATCCAGTTTGAATGACGTTCCTAAAATGGAAGACACCCAGAAACTCAAGGAAAAAGGCCATCTAAAAACTGAGGCTATATGATGCTACAAGCTGAAGAACACTCAGGATTGCTGATAGACATCCACCAGCAATTAGATGGCTTCAAAGAACTTTTGGAGGAATCATGGTCCCATTGACAGTTGGATTTGGATTTTTAGCCGCAATTCTATGAGAGAATAAATTTCTGATATTTATTTATTGATTGATGATAGTGAGAGAAGAAGAGAGACAGAAAGAGAAACAGAGAAGGGGCAAAGAGGGAGAAAAAAGGATTGATTTGTTGTTGTTATTTATGCATTCATGGGTTGATTTTTATATGTGTCTTGACTGGGGGTTGAACCCGAAACTTTGGTATATAGGGACAGTGCTCTAACAACTGAGCTACCCAGTCAGGGCAAATTTCTGTTGTTTTATGCTACCATGTTTGTGGTACTTTGTCACAGCAGCCCTAAGATATCATCACGATGCCTATATGCCATCCTCCTCCCAGTTAGAGTCAAGAAGTTAATCTAAGGGTACATCGTGGCTTTGCAACATGTTGCCTAGGCTGGGCTGTCTTTCCAGAATTCCCTTCCCTGCTTGTTTCTGATTAAGGTGCATCACAGGAGGCATTTTGGCATAAGCTTTGGGGGTACAACTGTAATAGCTACAGCTGAATAGTTGTTATCGTTTTTTTGTTTTTGTTCTTGTCTTCTTTTTTCCCCCTAGCTTATCCTATATCATAAAAACCTAGTGACCGAAGCCCAGGCTGGCCCCACCACCCCCAGTGGGGACCACCACTCTGATTAAGGGTGTAGTTGGCCCCTTGCCCCGGCCAGCCCCGCCCCCTAGCAGGGACCCCCCCACCCTGATCTGAGACAGGCCAGCTGGCCCCCACCCAGGCACCAGGCCTCTATTCTATATTATAATAGAGTAATAAGCAAATTGATCCTAACTATGGAATGACCATAATGACTGCTCAACCAGTCACTATGAGGCGCACTGGCCACATCTTGGTTCTCTTTCCCGGCCGGCAGGCTCTGATCGCCCGATGGTGAACAGGAAACTGGGAGTGGGTGGCGGGGGACATGGGTGGGACCAGGCCAAGGCCTCTGCCCCACCAGTCACTCCACACTGGGGCAACCCATGGCAGGGGAGAGGCCAGCGAATGGATGGGAAAAGCTGACCTCTTGGTCCCTTCTCCTGGCCATCAGGCTCTGATCACCTGGTTGGTGAATGGGGAGCCAGGAGTGGGTGGCAATGGGGTGGGGGGTCCGACTACGGGCAGCCGGGGAACATGGCCCTGATTGCAGGCCAGGCCTAGGGACTGTACCCGGGCACAAATTTCATGAGTTGGGCCACTAGTTGTTTTATAAGTTCAGAAGGCCAGGGCAGGGTTAGCAGGTGCTTTTGTAGCTCATACATATTGGTGCTCATGTTCTCATCCACCTCGTTGGTCTGGGCAGCAGCTGGGACTGCAGCAGCTCCTCCTTCGGCAGCATTGGCCTGGTGCCACCCATGTCCCCCGCCACCCACTTCACCTCAATCCTCCACCCTCTTCTCTGACTCCTGGGCCGAGGGTGTGCTTATCTTCATGCAAAGGATCCACTGTTTCCTGCAAGAGACAGGGGGAGACACTACAAGGGTTCTAGCTTGTCCTGTCTCCCCACTTTACATCCACCTTTCCTTCCTGGGGTGCCTGCCCTGCAGATATTAAGCCCCTGCATCAGATGCAAATACCTAAGTCTTGCAGCGTCTACGTACCCACTCCCTCACTTTTGTAAGTCAAATCTGAACAACAAATTGCTTTTCTGATTGGATCCTCACAGATACAGGCACCCAGGGCTTCCTAGTTTAGTCCCAAGGTTTCCGTAAGATCATTGCTCCCTGTCTACGGATGAGACAGCTGTATTTTAAACATCCTTGCACCTGGGGCTCTTGAACATACAGGTGAAGTGCCAAATGGTGTTTTATGTGAACTTACCTTTTGTGGTTTCTCAGCTTCCAGTAAATTTAGTGGCTCAGCATAAAGATCTCCCATTTTCTCTCTTCATGTCTGTCACACTTCTCCTTGCTCGGTGTCCGCAGAAAAGGAAAATTACAGTCAGCTCCTACTGCTCCCGGCTTCTACACCTGCAGGGAGCAGTAGGCTCCAGGGTTCATGTTCTGTTTCATAAAGACTTTTTCAGCCATCATTTGGCTAGACCTTGGCCTGACTGTCAGCATGGAGTGTGGCTGTCTGCAGCTGGAGCCTCAGAGGAGAGCTCCTGACTCCACAGCGACAACCCTACCCTTCAACCTTGCACTAGACAATGCAATCTGAGACATCAGCGTGCTGGTGGGAAGAAGATGAATCACCATGATAATGGGCGCTGAGTGTTTTTTTAAGCTCTCATTTACTTTGTGCGTGAAAGCTGGACTTGACATTTACAGCTGGCTCTCCCAGGCAGTTATCCTCGTGCCAGCGCTGACTGCACTCTCACAATATGGCCCACAATGAAAGCTTCATGCAATTATAAGGCAGTTCCTGCAGTCCGAATGAATGACTCCATTCACTACAAACACGGAACTCGCTATGGAAGTTCAATTATATTAGGTGCCTCCTGGATTGTGTAGAAGGGGAGGTGAATGGTGATGTCAGAGTGAGCAGAAGGAGCCTTGCTGTTCTCAGTGCTAGTCAGTGTGAGAGTAGAATGGTGTGTACAACCTGGTACTCTACTCTGAATAGGTTTCGGAAACAGTTCTTACTATTTTTAGGGAAGCCTTCTGTGGCTTCTCTTGGCTCATAGGGCTAATTCCTGCTTCATTAACCTGGCATACAGGCTCTTCCCATCCCACCCCAACTTGGTGTTTCTAAATCACTGACCATCCCTTTAGCATACCACTTGCCTGCATATTTCTGTGCCTTTACTTACCCTATTCTTTCTGCCAGAACTTTTCTTGCTCTTTCCTACTTTGGGGACACCAAGATTTTAAGAACTGGCTCATACATTACTGAATTTGACATCCTCAGATAAAATTAAGAGGTTTTTTCCCCCCTACTATGTTTGCACAGCATCTTTTATGAAATTCTATTATAATTCACAGTATATATCATGTAATTGTTGACTTACCTCTCAGACTAAAAATTGGATTTTCATGTGGACTTCACTCATCAAACGTATAGCACTTCCTGGAACTAATGTAGCTTTTCTTTTTGAAGAGGATTGAATAGTACTGGGAAGAGAGGAATTGACCTGGCCAAAGAGCATTCAATTCATGATTTGGGCTCCTGGGTTCTGATTCCAATTTTGTCCAACTCTATTTGGCCTTTTAATGACTGATCAGATTTGAGCATCACTAATAAGCGTAACTCTCAATTTCTTCTTGCCTAAATTTCTTAATTTGTTAACTGGTAAATATGATATCCACCCTTGCTAGCTCAAAGCTGTGTCCTGGAAATCAAATCAAATGAAAAATACAAAACCTTGGTGGGAGGAGGCCCGGTGAAGTCTTCTGAGCTTATTGGCTATATGCTTTGTTTGTTGTGGGCTTTCCTGCTTCTTCCCCAGGCTTCTAACATGTGCCAGACACTTGGTAGAAATATTTTGCTCAAGAGCAAGCCATGAGTTTGAAATTCCATCAGTTAATAAGTTGAACTCTCCAAAAATAGTCATTCAATCAATGAACTTTTCTTGGGAGGCTCTGAAGAGTTACTAAGGGACAATATGGCTCTTTAGATGTCTTTGGGAAGGAAGAGATTCTTATTCTTATGGGTCCAGAATGGCCCAGGCCTCCTCATATTTGAGGCTGACTGTTTCTAGTTGCTCCTTAGGTATGGGCTGGCATAAGCATTTTCTTTGGAAATTGGCTTTACTATAACCCAGGCAAAACTAAAAAGAGTTAAAAATGGCCTCTGGTGTCTTCACATACCCTTTATATTCTGTCTCCAACATTCTTATAGCCTCTTGTCCTTACCTTCTGGCATGCAGGGGCCTCATTTTGCCTCTTAACTGTCTAAATATTACTGCTCCCAAACAGTAAAAAATTAATTAGTAGCTTATTGTTTTAATTATTAAAAATGGTCACACTTTTGTGGATTATATATTTTTCTTCTGTGGGTCTCAAGGTATTATTGGGGCAATATAGTATAATTTTAAAACAGACGATAGTTTTAAACTATAGAGGAATATTTTTATTTGATAAACATTTTTATTTGATAATTTTAATACCTTTGATAATTGATAGTTGTGGATATCTGCATATTTGATTATAATGTGTATTGCCAGAGTTTTAGTAATTTCTCTTGTGTCTATAGTGAAAAGTGAGCTTCTAGCACACTCAAAATGGGGATTATTAAAATTAAGAGCTATTCTTAATACCTTTTAGGCAAAGCAAAATAAGATAATCACTGGATTTGGGCGGGGAATATAAAGAACCCAAAAGAAACAGATTTTGTTTTGATTTTGTATTAATGACACAGATGGTCACATTACTGAAGACAATCACATCTTAATCAATTATAGGTACACTAGAGCAGCAAAGAAAGCTAGAATTAATACAAAGCAAAGGCATAAAGTTCATTTATTTAAAATATATTTTATTGATTTCTTACAGAGAGGAAGAGAGAGGGATAGAGAGCTAGAAACATCGAGGAGAGAGGGGATGTGCCCACAACCAAGGTATATGCCCTTGACCAGAATCGAACCTGGGACCTTTCAGTCTGCAGGCCGATGCTCTATCCACTGAGCCAAACCAGTTTCGGCCATAAAGTTCATTCTTAAGATCTGCCATTATCATAACGCATTTTCAACCAGTCAGGTAAAAATAAAATTTGCTAATGAGGTATGGAAACCTTAAATAAGGCACAAAGAGTGAATTTATATTCAGTTAGCCCTCATCCATGGATTCTACTGACAATGGATCAAAAATCTTTAAAAAAAATTCCAGAAAATTGATCCCTAAACTATATATATATATATATATATATATATATATATATATATATATATATATAGTATTAGCTATATTACATTGTATTAAGTATTATAAATAATCCACAGATGACCTAAGTAAATTAGATAAGGTAGGATGTGCGTAGATTATATACAAATGCTACACCATTTTGTATAAGAAACTTGAGCATCCTTGAATTTCAGTATCCGTGGGGATATGTCCTGGAACCTATTTCCCATGGGCACTGAGGGATGACCACATTAGGTACAGGAAAAAAAAGAATTTCCTAGTTATAAAATATTTATACCTCACTAGCAAAAAACAAAACTTACTAATAGGTGACAACCTTGTTATATCAGTGATGTTGAGGGGGCCTTAATTGTCATAAATTTATAGAAGTGCCTTTTAAGTATGCTAACAAGATATATTAAAAATCTCCGCCTGTGGAAATAATTTCATGCTATTGCCTAGACAGGATTAGTTTCGTTTAAAACAACAATAAACACCTGGAATTTGTTCATCTCTGCTTTCTCTTTTTGCCCAGCGTCTTTCTCAATATCTTAGACTCTTAGTTGGGAAGGAATGATAAGGGTCACTCTGTTCATCTACTCATCTGATGCTTCCATCTTTTCTAAAGAAGAACAAATAGCTTGCAGTGCTCTGACAAGTGGCCTTCTGAGGTCACATTCTGCCTTTGGATATTCCTGACTGCTCAGAAGTCTCTCCTCTGCATCTCCTTTGCACTGGCCCTGCTCCACTTACAGGGACTATACAAAATAGTGCCAACCTCTCCCGAAAATGATAGCCCTTTAAGTATTCATCAGGTCATCCGGGACCTTTATTTAACCCCTGAGAGTCAACATTCTGAGGCGTTCCATCATTCCTTACATGACAAAGTTCAGGGTATCTTCACCATTTCAACCATTTTTTTCTGCTTGTCCACATGCTTCTCAATTGTGATATAAAAACAGAATGCGACACTCTAGATGTGATCTAACGAAGCAGATTAATTTTCCTTAATCTACATTAAAATGAATCTACATCTGTATTCTGCATGATTTCAAATGAACCCTTTCAAAATCACAAGGGACTTTGATTAGAATCAGTGGATGGAATCATATAGCTACTAAACAATGTCTTCACTCCATCCTGTCCTTGTGCTATTGTTTATGTGGATCCACATATCAGACCTTTTAGTCATTCCTACTAAACTTCATTTTAGGTTTGATTCATTATTCCCACCTGGCACATTCTCTAAAAGAACATTTGGGGTATGAGAGAAACTTAGAGATCATCTAATTCAATCTCATCCAAAGATGTAGAGTTGTTGATGCTAATGAGTGACAGAGTCAGAGCTCCTGAGGTTTCATGGCATCCTTTTCCCTCTCTTGGTCCTTCATTCTTGTAATAACCAGATCTTCTCAGCAATATTACCTATTCCCTCTGAGTTGTTGAATGATTTTGTTTAAGAGCCACTAACTTTAGCTTGGATAATCAACTTGGATAAAGCATTATTATGAAAGATACCTTTCCTTTTCCCTTACAGAAGAAATCCCAAAATGACATCCATTCTGTCTAAGATCTGGTCTACCCTTGACAAAGTTAGTGATTATGTTGTTGGGTCAGCACTTACCTCAAACTGCAATTACCTCTATAATAATAATAACAACAACAAAAATGAACCTCCTTGTAGTGTTGAGATTCAGGAAATTTTAGTTCTAATGCTAGCAACATCTCTTTGGGCAAGTGAGTTAATCTTTTTGTGTCTCTGTTGCTGAAATGAAAAGAAACCGGTTGTATTTTGTGGCCCCATGATCAGTGCTTTGGCTATTTATAGAAATGTCATTGTTTTCTTATGAGGAAAACAGGTTTAAAATTGCATTTTTAGAAATCAAGTCCTCTGTGCTAAGACAAGAATTTATCATTCAAGTCCATGGGAAAATTAATGCATCGAAATTAGTTGCTAATATTTTACAGTACAGCATTTTGGAAGGTTGCCAATGGGACAGTTAGCTGAAGAAAGCTCTGAATTGGATGAGATGCACTGTAGGAAAATATGGGTAAGAGAGAGAGAAGAAATCCCACACAGAGGAGCTGCCTGGAGTCAGAGGGCCTAATGCTATATGGGGGTATCTTGGTAGTGGGAGGTGGACTTAGAAGCTGTGAGCCCAAGTGTGGAAGGAAAGTGACACATCGTAGGAAGTGGAAGGGAATTAGGAAACCATCCAATTCAATCCCTTCATTTCACAGATGAGGAGACTGAGCCTTAAAAGCCTTACCCGAGGTCACACAGCTGGTTAGTGGTGGGGTCAGGTCCCTGATTCCAGTGCAGTGCTCTTCCTCTATATCATGAAGACAAACGACACAGATTTGTTTAAAGTGGCACTGCTCTCAGGTTCCCACACCATGCAAAGTGAGCGAGATTGATGAGGTGGTTGAAGCAGTCTGTTTGGGAGTAGAAAATACCTCTCCCTGAGGCTGCACAGTTATCCTTTCAGAAATGTTTGGGTAAATGCATCACTGTGATCACTGTGCCCTGTCTCTGTAGAAACTGGCAGAGACCCCAAAGTGGAGTCCTCTTATACTGTTGTTTTGTGGAGACAGACTGTACTGATTAATTGGACTCAATGTCCTGATTGAGGACATTCACAGAATGATTTTGCTGCTGAACATGTAGTCCCAGATAAAGACTAATTTCACCAGTCAAACAGATCCTAGATGAGTGGTGACTATTCCTTAAATGATGTGTGAAATCTGTGGAGTCTTAAGGGAGGTAGCCAACCACATCTTTGTTCTCTCCTAGGGCATAGTAGTAGCATTTTTAGGATTCATTCCCAAAGGATCCCTTATTTAGGATTTCGCTTGAAGCATCAAGCTTGTTCATTGTGGCTGAAAAACTATTGGTCATCTCCAACCTGCCTTGCTCTCACTTTCAAGGAAGGCTTTTAAAAACAACCCTCATGCAGACCTTGCTCTGCATATGCTGTAGTTAATAGTAGCCTTGTTTCTTCAATAGCCAAGCAGGTGCTTCCCAAACTCTAAGGTGCATATGAATCACTTGGGCATCATGATGTAATTCAGATTCTAAGTTAGTGGGCTGAGATGGGGCCAAAGATACTGCCTTTTAAACAAGCTCCCAGTAGGTACCAATGCTGTGGTCTACAAACCAGACTTTGAGTAACAAGGCAAAGATTCAGAGTAGCCTCCGCTTGACTTGGGTAGAGGTCTGTGAGGTCTGCGTTGGCACACTTTCTCTATTCCATTCCCAGAGGAGTGTTTAACCAGGACCTTCCTGGGCCCAAGAGAAAATTACTGAGCCCATTAGGCACTAGAAGTGAACATGGATCTTTGCACCTAAGCCTTCTTAATCAAACCTGCAATATTTGTGGGTGGGACTGTTTGCTTGCACAAACACTCTACCCTTGCCCACAGTAATTAGGTAATTGAATTGCAAACAGTAATTAGCTGCCTAACTGCCTGCTTGTTCATGCAGGTACCCAATTTGCTTTTGAAATGTGGGCTTATATTGGTGAAAATGGGAGCTTCCGTTAAAGACTGCAGACACAATTAAGAAGGCCCATTGAAAACCTGGTCCTGAGTGAGCAGCTGTTGCATACTTCTACCTTAATTTTTTTTCTCCTGATTTCAGTTACTCTGATTACATTTTTTTTTTTGGAACTCATAGAATCTCAGTTCCATTGTGTTACTTAAGAGAAATGAGAGGTGCTATTGGATGCTTGGTTTCATGTCTGTGGGATAAAATTAAAAACTAAGTGTTGTACAATAGAGTGACAGGTGGTCTGCTGCTTTCTTCCTGAACTGACAAGCTTGTTTACTTCCTGAGAGCGTGTCTCTGTTCAGCCCATCATGACAGCAGGTGAGGGCTTCTGACGCCGCCTCTCCCACACCACTGGGACACGAGCTCCAAAGTGTGGCTCAGCATACAGTTGTCTTTTAACCGTTAGCCATTTTCATAACAGAGAGAACAACTAGAAATAGGAAACATCTGCTTCTCTGACAAAGTGAGTTTGTGTCCAAGATTCCCAAGAAACATCAGGGAGACTATTAGGCAATCTCTGCTCCCCGCCCCCAACCCTTTCAACATGGTTAATTCTTTTAAAACAAGTCTCACACTGCTCTTCCACTACCTCTAAGGTCTACGGCCCCGGAGGCTCCTGTAACTCAGGCTGTGGGTACTGAGCATCAGCAGGCCGAGCTCTACTGAGGTCACTGCGGTTATCTCATTCACATCCCGCCCAGGGCTCTCCGGAGCTGCTGCTGAGGGATGACCCCGCACCTGCTCACCTTCAAGCCAGTGCTCCCCTGAGCCTGCCTGTCTTTCCTAACAGGAGAAAGGCTTCAGAACACACAATAAGCTCAAGTCTAGAACAGTGCAGAATGTTCCTTAGCATCGTGCAATCTGTGAATTACATTATGACAGCATTCATTTATTAATGCTTCATGCTGAGTCATGGGTCTTTTCTGTTCTTTCATGCAACAGTAGTTTCATCTAGATTTTAGCATAAGGGCTACATTTTTAGGGAGACAATATCTTGCAAAATATCCCCTCCCCTTTTTTATAATTGGGTACAAAGACCTTTGTGTGGCCTCCAGCATTAAAGGATGTCTATAAAAGGACCTAGAGACTTTGAGACTAGATTGTTTAAATCCATTTAGTTTTAATTCCATTATGAAGTGTACTAAAGGGCTGGTGGTCAAGGCTGTTACTGGAGCTTTCAGAGGTGAAAATCTAGGGCATCATTAGAAAAAAATGAAAAGGAACAAAAATCAAGGGCATTTTTATATTCAGCAAAGAAGAATAAACTAGGAAACAGAAAACCATGGCTTTTAAAAATAATAAGGAAGCAGCGTACATGTTAAGATGAGTAATGACTGTTGCTCCTATAAGATAAAGAAGGGGTATAATTTTAAGACTTCCCACCTTCTTTATAGTATTCTTCAACTAGCACGCTAAGTCTCTCTAGTACTGTTCCCTTTTATTAGGGGCTGCAAAAAGCCCAAGAAGGATTCCTCAGGGAGTTTGCTTTTGCCTTGTTTCTTTGAAGAGAAGGAGTAAATTTTCCCAGTGTATAAATCTGACCATAACATTGAATCTGGTTCTCCTCCATTACTCCTGGAGTTGCCTTAGTTTGGCCTTCATCGTTTTTTCTGCTGGACCTTGGCAATTTCACCAAATTAGTTGCATCCTCATCTTTTATATATATGTTTTTATTGATTTTAGGGAGAGGCAGATGAGAAACATCAATGATGAGAGAGAATCATTGATCAGCTGCCTCCTGCACACCCCCTACTGGGGACCAACCCAGACATATGCCATAACTAGGAATTGAACGGTGACCTTCTGGTTCATAGATCCCCTCTTAACCACTGAGCAACACTGGCCAGGCAGCATCCTCATCTTTTTTTTTTTCCTTGTGCACACTGTTCATACTGTCACCAGAATTATTTCTTTAAAAAAGTCATCACATTACTATAAAGGCTTCCTGACAGAGAGAAAATCCATACCATAGCCTATAAGGCCATTTCAACGTAGCTCCTATCTCTTTAGGAGATCTCTCAGCAGCCCCTTGCCTGGCCATGCACCCAGCACCATTGTCATATTAAGCTTCTCAACATTCCTTGAATGTCGTACTATCTCATTATACTCAGCCACTTTCCAATGGACAGAGAATCAAACTAGAGTATGAACAGGGACCAATTGTTCAAAGGGTATGTTCAAAACTCAGGTGGTAAGGGAAGAACTTATGGGCAGATAATTGGGAGTGATTGTACTTTAATCCTTTCAAAGGTTTATTGAGTAGAAAGAACACTTGTCTAAATAAGCTCGGTGCATAGCAGTTATCCATATCACATTGCTTTATAACTAACATTCAACGAATTATATTAGCCCCTGGGCTTCAGAGCATATGGAAGTCCAGATGGGTATAGGTTTTTTTCCATTTGCATTTTGTTCATCTTGTGCTGACGGTATCAGATTTTCCATCTCCAGAGTCAGAGCTTGTACTTATAAACACCGTGAGTTCGGTGGAAGAGAAGGGGAAAAGGCAAAAAAAAAAAATAGTGTTTTATGAGGAGAGGACAGAGTTCACCTTCCCTCTTAATGTCTAGTAATGCACAGTTATCCGTGAAGAGCAGTTCCTCTGTAGCAGGGAAATTCAAGGTTTGGTGCTCTTTAGGAAAGTCAGTTTATAACATCTGCAGCTTCATGGAGCTGAACGAATTTTGTGGTTGAGTTAAAATTTCCCTTTAGATAAGGCTACAGTCTGAGAACAAGAGTGAAACTTTTGGGAACAGCATTCAATCTTCCATTTGGCTGCTTATTCTGCCTTCTCTACCCTGCTACCCCACAGGTCAGGCCCTCGGTCTGCCAGCAAAGAGGAGTGACCTTTATTTTCAGGAACAGGAGGGGAGAGGAAGAAGGGGGAACAGTGCTGATACAGAGATTCCTTCTGATACTGCTCCCCCTTCAGTGCTGACACAGAGATTCCTCTTATGGTTGGGGGTGTTTCTAACTCTTGCCTCCACTTCTTTCCCTGAGAACCTTGACAAATGAGGGAGCAGAGGAGTCTTTACATTAGGAAATCGGACCCTGCAGGTAGGAAGACCTTATACAGACTGTTTGCATAGACCAAAATAAAAATGCATGTGGACACAGTCTCCAAACTTTCAGCCACACAATGTAAGTGAGCATATGTTCACCTAGCAAGTAGGAGGGAACTTTGCTTTTGGGTCACTTTACCAAGAAATTCAATGAAATGGATAATGTCAGATTTTTTTCTATCACCCATTCAGTCACCTCACTCTCCCCTCTGGCAACTACCAGCTTACTCTCTATGCTCTATGTGTCTTTGAGTCTGATTCAGTTTTATTTGTTTATTTATTTTGTTCTTTAGATTCCACATATAAGTGAAATCACATGGTATTTGTCTGACATTTCACTTAGCATAAAACCCTAAATGTCTATCCATGTTGTTACAAGTAGCAAGACTTCATTCCTTTTTATTGCTGAGTAATACTCCATTGTGTGTGTATGTATATACATTGAGTAGCCAGATTATTATGATCTCTGAACACAAAATAATCTGGCCACTCAGTATACATATTTAGAGGCCCCGTGCATAAATGGGGTCCGGCCAGCCTGGCCAGGGGTAGGGAACACGGAGGGTTAGCTGGCCTGTCTGCTGGTTGAACTCCTGGTCAAAGGGGCAATTTGCATATTAGCATTTTATTATATAGGTTATACACTTAGTGGCCAGATTACTATGCATTCAGAGATCATAATAATCTGGCCACTCAGTGTATTTGTATCTCAAATGGGTAACAAAAGTATTCTAGACTTTTGCTGGAGATCAACAATCTATTTTCCCTGAGCTTTCTATCAGCCAGTACAAAGGGAAAAACTGGTACAAGATTTAGAGTATCTTTGATATCAAATAAATGTGTACTCAAGAGAAGTACACTGAGTGGCCAGATTATTATGCATTCAGAGATCATAATAATATGACCACTCAGTTTATATGTACATATGACACATATGTATTTATGTGTATATATGTATATGACACATTTTCTTTATCCATGTATCTATAGACACCTAGGTTGCTCCCATATCTTGGCTCTTATAAATGAACATAGATATGCATGTATGTTTTCAAAAAGTGTTTATGTTTGCTTCAGATAACTAACCAAAAGTTGCATTGCTAGGTTATATGATAGCTCTGTTTTTAATTTTTTGATGAATCTTCAAACTGTTTTCTATAGTCGTGATACCAATTTACAATTTAATTAGAGGGAACAAAAAATTACCCTGTACCATGTGAAATATAAAAAGCACATGTGCTATCACAGCCAGCTACCCTTTTGTGCAGATCTGACTGGGAGTCAGATTACTCAAAGGGAAGCAAATTGAATCAATGGAAAGTCAATCATATTTAGAGTTGTCTCCTTAACTAGACTGTATAGAATGATGGGAACAAAACAAAAGAGTGACAGACCCATGATTTACAATAAGATCAAATGCCTCACTCCTAGCTAGAATGGACAGAAAATCTGAATTATATTACTCAGAAAAGCCAAATGCAGTCATTTTGGAAGCACACAACTTTCTTCACCTATTACTGCTAGTTCTAGAGTTTTCTCTAAAAAAATAACTATATTCAGTTACTCAACAGGTTCTAATTACTATGTATATTCTAGCCCCATGCTTGAAACCAGAGAAATCTAGTGAATATGCTAACTCTCTGCTCTTATAGAGGTTGTTGTATGGTAAGAGATACAAGCAAGGAGTGTGATGGCTGCCAATCTATTTAAAAATACATTTTTTCCCAGGCAGCTCTGAATTATACCAGACACCTTGAAATTTACCAGTAGATCCCATATGCTAGTTTGTAGTTCCTAAAGTGTTGACTCTCATAATTCCCACCACATTGCTTATGGAACCATTTCCTATTTCTTTCAAGAGCAGAAAGGAGAGGTTGGCAATGCTACCTTTGCTCTCCATGTTTTGCTATTTCTCCCTCCATTCAGGTAGATCACAGAGATGAAGCTTTTACAGTTGATTAAAATGGCATCTACATCCCAAGAAATCAGAAACACCAATCAGAAAGGACATATGCACCCCTATATTCATCGAAGCACAATTTACATTAGCTAAGATTTGGAAACAGCCTAAGTGCCCATCAGCAGATGAGTGGATTAGAAAACTATAGTACAGCCCCACAATGGAATACTACACTGTTGATAAAAAAAAATAACAAAAAAAACTCTTACCATTCGCAACAGCATGGATGGACATGGAGAGCATTAAACTCAGTGAAATAAGCCAGTTGGAGAAAGATAAATATCACATGATCTCACTCATTTTTGGAATATAATGACCAACATAAAATGATGAACAAAATAGATCCAGAGGCACAGAAAGCATTGAACAGAGCATCAAACTTCAGAGGGAAGGCAGGGGAAAGTGGAGGAAGGGGGAGAGATCAACCAAAGGACTTGTATGCATGCATATAAACCTAACCAATGGACATGACACTAGTGGGGTGAGGGCATGTGCAGGGGGAGGGGGGTGGACAGAGAGAGTTCAATGGGGGAAAAAGGAGACATATGTAAGTAATACTTTAAACAATAAAGAATTAAAAAAAACACATAAAAATGGCATCTACATTTCTCCTTCAAGCAGGAGAAAGTGAGGAACTTCACAAACAGGAGAATTATGATCACTGAGATCACAATGATTCCCACCTTGTTCACTGTAAATGGGCTAAACTGTGTACCTTCTTATTTTTTATGTTAGGGTTCTACCACCCAGGGTCTCAGAATGTGACTATATTTGGAGGGAGAGCATTTAAAGAGGTGATCAAGTGAAAATGAGGGTGTTAGGGTGGGCCCTATTCAATGTTATTGAAGTCCTTATAAGAAGAGATTAGATCACAGAGAGGGACACCATGAAGGAAAGATCATGTGAGGACACAGCAAGAAGGTGCCCATATACAAGCCCAAGGGAAAAGGTCATTCCCTTATGACCTCCAGAAGAAACTGACCCTGCCATCACCTTAATCTTGGACTTTTAGTTTCCAGAACTGTGGGAAAATAATTTTTGCTGTTTAAGCCACACATTCTATGGTCCTTTCTGATGGCAGTACTAGTGAACTGATATACTTGCCTCTGTATCTTTTGAATATTCTGTGGTACAGAACTTGATGGGCTAATCTTTCAAAAGAAAGGGACCTTACTTCTCCCCAGTTCTCATTCAGAGAAGAGAGGTGCTTGAATTATTATTCCAGCACTTTACATAACCATCAAACTGGACACATCATGAATACTATGTTTACTATCGCTAATCTCCCAAATCTAAGGAGGCACCATAACTTTGTCTCACATGGATTAACTTCTTCAAGAATAGAAGCAGAAAAGTCTCCCAATATTTGACATTTTAATATTGACATGCTTCAAGAGAGAGCTCAGAAATAAATGACCACTTCAGATCTGTTCTGGCTCAGTGCTCCACAAGCATACTTTGAAAGGACTTTGATCTCCAAGGCTTTATATAATTCAAACTAGTTAGTATTCCTAAAATATCATCTGCAATTACATTTTCTTCTGTTGGATGGGGTTGAAAATAAAATAGATAATATTTAATAATCAGGAGATTGATATGTAAATCACTATTGTTTCAAAAAGCTCATTGATGCAAAAATGTAATTTTCTCTCTTTCCCCCAAACCAGTAAGAAAACAAATAACAACCTCTTTGTCGTCCTGTGGTTAAGAGATGGAAGATTTGTGTAGGGAGATATTAGAAATGCTTTTTTTCTGGAACCTGCTCATTGATAAAGTGTTAGATAGCACAGGGTTTTTACTGAAATTCATTTCCTCTGCTTAATGACTAATTGCGGTGAAATAGACATGGCTTCAAAATCATCTTTCCTATTTGCATTTTTCCCCCCTACTCATTCTTAGATTTAAAATTCCAGTTGTGCTAGAAATCCTGATATGTCTAACACTTTAAAAAATTACATAGATCAAAAGAGAAAGCATAAAAAGCTTTGATATCTCCTTCTAATAAACCCCCTTTTAGACATTTTTAATTTATACAGAAAAGTAATGTTCAGTTGGGAAATGCTCAGATATTGTGCTTTAAAGCCTTAATTTACATGATCAGCTTGATCCGCATGGTGCACATTAGCCCTAACTTGTTGGCAGAGGGAAAATTTAGCTTGATAATATTCTCTACCCTTTGTGCAAAGAAAATATGCTTATTAAGGAATGAGGGAGGCACTGCTGGCTGCTACTTGCACAGGCACCAGCCCAGTGGGGGCAGAGTTGCCACAGGTGGGCCAAGGAGACCTTTGCCTATCCAGTTTTCTGCTGCTCTGTCCCAGAGAGATCACCAATTTCTTTCTTATGCTATAGCCAAATCCAATAGCAACAGAAGACAACATCTGTGTTCAATAGGTATATTTTGCCAGCTCACATTAAATAATTCATTATGAAGTTTGTAGGGCTGAAATTATTAGCCTTTATTAAATATAGAAGCAGAAGCATCACCATTCCCTGATGAGAGCAATCAACCCTTTAATGATTCTGCTCTCCAAGTGATATTGTCGGGACTTTCAATTGTTTTTAAAGCAATTCTTGCTCACCTACTCTTATGGGTTGAATTGTTGAATTGTGCCTCCACCTCCTTGCAAAGGTGTTAAAATCCTAAACCCCAGTACCTGTGAATGTGACCTTATATGGGAAATAGGGTTTTTATGATGACCAAATTAAGATGAGGGAGGTCATTAAGGTGGGCCCTAATCCAATATGACTGGTATCCTTATTTAAAAAAAAAATAGAGGAGATTTGGACACAGAGTCAGACATGCACAGGGGAAGATGATGTAGGTAATGAAACAGGGAGAATACTGCCTACAAGCCAAAGGACTTCTGAGGCTGCCCGTAGCCTGGGGAGAGGCATGGAACAGGTTCTCTCCCACAGCTCTCAAGAGGGCCCAGCCCTGAGGACACTTTGATTTCAGGCCTCTGGACTTCAGACTTATGAAACCCTAAGTTTCTGTATTTCAAGTTGTCCAAATAGGTGCATTCTGTTACAGCAGCCCCAGGAACCTAATACATTAATAGGTCTGATCTATGCCATTTAAGATATTTCTACTGGTTTGGAGTCTTTGCACGGATTGCCTGTGCCCCCACATCAAGTCACCCCATTTAAAATTGCACCCAGACATTTCTCATCTTCCTCTGTTTAATTTTTCCCCCTAGCACTTACTATTTAACACACAATATACTTTATTTATTCATCCTTTTGTCTCACAAGAATGTCAGCTCCATGAGGGCAGGGAGTGTCGGGAACCAATTCCAGCATGTCATAATTACAAGAGTTTCATCAAAAGGTTGGTGAAGTTTGGGGGACTCAAGGGCTGAACCACACATGTAATTACCTGGTGGAACAGCTAAAAGCATCTCCCCAAAACTTGAGTAGGACATTTCCCCAAATCTAAATATTTGTATATATTATTGTTTGCTGCCAAACAGCTCAGGGCAATTTAACCTGCATATTATTGCCTCCTGTTGGCCAAACACCTGAACTGCTGTAGGCTATTCCCCAATCTGACAATGTTTCCATAAACTCTACCCTTTGAAACCTTACCCTTAGATGTGTATATCTCCACCTAGGACAAATTGTGTTAATAAAAGCAGGGTCCTGAGTCAAGGAGGTAGTCTTTAGCTCCTTTAGCTGAAGGTCTTCTGACCCCCAACGCCTTTCAGAATTATCTTTCATCCTTGGACTCCTTATTGAATCTACACACAGCTCCTTTCTCCAGATTGCTGAGAACCCTTCGTGTTGCTGGGACAAGAACCCCGGTAAGGGAGTATTAACAATTTTGCTGAACAACATCCCCAGAGATATATAAAGGAGATACTCAAATATTAGTGAAATGAATGATGGACAGAAGTAATTTCTTTCTCATCTCACTCCATTCCACATAAACCCCAATACCTATCTTACTCTGAACATAGCCCATCCACAGAGACCACCGCAAGGGAAAAGAAAAAAAGAAAAGGAGGAATAAAAGGGTGTGTATTATTTGCTTGGAAATTTGCCTAATCTAGGATGTTATTTCATTTGAAGTTATAAGTAGTAGGAGAGAATAAGCGGATTATTCTTTAGGACAGCTCTTTTTTTTATCTTTCATTTATATTCATACCTATATGTTGGTGTTAGCCCACTTCATATCTATGAAATTTCCTGTGTTTCACAGGAAACATTTATTTCCTAAAGGACAGCACAGCAATTTTGAATGTCCATGTTTTACTAGAGATTTCTGTTTTTGGATTAACTGCCTTGAAAGGAAAAATCATTGCTTTATAACCTGCTTTAGTTCATATTTTGATCCAGTACACATAAATGAGCACTACGCGTAAGTGGACAAATCATCAAGCCCTATTTTAAGGTTCTGCCTGTGGAATTACTGTCTCATGAGAGAGTGAGCAGTGCCCCATAACTGCCCCCTGGGACAGGCTATTCTGTTATTTGGATAGGATTATAGTATCTCAGGCTGAGGTCTTTCTCAACTTCTAACCTAGAATAGTATGTTCTGGGCTGCCAAGGGTTTAGTTGAGTTTCTCCAGGGTTCACCCAATCTAGCTATACCTAGGCGATCACCATATCTTTATGTGGCTTACATTGAAATTCATAATTCACTTATGGGTTATATAATTTCTATCCCAGAACAGAGAAGATCAATGGTCTGGGATCAAAAAGTCTTACCACTTGCTGTATGCGTGACCTTGGGCAAATTATTTAGTCTTTTGAAGCCTATGAAAAATAAATAATAATAGCTAATCCTGGAGAATTATTGTTTAGAGAAAATAATGTTGATAAGGCTCCGGAACATAATAAATGTTCTTGAAATGGTAGAGATTGATATTGTCCCTGTAGGCTGGCAATTTTGTTAATGGGTTCACTTAACCACCAGGCTCTAGGCTGCTCAGCCTTCAGCAGAAATATTAACAATGGAGCCTTTCCTCACAGGCGTGGGCAGTGAGGGACGCCTCTGATCCAATTAGACTCTCCCGCATTAGAGATGTGAATGTGACTCTGTGCAGGAAATTTAAGTTGCAGGTGCCAAGGGGAGGGGGTGTGTGTGAGTGCCCAGAAAGAGGCTCAAGGACTCTCTGATAGAGTCTCCCACAAAATCCCACTTGGAAAACTCTCCTGTGACTTAAGAAACTTGCTTTGATAGTTGCTGTGAGGTCCCAAATCCACCAGGGGCTTTTGCATCCACACGCTTGAATTGCTTGAGCAGAAACACTTGGGACGTCCTTGGGCAACAACCTCACCTGTTTTTCACAAATAACACTAACTCCCAGACCACTGAGGAGGTGGTGATGCTCAGTAAAGCATTTCACCAGCATGCGGAGAAAAAGGAGATCAACTTGAAAGATAATTTATGAGCAACCTTTCTTCGTGTTTGAATGCATGCCAGCACATCCAGCAGAAGCCACTCAGGTTTTTATGGAGTTTTTGTTGTTGTTGTTTGTCATTTTGGTATGATAACCACCTGTAGTCATTAACTCTCCCTATTTCTAGCACACGGTCTCGAACATCTGCCGCTGCAACCCCAAAAGTCCCTCAACAGACTTAAGCTTTATGTCCCCGGAATGGGAATTGTGTCTCCCGTTGTTGGAATGACGCATATGTCTTCCCCAGCCTGCCTTCTGGTGGCTCTCCAGACGCTCTGCCTCCCCACCGCGGTGTGCAGCAGCACCCTGTCAGCCTTGGAACTGTGCTGGTCGTTCAGATATTCCCACGTGTGTCTTTGCCCTCTTGCTGACTGCAGGCTTACTGAGGGCACATAGGATGTTTCCTGCAATGTTATGTCTCATTTTGTGCCCAGCAGGGAGGGCTCAGTAAATGCTTATAGAAAATACATTGCATGCGATACCTGCACAGTTAACGCAGGGAAGGGGAGGGAGGGAAACGAAACGAAAAGAAATCACTCCCGTTGTTTCTTTCAATAAAACCATTTTATAGAGTCATACAGTGCTCAAGGTCCTAAGTCGTCATAGCAGCTTGAATTATCTCTACTTAAAACAAAGGGTGAAGACTCCATGTTGACCTATGTGGGAGGTTTTTTCCCTTTCACCTTAAACAGAGGTTCTCCAAAGAAAGAATGCTTGGTTGGATTGTCCCTGCAAATGGTTTATTCTGGAAATCCATTTATCTGAAGCAAAACTCTGGGTATTTACAGCTGCTGCAGCTCATCACTCTCACCTCAGTAAATTATCCTGAGATCACAACATTGAGTCTCTGAGGTTTTAACCATATTAACATTCTAGCATGATGCTTTTTTTCCTTAAATTTTACTGGAAAGAAAATGATGTAATTTGACCATAAAATACGAAAGTGTAATCTTCCATCAGCACAGAGACTCTGTATCTCATGGACCACATTTCCTGTAAGTGTCCTACGTGTGTTCTAAAGAATGTATTTTTCATGGTCCCTAAGTGAAACTTAAATCCTGTGTGCTCAAAAATGTTCTGCATACCAAAATTTCCTGAAGGCTTATAAAATGTTACAAGTGTGAACCACAGTACAAATATAATTTGCCAACTAGATCGCGATTTTTTTTGACTAAAGAATAAATGTTTTTATTTTGTTTAGCTACAGAAATATTATTCTTATAAATGACGAATTGTCCTCGTGTGTGCTCATTATACAAGGACGTGTCGAAAATTAGACATAAAGGAAATCCCATAATTGAGTCCTGCATGTATACGCAGTGGGATCCCCTGGCAGGCTAGAGACCCTGTCTCAATTTGTACACTGGCTTTGTCCAGGCTTCACACAGACAATTTTAAGTAGGAAATGAAATGAAGCCGAGGAAGCCAAAGTGTATTGTTTTTCCTTAATTTGAGACATAACAGACCAAACACTGTCTGCAGTAGCTGAGGACAGTGCCACCCAAGGCGCTTCTCAGGCCTTTCAAGATAGTCTCCCTGGCATGCTTATTGACCTCAGAAAAGACCCAAATTAATCTGGAGAACAAAAAGTCTTTATAATACCCGGCCATTAGAAATAGCAGATTAGGAGATTTGTAACATTCCTTTGCTGCAGGCTCAGGATTCCTACAGTGTCCAGTGTGTGTTCAGAGAGGCGGAAAATAAATGATGTAAAGAGGTCTTAGTGAGCATTGCCTTTTCAAGCTCATTTACCTCATGACAGAAGCCAGGGAATGAATGTGAGGATGTGTCAGTGTGTATGTGCTGTGAATGTATGCGTGTGTGGTAGTAGTTTACGTACGGTATGTGTACATGCATGTGATGTTTAGGCATGCTGTTTGTGTGTGCATTGTGTGGTAAGCATGAATGCATATGTACATATGTGTAGGTGTGGTATGTGTGTGTTGAGTATGATGTGTGCGGTATAAGTGTGAGTGTATATGTGTGGTATGCATGTGTGTGCCAGTGTGTAATATGCATGTACAAATATGTGTTTGATGTGTATGTGGCATTTGTTTATAAATTTGTGAGGTATACACTGAATGGCCAGATTATTATGATCTCTGAACACATAATAATCTGGCTACTCAGTGTATATCCTATATAATAAAAGGCTTATATGTAAATTGTCCCCTTGATCAGGAGTTCGATCAGCAGGCAGGCCAGCCAATTGCCCATATCCCCTCCCCCTGACCAGGCTGGCAGGACTCCACCCATGCACGAATTCATGCACCGGGCCTCTAACACACACACACACACACACACACACACACACACACACACTCTGAATGGCCAGATTATTATGCATTCAGAGTTCATAATAATCTGGCCACTCAGTGTATATATTCATGTGTGTGTTGGGATATGTGATGTATGAGTACTTGTGTGTAATATATGCCTGTGAGTTTTGAGGGTGGTAGGGTATGTGTATGTTGCCGGGGCCTGATGTGGCGGGATCTCCCTTTTCCGCGTCCTGCACAGAAAGAGAGATGAACGAACCGGTTCTAAGGGGAGGCGGCCAGGGATTGAGAAATAGTAGAAATAAAGAGAGAAGGCACAGAGATAGATTTTAAGCTGGGAGCTGGGAGGGCCTCTGACCTCCTCTGCTGGAGAGGCAGACTGACGACCTCCAGAGCCACACAGCACATCTATTTATACTCCGATCTAACAAGGGGGTTTCACAGAAAAACAAGGAGCAGGGGAGGGCCCAGGTCCCACCCACTCCTTCCTCCTGGACAAACACAAGCCAGGAACTAAGAACATCTCCGCACTCCCTGGGCGGGAGTGCAACTGACATGATTCTGCCAATATCCCGGGCCCTGTCAGCAACAATCTAAAGAATGTCCAGGTATCTTCCCATTTTGCCCTCTACAGTATGTATGCGGAGGGTTACTATTAATTACACTTTTATTTTTTTAAAAGTGACTTCCATTTTTATTCCTTATTATCCATGCTCTTTTTTTTGCTCTAAGGTTATCATTCTAAAGCACAAAATTGAGCTTAGCTTATCCCTGCTCAAGAAAAAAGTAAGGAAACGCCAGTTATTTGGCTTTGCCCACCCACTACATTTCATGTGCAGCTTCTCAAGAGGCAGGAGAGTGCAGGGTTAGGAAAATGTAGGAGCAGAGGCTCAGAGCTAGAGGATGCAGCTTGGGTTCTCTCTTCCATTCACTAGCTTTATCTTTGGGCAAGTTGCTTGATCTCTCTAAGCTTAGTTCCCTCTTTTATACAGAGGGAATGATAATAGTACCTCTTGTCCTGGAAGAATGAGGATGACCTTGGGAGTTTGAAATGAGTTAAAACAGAGAACATAATTAGAATAGGGCCCAGCACCAAGTGAGTGCTGTGTAAGACCTAGCTATTATTTGCATTATCCCTGGGACTCAAGCACTAGCCTTCCTGTATTCTTTTGTTTCTCTGGAATATCTTTCCCCTTCTTACACATGGTAAAATCTTTCCTGGTCTAGCTAAGAGGCCATCATTAAAACTAACTATAATACTTGAACCAAGGAAGGAAGCATTATAGGTCAGGGGTTTAGTGCTGGGTTAGTGATCAGAGAGGTCTGGGGTCAACTCTAGCCTCTTGTTCTATATCAGTACCTTGTTAAAGTGCCACTTACTCAGAAGTGAACCAATGTATCACTGGGCCTTCCCTTTCTGGGTATTGTTAATGTTAAATGAGCTAAAGTATGGGAAGAGTGCAGTGGAGCAGTCCTGCCACTTTGGGTTTCCCTGGCATTTCTTTTCTTTTGGATACATACACCCAATTATCTACCCTGTGGTATACTTACCTTATGAATGTCTAGGTTCCATCAATTATATCTCCCCTCCATTGCCTACTACAGTGCTACGTTCATGAAATGCTCTCAAAAACATTTGTACAATCTATACTAATAAAAGGATAATATGTGAATTAGACAAGGAGACCTTCTGGGAGACCTTCCGTATGTCCTTCCGGACAAAGCCATGGTGGCAGGGCCAAGACAGAGGTGATTAGGGGTGATTAGGCCAGGAGGAGAGGGCAGTTGGGGGTGATCAGGCCAGCAGGGGTGTAGTTGGAAAAGGTCATACTGGAAAGAGAGGGGAGTTAGGGGAGAGCAGACTGGCAGGCAGAGTGGTTAGGGGCCATGAAGCAGGCAGGCAGGTGAGCGTTTAGGAGCAAAGAGGGATATCTGACTGCAGTGGGCTTGGGCCTAAACTGGCAGTCAAACATTCCCCAAGGGGTCCGACATTGGAGAAGGTGCAGGCTGGGCTGAGGGACACCCCCCTCCTGTGCACGAATTTTGTGCACTGAGCCACTAGTAAACAAATAATGAGAATGAAAGAGGAATCCGGGAGTGAATTGTGAATTTCTAGGGTCAACCTAAAAGCCATTACTTCAAAATATATAATGATATTGGTAAACATTCAAAGAGCTGCCTTTAAAAGTGGCATAGCTCAAAATACCCTTAAATCTTTGGAAGGCAAAAACGACTTTTAAGAATCCACTTTAATTTGTTTTCACCCCCCTATTTCTTTAGTTGTTATGTGGTGAGTAAGGCTGATTCTCAGGGTCATTGCAAATTGATTTTGTGCTGTGCACTTAAAAGAACTAAAGTAGGTTCTTAGAGTTTTGTTCACTATTATTGCTCCTAAGGATTTTCATTCTGATCATTGATTTAATTTTTTTCTTTGGTAATAGCTTTTTGAACTACAACAAAAAATACTTTAGCAAAAATATTAGATCTGTGGATAATTGCTATGAGATTTTTTTTTGTGTGTTATAAATATATGTGAAGAAATACTGTACCTTATATTATTCTCAAAAACCAAATTTGTTGAGTACAACAATGCAATATATTTCTGGTAGTTATGTTTTAAAATTCCTTTAAAGGTCTTTGTATAATTTGTTAAGGAAATTTTCATGACCTGTAGTCATTAAAATGTGGAAGGTAAGAAGTAACATATATAGTATATTATATTTTATCCTTTTATTATTTGTATAATAATAATAACTTTTATTATTTGTATATCATTTTTTATATCCTTTTAATTTTTGTATACTTAAAGAGAGTGTTTTAAAAACTGATTTAAAAAAAAAAACAGCCCATTTTCTCACTGTAGTTGAAAATGCTTTCAGGTTGCCTGTTCTAACAGTTTAGAACAGAATCCAACAATTGCCTTTGTAAATATCAAAATTGGTGCCTAAACCCCAGAGGGACACAATCTTTAGCAGCCTGAGTTGGTCACTGGGAAAGAGAGTTTATGAATTGGTGTTCAAAATGTTCCTTGCCCTGATAAAATGTAGCCTCTTCCTCCACCTGAACAGAATTCTATAAGCCCCCATTTTCTCAGATTGTTCAGCTGCTTTTTCAGATAATATTCTTCTGGGAGACTATGTCCAGCCATCCTACAAAATAGTAATAAATGGACTATTACCCCTTTGCAATGGTTTTAGTTAGCACTTTGGAGAGCAGAAGTTAAACCCTAAAAAAGGAAGGGATAAAAAATAAAAAGGGAAATTTCACAAGGTGATGAAAATATTCCAGTTATAAGTGGGAGATGTATACAAATGCTCCATTGATAAAAGTTTTTCTCACTGTGTGAAAATTAAAGAATCCTTGTATTCAAACTCCTTTTATATCTCCAAACAAGACTTTTTTCATGTCATGAAGTCAACTGTTTCCATGTCAACCAAAACAATTAGTGAATATTGCCTTAGAAGACAAGATGGACAAAAGGTGCATCTAAAATTAATTTATGTCTTGGGATCAGACACTTGAGATGAGAGAACTGGTCCATAAAGTATCCAAGAGGAGCCATTAAAAAGCAAACAAAATAAAACCCTTGTTGAGTTCCCAAGAGAGCTTTGGTTAAAGCATATGAATCCTTTTTGACTCTGCCTTTAATGGGGAGGTTGTCAATATGTCCCCATTTACACGGCCACTTTAATGATGCCCCTATAAATCCCAGGCCTGCCAAAGAATGTCTATTAAAAACTGCCTTCAAACGTGATCTCTTAATCCATCCTATTGTGCAGTTGATTATTTTTAATTATTATTATATACATCTATTCTGAGATGCAGAGATGCTCCTTCCCCAAATTAATATTCCAAAGATTTGAGCCTATAAAAAATCTTGTTTAAAAAAATAGAAAGGTAGAAAGAAAGAAAGAAAGAAAGAAAGAAAGAAACATTCTTTTAAGCATGTGGAATCCTCAGAAGCGACCATGGAGCTGTAAACTTTTCATTAAGTATAGAAATTAAAAACACTAATTAAACCACTCTTTGGAAAATAGCTCCAAATATTAAAAGGATCTTTTCAGGAGAGAAAAGTGTCTCTGCTTTTCTATGCCTGGAGCTGTGGTTTTGAAGTCAGGGAGACTCAGGCAGGGTGCCTGCTTCATGGGGAGTCCATTTCTTACCCTAAGTAGGTGGATGGCAGGACACCAAGGCTGAGCAGGATGCCAGCACTGCTCCCTGTTAGGCAGAATCACATTTAATGCTTAATCTGATTCAGGCTTCCTCTTTGTAGAATATGCTATCCTGCCCCTTCGTACCCCCTTTCTCTAAGATCAGTTTCTTCTTTCACACTCAACTTTCAATCAGTCCCAAAGTCCAGCTGTTTCTTCTCCAGATCTCTTGCCAGTTTCTCTTCCTTCCTATCCACCTTTATTATTGCACAACTGGATGATTATAATAGCTCCCTAATTTACCTGGCAATCTTCTTGCCCTCCTCACTTCTATTTTTCCTATATGACTCATTAAACATACACACACACACACACACACACACACACACACGCATGCACGCACACACACACACACACACACCCACCCTATCTAATAAAAGAGTAATGTGCAAATCAACCATCACTCTGCTACACCCACAAGCCAGGCCTACCAGTCATACCCACCAGCCAATCAGAGCGAGTATACAAATAAACTCAACCAAGATGGCTACAACCCCAGAGAGTAGGAGGGAGGTTTGGGTTTCTGAGGCAATGGAGGAAGCCAAGCTTTCTGCCTGCCCTAGTCAGGCTAAGCCTCCAGTGAAGGCTACAATTACAGGTTTCAATTACAGAAGGTAAGCAAATCCAAACAGAAATGGCTGCTAGCCACTGAGCGAGCAGGAGGCTTAGACCACCGGGATTGGGTCTAAACAGGCAGTCGGACATCCCTAGAGGGGTCCCAGATTGGAGAGAGTTCAGGTGTGGGGAGGAGGTGTCCCTCAACCCACCTTCTCCCCCTGCCCCATGCACAAATTTCATGCACTAGGCCTCTAGTATATATATAAAGTTGACAGTATTACTGATGTCTCCCATTTTCTCTTCTTTACTCCTCTCCACCCAGTCCCTACCCCCATGTCTTTACCACCCTACATCTCATGTCTATTTTTAAGTATATAAATTCTTTGGTTTACCTCTCCTCATCCCCCCATCCCCACATCAAGGTATGTCAGTCTGTTCTATGCCTCCATGCTTCAGGTATTATTTCTATATGACTCATTTCTTTTTCTGGAAGGTCATTGTATTTTTCACTTCTTTACTGAAAAATAATAATGACTTCCTGTTGCCAGTAGGATAAAACCCAAATTCCTCTATGGGCATTTATGGTTCCCCACAAACTGACCTTAATCTATACTCTCACATATCTCCCTATCAATTGTTCCACGAATCCATCATTCTAATCATTATAATTTACCACAAATGCCTTACACTTTCCCCTGGGTCCTTACTTATACAATTCTTGTTATTTACTGGAATAGCATCCCTGATGGGCATTTATTCCTTCCTCCCCAACACAAAGAGTACCTCTTATGCATCTCCTAAAAGCCAACTTTTATTTTATAACCCCAAACACTTTCTAACCTCCCAACCCTCAAGATCTCATTTTTCTCTAAACTCCAATAGTACTTAATATCTGTGGTAGGCAAAATAACCTATCAAGATGTTTGTGCCTTAATCCCTGGAATCTGTGATGTGTTGCAATACAGAGTAAGAGGGACTTGGCAGGTGTAATTAAAGTTATAGGCCTTAAAATAGGGAGGTTATCTTAGATCAGCCTGTTGGTTTCAATCTAATCACATGAGTCCTTAAAAGCAGAGAACTTTCTCTGGCTGCAGTCAGAAGTGCCAGAAGAGAAGGCAGTGGAGGTCTGACAAGAGGGAAAGTTAGATTCCAAGTCAGAGAAAGGTTTGGCACACTATTGCTGGCTTTGCCACCTAGGGGCCCACATGCAAGAACTGGAGAGGTTTCCAGGAGCTAAGGGTGGTCCCCAGCTGCCAGCAAACAAGAGAATGGGACCTCAGTCCTTCAACTGCAAGGAACTGAATTCTGCCTACAACCTGATGAACTTGGAAGTTGATTCTTTCCAGAACTCCCAACAAAAGGCCAACCTTGATTTTGGCTTTGTGAAACCTGGAGCAGATACAGCCAAGTCAACTCAAGCTTCTGACCTACAGTACTAATATAATAGATTAGTATTTTTCTAAGCCACTAAGTTTGTGGCAATGCCTTATGATAGCAATAGAAAACTAGTATAATATCCTTTCTTTTCACAAAATGTGAAGTTCAAGAAACTGAGATTTAGAATTTGACTGCTTGGGCCTGAATTCTGCTTTAATACCCTCCAACTATAGGCAAATTACCCTTTCTGCACACTATAGGCCCGGTGCATGAAAAGTTATCCACTGAGGGGGTGGTCCCTCAGCCTGGCGTGCTCCCTCTCACAGTCTGGGAGCCCTCAGAGGTGGGAGGAGACATGGCAATCAGGGAAAGGTGACACCCCATCACACCTCTGCTCCTGCTACTGCTGGCAGTGCAAGCCTTGGCTGGCCCTGGTTACCTGAGCCTCTGGTGGCCCTGGGCGGCTGAGGGGCTGAGGGGACTGGGGGACTCTGAAGGCAGGCACACAGAGTGGCTGGGCCTGCAGGCCTTGCTGCGCGCCTGGCACTCTGGCGGGGCTGAGGGGACTGGGCACTGCCATCTTGTGGTTGTGGGCACCACCAACTTTGAGGGCGTGGCAGTCAATTAGCATATTCCCTCCTTTTCGGCTAAGGGGGCTGCAATCTTTGTGACTAAGTGTCAGTTAGCATATTCCCTCTTTATTAGGTAGGATAATTTGACCATCTCTAATAAGAAAACCTATTGTCACTCCAGATAATTCACAGGATTATAATAAATGTAAAATTACATGTCACACATAAAAGCATTAAAAACAGGCCTGTACATACTAGCATTCAATAATTGTATGCCTTATGGCTATTCATATTTCTGTTATAGTTCTATAGCTATAAATTAAGCTTCTGAGATATGGAGAAATTATAGTTTAAAAATAGTCACAAACTCTTCATAGCTCTTCTGATGAAGAGACAAAGGCCCCTTTTCTCCATCATTTGCTTCTGGGCTGACCTTTGACTTTTGTTGTCCCAAATAATGTGGTGGACCTGTTGTTGTGGCAGTCTCAAGGGGACTTGCTTTTGTTTCTTTGGAATGCTTCTGCCATCATATGAAGAAGCCCAACATGAAATACCAAGTGTTCTGTCTCTTCAGACATTACCACTGAGGCCCCAGACTAACAGAGCACCCAACACAAGCCAGCCCACCAGCTTTTTGAAGCCACAGAGTCCAGCAGCAAGGATAGAGCTGACAGTACATATTATTTTAAATTTCTTTGTATTTTTCATGTAATTTACTAAGGACTTAGTCAAGCCTCTCATATACATTTGCAAATCAGTTTCATAACGTGGGTAAAAATGGACATTCTTAAATTGTGTAGTTGAGATAAAGCAAGCAAGAAAGCTATATAAGAACTAGGTACATGTATGAGTAATATACCTCCGATTTTTGTGCTGATTTTTTGAAAGTCATATATCTTCTATAGCTCTTGGTTAATTCATCTGTAAGTTGGGAACCCTCTGTTTAGAGACATATGAAGATAGCTGTAGCCATGGGGCCAGAAAGTACTGAGTTTAAAGCAGTTGTCAAAGAGGAGATATGACTGCTTTCTTGGTAGAACACAGGATCCAGTGGTCACTGGTTTATTGATTCTGTTTTGTCACTTGTTGGGATGGAAAAAATTGGTGACCTTTGCTTCCTCTGTCCATATCATAAAGTACTTCACAATTGGCAGGTGGCTGGCAGCCTCAGTTGGGAGATAGGAACATGGAATTGTTTTAAGAAGAAATGGGCCTCTTACACCTTGTCTAATGGCAGCTTCTTTCACATTTGTGTTCCAATAAACACATGTTGCAGTAATACTAGAAGATGCTAAATTTTATTAGTCTATGTTTGGTCAGCAAGGGGAAGTAAGAAGATAGTTTTCTTAATCTAAACTAATCTAAATAAAGTCTTATGCTTCTAGAGGATAGTTTATGGATATAAATTACTTTTATTATACTATTACTTTTGTTATATTATTATTTTGTTCTCTCTTATTATATGTGTTCTCTTGACCACAACAGAATGAAAATGATTTTTCCCTCTGGACAATGTGTCGCAGTGCCCACTAATGGAGAGTCAGTATTTGTTGGGATACAAGGGTATTTAGGCCCTTCACAGATCTGAATATATACAAAGCTGCTGCTTCTGGCCTCCTGCTTTCTTCTCTAGACCCTCTTAATGTGGCTGGCTTTTCTGGTCTCTATCCCATTGCCATGAACATGAACCTTCATTCTTCATCTTCATCATTTCCACCCATCTAGTCAGTGACCTGAAGTCAGAACAAATGACCTTTCATCTCTGAGCCTAGTCCATGCTCCTGGAACTTACACATTACCTCTGGACTGAGAAGTAAGTAAAGGTAAATCATCTTTCAAACTTTATGTAGCAATAGAGAAAAATAAACTGAATTTCTTAAAAGTTCTCCATATCTCTAATCTCTCATGAAAATAGAATATATCTCCACACATCCCTCAGGTGGAAATAATTTCATTGTCATGCAAAAAAATCAGCAAATTCCGTTATCTTTCACTATAAATCACGTTACAGACAGTCACATGTCACACACCTGCACACTGTATATAACTTCAGTGTACTTCCCATGGTAATATTAAAGGTAATTACCAAATATAGTTAGATTTAAATAAATAAGTATAGCCCTGCCAGTGTGGCTCAGTTGGTTGGAGCATCATCCCATGCATTGCAAGTTGGTGGCTTCGATTCCTGATTAGGTCACATACTCAGGTAGTGAGTTCTATCCCCATTTGGAGCATGTGTGGAAGGCAACCAATCGATGTCTCCCATATTGATGTCTCTCTCTCTCTCTCTCTCTCTCTCTCTCTCTCTCTCTCTCTCTTCTCTTCCTTCCTCTCTTAAGATCAATAAAAAATCAGCATAATAAAAATAAGCGGTCACCAGGCCATATGCACAATGTTAATATATATATCTTAAGGATTATAATACTTTTAGAAAAAATTTTAATACCTTCTCTTCCAAACGACTATAATTTGAAGTATACTGGTATGAAGAAGCTTATCATAGTCACCAAATGTTAAAAATACAAAAACTAGAGATAGAAATACATTTCATAACTCTTTCAAGAAGTTTTAGTTCCAGCAATAATGGAACATAGGGACTAGAATTATTCTCCCTCCTTAAAAATAAATCTAGAAAGCTAGATAAAACAGATGAAAAATGATGTTTAATCTTTGGACCCTAGGAAGAACTTGACAGTGATTCCCTAGAGAAGGAAAACAAATGAGGTATTTACTATAATTGCACTAGTTTACTGACTTCAAAGAGTTTTCAAGGTATAGAGCAGGAAGGGAGAACAAAAACAGAGCGTCTAGTCCTCCTGATTTCAGGATAGAGAATTCAGAGTTTAAGAAAGACAGAATCAGAGAAAGTACTAGGGGAGAAAAGTAAGCCAGATGCCTTACATTTTTTTTTTTTTTACAAAATTTAGAGAAATGCCAAAAACTGGATAGTCAAGATAAATAATATTTTAATCCAATATTAAAAAGTAAAATTAATTCAAGAAATCACAATTGATAAAATCCTACCTAATAAAAACATAATGTGCAAATTAACCATCACTCCTCTACACCCACGAGCCATGCCCACAAAGCCAATCAAAGCAAATATGCAAATTAACCCAACCAAGATGGCTACACTCACAAAGAGTAGGAGAGATGCTTGGATTTTCCAGGCAATGGAGGAAGCCAAGCTTTCTGTCTGCTCTAACAGTCCTAAGCCTCCACTCAAGGCTACAAAGTTTCAATTATAGAAGGTAAACAAATCCAAACAGAAATGGCTGCCAGCCATGGAGCGAGCAGGAGGTGTGGCTCCACTCCAGGCTACAAAGATTCAATTGTAGAAGGTAAATAAATTCCAGATACTAAGGCCCCTGCTTGGGTTGCTGGGGGTGTGGATGGCCTGAAAACCACCACAGGCCCCTTGCTCAGGCCACCACATGCCCCAAAGGAACCCCCACCTGATCCAGAAAACCCTTCAGGGCAAATCATCTGGCCCCCAGTCATGCACCAGACCTCTAACCTATCTAATAAGAGAGTAATATGCAGATTGACCATCACTCCAACACACAATAGCTTCCCCCATGTGGTCAAAAATGGCTGCCCCCATGTGAACACAAGATGGCCACCACAAGCTGGCCAGCAGGAGAGGGCAATTGGGAGGCACCAGGCCTGCAAGGAAGGGCAGTTGGAGGTTATCAACCCTGCATGGGAGGGCAATTAGGGGTGACAAGACCAGCAGAAGAGGGAGTTGGGGACAAACAGTCTGGTAGGGGAGCAGTTAGAAATCAATCAGGCTGGCATGGGAGTGTTTAGGGGGTGATCAGGATGGCAGGCAGAAGTGGTTAGGGGCAATCAGGAAGGCAGGCAGGCAAGCAGTTGAGCAGTTGAGAACCAGAAGACCTGGACTGTGAGTTGGATCCCGGGTTGAAGAGGGTGCAGGCTGGGCTGAGGAACACCCCCCATGCACAGATTTCGTGCACTGGGCCTCTAGTATAGTATAAAACTTTTAAATAAGGACAGAATCTGACATTGAACTTGTCTGATTTGGCTTTGCTTGCCTCACCCTATTCCTAGCCTTGTCAAATATATATTTTTAATTTTAATCAATTCAAACTTATCATTATTAGTGCCTTTTTAATGCTGTTTAAGAAATCTTTGCCTATATCAAGTTTACAAAAATTTCTCCTATATTTTCTTCCAGGAGTTTTATATTTTTTTCACTCAAATAAATAAAAAATCCCATCTCAAATTAATTTTTGTTTATGGTGTGAAACTGGTATCAACACCATTTGTTAAAATGAATGTTTCTTTCTTTTCCTCCCTTCCCTTCCCTTGTCTAGTTTTCTAGATTTTTTTTAAGGGGGGGAGGGTAATTCTGGTCCCTATGCTCCATTATTGCTGGAACCAGAAGTATTTTCATAGTTATGAAATGTATTTTCATCTCTAGTTTTTATATTTTTAACATTACTTTCTTTTTCTTCTTCCCTTCTTTTTTTTCCCTTTTGTTCTATTTTCTATGTTATCTCTATCATCTACTTATCACTTTCCAATTTAATACTAAGACTTCTGGAGCTCTCTTCAGTTTTCTTTAATACTTTCTCTGCTTTTCAGATTGGATGATTTCTCTTCATATATTGTTATAGCCGAAGGACCCTGTGGGGCAGGGCTCCAGCCCAGGGGAGGAATGAACGGCCAGGCCCATGGCAGAGAATGTAACATGATGAGCTTTATGTTATTCATGGGCTGGCTCTGTTTGCAGTCCCCAGCCCTCGGGTATGTCCTGTTCCAAGTAATCGCAAGGCAGCACAAACAGAACAGACCAGGTCAAACAGAAACCACTTAAACTAAAAATAAGCCCCCCACCCCAGGTGTTGTGCAAACTTTTAATGATGTTACTATACTAGTGGAATTTTTCATAGCTCATAGTGTGATGGGTTATCATGACCCTAGGACAGACAAAGAACTCTGCCTAGTCAGCTATACCTGCCCCCATCGTTGCAAAACAGCTGCCAGCTAGCCTAAATCACAATAAACCAAGGTCTCAAAACAAACTATAATGGTAGAGGAATAGCCTTCAGCTTTCCTGTTATGTAAACTTTAGCTCATAGACTAATGTTTATAAAGATTAACCAATTAGAATTTTCCAAACAGACTAAGCCTCAAAAAAAGGATAAAAGCAGGCTTTCCTGTGTGCTCGGGGCTCTCTCTCTCTTTTTCTTTTCTTACTGCTGCGACAGTAGGGGGAGAGCCTGGATTTAAATTCATTAATAAAGGCATAAATTTTGATCTGGCGTCTTGGTGGTCTTCTGTGAAGTCTCTCCATAACAATATCTTCAGGTGCACCAATTCTTTTTTCCTTCATTTCTAATATGCTGTGATCCCCATTTTCTCATTTTGCTTATTTTCAGGAAATTTACATTTCATTTTTCTCTCTTTGATGATATTTCCTATCCATTTATTAAAACCAACTATCCTTTACATTTCTGAACATATTTTTCTTGAGCTCTTTGAAAGTATTTATGTAAATTGCTTTAAAATCTTTGCTGAATCTGATATATGAGTCATCTTTGGAATGGCTCCTTTTGATAACTTCTTTACTGAACATGACTCACATGTTCTTGTTTCTTAATGGATTTTATTGTATGCCAGTCATTTTGATAGTATATTATAGATCTTCAAGGAATTTGATTTTGTTTTAATAGGCAGTTCAATTATTAGTTGATCACCTTGCATTTTGTAACCTTAGCCTTAATTATATGCAGATTTCTGCAGATTTTATCAGGGTTTTGTTTTAGGTTTTGTTTGGGTGAGTATGGAGTAGGGCATGGTCTTTTTGTATAAGGAGTAGCTTTTGTTTGTCTCTGGAGGATATTCAAGATGTTAATCACATTCTAACAAGTGCTGCTTGACTCATATGTCTCTTTTTATGTTGAACCCTATGGCAGTCACTCTTTGGTAAACTTTGTATGATTTCAGTTTGACCATGCACAGCATAGTCCTTGGCCAAGAACTTATGAGGAAGCCCATCTCAAATCCTTAGGGTCTCCCCTCTGTGCAGATTGTACCTCTGGGGTCCTAATTACATAGGTTCCAGCTGCTGCGGCTGGCCTGACTCTGATATCTACCTCCTCAGCTCAGATGGACTGCCATGAGCTGTATGGATTTCAGCTCACTGCATGTACTCAGGAATTTTCTCCAAGTTAGCTGGGAAATCATGAGACTGATGTCATGAATTCATTTTCTTAGTTATCACAAACTCACATTGCATGTGGCCCAATGCCTGAACACATTGCTATTGAGATGCCTCATATTTGACCCATTAGTATGCTTGTTTATGATAGAAGTACTAGTTACTCCCCTATTGTCAGGAATCATGATAATCTTTATATAATATTGATGAAAAAGATATTTGATATTTATCTGAAATATTAAAAATTATGCATCATGCTTGTGAATACATGAAAAACAAAATTATAGGTGGAATGAATTGAGTAAGTTATGCCCACAATTTAAAATCCTTTTGAATTACTTCAACTCAAAGTTGTTGGTGCGTATTTTACTCCATATAATAGTGTTCTCTGTGCCACTGAGATCACTGTTGATGTGGCAGCCTCAAATGACTGATCTATTGATTCTGTGATTCTCTTCCAAGTTGCTGTCACTTCAGGATTTTGATGTTGGTACATTTAAGGAGTATAAATGTGCAGGCAGCATCACGGTGTTATGACTGCCACCTGGTCCACTGTAATTGTAAGATGTCATAGACAGTAAGAAGGCTTCCAGATTTCAAAGACACTAAAATGTGGAAAAATGTGCAGATAGGTATATCCTTGGAGATATTGTGGGTTAGGTTCCAGGCTACCTGCCATAAAGGGATTATCGCAATAAAGCATGCCATAACCTTTCCTGGTGGAGGGCCTTAACTTCAATTTGTAAAAATCATAGCATCTATAAAGTGCAATCAAATGAAATGTGATAAAGTCTACCTATGTTAGAATCAGTGTAATATAGCATTTGACTTTTAGACTATATGCATCTTTAAAATATATATATATTTTATTGATTTTTTTTACAGAGATGAAGGGAGAGGGATAGAAAGTCAGAAACATCAATGAGAGAGAAACATAGACCAGCTGCCTCTTGCATACCCCCTACTGGGGATGTGCACACAACCAAGGTATATGCCCTTCACTGGAATCCTGGTGAAGGACCTTTCAGTCCGCAGGCTGACGCTCTATTCACTGAGCCAAACCGGTTTTCAGCGACTATATGCATCTTAATTGTGAAGCAAAGAAAAATAAATATTGAAAAAAATTTATAACATGGAGACTATATTTAGCATAACTCTAGAGATGATCTCTGGCACTTGCTATTCTAACAAACACTGGGTATATAATTTAATACAGTAGTAATTTTTACAAATACAGCTAAGTAGAGGGTAAAAGTTAATTTAGAAAGTCAATATGAAAAAAATGTGTAAAAGAAAGAATAATATCTACCTATGAGTATCATTCTCCTGACTTTTTGTCAGGAGAAATAAGTTCTAAACTGTATATTAATAGATAACATATACAGTAAAACCTCAATATAATGGACTAATTTGGGCAAGGGGGAGTCTGTTAAAGCCAAAAGTCTGTTATATAGTAAAGTAGGTTTCTGAATGCATATGCTAAAAAATTAGCTAGTTTACCTGTTTTCTCTTATGTAGAAACATTTGTATAATTAAATTAAGTATGTATGAAAAGTTTAATTTCACAGAAAAGCTTTCTATATGTATTTCTATAGCTATAGGCCCAGTGCACGAAAATCATGCAATGGGGGGTGGGGTGGACCAGTGTCCCTCAGCCCAGCCTGCACCCTCTCCAATCTGGGACATCCCTCTCACAATCCAGGACTGCTCACCTGCCTACCTAATTGCTCACCTGTCTGCCTTCCTTATTGCCCCTAACCACTTCTGCCTTCCAACTTGATCAACCCCTAAACACTCCCCTGCCAGCCTGATGGATGCCTAACTGCTCCCCTGCCAGCCCATTTTCCCCTAACTGCCCTCCCCTGTAGACCTGGTCACCCATAATTGCCCTCCCCTGCAGGCCTGGTCACTCATAACTGCAGCTCCCCTCTAGACCTGGTTCTCCCCCTCCAACTGCTCTCCCCTGCAGGCCTGGGTTCCCCCTAACTGCCCTTCCCTGCAGGCCCACTTGCCCCCAACTTATCTCCTCTGCCAGTCTGGTCACCCCTAACTGCCCTTCCCTGCAGGCTTGATCACCCTCAACTGCCCTCCCTTGGAGGGCTTGTCCCTCCCAACTGCCCTCCCCTGCTGGCCATCTTGTGGCGGCCATCTTGTGTTCACATGGGAACAGCCATCTTTGACCATGTGGCGGCAGCCATTTGTGTGTTGGAGTGATGGTCAATCTGCATATTACTCTTTTATTAGATAGAATAGAGGACTGATGCATGGGTGGGAACTAGTTAATTTGCCCTGAAGAGTGTCCCAGATCATGGTGGAGGTTCCCTTGGGGCATGGGGCAGCCTGGGCCAGAGGCCTGTGGTGGTTTGCAGGCCACCAAGCCCCCCAGTGACCCAAGTGGAGGCCCTGGTATCTGGGATTTATTTATCTTCTATAATTGAAACTTTGTAGCCTTGAGTGGAAGCCTGGACCTGCCAGGGCATGCGAAAAGCTTGGTTTCCTCCATTGCCAGGGAAACCCAAGCCTCCTGCTCACTCCATAGCTGCGGCATCTTAGTTGGGTTAATTTGCATACTCGCTTCTGATTGGCTGGTAGACGTAGCTTGTGGGTGTAGCAGAGTGATGATTAATTACTCTTTTATTAGATAGGATTTTAAATTTATACTGAATAGGTCTAGTAAACGTGTGCAATCATCAGTTACCTCAAGTAAGCAAAAGCACACAGCTGGGATGTGGCTTATGACAATTGGAAACATGGCCAGAACTCCTTAAACTGCTGCAGAAAGTCATATCATGAGATAGTAGAACCAGTTACTGAGCATGATGCTGTGTGATCACGTGCTAATCATTTGCTAAACATTGTTTACAAAAGAATGGTGACTCTTGAATTTCAATATGTAGACTATAGTGGTAGATACATAATATTTATTTATGTTGGCAAAATTACAATGGTGTATTTTCTAGCATATGGCATATTTGCTAAAACTGTTAATTTAATTATAAGCAAATCTCAGTTAAAAGTATTTTAAAATTAACAGTGTGTTAATTTTCTTTTTCTTTTATTTTTGCCATCACCATTTATCCTCTCTATACTATCTTCCACCTCCAACCCTCCCTCCTACCTCTCCCCTGCTCTCCCCACCCACTCCCTGCCATCATCAACAGGGTGTTAATTTTGACATATGACATGCTGTATGGAAATGCTGTCCTTTAAATCCGAAGTCCATTAAATGGAAGTCCACCAAATCAAGGGTTTACTGTATTGGCAATGGTCTGTAAGCTTTCAGTGGAAACTTCCTGAACCACCTGGAGTAGAAAGATTGCTTAGCTTTCTCTTATCCTATCTAATAAAAGAGTAATATGCAAATTGACCATTATTCCAAGACACAAGATGGCCACCCCATGTGCTCAAAGATGGCTGCCCCCATGTGGACACAATATGGTTGCCATAAGATGGGCAGGCAGTTGTGGGCAGTTAGGGATGACCAGGCCAGCAGAGGAGGGCAGTTGAGGGTGACCAGGCCAGCAGAGGAGGGCAGTTGGGATGGGGCAGGCCAGCAGGCCAGAGTAGTTGGGGGGGCTAGGCCTTCAGGGCAGGTCAGTTGGAGGGGGACCAGGCCTACAGTGAGGGGCAGTTGGGGGGGGACCAAGCCTGCAGTGGAGGGCAACTGGGTGGACCGAAGCTTGCAAGGGAGGGCAGTTGAGGGGGGACCAGGCCTACAGGGGAGGACAATTGGGGGTGACCAGGACTGCAGGGGAGGACAGTTAGAGGCAATTGGGCAGGTTGGGAAGCAGTTAGGTGTTGATCAGGCTGGCAGGGGATTGGTTAGGGGGTGAACAGGTTGGCAGGCAGAGCTATTAGGAGCCAGTAGTCATGGATTGTGAGAGGGATGCCCCAGATTGGAGAGGGTGCAGGCTGGGCTGAGGGACAATCTCCCCCACACTCATTCACAAATTTTGTGCACTGGGCCTCTGGTCCATCTATAAAGAGCATTGGCGTATGCACATCTCCAGGAAGCCCATCACCATTGCTCCTCTAAGTCAAGGTGCAAGTTGTCAAGATTCTGAGATGTTTGGACCTAAATCTGATTAAACCAGTTGCACTTGTTAAAACCATTACATATTTTAATTAAATATAATACAATTGAGTAAAATAGGAATCCAAATAGAAAAAAAAGTTATTTTTATAAAACTAACTTGAAAGGATTCAATCAATATGATTTAAAAAATATATCCGTTGATTAGGTACAGGGAATACACCCACAACAAATTTAGAAACTGCAAAAAACCAAATCAAAAAAAACTTCGGAATTTGAATTTACTCACAGTGTCTTTAAATTTTTTGCCTTACTTTACATGAATGAAAGCTTTATGGATAACTGGAAACCTAATTGGAGGGCCCAGGTCAAAGAAAAGACCTGGGTCCTACATGAAAGATGGGTATATGTTTTAGGTTAGAAGTAGATAATTTTACAAATCACTACTTCCACTGACCTGTATTACATTGAATAAGAGTGTTCCACTCTCCTATTATTATGTCTCTTTTACAGACTAAAAAATCAAAACCAAGAGAGATTAAGAAACATACAATGTCACTAAGTGGTAGAGATGGAATGCCCACCCCGGCAGTACAATTCCAAAGCCCTCCACCTTCAAGCTTAACAGCCTCATACTGCCTTTCTTTGTGCACTGAGGGGAAAAAAACACAAAAAACATTCAGCTTCTCCAAATTTGATTCTTTTCATCTGTAAAATAAGGGAGTTGTACAGGTCCCTTTTTAATTGTAAAAGAATTAACTTCTTTGATGTAAGTCTCTACCACTTAAGTATTGCTGTGATACTTCTGTTCTTGATGAGTACTTTTATTGCATAGGTAAGTCCCTACAAAAAGCAGGTGAGAAAAAATACCTTCAGCCTTTATTTGAATTATCACGAATTCATACCGAAACAGCATGGCTGAACTGCAACAACCCACTAAGACATTCTGAGCTTTACTTTAATGCTTTTACACTTATTCCTGGTCTCAAAATCTTTTCTTAAGAACCTAAAAAGCAAGACAGTGATGGGGTATATGAGCTGGGATCTCACTGGTGCTGGGTTTGAGATATGAATCTCGAGGCAGAAAAATGGACTCTTGCCCAGGATGGCCAGTATTAATCTTTGGCCTGTCCTAAGGATCTTTCGCATACTAAGGCTTGCTTTAAAATTTTCCTTGTCAGATGTTCTATAATTAATGTCATTCAAGTTTTGATAACTAAATTCAAATGTCCTTTTAAAATAATTGTCACACCCTGTTTCTTTTATGGCCTTTTTGAACTTTCTTAGCCTTGAATAATGAATGGCCTTTGTTGGAAATCTAAGATCTGAATAGTTTGATAGCACAGCACTTATTCTGGAACCTTCAAAAAAAATATCCCCGCATTTTCATTATTACCCACTTTAGCCATAACAAAAAATATGGTTATTATTTGGTTAACTTCTCAAAAGATTTGGCGTTGTCAGTCCCTACAGGGAGGTATATCAAAGACTGGATTTTTTCATAAAAACTGTGTATGTTTGGAATCTTTTGTGTCCTTATAAGTAAAATTTAACTAAAATATATTTAA
This sequence comes from Vespertilio murinus, assembly GCA_963924515.1. Classification (NCBI taxonomy): domain Eukaryota; kingdom Metazoa; phylum Chordata; class Mammalia; order Chiroptera; family Vespertilionidae; genus Vespertilio; species Vespertilio murinus. The sequence continues at coordinate 69,358,486 of OZ004707.1, forward strand.
TATATACTGTTGATTAGGCTAGAATGCCAATAGGAATGTATATAATATGACATAATAAAACAGAAATCACCATGAAATTAGAGTTTTGCACTGTATGAAAAAAATTTTATTTTCACTAACTTATTATTTGATTTAGGTCAGAGAATTTTCTAATTAATTCCCAGTCGATTTTTGGCAAAGTTTGTTGCTCCTACTTCCAGAAGATAAAGTGCATAGCAAAAATAAGCTATTTTTGATTTCTTTCCATGCTCTTGTATTCTATTTCCTTAGACCGGCATTTATCTTTAGGTGTTCATGTATAATCATCTAAATGAAAATTTTGAGATGAATATTAGTTTTTCCACATCGTGCTAACATCTGTTCCCAATTGTGGTAATAAGGTTATAGTCAACAGGATATAACCAACTCATGGAAACATTCATGTTGATCATGAACCTTTTGGGAAAACTGAAAGACCGATATTTGTTTCCCAGGTGAGTGGCTTCCATTCGAGGCTGGGGAGGTATGGAGCCCAGAAGACAACAGACTAGAGCTGATTGGAAGATGAATCAGACGAATCGCAGGCACAATCTATGACCAGTCACCCACAGAGCGCTGCTTGCTTTTAAAAATGGTTGCTCAGATATGACATTCATTATGTGAAAAAGGCAATAAATGAAAAGACAGTGCACAAGGGTGACTGTTCACAGATAAGCCTGAAAAACTTATTAAACATTGTTTTATCTTAAACATTTCACTAGGAGAATATAAATGTAACACAGACTTAATATCAGGATCGAGACAGGAAACTACACAAGTATTATCTCAGAATATTTATAAATACATTTTTTAGTTATTTTAAAAAATACTTCCTTTGAACCATATGAAAATTTCAGGTTTGAGGACAAAGGATAAATTACTACTAGCTAAGGAAACAAAAGTAATGCTATACCTTTTTGCCTTTTCATGCTTACTAAGCTTGTTTCATTCTACTTTGAAGCACTTTTTTGGTAAAATAGCATGTAGTTAATTATTTTTAATGTAAAACCTAAGCACAGGTGAGGCCAAGTGTTCCAGGATGCTCTGCTCAGACATTGTTTCCCTCCTATGTGGAGACAAACACCCTTCCCCCATTACCCCGCACTTCCCAACAGAGACCACAAACGACGCCTGAGGCCCTTACGTGTACTTGTCCACGTCTTGTGGAATTTTCTTTGTCTCAGCTGTTCCAACAGGGTGACCGGATCATTTTCCTCATTATGTGAAAGAAAATATGTTTAGTCTATACTCCTAGAAGCATGCATAGCCTCTGGAAATATTTTTGAATAAGCATTGGTTTTACTAAAATGACATCTCTTCCCTGTAGCTTTTGTCATTTTAGAGGGTTGATATCCTAGAGGTTTGGCTCTGAGGCTTTTCTGTGCCAATCATGCAAACAGTGCCGCCCGACTCAGGTGATCCTACCAGGAAGAGTGACTTTCTTTTTCCTCAGGTAAAGTTCCTAAGCCGCTTATTTGAGATCTGCCAACCTAGACACCGCTGAGAATTTCTGCTTCTGTTTCAACATACACAAGTCTGTGGAAAATAAACCCCCCTTCCTTCTGCCTTCAGCCATTCCTGTCTACCCCAATCCTAAATGAACATAATCTATAGCTCCGAGCCAACACTTCCTGAGCTGTTTACCTTTCCATCCTCTCCCTCCCTCAAATAAGAAAGCCCTCTCTGGAGCTAGGGTTGCCCTTAACCAGAAACCTCAAAAGCGAACTCTACCTGAAAAAGGTATATGTGTGTGTACATGGCTGAGGATGAAAGGAGAATAATACTTGAAAAGGATTTCTTACAATGAAGTGTTAATTAGAAAATTTCAGAGTTCACTTAGGGGCTAGGGGTAGTACATGGACAAAAGCAGGTCCACGATAGTTGAGTGACCTAAATTATTCTTAGGGTTTCATCAAATGCTTCTATCCCTTAATTATAAGGACACTTTTTGAACAGAGGGTAAATGCTGGAAGTGCCATTCAGTTCACTGTGATAGTAATTTCCAAATGTCACTCTGCTGACTTGACAAGTTTTATGCCATTTTTGAAAAGTGCTAAGTTTATATTCAGACACCAAAAAAAATCTAGAATATTATCTGCATATACCTCAACCAGCTCCTCTTTTCCAAAGAGACTACAATTACTAATGGCCTACACAGTCAGGGTTTCTGACGGTGTTGTCAGTGCCTCCTCACAGCTCTCAGGGTAATAACCTGAGTTCACCTTATAATTATTGAGCCTTTGCTCTGGGTTTAACAAGGGTTTCACCTCCACCACATGGCTTCACTGCTGAGCTCTTGTCTCAGTGGAGAGAGCCAGGGCCACTGCGCTCACCAGCACTCAGAGAGGGTGGAGGAAAGAACTCTCAGTTCAGGCCAGAAGTGTCAGGATTAGAGACCTTAACACCATGCTCAAGCATGACATCTGATCTGAACATGACAAGACAAAACGATGCAGTGATGAAATATCCTCGCCTACGAAATCGCTGTTATTCAGTAAGACTTTCAGAGAACATAGTGGCATAACGTGGGATAGGAAAATGTCAAGTTTAGGGAGAAAGTATAGAGAGAATGACTGCTGCATTGTCAAAATTGTTGGCTTGAGTTTTAAATAACTTCAAGGTTGTAAGTTCTAATCCTGATGCCAGTAACCCCTGGTGCTCTTGTCACCACACAAGAAAGGATTAGAGATCAAGATGAAAAAAAAAAAAAAAAACGTAACAAAGCACAGTATATTAATAAAGCAAAAGTATGTGCTGAAGAAATGAGGATGGGTGACCTCAGAGAATGAGATACCCTGATGGGGTCTGGGTGGAAGGTTTTATTAAACACTAGAGGCCTGGTGCATGAAATTTGTGCACAGGGATGGGGGGTCCCCTCAGCCCAGCCTGCACCTCTCCAATTCAGGACCCCACGGGGGACATCCTTCTCACAATCTGGGACTGCTGACTCCTAACTGCTCACCTGCCTGCTTTCCTGATTGCTACTAACCATCTCTGCTCCTCTTGTCTAGCCTGGTTGCCCCTAACTTTCCCCCCTGCTGGCCTGGTCACCCTTTATTGCCCCCTTCTGCTAGTCTGGTTGCCCCAACTGCTCCCTCCTGCTGGCCTGGTTGTCCCCATCTGCCCCCCTGCTGGCCTGGTTGCCCTACGCAGCCTGCTGTTTGGTTATTACTATGACAGCGTCCTGGAAAATCTGCATATTACTAATCCTATTATATTATTAGTATAGCTAAGTAAGGGGATCATGGTGGGTAGGGTGGTCCTCAGCTCTGAACACTGGTGGGGTGACTCCACCAGGCTCTCCAGGTATTGATTTCTGTTTTTGGTCTTCCCGGAACTTTCGTGGCGATTTGGGGGTGAGTGGTGTGTTTGTGTATGTGTGGAGGGGGTGGAGTGGTCCCAAAACCTCAATGCAAATTTATTAAAAAGATATAATGGCCCTATTGGTCACTTTTAGGTTAATATGGCTACTGAATCCACTTATGAACAATTTTTGTCTCAACTACAGGAAATTGGGGAGGGGGAAGCAAGGGAACAGGTGGTCAGTAAAGGTCATGTCCAGGAGTTCCTCCAGCCAGAAAGTAAAAGGGGAGAAGTAGAACTTGTTTCCTATTCTGTCTTTTCACCTCAATCCTACTTTTTAGGCTTTCTTATTCCAATTAAGGTTTTGGTTCCCCGTTTATTGTAACATCTTCTTTATAAGAATAATGGTGAAAAATAATACTAATGTGTTTAAAGTTGTTTTGTTTTGTGACCCACAGGTTGAGAACTGCTGCTGTGGAGCCTAAGACCATCAGAAAACAAAGATATTTACATTACAATTCATTAACAGTAGCAAAATTACAGTTTTGAAGTAGCAACGAAAATAATTTTGTGGTTGGGGGTCTCCACAACATGAGGAACTGTATTAAAGGGTCATGACATTAGAAAGGTTGAGAACCACTGCCTTAGATGGAGAAAAATAAATCCTGAAACCAGAAATTCTTATTTCCTATTTAATTAACAATGTTTTCCCCCAAAGAAGCAAAACAACTTTAAACACATTAGTATTATTTCTCACCATTATTCTTATAAAGAAGATTTTACAATAAACCGGGAACCAAAACCTTAATTGGAATAAGAAAGCCTAAAAAGTAGGATTGAGGTGAAAAGACAGAATAGGAAACAAAGGACAAGCTGTACTTCTCCCCTCTCCTTTCTGGCTGGAGGAACACCTGGACATGACTTTTACTGACCACCTATTCCCTTGCTTCCCCCTCCCCAATTTCCTGTAGTTGAGGCAAAAACTGTTCATAACTGGATTCAGTAGCCACATTAACCCAAAAGTGACCAGTAGGGCCATTATATCTTTGGCTCTATAGCAGCAGTTCTCAACCTGTGGGTCAGAATTTCGTGACCCACAGGTTGAGAATCGCTGCTGTGGAGCCTAAGACCATCAGAAAACACAGATATTTACATTACAGTTCATTAACAGTAGCAAAATTACAGTTATGAAGTAGTAACGAAAATAATTTTGTGGTTGGGGGTCTCCACAACATGAGGAACTGTATTAAAGGGTCGTGGCACTAGAAAGGTTGAGAACCACTGCTCTAAGGTGTTGAACTCAGTTAGAGACTGAATCTACCAACCCCCTGAAGACCGCATCAAACCATGTCACTCTTCAGTCTGGATTGCAAGAAGTGTTTCCAGAGCAGTTGCTAGACAAATGCCCAGTAGAACGACTCATGCTTCCAAGACTGTAACACCTGTCTGGTGACCAAACATAATTTTAAATTGTCACTAACAGAAATATCAACTATAGCATATCGTTTATCCCCTTGCATTGTATGTTCATAGCAGACATTCAGATTAGTAGGTTTCAAGAGAGAATGAGCTACCCACTTCCTGTGTGTGGGAATGGAATATACCTAGATCAATGAGTTCAGTCCCACAGTGTAAATGATGCTCTGTGTGTTCTTCCTGCATTCTTCCCTCAACTTCCATTACTGAATTATACACAATAAATGTGCTTCAGAGATTTAACTTTCCTCCCTCCCACCCCCAATAAAAAGAGCATAAGTTTCCTTAGAGTTATTAGCATGCTCATGATGTTTCTGCATTTTCATTTATGGTACAATTTGGGCACGGGACAGCCTCCATCCAAATCCCTGTATCCAAGAGCTTGGGGATGAAATCTCTGAGGGGAACTGGTTTTGGCTGGAGCTCTTCATGGGGCCACAGAATGCTTTGGGAATCTAGGTATTGCTGGTCTATATTGACTGGACCTGTCTTCTCCCTAGAAAATACAACAATTATTTAGGATGAATCTTGAGTGGTAGGTGTAGTATTAGCAGGGTAACTCTTTGTTGTGGGGAGCTGTCCCGTGTTTCAAAGAATATTTAGCAGATCCCTGGCCTACTTCCTATAAATGTCAGTAGTATCTCTCCCCTGCTGCTAGCTGTGATGATCAAAAATGTCTCAAACTATGTTAAATGTTCCCTAGGGGTGGGAGGGCAAAATCACTCCCTGACCCACCCCACACCAGTCTGAAAGCCAACGAGTTAAAGGACTACTCCACATCATCCTGCTGTTAGTACTTGGAATTTTAATCTCATCTGAGTTAACTCATTAGTTATAAATTGCATTTATAATTTGCAAAGTGCTTCTCACATTGAGTGCTATATTTAACTCTCCCAACAGCCTTCAGACACATTTGTTGATATTCTTTCTTTAAAGACATAGAGGCTGGCTCAGGGTTGTTAGGTGACAAACTCTTAAAGTGACAGGTGACAAAACACTTCAGGTGAAATTTCTTGGACACTCTCACCTTAGCCTTCAGTCCCACATCTCTGTTGTTTAGTTTGTCTGATATGACTGTGCATTGGACTGTCTTATTAATTTCTCTTATGATAGGGTTGGAAGTAATCTTAATGGTTTTCTGGCTTGTCTATTCCATTTTAGAAAGGAGAAAACTTGATTGCAGGGAAATTAGGTTATGTTCCCAGGTAAGAGATGTGGCGAAATCAGGACTTAAACTCAATTCTCCAAACTTCCTAAACCAGGGTTCTTTTCATTAAGTGCTGTTCAATCAATATTACATGAGAGAATGAAGAAACAAATAAATACATTTGGTGAGCATGTCTGTGTGTGTGTGTTGCAGGAAGTGCATTAGGGGAAGAGAGGATTAAGAGCAAAAAATATTCTCAATAATCAGAGAGCAATATCAGTGGGGCCAGGCACTCAGGAAAGGAACAGTATCAGTTTGAGAGAATTTCTCAAAAATGTGTCAGTTGCTCAATGTTAATGTTATCAGACTGAAGGGGTCTGTTTGCCTGTATGCATCAAAGCCTGATCTGACACAAACAGGAGCTTGCAGCAAGGAGAGCAAGGGTTTATTTTTAGGAAGGGGCCCATGCCCAGAGTTGCAGGTGAGATGGTGCTCAAAGATTTGGCTCCCCCATGGCTTCCAAGGGATGGGTTATATTGGGGGGGGGACCATTAATCATGGTGACTAAGGCAGTTAGGGATCAGGGTAGTGATTGGTCTTCACTAGAGTAGGGGATCATTGATCAGTGCATCTAGTTCTGAGTCAACCATGGAATTGCTTTACCTGGGTTCGCTGATTTTCTGGTCCTGGAGCTGAAACACAACTGGGGACTGATGTTATCTCTAGTTTGACTGAAGCTCTGTCTCTGTGGTCAACAAACCCCAGGCTTTGTTTCTATGATTAATGATGCTGATCAGAACCTCATTGTCCTGAAGGCTTAATGATTAAGGGAGTGGTCCTGCAAGAAAGAAGGAGGCAGGTGAGTCTGGGTGCTGGATGTGGCCAGTTTGAATTACAAAAGAAAGAAATAAAGAAAGAAATAAGGAAAGAAAGAAAGAAAGAAAGAAAGAAAGAAAGAAAGAAAGATAGGAAGGAAGAAAGAAAGGAAGAAAGAAAGAAAGAAAGAAAGAAAGAAGACAAAGGAAGGAACAAAGAAAGAAAAAAGAAAGGAAAAAAGGTCATATCCTATATAATAGTGTAGTATGTAAATTGTCCCCTTGACCAGGGGGTTGTCTGAGAGTTCAACCAGGGGGTGGGGCTAGCCTGGGGAAGGAAGGGAGGCCCTGGCCATTGGCGGCACCAACAAGGGGCTGTGGCAGGTGGCTGGGGGGAAAGGAGGGAGTACCCATCCAGCAGCTGGCAACCTCTAGCTAGGGACCCTATCAGTGCACAGATTTCATGCACTGGGCCTCTAGTTAAAGAAATTAAGTTTCTGTGTAGCTACAATAATGTAACTGAAGTTACTAAGGGGAGGAGGTGGAAGAAGGAGGGAGTGATGGGAGACTACAGAGTAAAAAACATGGCCAAAGCATGATAATTGTCTGGGGTTAATGTGGCCCTGTCTAGCCCAATTTGGTTGTAAGGATGCTCAACCTGGTTTTTACCTCCTTGAGGTCCTTCACTCCTGGCTTAGGCATCTCATTCTCTGATATGCTGTCTCTCACCACCCAACTGATTGCTGGCTTAGCTGCTCCTTTATTTTCCCAGTGTTCCCTTGCCACACTCAACTGGGAAGGGCCCTGGTTTTATTCATGTTTAGAACAGAAAGCATCAATTGTGGATGAGCATAGAAGAGCAGCTCATCCAGCTAACAGATAAGCCCCTTGAGGACATCCAGTGACACATTTGCTCTGGTTCAATGCTTTCCCAGTGACCACAGGCTCTTCAACCTGGACTCCTGAGTGTAGTTTCTCTTGATGGCAGAGTTAGATGGCATCCCTGGAGTTCAGCTAAGAAAGAATTCAGAGCAAAGAATTATGGCATAAGAAATTTATTTAGAAAGTCACAGGGTGGAAGAACTGAGCCAGCTGTGCTGTGTGGGCTAAGGAAACAAGTTACAGAGGCAAAAGAAGGACCATTGGAACTTAGGAGAAAGAATGCAAGGGTACGTGCTTTGAGGGAAAGATTGAGGAGAGAAAAGCTCAATATACCAAGAGAACATACGCTTTTTAAGAGGTTTTATCTATTCTCTAGAAGCCGGGATTTTAGGGAAGGTCTCAGGGGAGACTCTCAATAGAATATTCATCAGATTTCCAGGTGTGATCTTTCAGAATTGTGGGCTCTATTGATTAGTTGATAAGGTGCCGAGCAGAGGACCATTAGTCATCGCATCTGGTCTTGATGTCAGCCATTGCGCCTGGTTTTGCTGCTATTCTGGGCCTAGAACTGAAATACAACTGAGACCTACATATTCTCTCTAGTGGGACCCAAACTATCTCCTTGGTCAACAGACTTGAAGCTTTGTTCCTAATCATTGGATGTGGGTCAGAACCTCAGGAGTTAGTATTTAAGGGAGTAGCCATACAAGGGGGTGGATGGCATTTTTATGAGGTTTTTATCCAACTCCCTGTTCTTCCTCTAAGGGGAGTCCTACCATATTATTAGTTACATGCTAGGGGAGGGTCTGAACCACATGACCAGAAATATCAAAGGTCAGGGGGTGTCTAAGCTGCATGACCAGAGATCTGCTATTGATGCCATTGTAATAACCTGGTTATTATTTAGCAGGAATGTAGGGAAAGAGGAGACTAGATAATATAGGTATGCCATTTACACAGCTTTACTAATTTAACAGTCTCCAAGTCTGGTCCTTGCCGATTGATGCAGGAAGGGACTGGGCAAAGTCAGTTGAGATGCATGCCCGGAAGTGTCTGAGTGATATGGAAAGGTGTCTACCTGCTTTTCTGTCATTACAGATGGGCACAGGTAATTGGCCAGGATGGGCGTGGCTACTGCAACTCTGGAAACCTGAATATATAAACTTGTAGACGAAGGAGCCACTCTCTCTTGGCTCCAGAGCACCTGGCTCCTGTGCTCCTGTTGCAGTGTTGCAGATAAGCTGCCAGGAGAATGAACAGTCAGGCACTCAGAGGATTCAGAAGGAACACTTTTATCTGCAGATGCACTAGTGCGGTGACTCAGGGGAATCAATCTCCAAAGCCTGAGCACCGAATGCAAGGGAGAAGGGGGCGGCTTTCTCTTTTATTACCTTAGTTTCTTTGATTCCCAAATATGGACCAGGCTTCCAGGCTTTTCTCTGGCTTTGCAGGCCCTGTGGGTTGGAACGGGGGAAGTGAGATTATACCCAAAGGCCTGGCCTGGCTGGCACCATCACTGCCAACCCCCTGCGGGGGTTGTGTATGGTTCATGGTTTATGGCCTCTGTAAAGGGGAAGTATTCAAGGAAACAGGTTTTGCATGACTAGGACACAGTAGAAAGGGGGTTGGGGCTAGCAGGCATATGCATCAGAATGCAGGTTGAGGGGCTCTGCTGCCTTCACAGCAGGGGCATGCTACCCTGTGCCCACATGGCTCAGGGCCACGTGGGGCTCCATGCATGAACTAATGGACTTTAATTAATTTGGATGCCGAACTTCACCTGGCTGCAACATGGATTGGAGGCTCTGGACACTGGCCTTATTTCTGGTTCTGCTCCAACCCCACCTGGACTGTTTTTAGGACTGGCTTAAGGGGCAGGAGACTCTGGAACCCAAGAAATGTAACTCCAAACCAATAAAATCTTCCACATCCCATCCTCCCATGGGGGGATTATGAAAATGCTTATTTCAGTGGCACCTCAAGAACCCAATAAACAAGAAAGGGCTCTCGCTCATGTCCTCTGGCAGCACTAGTGGAGGAAAGGTCAGCCTGGGGGGTGAGGTCTCACTCTATAATACTTGTTTTCTCAGATTTGCCCGTTGCTAGGCACCTGGAGCTTTCTGCCCTGATGACCTCTGTGCCTGGCCTATCAGTCCTAATCTCTTCATGTGCGTCTAACTGCCTGCTATATCAGTTTCCTCTACAGGACTGCAACATGCAGAATCACCAGTTCTGTGTAGCTCAGGCAGGTTCATCGCCCAGGATAAGTTCATCAAGAGCAATTGGGTAAATGGCTATAACAGCCATTTAGAAGAGGACTAGAGGTGATGACAAACAAAAAGTTCAACTGGCTTTATAAATTCCCAGAGGCCAGTTCAGGGGCTTGAGACCAAAGTGCTTTTGTTGATAAAATTAGGGAGATCTTAAAGGGCCCCAGGAAGTTTCAGTAAAACAAAAAGTTACAGTGGTAGCGCTTTCATCTGAGTTCTCCAGTTTTCAAAGTGCTTGTGGCTGGGCTCTCCCAATGATATATCAAGCAGAATATTTCTGCCTTAGAATGAGTATGGAAAAAAATGGTGGTGGGAGGAGGGAAGCTATTTAAGAAAAGACTAATTATTGTGCTTAAGAAGACAGCCTTTTCTTGTAAACCTCTCCTTATATTGTAGATGAGAAATTGTCAAATCCTATAAATTCCATGTGGGTGGTAAAGGTGTGGGATGGTTTGCTTCAGCTGTACAGTCTGGAAATCCGAATGCTCTATGCTAATCGAACTCTTGTTATGTACAGTGATCCTTTGTTTCTGTGCTCCCAAAGTCTTTGCTATGCAAATCAAACCACAGGGGTACTTTAACATGTAAATCACATAATCTCCCTCACGTGGGATGAATTGATAGGATTTTAAACTCCTTGACTGTTGGGAGGTAATGAGCAGTACTTATTTAACTGGCGTTATTGCACTGGGCACATCTCCTACACTGGGCTTTTCTCAGTGGTGCCACCGTGCCAAGGGAGAGCTGTCAAGGGAAGGAGAGGGCCTCACACCTCAGAAACACTGATCCCCTTTGAGGAAGAAAGTGAGTCACTTCTTAGAAATTGTGCTGAGTTCTGTGTTCCCCTGGAGGGTGGGTTTTGCTTTGATCAATAAATAAATCTTCCTGGGAAAGGCTGTTTCCAGCCTGCTTCACAGGTAAAAGAACCAAGGAGAGTTAAAGAGACATTTCAGGCTATAGGGAGGAATTCCTGGCAGGGATGCAAATCAAATTCATCCGAAGGCTGTGGAAGGTCCTGCTTTCACCAGCTGCTTGCTTCCAACTTGGTCCCTGGTTTGGGGCTAAGTCACTGCCAATTCCTTTCCAGTTAAACAGGGATAATGCTGGGGAGAGAGGGAGCTGTGACCTGATCCTGCTTGTAATGACAGCTTAGCTGCATAGACTAGATGTGCTTGCTTGTTCCAGGAATGGAATGTGATTTCTTTAAAATGTGTGATTTCTTGAGCCAGCCTATCTTCCATCTTGTCTTGGAGTGTGTGCCAAATGGCACCAGGTGTTAGACCAGTGATCAGACTGGACCTTGGCTCAGCAAACTCAGTACTTGAGTTCTGGCTAAGAAAGAATTCAGTCAAGACTCAAAACATAAGAGAAAGTTTATGTAGAAAGTCACAGAGGTAGAAGGAGTGAGCTGTAGAAGAAATGGGCGCAGGAAACAAGTGACAGGCAAAAGAAGAGCTCTTGAAGCTGTGAAAGAAAACAGCCACTTGCTGACCTGATGAGCTCAGGGAAGGCCTGCGTGGCAGTCTTGCAGACTCAGAGACCTGAAGTAACCACAAAGGATGGTTTGAAAATTAAATATCTTACTTCCAACAGGTTATAGTGGGCAGTCATTTTCTAGGCCAATGTTTCCCAGACAAAGATCAGCTTGATCTTTACTGAGCCCATCTGCCTTCCTGCCTCTAAGATAACCTATCTGTGAGATGTCTGAGTAACCTGTAACTTCCCTTTTCTCTGGAGCCCCTGGGGTAAAACCAAATGTGGTGGGCGCCAGGACAGATGCCTCAAATTCCTTTGTTATCATGTTAATTGTTCCTACACTCACCTAAGTATCCCAGGGCTTTCCCACAGGCTTGCTTTCTCCCGCCTCCTTACTCCATCACCAATGAATATTCATGTAACCCACCTATATCCCTCCTTTGATTGCAATGTATAAATACAGAAATGTAACCCACCATTCTCCGGAGCATAATCTCAATCCGTTGAGGTTCTGCTTCCCGGCAATTGTCGACAGTTTTGGCTCAAATAAACTCACAAAAATTCCTTTACAGGTTTCAATGGTTTTTTTCGTTAACAAAGCTTAGGAGAAAGAGAGAGGCAAGGAAAATGCATCCAGGGGAAGGGGGTGGGAAAAGGTTGGGGTGAAACCAAAACATGGTGGTGGGGGTCAGGTCTGAGTTTGTTGTCTCCCCAAACCAAAGAATGGATTCTGGAGTAGATAAAAACAGTTGTGGAGGCAAAATTTATTGAGGGATAAATAGACTTCCTGCCACAAGGTGAGAAGGAAGGGGCCAAAGCAGGTTCCAGCTCAAGCTTCTTAGTCTAGGGGTAGGTATGTGTTCTGCTGGCTTCTGATTGGCCCTTCCAAAGAATTCTGTGCAATATCCAGTCATTTCAAAGTTGGTGGGAGAACATGATTGAGGACTGCCAATTCAGGTTCGAGGTGGTGACATCACTGTTCCCACCTAGCTGGGTCTAATTGTAGGTCCTCTTGTTTGTCTTCTGTGATGCAGTCAGCAGACTACATTCTGCTGGTGTCTGCAATGCTCCATTTCCCCTCTCTCCCACTCCCCTTCCTTGAATTACTAGCCCTCCTTTTCTATCTCCTCAAGGGCGTGCTCAAGAGAGGATATTTATCTGGAGGACTCAGGAGGGATCTCTACTGATTGGTCTGCTCCAGGGCAGGGGATCATTAATTATTGCATCTGGTCCTGAGGTCAGACATGATGTCACTTGTCTGGTTTTGTTGCTTCTTTCTGGGCCTGCAGCTGAAATAGAATGGAGGCCTAGATATATTCCATGTGGGATAGAGTCTTATTGTACTGGGGGCTTAATGCTTAAGGGTTATTCTCCCATCCCTTTGTTTACTCCCCTTCTAAGGGTAGGTCTAACCCTTGTGACTACTGACCTGCCAGAGGAGGAAATATCAGGGGAGTACCCAAACCACATTACCAGTGATATGAAAAGTCAGGGGTTCTAAATTCCATGTCCCTGAGATACTAGTGAAAGGAGTCTTTACAGATGAAATAGGCAGGTTTAGGAAATTTTAGGAATTAAGGGGTCCATGGAGAAGGCACGGGGCTACAGAGCTGCAAAGGGTACATTTCCATAAGATAAGGGAGCAGGGAGTAGCAGAAAGGTATACTTTTACAGAATAAAGGGAAGGAAGTCCCTCATTCAAAAGGGGAGGAAGAAAGCCCAGAGGGAATAGGAGAACAAAAGGGAGAAGAAGGAGGGAACCTCCAGTACTTCACAGGAGACTTGAGCTCAGAAGTTGCTATAGTGACCAAATCAAAGGGGAATAGTGACCAATCAGAGAGAATATAGAGGCACAACAAAATTGCAGCCTTGCCAAAACCGGTTTGGCTCAGTGGATAGATCATGGACCTGCGGACTGAAAGGTCCCAGCTTCAGATTCCAGTGAAGGGCATGTACCTTGGTTGCGGGCACATCCCTAGTAGGGGGTGTGCAGGAGGCAGCTGATTGATGTTTCTAATTCTCTCTCTCTCCCCCTTCCTCTCTGTAAAAAAATCAATAAAATATATTAATCACATACACACACACACACACAAAACAAAACAAAAAAAACACACACACAAATAACAAACAAACCCTGCAGCCTTTATAAGCCATGTAAAAATGGACTCAGCAGGACTCTTTCCCCCTCCCCATGTGGGAGTCTATGCTTTTTTCTCAATAAATTTCCACCTTTGCTATACCATCCTGGGTCCATGGTTTCACAATGGACAAAGAGCAGGGGGAACCATCCTGTCCAGGGGAACACCGTGCATTCCCAGTCCAAATTTCCGTATCACCAGCAGAGGAAAGGTTACCTTGGGAGTGAGGTCCTTGTTTTCTCAGTTTTGTTCCTTGCTAGGCCCCTGGGCTTTCTGCCCTGGTGACCTTCTGTACATGGCCCATCGTACTTGCTCTGCTCATGTCTAACTGCCTACCATGTACTAGATTTATTTTTTAAGAACAATTTGGTGAAAACAATACTTTGGCCTTCCAATACTTTGTGCTAGGCTTGGTTAAAAGGCAGCTCTGGCTTTTAAAGGGCTGGTGCCCTCCCTTATGTATGTTTGAAGGGTTTGACGATTGTAATGTGCTCATTACAGCCATTACCTGTGTGGCAGTCTCCACCTGGGCACTGTTCCAAGACTTCTTTTGATTGTGTATTTGGAACTCAATATACATTTTCCCATAGAAACAAAGGCTGAATGCCTTCTTGGGTAATTGGCCAAAAAAAAAAAAAAAAAAAAAAAAAAGATTGGTTCTGAATGTAGCTGAAATACTGTGCATTTGAAATTAAAAGCCAGCAAGAGAAATTAGAAGCATGTATTAGAAATTCACTTAAAAAACAAACAAACTATAGTTAAACCTACCTAAGCACTCCAAAACTTAGATCTGTAAGACCCTGGCCTTAGCTATTTGCCTCAGTCTGACACTTGGAGAAACAGAAGAGAATAGCCTTGGAGAATTCACACCAGAATTTAGGAGGGAGGAGGAATGAAAGGGGGGTACCAACCTAATAGGAGAGGCGAGAAAAGGTGGTGTGAACGAAAACAGCCACTTGCTGACCTGATGAGCTCAGGGAAGGCCTGCGTGGCAGTCTTGCAGACTCAGAGACCTGAAGTAACCACAAAGGATGGTTTGAAAATTAAATATCTTACTTCCAACAGGTTATAGTGGGCAGTCATTTTCTAGGCCAATGTTTCCCAGACAAAGATCAGCTTTGATCTTTACTGAGCCCATCTGCCTTCCTGCCTCTAAGATAACCTATCTTGTCTGAGTAACCTGTAACTTCCCTTTTTCTCTGGAGCCCCTGAGGTATAACTAAATGTGTTGGGCGCCAGGACAGATGCCTCAAAGTCCTTCATTATCATGTTAATTGTTCCTGCACTCACCTAAGTAAGCGTCCATCATTTTACTTTTTATCCAATCCCAGGGCTTTCCCACCTGCTTGCTTTCTCCCGCCTCCTTACTCCATCACCAATGAATTTCATGTAACCTACCTATGTCCCTCCTTTGATTTCTATGTATAAATACAGAAATGTAACCCGCCATTCTTCGGAGCATTATCTCAATCCGTTGAGGTTCTGCTTCCCGGCAATTGTCGACAGTTTTGGCTCAAATAAACTCACAAAAAATTCCTTTACAGGTTTCAATGGTTTTTTTCGTTAACAGTGGTCAAATAACCATAAGGCAGACTCTCTCCATCTCTGGGGCTGTTCTTCACATAGGTGGGTGAGAGGGTGTGGTGGATACTCTGGGGCACCATCCACATCCCCTTCTCAGTTTGAGACACTCATACCCCAGATTTTGGGAGTGTCCCTACCGAGGGCTCAAAATTGAGCCCCTTACCAGCTGCCTATGGGAACCACCTTAATAAAAGTTATAACTGTCTCTTGAAGCAGCTCTCCCTAATAATCTGTCAGTCTAGGAATATGAAGCCCTGGTCCCTCTGCCTTAATGTAGGGCAACTCTGAAGGACCATAGTAGCTTCAGAGTTGCCTGTAGGGTCTGCCTCTGAGTGACTACATCTCAGTTACACTTCTTCCTCTAGCCCAAATCTGTTTCATTCACTTTCTTGCACACGTTGGTCCTAACTGCTATTCCCAATAAAACTGCACATAAATCTCAGCCTCAGAGTCTTTTTTTCAGTGAACTTAAGACAGACAAACAGACAGGTAAAAGTAGGAATAAATTGGTGATCAGTAGCTCTGACTATTATTGGAGGTGGAGGGGCAGATAGCTGACCTAGAGGAAGAGGAGTAGCTAGCAGAGAGAATGCCGCACTAGAGGTGATAATAAATATATTACACAAAGAATGGTAAAGAATTCAAATGATCTGGTCAGTTAGGCCTATGCTACCTGATGTTCCTTTGAAGTTTCAGCTCAGTTGAATGACATGACTCTGTCTCTGTAGCAATCTGAAAGTCTCCTTCTTTTCTTTCAAAGACTGTCTTGTTGAGTTCCAAGACTGGCATTTCTGAACAGGCTGCTCAAAGATTATTGACCACAGAAATACTGCTCCTCCAAATGACTTCTTGCTGCCAGCTGCAATCAGTGATGGCATAAGGTGGGGTGGAGTTTGCTCACCTTCAATCAGTGGCTTGAGTTATGGTGTTACTCATTCTATAGGTATAGTTCTTAGTTTTATCACGCCGCGATTTTCCCTATGCACCAGACACACCAGTGCACATGTTTCTTTAATACATCAGTGTTATAAAGAAATGAGCAGAATGAAAAAATATTTTAAAGATTTTGGAGAGCTAGCCACCTTCCCCAAATGCTGAGACAGGTATGTCTAGCAGCAGTAGACTCCCAACAGTTGTGAGTTCATAGTATTGTGGGAGGACTTTGGAGGCAGTGCAAGGGTCCTGGGGTCAGCATGTAATAATACCAGATGCTTGGGTAGATGGAAGGACATACCTAAAATACTGGCTGCCAGGGTCCATCAACTCTTGTTTTCAACGTCTATTTTCCTGAACACCAAATGTGGTGCAGCGCTATTACAGGAGTTCAAAAACAATCTGAAGGCCCTCACAAAAAGCCTCCCCACAAAGGAGAATTTAACCTGATATGCTCCACAGACCCTTGAACAATCTATTATTTCATGTTCTGGCATCTAGGTATTGTTTTCCAGAAGGATGTAAACTCTGCTGTGATACTCATCCAAGGGTCAGCTGCTTTCAGGAGGTGCAAGAGTGTACAGAATTGTTCTGGAGGCCAGAGTGAGTGGCTTAAACTTGATCTTTATAAATCTAGCACTGTATTAGCTGGTCTGTTGATTCAAGGGCTGAGTTTTAGGGGGCAACCTGAATATAAAACCTGACTTTTAGGGCAGAGCTACATGCATCACTTTAAAGAAATGCTCTCTTACAGTGTCAGTAAGAAATCATTTAAAAAAAACCCACAACAACAACAAACAAAAACCCCACCAAATCCCAAAAAAGCACTCTGATCTGGAATCAGGTACATTGTTATAGTGAGATGAGGATCACAATATTCTCAGCAAAATCCTAAACCTATTATTTATTAAACTAATGTCACTGAGGGCCAACCAAGTGGGGCTGGGAAAATGTTTGAAAAGCTGTAACAGTGGAAATTTCCCTCCAGATCGTTTTAACAAATAACTTCAATTATTATTAGTTTTTACTATCCTGGGAACATTGCAACATTTTTATGGATCCCAGGATAAAATCCAAATTCTTGTATAGGTTATGAAAAACCTATTGTTAACTCTGCTCCTAATAATCTTTTCAGGTACTGTGCCCTCACACTCCCTGACCCACTCAGTGTGAAAGCCTCTTGTTCTTTTTCACATCTGCTCTTCCCTTTGCCTGGGAAAGTTTCCACTCAGCACCTTCCCAGGGTCCTCTACTAACTCTCCTTTCAACCTTATTCTTTGGATATAATATTACATTCTATTTTCTCTTTGGAGGACTTCTATGAACCTAAGATTGGAGTGGGTGCTCCTATTAGCCTTCTAAGGCTGCCGTAATAAAATACCACAGACTCGGTGGCTTAAAGAACAGAAATGCATTTTCTCCCAGTTCTGGAGCCCAGAAGTTCAGTACCAAGGTGCCAGCTGGCTGATTTCTACTGAGGCTTTCCTTCTTGGCTGTAGCTGTGACCTCACAGGGCAGAGTGTGTGTGTGTGAGAGAGTTCTCTCTAGGCTTGTCTCTTCAAATGAAGACTTTGACCTTATCCGATTAAGGCCCCACCCTTATCACTAATCATTTAACTTTGATTACTTTCTTGAAGGCCCTATCTCTAAATGCAGTCAGATTAGGGGCTGGGGTTGCACATATGAATTTTGGGGAAGATACAAACATTCAGTCCCTAACAACCATTATCGTTCGCACCCAGAACACCCCTCACATTGCATAGGAAGGGATAGAACTTTTCCTAAAAGGATGGCTTTTGATAGTTTACTACCCAGAGCACCCCTCACATTGACTCCTCCATTTGATGATACAAAGCAGAGCTAAAGCTAGAAGTGGGAAGAGAGTTTTGAGCTTGTGAAATGTACTTCAGGGGTGCCAATTACCTAGACTCTGGTGTGAGTGGTACCCTCTAAAGTCTTTCATCCTACTGTATTGCAATCAATTATTTACTTGTTTTTATCCTTCACTAGATCATACGCTTCATGAAGGGAGATTCATGGTTATCTTTTTTTATTGCTATTTTCTCCATACTGACCAGTGTTTTATAAATATGGACATTCAATGAAACTTGAACCAGAAAAAACAGCTGGTTCAAACCTTTTTATTACATTTGTTCTATTCACTTGAGGACAGTTTCTTTGCTTGGGTCATGAATTCTGGTGCAAAGCTCCATTAGCTATGTCTTCCTATCTTCTTGGTTTTATCAAATGGATGTCTTCATCAATTGCATTTTTTAAAGAATATACTTTGTCATCTTTCTGACGTGATTTCCTTCCCAATGTTATTTTTTGTACCAGTCTACTTTTTTCCTTCTGTGCCTCAGAGGTTCTGATTACCTTGATCCATTCAAATATTTTTGTGAAAGTATTTATTGGTAGAAACACACAGAGAGAGGTTGAGACTTTCGCAAAGCCACTTGATTGAAACAAAGCAGAGCTAAAGCTAGAAGCTGGAAGAGAGTTTTGAGCATTGCAGTTCAGAGGTATTCCCAAACCTTCTGGGAATTTCCAGGCCTATTTCTCTGTGTTAAGCTAAGGTGTAGAGGAAGCAGGGAAGAAGGAGAGCAGTGTTGTGTTCTGAGAAGACCACTGAGCTGACCAGGGGTATTTGGATAATCACTGCATATAAAACACCAAACTGGATGAAGTGTAGCTACAAAAAAAAAAAAAAAAAAAAAAAACCACAACATAAACCAACATTCCTGGAGATTATAACCATTCGAAAGATCTACATTTATGAAAAGTTAATCCTCAGCGCAAGATAGAATGTGGGAAGACTGAATCCAGAAAGCAGGCGTGTTAGGAATTAAGAGGAAGAAGGTCATACTGGACAAGGGTAGTCCAGTGGGAGGAGGGGATAGAACTTTTCCTAAAAGGATGGCTTTTGATAGGTTGACTTCTAAATATTTTTTTTTAAGTTCATCCTTTCTATTCAAGGCTACAGACTTAGGTCATGTGTCCTAATTTCTTAAATGTTCTTTCTTTAATCACACAACTAACAATTCTCACTTTAAAGAATTCAGACAGAATGTATACATATTCGTATAATATGTATATATTAAAGTGTGAAACGACACAGGCCCATAAATAATAAAAATTAAAAAAAATAAAAGATCAGATTCTGCAAATTATTTTGCAACTTGATTTACCCATGAAAAAGATTTCCCTAAGACTTTCTTATTCAGGATATACAGCTCATTTTTTTTGTCTTCCCTTCTTGTTTAGACTTTGGCAAAAGACTATATATTCTACTGACTTCTAACCTTTTCCAGTACATCTTCTTTACCCTTACTACCAGCATAATTTTCTACAATGTATATACAATCATGCTGCTTCTTTTCTTAGAGTCTTTCATTGGCACCTGTATCAGTTATAAATCTTTTGTTGAAAGTAAAAGGAAGCAAAACTCAAACTGGCTTAAATAATAAATAGAAGGGTTCACATCACTGAAGCTTCTGAAAGGAGGTGGACTTCAGAAAAGGTTGGACCCAGGGTGTCAACATGGTCGTTGGAGCCTGGTTTCCTCCTGTTACCCCCTCTCTCCCCTGCCTGCTGGCCAGGCTGTTGGCCTCCTCCTCTTAGCCATAGTGCATCCTCACTGTTGTCTCAGCATTGTCAGTAACATGTTCCAGTTTTATTCCATTTGGACAATCCCTAGAACTACCTCCAAATGGAAACTAGGGGCTGTTGGGAAGTAGAGAAGGTATGCTGACATAGCAATCATGTATTTACACTAAAGCGCTTTGCTGTTTTGAGCATAAAGTACAAATTGCTTGGCATGGTTTACAAAGGCCCTCAGCATATGATCTCTTTTTTCAATTTCAGTTTTCTGTTATATACACACATCATCTACTATGGCAAGGGTGGTTTTACATTTCAGTTTTATTTCATATACTCTCATGCTTCTTTTATGTTTTCTGGAATGACCTAGATTAAATATCAACTCTATGAAGAATTTATGAACCATTTTCTGCTACCACTAGGATTTCTGTGTATGGCTTCTCAGGTGGTACATTACACACTCCGGGGGTATCATCACTCACACATACTGTGACATGAATGTTGTCCCCTAGATTGTGCAGTGTGAAAACTTCACAACTGTGCCTGGTGGCCCTGGACTTATTTTCTCAATATCACACTATATTTTAATGTTTTATTCAAATATCTGTCATACTTCAGGTCTGTGAGCTTCTTGAGGGCTGGCACTATCCTATATATTAAAAGCCCAATATGCTAAGTATGTGGTCGACAGGTCAGCTGTTCAAACAATCAAAACATAACATGTTAATTATATGATAAAGCTGATCAACTACTTGCTATGACGTGCACTGATCACCAGTGGGCAGATAGTCGACCAGTCAACCAGTTGCTATGATGTGCACTGACCACCATGAGTCAGATGCTCCAACTGGTAGGTTAGCTTGCTGTGGGGATCTGGCTGACCAGGACCGAATGAGACAGGCTGGAGATACCCTAGAGCCCTCCTGTGGTCCCTCTCTGGCTGGCCTGTGCCCTCTCACAATCTTGGGTCCCTTGGAGGATGTCGGAGGGTGGGTTTCGGCCAGAACCTGCAGGCCAGGATGAGCAACTCCGTTGGTGTATGAATTGATGCACTGGACATCAGCCTATGTAATAAAAGCTTAAGAGACAATTACAGCAGAACAAGCAGAACAATGGGTCACTATAATATTCACTGACCACCAGGGGGCAGACGCTATATGCAGGAGCTGCCCCCTGATGATCAGTGTGCTCCCACAGTGGGGATGCCGCTCAGCCAGAAGCTGGGCTCATAACTGGTGACTGCAGCTGCCACAGCAGGAGCCTCTCCTGACTCAGCCGCAGCAGGTGCAAAGAGCTGGGATGAGTGTGAGTGGCATCTGACCCCAATTCGGGGTCCTCCCTGGCTGCTTGCAGCTTGACACACTGCTACATTGCCTGAGGGATCCCAGACTGTGAGAGGGTGCAGTTCAGGCTGAGGGACACCCCCACCTCAGTGCATGAATTTCGTGCACCAGACCTCTAGTATCTTAATAAAACACTTATGTTACCTGACTCCTCTAGATCTGTATCATCCTTGTCAACTGCTAAAACCACAAATATTTGTTGAATATGTGAATGAATAGCTATCATTTTTGAGTGTCATTTCTTATAATTTGTTTAACCATCAAACTATTCTTAAGAGATTGATATTATTTACCTTATTTCCCAGCTGAGGAAACTGAGGCTCAGAGAAATTCGGTCATTTGTTCAGGGTCATATAGCTAGTAAGTGACAGAATTGAGTCTCTCTCTGATTTTGTCTTGCACTCTCTGTCAGGATTTTTTTAGTTCTGATAAACAGTGGACATAAAGTTTCAGCACTGAAAATGATCATGTCTTGTTCAGTTGCTTAACTACAAAGATTAACTACACATTTTACTTCACAAAGTTTCCAGGATTAAGTGTGATTATGTGTGTGACTATGCTTTGAAGCTCAGAGATATATACACCGAGTGACCAGATTATTATGATCTCTGAATGCATAACAATCTGGCTACTCAGTGTATATCCTATATAATAAAAGGCTAATATACAAATTGTCCCCTCCACCAGCAGGAGTTCAACCAGCAGGCAGGCTGGCCAACTGCTCATGTCCCCTCCCCCTGGCCAGGCTGGATGGACCCCACCCATGCACAAATTCATTAACCAGGCCTCTAATACATACATCAGAGGCTCTCTTGCAGGCCTGGTCCCTCCCAACTGTCCACATGAGGGTGGCCATCTTTGACCATCAACATCCCCTTGTTTCAGTCACCATATCATCACTGTGTTCAGAGATCATAATAATCTGGCTGCTCAGTGTATAGTATCATGCAAATAAAAAGTATTATTTTATAATGATAGCCTGGTATTAATAGCTTTCAACTTCATAATTAGCTTAGGATGCCTTTTTTTTAAAGAGATACATGTTTTAATATTTTTATGGATGCCAGACTGGAATCTTGAAATATATTTGTAAATCTTAAAATACATTTGTAAATATATTTGCAAATTAGTGCTCTGGCCCCCAAGGGAAGCCAGGCGGCCTCATTTCATGGCTCATGTACAGGACCAAGACCACTCGGCCTCTCAGAAGTCTCCCTCTTGCTATTAGTTCTCATTAGCTGAATTCAAACTCCAGTGGCGATAATGCACAATTCTTCAGCTGCATATAGATTCTGCCTCTATAAAAAGGGAAAAAAAATCTATAAATGTAATCATCTCTACCTTGTCAGCTAATGTAACACAGTAGTAACTCTAGAACGGTTTTTTTAGATGCTTTTGTACGATTTATTCCTCCTGGCATGCATCGGGGTATGAGCAGCATTTTGTTTCAATAGAGATTTTTTTTCTTTGTAGCTTTTAACCAGTTACAAAGGGTATCTGCCTATACCTGAACAGAATCCTGCAATAGAAATGAAATAGGCTTTTAAGCCTAGAAAGAAACGAATATAGAAGGCCAGTGGCAAATTGTCATTTCATCATTTTATGGGGCAAAAATTATATATCCGGGAAAGAGGTATTTTTTAAAGTATATGATTTAGGAGTGTCTAAAGGTGTTTTGTTAGGGCAATCATGTATCAGCAATTGAAAAGGAAGCACCGATGGCTCTTTAAATGCTCCGCAGAAAAGGTGAGCCGCATTTAGTGTAAATTATACTCCCCACTCCCTGGTCGGGAAGAAAGGCTTTCTGTCTCTCTCTTCAGTATTTAAAATCTGAAATAATACAGACCCAACTACCCAGGGGTCTCACGCCTTGCCCTGGTACTTTGTCATTACAAAGGAGACAGGCAGGTGGGAAGCAACAGCACATCACCCTGAGAGCCAGAGGCAGTGTTGTCTCCCCTTTTCCCAGAGTTTGGCTGGAACTGCATTCTCCTTGAGTTTCTGCCAAAGCACATCACTAAATAAGGAGGTAAAATAAGGATACGATTTAACTGCTTCTTTCCAGGCAAGTTTCTAGACAGTCTCCTCGGTATTTTTTTTTAAGTAGGAAGCAGATTTTATTTGTTTGGGCACACGCTATGGGAAACAAATAAGTGGTGTCAACTGACAGGCTCGGTAGACTGAAACAGGGCCCCAGGACGCGATTTCTTTTTTATTTATCAGCCCGATGAACTTGTTTCAGGTCTCCTTCTCACAGACTCCTCAACTGGGAAAACCAGAGACAGGAATAGCCAGCAGGCGCAGGCCACTTTTAGTTTGTTTGGTGGTTAGCTCTCAAACTTACTTTGAAGAATTGTAAACCACAGAATAGTTGAGAGAGTAATATGAACATTTTGCACATTTGCTTTCTCTCTCTCTTTGAAAGGAAGCTTCCTATAGGACCTAAAAGTTCATCTCTAAATACTTCAGCATATCTCTTCTAAGAACATGATTATATCTACAGAACTTAACATGGATACAGTAATATACAGTCTACATGCAAAATTTCCCAAATTGTCCTAATAATGTTCTCTACAGCTGTTCCTTTTGTTGAATTAGAAGTCCAAAGAAGAATTGCACACCACACTCAGTTATCTTGTCTCTTTCATCTCTACTCATCTAGAACAGCCCCATCCTGCCTGTTTTGTTAGTATTTTTGAAGATTCCAGGACAGGTACCCTATAGAAAATCCTAAGCTGTGTATTTTCCTGATAACTTCCCACCAAGTGTGTGGGCAGACTACTGTATTTAAAACCTTCTTTTCTGTGTGGTTATTTCATCAAGTTGATATGTGGTTAGGTTCGTGTGTTTCTATTTGTATTCAATTTTAGAGTTTGATTTTGTTAAATCCTTTTAAGTTTAAATTTTGAATATATACCCTGTACCCCGAAAATAAGACAGTGTCTTATATTAATTTTTGCTCCCAAAGATGTGCTAGGTCTTATTTTCAGGGGATGTATTATATTTCCATGAAGTAGATCTTATTTTCGGAGGATGTCTTATTTTCGGGGAAACACGCTAAGACCTTTACATTGCTCAAAATGCAAAACAACATGAAAAATTTTTACTCTGAGAAATCTTGTTTTTATTTCTTTCTCCCAATTCCCATACACTCCTTATGGGTAACCACTTTAATTAGTTTCTGTTTTATTTTCATATATTTCATTTTGCAAAAAATAAGCAAATAAGTTGCTAATAAATATATATGTGTATAGGTATATAATCTTTGTATATACTATACGTACATGTATGGGTATCTATATATGTATAAGTAGATATATATATATATATATATATATATATGTATTTCTGATTTTCTGGTAAAGGATATATATATATATATATATATATATATATATATATATATATATATTAGTAGCCCATCACGCAATATTGCACGCAGTAGGCCGCCTGCTGCTGTCAAGGGAGCTGGCAGGAACAGCGATCCACTGGGAGCCACGCTGATTCCACGGGAGCTGTGTGGCTTCTGTGGGAGGCAGAAGAGAGCTGCCAGCATCCACGGGAGTCAGGAGAGCCAGCCTCCCTGTCCCTGTCTGTGTCCACCCAGGCTCTGGGGGGGCGGCCCTGAGCCAGGGTGCAGTGGATCATTGGTCCCCCTGGACTCTGTCTCCATCTCTGCTCTGGGCCTCACCTGTGCACAAAACCTCCTCCTGTCTGGTTGTGACCGGTTACAAAGCCCCAGTCTAATTTGCATATTCTCTCTCCTCTCTCTCCCCCTCTCTCTCCCTCTCTCTCTCTCTCTCTCTCTCTCTCTCTCTATATATATATATATATATACATATATATGTAACATTACATTGCATTTTTTTTACCTAGTATATATCATAGAAAGTCTTTCATATCAATTTATGGACTTGCTTTTTAAAAAAATATATGCTTTTATCGTTGATAGTATTACAGATATCTCCCAGCCCCTATCCACCCCTTTATCCCCCTCCTCCCAGTCCCTCCACACCCCCAGGTCTTCATTACCCTATTGCCCCTGTTCATGGGCTACACATATCCTATATAATCCTATATAATAACAGGCTAATATGCAAGTAGACCCAATAGCAGAACAACCAAACAACTGGTGGCTATGACATGCGCTGAACACGAGGGGCTGCATGTGGAACAGGGCAGGTGTCAGCAGCTGGCTGTAGAGCATACAATGGGGCGGACATCACCGCAGTGGGATGGTGGAGCAGGTGAACAGGGCCCCAGACCAAGCACAGTGCTGGTTGCTGTCATCTGGGTGAGCCTCTGGTGGTTACCGAAAATTCTTTGCTCCCATGTGCGGTGGTCCTATCTAGCGCTTGCACCCGCCAGAGCTACAGCTCACACCTGCTATATGCACCCGGCACTGGCCCCAATTGCTCCGTGCCATCAGTGGGTGCAAGCAGCTGCTGTGGGCCCCGATCACTCCTCAGGGCTTTTTCTTCTCCTCTTGGTACGGCCCTGCTCATACCCAGTGCTGGTGCCCAGCACTGACTCCACTCCCACCTGCTGCTAGCGCTGGCCCCAATCGTTCTGCACTATCTATCAGTGGGTGAGAGCGAGGCCGGCACCATCAGTATGTGGAGCGGTGGCAGCGGGAGTGGGGCTGCTGGTAGGCAGACGGGGGACTGGACCAGGGGCCACAGCAGGAGGGGCTGGGTGGGGGCACAGAAGATGGACTGAGACCCGCCCCTGTACCCAGTGCAACCTCGTGGCCCACACTTCTTTTAAAGTGTATGAATCATGCACTGGGCCCCTAGTCAGTTCTTTGGTTTACGTCTTCTCATCCTCCCAATCCCACTTTGAGATATGCCAGTCTATCCCATGCCTCCATGCATTGGGTCTTATTTTGTATGGAGATACTTGTCATTCTTTTCACAGTAGTACAATGCTTGGCCAAAGGGTAAACGAAAAGGTAATTTTGTTACATATTGCAAATCATTGTAACCTCCACAAATCATTGTAATCTCCACAAATCATTGTAACCTCCACAAATGTTGTATCATTCTCAGCTCCACAAATCATGTGTGGAGATATCTGGCCTAGATATGAACACTTTGGATTATCTCACAACAACTTTTTCAGGAAGGTACCTTTATTACCTCCATTTTTTATTGAGGAGGACAAGACTCAGAGATCTGACAAACGTTTCCAGGGTCACACAGCTAATAAATGGCACAGCCAGGATTGAAGCCAGACTCATGCAACTAACCACCCCGCTGTACCATGTGTTGCCAGCATTAAGCTATGTGAATTTTATTTTGCCATCCTGATAAGATTAATGGGAAATGATTTATTTGTAGAAATGATATTCTTATAATGTATCAAGGGATACTGGGGAGCCAAGAGAGCTAACAGTCTCAGGGGATGTTGATGGAGTGAGAGAACCGTCTTCCTGTGCAGCCTCTTTCTTAAGGAGGTCAGTGTTCAATCACAGCTCTGAGGTTTAAGTCAAAGATTCTGATTTGGTGCGTGTAGCAGTGATACAAATATCCTCTTAAAGGTGAAATGCTTTAGGCAGGCTTCAGTCCTGCAGAGATCAGGACAACAAACTAAGGACATGGAGAACTCTGAGGACCAGACTTAGTCAAGATGGGGAAGAGTGAGGCTGCCCAAGGACTCACCATATGGCAGACAACAACAAGTAAATATATAATGTCAGATACAGACACATGCTATGTTCCAGGGCAATGAAGTAGAGAGAAGTTAGAGTGTTTAGAGAAGACCTCTCCGAGGAGATGGTGTTTGGAATAAGACATTAAAGAGGAGAAAGAGCTGGCCATCCGAAGAGTTGAGGAACAACCTTTCTGGCAGAGGGAGCAGCAAATTCAAGGGCTCTGAGAAGTGAGCCTTGCAAGTCAGACCTAAAAATTGGTATGGCTGGAATAGCAAATAGGAGTACTAACTGATGGGAATGGGGGGATGGGCAGGTTGAGAAGGACCTTTTTGATTCAGGTAAAAGAGTTTGGGCTTTATTCTAAGTGCACCTTGACGTGCATGGTACCAATGGACTTCTGGAATGAGTTGCATGTTACTCATCAGAGAATGTATTTAAATTAAATCAAAGAAGTTGTAAACAGAAATAGGTGCTATTGTTTGCCATGTGTTTATTCATCTTTCAGGGAGGGTTATTTTCTTAGGGCAGCCTAGAAAATGAGGCTGAATATGAAGTCTGGCCAGCATGAGCTAAAGGACATTTATACAAAAATAAATACATTGCTACTTACATTTACCACCTCCAGATGACTCATCAATAGAAGCATGTTCTTCGCATTCAAGTATGAATAAACCTCTTGTTTCAGTGACATATGAAGAGCAAGATATTTTTATTTCATTTCATGAAAAGGAATAAGAATTTTAAAATACATTGAAAGGTGTCACATGTAAAGCTCAGAGTGTGTGCCCCTAATGAATCTAAAGAGGCAGTACTATCCTCCCACCTTCTTCTTCAAATCTTCATTTTGTGCATGAAATCAGATGACGGAAACTTTCTTTTGATTATATCTCTTCCTTTTGCACTCTGTATTTTTTATAAATTTCTGAAATCAGAGAAGTTTGTAACATTAAGTAAGAAATCAACCCAAGTTAAAGACATAAATCCTTGTGAAATGAAGAGAGTGATAAAGTTGAAATATGCTACATCTTAATCATGAAACAGCTGAATAGAGTAAATGGCAAGAGCATAACTGAGAAGAAACATTGGAAAGAAATGAATGCCAGTAAATATGTTTAAAGAGTCATGATAGACACATCAAAAATAAGGATGATTTAGTTCCAAGTCAACTTATAAGAAAAACCTAAACATAATATTTAACATTAAAGCAAAATTATAATTAGCCAAGTAAAAAGTCTATAGGAACACTAAAATATGTAAAGATGTTTACGCATCATATATTGTTTTTCTTAGGTTGATTTATAAGACATGTCAGTGATCCAGGCATTTAAAAATATCTCAGTGTTTAAAATGTCTATGTAGATAAAAAGTGCAGACGTTTGACTGAACTTTCCATTTTTAGCTGGGTATTTAGAATCATATAGAAGTAGAATGAACCATCTCTTTAAATTAGGCACAGATAATTTTCCTTGTAGGTAGCATATCTATGATGATAGAAGCATAATATGCTAATTAGACCAGACGTTCTTCCACATGTTGTTCCTTCTGGACAAAGCCACAGGGGGTAGGTGCTGAGGTAGAAGTGGCAGAGGTCTTCCCCAGTTGCGATATTGGCAGGCAGGGGCGGTGGCCAAGGCCCTTGCATAAATTTTGTGCATCCGGCCTCTAGTAATGTAATAAAATTAGAAGGGTGACCATACAATCAACTAATGTTTATAGTTGTTTGATTAGGGAATATAGCTATCATAGATTTATGAAATAAGCATATTTAAAAAGTATTTTGTGGTAATCTACCTGGTGAATATTTGTGGTTGATGGAAATGCCAATGGAGACAGGGAAAGTATTCAAATTCCTGTAATGTAGGTAAAAGGTACAACTTACTGTGGTTAACTTATTATTTTGGGCTTGAGAGGCTATCTCTAAATATCAGTATCTATAGGTATTTTATTCAGGTATCAAAATTCAAATTTACAGAAAAATTTTAAAAATTGGGAAAATACACATAATTCCCTCTCATCTCCCTGTACAATCTGAGGGTAAGTGGCTGACATGATACTTTTCTATATATAACAACATTGTATCCATCAAAATCAGGAAATTAACATTTCTACCATTTAATCCTCAAACCCCAGGTAAATGTCCATTAAAGGAAGAATCCAGGCCAGAATCATGTGTTGCTTTTTGCTATATTATCTTTAGTCTCCTTCAGTCTAGGAAAGTTCCTCAGTTCTTCCTCAACTTTTATGATCTTAACATTTTTGAATGGCAGTCATTTTGTAGCATTTTCTTCAATTTTGTGTTTTACTGATGCTTCCCCAGGCATGGTATGCGTCTTCAGCAGGAATAGCACAGTGGTTAAGCTTTTTATTGCATCCCATCAGGTGGTGCCTCACATTTTGGTGTGTTCCATTGTTAGTGATACTAAGTTTGGTCAGTTGAGTTAAGTTTGTGTCTGCCAGATTTCTCCACAGTAAAGTTACATTTTCCCCTTTTGTAATTGAGAAGTATTTTGTGGGGGAGGTACTTCAATATTTTGTAAGTATATTGTTTTTATCACATTTAATTTCTATTTTGTTCAATGGTTATAATTTGTTACTATATATTTTTTTCTTTTGATGCTTCAACTGTTTCAAATATGATCTGTAAGAGCCCTGTCAAGATAACTTTTGCATCCTTTTGATGCCTCCTCACCCATCATTCCTTGAACACTCTTTTTTTTTTCCATCCTGGCTCACTCATATTGAAGTTTCCTAGCCTTGACTCTGGAATCAGCTCTGATTCCTTTTAGTAACAAAGAATATCTAGAGACCATGCTTTAGATGTTAAATATGTGCTACTCAGCTTCCAATATGTCATTCCAGGCCTTCGAACCTCCCTCCCTCAACTTGCCTCATCCTACTTAGTTCCTGCTACCCTATGTACTGCTGCTTTGCTTTCCCTCCTTCCCCATGCAAAGCTACCTATCTGGTTTGGTCCCAGACACTTGCATGAGGTCATTTCTTTAAGAAGGGGAGAGAAGAAGAAGATCTAAAGTCTATATACTAAAGGAATCTCTCAGAGAAATGGATAAACTTTTTCAAGTTGGAGTGAGAAGGCAGAACTGCTGTTGAGTGCCACTATTATTTCAACACAAAGAACATTATCCTATACTGGAGGCCTGGTGCATGAACTTTGTGCATGGGGGGCGGGGGGCAGGGTTCACCTTAGTCTAGCCTGCACCCTTTCCAATCCAGGACCCCTTGGGAGATGTATGACTGCTGGTTTAGGATCGGGCCTAAACTGGCAGTCGGACATCAGACATCCCTCTAACAATCCAGGACCATTGGTTCCTAACTGCTCACCTGCCTGCCTGCTTGATTGCCTCTAACGAGCCCCCCCACTGGCCTGGTCACCCCTCATTGCCCCCTCTGCCGACCTGGTCACTTTTCACTGCCGCCACTTGGTCTTCCTCAACTGTCCTCCTGCTGGCCTGGTTGCCCCATGCAGCCTGTTCAGTTGCAATGGTCACTTAGGCTTTTATATAGATATAGATATAGATATAGATATAGATATAGATATAGATATAGATATAGATATAGATATAGATATAGATATAGATATATATTAAAAGGCTAATATGCAAATTGTCCCATCTATTGGGAATTCTACTGGCAGTTCAACTGGGAGTTTGACCAGGGGGTGAGGCCAGCCAGCCAACTGCATGAAACCCCTTTCCCCCACTGGCTCTGCCCCAATCCCCCCCACCCCAATTGGGGGTGTCACCGGCTGGCCAACTGCCAGTGGCCCCTACCCCTAGTTGGCCCAGCCCAATCAACCCTGATCGGGTGGGCTGATTGAGGCCTGTTGGCATGGGAGGTTAGCCACCAAGCCCTGAGGAAGGAGCCGGCCTTCTGACCCTTGGGAAAGAAGCCATGTTCACCACCACCCACCCCTGATTCACCATCCCAGCCCAGGGCCTGGCCCTGATTGGGTGAGAGGATGGCCGGCAGGGGGAGGTTGGCTATGGGAGTGCACTGACCACCAGGGGACAGCTCCTGTGTTGAACGTTTGTCCCCCTGGTGGTCAATGCACATCATAGTGACCTGTTGTTCCACTCGCTTAGGCTTACATACCCTACCTAATAAAAGAGTAATATGCAAATTAACCATCACTCCACTCCACCCACAAAACACACCCACCAGCCATGCCCAGCAACCAATCAGAGTGAGTATGCAAATAAACCCAACCAAGATGGTTACAGCCACAGAGAGCAGGAGGGAGGCTTAGATTTCCCAGGCAACAGAAGAAGCCAAGCTTTCCACCTGCATTGGCCAGCCTACGCCTCTACTCAAGCTTACAAAATTTTAATTATAGAAGGTAAACAAATCCAAACAGAAATGGCTGCTGGCCACAGAGAGATCAGGATACTTTGTTCTGCCCCAGTCTACAAAGTTTCAATTGTAGAGGGTAAATAAATTCCAGATATCAGGGCCCCCACTTGGGTCGCCAGAGGGCATGGCTGGCCTGAAAACCACCACAGGCCCCTTGCTCAGGCCAACTCACACCCCAAGGGAACGCTTACCCTGATCCAGGACATCCTTCAGGGCAAACCAGCCAGTCCCCACCTGTGCACCAGGCCTCTATCATATCTAATTAAAGAGTAATATGCAGATTGACCATCACTCCAACACACAATAGCTGCCCCCATGTAGTCAAAGATGGCTTCCCCATGTGGACACAAGATGGCCACCACAAGATGGCCAGCCAGGAGGGAAGTTGGGAGGTACCAGGCCTGCAAGGAAGGGCAGTTGGAGGTGATTAACCCTGCAGGGGTGGGCAGTTAGGGGTGACCAGGCCAGCAGAGGAGGGAAGTTGGGCCAAACAGTCTGGCAGGGGAGCAGTTAGACATCAATCAGGCTGGCATGGGAGTGGTTAGGAGGTGATCAGGCTAGGAGGCAGAAGTGGTTAGGGGCAATCAGGAAGGCAGGCAGGCAAGCAGTTGGGAGCCAGCAGTCCTGGATTGTGAGAGGGATAACCGACTGGTGGGATCGGGCCTAAACAGGCAGTTGGACATCCCTCAAGGGGTCCCAGATTGGAGAGGGTGCAGGCTGGGCTGAGGTAAACCACCACCCTCTCCCCTGCAGTGCCCAAATTTCGTGCACTGGGCCTCTCATTATATATAAGTAAAATAAGCCAGTCAATGAAAGATAAATACCACATGATCTCATTCACTTATGGATATGAAAGAACATTATAAACTGTTGAACAAAAATAGACAGAGGCAAAGAAGGGCCCCCACTTGGGTCGCCAGAGGGCATGGCTGTCAAACTGCAGCG
Organism: Vespertilio murinus; assembly: GCA_963924515.1. Classification (NCBI taxonomy): domain Eukaryota; kingdom Metazoa; phylum Chordata; class Mammalia; order Chiroptera; family Vespertilionidae; genus Vespertilio; species Vespertilio murinus. The sequence continues at coordinate 69,390,437 of OZ004707.1, forward strand.
GGATGGTAGAGGAGGGTTGGGGGGGTAAGAGATCAACTGAAGTACTTATATGCATATGTATAACAACCAACAGATGCAAAACACTGGGGGCGTGGAGATGAGGACAAGTGTCAGGGGGTAGGGGAGGCCCAGAAGAGTTCAGTGGGGAAAAAAAAAGAGACATATCTACAATTACTTTTAATACCTTAAACAATAAAATTTAAAAAAAAAGAGAGAGTGGAAAAATGAATCAGAAAAGAGAATGAAAACATTCTGAGCCAGGTATCTTTGAGGATATCTGGAGTTTAGTCCTTCTAGGAAACTCTGGAAGGCAGTGTGAATACATCTCATCTATCCCACTGAAGACCAAGGAAGTAGTGATATTTATCTATCAATTCCTCATTTGTCATTGGTTGAGGATTCTGAGAGGCATTAACTCTCCAGACTTCTCACTGACCATGACCATGGGCTGTGGGTGCTCTCATCACCAGACAAAAAGTCCTCTGGCAGCCGAAACCAGTTTGGCTCAGTGGATAGAGCATCGGCCTTTGGACTGAAAGGTCCCGGGTTCGATCCCGGTCAAGAGCATGTACCTTGGTTGCGGGTACATCCCCAATAGGGGGTCGGCAAGAGGCAGCTGGTTGATGATTCTCTCTCATCGATGTTTCTAACTCTCTATCCCTCTCTCTTCTTCTCTAAAACAAAAATCAATAAAAAAAAAAGTCCTCTGGCAGAAAGCTCTGGTGTTTGCCTCAAATAGACCAACTTAAGAAGGGTATCAACAGGACATTACAGTGTTTGCTACAGATACTGTGTATTTTCAAATAACACATATTACAATTTCAAAGGCATGTTAGATTATGCTATCACTTTTGTTATACCCCTAGAGACTGTAGTGAATAATAAAAATTTAGTTGTATATAATATACATATATAATACTAGAGGCCTGCTGTAAGAATTTGTCACATTAAAAATAAATTAATTAGAAGAAATATTTTAATATAGCTATTTGCCTTTTCTCTATAATAGAAGTGTCAACCAAATTCACAATTGACAGTGACGGATTGAAATGCACATGTGTGAATGGCGCCAGCAAGAGCTTTAAAAATATAGATAAAATTGCTTAATTAGACCTACTTTCTGATTTTGCTAAACTTTTTCCAGCCCAGTGAAGCACCCCAACTTCAGGTACGATAATTGTCAGCAACACAGCAGTAAATATCAACAAGAAGCAGATTATTATTGATTACACAGGGAGAGCAAAGGGTGAAATGTTTAAATGTAGTAGTGTTTGACTATATTCTGCACAGTTAGAAAATCTGAAGTTATTTTCAAATTCCGCCATTTCTTTTTTTTCAGTCTGGTCAAGTTTCTAAACTTTCTAAATATCCATTTTCTGGCTAATGAAAAAAAAAAAAAAGGATTCCACTGAGACTCCTATCTACCTAATCCAGGATTTCTGTGAGGATTAAATGAGATGAGGCAGAAATGTTTCACAGACATTTGGTTAAAGTGTAAAATGTTTGTACCTGGCTATAAAGCAAGTCATGTTCCTGGGCTGAAGAAATTGAAAGAAGGCTAATCACTAGGGAGAGGAATCTGGGTGTTGCTATGTGACATCATTACCCAGTGCCCACAGTAACCATTTCTGGGCTGGGCTGGGCTGGGCTGTGGGCCACATTTTACGACATGGGGCAATGGCTAATGGGCACAATGGCAGCTCCTGCATTGAGCCTCTGCCCTCTGGTGGTCAGTGAGCATTATAGCGACCAGTCAGACAGTCAGAGAGACACTTAGCATATTAGTTATATATATATAAAACCAATAATCAATGTCTCTTACTTGCAACATAGAGAAATACTCCCCACCCCCCAAAAAATCTAACATAAAAGATGAGTATTAATGTTAAAGGTAATCAGTTTAATTCTGAGTGAAAATAATTGAAATCTACCTGAAGATGCTTTAGAATGATTTTTATTGCTTATTTAAATGTTTTTAAGAAATTAACAAACTGTCCTTGGAATTTAGGTGTTTATATGTTTTTGGTTGAGACTAGACCACTTTCTACTTTAACTAGGAAACTTTTGTTTCAGCCCAGCAAGTATTAACAGGAAGCTAGAGGCAGGCAGAACATCATTTGCTGTTCCAGGATTCTGAACTCAGAGCTGATATGTATAACCCATATACTTGGGATATTTCTCTCACTTTTCACTTGTAAAAAAGTTACCATGCTTGTCTCTTTAGCCACATTCTGACAGATGACAAAATAAAAATTCTTCAATCAATTAAGACTCTTATTTGCAACATAGAGAAATACTTCTTTGGGTGAAAAAGGTAAAGAGATTAAGAGTACAAATTGGCAATTATAAAATAGTCACAGGGATAAAGTTCAGCATAAGGAATATGGTTAATAAACTACAGCAACAGCCAAAGCCGGTTTGGCTCAGTGGTAGAGCGTCAGTCTGGGGACTGAAAGGTCCCGGGTTCGATTCCGGTCAAGGGCATGTACATTGGTTGCGGGCACATCCCTGGTGGGGGCTGTGCAGGAGGCAGCTGGTCGATGTTTCTCTCTCATCGATGTTTCTAGTTCTCTATCTTCCTCTCTGTAAAATATCAACAAAACATATTTAAAAAAAATAAAATAAAATAAACTACAGCAACAATGTATGGTGCCAGCTAGATCTGGAAATATCGGGGGAGGAGGAACACTTTGTAAAATATATGATTGTCTAACCACTGTGCTGCACCACCTGAAACTAATACAAAATAATATTGACTATAAATTGTAATTGGAAAAATAAAGAAAAATACAGTTCTTCAGAGGCATTATTTATATCTGTGCTTAGGAAAATGAGTAGAGCTATGGATATGACTAATGTGGATCTGAATTAAAGAGGTTTAGAAGTTTATTAATCCAAATCTAGAGAAATCATTCAACAAGGGGAATCAGACAAAAATTACCAGGGAATCATGAGGAAAAAGGAAACTCGGAGAGCAATACTGGCCTGATGTTAAAAAGCTATTACTAACATCCACACCACTGTTCACAAGACTTTTTGCTCTATAAAAATACTGCGGACAAAAAGGGGCCACGTGCTAACCACAAAGGATAGTTTGAAATGAAAACTTTTTAAATTGAAAAATCAGTTTATAGTTAGAAGTCATGTCCTAGGCTGGTATTTTCCTTGACAAAGGTCAATTTTTACCTCAACGGAGCCTGTCTATTGTCTTTTTGCATCTGCAGTAACATATCATTGGAATGTCAAAGTAATTTTCCTTTTTCTTGGCCTCTCAAAATATAGGCACAGCTCTGTGTAGACCACAAATCCCCTCATTGTTATTGAGTTAATTGTTGACTATTAACTGTCCTACAGCCACCTAAGTAAAAAAAGTATGTGCCTATCATTTTTCTTTTTACCCAATCCCAGAGGTTTCCCTGATTTGCTTTCTCCTGTTTCCCTAATCTATCGCCAATGGATTTTATGTCTAGTCTCCTCTTTTGATTGTAATGTAAAACCAGGTGCAAAACTACCATTCTCTGGAGCATTATCTCAATCCACTGAGATTCTGTTTCCCAGCATTTGCTGACAGTTTGGTTGAAATAAGCTCACCAAAATTCTTCACAGGTTTGAATGTTTCTTGTGTTGACAATACCAAGAACTAACTCCCTTTTCAGGGCCTGGACTGAGCTGGTGAATATGTCATTATTGGTTAGAACTAGGACCCAAATGGATTAGGAAGACATTTTTTGATTGTACTCCATCCCGGTCATGTGCTTTATATGAAAAAAGTCAAACTTACTTACCCCTCATCCTCTTTTTTTCCTTGTAGAAGACGGACACATTTTGGAAGAGCAGATCTTGGCTTTACGGAGACATATACTCCACTAATCCAGGTGAGTAAAGACTAAGACATCTCTATTTCCAATTAAAGACTTTTAGTTTATTTTAGTTTTTTCCCCCCTGTGCAATGAAATTTTCAAATAGTAACCACCAAAATCCCAATGAGTTAAAGATGTAATTAACAAAAAAAAGTTTTCATCTGGAATCTTTAGATTTCAGGGTGAGTAAATAGGCAGATACTTGGTGGAGCCCTAAGGACAAAACCTGAGGTTATTTTGTTTTTGTTTTCCTTTCCTTCTCCCTTGTCAGTTGAATAACATCTCTGCTGATTTTCTAGAGAGTCAAGCTTCCTGATGGCCATTTGTCACTCCCTCAGTTTCCATAGCTGCTGGCTATAGGTACTAAAGCAGCACCAAGGTGAAGTAAAAAACCAGGAGATACTGTTTGCTGAATGTTCTCTTCTGGAAATTCAACTAAATTTGGAAATTGAAGCAGGTGGCAAAATAAAGAGTTTTCTTTCCATGGATCTTCACATTGCCCCCAAAAGACAACCTTTGGGAGCAATGAGGGTTTTAAGTGTTCGAGGTGTTTTGACTGTAGGCTGGTAGTCATGAGGCAGAGAGATGGCAGGGAATCTGCTGGAAGGCGGATTTTTACTGGTGCTAAAGAAGACTGAAGGCACAGTAGTTAAGTGGGGTAGCTGCCAGGGAAAGAGATGCTTTTCCTCCCCCGCAGGGAAAGTTGAACCACACACTTCGCTCCTCCTCTGGTTCCCAGTTGCCCTGGGCATTTTTCTCTGTTACAGCATTTCACTCCTGAAATGAATGGCACTTAGCAGGGAAGGTGTCTTTGGTAAGTATTTTACAACAGTGCAGGAGTTACCAGTTTCTTTTTTCATTAAAAGTGAGTTTTGGGTGGCTTTGTGACTGGCAGTCCAGAAACTTCTTACTTCCCTTTGATACAGGGATCTCATAAAGAGTCTCCTTTTCTTAGCCATCTGCAAAGGGAGGTTATGCTCTGCTCCTCCCTTCCTTTGGCTTTGTTCCCTGCCTCCCTTCCCTTCCAGGAGTCAAAAGGGAGATTTTTGCAAATCCCTGTGAATGTGGAGCAGTGACAGATGCCAGGTAACACAAAAACAGCACCACCAAATGATTTATTTACTAACGTGTGTGCGTGTATGTGTGTATGGGGTAGAGCTCCCCAAAAAGCTTGGATGACATGGGATGCAATTAAAGCTCATTAAAAGGGAGAGCATAACAGAGAGAAGAGAAAAGGCAGTCACTTTACCACATCAGCGGACACACCAACTGTAGTTTTTTCAAATGTAGATCTGCTGCTGTTAATGTTCCACTTACAGCCAATTAAATACTGGCAATGTAATTCTACTGCACGGGGGATAATGTAGTGTTCCCTAGTCAGAACGTGCCCTCTGTCAGGACAGGCATTATATCACACTTGTTACTGCTGCCCAGAACTTTCCACGGGGCTTGGCACAAAGAAAACACTAGATAAAGATTTGCTAACTTGAAGTGAAAACAAGTTAGTAGATCACTACATCATGAACTCTGCAAAAGTATTTATGAGAATTAGGGTAGTGATTATATGTAAGTGGAAGCTGATTTATCTGTTATTCTCCTGACCTACACTTCATTAGCACAATCTCTCTTCTGCAGGATGATGCACCCGAGACATTACAAGGGCTTAAAGTATCTTTGGAAGCATCCAAGACAAATGGATTATATTCTGTATACTTTTAGTCTTAAGGCTTTTTTTTTTTGCTTTTTTCCCCCTGGAGTTTAATTCTTTGAAAAGTAGCAACCTATTAATGATCTATGGCACTGGTTCTCAACCTTTCTAATGCCGTGACCCTTTAATACACTAGCAGGCGACCCTCAGGTTGAGAACCACTGCTGCAGAGCCAAAGACCATGGGAAAACACAGATATTTACATTATGATTCATTAACAGTAGCAAAATTACAGTTATGAAGTAGCAAGAAAAATAATTTTATGGTTGGGGGTCACCACAACATGAGGAACTGTATTAAAGGGTCACGGCATTAGAAAAGTTGAGAACTGCTGATCTATAGGATAACCTGCTATAATCAAGCTCTATAATTAACCGAAATGCCAAATGTGTTAAGATTGTAAAATGTTTTTTAGGTGGACAGAGCTGGGGAATGTTGTTGACTTGGTTGTTGCTAGCTTTGTAATATTGGGCAGTTCCCCTAACTCTATAAACTTTGGATTCCTTGCCTCTGTGAAATGGGAAGAATAACATCTTCTCCCCCAAGTAGTTGGGATAGGAATAGCAATCACCCTCATGTCTATTCTGTGCTCCCCTGCTGTGTCATGTGATTACTGTGTGGAAGAGGTACTGGGAGAGAGGAAACACTGGGGGTGTGGCATTGGGCATCCTAGATTTCTGCTAGGGGCTTGGAGCCTTATACTAAGAAGAAAAGTAATAGGTACCTGAAAGGCCTTTTCAGGGTTTGACACATGTTTTTAGTGTTAGGGGTGGAATTAGTCTAGATGTATATTTTTCCAAATGTAATTTGTTACTTTCTAAGGTGGATATGTACACATACCTGTGTTTTTTCCTTCAATCCCACAGGGAATTTGAGATCAGTTCACTAAGAATGCCATCTGTTCTTTGTAGTCAGAAATAAAAAGAAATTGAGTTTTCAGCATCATTATGAGATTTGCATTTGAATAATAGGTGTCAGAAACATTGATACCCATTTCTTTTAAGTGTGAAGTTAAATGCTTGTGACTTTACTAAGTGCTAGGAAGCATGATGTTAATATTGTAATTATCTTTTTCCTTAATGAGATAATGTTAAGAAGCAAATTTAATAAAATGTACTGAATAAGAAGCTGAGAATGAATGAGAGGTGAGTTGGCTGGCTTGCCTTTCTCTCTTTTGGTGGGGCTCTGATTGGATTGGATGGAGAAGAATCCATGTGTTGTTGCTTAAAAGCTTGGGCTAACCTTCCTAGAAGACCAGGCCCCTTTAATGAGCTGGATAAGCACTGAGAGTCTGAAGAGGCTGTCTTCTCTCAACAGTTGGCTTTGTAGGGATAGAAAGCCACTGAAGACTTTTAGACAATTACAGAGTCTGTCCTTCCCTCCACCTGCAGTTTCAAAAGTCCCTAAGATCACCCTCACTTCTGACACTAACTGCAAGTTTGCAGGTCCTCAAGATTATCCTTGAGTTCAATAATTCACTAGAAGGACCCACAGAACTCAGAAAAGCTGTTCAACTCATGGTCAGGGTTTATTAGAGTGAAAGGATGCAGATAACATCAGCTGAGGTAAGAGTGACATAGGGCAGGGTCCAAGAGACAGGACATGGAGCTTCCAGTTGTTCTCTCCTAGTGGACAGTCCCTATTTCTCTCAACAATGAAGTTTGGCAATACACATGCAGTTTTGCCAACCAGAGGAGTTTATCTGATCATTTGTGTTTAGAGTTTGTTTTTTTTGCTCAGTCATATAGGCATGGTTGACTGACCACGTGGCTGACCTTAGATTGAACTGATACCCTTCTGTAGATTGAACTGATTCCACCAAGGCTCCCACCATAAGCCACTTTGTTAGTTAGCATAGACTATTTAGTGTGGCTCAAATCTCCTGGGTCAGTGTTTCCCAAACTTTTGACATATGTGTACCCTTCTATAATTTTCGTAATGCTGAGTACCCCTCGTCAAAAAAAAAGGATGTATTTTAATAACAATCAAAATATATTTATTTTTTATTTTTTTGGTACATACACAAAATAATAATAAATGAAAAATAAAATTATTCATAATAAAATATAAATAAAAGTTATATTATAAATAACATCTATTTGCACACCGGACCATCTCAAGCCTCACAAGACTGTCTTGACTTGACTCATGAGAACATAGAATTAGGCGCAGCTAAGCACGGTGCAGTGCATAGCCCCACCAAACTCCGGTGCAACGTGTACCCCCACCAAACTCTTCCCGTAGCCCTGAGGGTACACGTACCACGCTTTGGGAAACACTGTCCTAGGTGGACAAATATTCTTATTGAGAAAGGACATTCCAAGGGCTCAGAGGTTACCTCTCAAGTTCTGAAGAAAGGCCAAAACTCAATTTGGGCAAGGTTAATCTTTTATTGTCTATTTTCCAAACTAGACACACCGTTTGATTTGCTGATAAAGAATTCAAGTGAGATGGCTACACAGAACATGTAAAAAAGAAATGTATCTAGTCCAGACATTTCCCATGTAAGTAGGATCCTGCCAGAATTGAGGACATGGACAAATTCTTATAATCCCACTACCTTTTATACTCAGGCATTACCTCATCACACCATAAAAGAAAGTGTATATAATCCATGTAAGGGATTATTTATAAATATTGTTTTCCTGATTCTTGAACCAAATGTAGCATTGGAAAGCAACATCCTCATATTTGGGAGAAAGTGCATATCTCTACTAATGTCTATGAAAGAAGAGAATTCTTCTAAGCACACAGGCTAACTCATCCTAACCAAGAAGGCTTTTTTGGGAATTTAAGAAAACAGAATGGTCTCCTTCCTTTTGTTCATCTTATCTATTCATCCATATGAGGAAGTACAGGAGAGGGCACCTTGATCAAAGTTTGCATTTTCTCACTACATTTCAAGTAAGCCTATTGTTAGGATGTATTGAAATGTCATCAAATGTTTATTTCCTTCCATATCTCATCTCCCATTTGGGTCCAACTTTACATTCAACTTAGAAATTATAAATCAAGTGTCGATGGGACTAGGTGACTAATATAAATGTGTGAAGTGGAACAAATATATAACAGCTGATATTACTGGAGAGTACAGCAAAGTAGAGATTGTCAGTCTAAGAGAGAATTTATATTCAGATTTAAAGAATATTTTACAGACAAATAAACATATTTTGGCAGACATGGCCCATGAACCATCACCTTGGGACTCCTATAACAAAGGGATGAAGGAGCTTAACCTTTAGCTCAACATTCCAAATATTTTCAGATTATGCAATCTGGCTTGATGTTGACTTTAAAAATTCACTTTTCCAATTTTCCTAAGAAATGTAAAATAAAAGGTAAGCAAATGCACTAAATATTAGATGGAGACATCAAGCAACAACAACAAAAAAAGAATTACCTTCACTATACTATTCATCTTTTAGTCTTTATAGTATGGGCTTGTAATGCTGGTGGTTGTACTTGGCCTTGAAAGGGAGACTCAGTGAAAACTTTTGATTTACCAGCAGTGTGGTGACTTTCAGGGGTGGTGGTGGGGTGGGGAAGTGGAGGAGGGTATGTGTGAATAAATGGTGATGGATGAAGACTTGATTAGGGGTGAAAAAGACACAATACAATGTATAGATGATGTGTTGTGGTATTGTACACTTGAAACCTTTATAATTTTGTTAACCGGATTGACCCCACTGGATTCAATAAAAGGGGGGAGGGACACATAAGCTGCTCTATGATAGGAATATAACAATACATATTTTAAGGTAACAGGAAGTAAATAACAATATCTAATCTTTAAAATAAATTTTAGACCTATACAATAAAATTTTTGACATTTCCAATCTAGTTTAAGGTCACAGAAAGTATACACTCTATATAATATATTTATGGAAAGTAAATCTATAGCTATTTGGTGGAGATTGAAATAAAGTATAGCTTCCTGTGTTTTTTTTTTGTTGTTGTTGTTGTTTTTTCCCCCCAGCACATAACAGGCATTCAATAAATCTTTACTGAATAAATAAAAAATGCCTGCCTGAGTCCTTTCTCATTGCTGAGCATACTGGATTTTCTAGTCATGTGTAGCCCATGTGAAATGAAGGGACATAATCTATACACAGGAAACAGTGGCTAACTTCACCTAACTCAAAATAAGAAGCAGAAAGGCCAATGCTTGAAGGGAAATCATTCGCTTGATAAAATTCCAAGTACTTGAACTTTTTATAAGGCAGACCTTCCAAATGCGATTTTAGATCCAAAAGACTTTCAGTAAAGAATTGATGTAAGATATCCAAAGTTTTGGTGCTTATCCAAACTGAAATTAATATCTGAAACTTTTGAGGTTTTCCGAGTTCTGAAGAAAGCCGAGAAAGCCAGAAAGGGCAGGGAAATCTCAGAGAAAATCTAAAGGGAGGGATCATAGGAAAAGCTACAGAGGCCAGAAAGATCACACAGGTGGTGGAGGGGAGCAGAGGAGGGCATGGAAGGGTTACCAAAATAGAAGAGAAAGATAACAGGAACAGAGGTTCGGTAGCTTGGAGATAGCCAAGGAGGCCAGAGCAATCACAGAAGAGATGTCAAGGGCTGGGAGAGCGCTAAGAAAACAAAGCTGAGTGGAGAGATTATGGAGGAGCCGGGAGGACAGAGCAATCAGCATGGAGGAGGAGGGGCGAGACACAGGCTCTCAAGAAGAGCTAGCCTCCAAACTCTGAAAAGTATTTTTCTAAGGTTTTTCATGTTGATTGTGATAGTTTGAGACCTGGAAAAGATTTTTTTCTCCTCTCTTTCCTTCTTTTTTCTTTTCCCTTCCCCTTGTCTCATCTCCTCTAACAGAAGACCTAGGAGGATAAAGAACAAAGGTGATTCGATTTTTTTCAGTTTGATTACCAATCTGTCATGTCAAATGAATGTGAGGCTTAAAAGATGAAAGTGACATGAAGTAGAATGGAAGCTATCTTTCTCCTGAAAATTCTGTGTGAAGAAAGTACTATATTTGATGAGAAAGAGAAAAGCATGCTTTTTAATAAACAAAACACTAGTAATAATACTGCTAAATAAGTGTTTGATGTTCAACTATTAAATGGTAGTCTTGTTTACTGGACAGACTCCTTTATTCCATAATGAAACAACAACTTGAGTGAATCAGATTAAGTGTACTATAATGTGTTGCAGGCCACTTGCACACAGTGCTTGGAGTCATAGAGTTTTCTCGGATCTCTCTGAAGTTTGCTCTTTCCAATTCAACCCCATTTTTTACAGATGAATAAATAGACATCCAGAGAAATTGGCATACTGTCTTAAAGCCATACATTGCTGAATAGTAAGATTTAAAATTTTATCTGTACAAAACAAATGCCTCACAAGATGTGTAACTTTTGCCATGTTCTCAGGTTCAGAATCATAATTTGTCTGTAGGCTATGTTGAAGTAAACTGTCATATATCATTAAAATTAAAAGCAGAAAAGCAGCTATTTTAGTCTTGCCCTTTAGGGGTTATTTCAAGGGTATTTTTGGTGGGATATCTGCCTGGTTCTGTTGTAATATGTTGATAAGAGCCAGCTCTCTTTCTTTTCACCAATTAACTCTCATATGCATGCCCTAACCCAGACATTGGGGTTTGTTTTGTTCTGTTATTGTAAACTAGAAATCTGATGCATGAAATTCATGCATGGTGCTCAGCTTTGTCCAGAAGGTCATCTGGAAGGATGTTCAGAAGGATATCCAGTCTAATTAGCATATTATGCCTTTATTATTATAGATGTTTCTTGTTTATTGGAGAGTAGGGTAGGAAGGAGAGGTCAAGTAAGAGAGTATATGAATAAGCCATATCTATCACCAGTATAAAAACATGCCACTTAGATCATAACAGGTAAAGGCAGTTGTCTTCATATTTGAAACATAATAAAAACCTTCCTTTTCTTTCACTGCCTCACTACCGAACAAGAAACCAAGAGTTCAAGGTCTTTACTCTTTCTAACTTCTCAGATTTGCTCGGTAAGAGCATGTCACTCCCAAACTCCATCACCACATTTCATTTCAGATTTTGGTCCTGTGCTAATACAATGGTAAGTTTTAAAATAACTTCTCACTTGCAGCAACAACTGGATCACAGTGCTAGTAGATCCTCAAGCCACAGCATTAATCTACTCATCAAAATAAAGTCCTCTCTGTCTATTTCAAGAACCTTCATTAAGCTAGTTATTTTTTTCTCAATAATTTTATTAATTTAACAAAATCACACGATGGTCATATATTGAAGTTGGAAAGTTCAAAGAATTAGAAGTTAGTCACTTTTTTTTTCAGACTTTTACTGGGAGATAAGATAGAGCTTTGTGAAACACTGTGCTTATTTATTGAGACCTCGAAAAGACATATTGATTAATGTGCATCACTCTCATGGTCAGAATGTAAGCTCTTTGAGGTGATGTAATTTGGTTTCTCCTTCTTATGCAATTTGTAGCCTGGAGTACAATAATTGTTAATATTTGGTTAAGAGACCTCCTTCAACCTCTTAAGGATCTTAGCAGTATATCAACATTTGGTATGGGCAAGCCAGCTTGACTTTCTTTAACCATTGTTCCCATTATTTTTTCCTCTTCCTCTTGTAGTTTTCAGAATTTATTCTATTGGTTATTATCTTTGGTTTTCCTGGTGCTTTGCCCTTTCATGTTGAGAAAATGACCCCTACACTACTTCATGACTTGCAGAAAAGACCAAATGAGATGCTGTGCACTTTTGGGATGTAGGTACAGAAAGCTTTATAGGTAGGTAATATTTATATAGAGCTGTTTCCTTTAGTGTGAAAGTAGAAAATATAAACAATTTACTTGTAAAATGGAGTATAAAGAGATTACTCATAGACTAGTATCCCAGTGCACGAATTTGTGGACCAGTAGCTCTCTGTGGGGCCTGGCTGCTCTACACCCACTGCCCAGAGGTCTTCTGTAGCCGGGCAGAATGCTTGCCTTGTCACTGTGGCAACGAAGCAAACATTCTTCCAGGCCACTCATGCTGCCCACTCTCAGTGGCTGCACCCCTAGGACTGGAGGACTCCGGTAGGGCTGAGGGGACTGGGTGCTGCCATCTTGTGGCTATGGGTGCCGCCATCTTTGTGACGGAGTGATGGTTAATTTGAATATTACCTTTTTATTAGATAGGATTTGAGAAAGAAATATGCTAGCAATCCTATTTAATAACAATTAAAATTTTTATGAAGTCAATTATCAGTAGTAGTAACCATGAAAAATAACAGGTAATAGAAAGGCAATTTTGTTTCATTGTTCAGTGGACCAGAGATATGCAATTAGATATGCAAGCACCACATAAATGTGCATGATGTACGATCATAGCACACTCAGTTATCCTCACAGTCTTGGTTAATATTGTCAGGCAAGAATGTGCACTCTGGAGCAAGATAGCTGAGGCCAGTATCTGGCTCTTTTATTTAGTAGCTGAGAGATCTCTCTGGCCCCTTGCCCCCTCAATAGGATGGGAGTGATGGAAGTAAGAATACCTAACGTTTTAGGTTGTAATGATTATATGAATCATTATCTATAAAGTTCTCAGAAAAGTGCCTGGCACATAGAAAGCACTATCTTGCTGTTAGCTGAAATTATTCTATCAAAGCCTCTAACAGAATATGAGAAGAATAGCCAACCATTCTGGGTTTTGTTTTTCAGGACATTTAACATCAGGTTATTTGTGACTATATCAATGGTAGGTGTTTCTCACTTCCACCCTGGCTGAGCTTTCCTGGTGAAGATCTCCAATTGGGCTGAATGAGAAGGGTGCGGAGCAACAAAGACTAGACTGATTCAATAAGTGGATGTCATACAGGATGAACCAAACGGCATAACCTGCCATTGCCAAATGGTCAGGAACACGGACACTTGAGTCACCTCCGAGCCCTTATCCCAGCTCTGCCCTTGGCCAGCGGTATGGGCTCGCCTTTGGATTGGGGAAGCTGCACTGTGTGGCATAGCACTGAGCACCCAGCCTGGATAGTGTGCGTGCTGGGGGGGGGGGGGGCGGTTGTTGTTACTTTCTCGTCAATTTGGATGACTATACATGGTTCTGTTTTGTTTCAACTCTCCAGCTTTGCTTTAACAACTTGGGAGAAACAGCAGATTTCTGTTACTTTTTGCAAATATTTCTGCACGTAAAGACTGTCATTTGCACAGTTGTTGCATTGGTAACAAAACAAGCCCGAGTCTGCTTGAGCAGGGTCTGTTCCTGAGGAATAGCCTGCCGTGTCTTCTCTGCCTCATCTGCCATATATATATATTTCGGTTGTTAATTGGAGATGGAACGGTTTCCAAGTTTTCTTCTTCGCTGGGTATTGATCTTTCGGGTGAACATAAAGTCTTAACCCTTCAAGCTTAATACCACGCTTTCACTACCTTATCAATTTAAATGGATTTAACATGTATTATCAGTATTTAGATCTTGGCTTTCTTTTTACTTCTTTTTTTCCTTTGAAGCAATCTGTCTAGCTGCAAACCTCTTGTTAGAAGAGATTACATGCTTGTTTTTGGTTTTATAATCTGTTTGAAGAAGTGGCTGCCTACTTGAGGATTTAAAATGATGCCTCAACAGGAAACAGCTTCTCTGTGGAAAACCTGATCTCTCACAGAGCTGCCTTTTTCTTTCTTTATAGCAAAAAAAATTTCAGATTTGATCACATAGCTACCAGGTCGTTTTGTTTAAATGCAACAACACAAACATCACTAATCTGGTTTTTCCAAATTCATTTGCGCACTCCCTGTCAGCAATGATTTTATCAGCCATCAAAATCTAATTGAAATGGCTGTGCTGCATGTAGTCATCCAATAATTATAAAATAAACAGACTGAAAATTCAAATGCATTTGAACAAAAGCCATCAAAGTAACATAAACAGGAGAAAAGGTAATTAAAGAGCTTTCTCTTTTCGTCCCCCCCCCAACATTACAGGTTCATTTAAATGCAGCTCTAGCAGGAGATTGGAGGTGGATTGATTGGCCGAATTTGTCGGCGGATGCTGTTGTGAAACGTGTCCCATTAAAAACACAGTAAGGAAATTTAAAAAGCACGATAATCATGGCATCTGGAAAGCACGCTATACTTTTTCCTCTGAGAACTTCTGTGAGAATGCGCACATGTGACAGTTAATAACAGAGGACAAAAGGTACTGCCCTTTATCATCAAAACGCCAAAAATCTTCAGAGGCTTGAGCAAATGCAACCGCCTGGTCGTGGACTATAAGGCTGTGACGTCAGAGGTGGCTCAGCGCAGGCTGCAAACCTCCGCCTGGGCTGTTCCGCTGCCCGAGAAAAGGAGACTGATTAACAGAGTCTGTAATGCACGGGTGCAAGCAGTTTAGCAATAAGAGATTCAAACTTTTGAAAGAGAGGTAACAAAGCCCTAAGAATAAGCCCTGGTCATGAATGTATATATAGTCCTGGGGCTGGTTGGCATAGCAACTATTTCTGAGAACCCTGGTGCTGCTTAAGTAAACAGCCGAAGCACAGAGCGTGCCTCAGCTAAGCTGGGTCCATCTGTAGTATCAGCATGGGAGGATCAGAACAGGAACATTTTCTCCAGTGAATCGGTGATATTTTGGTATCTCCTCGTAATATCTCTATTGTTCTCAGCAGCCCGTGGCAAGCTCCTCGTTCTCTCTGCTTCTCCGTATGGCCATTTTGCTGAACAATCTCAACCTCGGCGAATCCGACAGAGCTGGATTTGGTAGCTAACACGGGTCCAAGCTCAGTATCTTTCCTCTGTTATTTGCCAAGAACATCCATGAAAAAATGAATTGGTGATTCAACAGCAACTTGTTCTGATGAGCCAACAGAAATAATAGCGGCTGACATTTTTACTTCAAAGACCAGCACACCAGGCAATTGCAAACATTTTGGAATCAGACAAACCTGCTGTAGTTTCTGGCTCCACTATGGGGAAAGTGGTGTGGCACTGGGCATGTTGCTGATCTACTGGGCACGTTAGTGATCCTTTCTGCAATTGGTTTCTTATATGTAAAATGAGGATAGTAAGGAATACCTCTTGGATATTTGAGGATTGAATAAGATGCTGTATTAAATGCTTAGTGCAGTACTTAAGAAATGACAGTGCTAACCGACCCTGCTGGCTTCCTACCCACTGGCATTTAAGAACTTGGTGTGGTCAGTGCCCATGTTTTGCCACGTGATTCAGCAACAAATCCTGATTTGTCTAGGGCAGTGGTCGGCAAATTGCGGGTCATGAGCCACATGCGGCTCTTTGGCCCCTTGAGTGTGGCTCTTCCACGTAGAGTGCGATTTAAATTTCGTGGCCCATGCGCAGAAGTCGGTTTTCGGCTCTCAAAATAAATTTCAATTCTTGATATTTGGCTCTGTTCACTAATGAGTTTGCCGACCACTGGTCTAGGGCAAGGGTTGTGGTTAAATTTTCCTCACCAGTGGCTGATTTACGGTGGATGTGTGACATAGTTTTGGTCACTGATACAGGAAGAGAGTTATTCTAGACAGATTATTGGTAAGAGATAGATGCACTGGGGTAGGGTAGTAAGAGGTTCACAGGTGTTTTAAGGATACCCAGCAGATAAGAAAACAATATTTGGGATTTGTGAGTAGCAATTAAAATTTTATGTTTGGAACTGGACTGTTCAAACCATTGTTTCATAAACATTTTATTTTTTTATTTTTAAAAAATATATTTTATTGATTTTTTACAGAGAGGAAGAGAGAAGGATAGAGAGTTAGAAACATCAATGAGAGAGAATCATCAATCAGCTGCCTCTTGCACACACCCTACTGGGAATGTGCCCGAAACTAAGGTACATGCCCTTGACCGGAATCAAACCTGTGACCCTTGAGTCTGCAGGCTGACGCTCTATCCGCTGAGCCAAACCGGTTTTGGCTGTTTCATAAACATTTTAGAAGTACAGTACACACTACGATGCTTTGAAAAAATATGTAGTTGAATAATTCACCAGGGTTCTTGTTTCTGTGGAGAAATGATAACACAAAAAGAATTCTAGCTCTTAGAAATTTTTGAGTTCTTCCTGATAGAATGTAAGTAAGGGTTATAACCAATAACTCTTTTCCTTTCTTGGGAGTCTACTCTATGACTCATTTCTGATGAGAAAAGAAAGGGAGAGAATCAATGGTGAGGACCATTTGAGTTTCTTTTATTGATATTAAAAGAACTGTGCTTCTCGAGAAAAATGACTTAGAATCGTCAGGAAGTTCTGACTGTCTGGAAGAGAGTTCTGAATGTTTTATACTCAGACTCCTGTTTTCTGATCCCCCTCATAAATCATTGCCCCAAAGTAGTCCTTCTAAGTCCAGAATTATTTATTTTACCTTGGTTTGCCCTGATAAATTTAAAGTTTTATGTTTCTAAAAAATTGAAGTGTTTTCATGAATCATATATTTTTTGATTATTATAAGTTAAGATTTTTCTTACTCTATAAAACTCAGGACTCTACAAAAAGAACTAGATAACAAAGGATGAAACCTAACATCTGTCTGTGAGCTGCGAGTTCCTCTCCTTGCGAATTTCACTGAATAATCTGCCACTAATGTGATGCATGATATTGTCTTGGCAGTTTATTCTTTTGAGGCAATAGAACATAACACATTGGAAGGAGCTATCCTGATCTATTACATCAAGACTCCACAATTTATTGCTCTGTCTGTTTAGTAAGGAAAAGACACTCCCTGGGAGATAGACTTGTGTATATATGTGGTGATAAGAATATGGCCCTAAAAATATTTTGATATGATTACATTTATATGGAACCTGTGATTAAGGTAAAATTCATTTGTTTATATCATATATAAACATGAACTATGCATATTTGTTATATGTCTGTTTTTACATTCAGTCTCCACAGTAATCTTGTGAGATAATTTATATGAATTCTCCATGCATGGGTGAAGAGCCTGAAGTATAGAAGAAGTTACATAACTTACCTAAAATGACTTAGCAAATGAGTGCCAGAGGGACTCAACCCTAGGTCTTTTGATTCTTCATGGTATTGTTTAATTTTCTTTTCCACAGTTCCTTCTGTGAGTGTCTGAGATTTGGCATAGGGTTAACACCATTTATTCATAAGCTCTTGGACTGACATTTTTTGGAGATGCTATCTTCATCTAGTTTTATAGTCATGGCTACAGGCTCATCAGTTCTTTTTCAGAACAACTGGTTAGGTCCACAGCTTAACCAATGACTGTATGAAGCTCCTACATCCAAGGCTACTGTACACTCACCCTAATCGACTCAAGGCCAGATATCAGGCAACTAGGGAAGCCCAAAGCCTGTAAATAGGAATTATTCAAATTAACCAATTTATCAGAAGCCCCAAAACCCCAGCTAACTCTGCCCTACTTGCTATGCTTAAGCCACCTTCTCCATCCCCAGCTTGCTCTTACTCTTCCTTGTCTAATCCCCTGTGTAACCCTATCTCAACTGGAGTTGAAGTACCAGAGTTTTGCCTTTTATTTCTCCATGTTTCATTTGTTGTGTCTCACTCTATAAAGAGTCTTTAAATCTTATACAGCATCATTTTGGAGTTTAAATTTATCTCTAAACTTTTTAGTTGAAATGCAACATCACTGGGAAGGTTTCAGCTGGAGAGACAACTGACCTGGCTTCTACTATAGGCTTTGCATGGCCTTGAGCAGATTTATTTAACCTCTCTGAACATCAGTTTTCTCATCTATAGAATGAGCAATAACCCTCAATGTAATGGTTCTTATAATGGATGGGACTCCTATCATTTTGTGGTGTAAATTGGTAGTGCCAAAGTACAAGGCTATCTGAGGACAAACTGAAATAGGAATATTTAAATGGAAGGCAGTGCACATCTTTCAGTAGGGTTTATTCACATTTAAGTCATGATAACATGATAAAGATATCATGAAGAAATCCTTTGTCAAAATGACTGAGTAGCACACAAAACTGGACTGCAGCTAATAAAACAGTAATGGCCAGTATCTATCTAGGCTGTTTGGTAGCCCATCATTATAGCACCAGAAACTTGCTTGTTAAAGGGTTCTGAAAGTCTCCTTTGCAGAATGTAACCTATGAATTCTCAGACCATTTGTTAAAGTTCCTTGGAGGTTGTGTGTTTTTTCACTCACTCTCTTTTTTTTATTTTATTTTTTCTAGCCAAGAACTTCAGAAGCTGCTGAAGTGCAGCTTTTGGTGTCATTGACCTGCCTTCCTTCTTTGTCTGGCGGTTGATGAATCCTTGGGGAGAAGTGTCTGCAACCTTGATGGAGAGCCGGAAAATAGAGCTGTGAGCGGCAGCCCCCGGACGCCTGATTTTTCTGAAAGATAGGCTCTTGATCAGGCCAGCAGGGGCTTAATGATTTATGCCTTTATCCTCAATGTCAGATAAACTTAGACTATATTCTAAAGCATATATATGAGGAAAACCTATTGTAGCACTTTGCTTGTTGGTGATAAATTTTTAGAGAGAAAGAGAGAGAGAGAGAGAGAGAGAGAGATTAAATAGTTTGTATTTAAAATGGGTTCCAAATTTCAGCAACCTGGGAGTACTGAAAAATAGAAGGGGAGTCTTAAAATACTTGGGTGGGCTTCATCCTCTTCCACCAAGATTTCTTTTTATTCAAGATCGAAGCTCAGGGTTTTATGCTGCATTTGTATTTTAGAACCAGAATGGATGAAAAATAGCATTGCTAAGGTTTGGAAGGCACATGAGATTTTTTAACCTCTCCCTACTTCTTTTCTAAAGACAAATGATTGTGTTTTAATAACCCCAAATAAGAAGATGGATTTAATATCCCTCCTTGGGTTTAGAAATAAAATTAAGAGAGTAAGGTAAACATCATATCATTCTAAAGTGCCTGAGAGGTTCTGCTAATTTTTTAATTTGTTAGTCATCTCATTTAGATTCTGTAAAATATTTTTAGCTTCATTTCTATACCAGTTCTCTAAGTATACTGTAAGGCCCAGTACAAGTGAAGAACCATCTCCTTGAAGAGAATTTTCCCTAAGAGAGGAGAGCTTGGTACTCTATGCAGATGCACTCAATCTCTTCACCATTTCTGTGTGTTTTAACGTGGTTTCAATGTGCTCTTCCTTCTAACCACAGACACCTGCAGCTGTTTGTGGAGGACTTTCCTCAGGCTACTGCAGCCACGTGGTCTGCATGGTCAAGAAACTCTGCAGGGAGCTGGAGTGCTTGCCTGGAAGCTCACCTGTCCTTCAGAGGCTCTTGGCCATTGAGTGACTGCTGTAGAAATATGGAAGCTCATCACCTTTTCTCGAACAAGTTCTGAAGTATTAATTTACATTCCACATGTTCCAGAAAGACTCTTCTGTGAGAATTTGAAATATTACCCTAGTTTGGCTTCTTCCCCTTTCCTGTCCTTTCATATCCCTAGCAATTTGTTTTGAGAGCACTTTCATAATCCAAATCATATGTTATGGCCTGATTCTATGGAACTTGCCCTAAAACACAAATTTGACCTTTTCTTTGAATTCTAATAGCAACCTCTATATGGTCGAAAACTTATAATTGTTGTACTAGATGCCTGGTACACAAAATTGTGCACTCGTGAGTGAGGGGGGGGAGATCCTCAGCCAGGCTTGCACCCTCTCACAGTTCAGGAGCCCTGGGGGGATATCCAACTGCCTGCTTTGGCCTGCTCCCCATGTGGGAGTGCACTGACCACCAGAGTGCACCTCCTGCATTGGGTGTCTGACCCCTGCTGGTCATTGCACATCATAGCAACTGGTCATTCCCATAGTTTGGTCGATTTGCATATTAGCTTTTTATTATATAGGATTACTTGCTGTCTTTTCACTCAGTGAAATCATGATTTCTTTGATGGTGGCTGGAGTCACATCTAATGCCTTCTATTTCCAAGAGCCTATCTATTTCCAAGAAAGTGTTAAGGAGCATTACAATGAATGAATAGATAGAATAAGACTAAAATCATTAAACAGGAGTTAAAGAATGGGAACAAAAAAATAAAGGAAGGAGGAATGAGGAAAAATCAACAACTCCAGACTGAGAAAAAGCAACCAAAATCAAGAATATTTAACTTATACTTCTTAATATAAGAAGTATATTAAAGAGGAAACAAGCTAGATCAAAGACGGAAACATGATTTCCTTGCTAGTTTTCAATGTTTAGTAGCATGAGGTTGTTTTAGTTATCTATTGCTGTGTAACAAATTAGCCCCAAAATGTAGCAGTTTGAAACAACAAATGTTTATTATCTCTCACATTTTACATTTTCTGTGAGGTAGGAAATAGGATCAGCTTAGCTGGGTGGTTCTGGCTCATGGTCTCAAACTCTTGGCAACAGCTGCAGTCTTATCAAGGCTTGATGGGGCTGGAGAAGCCACTTCCAAGCTCATTCATATGGTTGCTGGCAGGCCTCAATTTCTACTCACCAGGGGCCCCCGTTTTCACTACATGTGCTTCTTCATGGGCAGTCTGAATGTCCTCATGATAGGGTAGCTGGCTGCCTCCCACTCTCCACCCACAAGGTGAGTGATCCAAGAGGAAAAAAATGCCAAGACAGAAGATGAAGTCTTTTATAATGTACTCTGGGAAGTGATAAACCACCATTTGTGCTTTATTGTCATTGTGTCACAGACCAAGCAAATGTAAGGTAGGAGGAGACTACACAATGTGTGAATGCTAGACGGTGGAAACTGTAGAGCCATCTTGGAGGAGGATGACCATTGAAGCGTATCTCATATACGTACTTCTCTTGAAAGATGACAAGGGTAAAAAGAAAATAATTCAAAGAAGAACTATGTGTATATGTATTTTTGTATGCTCCTGTACTTGTCATGTAAAGCGTTCTCAATGAATATTTATGAATATTCAAAATCTACTAGTCTTCCAGGATGTCTTGTTCATAAAAAAATAAACTACAACTATTGATTGTGCAACACATTCCTTGAGTACCTACTATATGCCTCAATGATGGAAGACAAAATACTCTGTACTAGATATATTGAATGCTGATTCAGGTATTTATAAGTGGCTCTCCTTTCAAAAAGTGTTGTATGTAAGTCACTTTCTTTATATTTCTAATGTTAGCTGTCTAAAGAAATTGCTTGGATTTTGTCAGAGCTTCTCATTGTACCTTCCTTTGTCTAAATTCTCTTCATCCACATCACACTTTCATCATGTCATTATTGCTTAATGACTCATTACTAATAGAATAAAGTATAATCTCCTTGACTTCTTAAAAGCAGAATTCATCTATCCAAGTCTCTGTTTCATTGCTTCCATCATGAGCCTTTTACTTCAGCATGGAAGTATTCTCAATGTAGTCCAGATATCCATGATAAATTTTAACTCTTAACTTGTTCTTGTTGCTGCTTCACCTACTGGAAATTTCTTCAGTATCCTATTCAGTATCTCCAAGTTCTTGTTGAATCAGCTTCCTCAGCATTTCCTTATCTTCACCACCTCTGCCTTAATTTAAGGTATCAATATTTCTTTTCTTATATAGATTATTATCATAACTGCTTTTTAAAATTTCTAGGTTCATTCTGCTCCAATCCATCTTCCACATCACTTCATTGTTTTTACAACATGTCACACTGATTATATCATTATCTTGCTTAAAATGAATACATTTTGAGGGCTTAGCAGTTAGAAGGTACTCAGTATTATTAGTGCCATGAGTAAAAGGTCTAAGTCAAGTCACACTCTATTTTCATGAAGTCTTGCCTCTTAATTTGATCTTATTTTGAAGTCCAGTGATTGACCATATCACTCATTCTGATATATTTTTTAATGTTTCTCCTATTATCACTTAACTCTTCTCTTTCTTCCATGTATTCATCATTTATTGATCATCCAATACATTCCTTAAATACCTATTATGTGCCACATACTAGCTATGCTAAGTCTTGAGGGATACAAAGATTAGAAAAACTAGACAGGCTTTCTGCTGTCCATGGCCCTTAGAATCTATATGTAAATAGGAACAGAATTAAATAATCACATCAAGAAGGATATAATTAAAAAATTCTACAAATGAGGGGCACACAGAGAGGCTCCTCAAAGGAAGTAGCTTTTGAGTTGAGATTTAAACAATGAATAGAAACCACATAGCAAAGAGGCATGGAGGGAAGAATGAAGGTAAGAGAATGTGTTGAGCAATGCAATGGAATGCATAATGACTGCATGATGGGATAAAAACTAACAGGCCAGGATGATTGGATCTGGGAATAGAAAAAGCACACTAATAAAAAAAAACTGGTGGAATCTGAATAGTGTATGGAGTCTAGTTAATATTAATGTACAATGTTGGTTTCTAAGTTTTGACAAGTATGTCACAGTAATGAGAGATGGTGACATTAGGGTGAACTGAAACTGGGTGAGCAGTGTAGGAGAATTCTTTACTATCTATGCAATTTTTCTACATACTAGTATATGAGATTATTCCAAATTACAAGTTTATTAAAATATAATAAGGCCAGAATGGAAGTATCTCAATGCACAATGGAAGAATGGTTCAAGACAAGCTTGAAAATTAAGACTAGGTCAAGATGTCCCAGGACTTTGTGCAACATTTAAAAATGTCGGTGTCTATCTTGCAGTAAGGGAAGGATGTGATGGTTTTAAATAATGCATGTCATAAGAGAGAATTGCATTTGGATATACCACTAGCTTGGCGGCAGTGTGATTAGAAGGCTACTTGGGTGGGCAAAGGAAGCCAGAGGGATCACTCTTGTAGACAAGAAATGAGTTAGGTCAAAGTAGGGCAGACTCTCCTTAGGAAGATACATGCTTTTGGACTGCAGTTACCTTTTATTTCTCTTTAGTGTCTATCACAGGATTCTGCACATCATATTTACATGATACATATTTCTTGAACGAATAAATGAATAGATAAATAGATGAGTTAATGAAAAGGGATCAGATCAGGTTAAGCAGCTCCTGAAGTCAGCAGCCCCCCCTGGCAGTATAATGGTGACCCTGTCTGAAACTCTCGGGCTCTGCCTGATGATTTCTGACAGAAACAAAAGACTTTGCCTCATAATTTTCCCTCTTACTTCCAAGGACCCTTATTCCAGAAATGAGTGATTCCTTCTCTTACTTTTGGAATGCCCTGTGCTCAAACACAGGTTCAGGGAGCAACACTGAGTGGAAAAGCAGTTCAGGCTCCAGGTATGCTTTAAAAGGAAACTTGAAAGTGTTTGATTCCTGGAAATGCAAGAAACAAAGTCAAGGTGCAGTGAGCCATCTGCGCGGTGGCTTCCTCTTTTGAGAACATTCATTCTGCATATAATTTGTATTTTGCCCTTTTGGCAATGGAAGTAATCTTAGCTTTCTTAGAGTCGTCCATAATTAGTTCTCCACCACCTGGAAAGTTTCTAATTTCCCGTTGTACAGGGAGCCTGGGGAAGGGCTGTAGAGTGTGCATGCGGAAGGCACCAGACTGAGTTCTGTTTGCTCACTTCTGTTGAGATCCAGCAGTTTAGGCAGCGGCAGCTCTGAGGTTTCTGAAAGTCTCTCTCATTTGGAAAGACAGTGCACATTTTAAAAGAACCATCTCTTGAGCTAATGAGTTTTAAGATCAGGAGGAGACTGCTGGGTTTTTTTTCAGCCTAGAGGAAGAAAAAAAAAAGAATGATTAACATTCCAAGTCGGTTTTAGCCAGGTAACCCTGAAGCTCCAGTTTCTTTACTAGAATCTTTGTTCTAACATTTGTGCTCAGTGCTTAGAGAGGGCTATTGCTGCCCATGCTTGTTTTCTAACACATGACCAATTTTAGCCAATGGAGTTTATATCATGAATCTCAGAGGTTGATCTTTTCACTTTCTGGTCTTCTCTCCTTCCCAGACATGCATTCATTTGACTGGCAGCCTGGAAAATTGAAAAATGCCACAGGGGTTATTAAGGTAGAAATCGCTTCTGCACTTTGAAGCTCTGCAAGCTAGTTATTGCTGCACCTATAATATCCAGGCATCGAATAGCACGAATTGTTCTTAGCTTGCCTGACAGGCCAGTATCAGCTGTAACACCCAGGTAGAATGAAGGTATCTCAAGATGTCATTTCTCCCACTCTGAAATATATCCCCTTTGTCAATTAAAACAGAGTCCCTGAAGTTATTAGAATGTATTCTGTGTCTTTGTGCTCACACATTTGATTTACTCTTGTTTTTATTAAAAGGGTAAGCCTAGAGAAAAGGACTAACGAGAATTTTCCAAATCCATATTTTAATAATTGCCTGAGTACACATTCACTCTACAGAGACCTTCCTGTTTCTGTAACTATTTACTTGGCTCTTTTATGAAATGTGAATTACTTACTGGGCCTGGTAGGCCATGACACAGCTTCCGGCCTATCATGTAATCCCGAAGTTGGCTCCCATGAGCTATTAAGGCTTGTTGAGTTCTTCTGTAGGATGAAGATATTATTTTAATGGATTTTTTTCACAATAATGGTTCCATATTGTATAAATTGTATTGAGCCATTATAATGTTAATATATAAATATTAAGAAAACCATTGGGAAAAATGACTGTGTAATTGAGATAGCCTATTTTCCTATGTTAATAACTTCTTCATTATTTTTCCCCCATAAAAATATTGAGGGAGTTTAACCCACATTAAAACTTACAAATATTTATTTTAAAAAATCCTCCCATACCCCACCTCAGTCACAGGAAACAGCACCACCCTTCCACTGGAAAACTTTCATTTGTCATTTAAACAAAGAACAGAAAGAAAAACACTCCAAAGCCAAAGTACCCTTTGGGAACAAGAAACTACAGACAGCCCTGGCTGGGTAGCTTAGTTGGTTAGAAAGTCATCCCAATATGCCAAGGTTGTGGGTTTGAACCCAGGTCCGGACTCATACAAGAATCAACCAATGAATTAATAAATAAGTGGGACAATATCAACATTTCTCTCCTCTTTGCCCTCTCCCCCTCCACACTTTCCTCACCTCTCTCAAATCAATAAATAAAAACTTTTGAAAGAGAACCTTCAGAGAGATTCTTCAGGAGAGTTTGTTTCTATTTAGCCTTAGGGCAATAATATTTTTTACCATGTTGCTCCAGGCAAACCATTCAATATTAGCAGTAATGACTGCTTATAATTAAGACTGGGAGAATGGAAAATAATGTACAATAACAAAAACCCTAATAATAAAAGTGAACTAAAATTTATGTTCTTCAAAAAGTCCATGCATGTAGTTGGCCTATTGCTATATTGGTCTACCTATCAGGGTCCCTGCAGAAAACAGATTTCACTCCAGATGGTTCAAATGAGACTTTCAAAAAAGCTAACTTACAGGGATTTGGGGGCTGCAATCAAATGGGAATGCATGAAGGATGGTGATGTGCTCCACTCAGGGACTAAAAGCAGCACCATTATGACCACACCCAGGACTAAGGGGCTGAAGGGCTGAGGGGCTGAGGGGATGAGGGGCTGAGGGGCTAAGGGGCTCAAGGACTGAGGGGCTCAAGGGCTGAGAAAAGGACATGGTGTAACTGAAACCCGTTGAGTACTGGAACTGTTGTCATATTGGATGGGCAGAGTTGCCACCATAGATGTAATATGGAAATGGAATGAGTAGGGAAGAAATGCCCCAACCTCTTTCTTTTTGCCAACCATCTTTCGCTGTTACCTCTTTTGGCCAATATCACTCAGAGGCAGCCAGCAGGAGCTTAGGAGAAGTGGTCTGTAGGAGTCACCTGTCAGACATCAAAGTACGGAAGCAGAAGAAATGGCAGGGTGGAAAAATGGAAAGTACCCAGAACAGTTGGTTTCTGGATCACTGAAGATTTGGAGTTATTGATGGCTAAAGAACTTAATTACTAATAAGAGATTATACTTTTCACCCTTCATGTGAAAGAAGCTAGAAGTTCCATTGTTTTCTTTAACATGTGACTAGAGGCCTGGTACATGAAAATTCATGCACTGGAGCAGGGGTCCCTCAGCCCGGCCTGCCCTCTCTTATAGTCTGGGTGCCCTCAGGGGCGGGAGGTGACCCAGCAATCAGGGGAAGGTGATGAAACCCCTCCCCCATCACACCTTTGCTGCTTCCACTGCTGGCAGTGCAAGCATTGGCCAGCCCTGGTTACCTGTGCCTCGGGCAGCCCTGGGCAGCTAGGCAGCTGCCATTTGAGGCTTGCCTGAACCTCGGATCAGTCCTGGGCAGCTGGGGGGCTGAAGGGATTGGGGGACTCTGGAGGCAGGCACACAGAGCAGCCAGACCCGCCTGGGGACAGGCCTGGTCATGTCGAATATTTGCTGCCCTGATGGGGCTGAGGGGACTAGGCATTGTTATCTTTGGCTGTGGGCACCACCATCTTTGAGGGGTATGGGGGTCATTTAGCATAGTTCCTTCTTATTGGTTGTGGGTGCCATCATTTTTGTGAGGTGTGACAGTCAATTAGCATATTCCCTCTTTATTAGATAGGATGAGAATTTCAAGATGACCATGGGCAGATTTTTTACTTGTTTTGCAAAAATATTCAGACATGTTTACCTAATAGTCTAATATCCAAATAGAAAATTACAATTTTCAAAGATAATTTTTATACACAGTATCTCATTTAACTCAAAGTCCTAAGAGGTAGGTATTATCAGATTCATTGTATAGATGAGGAAACTGGAACTCAGAGCATAAAATCAATTTCCTAATTTCCTCAGTCAGAAATAGAAGCGTCAAGATGCAAATGTGAGTGCCTCACTCCAGGTTCTTGGTATGACACCACTCTGACCTTTCCAAATAAGAATGTCACAAACTCATGATGGCAGGTATGCTGAAAGAAGAATAGAACTGTCTGTACTCTGCAGAAAATTTCATTTGCAGGGGAACTAGAGTCTTTACAACAAGCAAGCTCAATTTCAGGAAGTAAAAGGCAATCTAAAGCATTAAGTCCAGTGGAAGGCAATATGCCAGGAGAGATGCAAGGAGAAGATTTGTGAGACAGAGACTAGAAAGATACTCCAAGGAAATGGTAGGAATTAAGGAGTTTGTAAGTAGCATGCATTCCTGAGAGTAGATGGAAAGAGAGAATTAAGGAAAGCAAGGTTTCTCAAGAGTTAAGCAGAAGGCTGCAACATTCCTCAAAGTATTGTTCATGGTCTTAGATTAGAATCATCTGGTGACTTATTACAAAGGTCTACTCTGGATCCCTCTATGACTTACAGAATCAGGATCTGTTTGAGGGGAACTTGGCATTTTGACATATCCTCTCCATGATTTCTCTCCAACGCCCCCTCCCTACACCCATATAAAGGTTGAGACCTACTGATAGAGAGCAAATTTAAGCAGCTTGACTGAAAAGAGCTCTGTAACATAACTATAAATATTTGGTTACAGCTCACTTTTCTGGCATGGCTGAACATAAGCCATATGATTACCTATCATTCAAACTTCTGTTTCTTTGCTTCAATCATGCCTTTGAATAAGCTTTTGGTAATGTATTTTCAAATTTTATGCTTTACTAAAAAAGTTATATTAAACCCAAATCGACTTTTCAGACTCTTATAGTGACTTGAGTAAAATATTTTAAACATAAATTAAGGTAAACATTAAAGATGCAAATGTAGTACGTTGAGAAATTGGTTGAAGCTGTATGGATTCTAAGACTGCTTTAAAAAAGGAATCCCTAATACCAACTTATATTCTTGTTATTTAATCTTATTTTCATGAAATTAATGTGAAGATTGAACAACTACAAGATTTCAAAGATGAGGTTATATGGCTGCCTTTTTTGGTGCAAAATTATAAAAACAAGTTATCTATAAGATGTTTTCTAATCAACACTAAAAACTTCCTTTCTATTTTTATCATCATCCTTTTGAAGCATTAAAAACATTATAATTGTTTTAATATCAATGACATTTCAGCTTTCTGCAGACTTGTTTTAAGATTCAAGTTCTGACATTGGGTAGGAGGCTCAGTTGATTAGAGCATCATCCTGATATGTCAAGGTTGTAGGTTCAGTCCTTGATCAGATCACATACAAGAAATAACCAAAGTATGCATCAATAAATGGAACAATAATATTTCTCTCTCTCTCATATCTCTCATTCTTCCCCCACCCCCTCTAAAAGCAATAAATACAAACTTTAAAAACTCAAATTTTTGGGTCCCAGTTATCTGGCACTATCATATTTATGATATGTAATAAAATATTGATTTTCATTGTTTTCAGTCAAGGTTTTGTTGGTAATTTGGAACTTTATTCTTTACATAAAGATGTTCTACCTTCTTACCCTATTATAATTTTCTTTATAGTTGTAACCCTATAATCAAACAAATTGTATTTCAAATCTTGTTTCAGTAACAGTTTACAAATAGGGACCCAAGCTGACTATAACTGGATTGTGACTCTATAGGCCATGTTTACAGATTTCGTAACTAGAACTCTTAGGTTGAGTTTGAGCCAATTTAAGAATTTTCCTTTGTGTATTGAAATGGCACACATATCAGCTCACCCCCTCAAATGAAGGTAACATTATTCTAAGGGGCATGTTCAGGGTGTTATAGGCTTAGACACGAAGATAGCACTATTGACCAACCACAAAAACAATATATGTGGTTGATTCCTTCCCCCCTATCCCTATTAAAGGGTCATGTTTTAGGGAGTGTCTATATACTCTTGAGTTGTTTTTCCAGAAATGGTCATGGGCTTGAGTTGATCCATTTACACTAGAGAGCAGTCCCTTTTGGATTAACATCTGTGGTTTTGATTTGGCTGGCCTGAGTTGAAGCTTTAATCTACAGTCATGGAACCAAACCAAAATAAACAACTTATTACAGAATTAATTCTAGAGTTTGACCTCATTTGCAACATGCTCTACACCAACATTTATTGGTTTTAATCTAATGGCTATTTTTTAAAATTAAAGTCCTTATTTTTTGGGACTTTTCCAGGAAATCCAGCAATTACTTTTTCAAATACCTATTATTTCTTCAGGGACAAATTTTATAAAAGGCAGAAGAAAATATAAGCATTATATATTTTGGTGTAACAATAACACAACAATCTCTGTAGTAATTTCCTGCAAGTTCTTATCAAAGCAATTTAAAACAAACAATTGGAAAGTGAAAAGTAAAGGTGATCAACGTTTTGGGGAGGTGTGTTCACAATGCCAAATAATCAATTCTATTGATTTTCCATTCTTCAGAGCTGATCAGTTTCCCCCTCCCCCCAATACTATAGTGTCACCTCAGCATGTACCTCAAATAACTCTCTATAAACTGAGAGATCTTGACAGGTGTTACCAGTGGATCAGGTCATTATATTTAAGGTAGCACTTTTACATGACCTGACACTGACTTGAGTGTTATTAATTCTTGGACTGATATAAAAAATATCACTCAGCTATTCTTCTAGGGTTTAATTACTTATATGCATGAGTGTATGTCATTTCTCATACCCAATTTTCTTTGCCTTCTGTTACACTATTAGTGGATAGCAGATGTTTATTACAAATTACTAGTACATTTCTTTAATATGTGAGTAAGTAAAGATATGGGGTTGAATTATTTATTTTTTGAATTCCTGCCTAAAACATTAAACTATTCTAATACCAACTCTGCAGAATATGTTCAATAATAGGAACAAGTGGGGTGCAGTATTTCGTGACTGAATGCTAAAGCTTTAATACTACAAGAAAGCTGTAGGAACAATTGAAAGAGTCCAAATGCATCATGTCTAAAAAAGCCAAATAACAAGCTAAGGCTATAATGACTTCTCGTCATATTCATTTCTTCTTTCTATTCATAGAGTAACAGTATTTAAGCCTATTGAGTTCTTTCAAAACTTGTGGCTGCAAATTTGTTTTTAAACCATTATGAACTTCTCTATTTTGTTAATGGAGACTCTTTATTCTTGAGTTGGTCATATCCTGAAATTAAATAAAATTAAAGGTCAAGACTTTTCCCCAAAGTTATCTTGACTTTTATTATTGCAGAGAAAACCGAAAACAAAGACTGATGATTCCCATCCCCTCCAGCTGACAGTTATTGCTATTTTTTTCCTTTTCTGTTTACCATTTGAAATTTTGTCATTTCACCCTCAGTATTGATATGAAACAGAAAAGCTTGACATGACAAGAAATTGAAACTATGTAGGTAGATCTTTCCTTGTGGTTTGAAACATACATAGGCCTCTGCATTCAAGCAGTGGCTTTCAACCTAAATGGATTTTGCCATGCATCCCACTCTCCCAAGGACATGTGGCAATATCTGAAGACATTTTTGATTGTCATGACTTGGGGCAGAAGGGGCTACTGGTGCTCAGTGAGTAGAGGCCAGCGTTGCTGCTAAAAATTCTACAATGCACAAGATCTCCCTTACAACAACAACAAAAACTACGGAGCCCAAAACATCAGTAGTGATGAGGTTTAGACACCCTTTTCTAGAACAACGTCCTCTAAAAAATCTCCTCCAAAACCTTGTTTGAGCCTTGTATCCATTCTAAACCTAGCTCATGTCTGGCTTTCCACTATAACCACCAAGCTTTCACTTCTTAGTCACTCATTTCCTAGTTACCACTGGCAATTCCATGCCACTAATGACAATAGCATAATCTTGTGGTAATCAAAGGCTTTTTAAAAAAAATAAAACCTCATCTTCTTTAATTGTGAAACATTCTTTAATGCGTGCCTTTTCACAGATTATCTCAATTGGATAGACATTATGAAACCCTACTGTATACAAGAGGGAAAGCAGGCTCAGAGCATTTACCAACCAGCTGAGGACATTTATTGGCAGCAGATGGAACTAGGCATTGTCTTCAGGACTCTTTGGTTTAAAGCCCTCACTCTTCCCACAGGACCCTTTTACCTTTATGCCCTCCACATGGGTAGGGACCTGTCTACACACCTAGGTTGTCCAAGGTAGTCACTTTCTCTGAATAATGGAAAGGCTTTTCAATGATCAGGGTTTTGAATCCAACTGAACTGGTACCCTCAGAGCTAGAAAATATGTCATTGGGTTTTACTCTCCTATCTGAGGCTAGAGGAGAATTGGTTTTATTCACTTATTCAACATTTAACAATGAGTCAGCACCTATGCTAGTTGCTAGAATTCTTGGGCAGTCCCTTAGAATTCTGGAGTCAGAATGGTGCCCAGGAAGAACCGTGGGCTCTGCAGGGGGACAGGCTGGGTCTGCTGCCAGGCTGCTCCTGCATGAGGTGCTCCGTCTCAGTCATCTAACTTTATTTCTGTAACCTTCAGACCGCTCCCTTTCAGGATGTAACACTTCATAACACAAGGTTGCAGGGAGCTTAAAGAGACCCAATGCATAATACTTCACTGACACGGAGTAAGCAGAGAGTAGAAAGTAGAACCTTTTCATCCCCCCCCCCATTCCAGGTAACAGGACATGGGTTCCCAGCAGAGTGTGTCTGCGAGCGAATAAAACATTCACAAGCAAGGCAAAGTGCCTTGGTGCTACATAAAACAGATGTCACTTGTTTGATCACAGACCAGAGAAGAGCTGGGGTGAAATGTGGAACTTCACTGGGAGATTCTCTAAGTAAATATATTCTATTCTTATAACCCATTTCTGTAGTTTTGCTCTGGTGGAAGTGGTTTCCACTTTCCTTGCTTAACCTGTCAGAGAATTCCTTTATGCAGCATGGTAAATTACTGCCAAATCCTGTTTCAGAGATTGCTGCTCTTCTTTCACGGGTGGAAATTTTAAAGGGCATACAAGTGTGAAAGTGTATTATAAAGGTGTGAATATTTTTTGTAAACAAGATATATTAGATGTTATTTCTCCCCACAATTTATGTTTGTGTCCGTGTGTGTGCTTTTAAAATACCATCCAACTCGTTTTAGTATTTTCTCTGGTTTGTATATCCCATTGTGGCAGGCACTGCCCCTTGGTAGATTAGCAGGCATTTCCAACCTCTTTCTGCCAGTCATTCTGGAGGCGAGAAAAACTCATGGCTCGCTTTATCAGATTCCTTGTGTAGCCATGATAAACAGTTTTGACCATTGAGATGCAAGTATTAGCCTTCAGGGAGAATGGGGGCTTAGGAAAGGCTTTTACTATTCCTAAAAAAAAGTAGCATGCACTACATATAACCATGAGTCCTACTCATTCCCCCTTATCTTCCCCAGTTTCATCTTTTATCCTCCCTTTATTCATTCTTTGCTTCTCTCTCTCTCTCTCTCTCTCTCTCTCTCTCTCTCTCTCTCTGTGTGTGTGTGTGTGTGTGTGTGTGTGTGTGTGTGTGTGTGTGTGTGCATGTGCCTGGAATGAAGTTATGATAATTGGGGCTAAAACAGCCATTTTGTCATCAAGAGGGAGGACCAAGAAAATCACACACAAAAAAAATTCAGATCTTTTCTTTTGAGCTGTAGAACTAATATCAATAGCTGCCTAGCTCCAGACTTTTTGTTATTGAGACAAAGAAATCCTCATTGCTATCTATCACATTTTCTTTTGTTATTTGTTGGTGATTACATCCTGATATGGTGTCTTTGAACAACATTCCATTCACCTGTAAATCCTCATACATCTTTTCCATCAATTCCTTGTTGCTATAAACTCCCCCTTTTCAGGAAGGTGTAAATAGTTGAATCCATGTCCTCATCATAAGTATATTTTCTTTTTATCATAGTACTTATTGAACACTATCATTGGGTACCCCTTTACTCCTTGACTTTGACTATTAATTAATGCATTGCACTTTGAGATATTAATACCTTCTACTTGTTGCTAAGTTACCTTGTAGAGATAATATTCTTTTTATGTTTTGCTTTTTGTCTTTGAGGCATAATGACTAGTTTTTGAAAACATTTTCCTTAACACGTGTGATTCAGAGCTCT
Source organism: Vespertilio murinus (assembly GCA_963924515.1). Lineage (NCBI taxonomy): Eukaryota > Metazoa > Chordata > Mammalia > Chiroptera > Vespertilionidae > Vespertilio > Vespertilio murinus. The sequence continues at coordinate 69,423,794 of OZ004707.1, forward strand.
CTTCTTTTCAGCCATTTCAGTAGGTATTTTTGATGGATGGACATACCGCACATTGGATTCTGCCAGCTGCTACTAAGCAACCAGAAAGGGTGTCAGTGTGTGGTGGTATTCACACACAGAGAGAGGCCTAGACGTACTTTCATCGTGTCACTTACTTCAACAGGAAAGAGCCAGACTTATAACTAGCTTTGTACCCCCTCCTCTTCTTTTGCTCAGAACCACAGAACCACTTTTCTTAATATTCCCCCACTGCAGGATTCCTTTCAGAGCACAAGCCCTGAACATTTATGTGGCACATACAATTAAGAAACTTCTTTTTTTTCCAAAGTGCAGATCTTTCTTAGTGATTTGGCATCTGACTGTGGATATTTCTATTATTAAACATCAATGATTCATATTGCATAACAGTAGTTATTTGGAATGAGAAGGTAAAATATAATAAGGCACCTTCCACTATGCATTGCTTTTTGCTACCTGGATGGTTTAATTTTTTTTTCATATTTTATTTCTAGCTGTGCCTATCATTTCTACTGAATTGCACACACAGGATTTCCTTTACATACAATTTTATCTTTTTTTCCCCTTAAAGGTAAACATTGTAAAGGGCAATAGATTCCAACCCTTTGAAAGTCTACTTGTTTTCTTTAATCAAATACTTGAAAACCTTCATTAATTGGAGAGAACACAGTACCTCCCACATTCATTTTGCTTCTCTGTGTCATCTTTGACAGTTATGAGAGACAAATATGTTTTCCCTCATTACTGGCACTGTTCGAGCAGTAAAGCTCAAAGAGAAGAAAATCTGAACAAATATAAGGACGCAGGAAATCAGTTAAATATGGGGATGGGCTTATACGTGCAATGATCCAATTCTAAACAGAGACAGGAAATGCCCAGCATCACCCCATTTCCCCACCTCATCAAGGATCTGAAGTCTTAAATAGCTTCCCTGTGTCACTTCTTCAGGAACTGATTCAATATCCTTGTTTCTGATTTGAAAGCGATTAAGAGGAAGATAGAACCTGCCTTTCTTCTTTTATTTTTAGATTCAAAAGAAATGAAAGCCGAGAAAGACTCGTTGATTAGACTGAATTGTTCAAGCACACGGTGAAGACTGCTAACACATCTTCATGCCCTCAGCACAGGGCAACCTGCTCTGTCCTACTGGCATATACAAAAATTTAAATTCTCTATACTTCCTCCCCCCCCCCCCGGAGTTCCAGCTAGATTCCAGCTTGAAAGGCAAGAAAGCTGCTGGCAAATGCATTTGATGCACAAGTGTACTATGAGATGAAAGTGTTATGGATATAGAACTGTTATCACACCCATCACAGTCTCATTTTCACTTGCACCTCAGCTATATACCCGTGGCTTCCCGACAATCCACTTGATTACAGTGTGGAAATGTCTAGGTTCAAAGTCAGGCTTGTGTCCTGATCTACTCATGGAGGCTGTTTTTCTCTTCCTCTCTTTATACTGCTTTGTTTTGACCTCTTTTAATTAAAGAAGCAGAATCTTTGGACTTCTGAATCCTGCATCCACTCACTTTTTGCTGTTGATAAATGGAAATGTCATAGCCAGGCTGCCTGGAAATGTGTCGCTGAAGAGAAAGCACTGCTGTCTGGAAGACATCTAGACATGCCTGCCTCAGACATCTGTCTGGAGATCAAAGTACAGCAACCCATAGCTGCCAAGCCGGAAGCTGCCACCATCGCCTGTTACTGCTTTGCAACCAGTCCTCCCGCTGCTGTGTCCATCTTGCTACACTCAAACATCTCCATCTTTGAAAACATTACAGGGGCACAAGTTATGGGCACTGAAGCCTCCTGCACTGCTTGCCTCATTTGTAGCTCTCAAGGGGGATCCTTCCTGAGAAAATGGGATGTTCCTTGGAGAGAGCAGGTGTGTTCTACTATGGGAGCAGACAATTGAGAAATCACTAATAAAAACAGCTGTTGTGAACATCTGGGAGCTCTTTATAATTACAGAGAACCATTTCATACAGCATCTTATTTGATGGTTACACCATTCCTCCCAGGACATATCATTTTAAGGTGGTGTTATTATCCCCGCTTTAAAAATGAGAAGACACCTTTAGAGAAATCACACAACTAGTGAAGTCAGAACTGGAATTCAAGTCTGTGCTGCTACATGCTGTCCACCATGCCGCTCCGCTTCATTTAGAACAGTGATTAATAACCTTTATTGAGGCCAATAATGTCTTTAAAACTGTGATAAAAATGGTAACAATTTTGGAATAAATGTGCCCAGATTCTTTAACATACATTTTTATACAAAACTAGAGGCCCGGTGAACAAAAATTTGTGCCCAGGGGGTAGGGGGTTTTTCCTCAGCCCAGCCTGTCCTCTCTCACAGTCCAGGAACCCTCAGCTGATATCCTACTGACAGCTATAATCTGGCCTCCCTCTGTGGGAGGTGACCCGGCTGATCAGGGGAAGGGGCCAGCCCCATCACCCCACTGCTGCAGCTACTGCCAGCCACTATAGCTGCCAAAGTGTTTTCATCAACACAGCCTCCAGTTCCTTCACCATGAAAAAATGACAATTTTGTTTAGGCATTTTCCCCAGTTGGGGGTGTGCAGGAGACAGTTGATAAATGATTCTCTCTCATCATTGATGTTTCTATCTCTCTCTCCCTCTCCCTTCCTCTCTGAAATAGATAAAAAATATTTTAAAAAATGATGATGGGAAAATTAGGCAGATACATGCAAAAACATGAAACTAGACCACCAACTTATATCATACACAAGAATAAATTAAAAATGGATGACAGAATTAAACCATAAAAATCCTAGAAGAAAATCTAGGAAGCAAAATATTACACATCTTATAAAACAGAATTTTCATAGATATATTGCCGAAGGCAAGATAAATAAAGGAAAAAATAACAAATGGGACTATATCAAACTAAAAAGCTTTTGCATAGCAAAAGAAACCAGCATCAAATGGAACAAGGAAACCACTGTATGGGAGAACATACTTGGCAATGACACATGTAATAAGGAGTTAATTTCTAAAATATATAAAGTACTTATACAACTTAATAAAAGGAAGACAAACAACCAAATTAAAAAAAATGGGCAGAGGACCTACAAAGACACTTTTCCAAAGAGGACATACAAATGGCCAAGGGACATATGAAAAAATGCTAGAGGTCACTAATTATCAGAGAGATGCAAATTAAAACCACAACCAGTACTACTTCACACTTGCCAGAATGGCTACCATCAATAAATCAACAAAGGACTTCACACTTTATCTAGTCCTGTGATTGGTAATGTGTTTATTCAGCTAGCCATCCTTTGAGGTAGATACCTTGGCAAGGCAATCAAAGCCTAAATGAGGCAATAAAGTTGTCAAGGTTTACAGTACTAGTAGCATTTGTTTGTGGTGATGCTGGTAAGAACAAACCAACTGCACTGCCAGCCTTTTAAAAATGTAGCTCATACAATTACTGTAGGTAGTGGGCTATACCACCTAAGTTTGCGTAAGTACGCTCTACAGCAAGCATGTCAAACTCAAAGGTTAACACAGGCCAAATAAACAAGGTTTAAGTTTATGTGGGCTGCAAAACAACAAAACTAATTTTCATAGAAATGTAAGTTTATTTTGATAGAGACATGCTGAATACAAAGGGCTGAAATAAATGAGTAATTGTTAACATAAAATAATAAAATATTTTAATAAAAATTAATATTTTTTGAACATTAACTCACCAGACACTGAATAACTGCACAAATTAATAAGTGTAATGCAAATAACCTATTTTTCTTGTTCTCCAAAAGGGAAATATTTCCTGTTGTGAACACCAAACAAATCAGTCCAAGACTGTTGACATGTCAATCTGCTGCTAAAATATTCACTGCTAGTATTAGTGGAGATAAATGGTGCGCCTGCACATAAGGCACATAAGGGAAATGATTGCAACATGATTATAGTAAATAGTCATTATCAAAAATTGTAGTTCATTACTAATAATTACATATTACAGGATATTGTAAAAATTAAGTTAAAAATTTTTTATTAATATGTTTCTTACAGAGTTCATCAGAGAGAAAAAACCAAGATGGCGGCATAGGTAACTGCCTAACTGCAGCCTCACTCAACAATTTAAAAAAATACAACTAAAATATAAAGTGGACATTATCCAGAACTACAGAAAGGTTGACTGACTGGACATTCTACAACTAGAAGGAAAGAGAAAACCAGAAGGAAAATCAGAGGAGCTGTAAAAACCTAAGATACGGAGACACAGTGCTTGCGTGGAGAGAGGACCGAGCCAGAGAGGAGGGGGCAGCTGAGTGCCTGGATGGCGTTCCCAAGCAAGAAGGAGACAAAAGCTCCAGACTTTGCTGAGCTCCAGTTCTGACTGCACTGAACCCCAGTCCTGGGCAAGACCCTCAGGCCCTAGGCTCATACAGAGGGAATCTGGGCTGTAAAGCAGAAGCTCAGAGGAGCAGGCGAAAGGCAGAGGCCCTGAGTCCCACACATTTTGTGCAGAGGACAGATGGTTGATTGGGCCGATGGATTGCCCTAGTGAGAAGGAGACATAAGCTCCGGACTGCTCTTAACCCCACTTCCAACTGCACTGAACCCCAGTTGCGGGATTGTTGGGAGAGAGACTAGACTGTCTGGCAAAACTCTAGGGAACCTTTCTCTCAGAGGTGCTTGCAGTGAATTCCAAAGGACACTGAAGTACATTGAGACTCAGGAACCTCAGAGGGTGGGGCTAACTGGAAGCCAAGGCTATAGGCTCCACCCTGAAACTCCGCCCCATCCAAGCTGAACTCAGAGAGGCTTTTGCAGGTTTCCAAGTCTAGTCGAATAAGGCTGTCTCCTGGCATAGACACAGCTGATCCTCCCAACCTACCAATTCAGAAAAGCAGCAAAAATGCCTAAACGAGGAAACAGATCACAAATGAAAGAAATGGAGGACAAAAAGCAAATGGATATAGAGTTCAAAACCACTCTTATAAGGTTGTTCAAGAATCTCCTAGAAAAGGCCGATAAAATAAATGAGACCTATGAGGATATGAAAAGGGATCAACAAGAAATAAAGAATACATTCTCTGAAATTTAAAAAAGAAATATATTATACAGAGTCCTAAAAACAGAATGGAAGATTGCAAGAATCAAGTCAAAGATTTGGAACACAAAGAGCCAGAGGACACTCCTCCGCAGAAGCAAGAAGACAAGAGGATCCAGAAAGTTGAAGATGGTGTAAGAAACCTCTGGGACAACTTCAAGAGAACTAACATCAGAATTATGGGCATCCCAGAAGATGACAGAGAGCAAGATACCGAAAACATATTGAAAGAAATAGTGACAGAAAAATTCCTCCACCTGGGGAAAAAAATAGACTTACAAGTCCAGGAAGCACACAGAACCCCAAACAAAAGGAATCCAAAGAGGACCACACCAAGACACATCATAATTAAAACTCCAAGAGCAAAAGACAAAGAGAGAATATTAAAAGCAGCAAGACAAAAGCAGGTAGTTACCTATAAAGGAGCACCCATACGATTGTCAGCTGATTTCTCAACAGAAACCATGTAGGCCAGAGGGGAATGGCAAGAAATATTCAAGGTGATGAATAACAAGAACCTACAGCCAAAAATACTCTACCCAGCAAAGCTATCACTCAGAATCGAAGGCCAGCTCAAGAGCTTCACAAATAAATTTAAGCTAAAGGAGTTCATCACTGCCAAGCCAGAATTATATGAATTGCTAAAAGGGGTTCTTTAGGAAGAGGAAGAAAATAAAGATGAAAATTATGAACAACAAATAAGTAACTATCAACAAGTGAATCTAAAAACCGAGGGAAGTAAAAATCATGATGAACAACATTAACTGGTGAATATAATAGAATCAGAGGTATGGAAGGGGAGCAGACTGATGATTCTCGGGGAAATGAGATGTGTGTGGGAAGAGATTGAACATAAACTGCACCTATGGATGAGGACAATGGGGGATAGGGAAAGGGCAGAGGGTGGGATGGAAACTTGGTGGAGGGGAGCAATGGAGGGGAAAAATGAGGAACATTTGTAAAAATATGAACAATAAAGATTTATTTTAAAAAAAATAAAGGAGTTCATCACCACCATAAAAAAAGTGTTTCTTACATACTGTTATATTGTTTGGGCCACAAAAATATTTGTTGTGGGACATATGCATCCCTCAGGCTGCGAGTTTGACATGCTTGCTCTACAGTGTTTGCGCAACAAAATTGCCAAATACTGCATTTTTTTCAGAATGTATCCACCTCATTAATCAGTGCATGACTGTACTTTGTAGGTGGAGTAAAGACATTTATTCATGATTAATTGGGAGCCAGCATAGTACTCTAGAAAGATGGTTGGAAGCTAGATAGACATAATTTAATCATTCCACTGCCTATAATTTCATAGCCAAATAACACTTATTTATTCTTAAGTGCGTCAACAAACCTTTTTTGAACAATTGGATGCATAGGGAGTAGAAGAGGATTGTGGGCTTATTCTAGACACCAGCGGAACAAAAATCAGGTAAATTAAGCAATGCAGATGGCTTGATAAGTGCTGTTATAGAGGAACAGGTAGGCTGTTTAGGGAGAATAGGGAACAACATCTAAATCAAATTATGGAGTACAGAAACATTTGATTGGACTATCAGTTAGCTAAAAAAGGTGGAGGGCCTGGCATGGTTGATGAAACAGCCTTTGCAAGCAGGTTCCGGGGTTTTTGCCCACAATTTATGACTGTGAACTTAAGTTATTTAACTCCTTAAGCCTCAGTTTCCTTATGTGTAAAATAGTATCAATCACTGTAGCTTTTTCAGAGGAGTTTTATATGTGCTTCACATTGAGCAGTTGCCACAATGCCTAGCTTATGTGAGAACTCATCAGGTTTAGGCTCTGGTAGAAACATGTAGGCATGAAAGAGCATGTTGCAGTGCAGATCTGAAATTGGCTGTGATAACAAGTGAGAGCAGAGAAGTGGCAGGTGGTGATCAGAAGGAATGAGCTTTGAAGTCCTTTTATACTAAGATAAATTGTTTGAGCAGAAATGTACAAAGATGGGAGTGATGACGGGGCTGCTAGTAGGTGATATGGAGGCTGATGGGGAAATAAGCAAGACTGTATGTGGTCAACTTTAGTTCCCCATCTGTGAGTTCCCCTGAATTTAGATGGGGTGCTTCTGTGCTAAGCTAGGTAGGGCCCGAGAGTCCAGGTTGTCATATTGGCTTCCTTCCTGGCCCCCAAATTTCTTCTCCTTGTTCTCTTTACTCTGATTTTGTAATTCCTGTTGCCTGATTCCCAGATGTGACACTTTTGGCCACCTGAACAAAGTTACCAGTGAACTCACTGAAAGCAGAGTTTGAATTTAGAATATTTTAGGTGCTCACTAAATATTTAGAAATGTCCAGTGGATGAAGAGTGGGTATTTAATGTATTCTTGCTGAACACTTTGCCTTCAATTTGTCTTGGAAGATTTTTCTAAATTTGACCACTACTTGATTTATGCCTATTGTACTATCTCTAATTCAACTAAACTCACATATAATCCTATTCTGAAAGCTTCTCCCCCAATTCTAGCATGAAACTTGTTTTTTTTTGTCGTGAATGGGGTATATTCTTATTTAATAATTATGAAGTATTTGAACATTACAAAGAATAAAAAAAGAATGTCTAATTTTTTTGGGTTCTCTGTGGGTTTGCTACAGTTCCATGTGCCTGGGTGCGGTGTTTGGGTGGAGTCCAATGTATTTCCACAAAAACAAAACCATATTTAGTTGAACTTGGTCTCAATGCAATGTGAAGCATTGCTTTTGTTCTCTCCAGGTTTTCAAAGTGACCTGCTGCCAAGGTCTCAGCTTTCTGCTTGTGAAGATTTACTGTCAACTTCGTTCGTGTAAATTGTGACAATAGACTTCCCTGCAGAAGGAAGTCAGAGATGAAGTTGGACCCAAAGTGTAGTTTATATCAAGTGAGAAACCCCAGAGACAGGAAGTCATTCTTATTTTTAGTTTATCCTTTCTGCTTGTTTGGCTGATGGCTGCTCTTGGGACCATTTTGTTTCCTTCTGTCGTATGTATCCTCTGCACATCCCTCCAATTATGAAAAAGAACTATCTCTATTTTAGGTTTCATTGTCTCTGCTAACTGAATAGACTGGGTTTTCTTCTTCCCAACTTTCTCTACCAAAAAAAAAAAAAATAGGTATAAAAGCTACTCTTCCTAGTTGGCTGCTGAAATATTAGATGGAATTATGCCCTCCAACGAGTTTCAAACTCAATACGTGAATGGAAAAAGGAGGGAGACTATAATATAGGCAAGTATAAGAACACTAAAATTAGGCCTTGATGTGGAAAATATTTTAGTGATTGGGTACCCAGAAGTCTGTGGTAAATGAGGGTTTCTAACAGAGTCCTGTCAGCGATGTAGTATTCTTTCAAACATTAAATGAGAAATTAGGACTGTTAAGGTGACAGATTCAGCTCTGGTTATTCGTATTTTTAACTTTGCCTTATTATTTTTTAGTCTAAGATATGTTAACAGCTTCTAAAACATACATGTAAGATAACTTTATGGTTAATGGAGTGAAATAATTCTACATGCCACCATTAGAGAAATACTGTCATAGCTTTTTTCTTTTCTCCTCTTCAATTTATTCTTTTCCATAAGTTGTTCTTTATGTTAATGTTCTTTATTAGATAAAAAAGAATAATTTAAATTTCTACTGTTTTAAAATTCAATACAAAATTTATGTGAAAGATAAGTTGTTCATAAGAAAAAAGTATAGATTTTTCTAAACTAACTAAGTTTTTTTTTTAATTTTTAAAAAAATTTATTTCTAGACATAAGACCAACTAATATGCCAGCACCTGAGTGCCCACTGAGAGTATCCTGGTGTGTGTGTGTGTGTGTGTGTGTGTGTGTGTGTGTGTGTATGAGATAAGGTATTGAATTTTAATTCATTCTAGAAAAATAAAGATTCTCAATTCAAAATCAACCTAAACCTTTTATGTTTAAATCACTATATACTAGAGGCCCAGTGCACGAATTCATGCAAAGGAGGCATCCCTCTGGGTGGCCTGTAGGGATCAACCAAAAGCAGCAGTCCAATGCCACCTGCAGCTCCTACCTGCCATTCCCACTCATCCTGGCCCCACTGTGCCTGCCACAGGCTCTTGCCCAATTAGTCCCTGGAGAGGCTCGTGCTGCCACAGCAGTACTCACCAACCATGAGCCCTGTGTCTGGTGCCTTCCCAAGGGGAGTGGCCTGTGGGAGGGGTCCTGGATTGTGAGAGGGCACAGGGCAGGCTGAGGGACCCCACTACTGCATGATTGGGCAGGAAGGTACCATGGGAAGGCTCCAGGGTGTATCTGGCCCTGTTGTGCCCAGTTCTGATTAGGGCTGATCAGGGTTGGCCAGCCAGAGAGGGACACAGGAGGTTGGCTAGCCGGGGAGGGACCACCGGAGGACTCCAGGGCATGTCCTGTCCTTCTCATTCAGTCCCAATCAGCTGGACCCCAACAACAAGGTAACCTAACCCCCTGGTAATCAGTGCACATCATAGCAAGTTATTGAGCAGCCTTAGCATATCATTAACATATTACACTTTGATTGGTTGTTTGGCTGTTCTGCCATTCCATCTATTTGCATATTGCCCCTTTATTATATAGGATAGTTGAATCAAAATATAAAATCATTATATGAAATTATTTAGTTTAGGGAGCCTTATAATTTATTAATTTAGTATACATAGATTCAAAAAACAAAGGTAAAAAGACTTGTTAATATACAATTAATCTCACTCTGCCCTGAAATAAAAGTCAGATTTCTTCTGCATCTACATGGTCACTATTTGAATGGATAAATAAATGTGTTGATTGGGGAAGATAGAGGGTAGAATCACATATAATTTTAATGCTGTTCCTACATTTACCAAAATGTGTTTAAAGTAGTTTTTGAAAATGCATTTACTTTTCGGAATTGTAATTACCATTGCTTATGCAAATATTGGCTGAAACTTAATTTTTTTTGAATATTTTCACATCTGGTCTTTGCTCTGCCTTTTATTATTTTACTTCAAAAGGCTAAACCTCACTACAAACAATATTCTCCCCAAAATTGAAATGCTGTGGTAGACTGATTATCACTGAATAAATATCATCTCCAGATAAGATTTATTGACTGCCCATCCATGGAAGGCACTGAACTAGGCATTTCAATAAATGTTATTGAATAGCTTCCACCTCTGTCCAGAAGATCTGTGCTGCTCAGAAGCAAGGCACAAATGATCTCATATCCTATTTCCCCTGCTGTACTCTGAATATTGATTTATAGTTGAATTTCTTCTTTCTACTTTGTGATCTGGAAACTCTCATTATGAAGTCATTGTTCTTTCCATAAACTTTTTAGATCTTTGTGAGCTCTCTTTTATTACTTTCTCATGCTGATATGCTCTGGCATCAAAGATTTCTTACAAGGGATATCTATAGGCCTATTCCTTGGTCATTAGAAAAACAAGACTCCCCCCTTCCCCCCATAAGATAAGAATTTGGTGTAAATGTGAATCATAGACTAAAGTAAAGGAACTTAATTTTATTTAATAGAAGGTGTATCACTGTCTATATATTTGGTAATGTTTCATGTATATTTGATTTTAAAAATTTGACTACATAATTCAATTTTTAAGACAGTAAAATAAATTGGGTTTAAAGGGAAATATCTCTTTAGAGATAGGTTTGATGATAACATTAAATGTTTGCTTGAGCTTAGCATCTTTTAGAAAATATATTAAATGATTTGTGTGAGAACATTTTGAGTGTAAGTAAGTAATAAATATACTATAAACTAGTGGCCCAGTGTATGAAATTTGTGCATTTCATGGTGTTTCTCAGCCCAGCTTGCACCCTCTCCAATCTGGGACCCCTCAGGGCATGTCCCACTGTCCCGGTGGGATCAGGCCTAAACTGGCAATCAGACAACCCTCTCCCAAACCAGGACCACTGGCTCCTAATCGCTCACCTGCCTGATTGTCCCTAACCATTCTGCCTGTTGGCCTGATTGCTCCCAACTGCCCCCCCCCCATCCCTTCTGGCCTGATCACCCCTAACTGCCCCACCCCTGCAAACCTGATTGCCCCAACTGGCCCCCCTGCCAGCCTTCTTGCCCCCAACTGCCACCCCCTGCCGGCCTAATTGCCCTCAACTATTCCCCCCTTAGGGCCTACTCACCCCCATCTGCCACCTTTTGCCGGCCTGCTTGCCCCCAACTGCCCTTCCTGCTGGTCCTCTCACTCCCAACTGTCTCCCCCCTGACCCAATGCAATGCTCGCCCTCCCCCCACTGGCCTGCTTGAGCCCAGCTTCCTTCATCTGCCACCTGCTTGCCCCCAACTGCTGGCCTGCTCCCCCCAACTGACCCTTCCCCCTGGCCTGATCTCCCCTAACCTGCCTCTGCATCAGCTCCGCCACCATGACTTAGTCTGCAAGAACATCCAATGGTCTCCTAGTCTACTTAGCATATTACCCTTTTATTAGTATAGATGTGTGTCTAAAAGGAGAACGTGGGACACTATCTGTTTGCTCTTTTGCTTTTAGAGAATTTCGCACTCAGTATCACACTCAGGGTTTGGCCCTGAACAGACTGGTTCTGATCATGGCTTTGTTGTACTTTATTGCGTAGCTTTGAACAAATAAAATTTTCTAGCCCTCAATTTCCCTACCTATAAAATTGTAGCAGTGGTTACTTATTTAGTAGGAAAGTTGTTATGAATAGTATAGGTAATTTAATGTAACATATCTTAGACATAGTATTAGATATATGGTAACTATTAGCATAGCTTTTAGGAGGCCCTGCAAATATGTTTAAAAATAAGTTAGTCCTCCAAAATTTTATTTGATCTGTAAATTTTATTAAACCTACCATGTTTAGAGTGATTGTGTTCCTGCTTCTCTCTTAGTTATCTTATTGCTTTATATTGCTTTCCTTAACCAATTACTTTATAGAACGTATGCAATATATAATCACAAATGAATTTTTTAAAACCCTGCATTGTAGGACTTAAACATCCAAATGAGTCCTTTAGAGTGTTCTCATAGGGGAGCTTTGTATTACACCAACATTGCTGCCATTGTTAAAGATCATTTTAGAGCTTCCTTTTGAAAATTGGCTTCAAAGTCAATAAGCAAGCCATCCAAGAAAATTGATTACATTACTTTAAAATTACCCATTGTATGTATTGAAAATAAAGAGTCACCAAATTTGACTCTTTCTTTATTAAGATACTATTTACCCTGAATTTAGTCCTCCCTATTTTTCTTTTTTTCTTCTCTTCTCTTCTCTTTTCTTTTCTTTTCTTTTCTTTTCTTTTCTTTTCTTTTTTCTTTTCTTTTCTCTTCTCTTTTCTCCTTCCTTCCTTCCTTCCTTCCTTCATTCCTTCCTTCCTTCCTTCCTTCCTTCCTTTTCTTTTTTGCCTACCCAATTAAATTTTCTCAAAAAATGTTTATTAAGCACCAGCTCTATGTAACATTCGTGAACAAAAAAGATAAAGATTTATGCCCCATTGGAGTTTTCAGTCTAGCATTTATTTCCCTTTATTTTTAAGAGCACCCTGATTCCCCTTGAGGAATTTCCTCTTTATCTTGTGACAACTTAGCTGGAAGGTAAGACCATGTGCTTCCTTTCTCTCTCAGTGTTTCCCAAACTTTTGACATATGTGTACACCTTCTACAGTTTTTGTAACGCTGAGTACCCCTTGTAAAAAAATGGATGTATTTTAATAACAATCAAAATATATTTATTTTTTCTTTTTTTGGTACATACACAAAATAATAAACTAAAAATAAAATTATTCATAATAAAATATAAATAAAAGTTATATTATAAATAACATTTATTTGGATCAATGAGAAGGATGAAATTGACTTGACTCATGAGAACGTAGAATTAGGTGCAGCTAAGCACGGTACAGTGCATATCCCCACCAAACTCTGGTGCAACATGTACCCCCACCAAACTCTTCCTGTACCCCTGGGGCTACGCGTACCACACTTTGGGAAACACTGCTAGAGAATTCATAACAACCCTGTAGTCTCCTTACTCTAGTTCTTTCTTCTTCTCTCCAGTATTTTCAAGGGTAGTTTGCCCAGTGTAACCCTTTCTTCTGGGAAAAATGAGCCTTGAATGGGATGATGAAAGTAGAAACTGACTCATTCTCCTCACAGTAGTGCCAGGGTGAAACTACTGGTTTTGATAGATTTGGCAAAATGTCCACAGAATAAAGTTACCCTAAGAAGAAAATAATACTAAATTAGAAAAAAAAACACATGATCTCAAATTAGCATTTAAAAAAATCTGAGAAGGATATACTAAAATATTGACTATTGGTAGTGAATCTGTGGGAAACATTTTTCCCCCAGAAAGGAAGGGAGAGGGAGAGAGAAATAGAAACATCAGTGCTGAGAGAGAGCCATTGACTGGCTGCCTCCTGCACATTCCCTACTGAGGATAGAGCCTGCAACTGGGGCATGTGCCCTTGACTGGAACCGAACCCAGGACCCTTCAGTCCACAGGATAATGCTCTATGCACTGAGCCAAACCCGCAAGGGCAACTTTTTTCTTTTTTAAAACATTTTGATATTTTCCCAATTTTAGAAAAAAATAATTTGTAAAATGAGCAAGAATTTTATTTAGGAAGGAGAAAAATAATATTCATAGTTAGTTTTGGAAATAAATTAATAAAATATTTAAGTGGGTTGTTAATTTTGGAAATAAATTAATAAAATATTTAAGTGGGTTAGGCAAGAAATGACACATTAAATGCATTATTTAACAGGTTATCTTTCTTTATATTTCATATTCTATTTTCCTGTGCTTAAGTAGCTCTTAGTTGTTATTTTTTTCTGTGACAATCTTTTTTTCCCTCAAAAGATAAAACTCAGAAGGATATGAAGAATCACCCAAGAATTAAACTAATATAGAAAGCTTGGCTGCAAATTTCAGCTGCTCAAACTGATTTTCTATTTTCAGGTCATGACTCTACCTTATTTAACTACCAAACAGTCTCATAAATAATCCATTATCAAATCCACCTAAATACATTATACTTATGAAAGCAACTAAAAATTTCAGATGCCTTAAATCCTTAAAAGAAAAACACAATAAAACTACACTTGTCATAAATTAGAAATAGCTTCAATCCTACAGAGCTCAGTATTACCTGTGCATAATATTTTAAAAGTTTTAATCAGCACAGTTTTATATGTTTTTTGCAATTTTTCTTAATATTTTAAACTTTTTGATTTCTATTCAGATATGGTAAACATGAATGCAGTTTCTCTCACACCTCCAAATGTAAATCCTCTCCTTTGTTCGGACAGTACCTGCTGTGGTCTTGATAGTAACAAATGGGATATACTAGCAATTCCATTACTCCCTAATGGGCAGCATCGTGTTTTATGTACATTGGATATGATTCTTGTATTCATTGTGTTAAACAGTTAAAGCAGCCACAGCAATGATAAAATATATCAATACCTTAATAAGGTAGGCCTCCAAACATTTTTTAAGTAACTTGACATGTAATACAAAATGCCAAATCTTCCAAAATAACTCACAATAAACCACAGCTCCCTGAGCATGAATAATACCAAGAGGTAACTGGAAATCTAGGCTTTGAAATTTAAGTGGCACTTTAATTTCTCTGGTCTTCTCAGAAATATGCTTGACTAGACAATAGACATTCAATCGCTTCATCTTTCATCAGAGCAAGCAAGCTATTGAATATGAGTTTGGTGATGCCCCTGGGGGTAGTTTTGTGTGTAGAAATACCATTCAGTAATTAACATGCTTTTAAAAAATAATAGTCAATTAATTAAAATTAGATGTTTTAAAACCTCATTCTACCTTAAGCTTTTTGGTTCATTTTACAAAACTTTACTATATGTTTACAAGTCTAAATAACTTTTAAAGACCTTTGCTCTCTGTCTTTATAGATTTGGCTATTCAGGATGTCATATAAATGGAATAATACAATATATAATATTTTGTGTCTGACTTCTTTCATTTTTGATAAAATGTTCAAGGTTCATTAATGTCATAGTATATATCAATACTTAATGCCTTTTATGGGCAAATCATATTTCATTGTATGTAAATATCACAATTTTTTTATTCACTTATCCATTGATTGACTCTTGCATGTATGTTTGTAATAAATATCCTACAGGTCTCTCTACTTCAATTTTTGACATCCTATAGTTCTTTCTCAACACAATAACTAAAAGATAAGCTTTTAAAACATGGCATGTTATGTCTCTCTTCTGTTCAAATACTTCTGTTTTACTATATCACTTAGGCAAACATCCAAAGTCTTTATAAGGCCTTATAAAATCTTTAAAACCTCCCTACAACTGTTGTCTCTCTTGTATCCCTTTTTCTACTTCATGCATTCTATTAACACTCCTTCATACACTCCGTTCACTCACTCCATTACAATCACAGTGGTTTCCTTTAATGTTCTGCATACACTAGACATACTCCTGCTTTAGGACCTCTGCATTCTCTTTCCCCCACATATACCCATGGTTTATCTCTTTATCTCCTTCAAGTCTGTGTTCAAATGCCTTTCACCACCTTGTCCTTCGCCTTCTAATCCAGATTCTTCTTAATGTACTGGGCATTTTTTCATAGCCTGTATCATCTTTTAACATACCATACTATACTATGAACTATCTAGAAGTTGACAAGTTCTCCTAGAATAAGCTCATGAGACAAAATTTAAGTACAAGTAGTTTATTTTGGAAGACATCCCAAGGAAAACAGGTCGGTGAGTGAGGTATTGAGTCAGGGAGAGATAAATTATTACCCATACTTTCTCTGTGGACAACTGGGGCTCAATTGCTTCCCACCAAGAGGGGAAGAAGCTGGAGTAGGCATCTAACAACACCTCTTCAGTCATTGGTTGAGGACTATTTTCAGGACTTTGGCACTTGTTTCTGTCTCTCATTGTGTGTGGGGAAGAGTGTGCTACACATGTTCTGGCAGAGAGTTGCAGTTGTTCAGAGTTAATAGCCTTCAACGAGTAAGTGTGGAGGAAATGTAAACAGGCCACTAGAATCATCAGCTCTACTCATTTATTTGTAATTATATTTATCCCCTGACTAAAATACAAAGTTTACAAAGGTAGAGACATTTTCTGTTCTGCTCACTGGTATATACACAGTGTCCAGAAGAGTGCCTGGACCTAGCATATAACCAATAGATACTTTTAAATGAATGAATGAATGAATGAATGTCTTAACTATTTCATATTCAGTTCTAAATCTGCATAGCTTAAACAATGTTTTCTTTGGGGGAATGCAATTTTATTGCCTCCGACAATTATATGTGCCAGGGCCTTCTTAGTTTAGAGTCACAGCTAATCATATATTCCACAAGTTAGATTATTTTACAGTTCTCTCTTAGATGGTCAGACTCTTAATAGTATTTCGTATTTCTTTAATGCTTAAAATATGCAGAATGTTTTTCCTCTAACGTTAGAGACTCCTGAACTTAATGATTTTTTTCATACACTTTTATCTTTTGGTATTTCAGCTCTTAAGATATTTTAAAAAATGTTTGATTTTTAAATGTTGCAAATAGCTTCCAAGGTTATTTTACTAAAATAAACTTTTTATAAAATAAAATTTTATTTGAAAGCCCAGTGCAACACACAAATAAGTTCTGAGATCCTTTGATGGAAGAAGTGTGGGATTTGGGACCCTGTCATCTTGCAGCCCCCCCATCACTAGAGAAGTCTAAGAGGCACAAAGTAGGTTCATAGGAATGGAAGGTTGGCAGAGACTCTTCCAACCCCAACTTTCAGATTTTCTGTGCAAGAACCCACTGCCTTCTTTTGGATTCTTCTTTGACTTTAATTAGATTAAAAACATAATCTTAAAAGTTATCATTCATTGCATATCTCTTCTGTGCAAGATAACTTAGTAATTTGATTTGTTCTCTAACTTTCATAGTCATTCTGAAACATATAATAACTGATGTTATTCCCATTAAACATGCAGAAATAGGTACAGAGTTAAGTTGTCAATTTATACAGCTAGGAAGTGGCAGAGCCAATATTTAAACCAATCCTGTTCTAGATCTTCCTAGGTGTGAACAATGTTCTGTCAATTAGTGAATATTTAATGAAGAGCAGTGAAGAACTAGTGTCTTACATAAACAGTATATATATATATATATATATATATATATATATATATATATATATTTTTTTTTTGTGGGGGGGGGAAAGGTTCAGGGTCTAGAATACAGAAAAATCATTCTATTTTTGACTCTAGTGTTATATTCTCAAACTCCTCAGTATTATATATAAGAATTAAAAATGGTATTAGACAAAAAACTTATCTCCAACATAGGAGTTTTAATGAGAATACTTATTGAGTAGAAAGGAAATGATCATTTATGTATGCAATTTTATACATAGGGTAGATAAATGAAACCCATTATGAAAGAATATTATATTGTCCCAAAAGATCCTTAGATAGTGGCAACAAAACAGAATGACACAGGTAGGAAACATCCGTGGTAGAACTGGTGTTATTGTATACATGTTCAAATAGGTAATGGAGGTGAAAGTTGAAAGAGGAAGTCCTATCTCAACTATAGGATCATTATTTTGGTCAGAAGTAAAATGCTTTCAGTGACAAACACACACACACACACACACAGAGAGAGAGAGAGAGAGAGAGAGAGAGAGAGAGAGAGAGAGAGGAGAGAGAGAATTGAAATAGCTGGAAGCTGTAAGAGCAAGAGCAATTAGTTATAATAATTGGATTTTTATAAGAAGCAGCATGAATGCAATATCTGTTTTTCAGCTAGACATTCTTATATCATGAATACATCTTTGATAATGTTTCTAAATTTTGTATGCTTATACTAAAAGTGATAACATTTAGGTAATTGTCATAATCAAGACCATGTCCTAGATTGCTTTCCCATTCCCTTATCTAACTGCCTGTTCTTTCAATGAGACCCAAGAGATGCAAAATTTGGGGATATGATTATGTAGCCAGCTGCCTCTATTAATGAAATTAATCTATATTAGTCAGAAATTAAATATTAAATTAATCTACATTATACAGAAATTAAATATTCCCTTAGAAGTACTGTAGTGTAGTGTGATGTTTCCAATGCAGTGTTATGATTTATGTAAAATCATATTCTATAAAAGAATTTTGGAGGATTTAATGTAATACTCTATATACAGAAAAAAATTCACAAAATCATCACAATAGATGAAAATCTAAACTATTTATAATTTTAGGAAGTCTCTGGAGATAATGTTTTTTAGTCTTTCATAACATGTGTTCAAGTGTTAATGTTATTCATTAAACCTAAATTTTTCCTTCTTTCAAATTTAATTTTCTCCTTCTACATCAAAAGATTAGTACTTTACTCAACAAATGTAGTTATAGTGATACTTAAACTGTCATCTTAACCCACCTTACTTAGTTTCTGTCAACTTTGTGGTATATTTTCAGGTAAATGAGGGTTGGAATAAGCATACTATTCCCTGCAGCTAGATTAGGGTGTTCAAAATCCTACCTGTGGTACCTTGTAGTAAAATGACAACCGAGCCATATTTCTGTCATTGATAGTTAGTTAGAGGAAAAGAAAGCAAGGGAGTCAGAAATTGTTGAGCATATTCATCTGGGAAACAGGCCTGTTTGCATCACCAGGAAGCTACAGCTTCACATTCCATAGCATTGTCCCTCCAAGAAGATTAACACCCCTTCCTTCCCTACTCCAATATCAGACTGTGTGTGTGTGGGAGGGAGGAGCTGGGGGAGAGAAAGATGTGTTCAATGAAGCCAAAATGGCACAGGGGGAGGTGCTTCAATGTAGAGGTCTGCCAGTCTAACCTGGAAAAGGGATTATCCATCAGGGTGTGGATCCCAGGGCAAGCCCACAAAAACTTGGGAAGCTAATTGACTATTTTGAAAAAGCTTCTGGTGAAACCCAAGGAGAAATAACCTCTCTCTCTCTCTTCTCTCTCCTGACTCACTCTTGCCTGAGCTGGCCTGTTCTCTCTCCATAGCCTTGTGGCCTTACACGTCGAAGGCCATGGGGGACTCCAATCAGGCTCCAAGCAAGAGCCTGAGTACAGCAACAAAGCAATGGATTGCAGCTGGGAGCACAAACAAAGCTAGCAAATGCTGCATTGGATGAAACTTTAATATGACACAGGATCTCTGGACATTGACTCGATTACTAGACTGGATTTTCCATGGCTGGACAGGTAGAGATAGGACACTGGGGACATTGGAGAACTCCTTTAATTTTGCTTCTGGAATAAACATTTTCACCAAACTAAATCCTCTTTCTGGGTCCCTGGAAATACTTTTCCTTATGACGCCGGAAAACCTCACTTCCATCTGCGACACCTATACTTTGCTTTCTCATTTGTAATAATAATAGCATATGGCTTTCATGATTGTTTGTATACTGGGATTTTATAAGTAAAAACATATAAGACAGTATTAGTTATATAGCAAGTTATCAATAAAATTAGCTAATTTTCCATTTTCATTTTGAGATATTTCTGTTTGACAAAGTAGAGATTCAAAGATTCTTGGACTCTATAACTTTAAGCTAAATTTCCCTGGCTGTTTTGTTCAGTTTTGCCCTATTGCCTATATAATATGACATAATCTAGCTAGATGTCATATTATATAGGCAACAGAACAACTATAAGTGTTTGAAGGTGTCTTCAGTCATGTATTTATTAATCCAAATCATGTTTTAAAGGCTAAGTATACTGATATATATTTAAAAAATATTGATTTTTGAGAGAGAGAGAGAGAGAGAGAGAGAGAGAGAGAGAGAGAGAGAGATAAAGAGATAGAAACATTGATGAGAGAGAAACATCATCAATTAACTGCCTCCTGCACATCCCTCATCAGGTAATAAGCCCGAAACCCGGGCATGAGCCCTAACCGGAAAGTGAACCGGTGACCTCTTGGTTACTGGGTTGACATTCAACACCTGAGCCACACCAGCCAGGCTCCTGATATGTCGATCCAATGGCTAGGATCTCAGACATATGATTGAATCATTTCATGACAGTCTATAAAAAGATTTTTCTTTCTTTTTAATGTAGACCATTGTCTGGAAACAACTGGGATCATTTGTTGTTGGGTCTATCACAGCCTAATAAAAGCAACTGGTCCCTATTTTCTTTTTAGATATTTTTCCTTTTATGCATTTGGCTTTACAGTAATTATGTTCTCCCTTAGTTGGCTTTGCTTTTGACTGAACATAAACTTAGTTCTAATCCCTCAAAGCAAGTCTGGTTTCCTAAACCTTATATTTGATATCTATCTACCTACCTATCTCCATCTATATTAATTAATCTGTCTTTGTGTTTTTGTCTTTGTTTTGTTGTGAAATGACACAACATTTTGTGCAATGATTGTGCCCCAAAGTACAGGTGCTCTTCTAAGTCTGTCCTAACCAATAGTATTGAGAATGGCCCCTGCTGAAAAATTACTTTGCTTGTTTTACATGATATGTCTATTAATAAGATCTGATATAGCATTTGCCTTTTGGTGACAGTGTTACATTGCTGAATTATATTCAATTTTTCATCCATTATTTTTTCCCTAAGTGAATCAGAGAACATTTGTCTTTATTAGCTCTCACAGTATTGATTTCCGCCTTTTCCTTCTATTGATATCAAACTACATTTTAATCATATCCTCCAAACATAGATTTGTATATCTTAACATAACAAAATGGTAAAAAAAAATAAGTTTAAGCAAACTATGTTCTATTGCATTACACCGTGAAGTACAAGGTATACAGAATCTTGGGGGACAGTAGGATGAGCTCAATAAATGATTGACACTTTTTTTTCCCTTGAAGTGGGCTTCATGATATAAATTGCCTAAGTCAATTGGCTTACGCTATTTTACCATGGAAAGCTAAGTCAGGATTTCATATTTACAAAATCTATAGGATGGGCAGAATCATGCTTCTCATTAGCCAACATTTATTATCTACCATATTCAGGGCTCTGTGCTAGAAGTGATGTTGAATAGCATAGGGTTATGTTTTATATGATGACTTAAAAAACAAACTCCCAGATTATATGAGTTTAGTGGGGGAAATTTTATATTTATTTTGAGGAAATTAAATGCTTTTATAACTATGCAATAATTACAGAATGTAAAGTTTTATCAAATTATAAATACAATAAAATGTTACATACTACAAATCATTTTCCTTAAGTGTCCATATTGCAGAAGAGAATTCATTTACTAGTTTTTATGAAATAGCTAGCTATTTATAACTTGGCCATTAAAAACTTTCAAAGGTCTAATCTTGTATGAAAAACCTTCATTTAAAATTAATATAGTATTAAATAACCAAGTAGGCTCCAAATTACCAGGTAACAGTTTACATCTCAATAGACACAAAACATTAGATAGTTTTGTGACAGAATTACTACAAAGAATGATTAATTGGATTAGGGTTCTTTGACATATGACTTTGCTCGCTTTACAACTTTGATTATTTGTGGTCTCTAAAGACATCTTTGAGTCATAGTAGGTATAGGAAATTCATTATTCCTTTCAAGAAAAAAAATTCAAAATGACAACCCTTTATTTTTAAATGACCAACTGCATTGTCCTCTCTGTTTCTAATGGTAGTTATTTGTTGAAAGTGACTTTAAAAGCTGGCATAACCTAAAAAGAATATTGGCTCTATCTATTCCAGCTGTGAAGATTTTTCAGCTAGAAAAAGCCTAATTTTATTTGGTTCTCCATTTTTGGTATTAGAACTCCACAACAGTCTCGGGTGGGCTCCATCAAGGTGCACCAGCTCACTGCATCGCTGTGAAAATCTGATAGCATCTCCCAGGGCTGCTGCAGTGCCGCGGTTTGCACTTTCCAGACAGAAAACACGAGGCAAAATTTCTGTCTGATTCTTTGGAGTATGATTTACTGTGCAGCTTAAACTCTGGACCTGTTTAATGGTCCTAGCAGCAGAGTTTCTAGGCCAACGACTAAATCAGCTGTATTGCTCTGCATTTGCAGACAAGCCTTGTGATTTACAAAATTTAATAAGCTGGGTCCTCATGACACTTCCCCCAAGATGCTGCTTTTATAATCGCTGCCAAGAAGGTTGTCAAAGGAGCATATACCCATTGGTATAATGAAACCTTTTTTTTTTTTGCACAAAAGAATATAAATATTCTCCTACTATGGGTAATTCATTAACAATGAATAAATTCTAGTGCTTTCCCCTTGCCGGAGACAGTTATACATTAGTGACTTTTTTGTATTGCTTTATGAGAGTGATATTTCTTGGGTAGTATTTTTGTGTCTGCCAAATAGAATACAGATGAAGGTCAGATGACTTAACAGTTTCCCATCTGCACTCTGATGCTTTACCTCAAGGTTTGTGTTAGTCAAAGTTCTGTGTCACAACCTGAAAGTTTATCTTTTGTGTTGAGGAAATATACATTGTTTTGTTTTGACTTCTTTATCTTTCTTTTCTTTAGCAGGTGCGACTATTAGCAGCGTTGCCTAAAAAGTTTCCATTATATCAGCCTGGATCATGTTTTTTTGCTCTATCAAGATGGCTCTTTGGGGTCAACTTTGGTTTTAAAATAGAAAAAAAAAGGCATTGGATGATTCTGTTTCATTAAAATAGTCACTACTCTCACCAATCATGCTTGCCCGGGCCTGAGGGCCCTGGTGTGCCCTTTGTATGATACTGTGTTGTTAAGTGAGAAGGCTGGAAACATCACCTGGTCATATTATTTGCTATTAAATAAAATTAGAATTTGCATCGGATTTGAGTTAAAAGTAGCTCTGAGGTTACCCTTTTGAAGGGATGTTGTTCCTGTTGAGACTGTTTATACAATACAATGCATCTCCCATTGTTTTAGGTTTATTCAGCCTTCCTTTTATAGATAGATTTCCTGAAACCCAAATAGCCACATACTCCCAGTCTTTAAATTGCTTTGTCTTCTGTGTCCTGTTTCCTGTCCTCCATTGTTCTTGTCTCTTTTATTTCTCCCAGTCAACGTCTTGTTTTCTGTTACAGGACTCATGGTCATGTAGATTAGTTCAGAAGTTTCCTCCTCCCCAACCCCCATTCAACTTAGACCTGAAGGAATTGTATCCCTATTATAAATGTATACATTTTATACTGTTTGGGAAGATTGGCTTAAATAAAATGATAAATGTGAAGAAAAATAGATATATTCTATTATTATAACCTGCCTGCTGTATTTTCTTTCCACTATAGAGAATTTTCATGGGTGGATGGCAAAACAAATTGCAATCACCTGGGCGTTTTCCACGCTAGTTCTGTCAAGTTGAATGATAAATGCATTTATTCTTTAGCTGAGAATTAATATATCTATACATCCATCTGTTTCTGTATACAAACATATATATTTTCTATACCCATGGGCAGATGGTAAGCAACAACTAAAGAGAACAGATTGGGAGTATTTTTTTTTCTCTGGGATCAAAGAAAAAATGTTTTATGTTCACATTTAATCGCTTAAGGCCTGGGGGAAGACAGCTTTTAAGGTCAACCAGAAAGGAAGATTTTCCTCTCCTAAGCATCTATCAACAGTCCTTGGAAGAGCAGTCAGCACCAGCCTAATTTAACACTGCTCCTTGTCTGTGAAAAGAATGCCTCTTTGACATCATGTCACAACTTGTGCTTCAACTGAAGATTTTCAGGTGGTCTGTCTTTTGCTGTGTTGTTTTCCTTTTATCAGTTTATTCATAACCAATTGCAAATCATTTTTTTATGTGTGTGCTAGAAACAAAGACAATAAAGCAATTGATATATAGATAGGTGTGATACAGGTATACAGATATAAATAATTGAAGTTTTTTTTTTTTTTTTTGTGTGTGTGTGGGGCGGGTTGGGGGGAGAATACCACTTTTGGAGTCTGGCTCACCACTGAGGCTTTATTTAGTGGAGGCTGTTTGATATGCTGTTGGACTTTTGCTTTGCTGAGTAGGGAATACTAGCTAACCGATTTTGAATATTTTGAATGTGTCAGTTAGGATGGGGAGGGGAAATAGAGCTAGCAGGAATTGATGGGACTGTGAGGATATTTTCCCCCCCTGTAATATAACTTCTGTTTTCTGATGAAAACTTGATTAAAATCTCCATTTTGAGTTTGGAAAAGAAGGCATAAAAGTTATGCATTCCTCTGATACTCTTTCTATGCTGAAGGGGACAGTTGGTCTCTGCAGATGGTAGGTAGCCCCAGAATAGGGTCTGCTGATCCTGCAGGCCACTTGTGGCTAGACAGTGGCATGGTTTGTTGGAAATTAATCACCAGTCTTGACAAGCACAGCTATGAAGAGACAGAAAAATTGGATGATGTCTTTTACCAGCAGGGGCTGCTGCAAAGCAATAATAGTTGGGGAACTGGTTATTCCAAAAGAAAACACGTGAGAATATTCATTCTCTTGGGGCAGGAGATGTGGGAGAGAGAAAAGAACAGGAGATGATAAATACAATTGAAATTAGTCAGGGAAATGAAAATGTGTGAGTGTGTGTGTGTGTGTATGTGTGTGTGTGTGTGTGTGTGTGTAGAAATATATAGACAATTCTTGAGAAAAGAAAATGGAGCAATATCAGGAGAATTCAAAATTAATACATGGCAAAATCAACTTTAAAAATTGAGACTCATAAGTATTTTTGCAAATATATCTGGAACACTAGTTTAGGATCGCAGAAAAATGATTCTAAACTCATTCTTACTCTCATTTCCCAAAGGTAAACCACACATCTTGAAAACATTGTAGTGTATTTCCTTATGGGAAGTGCCTACTCAGAGAAATAAATCAAACATTTGTATATTTTGCTATCATTTGTTTCTTTAAGACATTTTTTGTGTGAATTGTGATGCTTTAAAAATACATGACAGTTGCACAGATGGGTAACACAAGTTATATGTTTACAATAGACAGTTATATAGAATATATGGAGTTATGCTGGTATGTCATGTTTGTTAGGGAAAAAAATCAGCTATATTTCATTACAGTGGGATTTTCCTTAGTGTTTGAAATACTGACAATTGTAAATTTAATATGTTCCTTGAATATTATTTCCCCCACCAAATTTCAGAACTGAGTGAAGATATAGGAAAAAACAAACAAACACAGGCATAGTGTCCATTGACCACATGTTATACAATATTGGAGAGAGTTGGGCCTTAAATTTTTATTCTGCATGCAATCCAGAAGAGCCTTATTTATTTGAGTAGATTTAATCTTTATAACACTCACAGTAAATTCTTTAATAAAGAATTCTAGTTCCAGTAATTGAGCAAGTAGGGAAAATGTACATAGAATGGAGAAGCTTAAACACCTGTTGACAGAATCTCATGGGGGAATACTGGCTCTAATAGAAATGCATTTGCTTTACCCAGAAGTTCAGGAATATCAAGTAAAATGTCATGCTAAATGAAGGAAAGGAAATGGAGAAAACTCTCGAGTTTAGCTTTATATAAATACTGCAAACACTTAGGTATGCATTGGATTTTTTGATATCTAATTTAAACTAGTATTGATCAGAATTCTTTTAAAATGACATTTGGTACCTTGAAATTGGTCCAGAAAGTCTTTATGAAATATGTTATCATCAGTTCCAGGTATGAACAGGGATTAGCTGAAAAGCTAATGCATGAGTGAATCAGGTTATAAAATTGATACCATCTATGAAAGTCTTCAAAAATTCAGTTGACTTCAACAAAAATTATTTAGCATCTACTAAATGCCAGATACTATGTTAGAATTAGCAACCATTAGAAAAATAAGACAGTTTTACTGACCTAATGGAACTTAAAGATTGGTGGGAAAGACATGTGAATTTTAAAATAACATGAAATATGCTATGAAAGAGATAATGCTACAGTGCTAGAGAAGTGCAGGGTGTGGTGTTTGTATCTGTGTTGGGGGTGGTGGTGATGAATACTTCATCCCAGTGTGAGTTAAGACAGGCTTCTGGGGATGATACCCAAGTTGATTCAAGAATTAATAGCAATTAACTCAAATCCGATGCAAAATCTAATTTTATTTAATAGCAAATAATATGACCAGGTGATGTTTCCAGTCTTTTCACTTAGCAATACAATATCATACAATGGGCAAACCAGGGCCCTCAGGCCCAGGCAAGCATGATTGGTGAGAGTAATGATTATTTTAATGAAACAGAATCATCCAATGCTTTTTTTCCCCTATTTTAAAACCAAAGTTGACCCAAAAGAGCCAGTCAGGAACAAGTATGAAAATTAACCCAACCAAGATGGCTATGGCCACAGAGAGCAGGAAGCTTCGGTTTCCCTGGTAATGGAGGAAGCCAAGCTTTCCCCTCCTCTCCCTGGCTTGCCCTGGCCTCCACTCAAGGCTACAAAGTTTTAATTATAGAAGATAAATAAATCCCAGATACCAGGGCTTCCACTTGGGTTGCCAGGGGACATGGCCAGCCTGCAAACCATCACAGGCCCTTCGCCCAGGCTACCCCATACCCCAAGGGAACCCCCACCCTGATCTGGGACATCCTGCAGGCAAACCAGCCAGCATCCACCAATGCACCAGGCTTCTATTCTATCTGACAAAAGAGTAATATGCAAACTGACCATAAATTGACCAAATTGACCACTTCAACACGCAATATGGCTGCCCCTATGTGGTCAAAGATGGTTACCCCATGTGGACACAAGTTGGCCACCACAAGATAGGCAGCAGGGGAAGCCAGTTGGGAAGGACCAGGTCTACAAAAAAGGGCAGTTGAGAGGGATCATATCTGCAAGGGAGGGCAGTTGGGAGGGACCAGGCCTGTGAGGGAGGGCAGCGATCAAACCTGCAGGGGGTGGGCAGTTAGGGATAACCAGGCTGGCAGAGGAGGGAAGTTGGGGGCGACTGGGTCTGCAGGGGAGAGCAGTTGGGGGTACCAGACCTGTAGGGGAGGGCAGTTGGGGAGACAAGGCCTGCAGGGGAGGGCAGTTAGGGACAATCTGGCTAGCACAGGAGTGGTTAGGGGGTGATTAGGCTGGCAGGTAGAAACGGTTAGGAGCAGTCAAGAAAGCAGACAGGTGAGCAGTTGGGAGCCACCAATCCTGGAATGGAGATGGTGCAGGCTGGGCTGAGGGACACCCTCTACCCCTGTGCAAGTATTTCATACACCAAGTCTCTAGTATTTAGATAAAATCTCAGGGCTTACAGATGAATTAGATATGAAGCTTTAAATATGACCCATACATTACTGGATTGTACAAATGATATTCATTGGAAGAAAGAACACTGTAAGAAAACCAAGTTATAAAAGGAAGATCTTGAATTCATTTGGGGCGTGATGAGCTTGGAGAGTCATTATACTAATAGAGGTTTTAAGTAGAGAGTTGGTTTCTAAGACTAGAGGCCAGATGAGAGAACTGGATCCAATATATACAATGAGGGTCCTTAATACATGTATAGATAGTCATTTAATATACAGTCATGAAAAAGATCAATTGGAGAGAGAAAAAAGAGCTTGGAAATAATGCTATCAGCAACCAACTTCTAATAACCAAGGTAAGGCAGATGGATAAGGAAAGAAGATTAAGAAAACAAACAAACAAAATAAAATAAGACAAAAATAGGAAAATATGGGTCCTGTTATTCAGACCAAGGGAAGAGAGTTTCTACCGTGTTTCCCGAAAATAAAACATTCTCCGAAAATAAGACCTACTTACAGGTTTCCTTCTGAGTGAAATATAAGCCCCCCACCCCTCCCCCCCCAAAAAAATAAGGCCCCCAGGCTCTGTCACAGAATGAAAATTAATTTACCGTAAACTGGTCTCTAGGGCCGCCCCGACTGGCGTCTAGCAACCAGTGACATTAGATGGAGTCCTGACGTCACTGCTGTGTGGAGGCAGAGCAGAGGTCAGAGTGAGCAGTGAGCGTGGGGCGGGAGAGAGGAGGAGACTTTCGCAGATGAGTGTAGAAGACAGGAGGATTAGAGCGGAGGGGACATAGCGAAGGTGGTGAGTGCTGGTCTGTCTCTGGTGACGCTACCTGATGCTTGTGGCCGCCTTCATGATGACTGAGGGTTCTCAATCAGTGGCAGACCCTGCTCCAGCCCAGGTCCAGGCCCCAGCAAGCCCAGTGACAGTCCCCAGGCAGGCCCCAGGGGTTAATGTCTGATAAAGGGGTAGGGGGAATGTCTGGTGAAGGTGTTCAGTAGCACAGGGGTGGGGGAGGGGATCACTTAAAAGGACACAGGAGGATCAGAGGGGACAATCAAAATGACACAGGGGGATCAAAAGGGGTTACTAAAATGGTAATTCCCCCTCTTATTCTCCTGTGTCATTTTGATTCCCCCCTATGATTCCCCCTGTGTCATTTTAAGTGATCCCTTTCCCCCCACCTTGATACCCCAATTCCTTTTTTTTTTACCCCTAGAAATGAGCGCAAAAAGAAAAAGCTACTTTGTGGAGTACAAGAAAGGAATCACGGAAGACTCTTGGGGCCAAAATCTTACTGCTTTCTCTAAAGAGAAGATGTTGAGTATCTGATTGGTCCGAAAATGGCGAGCAGAGTATGGTAACCTCATTGAACAAGTGGACAAGGGAAATGCTAAAAAGCACAAGTGTGGATCAGGTTGGCAGCCATTATTTTCTGAGCTGGAAGACCTGATCTGTGAATGAGTTGTTGACAGGAGAGCAAAGGCTTTGGTTGTAAATAGGGCTCAGATTCAAGAATTTGCCCTTGCAATGGCACCATAGTTTGACATAGCCCCCGAAGACTTCAAAGCATCACAACACTGGCTGGATAATTTCCTTCAGCAAAGTGAACTGTCTTTAAGAAGATTTACAATATTGTTTAGGTTGGAAGATACTCAAGTTATTAAGCGAGAACTTGCATTCAAGTCCTTTTATTGATGATGCTGACTTCTCTAAATACAATCTTTCCAACACGATTACTATGGATGAAACTGCAGTGTTTATGGGCCAATCATCTCAAACAACAATTGAACAGCGGGGTGCCTCCTTAGTGTACATTCCCTCCACTGCTTATGCAAGTGCACGAGTTTCCTGTATTTTGGCAATTCATCTGGATGGCACTAAATTTCAACCTTTAATCATTTCTTAGGGCAAGAAGAAAAAGATTGAATGTGTTTGGGGCATTTTTATTCTTAAAAACTGAAAAAGCCTGGGCTACACTAGCAGTTATAAGGAAGTGGGTCGATTCAATGCTGCCGCTTGTTATGCGAGGGAGCCAAAGAGGTCTGTTAGTCTGGGATGCAGCCAGCACTCACAGAGCTAAAGACATGAAGACATTTCTTCATGAAAGAAAAATAGATTAGATAATGATTCCCGCAGGAATGACGGCCTATCTCCACACTCTTGATATTGCAATAAACAAGCCATTCAAAGACAATTTGTGCATGGAAATTAATAACTACATTGAAAATAGAATGGAGAGAAAACAGCGTGGAAACTTTGTGAAACCTAAACTGCAAGAAGCTGTGACTTGGGTGAAGAATTCATGGGAGAAAATCACTGACAGTTGCATTGCAAATGCACTGCGAGCAGGCTACCTTGACAAGAAGTACTCATTTAAAGACAGTGCTATTGCTAACCATGAGAGATTTGGTCCACTGATTCTGAAAGAAATGGAGTCACAAGAAATTCTCCTGGAAATTCAGGAATTGGATTGTTATGATGATGTTCCAGAAGATGATGACATGATTGTCATTGAATAAATGAGTAAATTCTTGATACTGTAGGATTCACAGTTTGTCTGGTTTGTGTTGACAACTAATGTACTGCCGTACCGTATACAAGTAATAAATTCCCTTTATTTTCATTTAACAATAAATGTGTACCGTATTCTTCTTCATGGAAAAATAAGACATCTCCTGAAAATAAGACCTAGCGCATCTTTGGGAGTAAAAATTAATGTAAGACACTGTCTTATTTTTGGGGAAAACCGGGTAAAATGAGGAAGTGACTAATGATATTGATCATTCCTAAGAAATAAATTAGGATAAAAATTGAAAATTCCAATGGAATAAGGCTCAAGGTAGGTTGATCTTAATGAGAACCAGTGGGGTGATAGACTGGGAGCCACCTGGAAAAGTTAGAAAGGATGATGACAATATCAGACCAATGAAGCCAGATCTTTGTACTATGAAATTTGGCTTAGAAGGGAAGATGAGAGTTACATGTTAACCTGAGGGATATGCCTACAGATACAGGAAAATCTTGGCAGTTTTAAGAATAAAAAGAATCCAATTGAGAGTGAGAAGATGATGATATTAGAAAAAGAGGGATAATCAACAGATTATGGGAGAAGAAAGAGAAATGTACATAGGCAGGCAGGAGGGATAAAATTCAAATTGTGAGTAAATGGATTGACCTAAAACAGGAAAAGGACCATTCTGTTAGTAAGAGGAGAGAAATGGGGAGGAGGATGGGTAGGGCTCAGGCCATTTTAAAGGTCTGGCAATGGGAAGTGATGCCATTCCCATGTGGTGCTTTTTATCTTCTCTGTTAAATGGGGCCATTAGATAAAAAATGAGGCTTTGGAATATGGCCTCTATGTTGTTGGAATCTTAGTTTTTCCTGTGGAGTTTTCCCTGTGGAGTGCCAGCATGATCAGGTTGCCTTTGTTCTGGCCCTCGGGTCCAGCTTAAGAACCTATTGTGGCCCTCGAGTCAAAAAGTTTGCCCACCCCTGATCTAGATGATGCTACTGTTTTTTCCTTTCTTTCCTAATCAGACACCTTCCAACCCTATATCTGTTTCCATCCTTTTCTTACTAACTTTGTCAACTCCCTATTGTCTGCCTTCTCCCCAAATAGTAGTCTCAGAATTCACCAGTAACTTTTCAGTCATTGGATCCAATTTTTTGCTTAGTGCATATTACCCTGGATCATTATAGAATTGCTTCTGTGGCAGTTTATCTTCCTGGTTCTGCTTCTGTCTAAATACTGTGCTGCTCAGTCTTGTCAACCTGTTTCTTCCTTCTCCCATTCTACCTCTGTGGATATTTAGTAAAGCTCTGCCCTTAGCCTCTATTCCTTTCCCCTTCATTTCTTCCTAGAAAACCTTTCATGATTCCAACTATCACCTCCATGCAGATAAATACAAAATTTATTCCTCTATTTCTGACATTTCTTCCCAGCTATGCTCTCATCTCCAACTAAATTATGCAAAGATTCTACTGAGTGTCATGCCATTGTCTCACATATAATTGGTCTAATGCTGAATTAATCACCCCTTGGACTTAGCTTTTTTTTTTTTTTTTTTTTTTGTAAAATGACTAGAAGGTCATATAGATGATATAGAGGCTCCCAAACCTGATTTAAAAAAAATATCATCACTTAATTAATTTATTTATTTTAAAAATATATTTTATTGATATTTTACAGAGAGGAAGGGAGAGAGATAGAGAACTAGAAGCGTCGATGAGAGAGAAACATTGACCAGCTGCCTCTTGCACACCCCCAATGGGGATGTGCCCGCAACCAATGTACATGCCCTTGACCGGAATCGAACCCGGGACCTTTCAGTCTGCAGACCGACGCTCTACTACTGAGCCAAACTGTTTTCAGCCAAACCTGATTGTTCATCAGAATTATTTTGGTGTAGAATGCTGGGTTCGGTATTATCAAAAGCTCTGCAGGTGTTTACAGTGATCAGCCAATTTGGAGGCAGTGTTCTAGGAGAGGATCATCATAGTAATTGATCTTACTCTCTAGGATGTCATAAATTTGAGGTTTTTTTACTCTCTTCCTTCAAATTAGCACTGATATTTAATAGCTGTTCTATTTTCTTGATCCTCAATCCTCTTATCTGTGATGTGAATGTCAAAATATCTCTGGCAGGTTATTGTCATGATGAGTGAGATTAGATGTGTAAAATATGCAGTTTAGAATTGTACACATCAGGAGCTTTCTAATCTGCTTGCTTCCATCTTTTCCCTTCCTAGTCCATTCTCTAACCCACTGACAAATTTATTTCCTGTGTCACTTTCATTTTGTCACTCTTCCTCATGACCTCAGTAGTTTCCCATTCCTTTGATCAGTGATAGTTAGACCCCTTCTCCAAAGGCAAATATTTTTGAATTTCTGATTTGCCATCCATGTAATTCAAAATTTAGAAACAGATTGCTTTTCTGAAAAAGCAATGGATGTTAATAGGTCACATGCCCCTACTGAAAAAAGTTAAAACAAATTATCATTTTGATACATTAGTTCACAAAAATGCAATTGATCATTTGTAGCAGAAAATCATATATTTATAATAATTTTATTTAAAATAGAGAAAAAAGCAGAAAGCAATCCCATCATATAAGTATATTAAATACTTTAGTTACACATATTTTTCTAGTCTGGGAGCTTCTTGGAATAGGCCCCTGTGTGATTCAGCCAGCTCTACTTTGGCTCTGAAATATAACCACTAAGCTGTAAATGATTGATTTTAGATCAGCCTTTGAGCTGATAGGAGGAAGGGCGAGAGCATGACAATTTTGGATGCCTAGATTGAATAAGAGGCAGTAGTAAAATATAACTTGAATGTCTTACTAGCATGGCTTTTTCTGTTGGCCTCCTTCAATTCATATGGGTCATTTACTTTTCATATTGTCTAATGTTTCCCAAACTTTTGACATATGTGTACCCCTTCTATAATTTTCGTAATGCTGAGTACCCCTCGTAAAAAAATGGATGTGTTTTAATAACAAATAAAATATATTTATTTTTTCTTTTTTTGCTACATACACAAAATAATAAACAAAAAATAAAATTATTCATAATAAAATATAAATAAAAGTTATATTATAAATAACATTTATTTGCACACTGGACCATCTCAAGCTTCACAAGACTGTCTTGACTTGACTCATGAGAACGTAGAATTAGGTGCAGCTAAGCACGGTGCAGTGCATATCCCCACCAAAGTCTGGTGCAACAGGTACCCCCACCAAACTCTTCCCGTACCCATGGGGGTACGTGTACCACACTTTGGGAAACACTGGTATAGTGCATTATCACTTTACTTTTTCCAGTTCCTCTCACAGATTAGGGTTGAAGAGTACTATTGTTAACTATTTGGGGTACAAAGTCATGTCTCAGAATTTCCTAAACTCAAGCTACTTCCCAAATAGGGATGTGAGAGAGCTGTTTCTAACATTCCTGCTCTAAGTCTACTTCCTTATTTTTTATTTTATTTTAGTCTTTATTGATTAAAGTATTGCATATATGTTTTTATCCCCCTATTGCCCCCCATCCCCACTCATGCCCTCACCTCCCTGTTGTTTATGTCCATTGGTTAGGCTTATATGCATGCATACAAGTCCTTTGGCTGATCTCTCCCCTTACCCCCACCCTCTCCTACCTTGCCTCTGAGGTTTGATGGTCTGATCAATGTTTCTCTGTCTCTGGATCTGTTTTTGTTCACCAGTTTATGTAATTGCTGCTTATTGTTCCAAGTTCTAGCTCTTCCATGATTTATTTAAGAGCACTCCCATTGATGAGCATTTTGCCTCCTTTTTCAAAATTACAGCAGTGCTATGAAAAACATCCAATGTACATGGCAAACTTGTGTGCATTTCTTTAAAATTGATTACTAAAAACAGAGACGTGATGCTTTGCTCTGGGTATGGATCTTCTCACTGTGTAGGAAAAAATGCTAATGTTCCCCAGATTCAACTTTAGAAAAAAGATGCAGGTTGTAGACTGGGAAAGAAATTGAAAGTGAGAATTTCTTTCTTTTTTAATATGTACTATTTAGTTCTGCAAAAGTTTCTTATTTTGAAAATAGAAATTTACTATAATTTGAACGATCAGTATAGAAAGGTCGCCATGCCCTTTGGCAGGAAGAAGAGAACACAGTGGCACTTGTGAGCTGTGTTTAGAATAGCCTCTCTCAGAACCAACAGGAAAGTTTCCTTCTCTCAGCATGAATGAATCTGGACACACACAGACACTGTGCTAAATACTAAATTTGCTCATAAAAGATGTATTTACCTCCAAATTTTCTGTTATTAAAAGTAATTAATGGGGTTTCCTATTTTTCATGCTACTCCCTAAGAGTCCCCACCTTTGTTACTCTCTCCTCTCAGCTCTTCCTCTCCCTCTCTTTCATCTTCCCTCCTATCGCCCCCCCTCCCCGCCCTCCCCACCCACTTCACTTGTGGACCTGGCATTGAGACCTGGAATGTTTCTTTGGATTTTCATTTCAGAGTTTAAGTAACGGTAGCTTTGTAATATATTTTGAAATAAGGGAGTATAATATCTCTAGTTTTGTTCCCTTTTCTCAGCATAGATTTGGCTGTTGGTGTGTTTTTGCTTTGTTTTAATTTTGTAGTTCCACATGAATTGTATTTTGTATTTCTGCAAGAGTGCCATTGTGATTTTGTGTAGTATAGGTATTGTAACAATATTGTTTTCCAATTCACCAAGATGGAATGCTTTTACATTGGTTTGTGTCTTCTTTAAGTTCTTTCAATAGTTCTCAATACACAAATCTTTCATCTCTGATGCAGACTATATGGAAAATATAATGGAAGTTTCTCAAAAAATTAAAAGTAGCCGAAACCGGTTTGATTCAGTGAATAGAGTGTCAGCCTGCGGACTGAAGGGTCCCAGGTTCAATTCCAGTCAAGGGCATGTACCGTGGTTGCAGGTACATCCCCAGTGGGGGTGTGCAAGAGGCAGTTGGTCGATGTTTCTTCTCATTGATGTTTCTAACTCTCTATCCCCCTCTCTTCCTCTCTGTAAAATATCAATTATATATATGTATATATATATATATATTTTTTTTTTAAAAAAAAGTAGAATACCATATGATCTAGTAATTCTGCTTCTGAGTATATATCCAACTCTACTTCTGAGTAAGATCTTGAATTGAAATCAGGACCTGAAAGATATATTAACACTCTCAGGCCTATTATAGCACTATTCAAAATAGCCAAAATGTGCAAACAACCTAAATGTCCATTAACAGATGAATGGGTAAAGAAAATGTGGTATATTGTAGCCTCACAAAAGGAAATTCTGCACTATGTGTCAACATGGATGAACCTTGAGAGCATTATGCTAAGAGAAATAATAAGCCAGTCACAGGAAGACAGGCACTGTATGAGTCCTCTTACATGAGGTATATAGTATAGTTATGCTCACTGAATCAGTTAATGGAAAGGTAGTTGCCAAGAGCTGGGGGGAATAAGAAATGAGGAGTTACTAATCAATGAGCATAAAGTTTAAGTTAAGCAAGTTGAATAAGCTCTAGAGGTCTGCCATACAACCTTGTACTTATAGTTAACAATAATGTATTGTACATCTAACATTTGTCAGGAGATAAATATCAGGTACATTGTCCTTACCACAGTATAAATAAATAAATAAATAAATAAATAAATAAATAAAGCTGCTATAAAAATAACTTAGGTGAATAGAGAAAGCTAGTTAAGTAACTTGGTCTGCCATTTACAAATTATGCTGACCTGAGCAAAGAACTCAATTTTCCAGAGCCTCTACTTCCCTACCTGGAAAATGGCAGTGCAGGAATCTCCTTCACACAGAGTTATTGAAGGGACCAGATGTAAGGTTATCTAAAGCTCTTGCAAAGGTTCTTGGTGCATGTTTGGTACTGGGAACATATTTTGATGATTTTTTTTATTAGTATGTGCACTAGTCAATACCAAATTGCTTTCCCTTTTGGTATAACACATGCTATTCAAGAAGCAGACAAAGAAAGCAGAAAGAGAAAGCATTATTGATCATTGCTCCTTATTCTCTTAGGACTGCTTTTACTTTCTCCTTGTTTAGGGTTTTCTCTTACTTTTGACCTGCAGAAAAGGCAAAAAAAATCACACACTACTATTTACAAGGTATTTGTGTTCCTACACACCTTTACAATGTTTTCTTTCACATCCTCTCCACCAGAAAGGTCATAACGATGCCCAAAGTGGCTTGCCCAAAAGGAGACTGTCAGTGGAGAAGCATATGGTCATTAACTCACCCAGAAAGGATTTATATTTGTTAAGACATTGTTTGATAAGGAGGGTTGCTTATCTGATTTGATCTATCTGTTATGAACATAAAATTCTTCCTCCTAAAATGAAAATGTTTTTATTTTTTTCTGATTCACACATACATGCTCTTGGAAAAAATAGAAAAATGAGAATAAAATTGAAGAAATTAATCACAAAACGATCACCTGGAGATTCTTTTAATTAATGGAAATTATTTCACTCTAGGAATATATCATAACACTTCTTATTAGACTCCTATTGATGGATATTTAAGTTGTTTACAGTTTTTAAAACAAAAAATAATGCAGTAAGATTCATGTACATTATGTTTTGCCCATATACTTAAATATTTTCTTTTAATAAATTCTTAGAGGTGTAATTTTTCAAAGAAAGTATGCATTTCTAAAATAGCTTTAATTAGTATTTGTAACAAGTATTTAATAAAGGCAGATGACAGATCACAAAAGACCTTGTAAAGCACAGAAAAGCATTTTAGATTTAATATAAGTTCTAGGGTGAACCTTTTAATTATTTAAAGCAGGAATGTGACATGGTCAGACTTGAATTTTAGATAGCTGCATTGGTCAGGGTTCAGTAGCATATAGCTGAACAATTTCTAGCCATTTTAAGCAGAAAGGGATTTATTACAGGATATTAAGCAACTTACAGGCTTGTTGGAAGGCCTGGAGAAGCTGGGTATAGTTTGAGCTACCCAAACAATAACTGCAAAAGTCACATTGCCATGCTGGCTGGACAAAAAACTGCTGTGCTTATGGTCATCACCCCCTAGTCAAAAACCACAGTGTTTTGGCCACATTCAGCAAAGATACTGAAGTTGGAGCTACTGCTGCTACCATGGCTTGGACTTGGCAACTAGAAAGTTAGGGACCAGGTGGACATCAAACTAATTTTCCCCAAATCTGGGTGGACATCATAATTAGTTGGAGTGCCTCACAAGGTACTGGATGCTTGGTCTGTATCTTTGGAGACTGTATTTAATTGACCTGATGTGAAGGCCAGTCATAGTATTAAAATTAAAGCCAAGAATCTTCTCCAGATGGGGCTTACACACAGACAAAGTTAAGAGCCATTGCACAAAGTTCTCCATTAAAGCTGCCATGCGATAACCAATCTACTTCCCTGCTAGTCCTTTCAGAAAAGCTGTGTGACTGTCACTTTACCATACTTACTTCAATTGTATAACCTGGCAGATAATTTTGCTTAGAAATTATGAATGGAAATTGGGAAGGACTGAAAGGAGATTGGGAAATGTAACCCTTAAAGATCTCAACTTCTCTTTGCTGGAGGCTGAAGCAAACATCAGCTAGCATCAAGGAGGAGCACTGGAAGGCCAATGGACTTTGATATTCAGCAGGACTGAATCACAAGTTTTGCTCTTACTGTGGGCACAATGGCTCAAGGCAATTTCCTGACCTGATAATCTTTACATTGTTTACCAAACTTTACCTTTAATCTGCCTCTATGCATTGTTAAAGAGAAAATATGTATTCAAGTAAACAATAAGTGGACCATGCCATAACTCAGTGTGCCTCTTCATGTAAAAGGTTTCCAGCTGGCCCCCCAATGTCTTCTAAATTCATATTTCCTGTATAGCATTTTCATTTGTGCAGCGGCCCCTCCTTCAAATCCTGAACCTCACAGTGAAGGTTGTGGCATCTCTTCATATTGATTGAAGGTGCTGAAGTCACATTAAGGGAGCACAATAATTCAAAGTAAAAATAATGAAGGGTGTTAATTCAGAGGATATAATGTTTGCTGTGAGGAGACCAGTGGGGAAAGAGTTTTTAGTTCAGGTAGTTAATGAGCAGGACTGAGTCAGAACACTGATAATGGGAAAAGGGTGAAGGATCCTATTCAGAGAAGAATTTAAGAGATGGACGAGGGTGGACTAAGACCTTTAAATGTGTGGGTTTATGGAAAGAGAAAAGGATAGTTAGAATTTTGGCTTGGGTAATTTTGTTGAATGGTTGGACCAGTCATCTTGGGAAGAATGGGTTGGAATTTAGGTGGAGAAAAATAAATTCAGGTTTAACTATGTTCAGTGTTAGAAGTTTATGGAACATGCAGATGAAGATATACAGTAGACAGTAGGATAGCCAAATCTTGATCTCAGGAGGGAGAACTGAACAGGTGGTTGAGA
Organism: Vespertilio murinus; assembly: GCA_963924515.1. Taxonomy (NCBI): domain Eukaryota; kingdom Metazoa; phylum Chordata; class Mammalia; order Chiroptera; family Vespertilionidae; genus Vespertilio; species Vespertilio murinus. The sequence goes on from OZ004707.1 coordinate 69,462,027, forward strand.
TTTAGGCATACTTGACCTTTAAATTTTCATGAATGTCTGGGATGGATGAGATCACCAGGCATAGGATCTGGAGCAGAATATAGTAGGTCCTTTGGTCACGTCAGAGATCCATTGCTATGGTGCAACATAATGTGATTTTCACTGTAAGTCGGAACCCACCTACATAAGCATCTATATCACTCACATGGAGCACACACATAGCAGTAATTAAGTGAAACAGTAAAAAAAAAAAATAAAAGAAAGATAACAATTCCTGACCTTTACTTGTGGTAAATAAAACAAAGCATATATGTACATAGGTTGAAATGATGGAACTTTTTATTTTATTTTATAAATAAATGGGAGATGGCGACATAACTAACATAACCTGAGGACTGTCTGTAATGAGAAAAATCAATATTTAAAGTAAGGAAGCTAGAAAAAGAGGATCTTATACGGGAGAGAGAAAAACCAGTAGAGTTTGATCATGTAAAAGTTAAGGGAAGAAAAGGTGTTTCTTCAAAGAAGATATACAAATGGCTAACAAGTACATGAAAAGATGTTCAACACCAGTAGCAATTAGGGAAATGAAAATTCAAACAAACCACAATAAGATACCACTTAGTACCAATTGGGATTAACTATAATTAAAAAGATGGGCAACAGCTAAGGTTGTCAAGGGTGTGGAGAAATTGGAATCCTCATACATTGCTGTATGTAGCCACTTTGGAAAATAGTTTGGCAGTTTCTCAGAAAGTTGCATATAGAATGATAACCTAACCTAACATATACTTGTGGTTATATATCCAAAGATAATTGAAAAATAGGTTCACATAAAAACTTGTGTATGAATGTTCATAGAAGTTTTGTAGATAATAGCCAAAAAGTGGAAAAAACTCAGTTGAATAATGAACAAACAATATGGAAGATATCCAGGTAATGGGAAATTATCCAGCCTTAAGAAGGAATTAAGTTTTGATACATGCTACAATATGGATAAAACTGCAAAATATGCTGAACAAAAGAAGCCTAAGACAAAAGGCCACATGTACGATTCCATTTATATGAAATGAACTAATAGGTGAATCCAAAGGCAGAAAGTAGGTTAATGATTGCCAAGGGAAGAGAGAATAAAGAGGGTTAGTTAATGGGTAGAGGGTTTCTTTTTGGAGATGATAAAGTATTCTGAAAGTAGATGGTGGTGATTGATGCACAGCTTTGTGAATATTCTAAAAACCATTGAATTGTACTTGTGAAAGGATAAAGTTAATGGCATTTGAATTACCTATCAATAAAGCTGTTATTTAAAAATAATTCAAGGAAAAGAAGCATTCAAGAAAAATATCTAGAGGTCAAAATGTCAATTGCTGTGAAAATGTCAAGCTTCTATTACAACAAGTAACACTGGCAAGAGCAGTTTCAATTGTCTGGTGAGAGTCCAAGTTATATTGAAGAGTAAATGGGAGGTGAGAAAATATAGATGTTGAGTTTAGACAACTCTTTAAAGAACTTTTTTTATGGAAAAAAAGAAAGAAATAGAGCAATAACTTGAAGAAGAAAGATGAAATTAAATTTGAGGTATAGTTTTGTTTTCATTTTTGTCTTTATTTTGTCAGGAGAGACTCATGCATGATTCAATGCTGATAAAGAAAGACAGTAGAGAAGGATAGCAGGAGAGAAAGGAAAACACCTAGACTTAAATCCCTGAGAAATCAGGTTTGATGTTTGAGAAGGGTAAAGTGTTTATAATAACTGCTTTGAAAAAAGAGGAGAAAGATGTAAAAAATTAAACTTATTGGGTGATGTTGGGTCTCATAGAGGCTAGAAGTTTTAAATTTATGGTAGCATATACTTATTAATTAAATCACATTATTATTTTCTGAGTAGCTCCATGGTCCTAATAATAGCATGCTGAGTGATATGCCTTTATTGAGTGTCTGTGAGCTAGTAAAAAAAATTAGAAGGGTGAAGTGACTAGAGGTCACAATAAGATCAAACATCATAAAAAGAACTGTGATTGCATACTTCCTCAGCATCTGCTAAATGTTATGGGGTGATATTAGCCTCTCAACAACAGCTATTATTTCTAAAAGAAAAAAAAAAGCAGAAGTTTAGAGAGATTAAGAAACTTGCTCATGTTCTTTCATTTTGAACATGGTAGAATTGCTATTAAGCCTAGAGTCTCTGAATCCAGAGTATTTGCTCTATCTATTGGGCTGCTTTGTAGCTACAAGTATTGTATAAGTAGCTGAGTGAAAGGATAGGAGTTATAGTTATTAGATCACAATGTTTAAATTTAGGAAATCAGACACAGACATTTCAGTTGATGACGGAAGAACAAGGTCTGCCCATGGGATGTGGGTAGCAGAACTAGAAGAGTGGGAAATAATGGAATGTTTGAGGCCCCCTTTTGAGTATATTATCCACATGTATGCTCAACTTTCTGGGAATAAAGGCAAAACTTGGAATAGAGAGGAAGACTGTGAATTAGGTCATGACGTTTTTAGAACAGGGGTGTGCAAACTTTTTGACTTGAGAGCCACAAAGGTTTCTTAAACTGGACCAGAGGGCCAGAACAAAAGCATGGATGGAGTGTTTGTGTGAACTAATATAAATTCAAAGTAAACATCATTACATAAAAGGGTACGGTCTTTTTTTATTTCAATAGTTTTATTCATTTCAAACATTTTAACAAGAAGAATATAAACACTAATTATTATAATTTGAAACTTCAAAAAATAGAGGATTAATAGCACAATAACATACCTTATATTGAAGATGGCAAAGGCAAAATAAAATTGTCTAACAAAGGAAAGGTACAAAAGCCTTTCAAATTAAACTTAAATATAATAAAATAATTTAAAACTAAAACAAATAGAAAAGAACAAAATGTATAAACAGTAAATTAAACATTTTCTTTAGTGCAACTTCCAAATTATGCCTTGGATATAGATGTAGATGGCAATGTAGACTGGGTTGAAAGGTTTTTGGTCTTTGAAACATCAACTTCAGTGGGAACAGTGTTGATGGTCTCCCTTTTTAGCTAATGCATCAAAGTCTGGAGTTAGTTTTGTTGTGGCTATTCTCAGGATAGATCTGAGGTGTTCGTCAGTTAAGCTGGGTCTGTGAGGGGCTTTGTTAATGTTCATGACGCTAAATGTCTGCTCACAAACGTAGGTTGACCCAAACAGCACCTGTATCTTCTATGTCATCCTCTGGATGTTTGGAAAAGTGGCTTCATTAAGTGAAGCATAAAAGTCTCTTTGTTCAAGAGAGCTGAATTTCTCCTTTAGAACAAAGTCAGACTGAAGATCGATGAGTTCCAGTTGCACCTCTTCTGGTGCTGTTTCAGGGTTTTGTGACAAAGAACAGGCCACCAGTTGAAGTGACTGGTCAATTTTTTCAATATTGGAAAACCGACAACAGAATTCTGCATGCAGGTCATCCAGTGATTTGCTGTATTTCTTCACGTTTTGGATGGTCTCCTTCTGTGTGGCTAGTGTGGCAAAATGAGTGAAGACTTTGTCTGAAATTTGTCTGGAAAAGAAAATCAGCTTCGATTTAAAGGCTTTCACATTAGTGTACATGTCATGTACATGTACATCTTTTCCCTGTAGCTTCACATTTAGCTCATTCAAATGTGAAAGTATATCTACAGCAAATGCAAAGTCACTCAGCCAATTCTTGTGACTCAGCTCAGTAAATTCGTCAGACTTCCCTTTTAATTTAAAAAATGCACCAATCTCTTCTTTGAGCTCCCACACTCATTGGAAAACTTTGCCTAAACTCAACCAGCGGACACGAGAGTGGTAAAGTAAGTTGTGGTGATCCACATCAGTTTCTTCCAGAAACTTAATAAACTGACGGTGCTGAAGTCCCTTTGCTGGAATGAAATTAACAAGCTTTACGACTGGATTAACAACATGATTAAGCTGTAATATAGACTTGCACAATGATTCCTGGTGAATAATACAGTGAAGAAAAATAAGATCTTGGTTAGGGTTCTTTTCTTTCACTTTATCCTGAATTCTTTTTAGCAGTCCAACATTTTTTCCAGTTAAATTTGGAGATCCATCTGTCATGACATTAGCAAGTTACTCCATGGTAGCTTCATTTTCTCAATGACAGTAGACACCCGGTCATACAAGTCCTCTCCCCGTGCTTTTCCTTTCAGTGGCTCCATGGCTAAAAACTCCTCTGTAATTTCAAAATTGTCACTAATCCCTCAGATAAAAATTAAGAGCTGAGCAGTGTCTTTTACGTCATTACTTTCATCCAATGCTAGTGAATAAAACTTAAAGAACTCTGCCTTACTATTTAACTTGCTGGCCAAGTCTTCATCAATCAGTTCCACTCAACGAGTCACTGTCCTGAGCGATAAGCTGAGTTTTTCAAACTTGCCTTTGCTCTCTGGACACAAGAGACCTGCTGTCTCTATCATACATTCTTTCAAAAACTCACCTTCAGAGAGAGGTTTGCTAGCTTTTGTTAATTTGAATGATATCATAAAACTTGCTTTGGTAGTTGTCTCTTAAATTGTGGTTTGTCTGTGAAAGACATTTTGCTGAGCCTGTAATTTAGCCATCTCTGTGCAGTAGCTTCCCGTTCTTGAGGTGACTGCTTCCTAGCATAGTTGCCATGCTTTGTGGCAAAGTGATGGCTGAGATTGTACTCTTTGCAAGAGTTTCCTGGCAAATCAGACATACCGGCACTGATTGGACTTCAGTGAAAAAATATTTTGTTGTCCATTCCCTCTTAAACACTCGGCATGCACTGTCCACTTTCCTTTTCTTTGGTCCACTCATGTTTAATATTGGGCTAAAACCAACAGTACTGTTCTCTTATTAAATTCTTTACTAAAATAAGACAGTAAAGTATAAAAACAAGGGATTAAATTTGCTTTAACATTTTTGTCTTCTAAATATATATATATATATATATATATATATATATATATATATATATAACAAAATCATCTGAAAAGTTCAGACATGGGACAGAGGCACACCCTGACCTTAGAGAACAACCCATTTCCTCCATAGGAAACCTGTGTATCTTTCACACAGGCCCTTTGTTTATGGTAACACACATAGCTGCACATTGCTGTGTCTTCCAGACACACTTGTATGGGAGGTGCTAGGGCAGTGCAAAACATGGGTAACCAGTAGTTATCACTAGCACTTCCGTTACTGGCAAAAAACAACCGCAGTGCTCATAGTGTGAAAGAGCCCATTATCAATGTCATATTGCATGCACTGGACTCTATAAAACAACCAAGTGCCACTTTTAAATGCCTATTGCAACAGTTTTTCTTATTAAAAGCGGGAAATGGCAGGATATTTATATATATACTCCTATTGTGACAGCCTGGCAGAGCATTACAAAGGAGAAAACCCAGCATCTGGTGATGTCCATGGATACAAGACTTCAGGCTGTCATTACCAGAAAAGGGTTTCATCCAAGTATTAGATATGAACATTTGATTTTCAGTTTTTCATTTGTCCAATTACTTCTGAAACCTTGAAATTGAGCGATTTTGTAATAAAATCTTTAGTTCATCACATTTCTATACAATCTTTTTGTTCAACCCATTGAATTAGGGTTCGTTCACACTAGCCATACTGCCGTTGCAGTGTGGTGCAGTACTGCAATGCAACGCAGCTAGGGTTAGTGCAGGGTACATAGGTTTCCTTCATGTTTGCGTTGATGCTAATGTGAGTGGTGCATGTTAACACAAATGTCCTGTAGCACACATTTTTATAGGTGCAAGGGGGAGAAGCAAAATGCAGCGCAAAATGCATTTATTTTGCCGCTAACACATGCGGTTAGTGGCCATGGCAGCGTTACTGATACTGCATCTGTATCAGCAAAAAAATGCAGCCGCAGCATGGCTAGTGTGACATGTCCTCTGTGTGTCTTTTTCCCTGCTGCGTGCATCCACAGTGGGAAAACAAACTGCAGTGGATACAAGCCCTAAAAGCTGAAAGTCTTTGTTGTTTTATTAACAAGTTATTGTGATGTAAAGAATGTGGGAACAGGAAAAAATTGTGTTTGAGTAGAGCTCTTAATCTTACCTCAGAAAGGATCTGATACTGTGCTCTCCAGGGGCGTGTCTCCCTACATCTCTACGATAACATGTCTGCGCATTCCCAGGGTAATGTAGGGAGATGAGTCCCCAGGCATTACAGGGAGCCTCTGGAAGATTGAGAAGTTGTTCCTTCTACTGAATAGGCAGATATAAATCCACCCACTCAGAGGAAGGAGCTCTGGCCTGTTTCCCAATGTTGCCATGTTAACACTGCTGCTGGTGAAGGAGGGGAGGGGAGAGCAAGAGAACCCTCCACTCTTTTGGCTCCACGGGCCAAATAGAACAGCCGAATGGGCCGGATCTGGCCTGCAGGCCTTAGTTTGCCCACAGCTGTTTTAGAAGTTGAAAGATGTAAAATGAAGTTGGTGGAAGACTATGATGCTGAGCAGATAAACATGCTATAAGATGGTGGGTAAATAATGGTTCAGAAGAAGCAGTTAAAACTGTATCTCAAAGTTTAGATTCCTGAAGTTTAAGAAAATGAATAGACTTTACTGAATAGAACAGGAGGGGAGGGACTGTTTTCAGAGCTGAGTTAGGGTTCAGTTTTGTTACAGAGTTTACCAGGCAACCAAAAAATATACAGGAGTACTTGGAGGTCCAGGATAGAACCATTTATTTTCAGATGTTTCCCATGTACTAGTACAGTGACTTAGGGGGGTCAGTTCTCCAAATCCTGAGCAAACCAATATGGAGGAAACTTTCTTTTTATACCTTTTGGTTTATTTGTCCCCAATATATGGCAGAATTCTGGACCTTTTGCGGGCTTTGCAGAAAGCCCTGTGTGTTGGAATTGGGGACATGAGACTACACCTAAAGGCCTTGCCTGGCACCAGTGCAGATAACCCCCTCAGGGTGTTGTGTATTGTTCATGGTTTATGGCCTCTGTAAAATTGGAGTATTTAGGTAAATAGGTCTTGCAAGACCAGATAATTAAGAAAGAGGCAGAGACTTGATTATAGGCTAACAGGAATGTGCATTAGGGACACTGACTAACTAGGTACAGAGTCAGGCTGTTGGTCACCCCTGCAAAAAAATCTTATTTTTCCTCCTCAGTTTAAGGCAGTGGGCTTTGACTTATTTTTTTTTTCTTTTAAAAGGTATTCCAGAATTTGATGAAAGCTACAGACTTGCTCCCAGGAAACTGCATATATGAGTAAACACACATGTACACAAACATTATATAGAATGCATTCAATTGAATGAAAATTTGATCTATTTTCTATAAATAATTCTAAAATCAATTTCTATAAATAATTGCATCTTTCAATCTTGCTTTTTCATGAATACAACAAATGGTCATTTCCTTAAAAATTGACATAATTCCAAGTTATGCAGATTTGAAAAGTAAATCTTAATGTGTTTTGATGCAAACCTTAAGGGAAAAATAAAGTTTATTCACAAAAAGAGAGAGAAGGAAAGAGGAAGGAAGGGAGAAGGAGAGGCAGGGAAGAAAAGCAGAGAGGGAGGGAAGAAAGGAAGGAATATAATGGACTTTGATGTGTAAAACACTTGTCCAAGAATTACTTAAACATTTATCTTCATTTTGATGTCAATAAATATGGGACACCCTGATTTCAGAAAGTGGAATCAACTCTCTCATAATTCACTGTCACATGAATGTGGCCTTGTTTAAGGAATTACAGATATTATGGAATTTTCAATGTTGAGTAGTTAAATTCATGTAACATCATTTTGTGATTTTCAAACCAAAGAAACTATCATTGAGAAAGACTAATACTCAGATGCTATCAGTATCAACAAGAAAATTATAATGAATTCATATTTTGATTTTAAATTCACCTGAATAGTAGTAATGTTTAAAAAAGACTTTAAAAAAATTTTTTTCCAGATATCTGTAGCTCTCTGCTTACAGAGACATTCAAGCATTGCCATTCTTAATTATAGACTGAAGAAACACTTCATTAACAGTACCTTTTTAATTGTATTGATTTGAGAAAGATAGAGAGATCCATTTATTCATGCATTCATTGGTTGATTCTTATATGTTCCCTGACTAGGGATCAAATCCACAACCTAGGCATAGTGGTATGATGTTCTAACTAATGGAATCACCTGGTCAGAGCTATTAACATTACATTTATATAGTGCTTTACATTCAACATTCTCTTCAAAAGCGAGCAGCTTCACCAGAAATGTGCATACTCTTGAAGTGATGGATCTTGAGTTTGAATTAAAAAAAATGTGTCACATTAATATGGCCAACATGTCTTTCAAATATGGCAAGTCTTGAATAAATTCTGTTCTGACATTGTTCTTGGAGTTATCTTTTCTCTTTTTTTCCCCTCAAAAAAGGTGAAATATTTGTTCTAATGTAAATCAGGTGCTTCAAAACATATCCATGGAAAATGAGAAAACTCTGGTGCAAAATAAATAATTTTAAATTCTTCTTTCATTTCTTGATGAAACCTCAAAAAAACACAGGTTAATTATGTTTAATTTCTGATGAAGTTATGACTTTCTCAGTGGAAAACAGAATTCAATGTCAATACATGCTAATGGAGGTAGCAATGAGCCACATAGATATATGGAGCTTTTTTCTTCAATAAGCTATCAGAAATATCAAGCACCCTTCAGTGTCATCTTTTTCACTTTGCTTCCTTTGCTTAGATCATTCTTTTTGTAGATATCTATATAGATCACTCACAACTTCCTTCAGATCACTGCTCAAATGTTATCTTCTTAGCAAGGCTCACTCTTCTCTTTTCATAAAATTTCAATGAGCCCTTCCTCAGTCACTAATTCCTCTACAGTGTACTTTACTTTCTCCACTAGCATGACAATTTATGCCCATTTTTTAATTGGATCATTTATTTTCCTTTTATTAAGTTGTATAAGCTGTCTATAGATGTTGGAGATTAAACCTTTATCAGTGATAATATTTGCAAATATGTTCTCTCATACAGTGGGCTTTCTTGTTGTTTTATTGATGGTTTCTTTTGCTGTAAAAAAGCTTTTTATCTTGATGTAGTCCCATTTGTTTATTTTCTCTGTAGCTTCCATTGCCCTAGGGGCAGTATCAATGAAAAAGTTTTTTTGGCATATGTCTGAGATTTTTCTGCTTGTGGATACCTCTAGTATTTTTATGGTTTCCCATCTTATATTTAAGTCCTGTATCCATTTTGAATTTATTTTTGTGTATGGTGTAAGTTGGTGATCTAGTTTCATTCTTTTGCATGTATCTGTCCAATTTTCCCAACACTATTTATTGAAGAGACTGTCTTGACTCCATTGTATGTTCGTGCCTCCTTTGTGAAATATTAATTGAGCATAGTGATTTGGGTTGATATATGGATTCTCTATTATATTCCATTGATCTATATGTCTGTTCTTGTGCCACAGCCTGGTGCCCATCAGCAGATGATTGGATCAAAAAACTATGGTACATCTACACAATGAAATACTACATAAAAAGAAGGAATTCTTATCATTTGCAGCAATCTGGATGGAATTGGAGAACATCATGATGAGTGAAATAAGCCAGTCAATGAAAGAGAAACACCACATGACCTCACTCATTTATGGATAATAAAGAACATTATAAACTGATGAACCAAAAGATAAATATAGAGACAGTAAAGCAACAAGCAGACTATCAAATTACAGCGGGGAGGGGAGGGAGATCTGGGGGAGATAAGAGATCAACCAAAGGACTTGTATACTTGCATATAGATACAACCAATGGACACAAAACCCTGGGGATGAAGGGCATGTATAGGAGGGGGGCAATGGTAAAATATATACACATAATAATTTTATAATAAATAAATAAATAAATTAAAATAAAATTGGCAAATTTGAGAAAAAAAGATGATATTGTCTTGGACAAGAATGATGGTTTTGGTTACAAAGAGAAATATGCAGGTTTGATAAATATTTAAGGTGTTCAATTCATAGGAACTGGGAAATAAATAGATGTAGAGTGAAGGCTGAAAGACATTGAGGAATCAAGGATGACTCTTGATTTCTGCCTCAGTAAATTTTTGGCAATGTTCCAGTCTTTCCAATTCAAGTGTTTAACACACAACCCCCCAAAACAAACAAACAAACAAACAAACAAACAAACATTAGTCCACAAATTCAAAGAAAAACATATATTTGCAAGATTCATGCTTCCATTCATACAAACCTTTCAACACAAAAACAATTGTAGCTTCTATGCTCCAGTTCAAAGATAAAAGTAAAACCAGATTATATGGAAGAATCCTTATAATTTATTTCCTTTGAAGTTTTCTGAAAATTTATGTTTAAAGTAAACAATGATAGTTATCTTTAATCAAAAGGCAAAGACATTCATTTAATTATTGTCAATAGAAAATAATTCTAGACATTGTAATATGGTTTTGATGATTTGATTGCATGTTACTTGATCAGACACACAAGGCAACCTAGACCTTTTGTCATAAGAGATATCCTTATAATACAGCAACAATAGTTTTAACAAAGACATATTTTAAAATAACGGGAAGAATTTAAACATTAATCTTTTAAAGCATATCTTTGACCTCTTGAAATATAGTTTATAGACCTCATGTCAGAACCTCTAAATTCTAACCATGTGGAAGATAGATTATTCAGGAAGAGTTTGAAGATACAAGGGTTAATCAGAATGAAATTCCAGAGAACACAGTTGAAAGATTTGGAAGAAAAAGGAACAGTGGGCATGGGTTGTGGAGAACAAGTATCTAGCATCTGGGGATCAAAGAACTGGATAAACAAAAAGACTTAATTTGGTCACTAACAAAGATGAATTGATGGGGAAATGCATGCTTCTCAGAAGATATCAAGGACTCGGATTGGTTGCAGTTCCAAAGAAACTAGCTTTTATGGAGGGGAAACTTTGGCCATGCAGGAGTAAGCAGGGTTCCATATTGGTTACTTAGAGACTTGGGAGCAGCTAACACATCTTGGGAGCATTTCAGAATTGTTTGATGCTTATTTTTTAATGTTTCACTTTGACCTCAGTATCCTCTTACAAGGAAATTTAAAGAAAGTACACTGTCCTTGTCTTCATTAATCTGGAAACAAGAAAAATGGGTACCTGAAGAGACAATCAACAGAATTTTCCTTTCATATTAATTAACAAAGTGCCTTATTGGATGCATGTCACTTTTTTTAAAAAATTCTCTTTTCATCCAAGCTTCTGGAAGTTATTACACCTGGTCTGTCAAAAGGATCTAGACAATTTCTTATCTCTTTTATATAGATGACAGACATTTCTTAAGTTATTTCATATAATGACACTGAATTATTATGTTGTTCTTCTTTTATGCTGTTGCTCTCTGTTTCTTTCCTTATCTACTTTTATAATTTAAGAAGTTCATATTTTCAAATTTGATTATTATCTCTCAGTAAGTTATAGTTGTCAAGGGAACAGGAATAATGTTGATTCTATTTTCTCTTATATCCTTAGTATCTAAATCAGTACCTAGCATGGGTAATTATATAATAAAATATTTTTAATTGATTAAATAAATGTTTTACCATTTTTTCTATATTTCTTTACATAACTTCTATGAAAAAAAATCTTTGTACCCAGCTGTTGTGGCTCAGTGGTTGAGTGTCAACCTATGAACCAGGAGGTCATAGTTCAACTGGTTAGGGTACATGGCTGGGTTTTGGGCTCCTGGGGGACAAAGAGGAGGCAGCTGATCAATGATTCTCTCCTATCATTGATATTTCAATTCCTATCACCCTCTCCCTTCCTCTTTCTGAAACCAATAAAACATATTAAAATATATTTTCAATCTTTCTTTATGGAAGAACATTTTCCCACTTAACTGGGGAATCTGAGCATATCTACAAAGAACAAATTGTGCAAGGTGGTTAATAGTATATGTAAATATTTTATAAATTAAAAATATCTTTTGAGTGTTGATTATTCAGGTTGGATATTTACATTGTACAATTCTTAACTGGTATTGTACAATTTTCTGTTGGTGAAATAACTAAACTTCTGTCCTTTATTGCTGAAAAATAAGTCAGGTGTTGTTAGATCTTGGGTTTTATTTCTGGCCTTATATATGACTTTGGGTAAGTCATAAGCTATGAGCCTAAAAAGCCTCATGAGCTATAAAACAACGAAAAATTACATGACTGTATTTTGCCCCCAACAGAATGTTGTGAAGATGAAATGATATAGAACTTTTACTAAAAACTTTAATGTATAAAAACCACACACACACACACACACACACACACACACACAAAATTATTTCTCTTGATCTTGCTGTGCATAGAGTTAACATTTAAATGAAAATGTATGACTATTTAAACATGGTAAAATTGGTGATGATAACTATTTATTGGCATTTTAAATGTACTAAATATTTGATTATGGTGTCTTTGTATTATAGCTTAAAATCTGGTATTGTCATTCTTCCAACTTTGTTCTTCTTTCTCAAGATTGCTTCTGCTATTCAGGGTCCTTTACGGCTCCATATAAATTTTTGGAGTATTTGTTCTATGTCTATGAAATATGCTGCTAGTATTTTAATAGGGCTTGCACTGAATCTGTAGATAGCCTTGGGTACTATGGACATTCAAATGATATTGATTGTACCAACCCATGAACACGGTATATTCTTCAATTTGTTTATATCTTCTACTAGTATATCTCTTTTCAATGTCCTGTAGTTTCTTGGTACTAGAACAAGAACAGGCATATAGATCAATGGAACAGAACAGAGACTCCAGAAATTGACCCAGGCCATTATGCTCAATTAATATTTGACAAAGGAGGAAAAATCATATAATGAAGTGAACACAATTTCTTCAATAAATGGTGTTGGGACATTTGGACAGATTCATGCAAAAAATAAAAATAGACCACCAACTTACACCACACACAAGAATAAACTCAAAATGAATAAAAGACATATATAAGTCATAAAAATCCTAGAAGAAACCATAAGTGGCAAAATCTTAGACATCTCTTCCCACAAAATCTTTACTGCTTCATCTCCTAGGGCAAAGAAGACTAAGGAGAAAATAAACAAATGGGACTACATCAAAATAAAAAGCTTCAGCACAGCAAAAGAAACCATCAACAAAACTAAAAGAGAGTCCACTGTATGGAAGAACATATTTGGCAATGATACATCTAATATAGAGTTAATATCCAAAATGTATAAGGAACTCATACAATTTAACAGAAGAAAGACAAACAATACAATTGAAAAATGGGCAAAGGATCTAAATAGACACTTCTCCAAAGAGGACATACAGATGGCCAAGAGATATTAAAAATGCTCAAAGTAATTGATCATCAGAGAGATGCAAATTAAAAGGACAATGAGGTATCTCCTCATACCTGTCAGAATGACTACCATCAACAAATCAACAAATAACAAGGAGGTAGAGAAATGGAAACCCTAGTACACAGCTGGTGGAAATGCAGACTGGTACAGCCATTATGGAATACAGTATAGAGCAGTGGTTCTCAACCTTTCTAATGCCAAGACCCTTTAATACAGTTCCTCAGGTTGTGGTGACTCCAAACCATAAAATTATTTTTATTGCTACTTCATACCTGTAATTTTGCTACTGTTAATGAGTCATAATGTAAATATCTGTGTTTGCCAAACACAGATATTAAACACAGATAGCAACGAAAATAATTTTATGGTTGGGAGTCACCACAAGCCTAAGACCATCGTAAAACACAGATATTTACATTATGACTCATTAACAGTGGCAAAATTGCAGTTCTGAAGTAGAAACAAAAATAATTTTATGGTTGCGGGTCACCACAACATGAGGAACTGTATTAAAGGGTCATGGCATTAGAATGGTTGATAACCACTGGTATAGAGTTTCCTCAAAAAATTAAATATGACCCAGTGATCCCATTTCTAGGAATATATTCTAAGAAACCCGAAATACCAATCAGAAAGAATGTATGTACCCCCATATTCATAATAACACAATTTATAATAGATAAAATCTGGAAACAGTCCAAGTGCCCATCAGTAGTTGAGTGGATAAAAAAGCTATGGTACATTTATACCATGGGATATTATGCAGAAGAAAAAAAAAAGGAAGAAGAAGAAGGAAGGGAAGGGGAAGGGGAAGGGGAAGGGGAAGGGGAAGGGGAAGGGGAAGGAGAAGGAGAAGGAGAATCTCTTATCCTTTGAGACAGCATGGAGGAACCTGGAGAGTATCATGCTAAGTGAAGTCAGTCAGTCAGACAAAGCCAAGTATCACATGATCATACTCATAGGTGGAATCTAAGTAACAAAATAAACTGATGAACGAAGTGGATCCAGAGACATGGAAATATTGAACAGAGTGTGAAATCTCAGAGGGGAGATGGGGGACAGTGGGTAAATGGGAGATAACCAATCAAGGACCTCACATGCATATATGCATGGTCCATGGACACAGACAATGGGGCAGTGAGGGCTTGGGGCAGGGGTTGGGTGCAGGCTGTCAAGGGTCAATGGAGGAAAATGGGACACATGTAATACTTTCAACAATAAAGAATGACTTAAAAGTTAAAAAAATAAAATATGCTAAACATTGAAGTATGTGCTTCCCATATATTTTCTTATTTAATTCCCACAAAAGCCTATTAATTAGTTTTTCTATTTCTACTTCCACTCTTATTCTCTTTGAACTCTTTCCCTGAAATAAGGTGCTGTACCCATGACTCTATTTAGTCTTTTCTTCCCAGAGTCACCGATGCCTCTACATTGATAATGTAATAGTCGATTCTGTCCTCATCCCACTCAGCCCCTCTGTAGCATAGAGCAGTAAATCTTCGCCTCTTTCCTGCAGCACTTTATTTGCTTAACTCTAAGAAACCACCCTCCCATAGTTTTTCTGCATTTTCCTCATCTTCTTGACTTCTAAATATTAGAGATTCCAAGAAGTCAGATGCAGGGCCACATTTCTGTTTTAATACACTCCTATAGGAATTTTACTCTATCCTCATAGCTTAAATATATTTATTCTCTGGTCATTTCCAAACTTAAAAATCCATTCTTGACTTTTTTCCTGAATGCATACCTTTATATCTAGTGATCTATTGAATATTCCTACCATGAATGGCTAAAGATTAAGTAAATTTTTATAGATTTCCCCCTTCTTTTTTATCCGTTTCTTAGTGTCTCCATTCAGCAAGTTACTTCAACCCAAACTTTGTAATCATTTTTACGTTTCTTCTCACAATTCACATTCAATCAGTAAGAAGTTATGTTGACTCTACTTTCAAATGCATGTATCTATTAGCTGGTACCAAGGGTCATCTTCCTATTTTTTGGTTGTCCTGCATCTACTCCTGGCTCCCTTAAGCCATATGGCATATAAATTCCCCTATGAACTAATCCCCGGCTATCTTTTAAATTCAACTCATTAGTCACTGAGCATGAGGCTCACAGGTCTTCCTGATTTTTCTCAAATTTATTAGAGTATCCAGTTTGGGATATTTGCATTTGCTGTACTCTCTACTTAGAAAGTTCTCCCCCAGATATCAACCTGGACTCCTGACTTATGTCCTGCAGGTCTCTGCTCAAATGCCATCTTTTCAGAGGACCTACCAGCTCCCAATCTTGTTTGCTCACTATTAGCTTATCAAGATGGTTTTCCTTGGAATAATTATTGTTATATGAAATGACATTTTCACTATTTTTTTTAAAATATATTTTATTGATATTTTACAGAGAGGAAGGGAGAGAGATAGAGAGCTAGAAACGTCAATGAGAGAGAAACATCGACCAGCTGCCTCTTGCACACCCCCCACCGGGGATGTGCCCGCAACCAATGTACATGCCCTTGGCTGGAATCGAACCTGGGACCTTTCAGTCCGCAGACCGACGCTCTACCACTGAGCCAAACCGGTCTCGGCACATTTTCACTATTTAATTGTAAGTTTCATGAGAGTAGTTCAGTGTAGTATCCTTACTGTTGAAAACAGTGCTTGGCATATGGTATTGTAAAATGAAATACAATTTTTATTTTGGGAGAAGTTTCTGTAGTCAATCTAGCTTTTGTTTTTCAATAGGAAAGATAACTGAGACTCAGAGGACTCAAGTCACTGTCAAAATCACATAATTAGTAAATGATGCAGTTGGAATTTGAATACCAATCTGAGAGTAAATCCTGTACTTTTCACCACTATGCCCTACTGCTTCCTTTTGTATACTATACTGACTTCACTCCACTTATAATTATCTTAGAAATTCAGGATCCCCCAAATTCCATAAACGGTTTGTTATAATTGTTAAAATATTTGTAATTGTGCTCACAATTCGGCATTTGTTGTTTTTCTAGAACTTAAGGTCCACACACATTCACACTCAATAGCTTATGCTTCGGCTTCCCTGGAGGGAGATTTAAAGAGGAAAAAACACCTTCCAAAACACATCGATGCAAAAGATTGTTAAAAACAATCAATGACACATTGGATGAATGTACAGATCCTAAGAATTTCAGACTACAAAGCAAAAGTGATATAGCCAAGTGACTTTTATCTCTTTGATCCCATGTTCAAGTTTCACATAGGCCTGAAGCAATACTTAAACCATAACACCGTTACAAGAGGAGCTATTGACTTCAGCATTAGAGAAGACCTAATGCCAGTTACTGAAGTCAGGTTTTACTGATTTTTAACATGAAAAAAGATTTCTCAAAGAGGAGATCTGGTAGTTGTCTTTTAAAGATGCTTTTAAGAAATGCTAACTTTTCTCCTCTGTTAGCCATTACTCAGTTTCCATTTAGTTTACATTTACAAAAAAAGCTTGAATATAGAAGTCAAAGCATGCAACATTTTTAAATATGTGGATTTGTTTTTAGGTAGTGAGAGGCATAAAGAGATTAATTTGTATTTTCTGCCTTTACTTCACTGGAACACTCTGCTGCAGTTTTCACTTTTGTGGCTCCATGATATTGATATCTTATGGATTCTTCCCCTACCTCTGCTCAATTCCTTGCTGTTTCCATTCTTGGCTACTTTCCCCTTGATTTCAAATAATTATTGTGCCCCAGAGTTGGGCCCTCAGTTTACAATTCATCTCACTTGCTATATTCTTTGAGTTTCTTATCCAGTCTTATGGTTTCAGATATGATGATTACCAGTGGATGCCTAGTCTAGGTCTCTAATTCAGGTCTGTGCCCTGAGCTTCAGACTTAAATAGTCAGCTACTAGCTGGGCATATCTTTAGAAATATTTCACAGACACTCTGATTAGCATGTTCTCCCTAAATTGACTTCTTTTTCTTAGTTAATGAATGGCAGGACCATCCTTCCAGTTGCTCAAGGTAGAACTTATGTATCATGTAGAATTTTGCAGTCTCTCATCTCCATGATGCCCAATTGATAATCAAGTTCTGATAACTCTACTCGTAAACATAGTTTCAAATAATCATGATTATTTACTATCACTGACATTATCTTTCCTCAGAATTGCTGCCTTTACCTCCCAAAAGGTCATTAAGACAAAACTTACAAGTTGTTAACAATGACTCTGAGATGTCCTTGAAGTGCGCCTGCCTGCCTCTGTCTCTGTTTCTATTTGTTTTCATCACCTTTCACTGGACACTTAGGCAACACAAAGCTGTTTGTGATAGTCTAAATCTAACAGATTGATTTTTCACTCCTCTGCCTTTGCCCATCTGTCTCCTTTGTATGGAATGGCCTTTCTATAATTTCATTCAGAAAGTTTTTATTAAACCTTACTGTTCTCTCCCTAATGAACCCCTTCCACCATCCTCCAATATAATTTTTCTGGTTGCTTTCTATAGTGACTCTTCCCTATTGTTTTATAGTTATCAAATTCTCTATCTTTACCTCTATAGATCTTCTGTACACATACTGTAAACTCTTTGTGTCAAAACATAGTGAATACTCCATACATATTTGTTGAGTGAATGTCTGTGTTAGCTATCTCACTGAATTGGTAGCAATCTACCTGTACTTTACTAAAAAGGGATTTTTAAAATAATTATATCTCAAAACAGTTACATTTTTATCAGATTTACAAATGGGAGCTAACCTTCGGTTATGAGCTATCAAACTATATGATGACATATACTTTGTGATTTAGGTAGCAATGTGTGGCCGATGGGATTACATTCTGGGTAGGAAAGTGGGATGTTGGATCCTAGGTCAGCACACTTAATCAAATCTCTTTGCTTCAACAGGTGCCCTTAAAGTTATACTTCTCAGTATTATTTCTGAAAAAGTGTGTTTAAAAATCTCCAACAACAAAAAGCATATACATGCTTTAAATTTTTTACACTAAGCCCACCATTTTAAAATCAAGGTGTAAAAATATAAAGTTACAAAACAGATACATGAAGAATAGCTTTTGATATTACAAACATTTCTAGCTTTACTAAAGGTTCATTAAAAATTTATTTAAGTAATGAGGTCTCAGTGAATAAAAAGCTATGCAATTAAGAAACTATTCATACAACCTTTTAGGAACAGATAGGAAATATAAGAAGACACCTATTTAGATTCATAAATATATATATCCTTATTAGTCTTTTTATTGTATATGAATATAAATTCAATATACCTCTTTACCATTGTTTAAATGTGATCACATTTATGATAGATCTATAATAATAAAAGCATAATATGCTAATTAGACCAAACAGCTGAAAAACTTTCCGGACATTATTATGGATGTCCTTCCAGATAAAGCCCTGGTAGCTGGGACTAGGCAGGGATGTTAGGGGCCACCAGGTCGGCAGGCAAGGAGTTAGGGGTGATCAGGCAGGCAGGCAAGCAGTTAGGAGCATCTTACAGGCAGGCAAGCGGGTAGGAGTGATCAATTAGGCAGGCAAGTGGTTAGGAGTGATCAAGCAGGCAGGCAGAGAGGTTAGGGGCAATGAGGCAGGCAGGCCGGCCAGCAACCACTAGCAGTCCTGGTTTGCGAGAGGGTGCAGGCTGGGCTGAGGGCCCCCTTCATGTGTGGATTTCTTGCACTGGACCTCTAGTGTTATATATTTGTATGCATTATGTATTATATTCATGTACAAAGTAATACGCCTTTTAAAATGTCATTGTTCTTATATTTATAAAATGCCCTGTCAATGTTAAAAACAACCTTAAGTAATAGATGTATTGAGGCATATGCAGCATGTCCAATACTTGCGTACATCATTAATGTGTATTATAAAATAAAATTATTGGAGTTTACAGTATGCTTTGTCATTGACCAGTTTTAACCCAAAACTCGAGAAGTTTCCTGATTATTTTCTTTGTCAAAAAAACAAACAAAAAAAATCTCTCTCACTATGCCCAAAGGACATCTATACAGTTGTAAATAGTGTCATGAGGATGTCACACTTGACTCGGGTGGATCAACAGCCGTTATTCCTCCCATTTATACTCATTTTTAATGATAAGGAACTGAACCTGACAGTATTATTGTGACACTCAATCTGCAGACTGAGAGAGCTGCTGTTTATCCCTATCTCACTGGAGACATTAGCATTAATGAGCTGCCTCCCGCACTGCCTGGTGCCAGCTACAGGTCACATTGTTGTATAGGCAGGCGTCTCTTGGGTGGGCCATACCTTCTCTATTTCCCAGACAACAGCTGGCCCGGAGATCTCACACTATTAACATCAATGTGAACCAAATGCCAGCTACCTGTGTAACAACCTCAGGTAGTTACATGGCGTTGCCAGCAGAACCCATGCATGTTACCCATAAGGAGTTGAAGGAGTTACAAATGGCACGGGGACAAAAGCAGCCATGAGACTTTCCCTTATCCATATCTAGTCAACTAACACTGCTGCCCCACTATTGCAAAGCAAGATGAAGAAATCCCGGGCTACCAACACTGCTTTTGGAGCATGGCTTTCTTTTCTAATAATTAAGTATCTGCTGTGGAACAGCTAGAGGTTATTCATTACAACAATTACTTTGATTTTTCAATTATGTACATTCTTTGAGATTCACTAATATTAATATGTATGTGTTAAAGAGGGAGGAAAAGAAAACAGCCTTTTTTTTCTGTTCTTGGAAGAGAAATTATGTTCTCAGAGCAAATATAACCCTGAAGAAGAGCTCTTAACAGAAAAAAAAATGTATTATTACATTACTGTATACTGAAACTGTTAAAAAGTAGTTCTGATTGATACAGCTTGGTATAATAAATGTTAAATAGTTTATTTTCCATGAATCTCCCGATCCTTTGTCCTTTTCAGATAAAGATAATATCTGACCAGTTTGTTAATTGTTGGCAGTCTAGAACAGCTCCCAGTAAAATTTATTTCTGCTTTAAGCAAAGGATAAATACATTTGGAAAAGTAAGTAAATCTGTGGCTGCACAATAGCAGAACAAACACCTAAAAATTAAAAGCTGGTTGTTTGCCTTGTTTTAGCGAAAAAGAAAGACAAGGGAGGAAAAACCTTATTTGAACTTAGTTTTTAAAGTGAACTAGATTAGTTACTTATTGAGATACAAACTGAAGCAAGATTAGACGTACATATTTTGAGGAGACATTTTTCCTACTTCATACCTCAGAAAAATAGCTGTATATCATTTCTTTCTGTTGCAAACAGATTAGTTCTTTTTGCTATTTTTCATCATTTGGAAATAAAACCATGAGAATCATTCCTCCCCCAAAGGAAATAGTAGCATTATCATTGAATGCTGGAAGTAGATAAATGCTGAAATAACATAAATGGGCTCCATTGTATATAAATAAACTGATTTAAAGTAATTTAGTAAAGGAAAGGCCCTAGTGCTTTCTTATTTTTTTTCCTAAACACTTTGTTTCATTGTAACATGGGCTAGGCCTACATGTTTTAATGTTCTTTTTCTCTTTACGTCCCCTCTGGTGTTTCGGTCCAGTAAATTAAAAAATCATTGCCTTTTGGGGATTTATTGGTGCTTAGAAGCAGATCCCGACATCGTACAAATTGTAGTGGTAGTCTGTGTAAGGTAATGGTCAATAAATAAGGGAGAATGAGAACACTAAAGCTACACTGTGAGGAAAGAAAGAGAAACAAGCTTACTCCCTTCTTTCTAAACAAACAAAAAGGCATAATTGGAAAAATTCATTTTTATGTTTCCTTACATTAGATGGGACCACTGAGTGAAACATTCACTGATGAATTACTCCTGTAATCTGTGTAGGAAAAACAGCTACTGGCAAATTAAAGAGTCCTGGAATGGAGCCACGAGAACTAAATGGCTAAAAACGAAAACAGGCAAGCATTTGAGAGTATTCTACAGAATACAGATCTTTCAACACCTCCCCCTTTTCACTGGTTAATTCATCGTCATGGAAACAGAATTTATCAAAATGTTCTTCCTCACTCCTAGTGACCCCGTGAGTAGACTTACAGAGCTGGTGAAAGGTAACTCAGGCTGAAGCAATTTTTACAAATGATATGCTGCAGTCCATCAGTTGGTGAATTTTGAATGGTGCCATTGTGTCTGCTGAACAGGTTTCCAAGTCTCAAAGGACTCACTTTTTTTTTTTAAAGTCTACCAGAATCCAGAAACCTTTGCTAGTGGCTGAGCATGGATGACTGACCCCATGGAAAGTGTCTAGGTTTTACATTTTAGCTCACCTTTTCTCAATTTGTTTTACCCCCCTCCCTTGTCTAAAGGATGTTCAAATCCAGTATTTTGTAACATTTCTTTGGTTTATTCATCTGCCTCAACACCTCTCTTAAGCTGTTGTGTAGCTCAAAGATGCAAAAATCATCCACTCCTTATTGAAACCATCTCCTCTTATTTCTACCAGAAGCCAAGCGCTGGCAATCACAACCTGGGTCGCTTAAGCTTTAGGGGGGCACCTTTGTCAGACCAGGGTTTCAGGAAACTGACTTTAGAATTTCCCTAAGGAAAAGTGCCATTTCACTATTAAAAAAAGAGAGAGAGACATCATCCATTGTAGCTGCCAAATTTAGGGAAGGTTGAGTTTTTACTTTATTTTATGTTTGCAATTAGTGACTTGTTGTCATGGAAACCACGCTTCAGATGATTCTTGAGCTTAAATGACTGGATGTGATCAGAAAGAGGCCTCTCCTTTTTTTTTTTTTTTAAGGCTCAATAGTCAGTGTCTCTCTCTTTGGTTATTCTGATAACAGAGTCACATAACACATCTACAAACATGCAAAATAATAGCAGAAGGCAACATCAATTAAAGCTAAATATTCAATAATTCATTCTTTAATTAAAGCTCTTTCCTTTTTTCCTGAAGCTGTAACCTTTCAAGTGTTAAAACAGACATAAGAATTAAATCATTTAGTAAAAGAAATCTTTTCTAATTAGAAGTTTGTGATACAGTAATGAAGAAAAACAATATTTGAAATTCCTTCCTGGTTTTTAATGTTTAATATAGGAAGCAAATTCAAAGGGCTTTACGTGGAAAGTCTATTCGATATAAAATTGCTGTGGTTTGAGGCTGTAGCTTTTTATGTATGTATGTGTGTCTTTTGTCTCTGAGTGAGGGAGGGTTGGGGTATAGCATGGAATGAGCATAGCTCACTCATGCTTCCTGGCAGCCAGAAAGAATTAATCTATTGAGACTGCAGGCATAGTGTCCATGTTTGCATATCTGACTGCTCTGTGTTGGAGCTGGGAAATGAACACCTCCAACCATCAGAGCAGCTCATCTTTAAAAAGAAAATATCAAATGCTCAGGCGCCCTGGGTTGGTTTGCTGACCTTTGCTGGAATATAGAATTTACTATTCTTCGGAGATACTGTTATGCAGCATGTACACCGAGCTCTCTATATGTGCCTGATGTTCTTTAGTCTCCAGGTATGGGAAGTCCACTTCTCTCACACCTTCATTAATGCTAATTCATGAGCAAGAGGACCCCTTAGGAGAGAGAACAAAGCAAGCCTGGCCCATTTTCTTTTTTAATTTAATGAATAGTCTAGCTTTTTTTTTTTTTTGGATGGTGAAGAATAAAGTTGACTTTGAACATCTTTTCAATGAAAACTGAGTGTAAATCCACAGTAAATTTTATGTCACAGAGGTAAAACAAACAGTTGCATTATATTGCATGGAACATATGTTACATGAATTTTTTATATATATATCAAGGGATCTTAAAGTATGGTAATATTTGTAGCTATTGTGTGAAAATATGAGTAAAATGATTTCCCTGATCTTCACTAAGCCAGATTTAAAAATGACTTCATTTTGCAATTATACTCTATTTCTTAGTTTAGATAAATAATGGAACATCTCTGTGACTTTGTTTCTTCATGTTTAAAATGAAAAACATGTCCAACTATTTTAAGTTTCCACAGATATGTACAAAGGCCACTAGAGTCTTAAAGCACTTAATACATGTGATGAATGAATAAATGACCTTGGTATTTTCTTCAAATTGAACAGTGACAACTGCGACAATTTTGTTGTGTGTGTCTGTGCTTTAATAAAGAAAAAAGGCATTATGGGAAAATTATTGAAAATACTTGCTTACTGTCCTCTAAAAAAACAATTCTAAGAAACAGATCAGGCTAAGATGCCTGTAGTATCAGTCAAATTATAAGGTATGAGGGACCGGAGAAGACTGGTGAAATGGCAACACTGAACTGATGCACATTTTGTGTCTCTTTCTTAAATACAGATCTCTACTAGGAAAGCCAAGAAGCAGTATGCACAGAGGACAAAGATAATAGGAAAGATATGATGCATGACGGCTCCTCTTTTGATTGTGAGGCCAAAGAGAATTAGTTAACAAGAACAGGGTTCTAATCTTCTATCTTGTAGCCTTTACGCAGAGCGTACCAGCCCTTTATTTAAAGGGAGAGTAAAGCACTCTCTTCCTCCCTGGAAAAGGTGCCCTGAAGGTCAAACACAGTTGAGAGCTAAAAAGCATGACACTGGTGCTTGGTGCCTCTCCCTCATTGCTGTGTTATATGTGTATAGAGAAGTTAGTTGAATATAATTCTTTGAAAATTAGTAAAAAAAAAAAAATAAGAGAGAGCACATTCATATTTAACTTAAGTTCAAATGAAAAGTAGCACTCATAGAATACTGTGCTTTCTTTCTACATTGATTTTATTTGCTTCAGAAAATTAACAGCCTAAACTGAAACCAGGCAGATGAAAAATATATTTCTTCAAAGATATTGTGCTCTGGAGGGGAGAAATTGTACACACACACACACACACACACACACACACACACGCACGCACACACACCGTTTTAGCACACAGATCATCCTCTTCCAGCCACCTGTTTCGTAGATAGCACTCTAAAATGTTTTGGGACAGGTGACACAATGAAATAACTCAAGGAATGAGACCATCAATGATGTGTATTGCTGTTCTTGAGGATGTCAGATCAATTTTTGTACTGTCTTTGTAGCTGTCTTCCCTGTTCTCTTATGGCAGTTCCTGGGTCAGGGGCAGCCTGTCCTGGTTCTAATGACTCTCAGAGTTTACCTTGGACTGTCATCAGTCGAGTTACCTTTCATACTCCCTGTCACCTCATCAGTGGTGCTGGGCGGCAAGGGGAAGGTGGTGGTAGGTAACATGGCAAAAAACACACACGAAACTCAAGGAGAAAAGGACATATTAAATCAAAGTTGCCATTTTTTGGGGGGAGAACTTACCTTTCATTTTGCAACCTGCTATTGCAAAGCCCAATAATTCAGATGAATTCATAACATACTGAGACATTACCTTGTCAACGGTCGCTTCCAAACATGAACTAGCAAGCAGTGTCCTGCTCTGAATTCATTTTCTCACAAGGTATGTCTGCTTAGCTCAGAGATGATTGGAACAGGGATTGGCACCTGAGCCAAATACAGTCATCCTGTAGGTTGGCCAGCAGCCTGGCCAGTGGTTTGAGGCAGGGATTCTCTCCAGTAGGGATGCTGATGCTGGAGGGTCATTAACACAGGCAAATTGTCCCTTTCTGAGTAGAATAGGGACATACAGAGAGGAATGACACAGACAATAAATCGATCACAAAGCAGAGAAAGAAAGCTTCAGGCATCAGGTGGTAGATGCCATGTAAACAAAGAATTTTAGGTAAAGACCACAAAGGGATGTTGTCAGAAAGCAGACCAACCTGTGAGAAGAATGACTGCTGGTGTATGCTCTGTGACCAGTGGAGTTGTCACAGTGGGACAAAGGCATTCAAATCCTTCATGAAACGTTTCCCTTGACAGCAAGAGATGGTTTGTTGTACTCCCTATTTCCCCCTTGTACCCTCACAACAAGTCTTAATAGCTTAAAAATTCTCAGCCATTAATACTTCAAGTATTTATTCCTTTCCTTTCTCTCTACTTATTCTGGCATTCCCATTAGGTGTATGTTATTCCTTTTATGTTATCCCTATTATGTCACATAGTTTTGGAATATCCTGTTCTATTTTTTTTAAGTTTAAAGAATCTCTTGCTTTTCAATGTGGGAAGTTTCTCCTCACACTTCTTCAAGCTCATTGATTCTTTCCATGGCTGCGTCCAGTCTAATGATGAGCTCGACAGGGGCATTCTACATTTCTATTACAGTGCTTTGGATTTCTAGCATTTCCTTTTGATTTGTCTCAGCGTTTCCATTCTCTGCTTACATTACTCATCTGTTCTTGCATGTTGTCCCCTTTACCATTGAAGGCCTTAGCATATAGTTAAATTCCTGATGATTTTAAAATATCTGCCATATCCGATTCTGGTTCTGATGCTTGCTCTCTTTCTTCAGATTGTGATTTTTGCCATATAGCATGCTTTATCATGTTCTGCGTCAGACATGATGTATTGGGTGAAAGAAACTGAGATAATGAGAACTTTTGTATGAGGTTTTATATTTATCTGGATAGGTGTTAGGCTCTGTTTACTGTATATTCTAGCTGCAGATGTCAGAGGCTAATATTTCTAGCGGTGTCCTTGACTTTGTCTTTTCTACTGTCTGGGTTTTCCTAAAGGCAAGATGGTAAGATGTGGTGGGAAGATGTGCAAGTAGGAGTGAGGAATCATTCTATAGTCCTGTGATTATGTGTAAGTCTAACTTTTGTCCCCTCTATGCCCCCTGTCTCCCCTGATCCCCTAGAAAAGCTAGAGGAGGCTAGAATCAGGCATTTCCCTTCCCCCAGGTCTGTTAGACTCAGGAAAAATCTTAAATCAGTTAGACTCTGGTAAAATAATTTTCCTTAAGAGAAGTATTTGTTAAAGAACAAAGTGCTCCAGGCATATTTCAGAATGGTTACTTTCCTCCTTCCCTTTCCGAACTATGATTTCTCAGTAAGAACCTGGTGGCACTCCTGGGCGTAAGGCTTATGAAAGTGTAAGACCCCGAAGCTGGGTCTCCAGGAGGTTTTATTTATCAAGCTAGTCCATGCTCACTCTTCGGCAATTAGCCAATTACCATTTAAGCATTTCTAGTGGATGCTGCCTCTGACTGAGGACTCTTCTCCCATTAAAGCTGTGATTCCCTGTATTTTCTTGTCTTTCCAGATTTGGGGATGGTGGCTTGCTCTGTGACCTCCATTCTATGATGGATTGAGGAAGAGTTGTTGATTTCAATATGTTCAGCTTTTTACTTGTGATGATGGGAGTGATAACTGCCAAGTTCTTTACATGTTGAATTAGAAATTAAAAATGATCCCTGTCACTTGAAGTAACTTAAATTCCCCTCTGTTCTTTGTAACCTATAAAGGATTGCATTATAAAGAAAAAAACATTGTTTAATCCTTGCAAGGCCTGTTCTCTCTCTCTCTCTCTCTCTCTCTCTCTCTCTCTCTCTCTCTCTCTCTCGTTGGTCAATATGAGATCCCTCTTAGCATATTTGAAAAGACTTAAATATATATATATATATATATATATATATATATATATATATATATATATATATATAATTGATTTTTTTTTCAGAGAGGAAGAGAGAGGGATAGAGAGCTAGAAACATCGATGAGAGAGAAACATAGATCAGCTGCCTCTTGCACACCCCCTGCTGGAGATGTGCCCACATGCCCTTGACTGGAATTGAACCTGGGACCCTTCAGTCCGCAGGCTGATGCTCTATCCACTGAGCCAAACTAGTTTCCGCTGAAAAGACTCTTATTAGATGTTCAAGAATTTGTCTTTATTCATTATGAGTTAGGCAAGTTACTTGAGTCATTTCTTTCTCAATTTCCTTATTGGAAGGGCAGGGAAAGAGAGAGGTGGAGAGAGAGTGAGTGAGAGAGAGAAAGAGAGAGAGAGAGAAGAGAAAGAGGGGCTATAATGAGCTAATCATAGAATACTGCTAGAAACACATGCATAGATGATGCTTGAAAAATATGAAGAACTTTATCAATCTAAATAATGTAACCTTGCATTCCCCCTTGACTCTATTTAAGCACCTAATGCAGAGTATTTAAAAAGCATTGAAAAGTGATGTATTTTGATGTCATTTTCTTACTTTAAATCTTTCTTCCTACTTCTCATATTTAGACATGCCATTATTTCAGATGACTCTTCCATGCCTATAATTTCACAGAAATAATTTATGGACAGGTATACTCTTGAGAAAGTATTTTCTCATGATCAGTTTTGACAATAGATCTGTTATATAAAGGGATTTATTTATTTTTTAAAGTAAGAGCTATAATATCAATCCTTTTAACAATGCAATTTATATACTACAATAAGAACTCAATCACTTTTTCTGCATTTTGGGTCATTTTATACATTTTGCCTGTACTGTATTAACACCCCTCACTTGTACCAATGTAATGTTTTCATGAACTTATCAAATTTTATCTCTCTGTGCATTGAAAACATGCTGGGTGAAAGGATCAACTTATTGATTCGAATTGATAAAGAATGGAGCACTTGCCCTTGAATTTATATGATCATTAATGCTTGCAGTTTCTTAAAAGAGAAAAGAGACAAGTCTTTGAGAATAGTAATACTTCTCTTTTTCCTTTTATTTATTTGGCCAAAATGTATCCTTAAAAGATGAGCTATCACCCAATCCTGGAGGCACTATATTTTTGTTCATTTTATGCTATATGAGGGGAAAAGGTAGGAAAATTAATAAGAAAATTAATTAGGCAGAACAGGTTATTTCTAGTTTGCTAACACAAATTAACCTTCTTTTGAGACTGGCTGCACGTGAACTCCTCATTTCACTGTGGCTGGACCATGCAGTTCCAGTTACTGAGGCTGTCCTAAAGAATGTCAAGTTTGGAGGGAGGAAGTTGTGGGAAGCGGTGACACGTGTGCTCTATTCTGAGGGCTGTGAAGCTGTCCATGAACAATACGATGTTTGTGCTTGGTTTGGGATCTGTCTATTGATGTGTTCATCTCAGAGTCATCTCTAGAGGATATGAGTACTTTGGGCAAGAATGCCGTTTTTCCTTTTTCATTTAATGGCTGAAGAGACTAATGCGCAGTGAAATGATGTGGCTAAAGCAGGGCAGCGAAGGCGATCAGCGCTCCCTGTGCTCATGTTTGAATTCTGTTGTTTTACCATTAGCCATTGTCTTAGTCTGTTCCGACTGCTATAACAAAATATCACAGAATGGGTGACTTATAAACAACAAACTTTTTCTCTCTCACTGTTTTGGAGGCTGGAATGCCCAAGATCAAGGTGCCAGCATGGATACCTTCTGGTGGGGCCCCTTGATTGGTTCATAGACCCCTGCCTTCTTGCTCTGTCCTGACATAATAGAAAGGGCTAAGGATCTCTCTGGAACCTTTTTACAATGCATACTCCCAACTGTGAGGATTTCACTCTCATGACCTAAGCATCTCCCAAGAGCACCAATTTCCAATCCCATCACACTGGGCATTAGGATTTCACTATAGGATTTTTTTTTGGAGGGGGGTGGTGGGGAACATAAGCATTCAAACTATAGGAGCCATTTTGCTTCTGGTGTTTTTGAGTTCAGAGTTAATTCCTTCTTTATCTAAACCTCTGGGATCTTTATATCTCTCTTAAGACACATGCCACAGTAAAGATTATGTATTAGATACTTAAGTATGTCTTATCTTCTCTCTTAGTTTGAGGGGGATTTTGAAGACCAAAGGAAACCTTTTTGACTCTTGTATGTATAATGTCAACACCAATCCATAAAAGTAATAATAAATATGTTACCTTCCATAAAATAGTTGTATAATTTAAGCAATTATTTATTATGTACCATATGAATGAGGATTCCAAATGGTATCTCACATATTGTAACATGTCTTATTTATTTATTTGTTGTTGTTTTTTGTTTTTTTGTTTTTTTAGTGAGAAGGAAAAGTATAGTAGAGTGAAATGCAGTGAAGGTCATGAATAAATTATAGACAACAGTCATTTTTTTCCTCCTTAGTCCGGAACAGGAAATTTATGGGACCAGAAGAAAGACTTGTTCAAGATGAATGTAATTAAAAAATAATCTCTCATAGCATTTAGAAGAAGATAACATGAGTCCCAGAGCTTGCAGAGGGTTTATCTCAATTTCAAGCTTTGCCTGGCTAGTACTTTCCTAAATTCTCTAGGCACATCTGTCTCTATTATCAATAGCACTAACCTCACATAACCCAACTCTCATCTGCTGATCCCATCCCAATTCATAGGTGAAAAACTGATGTCATCACTATTGTTATCTTCAGCTTTCCTCCCCTCCCCCCCCAGCATGTCAGCATCTGACCTCTCCCATCCCTGACAGATTGGTTTGAGGAATTTGAAGTTTAAACTATTTATTTATTTATTTATGTACTTTCTTCTTTTTTTAAAATATATATTTTATTGATTTTTTACAGAGAGGAAGAGAGAGGGATAGAGAGTTAGAAACATTGATGAGAGAGAAACATCGATCAGCTGCCTCTTGCACACCCCGTACTGGGGATGTGCCCGCAACCAAGGTACATGCCCTTGACTGGAATCGAACCTGGGACCCTTCAGTCGGCAGGCCAACGCTCTATCCATTGAGCCAAACCAGTTTGGGACAATGTACCTTCTTGATATTGGTAGTAGAATAGGTTGGCTGGAAGACAGATAGTGAATGAGAAATTATGTTTCTCCTAAACTGTGAATCTGGCTTTATATTCTTAAAATTCTAGCCTGAATAATAACTTCTATTTTCCTGGTATAGGGTAACTGCAGTTTCTGACCATTTTAATTTTGTCTCTTTGACACAAGACCAGTTGTAGAAGCAGAAAAAAAGTGGCAGAAGTGCCATATGGAAGGCGGACCCTTAGGTATCAAACCCAGAGACTAGTTTCAGATTAAATTTACAATGTCCTTGCTAATTGGCTAACTTTTAATTTCATTTTTTAATTCTAAAAATAATTATTTTAGGTTACATTTACTTTGATTACAATTATATCCTGTTGACTCAATATATTTGACTTTAGTGGGTAGACAACTGAATTAGATAGTATAAGGGTAGTAAATATCTCACTAGTGACATCAAAGTATGGTGGGTAGACTCTATTTAACATAAGATAATGGGAGAATCAATCCAATTGAATAGAAATAGACTTTTGTTTAGTGAAGAAATTTATAATATTATTCTGTGTTGATATTATTTATGTCTGCTCATAAATCCAAAATCATATGAATAGCAATGTATTGGAGAATGGGTGAAAAGTGAAAGAATAGATATGATATTAATGTAAAGATGGAAATAAATAATTTATTTCTGATTTAGTTCATATAAGTTCCATGATTATAAGAAGGGGGATTTCAAAAATTGGGGGGATATATAATAGTACTCTCATTCAGCTAATAGTACACCATCTTGTTGATGATGACAAGTTATTTACTTGCTTTGTTTAAAAATATATTTCTCAGAGTTATTAAAAACGTCTGGGAATAATGATTGCTTTGGATTTGGATTTGAGCTACAAATAGAACATTTTTGGCAAAATAGAAGTTGTTTTGAAACTAGGAGAACATGGCCATATCTTTTCCAGGTATATGTAGCAAGGAAAGGAAAGAGTAGGTATAACCATTCATATCCTCTGGATCTGGGAAAGTAGTCTTTAACAAGTTTAAAAACATGGTCAGCATGATTTTGTAGCATGAAAATCTGGAAGGGCAGCTGCCTCAAGAATATTGTGATAATTGAAGATTTATCATTTAGAACAGCTATTGGTTGTATTGAATATAACTCTAAACATGAGAACTAGAATAGAGTAGATGTAAACCAGAGAAAAACAGTTATTTTACTTTAATGTAAGAAAGAATATTCTAAATTTTAGAACTGCCCAAAAATAAAAATGCACTTATGTGGGAAGTAGAATTATTCATCACTAGATATAGTCATGCATAAGCTGGAGGACTTCTCACCTAAATATCTAGAGAATAGTTGAGCATCACATGGATAATTGAACCAGGTGATTTATGATTTTTTTCAATATTGAAATATTCCAATTATTGACAAAAACACTTTCCATAGTGCAACTCAGTTATTTAAGTTTGCAGTGGCTAACCTCTCAATATAATGCATTGAAAGGAGTACATTACTTCTACAGAGTTCTTAGAAAAATGAATTACTTTATTCTGATTATAAGAAAACATCAAATAAAACCAAATTGGAAGAATATTCTATAAAATAACTGATTAATACTCTTCAAAAGAATTAAGATTATGAAAGACAAGGGAAGACTGAAGGAATATCACTGATCAGACAATACCAAGAGGGAATACCAATAATTAAATGCATTCCCTGAATTAAAAAGAAGGACGTGAACAATACAATTGGTAAAATTCTAATAGGGTCTGTATTGTAGCTGTGTTTATTTCTTAGTTTTGATAATTGTACTATATAAAGGCCAATGTGATATTATAGGAAGCAGGGGAGGGATATATAAGCCCTCTCTGTACTATTTTTGCAACTGAGTATAAAATTAATTCAAAATTAAAAGTTAAAGAAAATGTTTCCAGTGGCTCTAATAGGTAACCAAGATTAAGAACCTCTGGCTTGGAATGTAGAGAATTCTCAACAAATGATAGCTATTACCAAACCTGGCTAAATGTCATGCATGACCAATCAGTTTTGCTGTTCCGGAAGCATGGTTCATTTCTTATGTTTGTCTAACCTGAATTTGTCTTTTCAGATAGTGATAGTTGATTATATTTTAAAAAATGTAGTCTTGAAAAATATAATCAAAGGGACTTCTGAATGATTCAACTTTAAGGATTTTTTTTGTAGGTAACAAGGAGTAAGGGCACACTGCTCACTTCCTGTCATGCTTTAAGAACGTGAGCAACCTTCACCCCTACACAGCCTTTGTTTTAAAGTCTGAATTCTCTCATTCCTTGCTAATTTTGTGATTTTTGATGAACAGGATGGGGTTGTCATATAGGAAAAAACACACAATAGTGTCTGTTAGTCATTGGATGTTTTCTAGGGCAGAACAATTATCTTGGTTTGATTAATAAGGAAGGAAGGAAGAGGACTTAAGGAGGGAAACTTGTGTTTATTTTCCAGGCCCAAATTTAGAAGTTCACATTGTTTCTTTTGAGTAGAAAAATATTAGGTAAAGCATAAATATTTTCTTCAGCATGTATCCTTCACAAGAATTTTTTCAATAAATATTTGGATAGGCAAGACTGTTCAATTTGTAAAGTTAGATAATTTGGAATAATAATTTCATTCGCTTTTGAAACAGAGTTTGAAGTTCTTATTTCTTTCAAAAGGATTTCCAAATAATGGACAAGTTTCTTTTGTGTTAAAATGAAAATTGGAAATTTTAAATATTTTCATGGAAAATATCCCCATCCCAAGTGATAAAGACTTAACCTGAAGAAGCAAGGGACTTGAAAGCCTGTAGTTCAGAATGTGGTCTGATTATCTGCACAAGTTGCTTAATATCTTTGTATCATTTTCATCACCTGCAAATGAGGCTAATTATAATTTTGTCATAGTGTTGGTATAAGGCGCATACAATAATTTTTAAAGAAAGTGCCTAGCATAGTACTTGATGCATGATAAGTACTAAATATATGTTAACATTTTTTTGCTGTTGCTTTTCTAAGAAGAATTTTTTAAAAAGAAAAAAATGGGTTAAAAAAATCTGCACCTAGTTCTGGTGTAATTCCTAGATACTGGCTTGCACCTATATCTTCCTATCTCAGCTGAGTGCTTTTGATTAGTTATTGACATTTGTTAGAATTTTGATGATTATAGCTAAATAAATTAATATATCAATGTTCTTGAAAATGCCCTTGACTCCTTTGGCTCTCTATTTCTCCTCCATCTGGACCCTGCAATAATCCATATTTACTTGAGGTCACATACCAAGGTTTTCCTTAATTATCCCTGAGCATCTTAATATCGCTGGAGCAAGCTGCAGGGCTGGGCTTTAAATTACCACGCACCTCCAATGGACCGTTTAGCACTACTCAGAAAATCTTTCCTCAGTAACTTTGCTTCCCAGCAAGATTTTAATTTCAAACTTTCTCTTTTCACACTTCCCACCCTCTCATTCTTAGCTGAATACCTCATTTCATCTTTCACTCAGAAATTAGAAAACATGGGATGAATACTCACTCCATCTGCCCATAACTAAATTAAAAAAACCTAAGTAATTTGCCCACATCTCTGTTATGTTCCCACTTGTGACTGTGGAGGTCAGTCTCTCTATACTAGTGCTCTGAATCCCATCCACTGACTCTCAACTACCTTTTCTGATATACAGTCATTTCCTGACCTCCCCACTGTTTCCCTCTTTCTTTGCTTATTCCTATGCATATGTCTCAAAACTTCCTGTATTAAAATAGTCTTCCATTGATCTGGCATTCCCCAACAGCTATTGTTCCATATATTCATTTTTTATTGCCCAACTTTGTGAATTACCAAGTCTTATTTTTTTTAATCTCTATTTATTCACTTTTTTGGCATTTTAAAAATTTTATTATCTTTTTAAATTAAAAAAACCTTTATTATAGAAAGTATTACATATGTCTCCCTTGTTCCCCCATTGACCCCTTCTATCCTGCCCATGCCCCAGCCCCAGCCCAGGCCTTCACCACCCTATTGCCTGCATCCATGGGTTATACACATATGCATATAAGTCCTTTGATTGACCTCTTTCCACCCACCCACCCCTGCCTCTGCGATTCTACAGTCTGTTTCATCCTTCTATCAGCTTTTCATCCCTCTTTACTTAGATTTGCACCTTCTCCATTCCATTGAAGGTGGTAGCTTTGTAGCTTGGTGGGTTCAGTCCAGTTTAGATGAACATATGAATAAAATAGAAACAGAGGCACGAAAACATGGAACAGACTGAGGAATCTCAAAGTGGGGTGAGGGAGAGGGGCAGATGGGAAGAGATTAACCAAAGAACTTATACACATATATGCATTGTCCATGAGCATAGACAGTAGGATGGTGAAGGCCTGAGGCAGGGCAGGACCTGGGTGGTTAGGGGAAAGGGGAAAAAAGGGGACATCTGAATATTCTCAACAATAAATATTTTTGAAGCCATTTGGCCATAAATCCAAACCACAGTTTCTGGTTTAAATCCATCAGTAAGAGATAATTTGATTTTTAGTTCAGATTCCCATTGAGATCCTGGGAGAGAAAGAAAAGGAGGTCATTTATTGGTCCCTTCAAACCCCAGCATCTTTATCAATTGACTATGAACGTTGGAAAATAGACATGGACTAGAAATGATGACTCAAAATAATATGAAGATAAGATTTTCTGAATGATTGTTTATTTAGCTTTAGTAAGTATGGGTCATGTTGATTTTGACCTTGGTTGGTCACAGCAGCTAAATATGGCTGATGTAACAGAAGCAAGGATAATTTTGGTTAGATGAGGGCCTTGGTGAACACAGGCTTTATGGACACGCTGGGTAGCAGATACTGACCTGAGCTTGGCAGGTGCAGCTCAGCCTGAATGGCATAGTCAATGTGTGGATTAGTGATGATCCGGAAAAATCATCTTTCACTTTAACAAATATTTGCCTCAAGACAAGTGGAGCTTTAACATATGGAGTTGAGGAATGCAAGAAGTTGACAGAGAATGTGTCAGGTGACAGACAAAAATGGAGAACCAGACCCTGAGTCAAAATAACAGTTTCTAAATTTGGTTGGAATTTTCTATAGAAGATCAAGAAATGTTTTGTAAAATTTTGAATTACTTCCATGAAAAAATATCAAGAGTATTTTCAAAGAATTTTGGTGCTTAAAATATATTTGGAAAATTTACTCAAATAAATGGCAGGAATCATCCCAATCTTAATGGATATTGTTGACTCTGCCTTGAATCCATATCTCGAATACAGTCACTTTCCACCATTCCCCCTGCCTCCACCACAGTCTCAGGCATCATCTTTACCTGGCATCGCTGTAGTTTCCTGGTCTCCCTCCTAGGCTTGCCCCTCTGGAGCCCATTCCTCTACACAGCAGCCAGGATGACCTTTTACAAATGTAAATCAAATCATACCACTCTCCTGCTTAAAATCCTACAGTGGTTCCCAAAGCAATTGAATTAAAATCCATATTACCATGATTTATAGCGACCCTACATAATCCAGTCCCAATCATCATTAGTATCTTTCCTCCTTACAGTCATAGTTCAGCTACAATTCCAGATCTTTCTTCTTTCAGAGATTTTGCCCATTTTATTACTCTTTCTTCTCCCCCCTCTCCATCACTCCATTCAGACCTTAGTTCAAATATCATCTCAGAAAGGCATTTTCTAACATCGTTATCTAAAGAAGTATCCAACCTCATTCTCTCACCTTGTCACTCTATAAGCCATGACTTTGTTTTCTTAATTCCATAACATTTATCACTCTCTGAAATTATCTTTTTTTATGCATCTGATTAGTGTCTGCTTTGTCTCAGTAGAAAGAAAGCTGTATGAAGACAGGGACTTTGGTTCATAGTTACATTCCTACTATGTAGGGCTGGTTATTAAGTTATTTGCCTCTCAACATCAAAATCATTTTTCTTTTTTGAAAATTTATTTTTATTAGATTTATAGGGATAACATTGGTTAATAAAATTATACAGGTTTCAAGTGTACAATTCTGTAACACATCATCTGTATATTGCATTGTGTGTCCACCACCTAAAGTTAAATCTCTTTCTGTCACCATATAGTTGATGCCCTTCACACCTCTTTACCTCCCTTTTCTCCCTTTTCTCTGGTAACCACCATACTGTTTTCCTCTTTGAGTTTTTGATTGACTGCTTGTCTTGTTTGTTCATTTGTTGCTCTTGGTTTTATATTCCACATATGAGTGAAATCGTATGGTTGTTGATTTTTCTGTCTGACTTATCTCACTTAGCATGATACTCTCAAGATCCATTCCTATTGTTGCAAATGGCAGTATTTCAACTTTTCTTACAGCTACAAACTCATCTTTCTATGTTCTGCTCTGTGCAGCTGGGGCTGGGACCATGCAAATCACAGCTCTCCCTCAGAGTTGGATCCCTCTTGGGCTTTGGCTATTGGGGGCAACAAAAAGAAACAGTAAAATTGGGGAAGAAAAGGACTTCTTCCTGTTTTTCTGTTGCTCTTATTGGCTTCATTGCAGAATTATTTCTTCACCCTGGCAGGGACAGTTGCTTCAGTGGCAATTGGCTCCAATTTGTGTACCAGAACCAGACTCATCATTCTCTCTCACACCAACATCACCCTGTAGCATCCTTCTCAAAAGACTGAGTTTCCACTCCATGGGGGCCTTCTTCCAAGCCTATAACCCAGCATTGTCCAATCAAAAGAAAACACAAGTCATATAACATTTTAGGTTTTCTAGTAGTCACATTATAAAAGTTAAAAAGAAATAAGCGAACTAGGTATGTTACTTAGCCCAAATGTATAAAAAATATTGTCATTTTATAATATAATCAATATAAAATTACTGTGAGACAATTTACCTTTCTTTTTTCATAATTCATCTTTGAAACCTGGTGTTTTCCAATTTTAGTGTATCTCAATTTAGACCAGTGACATTTCAAATGCTCAAAAGCCAAATTTGGCTGGTGACTATGGTGTTGGGCAAGGCAGCTCTAAGTTGAATATTCCCAACATCTTCCCTTGTTTTCCAGGCCTAGGGGAGGCAGGCACTTTCTGCTATTGCTACCTCCATGTTTCCAGTTTTGTAATACCTAAAGAATAACTCTTCTTTTTTGAACTAACTGATCTGCTTTCTGTTTCTTAATTGAATTATATCGAATACTTTTGTCCAATAAACAAATGGTTCTACTAGAAAGATCAGATGTCTATATCTTAAAATATTACACAGGCAATATGGTTTCATAATCCATTTGGAGGCTAAGAGAACTGAGTACTCCTGAAGAAATAGCACTGCAGCGTGGACATGTAATCTGACATCTGCTCACCCGGGAGCTGGGGAAGTTAGAACAGTCTAATTTTGTCACTTTTCTCTCTACTCCCTATTATGCCTCACATCACAAAGAGATACAATTATTATCTGATGGATCTGGGCCAAGGTTTTCACAACACTGTGTGATGGCTTTTGGAATTATCTATGGATAAAACCAAAATAACCTTTCCTCTAACAATTTAGATGGATTTTGAAATGTTTACTTACCTTTGTAGCTCCATTGTCAGCTACATCGATGTAAAGCTTAGGTGATTTAGTTTAAAAAACAAACAGATACACACACACACACACACACACACACACACACACAACCAACCAACCATACAGACAAAAAAACCTAACTATTTGCTTGATTCTGGGAGTCTGGAAAACAATTTAATTTTATTCAACTTCTTAAATGAATTCTGCCAAATCACTTTTTGTGTGTGCAAATACAGCTTTGTTAGTTAGTGTATACATATTAGGAAATTCTGAATTTGAGTAAAATATTTCTTTTTGCTAAATGTCAAAAAGCTAGACTATATCTTTAGGGAGCTGAAAGCACGGGCCAGTTCTGATTTCATAAAATCAAGGTAACAATTCTTGCCTTTAAAATAAATTGGGGACTACCCATTTATGCATTCATTGGTTACCTCTTGTATGTGTCTCAATTGGAGATCATACCAAAACCTCGGGTCACCGGGACAATGCTCTGACTAACTGAGCTACCTGATGTGTTCTCTCTCTCTCTCTCTCTCTCTCTCTCTCTCTCTCTCTCTCTCTCTCTCTCTCTTTCCCCTCCTAACTCCTGTTATAGATTCTAGGAATTTCATTCCCTTTTGTTTCATCATCTCTGGGCTTCTCTCTTAACCTTTGATTTTTGTCCTCTTTTTTTTTTTTTTACCCCCTCATTCCCTAGTATTCTATTGTTGTTTTCTCTTTTCTTCACTTGGAATCATCATTCTTTTGCTGTTGAAAGGATGTGCTGCTATTTAAGAGTTCAGGAGCATGCACAAGTCAACCCAGATGCGGAAAGTTTTTTGTGTATTTTTGTGGTTGTTGTTGTTGCAACCTTTCTTACTTCCTACCCTGTTACATCTGATCTCTCATCTTTCCCATAGACTTGCTTTAATTTACATTTCTCATTATAACTTTCAGTAACTTTCCATTTCTTTTGCCATTTTCCACTTTGCCCTCCCACTAATAAAAATTTTCAGCACTAAAATCAAGACTTCTCTTCAAGGCAGTGTGTGAACTTTAGTTAATCCTCAACGTACGCTCTTTTATTACGACTGCTATATAAGGCAAGAAGGAGATTGAGACTTTCCAAGCTCCCAGAGGGGTCAATTTGGTGTCTGAACTAGAAGTCTGATAGAACTCATGCTTACTTCTTTATTAAGACTGGGAGATAAAGGCTCAGTCTCTCTCACACAATAGTTCCTGGATTTAGACAGTGCCCTTTTCCTGAGGATCCAAAAGCATCTGAATATAATTTGCTGCAGCTGCCTCACACTGTCCAAAGAAACTAATGCTTGCCAACATACCTGTTTGCTAAGTGGAATCAGAATACGTCAAATAGGACTTAGTCAATAGGACTGAAACAGATATAATTGTCTCCCTCTTCCTTCCTTTCATTTTTATTTGGACCTTGTAGGGAGTGCGTGTTTATAGAACTCTGCATGTGTGCTTACTGCAGGCAGATGCTTTTTCCTTGGCAGAGCCTCATGGTATGCAAATCAGTAGCTCTGGGAGATACAAATCTCACAGGCTGAATGGATTTTTTTTTCTTGTGGGCCAAAGGGCATTTACAAATTAATTGCAAAGCTGCCCTGTGACACTGTTGTGAAGTAGGTTAGCAACTTGCCCAAAGTCACATTGCTTATGAATGCCGGGCCTGAGAGAAGAGTACCATTTCAGGTAGCCCTCCCATCCCTCCCTGCATGGCCTCTGATTTCTCCCTCCTGGTGAGTCATACAAACGGACATGCTACCAGAACTGTTCCAGTTACAACTGGCAGTGGTAAATGCATTGAAAAGGGTGCAGTCTCTTACCCATCACCTAACTCTGTTGTTGAGTGGGGGTAGGCTGTTCTGATTCCACAGTAGGCTGAATATCCTTTGGTATAAGGGTACACCAGGAGACTGTCTGTGTTCAGCTGACTTCAGTTAAACAAGTTAAAGCTCTGCTTCTTTTATGAGGTTACAGGCCCAAGGCTGTGAGCTCATTGTGTAGAACAGCTGAATTGCAGTGAGTGATGAGAAATTTCTCTATCCCTTACTGTACCCCAGGCATCTGTGTTAGTTTCCTATGGCTGCTGTAGTAAGTTACTACGAACTTAGTGTCTTAAAACAAGAGGAATTTATTCTCTCACAATTCTGGAGGCCAGAAGTCCAAAATCAGTTATCACTGGGATGAAATAAAGATGTTAGAAGGCCATTTCCTTCTGAAAGCTTTAGAGGAGAATCTGTTCCTTACCCTTTCCACCTTCTGTTGACTCAGGGTTCCTTGGCTTGTGGCCAAGTCACTGAGTTCTCTGTCTCTGTGGTCATATCACATTTACCTCCTCTGTAGTAAATCTCTCTATATAAGGCCACTTCTAATTGCATTGAGAGCTCACTATGATAAACCAGGATCAGGTTTCCATCTCAAGATCTTTAACTTAATCACATCTGCAAAAATGTTTTTTCCACAAAAAGTAACATTCACAGGGGTCCTTATTTGTTCAAGGTAGGGTGCTAGATCAGGGTGGATAATTGTCTAATTTCTAACCTCTCAAACAATTTTTTCTTTTTTCTTTTAGTTTAATCTCAAAAAATTAAGGCAATTTCTTTCTTTAGGAATGTAGTGCCAATGAACACTAGCAGATTGATTTAAAATAACCCTTGTGTTTGTTCTGCAATTTTGTTGTAATGATTGAAGAATTTTCTGGTTTGGCCATATATATTCTGGGCTTTAGTCAAGGCCTATAATGTTAGGATATTGTTTTTCCTAGATCAAACCCATCAACATGCATTTACTAGGTTTGTACTTTTGACCATTCAGAGATGAAACCATGTAAAAATGAAGTTCCCTAGAGTGTTATGTGAGTTAGTTTGTTATGTGGGGTTTTATTTACAAACAACCCCCTTGTCTCTTTTAATTTCTTGTTACATATGATATTTTTAGTACCCCCTGGCATCCATATCTTCTCAGAACACTATGTTATTTTCATTTGGAGACTTATCAGTGTGGTATGCTTAGATTTTCACTGTTATACTCTCTGATCAAGGCACAAAGTCTTCTTTTTTGTCTCATTGTTAATATAGTAGGAAGCAGACTAGATGATACTTGGAACATTTTGGAATTTGCTTACATTTATTTTTGGCTGAGAAATATCTTAATAGGGAACTAACCTTTCTATATAAATTTCATGTAAATGTAAAATGAATTATAATCTATTCTCAGATTTTGGAAGATAAAATTCCAATAGTTTTGTTTGAATTGTGGGTTCAAAGAAAAAAGTCATGGGATGGAAACTCATATAGAATAATAATAATGAAAACTTTTTTTTTTGTTTTGTTTTGAGCAGAAACAGGAACACTAAATTTAGAAACACATCAAGTTCATGGAGGCATTTATGGTTGGTTCAAAAACTATTAGTAATTTATATGGGGAATAACTTAGGTTATTATCTTTTCTGAATTTTTAATTCAATATCTTGGATATAATGTTTCATATTCCAGTTTCCTATAGTAGTAAAAAATTATATTAATTAGACAGAAAGTTTCATTTCTCCTTATTGTTAGCCCATCAATATAGATAAGTGCAGCCTACACAGTTGCCTTGAATGACTTCATAGGATGTTCAATTATCATTAGTGCTCAGGTCTTATAGATTTTGTTTAAAAAAACACACAAATGGCCCAGCAGGCATGGCTCAGTGGTTGAACCAGGAGGTCATGTTTTGATTCCCAGTCAGGGGATATGCCCCAGTCGGGGGCCTGGTCCCCAGTGTGGGGTATGCAACAGGCAGCCTATCAATGATTCTCTCTCATCATTGATATTTCTTTCTCTCTCTCCCTCTCCCTTCCTCTCTTTAATGAATAAAAATATACCTTAAAATTAAAAACACACAAACAAACAAACAAAAAACAACCAAAAAACAAACAAACCGATAAACAGAGCATGGTATAATGAACCTGGAGAGGGATTTCTTCCTTTTTAAATTCCTGTACCTATATATCAAAGTCTGTTACAGTTTTTTCCTCCTTAATATCATTTCAGTTTATCTACCTTTTTTCACATCAATACTATTCTCTTGGGTTAGGCCAGTGGTCTGCAAACTGCAGCTTGTGAATCACATGCAGCTCTTTGGCCCTTTTGAGTGTGGCTCTTCCACAAAATACCACAGCCTGGGCAAGTCTATTTTGAAGAAGTAGCATTAGAAGAAGTTTATGTTTAAAAAATTTGGCACTCAAAAAATATTTCAGTTGTTGCACTGTTGATATTTGGCTCTGTTGACTAAGAGTTTGCCGCCCACTGGGTTAGGCCATCATCACCTTTTACTGAGGTTATTGGAACAATCTCCAGACTGTCTCTAGTTTTGTCTTTTTCCACCCTATTATCCTATGATCTTTTAAAAATCCAACTATGTAATTAATACTCTTCAGTAAATCCTCAGCTTACAGGATAAAATCCAAAATTTCTAACTTGTCCTATCAGACTTTTCATGATCCTACTCTTTATCTTTTCAGCCTCATTGCCTTACATTTCTTTCATCACAGTCTATATTATATGACACTAAAATGTTTGAAAACCTCTTCCAAATATGCATTTCCTTGTTTTTGAAGATGCTCTTCCTCCAGATAAGAAGAGCCTCTCTCTTTTCTCTGATTTCTT
Source organism: Vespertilio murinus (assembly GCA_963924515.1). Classification (NCBI taxonomy): domain Eukaryota; kingdom Metazoa; phylum Chordata; class Mammalia; order Chiroptera; family Vespertilionidae; genus Vespertilio; species Vespertilio murinus. The sequence continues at coordinate 69,504,188 of OZ004707.1, forward strand.
CCCCGTTAACCTGCCATCCTCTTTTGCTGGTTTAACTCAGTTTTAGCAGTGATCTCCAACTGCAAGTCCTCATTAAGGCCTCTGTCTTAGAACATATTTTTTTTTTCTTTTTACCTGCTTCTTTAATTTGGCCCTTATCACACCTTGACATTGCCATTGATTTTTACAAATTTTTAAAAAATATATTTTTATTGATTTCAAAGAGGAAGGGAGAGATAGAAACATCAATGATGAGACAAAACCATTGATCTGCCACTTCCTGGAGTCTGCAACATGAGCATGTGCCCTTACTGGGAATCGAATAGTGACCTCCTGGTTCATAGGATAACGCTCAACCCCTGAACTATGCTGGCAAGGCTATTGTTAATTTTCAATCTGTCAACTAAGCGTCAAGGCAAGGCATGTATTTTGTTAATTTTATATTCATATATAGGTATGCAATAAAAAATTATTGACTGAATGAAGAGTCCTAGTCAAATAGGTTTGTCATGAAAATGAGAACAGACAAGGAAAAGACAAAACAGATGCTGAGTGGAAATGCTCTCAGTTACATTACACATTTGCCATCACTGAGAAGAACCTTAATTTTCTTTGCTCTGCCTTCTTCTCCAAAGAAACAAAGGGGCTAAAAGCAGAACTTTGCAGAATAAAACTTCTAATTTTCTTACAATTTACTTACATAGTATTCTAAATTACTTTTAATAAATGATTATTTGTCATCACCAAAGCTCTTCTTCCAGCTTTTACCTTATTGAACCATAATGGTTTTATTTTTTAAAAGTATTTATGCATTCTTACGTATTTCCCTAAGAATTTTTGAAGGGCCTTTGTCATCAAATAAAAAAGACTATAGTTGAATTTTTGGAATGTTGTATTTCATGATTGTCACCATAACCATGAAATGAGGCTGCCTGGTGAGAAGGTGGCAACCAGACAGCATTTTGGAAGGACATTATACTCTTTCAGTGCTAGAAAAGTATCAAATACTTCATAAATGAGGTTGAAATTCACTTTTCTTTATATAGTTGCACCATTTAATTGAAGGCTTTTCTGGCTTGCATAAATTCATAGACCTTAAGCCAAAGGGAAGAAATTTAAATATTTAATAAAACATGTCTTTTTCTAAAAGATTTGTTTTTACTCTGTCTCCAAAAACTTAAAGTACAATTTAGAATGAACCTCTAGGTATTTAATTGTTTCTGAAGGTCTAGTAAAACAAAGTAAGTAGCAAGGAATAGATCCTCAATCTTCTGTTTTCTCCACCCTGTAGACCAATTGGACACTTCTCAATGAATGTTTTGTTGAGAAACATAATATGTAAAATACTGAACTTGTTTTTTTCTTTCTCTCTCTTTTCTTCCCTCCATCCTCCCTCCCTTCCTTCCTTTCTTCCTTCCCTTTTCTTTTTTTCTTCTTTCTTTCCTTCCTTCCTTCCTTCCTTCCTTCCTTCCTTCCTTCCTTCCTTCCTTCCTTTCTTTCTTTCTTTCTTTCTTTCTTTCTTTCTTTCTTTCTTTCTTTCTTTCTTCTTTCTTTCTTTCTTTCTTTCATTATATTTGTCTTCTTTTTTATCTTTATTTTTTTCACTCACTGAATGCTACTTCTGAACAAGGAGACTCATGCCTACCCTTAAGGAACTTAGTGTAAATATGGGAAGAAATAGAGTAAATTACTATTAAGAAGCAGTTCCATAAATGTTGTGTTAGAGATATGCATGGATATTATGTGAAGAGTCTTCTACTCTGTTTGGGCCCATTAATGGGATGAAAAAAAATGATTATGATTAGGAAAGGCTATTTGGAGGAAGAAAGGCATAACCTGATATTTTGAAACATAGGTAACAAATAGGAAATATATATATATAAGTGGAAAAGAGAAACAGAAGGAACCAGGCAAAGACAGTATACAACTATGAGGAGAAAGAGCAAAGAATACCTGCAAATAGTTGATATACCTAAAATTAGAACTTGCATGAGAGTTAGGCAGGGATTGGCGGGACTGTGACAGATGAGACACAAAGTTGGAAAAATAGGCAAGGTCAGATGTAGAACAGTTTGTACAGGTAAAAAATATATTTTTAAATACGTAGATTAATTGCTAGGCATTGTCAATACACAGATAAATTAGAGAAAGTTCCTGCAATAAAAGAATCCCGATTTAGTAGGATAGAAATCCATGGCAACAAAAATTGCAATAAATTCAATGCTGACAGTATTTGATCATTTGGGTGTATACTGGGTGTGACTGGGAGCATATAGAGACAAGAGTATGATTACATTGCATTTTAGTATCTCACCACATTGTAAAGAATGAAATGGAAGGTTGTAAAGTCAGAGATTAAGCCATCATTTGGGAGATTCTACTGCACTGGTCTAGAAGAGATATGAAGAAAATACCAACAGGAATGGGCAAGTGGAGTTAGAGTTGTATTGCTTTCAGTAGATAGAATTGAAAATTGATGGTGCTTGAGGATTGGTATACTGTTAGGAAGAAGAGAATATTGGAGATATGCATTAGGATATAGAACAAGGACCATTTCTGTTCTTTTTACTCTGGTAGAAGTTTGACTTTTGCTGGGGAATGGTGGAAAGGAAGCTCCTGCCCCTCTGTTTCCTTTGAGAAAGAGCATTGGTTGTCCATCTTGATTAGAGCTTTTACTCATTGAGCAATGACATATTATGGGGTGGAATTACTATCTTCCAACTCAGGAAACAAGCAGAAGACCTTCCCTTTAAATCTCTTCTTATTGGGAGGGATTCTCCTCTGCATCCTGATTCCATCTGAGTTGTGGAATTGCCCTTATTGCTGACTGGGAAGTTCATTCAGGATCTGCCTGATGGACATACCACGCTGTTTATTATCTCACTCAGTTCTCTTAATAAACCTCCAGTACAGTGCCCCAAAGTTTACTTTTTATTGTTACTCATCACCAGTTATTAATCAAGTTGGTATTTTGGCCCCATTTGCCTCTAATCTTTGCTGCATTCTCTAAGGGCCAGAAGCTTGGAGCAAAATCTTGGGTGACTCAGTGCTCTTCAGCCAGACAGGAAAACACATAGTTAACAATTGTATCCCTCTGAGTCTTTTCTTCATCTCCCCTTTCCTTCCTCAGGTGATGGAGTAGCATCCACCTTCACTCAGGCTCTAAAGCTTGATCATCATCTGTATTTTTTTCTTCTCTCTCATCACCAAGTTGCAGCAATTTCATCTTTGAAATGACACTTGAGTCCATCACTTCCTTTCTATTTCAGTTATCACAGTTCTGGTTCAGACTCCCATTATTTCTAACACAGATGAGTGCAGAAGCTTTGTAACCAGTCTTTCTATTTTCAGTTTCTTCTCACTGCTTTCAGAGTTTCCTTTAGTGTGTACAAATCATTTTACTCTGATGTTTAAATATTCAAGCTCAGTGCTGCTTACAAGAACCACCTTCTGCAATGTGATGACAATCTACACATGGTGTGGTGCAAAGGAAACTGGTTTTGATGTCAGAAGATTTGGGTTCAACTCTGGCTGGATCTAATCATCCTTGTGACCTTACAAGTTACTTTAGCTACTTTTTGTTTCTTCATCTTTAAAATAGGGGAGTGGAATTTGATGTTTTTATAGGTCCTATCGAGGTTGTACATTTCTTGTTTTTTATTAGAAATAATAAGTGATTTTAATAAATTTGTAGTATTAAAGGTCAATATTTGAAGATTACTTATATTTTTATATGCCATAACCTAGTTAGAATATTAATTTTTATTTTTATTTTTTTTTAATATATTTTTATTGATTTTTCACAGAGAGGAAGAGAGAGGGATAGAGAGCCAGAAACATTGATGAGAGAGAATCATTGATCAGCTGCCTCTTGCACACCCCCCACCGGGGATGTGGCCGCAACCAAGGTACATGCCCTTGACCGGAATCGAACCTGGAACCCTTCAGTCCGCAGGCCGACGCTCTATCCACTGAGCCAAACCGGTCCTGGCTAGAATATTAATTTTTAAAAGGTTACCTTTATAATAGCATTAAACAATGAGATACCTAAAAACATATCTTTTGAATGTGCAAAATCTCAAGGCATAAAATACAAAATATTTCTGGAGAATTAAAGAAAAACTACATAAATGAAAAGACAATCTATGTTTATAGACTAGAAAATTCAATATTGTAAAAATGAGAAATTTCTTCAAATTTATTTATGCTCTTAAGCATCCACTCAAAATTCCATAATTGGGCAGGGCAACTTGACATTGTAGTTCAAAAGTATAAATGGGCCTGAGAAAAAGTCAGAATTAGTTAAAAGATTCTTGGAAAGGACAAACAGAAAAGACTTGTTTAGGTTGCACATTTCTTGGTGGCCACTTTTCTACTTTCCTAGTCTCATATATAAATAACTCTTGACTTATAACAGGATACAAAGAGTACCATAAATACACTGCATTTTCCTGTGTACTGCTGGCTTTATCACATTTGTTTAACAAACATTTCCTTTCCTATATTTCACTGATTTTCCCCTGTTGAAGTCCTACTCATTTAAACTCCCAGACCAATTCCAACTTTTACTACCAACTCTCTCATGATTCACTTCAGTTGGAATTAATCATTCCTTTGAGTACTCTGTTTATAAATCATTTAAAGTGTCCTGCAATTGTCTAAGTATCTATTTCCCTCACCACAAAAGACTTTAAACTCCTTAATGGGGAAGGTGTGCACATATTTTTATTTGTATCTCTTCATCCTAGGATGTTACACATCAAAATGTCTCAGTCAATAAATGTTGCCTAATTGAGTGGACACGATAAACATGTTATCCCTGGAAGAGTGCTGTTTTTCATTGTGATCACTTTGGGGGCTCTCATTCATTATATTTAAATAACAAATTTCCACATGGATTTGGAAGTTTGAAAAAATCCGATTCATTCTCAAGGGACTGATATCTATTAAAGTGAATATATTCTCATCTTTAAATTAAATTCCAAAACAAAGCATCAGAAAGGCCCAGTGCCATGGAAGAATGCTTAGAGATTAAATATAATCTCACAGTCAAACTAATGGACAACACTCTCTTGGCTGTATGTTTTTTGTGGTGCTTGCTTCATGAAATCACTAACAATATGTGTGTACTTTATAACCCTCCGATGATGATTAAATAACTTCCTTGTTTTTACAAAATCATTTTTGCTAAAATAACCTATTCTCATGGAGACAGATAATTGCTTAGTCACTACACTTTGCCTAAGCTCTTTTTTTAATATTGAAGATGCTGGCCATGTTGATGATTCTTTAAATACTCATCACATTAGCGTACATAGCTCTAATTTTCTTTGTAGGCAGAAGAGAGTGATTAATTGCTGCCTATTCAAAACGTCAGTTAAGAGAAAGATGAAGAAAGCAGCCCCGTGTGGCACTGTGTTCTGTTTTTGGCCAGAGATGCTCATCGGGGCACTTGTCTGATTTAGGCTCTTCAGATGTGGAGATAAAAATCTCAGCTAATTATATCTTTAGAACAGGATAAATCCCTTGGGCCTTTCTCTGAGTTTCAGCAGAAGGGTTCAGTATCCTTGATGAAGCTTGCTACCTGAAATTGTCCTGTTACAATCAGAGTAATTTTTCCATTCAGGAGCCTCCTGCAGCAGCTGAACTCTGGCAGAGCACTCCGGTCCTCTGGGCTCCAAAGCATCAAGGCTTTTGTAACACTGGAGGTGAGGAAGAGGGTAGAGAAAAATCTTCTTATATCTTAGCAACTAATTCATTTAGTAGAATACATGACATTTATAAAACATCCTTATCACTTGTTCTGTCTTGTCCTAAATCCATCTCAGGTCACAATGACATGAAAATGCAGTTTCTTTCGGGAGCTACTTAATCCCGCAGTGTCTAATAACGCCCCATGTTCAGTGTGTCTTCCCAGAATGCTGCTTCTTCAGCTCTGTGACCTGATTTGAGCAAATGCCATGCTTTTGATGAGTGGATGACTTAGAGAGAGAGAGAGAGAGAGAAGGAAGGAAGGAAAGACAGGAAGGAAAGACAGGAAGGAAGGAAGGAAGGAAGGAAGGAAAGAAAGAAAGAAGGAAGACAGGTAGAAAGAAAGAGAGAAAGAAAGAAAGAAAGAAAGAAAGAAAGAAAGAAAGAAAGAAAGAAAGAAAGAAAGAAAGAAGATGAAAGAAATGAAAGAAAGATAGAAACTCTTAAAAGGAGATTTTATTTTAAATGGGAGAAATGATACAATACCAAGATTTTAATATGCAAATGAACCAAAATAAACTGCTGTAAGGTGCTTGTCATGCACAGTGTTATTTAATGAGACACAGTTATCAAAAGTTATTTGAACTGCTAAGCAATCATTGTTAGCATCTGGTGAGAGTCTACCAAATTTTACAGCTAATCTTCACACACACAGGACTGCACATTGGTTACAAGACAGAATAGATGCACTTGCTCATTTCCTCAAATTGAGTTCTCTTTTTCCTTTCTGCATGAAATTAAATAAATATTCAGTGGCCACTCCCTAACTCAGGAACTAGTGCCTTCTGCCAAAGCCTCTTTATTTATAGCCCTATATTTAAATATTGGGGAAAAGTTTATCTAAGAACCTGAGAAAGCTGGCTTGAGAGGGAATTTTGTAAATGGTGTGTAAGTGAGAAAATAAAAAGGAATCAGATTTATCTAGTGAGGTGAGAAGGGGTTGCTGGGGGTTCTAGGAACAAACACCCCATGCTCCAGACATCAGGTATCAGTGATACAAATAATCATCCTGGCTGCACTGCGGGTAGGGTAAGGTTTGCAGTTGTAGGGAGAGGATAAAATATTCTAAGATCAGAGCTCATAGAGGAGTCTGCATCTAACCATTCATTCATATTAAAAACACATTTCCAAGTTGATTATTGTATAGTCACATTTTAGGGAGTTACCACATTAATCTAAAAATATGAATTTCTACAAGTAACCTAATTTCTTGGTTTACTTTCCTATATAAATGTTGTCAATTTTTTTTATCACTTTCCCAAGCCAATTTTCCCTTTCCTGGAATATACAAAATGGTTTGGTAGCCCTCCCCTCCAAGTACAGTTTGTTTGGAAAGAACCCTCTTTTGTCCTGGTGGCTGGCCTTAATTTTTTTTCCGTTGGGGGGATCAGAGGATTTGGCTGTTTTTGTTTGTTTGTTTTGTTGTTGTTGTTGTTGTTGTTGTTGTTTTTTGCTTTTTTTTCTTATTAAGGATAAAGTAGCAACTTCCAAATGTCCAGGAAAATAAATGTGATCCTGACTAGTTTCCCAATAGAATAATGTAGCTGAAATTAATTTTTAACAGTTACTAATACTGAATTATGCTGGTAAAATGGTCTAAGATTCTATGATGAGATGAGCTGTATGAATATGAAGTCACCGTGTTAAACAACAGCTGCATCCTCAAAGGATATTGAAAATTTACTTATCTAGATTTAAATATGAGAAAGAGCATGAAATGTGTTAGCTTTTGAGATAGGGATGTGGATAAATGTTCAGGTTCATATATAGTGATTATTTGAACTGTATTCTGATGTATCCAGCTGGCTCTTCCTTACTGGATTGATAGTAGATTTTAATATACTTCATTTCATTCAAGTTTCAGCCACCCATAGGATGTAAGCCATTAGGGAGAAGGGCACAGGGTGTGCTCTGGTGTCTGCTGACCTTCAGTAGCCAGAGGGCATAGTGTTGATTCTAAATAATAAGTAAGCCAAGTGGCAGGCTTCTGCGCTGTTCTATGTCCTTTATATTTAAAATAGGAATTTTAAAGCATTTCATTAGGAAAAATTTCTTCCATCTTTCATCTTTCCTTTTTCTTAAACACCCATTGGGGTGAGTGGTGTAGACCATTGTTTCCCAAACTTTTGACATATGTGTACCCCTTCTATAACTTTCATAATGCTGAGTACCGCTCATCAAAACAATGGATGTATTTTAATAACAATCAAAATATATTTATTTTTTTGGTACATACACAAAATAATAATAAACGAAAAATAAAATTATTCATAATAAAATATAAATAAAAGTTATATTATAAATAACATTTATTTTTATCAATGAGAAGGATGAAATTGACTTGACTCATGAGAAAAAGAATTAGGCGCAGCTAAGCACAGTGCAACTTGTACCCCCACCAAACTCTTCCCGTACCCCTGGGGGTACGCGTACCACACTTTGGGAAACACTGGTAGACTATTTGTTTATCTAGACCCTATAGATGCCATACCAGAGACCCCCCAGGGACTTTCAGTGCTGTGCAATGCCCACAAAAGGGTGGGGCCATCCCTGAGAGTGCCTCCTCTATTTCTCATGCCTATGAAATCTTTTTGATATCACCTTCTTTTTTATTTTTGCAGTTTATTGAGATGTAATTGACACATAGCATTGTATGAGTTTAAGGAGAAAAATACAATGATTTTAATGATATAAATGATTTACACAATGAGTTTCATTAACATCCATTAACTCACACAATTATAATATTTTCCCTTGAACACTTTTAAGATCTGTTCCCTTGTCAACTTTTCTGTATTATTAACTACAGCCATTATGTTGTACATCACATCTCCAAAAGTTATTTTTTCTTATAACCGGAAGCCTGTGCCTTTTGACCACCTTCAGCCAATTTCCCCTCACCCTGCCTCTGACAACTACAAATTGGAGAGCACCTTCTTGCCAGATCTAACCCCATGTACTGCTTTTCTCTCCATTTCTTAAGCCACTGTGTACAATTGTGAGGACATAGGGGATAACGGCATGTATGGGGCAAAGCACAGAAGAGATATCTTAGGTGACTATCAGCTTATTTCAGCTTTATATGTACCTTCCCAAACTCAATTAATGACATAGGAAACCTAGAATGAGTAACTGGGGAGAAGGAGGCTTTAAAACCTTTCACTATTTCTGAGACACATTCCTCAAAGGTTTGTTACTCTAAGCTTAGCCATCCATATATCTCTGTTGATTTTCCAAATTCCGTTAGGGGTAAGATTATAAATTATAGCAAGTAAGAGTACAGGAAATAAAAATATTGCATAGGACATAATTATCCTAAAAATCATTCATAGTTTATCTAAAACCCAAATTTAATTGCCCATACTGCATTTTTTTCTAGCAATGCTATCTGTAAGACATTCCAGAGTTTTCTATTACCTCGTTTACTCAGGTGGAGCTTGATGAGTTAGCTCTCAGAAAACATTTTTTAAAAATATATCTTATTGATTTTTTACAGAGAGGAAAGGAGAGGGATAGAGAGTTAGAAACATCGATGAGATAGAATCATCAATTAGCTGCTTTCTGCACACCTCCTACTGGGGATTTGCCCGCAACCCAGGTAGGTACATGCCCTTGACCAGAATCGAACCCGGGACCTTTCAGTCCGCAGGCTGATGCTCTATCCACTGAGCCAAACTGAAGGAGACCAGCTAGATCAGGGCAGAAATCCAAATTCATCTGGGTCATTGGCTCTAGGCCTCACAATATTTCCACCTTCCAAAATTGTTTTTGGTAAATATTCCATATATCTATTGAACAGAACTGATGGATATAATTGGGGTTTCCTATGAAATGGCCCCTAAGCCTCCTGAACTGTTTACTTTCTTTAGGGGACCTTGGCTTTCCCTGCAGAGGGAGGTGGAGACCAGGAGGAGCCATCACTGTGGCCTCTGCAGATTCTGCAGCCTAGGAGGCTTGTTGACAGAAGTCACGAAGGGGCCGGAATGCTGGGGACAGTCACTTCTCTGCAGGCCCACAGCCACAGCAGGGTTCAGGAGAGTAGCTGTCCTTAGGAAGAATACTGCCCCTCTGCAATTTCTATGTTTTCATCACTAGGTGTCTACACTCTTTAACTTCTGATCCAGAGCCTACTTGCCTGAATGAGAGCCCACTCCTAAAAGAGAGAGCTCATAGTCATCTTGTTCAGGTCAGTTTCCAAATGAAGCTGAGGAACCCCAAGTCACTCCGAACTCTCCTTCCTTTTGCTTACTTTTTATATCCTGAGCCACTTTAACTTTTCTGAAACAAAGGGTCAATTTTCAAAAACATCCCTATGTCCTCAACCTTTTCTGTGGAACTTCCTTTCACTTTTCTAACTAAAACTCTGCTTTCCTCTGATGGCATTACTTCCCCAGAAAATCCCCCAAATATAACAGTTTTCTCTCCCAAATTCCTTGTAGAAAAGTGGGTGGGGCGGCTCCTTTGAGCCTGTTGACAACTTCCAGATCATGCTTCTTACCCTCCTCTTTCCTAAAACTAACTATTTGCTTATTCCTCTGTCATCAGGCTACATTACATCCATTATATCTCTTGTTGTAATCACCTACTGCTCCATCCATCTCTTTGGGTACTCCGCCTCATCCTTTGGAGATTTTAGCTTACTGCTCCTCACTCCAATACCACTCTTGGCACATCTTAGTGATTTCAAAATCCATGCATATTATCATTTCAGTACTCTGAATTTTTAGTTTCTTGGCCTTCATTGGACCTCAGCCATAATCTTGATTTTTTAATTACCCATATACACATCTATTGCTTCAATTTCAAACATCCCATTAACTGATTATCATGCATCCCTACTTTCCCATCCTGCTCTCTCAATTATGTCAATTGCAACAATTTTTCAATTACACCCCCACTTTCTACTTCCTTTTCCCTGTCCTAACCTCCTCTCCTAATGCTTTTCCAAGCATAAAATCTATAGTTAATTATTATAGTCTTTTGCTTGCAAATACTCTTCACTCCCTTGTCCTTTTCCCCTTTGTGTATTCACTTGGCTAAATCAGATCCTTGGTTAAAAGAAGCTCTCTGGGTACTGCTATGATTGAACCCAGCAACTGAAATAAATGTGGCAAAATGCACAATCAAGATAATTGGTTTCATTTAAAACAGATGATCATTATTTTCAAGGCAGACTTTAATGCTGCCAGCCATCCTGCTAATCTACACATTCTCAGTCTTCTACACTAGTGCTTTCCATCCTCTGAACCTTCCCCACCCCATTCTCTCACCTGAAAACCCCACTTTCTACCCTAAAAGCAATCAGAAGAAACTTTCACATGTTCTCATTGCCTATCTTCATCATAACCCATGTTTTCTACCTTTGTTTTGTTGACTGTAAATGAACTTGATATTCCTGGCTAAGGCCAAGTAACCCATGAGCGATTAGACCCAATACTTCTGAGACTACATGTCAGCAATTCTTTCTTTTGTAACTCACAAATTCCCACTCCATTGGATTAGTCCAACTAATTTATAAACATAATCTATGTATATAAAAAACCAGTGACAGAAATGCTGCAACGACCTGAATCACCAGTCCCTATGATGCCCACTATGGCCAGTGGACCGGCCAGATCAGGTGGAGGGGCTAGCTGGCCAACCTCCCAAAGCCCCTAACCCCTAGCCAGCTCTGTCTCTGATCACTCCCCCTACCCCAATAAAGAGTGGGGCTAGCCAGCCAACCTCCTGCAGCCTGTCCCCCTGCCAGCCCCACCCTAATCAGCCAGTGTGTCCTCCTCCCAGTCAGCTTTGCCCCCAATCAATCCACCCACTCAGATCAGGGGCAGGGTCAATTAGCTAACTACCCATGGCCCCTCCCCCAAGCTGCTGGCTCTGATCAGCCCCCTACACCCCATTCGAGGGCAGGGATGGCTGGTCCACCACCCACAGCCCCTTTCCACAGCTGGCTCCACCTCCAATCGGCCCTCTTACCATAATTGTGTGTGGGGCCCACCAGCCAATAGCCCTTGGCTTTTCCCTGCAGCCAGCTGGGTCCTGATGGGGCCTGGATCAGGATAGGCCCACTGGCCAACCTCCAGTTGTCTCCTCCTCCCAACAGGCCCGGCCCCAATCTGCCCCATTTGGGGTCAAGCTGGCTGGACCCCACTGGTGCACGAATTCATGCATTGGACCTCTAGTTATAAATAATTTTTCTAATATTAAAAAATGTCCTCTCTTGACCTAATTTTCTCCTTTAGATATCATCCCATTTCTTCTTGAGTTATCTATGATTACTGACTTTCTGTTTCCAATAATTCTTTTTTTCTTTTAACCCCCTCAAATCTTCCTTCAGCCCCACTCTGTCACTGAAACCATGTTTATCAGAGTCATCTATGATTTTCTACTGCTAAGTCTAATGATTATTTCTCAGATCTCATCTTACTTGACCTATCATAAGCACTTCCATAGGAAATCCCTGTTATTGAAATACTTTCTTCACTTGACTTACAAGATACCATGTTTATTTAACTTTCCTTTTACTCTTCTAGACACATCTTTACCAAGTTCTTTGTCCCTCCAGTTTCTAAATACTGGAGTGGGCCAGAGTGTGCTTAAACTTTTTCTCATTTCTATTCATTCTTCTTCACCTTCAAGGGTAACTTATCCTGATACATGATTTTAAATACCATCCACATGCTTACAATGTTTATATTTATGTCTCCTGTCTGAACTTCAATATTCAAATGCATTCAAATATCCCATAGACACAATGCTTACATAGTATTCTATGGGGATGTCTAATATATATCACACAGTTAACACTTCCCAAATAAATCTGTTGATATGCCCCCATTGCCAAACCTGTTCTTACAGCAATCTTTCATATTTTTATCAAAAGAAAATTTACCTACCTACTCTATCTAGCCAAAATCTTGGTATTATCCTTAATCCTCCTCATTCCCTGACATTCTACATGTGACTTGTCACAAAGTCTACTAATTCTACCTTCCAAAATATACCCTGAATTTATCTCATTCTAACCACTTCCATTACAGTTCCTGACTCACTTGTCTGGACTCAGGTGATGGATTCCTAACTGATCGTTTTCCTTCTGCTCTTGCCCCTTTTGGACTATTTTAAACTAAGTAGCTGGATATCTTGTGAAGTTAGCTCTTGTCATTCTCTGCCCACATGGTTCTCCATCTCCTACCAGGTTTTGTTATTATCCCAGGTACCTCTCCAACTTTACTTTTTATCGCTATTCTCTTCATTCATTGCATTCTGACCACATAGGTTTCTTTGTTGTTGCTTACAACCACAGGCACAGCTTCACCTAGGATTTTGCACTTGCTCTTTCGTTATTGGGTATGATCGTTCTCAAATATCCACATGGCTAGCAATTTGGCTTTATTTGATTTTCACTTGAGTCATTTTCTCCATTGAAGCCTCATAAAACCACTTGGCCTAAATTCAATTTCCTTGCCTCAGTCCTGACATTTCTTCCTGTCTTTACTTAAATTTTATTTTTTAGACTATGTAACAACTTTATAAATTTCTTGGTTACTTTGTTTACTGTATGTCTTTCCCACTAGAACCTATACTCAGCAAGGGCAAAATGTTAGACTGTTTTGTTCTCTGCTACATATCTTTCGTGTCTGGGAATATAGAGGTGATTAAATAGTTATTGAATAATATGAATGAAAAGATGAATGCTCATCTAGCAGATGTTGCCGAACCTGTAAGGTATAAAAAGCAGGTAACATTGTGGATTTTACTACTTTATCTATTCCTTGGTATTTTAGGGATGTAAACATACTTTTACAGAAGACTAAGGAAAGAGTCCTAGGGAAATATGTGTTAGGGATCATTGCTTGGTGGTACAAGATTATTTTAAGTGAATAAATGTTGTTTTTATGGAGTCAGTGGCATTATAGAAGTTAAGACTATTGGAAAGAAAAGGTAGACAATTTTAGATGTGGTAGACATTTAAGTAATGTGGCAGAGAAAGGGTTTGTGAATAAAATGGGCCGGCTTGCTTAGCTATAGTAAATCGTCTTATATATTGAAAAGGACAAAGAATCAAAAGATGTCAGCATGTGAGAAGAAATGAGGCTTGATTTTTTTATTTTGCAAAAAAATAAGATATTAAGATCTGCTCTACCCTAACTTTTGTAGTGATCTTCTGTGATTTTTCAAATGGTGTGGATATAAAAATCTACTGCAGCTTCTGAAATGCTACACAAATGTAAGGGGTTATGTTAGGTCACTGCCCCCAGAAATGATTGAGTGAAGAGTGTGAAGCAATCAGCAGTCAACAGAATGAAAATTCTAATTTATCTACTGGCACGTTGTTAGCTAACAGGGAGAGAGGTAGAATGTGGTTAAACTAGCATGGTCTGATGGATTATTGTGGTCTGTGGTGCATAAGAGGTTAAGGCAACTGATCTGAAATCTAATGGAATTTTTGTGTGCAGTTTGGAGTCGGCTCCCGGTAACTCCTTCTGGCTATAATGTGATTTGAAGTGGAGGAGGGAATAAGTAAGTAGGTTTCAGGAATCTGTGTGCAGAGTACGCAGCATCTGGACCAATCACTTTGGTGGACATGAATTTCAGGGAAGGGGTCACCAGAGAGGTAATGATAAATGCCTCGGTAATGGTAAAAGAACACGAAAGACAAAAGATGGTACAGCAACACAACCAAGACTAAAGGTTATGGCTTAGAGTCTGAGCAGATTCCCGACTTGGCTACTAGGAGTGACAAATCCTGGAAAAGCTCAGAAAAATGTGGCAAATCAAAATATTCAGATTACGCCCACTCCTGGGTCCTACTACCTTTGTCGTTATGAAGTTTTTTCCTCATTTCTAGCCTCCTGCAGCAATTCAAGCCTGTCTCCTCTTTTAGAGTGGCTATAAAATTATTCCGCCTCCTTTTAAAATACAGCGACTGCGTTTGACTCTCTGATCTCCTGCAAGCACGTAATTCCACTGTGTGCAGAAGTATTTCATTTTATTGGTTCTTAAATTTTCTTGCTGCGCCATTCACATGAGTACTACTTATTCTCATAGTGTGCGTTGGCATTTTAAGCTTGGAATTGATCACTTTATTCCCCCGTACCTTTCCTCATCTTAAATGGTGCAATTAAGTTCCTTTCTAACCATGCTCATTGTCAGGCCGGAGAAACCAGGCTTTCAGAATCTTTCATTGCACGTCAGTCCTGCCAAACACCTTACCAGCCTCTCAGGCCTGGAGTCCGGCCTTTCCCCTGCGTACACTGCGACCTGCCCTATAATTACCACCAGGCAGCAATTGTGAGATACTTTGAGCATTGTGAGGTTATTTACCTGACAGCATCTTACATTTAGGCAGTGCTTTTATCCACAAAGGCACCCATTGTTCTTTGGCAAGAATCTCAACACATCCAGACAGGATCCGTCCTGTGAGGAGGCATGTACATGTCAGTGTTTGTGTGTGGCTCCTTGAAAGGGGGCTGGACCCATCTTTGTTTCCGTAAAAAGGCTGGGGGTGTGGGGATCGATAGAATGGGCTCACGGGTCTTGTGGAAGGAAACAGTGTTTGCTGTCGCTGCAGGCTGGCTGTTTGGGGTGGCCAACCAAACGCCAAGTAATAACGCCAAATAAAATGAAACAGAACACCGAGCAGTTGCGAGAGGCATTAAACATGTCAGCCCAGGCTTTTGTTCCGGCTGTGCTTTCAGCATCCGTGCATGTAAGAAGCCCTGGACTGGCACGAGGATGCTGCTGTGTAATCTGAAGCAGGCCAAAGCACGGATGCTGGGATGCTGGTTCTTATTAAACATCCGTGGTCTTAGTAGTTCTACACACCTTTTAGAAAAGAAGAAAAATCTTTCTGATGGGATTCACCAGTTGCTATTCACCTGATCCGCACCTTTTTGATGTGGATTATTGCGGTCTGTGGTGCATAAGAGGTGATTCTATAAAAATTCCACAGAAAGCACATGCTATTTGTATGAGACAAACATATAGAACTTGGGAATTAAGGGCCACTGGTGTTTCTGATCTGACTCTGCACCACACGAGTGGTTCCTACCTCGGGGATGGTGTGACCAGCTCTTATGAACCTTCCTGGCGAAAGTAGGGGGTCTGTATTTTTGAGGACAAGACTGCTTTGATGTTATTTAATGACAACTCTTCAGGGATCATGCAGAGCACACACTTTTCAGATGATAAGTGAAGCAACGAGGCATCCGCTGGAATTACATTTCAGATGTGCTAAGGGCCAGGCATACAGATGAACTTGGCAGAAGTCACACAAAGAGCCAGTGCTAGACTCTGAAATGCAGGGCCATGACTAGGGTGAAATCCTGCAAGACCATTTTTTTTTAATCCTTATACACTTTGCCAAATTTAAGAGGAAGCTAAAAAAAATTCAGCAATCAAGATAAATAGTATTTCAATACAATATTTAACTAAAAATTAGCATGAAGAGTTTATGATGAACAGAACATTAACCTTTAAAATAAAAACAGCACTAGCACTAGGATAGTAACTGGTTTGTTTTCTCCTTTGACTCAGGCTCTAATACAGGTTGGAATGACACTGCTGCAATGCCGCAGACCTCCTCATCCCCATCTCCTGGGAGAAGAACACACCTGCTAGTAACTTCCCTGGGTGTGTATGGCTTGTTCCCTGGCACATTTATAGGAATATATAAGGACTTTTATCAGAATTTCCAAAAATCTGTCTGGAATAGTATGTCTGGAGTCCTGCTCTCTCTGTCATTGAAGACATTGCTCAGTGGATTGAAAACAGTGATACACGTGGTGTTTGTTCTCAAGCTTAGGTCACTAATAGATAGACTGGTGATGCTTTTGTGTATTGTTTTATTGGATAGATACACTAAAACCAAAGGCCTAAAGAGGAAGAAGAAAAAAATAACATGTGCTTTCTTATGGGATTTTTATAGAATCACAATGAGACAAACGTATAGAACTTGAGAAGCTGAGAATATCATTACTGGGGTAGCCTCACTCACCCCTCTCAAAGCTCTATCTAAATTTATAACAGTCACAGAGAGGGCAGAATGGGGATTAATGCAACTGCTCTATTCATGTTTAGCACAATTACAGAATGGGCATGGCGTTGAGGCCAAAATGGGGCTTTGTCTTCCATCCCCACTCTCTTAAATTTATTTACCCAGTTACAGAAGCAGATAGAAGAGCCTAACTTATCTTATTTTTTTCTTGGTAACCTGGAAGCTAACAGTAAATATCCATCATTTTCAGGTAGACAGAACCAAGAGGCTGGGTCATGAGTAAACAGTGACCCTCCCCATGTTAACTCCACCTAATAGATGAATGTGGCCAGTGCAAATCAGGCTCTTACCAGAATCAGTCACTGGAAGAGAGAGCCCAGAAATGCAGTCTGGAAGATGTATTTCCTTAGAAGGCAGAAATAATTGGTGGAAAAAAAATTGTAAGCCTGGCTACCTTTCCTGAAAAGGAGCCATGTACTTGCTTGAGGCTACTGTCCAAATAACTAATTATCAGCAGTTTTAAGGGTCATGGTTATCACCACACCTCAGAAAAGATTATTATGCTCAGCTCTTAAAGCTAAAACAAGCAAAAGAGAATAAAACAAAAATTAACAGTGGCTTAGAGAATACAAAACAATATATATTTTCACACAAACATCTAAAGCCCAGGGCTGGTATGGTGCCAGGATGCATATTTCTACTATTTGTATCTTTCATTCTTACGCTCACCTTATAGTCTAGAAGGGTTAGCCCAGCTTCTGTCATCACATCAGCATTCCAGGAGAATAAACAAATGAAAACAAGGTAAAAGATGGGATTAGCTGAAATTTTTTTTCTTTTTACTTTTAATTGAATTTTTTTGGGTGATGATGGTTATCAAAATTATACAGATTTCAGATATACAGTTCCACAACACATCATCAATATAGCTGACCTTTTATAAAAAAAGCATTTGGAAACTGCCAGTTGACTTCTGTTTATATCCCATTGTGTAAACTTAGCTCCATAGAACACCTAACTATAAGGGAGGCTGGAAAAGTTGAAGTATTCTGAATGAAAAGGTATCCAGAGAAAAATCTGAAAAGGTTACTATTAAGAAAGTAGAAGAGAACAGCTATTGGAATACAACTAACAATCTTCATGTGAGAACTATTATTTGTCTTCAAACTTTGGAAAATATGAAAAAAATTACTATGGCATCAGCTGACAAGTCTTAATTTCTTTTTGAAGACTGAAACACCACTTTTGCAGGACTGGACTTTCAACAATTGCTCAATTATTCAATCATTAGTTATTTGAAAATGCAAATGTATTAATTTTTATGCCCTGGCCTTTATCCTTTATCTTTAATAAACCTGTTTTGATTATCCAATTACTTTATTAGTTGGTCAGAAGGTTGTGGGGTTATTGTTAAGCTGATTACTTTATTAACATGTTATGCTGGCCGAACAGGTTTGGCTCAGCAGATAGAGTGTCAGCTCATGGACTGAAGGATCCCATGTTCAATTCTGTCAAGGGCATGTACCTTGGTTGTGGGCTTGATCTCCAGTAGGGGACGTCCAGGAGGCATGTGGTCGGTGTTTCTCATTGATGTTTCTAATTCTGTAACCCTCTTCCTTTCCGTAACATTGATAAAATAATATTTTAAAAAGTTATTATGCTAAAATTCTTGCTTCTTTTATATTTCTTAAAAAATATCCATTTGATTATTTTATCTTTGCTTCCTTTAAATTCATCTCTCTAGGTAAAATTAGGTATGGCTGGATATTCTACTACATTCTAGTTCATGCAACATATAACTTTATACTTATGCACTTCTTGCTTTGCAGATTATTTTAAAAGATTCCAAAGCATTGTATAAAAATACCATACAAATCTATACACATCCATATATTAAACATAGAGGGTTACACATTGATATTCAATAGAAAAACATAAATTTAATGGGAACCCATTAAACATAATATAAGGTTAAAGTTATTATTGCTTTAAAAATAAAAAATTTAAATGTCTTCCATCCTCACTTTCTTATGCTCCTACAAAAATTAATATTAAGTTTAGGACTTTTGCAAGTGTTGGTATTAGCAAAATTAGCATTTATAGCTCTGATATTCTTTGAAGGATCTGAATATCCATGATTAGAATGAGGAAAACATACACACTTCCTAAGGATATTAAATGATAATCCCCTTGAAAGCACCAGTATGAATTAGAGTCAAATAGCTGCTAGACAGGAAATGGGATAAATTCAATTCATTGGTGAGGAAACCTAGCCAGCTGCCCAGCATCTGTACATCTGCATCTCCACTAATGTAGTTCATAATTTTGAGGATTATAGAGTCCTAGATGTTT
Organism: Vespertilio murinus; assembly: GCA_963924515.1. Lineage (NCBI taxonomy): Eukaryota > Metazoa > Chordata > Mammalia > Chiroptera > Vespertilionidae > Vespertilio > Vespertilio murinus. The sequence continues at coordinate 69,523,266 of OZ004707.1, forward strand.
ACATGGAGAATGCCAAAGATGTGCAGTGTTATGTCAACTTCATGGAGGTCAAATGCCTTTGTAAGACAATGTCTCTTCTAATTTAGAAACAGGATAGCCACTTATGTTGAAAGCTGTATAATGTTTATAACTCTCCCACTGTTTGAGTGAAGGAATTCTTTCCCCCCCCATCATTGTCAATATTTTGGCTTTATTTTTTCTTATCTTTTTCTTTAAAAACATATTTTTTTACATAGTTGGGATCATACTGCACATACAGTTTTTATAATTTTCATTTATATTTATCAAAAATACTTTCTTGCTGAAACCAGTTTGGCTCAGTGGATAGAGCATTGGTTTGTGGATTCAAGGGTCCCAGATTCGAATCCGATCAAGGGCATGTACCTTGGTTGCTGGCACATCCCCAGTGGGGGGTGTGCAGAAGGCAGGTGATGGATGATTCTCTCTCATCGATGTTTCTAACTCTCTATCTATCCTCCCTTCTTCTCTGTAAAAAATCAATAAAATATATTTTAAAAAATACTTTATCAAAAATTCATTGCAAGCATAATTTTTAATATTTTATTATGTGGATGCACCATGTTCATTTAACTTTTCCCCCACTATTGAGTGTTTAGGTTATTTCAGTGTTCACTTTTTAAAAATTAAAAACATTTTCAATTACAGTTTACATTCAATATTATCCTATATTAGTTTCAAATGTACACATAGTGGTTAGACAATAATGTACTTACTTTACAGACTGCCCCCCCCAATATTTCAAGTACCTATCTAGCCCAATGCATAGTTACTATAATAGTATTGACTATTTTTCCTATGCTGTAATTTGCATTCTGTGACTATTCTGTAACTACCAATTTGTACTACTTAATCCTTTCACCTTGTTCACCCGGCCCCTAAACCCTTCTCCCCTCTGTCCATTACCAGTCTCTTCTCTGTATCTATGAGTCTGTTTCTATTTTGCTTGTTTCTTTATTGTGTTCTTTAGATTCCACATGTAATTGAATTCAGATGGTATTTAACTTTCTCTGTCTGACATTTCACTTAGCATAACAACCTTTAGGTTCATCCATGCTGTTGCAAATGATAAGAATTTTTTGTGGCCAAGTGATAAGTATTCCATTGTGTATATGTACCATATGTGTTTTTTTGTTTGTTTGTTTGTTTTTTAATCCTTTTGTCTATTGATGGACACTTGGGTTACTTCCATATATTGGCTATTGTAAATAATGCTGCAATGAATATGGGGGTGCATCCACTCTTTCAGACTAGTGTTTTGGGTTCCTTCTGATATATTCCCAGAAGTGGAATTGCTGGATCATAAGGAAATTTCATTTTTAATATTTTAGGAGTTTTCATACTCTTCTATAGTGGTTACACTGATTTGCATTCCTACTAGCAGTGCACGAGAGTTCCTTTTTCTCCACATACCCACCAACACTTGTTGCTTGTTGATTTATTGATGATAGCAAATCTGACATTGTGGTTTTGATTTGCATTTCTATGATAGTGATGTTGACCAATTTCTCATATGTCTATTGGCCATTTTTATGTCACTTCTCCTTTGACATGTCTTCTTTGGAGAAGTGTTAATTCAAGTCTTATGCCCACTATTTAATTGGGTTGTTTGCTTTCCTGGTGTTGAGCTGTCTGAGTTCTTTTTACATTTTGGATATTAACCCCTTATCAGATATATCATTGAATGATATTTTCTTCTCATTCAGGAGGTTGTCTTTTCATTTTGCTGATGGTTTTCCTTACTGTCCAAAAATTTTTAGTTTGATGTAGTACCATTTATTTTTTTTTTCTTTTATTGCCTTTGCCCAAGAAGATATTGCTAAGAGAAATATTTGAGATTTTACTGCCTGTCTTCTAGGAGTTTTATGATTTTGGGTCTTACATTTAAGTTTTTAATCCATTTTGAAATTATGTTATAAATGATATAAGAAAGTGGTCTAGTTTCACTTTTTCTTGCATGTATTTGCCCAATTCTTCCAACACCACTTATTGAATACACTGTCTTTGCACCATTGTATGTTCTTGCTTCCCTTGTCATAGATTAATTGGATCTATAGACATGGGTTTATTTCTAGGCTATTTGTTTCTGATATTGGTGTAACTAGCTAATTATTAATAATAGGGAAGGAGCAAAGGGAAGCCAGGTATTATAAGCAAGCTTCTGGCAATACACTAGGGGAAGGGAATAGACAAAGAGAAGATAGATGCATACCCATTAAAGTTGGGATGACTAGGGAAGGTGCTTCCTGTCAGTCACACCTGGGAACAGAGTTCATTGGCCAAAATGGGCATGGCCACTGCCAGCGCGTAGGAATTTAGGATAGATAATTTCATGAACAAAGAAGTTGGCTGTCTTGGTTCTTCTTAATACACTTGGCTCATAGCTCATGCTTGGCCTTCTGGCATTCTCATGAGTTTCCCATGGCCATGCAGAGCCCCAAACACTAAGGGACTGCAACTAGCCTGATGCTGTATTGGACCTATCACCTACACAGAAAGGAAACTCTGTACACTGGCTTTCTCCTAGCGTTACTGAAATCCTAGCTACACTTCTGTGACTGGACTAAGGGAAATGGGACTTTAGCAACACAGGGACTTAATTCCACATAAGTAAAAATCACTCATTCTCTTAAGTAAATCTCAGAAAGTTATTTGTCTTGGGATATCGTAAGAAGTCCACTCCCAGGAGCACCCAGTGAGAAAGAAGACACTTCCTTACACATACACTTCATTTGGTATCACTTCCCTTGATCTATTTATCTGTTTTTATGCCAGTACCATGCTGATTTGATGGCGTAGCATTGTAGTATAGTTTGATATTAGGTAGTGTGATACCTCCCACTTTGTTCTTCTTTATCAAGGTTTTTTTTTAATTTTTTATATGGGATCTTTTGTGTTATCATAAAAATATTTGGATTGTTTGTTTTAGTGCTAGAATGACTTGTTAAACATTCAGGTGAATAGAGAGAAAATTTCTCAGGTAAGTAAATGGAATAAATTTAGCAATTTTAGAATGGGGCAATATTAAGACATGGTATAAATATTCACTTATTAAATTCTAATGAGCTAATAGTTAATAACTTTGATAATACTCATTATTAAGGATGTGATAGAACATTTCTTCCTTTGACCTTTGATTTAAAACATTATTTTGGTCACTGTTAGGTCTAGAGTCTGTTATGTACTATTCTGTTCAGTCTATTTTTGCATAATTAATGATAATTAGTAACTTTGCAGGAGATGGGGCAGTCAAATAGAATCAATTAATAGTTAGAAGTGCTTTCTTATGGTGGATTTCCAATTTCAGAAGTACCAGCACTTCTGCCCCTTAACAACTTTACCTGGATGAAAGTCATGAATCTCTCTCAAGCCTTTGATCCTCATGAGTGGTTATTTGTATTTTCAAGTTTAGGGCCTTCTGATACAGGAAGAATCTGTGCTTATTAAAGTTACAGCTATAGGCTGTAAATGGTGACACTGCACTCAAGATTAATAAGGTGAGGCCAGAGAGATTTTTGTCTTTCATAAATAAAATAAAAAAGTCTCCATGTAATATTTTAAGAATAGTCCAGGAGGCTTAAGCAAGCTCCTTATATCATGTGGATCTTATTAATGTTCCCTTTGGTAATTGCTGTTACATAGCTGAATTTATCTGCCAATAAGAAAAAACTAAATCAATACAATTGGCCCAAAGAAAGAAAGCATATGATGCTCTTGACGGTAGAATTCATTGCTTAAATTGATAACAAGTAAATAACATTGAAATACAGTCAACCTCACCACATACTAGGAAGTAAAGAGAAACAGAGAAAAACCAAGTGATCAGAGCAAGCTTTGCTGCTATGTGATTTGTTGCTTTGCTTAGGACTAAGCTTGCAATGCCAGTCACAGGACTTGGAAGCTTAGTTCAGCAGTCAGAGAAATACAAATACCATATGATCACACTTATACGTATAATCTAAAGAACAATATAAATGAACAAACAAAACAAAAACAGACTCAGATTCAGACAATAGACTAATTGTTGCCGGGGGAATGGGGAGTTGGGTGACTGAGTGAAAAAGGTGAAGGGATTGAGACATACATATTGGTAGTTTCAAAATACTCATGGGGATATAAAGTATAGCATAGGAAATACCCAATAACATTGTAATAACTATGTATGGTGCAAAGTGGGTACTGGAAATATTGGGGGAACACTTTGTTAAGTATATGATTTTCTAACCACTGTGTTGTACACCTAAAACTAATACAAAATAATATTAAATGTCAAATGTAATTAAAAAACACACAACAAAAATAGCACACTAACATTTCTAGTAGTGCTAGCTTTAGTCTCAATTTAAACTTTCAGATATCTTGCTTCTTTCTATAGTAAATGTTTGTAACCTTTTCGTAGTCATAAAATTAATTGGTTTTGAATGTTGTTAAATAATGTTAATTTGTGGATGTGTTTTACAATTTTGCTCTGTCAACATTTTGCTATTTGCAAAATAAACAAGGAATTTATAAAAGTGTGCATGGGGCAGCATAAATTTTTGTTTTCCTTGAGTAAGAAAACCTTCATAATTTGAGATGGCCTCAAGCAGTATTCATGATAAGTCCTTTATAAAAGAGGTGCATCAACAATCTCAACAAAAAATCTTTCTTCAGGCTCCATGAATATCCAGGGTTAACATTTTTATTCTCTCCTTGCTTGAAAATTTCTAGTAGATCTTCCTCTCTGAACACTTTTTCATTGCATGAGGGACTATATAGAAACATATCTGTATTTTTGGCTATCAGAGTGTTCCTTTTTGAGAAGCATCTTGTCCTGAGGGAATGTTTGGAGATTCATGGTTGTGTTATAAAAAGAAGTGCTGTGCAGTGAAAACACACTTCATGTAACTTGTTGGCTGGCAATTCCGGAAATGATTCTGAAAAATAAACATCCCTATTTTATTTTACTTAATTTTTCTTTGCCAGTCACATGCATTCAAACTGTATCATTAGGACTTTCTCACATACACACACACACACACACACACACACACACACATACACACACACACACACACACACACACTCACATTTACACACAAAGCTAATTGAAGATACAATCACTGTACTAAGTGTAATTTGCTATCTCCTTGCTAGTGTCTGTTAGTGGTCAATTTGCTACAGGCTATCATTTATATTGCCAGTGGGATTCAATGATAGGCATAGAATTATTGCCTGATAATGACACCATTACTGCATGTCACTACTGTATTTGGACTTGGAGCTTTTTGTAACTTGTTTGGTTCCCAGAACAATAACTGAACAGAATATTCTAAATGTGCACATTTGTTACCCAGATACCATAGATCAGGGTCAGCTGTGAAGCAACAGACAATACATTCAGGCTGCCGTAAACTCATGTTGAATTATGTCTGCATGCCCAATGCAACACCACTCACTCTCGGCATTTTCAGGGGGCACAGCCTTGGTACTGGTAATTTGTGCATAGTTGTGATTGAAAATAGGTCCAGTAAGGGAAGCCATATGGTTTGCCGTTCAAGTCTGATGCATTTGTGAAGTAACAGATGCAAAAGTGAGCACACCTGGAATTCAGAGACAGAAGTCCTGACAGAGCAGTCTGTTGTGTAACACCATATATGCTTGAGGATTTGTGGGGATGAAGTCCCTACAGAAATAGCCTGCCTTGATATAACCCACATCTTAATACATAATCTACACTGGCTGTTGGGCATTTATTTTTCATGGTTGGCTTACATTTATACTCACATTAGTTTTCTGTGATGATTGAGTAAATATGGAAGCAAACGTTTATTTGAAGGAATAATAAAAGTAGAACATATCCTTTGAAAATGCAAGGCTGTGTCTTAGCTATATTGTTTTGCAATGTTTTAGTAGGGTCTTTGTGAATATAGAAAGTGTACATCTATAGGGTTGGTGGTATGTGTGGTCATTGCTGAGTTTTGTGTAACTAAATGTGATGGCTTCTTTTGCATACTTTTGGTGTTCTATTAGATGTGAGAACACATCTAGTACAGAGATCAACTGTATTTCAAAATGTCATAGGGATTTTACATACTAGGTTATTGAGGTCAAATATTATTGTATAAAGCTGGGCTAAAGGGGAAACTGCTCTGAGGCAAAATCCAGTTCTAGTGCATTTGGCAATGAAAATCCCATTTATGTCTCTGTTATACAGTAATGCTGTAATCCTGAATGACTGACACTCAGAGAGCAGTGTGGGCACATAGAGACATAGACTCTTCAGGATTTAGGGATACAGAAAAGACTCCTTTGGTTTGGGTGGTATGGTCGAAATTTGTGCTGTCACCTGGGATACATGAATTCATCTTGGAAGAAACTTTAGGACTTTTTTTTTGCCTGTGGAAAACAGCATAACAAAGAAACAGAGCAAATCTATCTATAGTGGTCAACTGATGAGCTTCTGGGTCCAGCGATGCTGTTAGTTTAGACTCTAAATCCCACTGTGTAGACTTAGAAGCAATTGGAAGTTTTAACATTTAATATAGTATATGAGAATTAAAAGAGATTGTCATTATTTTTCAAGAATAATATATTCTAGCCCTAACTGGTTTGGCTCAGTGGATAGAGCGTCAGCTTGCGGACTGAAGGGTCCCAGGTTCAATTCTAGTCAAGGGCCTGTACCTTGATTGCGGGCACATCCCCAGTAGGGGGTGTGTAAGAGGCAGCTGATCAATGTTTCTCTCCCATTGATGTTTCTAGCTCTCTATCCCTCTCCCTTCCTCTCTCTAAAAAATAAAAAAAAATAAACCAATAAAATATATTAAAACAAAACAAACAAAACAAAACAAAGAATAATATATTCTAACTAGAGGTCCGGTGAACAAAATCTGTGCATGGGGGCAGGGGGACAGTGTCTCTCAGCCCAGCCTGCACCCTCTCCAATCTGGGACCCCTCAAGGGATGTCTGAGTGCCCATTTAGGCCCCATACCACCTAAATAGGCAGTCAGACATCCCTCTCACAATCCAGGACTGCTGGCTCCCAACTGCTCACCTGCCTGCCTGCCTGATTGCCCCTAACGGCTTCTGTCTGCCAGCCTGATTACCCCCTAACCACTCCCCTACCAGCCTGATTGACACCTAACTGTTCCCCTGCTGACCTGATTGTCCTTAACTGCCCTCCCCTGCAGGCCAGGTCACCCCTAACTGTCCTTCCCTAAAGGCCTGGTCACCCCCATCTTGTGGCAGCCATCTTGTGTCTACATGGGGATGACCATCTTTGACCAGTTGGGGACAGCCATATTTTGTGTTGGAGCGATGGCCAATCTTCATATTAAATCTTTATTATTGTTATTTAGAATAGCTGTTATACAAGATACACCATTTAAAAGGTGAACCAAATACTTTTTTAAAAGGGCTTTGGTGTCTTTGGGGAGGTGGTGAATAATTTTTTTTTTTAAATTCTTAAAGGTAGAGAGATGGTGAGGAAGAAGTGTGGGTCAGAGGAACAAACCTGGGCAGGTCATCTGGAATTTATGGAGTGAGAGTAAAGATTAGGAGAGAAATGGCTCAGCTGTACTATAATCCAAGTATGAGGGCAGTCAGGGATAAGACTGACCAAAGGGAGTTTAAGTTCCTGATGAATGTTGCCCCCTTGATGAAAGATACCCCATTTCTGGTTGCCATGGCAATATTACCTTTACCTTATTGTACTTGCACTATAATTAGGAATGAAACACACATTTTAAAGAGGGGGCACCTAATTACATGCATTAGTGGTGTTTTGGGAGGTTTTTGACCCACAAGTATGTAATTAATGAAACAAATACTACTTTTATGCTAAGAAGACTGTTAAGTTGCATATACAAGCAGGCTTCCCTGTTCTGCTGATCTGTTGTTATTCCTACTCACTCTTACCATATCAATATTCTGTATCCACCTTATCTCCCTGGTATGCACTGTGACCATGAATGCTTTGAAGAAAAGTCAAGAAATCCAATACCCTTGGCTGGGAAAGGCAGACGCTCACAATTCTGGGGACCTGGGAAAGGTTTGCAAATGTCTAAGTAGTTACTTCTTTAGTTGCTCTTTCTTGACATCACAGCCATTACCCCCTCCCCCCCACTGCTCTATGTCAGCCTAGTTCATGCTCCTCTCCTTTCCCAGGTTTATGCATTTGGAATACAGTTACCAGGGCATTCCCCCCCCCCCCCCACTGGTAATTATGCCATGTAACATTACTACGTCTTGAGCAGCTAAGAAAAAGGTCCATGGTTCTCAAAGAAATCTGTGAATGGACTTTGGGGATTGTATTTACAAGTCTGCCTATAGAGGTCTCCCTGTTTATCTTTTTTGGGGGAGTCGGGCGGGGGGGAGGGTATGTCCTTTATTAGACTCTACAATTCACAATGGTGGTGGTGCTTCAGATTGCTTAGCTTCCATCATAATCTCTTCCTTTTAAGTTCATTCTTACACAAACAAGTTAAAATATTTACTGTGGATGCAGAATAAAAATTGCCAGAAATAGCAACAAGAAAAATAGAGGTAAGCCCTTTAAAAAACCGTCATTAGTGTAATAAGGGTAAAGAAATAGCCCCGGTCTGCAAAATATTAATTATAACTCCCAAATTCTTGATGCCTAGCTTGAAGCAAGAGAGTTTTCTGGGACCTGACAAGTCTTCTACTATCAAGAGAAAAATTTCAGCTTTTTTTTTCCAGAGACACTGCAAGAGGAATAACTTTATCAAGATATTTTCTAGCCTTTTTTAAAGACAATTTTTTTAAGTTATCTGTGTATTGTATTGTGTGTTCATTACCTCAAGTCAAGTCTTCTTCCATCACAATTTGCCCCCTCTTTAACAACTTCTACCTTTCTCCCACCCATTTCCCCATGGTAACCATACTATTGTCTGCATCTATGATCATTTTTCTTTGCATAAGCCCTTCACATTTTTTCACTCAGCTCCTCCCTCTGATAGTAGTCAGTCTGTTCTAGGTATATATGAGTCTGTTTCTATTTTGGAAGGGAGGGAAAGGACAGCAAGAGAGAAAAGTCAATATGAGAGAGACATATCAATGGCTGCCTCCCCCAGGCACTCTGACCATAGACAGAGATCAAGTCTGCATACCTTTGACTGGAATTGAACCCAGAACCCTTTAGTACACATTCTATCCAATGAGCCAAACTGGCTAGGCCTTGAGTCTAACATTTAATGATTTAATCCATTTTGAGTTTATTTTTATGTGTGGTATAAGTTGATAATATATTTTTATTGGTGAAGCAAATACCTTAAACCCAAAAGAATCTAAATGAGACCCATCCAAGTTCAAACTAACTTTAGTTGACACACAGACCCATGAAATAACAGTCATTGCACTAAGCCACTGATATTAGAGTTGTTTTTGTGCATCATTAGTGCAGCGATAGATAATGAATCTGATCATTTTCAAAACTAGATATAATTACTTACTTTCTGGTCCCATAAGCACAATTTCTTGAAAACTATCTTCATTTATTATTAAACTGATTCAAGTTTGATATTATAGTTGTGGTTCTGCCACTTATTAGCTCTATGCCATTGAAAAATTTTCTTACTCTCAGTGAGCCTAAGTTTTCTCTTTTGTAAAACTTGGATAATAATATCTTTCAGATAGCACTAAAGATATATGTAAAATAATAACTTATTTAATAGTCACAATGGACTTATTCTTAATTTACCGTAATTCTAAAATGTATTATTTACCATTTTATAATATGTACTTACCTGGTATTTTTGAAAATCAATGCATACAATACTGTTCAAAACTGTAGAATATTAGGTGTCAGTAGTTTTATTCTGCTCACTGTGATAGTGCAGGGAAATTATTCTTCATCACTGCTCAGCAAAATCATCATATATGCTTAATGCTTAATCATCACTTTTATTATTTAATTTTATTTTTTCCAGTTTCCTTGCATGATTACAGTGTCTCTGTTACTGGTTTTTAAGACTTGTTTGTGACTGAAGATGTTAACCATTTCTCATGCATTGCAAATGAAATACCATGGTTTTTGTTACTATTTTACTCTGGTGTTTTACTTTTTGGTTGTATCAAACTTGTGTATTAAATATAATTATGTTCTATTTAGAAAAGAAAAAAAATCAATGCAAATATCATTGTACAACTAACTTTAAGTTGAATAAATGCAGACATTTAGAAATAAATTTTATTAAATAAAAAGTCAGGCTTATTTGGTCTTATGTTCTTTTTTTTAACATGCCATCAATAAGTATTTATAAAATATTCATGAGGCTTTTATTCAGGGTAGCAGGTCAGACAAAGAAATGCCAAAATATCTACCTTTTTAAAATAAGTGATATGTCATTCAAAATGAGGTCACATGACATTTGAGATCAATCCACAGCCAATGGAGAATAAATCTGGGAGAGGGGCACTATAGAGAAGAGAAATGGGTCATGGATTCATTAAGTAAAAGATACATCTAAACCTAAATAAAAAAATTATGCACAGATAAGCAGCAGTGACTACAAATAAACCATGTGCATGTGAGGTAGTTTGAAACACGTTTCTGTGGAAAATGTCACGTATTTTCTGTGTTGTTGAGAAAAAGAGATTAATCTGCTAAGAAGTAATCAGTGATGTCCAGAGCGACTGCTACACTTGGTTTCCAAGGTGGTAAGTCACGTCTTGCCTATGTAGTGGGTGAGTCCTATGTATCAGGCACTGTGTGCATCAGTCTAGGAGGTGAACTGGTGAATAAGACAGACATAGCCATGCCTCCAGGGATGGAGTCTGCAGTCTTGCAGGGAGACACAAAGGCTGTCTTTTAAGTTTTCCCTTCAGTTTCTCAAACACACATAGCTTCAGATTAGAACCCTTGCACATGCTTGCATTTACTTTTACCTTTGCCTGAAGGCTCTTCGCCTTTCTCTTGGCAACTCATCATATGCAACTGCAAATTGTAAATTGTTATAAAGCAATGGAAATGAGTGTAACAAAGCAGAGATTGAAAGGATTAGAAGGAACAGGGCACATGAGGAGAAGCGAAAGTAAGATGACAATGTAGAGAGAAAGGCGCTTTGCTCCTCCTGGAAGTGAAAGGAGGCCACGATGGCTGGTGGATGGAGAGTGAAGGTGACAGAGAGCCAGGTCATGGGGCTTCTGGGTAATGTGGGTCACCTAAAAAAGTGTAGGGATTCTATTTAAACTGTAGTGGAAAGCTCCGGAAGTTATTTTAAGGAAAAGGGTGGGCACATAATTAGTTTCTGCTTTAAAAGCCTTAACTTTGTTACATGGAGAATAGATTGGGATCGAGGAGTAGAGAAATAGGGGAAACAGAAGGGAACTGCTGCAGAAATTGTGATGTGAGGGGATGGGGGACCTGGAGGAGGAGTGTCATTATGAACATAGAAGTGGAAAGGTTGAAGACATATTTTGGATATAGAAACAATAGACGTTGGTGATGGGTTGGATATAAAGAGTGACTTAGAGGGAAAACTTTAACATGACTTTAAGTTTCTATAAAGTTGAATAACAGTGGTCAAAGGAGATGGCTAGCTATATTTATAGACCAGCTTGCTGGTTGGGGACATATCTAAATGACTGTTCAGGAATAGCATTTAATTAAAGAGGGGCTTTGATCATGCAAGTACAGACAGAGCACAGTGGCAGGAACTCAGAGAACAGAGAGGCACCGTCAGGCAAAAGTCTAGACAGGTCATGTTCACAGGATATACTTAGTCTAGAGACCTGGTCTCACCATTGTTTCAAAACAGCACTAGGAAATCAAGGCGGGGGATGAAGGGACAGCATCAAGGGAGACAACATGATGGAATGATAAGAGATTTCAGAATCAAGCATGTCTGAGAAATAATTACTGGTTGCCTGATCTTGTGTGACTTGCTTGAATTGCTTAACCTTTTAAAGCTTCAGATTCCTTATTTATAAAATAGGATGAAAATATTTACCTTGTATGTTTGCTATGAAGATTAATTCGAGTGATATGTATGAAATACCTTGCATACAGTAGATGTTAAAAACATAGTTCTCTTGGCATCCCTACTGTGTAAATTAATTTATATCATTTGGAGCTCTCACTCATTCGGCTATCTATCTAATCAAATCCTGACACTAAAGGACTTGGTTCTTGTCCACCTCCCTTCAAGTTATGGAATGGGGAGTGGGGAGATAGGAATAGTAGAGATGGAACTAACAATTATGATATATTCTAAATCACATGGTAGAGTCTAATTCATAATACATTATATTCCACTAGAAGGCCAATGCATGGATTCGTGCACCAGTGGAGTCCCTCGGCCAGGCTTGCTGGGATCAGTGGACCTCAGGGCCACCACACTCTGGTCTTACCTGCCAGCTCTTCAGGCTCCAGCCTGCTGTCCATGTAGATCCTGCACAGCACGAAGTAGTGCACAAAGCTGCAGGTAGCCAGGGAGTTAGCCTGAGCCCCAGCTGGGTGTAGTACCACTCCCACTCATCCCAGACCTGCTGTGCCTGCCTTGGCTGCGGTTCAGCCTCCAGGCAGAGTGTCCGAGGAAGAGGTTCACACTGCCACAACTGAGTGGAGCTCCTGCTGTGGGAGCACACTGACCACCAGGGGGCAGCTCCTGCATTGAGCATCTTCCCCCTGGTGGTCAGTGCATGTCATAGCTAGTGGCCAGTCGTCCAGTTGTCCAGCCACTCAGGCTTTTATATATATATACTAGATGCCCCTTGCAGGAAGATTCCTGCAATAGGTCTTCCTGCTTCCATCTCCGCTGCCCTGCCTGCTTCCCTTGCATCTCCGCAGCTTCGCTCCCTTCTGCAGTGCTTGGCTTCTTTCTATGCTGTCTCCAGTCTTTGCTCTGGCCTGGATATGCAAATTAACCTCCATCTTGGTTGGGTTAATTTGCATACTTGCCCTGATTGGCTGGTGGACGTGGCTTATGGGTGTAATGAAGGTATGGTAAATTTGCATGTTTCTCTTTTATTAGAGAGGGTATATATAGGTATTACATAGTGTTAATTTCTTTATGTTTTATATCTTCACACTAACTCTTGTGACTAGTATCGTTTGGTTTCTTTTATAAATAAGACACTTCAGCAGAGTTTTAGAGATATGAGCAAGGTTGTGGAGCACCTTCCAGAAATGCCAGGATTGGGACATGGTGGGTCTCATGCTTGTGTATTTTTTACTCTTCATGTACAGCCTGTGCAAAGGCAGGCTTTTCTGAATATTAGCTCCTGGGCCTTAAAATAAGTCTTGATTCCCAAGGGAGAAAATTGGCATCATTTACAAAATAATTTTTCCCCCCACACTAGGTGGACTCTATTAGTTTGGGAGATATTATATCCTTTGTTTTGAGAAGGAAATTGTTTGGGAGGATTTTCTCCTGTTTGAGTTTGGAAGAGCTGAGTCATTCACTCATGGGATTTATCATACTTCTTTCTTTTAGAGGTGATAGACTACTTCCCATTTCTACAAGGTCGTTTGATACCTTGAGACAATTAAGTTAGTGGCATTTTACATATTCCAGTTCAATAGGCTTCAGTCAATATTTTCATCATGCCCAAGACATGTCCTCCTCAGAATTTTTTTTTAAGTCCATGAGTCAATCCTTAGTAGTAGTAACAATAATTTTCCTCAGTAATATACTAGTGAAAGGCACATGCACGTACACACACACACACACACACACACACACACCTAATTATCATCTCAATTTTAATATGACCAAAATAAAACTTTTAATTTTCCTGCCTCAAATCTTCCAACCTTTCCCTACAATCTTTCCCTTCATAACAAATGGTACCTTAGGACATGAAATTCATCTATCCTTGCTTGAATCTTCCTTCCCTTTGGGAACTGACACCCAAGTGTATGTCAATGCTGTCTTTAAATTGTCACTCCCTCAGTATCACTCCCAAGAACATTTTTCACAGGGAGTACCTCAATAACTTCCCAAGTAGTCTCTTCCCCTCACCCCTTCTCTTTATCTCCTTGTTCCCATTATCTTCAGAGGAGCCAGAGTGGTCCATTCAGAATGTAACATCCTTTGCCCTGCTTGATCTGAACTCATATCTTGGCCAATTTTACTTTTACACCCACTTGGTTCCAGCCACACAGGCCACCTTTAATTCCTCAAACATGCTAACAAACTTTTATCTCAGGACTTTTGCACATGCTATTCTTTCTGCACAGAACTCCTTTCTCCCAAATAGGCAATAGATTTTTCCACACTTTCTTGACATTTCTGTTAAATATATCACCTTGTCAGAAAGTCTTTCTTGACCACTCATTATAAAATAGCAATACTCTCCCCATACTTCAGCTCTCTTTTCTCCATAGCAGTCATCCCCACTTAACATATATATATATATATATATATATATATATATATATATATATATTACTTATCCACAACCCCCTTCATCTATCTTAGGTGTTTAATACATGAGGTCAAGAGCTTTTTCTAAGATTTGTTTACACTTAGAAAAATGTCTGACTTAAACTAAAAAAATCAATTTGTATTTGTTGAATGAATCAATTGGTGTTAATTGTGATATACATAGCTTGTCATTCTTGTAGCTTGTGTCAAAATTCATTTTTTAATCAATATCTATATCATCTATATATGTATCTATATGTATCTATATGTATCTATATGTATCTATATGTATCTATATGTATCTATATGTACCTATATATCTATATATCTATATATCTATCTATATCTCTATCTATCTATCTATCTATCTATCTATCTATCTATCTATCATGGTTGCAGAGAGGAAGTGAGAGCAAAGAGAGGGATAGAAATATTAATGATGAGAGAATCATGATTGGCTGCCTCCTGCATGCTCCCTTTCTCCCATTGGGGATCAAGTCTGTAACCTAAGCATGTACCATTGACTGGAATTGAATCTGGGACCCTTCAGTCACCATCCACGCTCTATCCATTGAGCCAAACCAGCTAGGGTGGATCAAAATTCTTTATCAATTTTACCTGTTTTTCTGATTGCTTATATCAGGTTTTCTTAAAATTAACGTTGACTTTGATATGATTTTTGGGGGATAGCAATTTCTACAGTAAAATGTTACTATTAACTGGATAATATTATGAACAACTCATACATAGCAAAAATATTGTAAAATAAAATACATCTTCTTGGAGCTCATTTTTTGTATGTAGAATTTTTCCTTATTCCCAATGTAAACTAGATTCTGCTACATTTAGTTTATTTGCTTTAAAATTTAATGCTTATTATATTTGGGGGGTTAAGTAAAAGTGAAAACCTTTTCCAGTGGTATCAACACATATGTTATCAAGAGTTTTTATCTATTTTTAGTAAATTTTTACATCTAATAGAGCAAGTAAGGATTCTTTTTTTCCCTGACTTAATTCCAATTGACCATTGTTTGTGCTGCAAAGGTGACACTATGCACTTCATTTTGTCTTTCACACAAACTAAGAGTGTCGTATTGAATTTCAAAGCATGTGCACTTGAAATTGGAAGTCCACTGCCAGGGAGGAGAGCCTGCCTTAGCCACATCTTGCTTCCTCCCCTGTGATGTGATACAGCTAATCTCAGCTGAACTACTTGAGATGCTTGTTACTGCTACAATCTCAATGAACTTAGAGTGGTAATCAATTAACAGTAAATAGGTTTCTTTGTCAATTTGGAAGCATCCCAATGGAAATAGAGAGAGAGTGGAATAAGGTGATAAATAATTTACAGCTGGAGAGAATCCCTAATTCCTCCTGCCCATTTATAGTTCCTAAATTATTTTTTAGGGGAAACATGAGACCAATGACCAGAAACCTATGAAACAAATTAACTCTATTTAAAAATGATTTTTTAAGTGAAAGCTGTGCCAGTTTTGCTGCTTGAACCTGGGTTTTATACAAATGCTGCAGTTGCCAATGGCCACTTGTCTGTGATCCTCCTGAGGAGCTCGCTGTTCTTTATTCCTTGCCATGCTGCTTTTTTTTCTCTTGATCTCTCCTCCATGTTACTTTCTGACTTGCTTGCATCTTCTTTTGTACCTGTGAAGAGTACATACTAGTATACACACACACTGTTGCTGCTACTTTTATTCTCCTCTGGTAATTCTTTTTCTCATGCCTCACAGGGTCTCATCTTGGATAGGCTTTTCTTTCATTAGAATCTTGACAGCTTAGAGATTCTTGATTGGAATGTCAAGAACTCTGAGGCATGGATGCCAGCAAGGGTGTTCTTTTTCACTCGTTTCCTGTTTTCCATTTGCTGCCCTGCCTCTGTGTGGGGCAGCAAAGGCCTATCTTCCTGTGCTCAATTCCTAAGACCATGGGTGACATGTGGTAATGTTTTAGCAGCTCCTTCCTCATCAGTGACATCTGGGGATGGTGAATTCACAATCTAGCCTGCCCATCCTCACTGTGCACCAAGGAAATCAGTCTGGTGACTAGGAGGTCTGGCTTCCTGGAGTTCTTCTCAAGCCTCTACCACTGCCCTCCATCTGGAGGCTGCCATAACTGTGGACCAGCACTCTGGCTTCCTCTTTTGGATCTGACCAACTCCTTAACCTGGTTTGGATGCCCCTTTTGAACGTCTTTGTTCTACATTGTTCCAAATGGACTTCGCATTGAGAACTGCTCCCACCTTGAACTCCCTTCTCCTTTGAGGTGGACCCTGATGGATAGATTCTGACCCAAGTTGAAAAATGGGAGCTCCCTAGCCTCACTGAAGTTGATAATTTTGTATATTAGGAGGGGCAGCTTTTCCGTTTTCAAGGATCAACTCATTCTATGGGAGTTTTAGTTAGCTGAGAGCTTTTAGGATTTAGAAATTGGACTAGATCTCAATCAGTAGCACCTGTAGAAAGAGGTGGATTTATGTGAAGTTAAAGAATCTTAAGTTTCAGGGTCTTCATTTGCATGTGCCCCTTCTGATAACCTTGCAAGGGGTTCCGGCAATGTGTTCACATAGACATATGATTTTGTAAATTTGCAAAAGTAAGATATTCTAATTGCAACCAGTGAAAACCACCATGTCTTTTCACTCCAGTTTCCACTCTGTCATATTTCTATTCATGTCTGGTGGTGTTATTGGAGCAGGACATTTTTTGGTATGGCTAAGGAGAATGTTAGTGAGACATATTTTTAGTTTGGATATGTTGTAATGGATTTATATGTTTAGCAATCACTTCTATAAGGAAGCCATGGCTACTGGGGCAACCTTGAAGGTGCAAAGCTCAGATCCCCCTTCAAGAGAACATGCTGGCATGCTTCCTCCAGGTACCACATGTTAAAATCCATCACAACGTAATGCTAAGGCCGCGCTCTCCCTGGGCTGCTCTTTGCCAGCAACTGAACTTGGCCAAAGTTCAAAGTATGACCATGCCTACCCAATGCAGAATGGGCAACCTTTGCCATGCAGCTGAGAATTTCTCAGAGTTGCACTGCAGTCTGAAGTTTCTCCCAATTATCCTTCCTTTCCTCTCTCCTTTCACAGGTATCAGAACTTCATTATGTTTGAAAGGTTCTCTATACTTCTCTTCCCCTTTTCTTTACTTTCCACAGATATTCCCCTTTTACATATCTAATTCCATCTTGGTGTTTGCCTCTCAGAGGACATGAACTGACAAGTTATAGGTTTCACAAGTTAGTTTGTGTCACACCTTTGTTTAAACTGAGATTTGGCTGACAATGATGCTAATGATTTTCACACTATACTATATTGCCTTTCATCTGCCTAGTGGTTCATCAACCAACCTTTGAGTCCTTAACTCAAATCTGGTCAACTATATCTCAGTCACTTGTCAGCATCTGACAGTATGTCCCACCTCCCCTCCTGACTCAGAGCATTTTTCTAATGTCCTCATTCACTGCTGCCTTATCTATATATTTTACTCTACCCAAACAAATTCTATGTCATTTTTGGGAAAAACCTTTGCTTATGCTCTTTTCCTTGTCTGAAATATTTTCACCCAACTAGACCTGTGCATATTTCTTGTCAATTTCTTGTGGATGTGACATGAAAATCTGACATTGACAATGGTAAGAAACTCATAATATGGCATTACAATGAGGATATTTATGACAAACTGGTAAACAAGTGAAACCAATTCAAACAGCAATTGCAATTAATAATTGTTCTACAAAACTTGAAATGTAGTATAGGCCACTTATGAAAGAAATTTGATTTTTTTCAAATATGACAATTCTAAAATTTTACATATTACCAATAATGAGTTATGAAGCTTATGGAAACATTTTAAAATGCTAAAAAGAATAGTTTTTGAACAACCATATTCGAGAAGAAAACAATTATTTATCTGCTGTTGATTGAATTGTGTTTCCCCTCAAATTTGTATGTTGTAGCCCTAACCCTCAATGTGACTATAATTTGAGCTAGGGCCTACAAGAAGATAATTAGAATAAAATGAAGTCATAAGAATGGGTTTGCAGGTTAGTGTTCTCATAAGAGACCCTAGAAAGCTTGCTCCTTTATCCTCACCCCCTTGCAACATGAGGACACAGACACAGAACAGAATCTGCCCCAAACCTTTCCAGCTTCCAGAATTGTGAGAAAATAACGTTCTTAAGCTAATAGGTCTATAGTATTTTGTCATGGCAGCCTGAGGAGACTAAGACACTACTTTCTATTCTTTCTACAGAACAGTGATCCTCAACAGGGTCTGAATCTCTCCTCCAAGGGAATATTTGATAATGTCTGAAGACATTTTTGATGGTCACCACTGGGAGGATGCAAGGTGCATCTTGTGACTAGAGCTCAGAGAGGCCATGGAAATTCCTACAATGCATAGGGCAGCTGGTTTCCCCCTTCTTCTCCTCCTACTTCCCCTCAAAATTGCACTTATCAAAATGTCAAAGGCGTCAACACTGCTAAACCTGAGAAACCCTGTAATAGAAAATGATATAAATGCTCGTGATCAAAGAGCAAATAATCAATTATAAGGGAAATATTATAATGATATGTTAAGCAGATGATTAATAAACATTTTATATTTTCTGGGTTTCTGAATTTGTTTGTGATATTTTTAAGAGCTGTACTTTATATTTTTCTTTCCTAAATAAAAGTTGATTTTTATATCAAATTTTATATTCTTTTTTATGACACCCCTAAACATATTATGATGTTCAGTTCCCAAATCCTGAATTCATGATTTAGAATTATGATTAAACACATATACAACACTAGTAAATTTTGACTCCAGTGTGATTCTGGATCTCAGCATTATAATTTTATTTTTTGGGTCTGACAATTTAAAAATGCATTAGTAAAGTTTAATTAAATAGAGCATTTTAATAAATGGAATAAAATGCTGTTATTATTGTACATGTAGGCAAGAGAATTGGCCTTTCTCAGTAAATCCTTTTTGACCGTTGTGGAAGATTTTTCTTAAGCCCTTAAAATATAGAGCATTCACAGAATGTATCCTGGGGTCTCTTCTTTAGTGATGTATAGTCACATGGGAGTCATCCATAACTTACCTGCATTTTTCACCCCACTCTCATAGAACTAATTACCAAGTCATGCTAATTTCAGAGTTTCTCAAATATTTTTCATCTTGTCATGCCATTAGTTAGGGTCTCCATGCCAGTGCATGTTAAAGCCATTCAATCATTTTTTAATTTCCATGTTTAGGTATTAGAACACGTTCTTCAGAAGAGGCCTAATGTATAACATGGATATACAACTGAATCAGGGAAGGGACTAGAGCCTCCCCTCCTTAGACCGTCCAGTATCCCTTGACTTTCTCTGTGATCCCAGGGGTACCTTCTTGATATACATGTATGACTAGACTCACTGTAATAATTTACCCATCAAACAAGGGCATATCTGATAGTAAATGGTGAAATGATTACTAATTATGCTGGGTTAGTAAGTAAAAAGTAAGGCTATTCCAGGCGTATTGGAATGTGTAGGCACTTCATTGTTTCCTTTTTTAAAATCTTGAGGATATGTTTTTATTGATGAAAGAGAGAGAGAGAGAGAGAGAGAGAGAGAGAGAGAGAGAGAGAGAGAGAGAGAGAAACATCAATGTGATAGAGAAATATCCATCTGTTGCCTCCCATAAGCGCCCTGATTGGGGATCCAATCCACAGCCCGGGTATGTGCCCTGACAGGGAGTCAAACTCACAATCCTACTGTGCATGGGATGATGCTACAACACATTAAACCAAACTGGCCAGGGCTCCAGTGCTTCTTGAAGTGTAATTTGTAGACTCCAGCTGCAAATCAACCCTACCCACCTGGCTTGCAGATTTCTTGGCCACACATATGGTATCTAGAAAATCACAAGCTTGGGTACATGGGCGGAGAATGGAGTAGCTCTAGGAAGCAACTACCACTGTTCTACAGGACCTTTGAAATGATTCCCTAATCCTTTCCGACTTTGCTCCTGGCCATGTCTAGAGACAGTAAGCTGCTTTTAATGTTCTCCAAACATGTTTATTTTTGAGATTGTGTTTTTATATATACTTCTTCTTCCTTGTGGTCCCTTTTCAAATTCCTGTGCACCTCAGCTAGAGCTGAGTGCATTTCTCCATGGTGGAACAGAACTCACTGCATTTTAGTGCTGAACTCATTATCTTAGTGGATTAGTATTCCAGTATTTTACATATCCATTTCTTTTTCATTAAATAAGGAGCTTCATGAGAGTAAGGGCCATGACTCAGTGATTTTGTAACATATCACACAATACTTATTGCATAGTAGTTAGTTGTTCAGTAAAGACTTAATGAATAAATAACTTAGTAGATGAATGAATGAAGAAAATGTTTATTATCACTCCTTCTGTTTCCTAATTCTTTTGGCCCCCCAACTAACTATTCTAGGTTCAATCTCAAACTACCTGTTTTTATTGAATGATTATATTATCAGTATTATGTTTGGAAAATTAGCTAGGTGAGTATGTGAATATTGAAGTTCTTAATGTATGCTTGAAAATCTATCATATGACATTTTAGAATTAAAGAAAAAGTAGAGACTCCTTAGATTTTTCTGCTTTACAGATGAGACTGAGGCTCAGAGCAAGGCATCAGAGGTAGAATCTTGACTCACTCATCAGAATTTCTCTCCCTGAGATGGTTCAAATATTAGGGCCAGGCACTGAATAGGTAACAGTATTATATCATAATGTTAAAGGTTGGGTTCCTTAGGAAGTGGAATCTGAGATGGAATTTAACTTGAAGGGTGTTTAATAAGAAGCACTTTGGAATAAATACCTGTGAAATTGAAAAGAAAGCAGAATTTGGCTGAGGAATGAGGCTGAACTACAATGCAGTCCAAATGGTTACCTTAGTTGATCCCAAAGGAACTCCAGGAAAAGAGAAGCCTTTCAGAGCTGTCCTGAGATGGGTCCTGATGGTCAACACTTTATACTCCTGCATTAAATGTGGGCCAACTCAGAAGAGGTGTGACATTTGGTAAGGCAGTTCTCTGCCATTGAGATAATCCCTAACTGGCTGAGAACTGAAGGCTGTTAGTTGATAGAACTCATATCATCTGGCTAAAATGTTCTTAATTGAAAGGAGAATTTAGGCAGCAAACCACAGTTTTACCACATACTAGTAAGCTTTTATAAGGATAGATTTTTATATGGATACTAGAGACCCAGTGCATGAATTCATGCACCAGTGGGGTCCCTTGGCCTGGCCTGCAGGGACTGGGCTGAAACTGCTCTCTGGCATTGCCTGAGGGGTCCTGGATTATGAGATGGCAGTTCTCTAGTGACACACCATGGAATCAGGTTCCCTCTTCTCTGATTCTGGGTGCATCATCCGAGCCCAGCCTGTGCCCTCTCACAGTCTGGGAGCCCTAGGCCTCTAGTATATATATATATATATATATATATATATATATATATATATAGAGAGAGAGAGAGAGAGAGAGAGAGAGAGAGAGAGAGAGAGATGGATGAGGATTTTGGTTTTAATCAAGTAACATCAGCTGATGGAGGTGACAGAAAGTTTCTGAAAATGTCTTTTGGGTCTCAGTTCAAAATGCAGCTATATATAGTGACACAATATAGCAGATTTGTATCAGAGCAGTCTAAAATTCTTGTTGTGATCTTTTGGAGAGTTCTTGGGTCTGGAAACTTTTTTTTTAGGGTGGGGGAAGTTTTTCTTACTGTTTGGGATATATGTAGAATTTTCTCAAAATTCTTTTGTTATATGTCATCTATTATTGTCAGGTTTTGTTTTGTATATAGGTCTAAGAGTTATCTTTAACAAAAGTCTTTAACTTTATTTAAAATATATTTTATTGATTTTTTACATAGAGGAAGAAAGAGGAATAGAGAGCTAGAAACATCAATGAGAGGGAATCACCAACCAGCTGCCTCTTGCACACCCCCCGCCACTGGGGATGTGCCCGCAACCAAGGTACATTCCCTTGACCGGAATTGAACCCGGGACCCTTGAGTCCACGGGCAGACACTCTATCCACTGAGCCAAAGCGGTTTCGCCAACAGAAGTCTTTATAACAATAAATGTTATGTTAGATTTTGATAACTTTCATTCTTTTCAATTTTATGATGTCTTAACAGGTTTTTAAATATAAAATAAGCTTTTACTTTATTACAAATAGAAATCTTGAAATAATGCTGAGTAATTTTTTAAGGTTGTGCTAGATTCCATAAGACTTGAAATTTTTATATGCGTATGTTCATGAGAAGTTAGCCTAAATTCCTATTTTGCCTATTTTTATATTTAGGTATTAAGATTATGCAAAATAGCCCTAGCCAGTTTGGCTCAGTGGATAGAGCATTGGCCTGCGGACTGAAGGGTCCAAGGTTTGACTCCAGTCAAGGGCATGTACCCACAGTGGGAGCCATTCTCAAGGAGGCAACCTTGAGAGAGATGGTGTTGAGACCCTGTGGACTGAATGTGTGACCTCACTCAGGTAAGGCCTCTATATGCTGGTGCAGTGATCTACTCAAATCATGGTCACCCTAAACAAGCCTCATAAGTTCCCTTATTTATTAAAACTCCCACCTACCAGTTTGGAGTGGCCTTCTTCTTTTTTTCATTCTTTCTTTGTCCTCTGGGTATTGGACCAGTTTGTGAACCGGCACCATCTGCATTCTTGAAGTGCTTCTTAACTTTGTTGCCCATTGGGCTGATTTAATTTTCTATAATATTGCTTTTGATATGTCAGTCCTTTTTTTTTATCCTGAGATTGCCTTGCTCCTAATAAAGACATATTAAATGAATAATTTAATTGTATTGCAATTTTATATTATTACAGTCTTGTTTCCTTTTTTAAAATATGCCTTCCTGATCAAGTCAGTTCCATTTTTATCTAAATGTTAACATTATCTTATTTCATAGAGTCCACATTTTCTTCAATTTCACTGGGAATAAAAATCAGATTCCTGCTAAAATGAATCTATTATTTCACTATTTCCTTTAGTATATCTCTTTTCAAAAGTATGCCTTCCTTTTATATTTTTAGCAGTTAGATCATCTCCCTTTTTAAAGGTGCAGCCTACTTTCATAAGTACCATGCTTGTATTGTGTAGTTTTGTTATTTTCTTTTCCTGAATGGGCAGTGTGTGTCCCACTCTGATATTTGTCTGCAGACAGTGTTGGTGCTTCTCCTGAGTGAGCCTCGCTGTCCAGTTGATTGCTGTTGAATCTATCTCAGATTTTAAACCAGAAGCAAGGGTTACTGGTATTTAGAGTCTCTAAAATTCTGAGTGTTCATATGTCCTTTCTATAATATGGACCAGCTGGTTTTGGAGGGATATATTTCCTGATCCAATTGCATTACATTACTGTGAGTTGGGGCTAAATTCCTGGGTAATTGAAGCAGTCTTTAGTTCTTCCTCTGCCAAAGAATGAATAAATAATCAACAACCTTCTCACTACTCACAGGTTCTTTAAGCTTAGACCTTTCCTACATCTGCATTAATGTCCCTGAGGTCAAGCATTACATTTTTATGAACTTCTCATCTGGCCACATTTTTTGTATCTCTGTGAATTCTCTTATAGTGGGTAGAAAGAGTGGTACTATTTTCACATGGGCATTGATCATAGGAGCATATGCAGATGTTGGCAACATGACTCTGGAAACTCCAGAAAGCACGTGGCAAACACTGGAGTCTTCCCTTGTTGGTCAGGGATATCTCCAAGGAGGCAGAGACAGAAGCCAAGTACTATTAAGGTTGGTACTGGCCTTAGCATGAGACTGACAATGTTAATCCCATAGTTTCTGACTCATGAGAGCCCTGGGAGATTCCAGAGGAGGTCTGAGACACTTGAGGGGCTAGAGAAAGTGGCAGGTAATCAATCAGCTAATAATTATTTCAACATTTTATCAACTCCTAGGGCCACACCAGTATAGGCATCTAAGTACCTCCTGCCCCCAACCTAGAATTTTTTCCTTAGAAAAACAAACAAACAAAAACAACAACAAAATAAAACAAAAACAAAAAACCTTGTTTAAGTTATAGTTGCTGTTTTAGTCATTTATTATTATTATTATTAGTTCCTAATGGGAATAAAACATTGCATTGCTTTTTGGATTTTCAAAAGTTTTTCATTGTGGAATGTAAAGAGGGAGATAATTCATGAAGTGTTATAACTAATCTATTTCATGAAGGAAGAAATATAAACTCAAGAACTTTGTCTAAATAAACATGGCTTGCAACTAGGACCCTTATGTTGTTTATTGTTCTGCCTCCTGACCCACTGAAATCATATGTCATATACTTCCCTGTATGTAGCCAATCCTATGAGAAATATAACTATTGACCAAGAAACTTTAGTTAGGAGCTATAGGTTTGAACCTCAACTTTGTTTATTAGTTGTCTGATCTTGAATGACTCATTTAACCTCTCTAAAATTGCTTTTGTTCACCTGTAAAATATGCTATCTAGAAGACATACTGGGATATATAGTTTCCAAAATGATAGAAGTATCACATATAATGATGAGCAAGATGGAAGAAGTTGAAGAGATGCTGTTTCCTCATAGAATAGGTTGAAAAGTCAACTCTGTGGAAGAGTCAACAGTCAACTAATTATGTTTAGATTCAACCAGTTATAGCATTTTGACATTCACATTTAGAAATAATTATTTAATCTTGCTATGAGAACACGAACACAAGGTTTGAAATTTGGCTTGCCAAGTTTCTTTTTCAGAGGACACACTCAAATGCAAGAAATGTACATTAGAGTTTAGATATTCCATTTGTAAAAATATTAGCTCATAAACTTAAAAAACATGGCTTCATATTCAGAGATCTAATTTATAAAGCACTATTTGGCCACCTGCCTTTAGCTGTCTGCTAAACAGAGTGATATTGTCCCCAATAACAGTTCTTGGAAATACATATCTCCATCTTAGTTTCTTATTTAGAATGCAGACACTTTTACTGTTTAAATTGCGTCTTGGTACTTTTAAAGGAAATCTTACCTGAAACCTAAGCAAAACACTAAACCATTGCCCTCCATTTTTTTTTTTTTTTTACCAAATGCCCCCACTCCCTTCTTTCTTCCTCTCTATCCCACAAGGACCTTTATCTGGCAATAGGAAGAAAAACACAGCTTATAAAATTGTTGGAAAAGGATTCAATTCCCTTTATCGAAGGCTCCACTTCCCCTGGGGCTTCATTATTTCTGCAGGTTCTTGCCCTGCAGATCAGGCGTGTCCTTCTGGCCCTCCTTCCTACTTTTCCAGCCCTCTGCTCGCCCATCTAATTCATCCAGATAGGATGTTTTTCCAGCTCTAGCCAATTCCCCAAGAATGCAATTGTATTGCTAATGTTTAAAACCACATGTTAAAATAGTTGAGATTTTTTTTTTTAACATTCAAGTAAAACACCTATGAAGACAAGAGGAGTTTGCAGCTTAAATTTTTTTTTAAGACAAAAAGATCAAGCAGATACACATGGATTTGGAACAGTTTGATTTTCCTGTGAAGTGCAAAATAAACAAGGCAGGGAAAATAAGCAGGGGGCTGGGGGGTTCCTGACAAATGTTGCCTGCAGCCCGAAACCAAAGAACACACTTAAAAATCCTGTCGGCTCAGGTGAGAACTTGACAGGTGGCAGGCACCCTGAAGGTAGCTTGGACTTGTTCAATCTGCCCTACCCTGTGGCTCCCGATGTTCCCGAGCCTTTCTCCAGCAGCCAGACAGCTCACGTGGTGCCTGGACATACCGCGGGGCTGCCGTCCGCTGTTTCCAGGACATTGGTACCTGGAGGCAATCAGGAGGTTTGTTCTCAGCGGAGGACATTTTTTCCTTCTTGTCACTGGTAGTGCAGAACCGCTTCTGCTCATCATTCTTTTTTAATCTGGCCCGGTGATGAAACAGACCTTCTGGGGCCCGCCTGGCAGGTGAAGCATCCAGATGCTAAGCTGCAGGATTAATTTTGCAAGGACTGGCATCTGGGAGTCCACTCCTTTTCCCTGGCTTGGCTGTCAGGCTGGGTTAACCCCTTGCAGTCCAAAGGGTTCATTTGCTGTGTCAAATTAGCAGTGCGGTTCTCTGGCTAGGAAGAGCCACGCTGAGGCTTTTTGGATGCAGGAATCTGTATTTGAACATCAGAGCCTTGAGGCTTATCGGGGCTTCTGTCCTGTGAGGGACAAAGAACAGCAATCCCTGGAGATGATAAGGAGAGTGAGTGTGTGCATGCTTTTCTAAGTGACACTTGCGGACTGTATTTCCAACAAAGGAGGCTGTTGTCAGTGCCCATCAAAGGAAAGGAAAGGCAGACCTAGGGAAAATGTTCTGCTAAGTGGGAATGATAGTGGATCAAATATGGCTTCATAAAGCAATCAGATGCCCTCCTGACCCTTCAAAACACACACACACACACACACACACACACACCCAGCACTCAGCTTTCACCCTCTTTTCAGTTGAATTTTGCTTCTGTTTGGTGAAAGTGACTTTCTTGCCCCCAAAAGTCAAGAAGAAAATTTACAACTCAACTCTGCCTCTATGAAATCTTGCCTCTACCTGTGTTTTTTGTTGTTGTTGTTGGGAAGTTTACGACGGAGTGTCTGCAAGCAACAGTACTTTTGAAAGGGGCTCTAAATATTAAACTCATTTCAAGTGTGACTTGAGACTCAGGCAGACTGCAAGAGTGGTGACAATTTATTGCTCTTCAGATGCCCTAAAGCAGAGTAAACATAGATTTAGCAGTGATAATCTGAGAACAACAGATCAATTTGATTTTAAGTAAATCCTTCCCCCTAAAAGCCAGAATTTGATTAATCCATGGAAGCTTGCTGGAGTCACTGGGAACTAATTGAAGCATAGATTAGTTTCTCTTCTCATCACAGTTAAGTTTACCCAGCTGTAGAAGGGAACATTCAGAATATTTTTCATTGGTGTTGATTGTCAGTTTTTTAGTAATTATTTACCCCAAGTTTAAGTGTTATTGTCTAGTTTCAAAACAGTGGGGAAGCCTGAGATAATTTATGTATGTACCAAAAACACTCTCATCCAACAATCTCATAATAGAATTCTGAGGCTATGTATCCAGCTTTGTGCCAGCTGTGTGCATAGATGGTTGTTTGGAACTGCTCTCAAAAACCCAGTAACCCATATCCAATTTATTCTGCTTGTGTCCTAAGGATAGAAAAGCCCTACAAATTCCAGAGAGATGGGGTAATACTTTAGTGTCATGAAAATCTTACTAGCATTTTGAATTTGCAGTCTGCTTTTTGCTCAGAGTCTCTTAGAGATCTTTTAAGACATTTATGTTTCACAGATATTTTTGACTCCGTTTTATAGGCAGAAAGACAGAAAAAACAGAAGGTAGGTACATATCCAGCAGTACCAAGAAAGCCAATGTCAAGGTGGCCTTAGAAGTACCTATCCATGGGGTCAACTACTGAGCGAGGAATGCAGGAACTCAAGTTTGTACAGACATTATAAAAGTGTGGTAATAGTGACCTCTTACATTTTACAGTTTATAGAAAATTTATACACATATTCTTGAATTTAATGCTTGAACAGCTTTGGTATGAGATTTTAAAAATATATTTTTATTGACTTTAGAGAGAGAGAGGAAGTGAGAAAAAGAGAGAAACATCAATTGGTTGCCTCCCATACCCATCCATACTGAGGATTGGACACCCAACCCAGGTTAGAATGAGATTTGATTTCAATTTTCAGGTGAAGACATTGAATAGGAAGCGAATTTATGTCAACCAGTAAACTGGTGTATATACCCTGTTTCCCCCAAAATAAGACAGTGTCTTACATCAATTTTTGCTCCCAAGGATGCACTAGGTCTTATTTTCAGGGGATGTCTTATGTTTCCATGAAGTAGGTCTTATTTTCGGAGGATGTTTTATTTTTGGGGAAACACGGTAGTATACCTGAGTCTGTGGCCAAGGTCTTTTAAATCATTGCCTGGGATTTATTCTACCAGTTTGGCTCATCAGTAAAGCTGATGTGGAAAATTGAAAGGTTGCATTTGTCTCCTTTTGGAAAGTGGCTGCTGATTGCAAGGACTTTTTTAGCCAAGAAACTTATGACAAAATTTTTAAACATTGAGACTTGAGCTACATTAAGTTCAAGGGCTCGCTCAGTTAATTTATTGTTTTTCCCAGGAAATGACCATGATTCCATTTATTTTAAGTAATAATGATGGCAATGATATTAACTCCACTAAGTCAAAGGTTTGAATAATGTCTATAAATGGCAAAGATCTCATATTTGGGCCTAATTTTTATTCTTTTATAGGGCTATTCTTGAGAGTTAAGTGGTATTTTCTGAAAGCACCAATCTGAAAAAAAAATGATTTATGCATGATTGCATATAAATGATATATGTTCTATATCCCTGTGTATGCTGGAAGGTCTATTGAGTTTAATATTGGCTAATAAAATTAAATATGAGGTTTTTTTAAAGGTCTTACTTTGTTTTGCGAAATAAATAATAGGTCCGGTTGGCTTTTGTGCTGCTATACATCCCATCACGAATCTTCCCTGAATCATGATGTTTACCCACATGTGTTAGGTGAGATATGGGATAGAAGATTAGCATTTCTTTTAAACATTCATCCCAGAATTTCTCAAGTGGGAAAAGTAATGGGAGGAAAGGCCTGCAGAACTGTACTTTGACTACCACTAGAAGGAAATGTTAGGGAAAACGTTAACTAATAATATTTTCCCAGTGAATTATGAGGCTTATAATCAGGACTTATCAGTTTGCTGCTCCATCATATCTAGTGAACTAACAATTTTCACCACTATTAATCCCTGGTTGGAGTTCAGTGCTTTGGATTAAAGCTCTGACCCATATAGAAAAATAAAATATAGAAAGGTAGTCTGCTTAGAGAAAGATTCTGTCTCAAGAAATTGACAAGGCTGAGCCTTCATAGGCCAACAATTAAGAGAGAAATCTAGATCCTGAATTAATTTCCAATGACCCAGCATGCATTGGCATCTCTACTTCACTAAGATTTGTTAGAAGAAATAGTTGGGTTAAGTCAGTGGTCAGCAAACTGCAGCTCTTGAGCCACCTGTGGCTCTTTGGCTCCTTGAGTGTGGCTCTTCACAAAATACCACAGCCTGGGCGAGTCTATTTTGAAGAAGTGGTGTTAGAAGAAGTTTAAGTTTAAAAAATTTGTCTCTCAAAATAAATTTCAATTGTTGTACTGTTGATATTTGGCTCTGTTGACTAAAGAGTTTGCCAACCACTGGTTAAGTTATACTGCCTAAGTGAGTGGGAGAAAGAGGAGTAAAGAGAACATAACCCACCTCTTTTCCTCCTGCCAAGTCTCAGAGGGCATTGATGATGCACATCAGGAGGTCAATGAGTCCTGTGATGGTAAGAAGAGCTCTGTCTTGAGAGATCAGGGCAAAAGGAAGAGGTGAGTGGTTCTGCTTTGCTTATGTGGATTTGTTTTTTCATTAGAAAGAATTTTTTAATGTTTACTTTCTTTATTGATTAAGTTATTACATATGTGTTCTTATCCCCATAAGCCCCCCCAAACTCACGTTCCTCCCCCCATGCAGGTTCTGTTTGTATTTCCTACCTGTATTTCAAGTCTCAGCTCAAATGCATCTGCTCCATGGCCCTTCTTTGACTTTCCTTAGTCGTTGTTTCTCATCCTTAAGATGTTACATAACATTTTATCCGTGTTTTTCTGGTGACACTTTTTTAAATGATTATACATTAAATGTTCTCTTTTCTATTTTTAGATCTGAAGGTAAGTTGTGTCTTATTTATTTTAAAAAACTAACAGCAGTGAATCCTGTATTTTACATACAATATGTTCTCATCATATATTTGTTAAATGACTCAGTGGGTTTCTATGATAACTGAATTGTTATTGTTAATTGTTTTTCAAAATGAATTCCATGATCCTCAGGTGAGGATTTAAAAAAAAAACGAATTCCATGAGTTAAAAGCAACATTTAAAAATAATCATATACCAAATGAGATACAAATATAAACATGCTATTTCCATTTCTAATAAATACATTCTGCTAAAGTTTAACATGTTTTAAAGACAAATTTAATTTTCCTATTTGTTTTCATTTTAAAACTGAATACAGAGTCCTCTGGGGGAAATTGCTTAAGAATTGAAAATGTGTGGTTGAGTAAAGTATTATGAAGTATATTATTTCTTTTGTTGTCATATCTTTATATTGCTTTATATATATATATATATATATATATATATATATATATATATTTTACTGATATTGATGTTATTCTTTTGGCAAGGTCTTCTTTCACAAGAGAAATCTTAATATCATGCATTTGACAGAAAAATAATTTTCTAAAGAAATAATAAAATGAACATTTAAAAATAAATATCGCACTAAAATGTGAATATTATACTGATTAAATTAGATGAGGGAAGATAAATCTGATTTCATAAGAGGAAAACTCATCCTTTATGGTGACAGGGATGGGGTGAAAGGTAAATTATAAGTGCCTGCTTTCTTTGTTTTATTCCATATAGCTTGATTTATATTTAAAGGCTGTATAATTCAGCTTAGTCTAAGTTGCTCTGTGTTTATACAAATAAACTTCTCATGATATTTGTCCAATATGGTTCAACCATGGCTCTGCTCCACATTCTCTTCACTAGGGAACCAAAACTGACAGAGTAGCCCCTATAGGGTCATTTTTAAAAATTATGCCAAAGTATAAGACCATTGCTCTGTATCTGGAATAAATTCTTAACATTGAAATTGTTGCTTACTTAAGTGAGGAAAAGCTATGTGGATCTGTGAGGACAAGCAAAGCAAGACAATTTTTTTAGAGCTTTCGGCAAGGACAGAATTTGGGGATTGGGCTACTTTCGGCATGGGAGTGTGCTGACCAGCTGTGAGAGCATGGATACTATTGTGAGAGTGTTGTTGGCCAACTGACATTCAGAGAATGTTTCTTTTACAAGCCCACTGCCTACTGGATGACTTTTAGAAAGAAAAGTCTGTCACTGATGGACTGTTCCTGAGCAGTTGTGATTATCACTATGCCTATAGAACTGTCATTTACTGAAGTAGATTTAAAGAATTCTGGTTCATCTATTTCCATGGCTTCAGTTCTGTACTTGTGGTGACATGAGTAGTCCCACAGTTTGCCTGAAACTCTGTCCTATAAACCAGTTTTTAGCAAACAGAGTGCCGGGTTTCTTGGGGTTTATCAGTATCCTTTTAATGACAACTATATTTGTCTGACAAAAAGAAACTTGCCCGCACTTTCTGCTCTTGCCTCTTTCCTGAATTATTATGGACTGCTTCTCTCTGGTACACAAATTTTCGAACAATCTAGTCATTGTGTAGCATGCTGCTAATATACTCCAGACACCACTATGCGAGTTTAAATTACCCAGTGCCGATAAAATACTCGCTTTCCATGTCAAGTCGTGTGTGGAAGAACCGTGCTTCATTCCACTTTATTGGTAAGTTTGATGAATCAGCTCTGTAAATGTACTACTTAGCATGAAAAACACAGTTTTCAGATAAACAGACTATTTCATTCTCTTCTTTTTTTCTTCCCTGAATATTTTCCCCCCTCAAAAGTGTATGAAATAGGTTCTGCAGTTGCCTTGCTTGGCACTTTCAGGTTGGTTTCTTTTAGGAAAAGCAGGCTTTAGATTTCCAAGAAGAACAATGAAAGGAAGACTGTGAAACCTGCCTTTTGCAACAGCCCAAGGGGGTGGAACAAAGTCAGTTGCCTGGTAGAGGTGGTTTTTAAGTAAAGGTCAAATAAAATTGTGCTAGAAGCTTTGAGATTAGCTTCCAGGCTGGAGTGGGGAAGGGTAGGGAATTGCCCTTTTGAGAACTGGAGAGAAAACAAAACAAAACAAAAAGCACAAAAAAACTATATTCCCAAGCAAAGGCTTTTTGTTCCTTCTGATTCCTTGTTACATGTCTTCTTAATTCTAAGGAATATAAAATGCTGACTTGTTTGTTATTCTTTTCCTTCTCATTAGATTATACAAGGTATGCAAGAGAGTATTTATCATGAAAGGATCTGTAAACATTTGGAAGAAGGTGAAAGGTGTGCCCTAAGGCTGCTGTAACAAATTATGACAAACTGGGTGACTTAAAACCACAGAAATGTATTGTCTCGCAGTTCTGGAAGTGAGATATTTGTAATCAAGGTGTCAACTGCTCTTTCAGAAGGTCCAAAGGATGATGTTTTCTGGCATCTTCCCAGCTTTTGGTGATTGGGGGGTGGGGATCCTTGGCATTCCTAGTCTTGTAGATGCATCACTACATCTACATAGGATACATCAACTGTATCCTATCCCTTCCTTTGTTGTCACACATTCCTGTGTGTCTCTTTGTAGCAATGTTTTAAGCTTCCTATAAGGATACCAGATTTTGGATTAGTGTCCACCCTTATCAAGTATGTCCCCATCTTAACTGATGACATCTGTAAAGATTGTATATCTAAATAAGGTCACATTTACAGGTCCCAGAGGTTAAGACACCAAACATACTTTTGGAGGACACAACATTACTCACTATAGGAGGAAAGGTTGTATAGTGGAAAAAGCACTAAATTTGTTGCAAAGACATTGCCAAATGTTAGTCTGATGGAAGGAGGTGGTGGTTAGTTGTCTTCATAATTTTCACCAATTCCTCCATCCATGTTTATAGTTAGACAGTTGAGGTGTTTGTTTTTTTTTAACTTATGTTAAGTGCTATGCAAATGCAGCTTTCAGGAAACTATGCTAGTTTCTCCTCCCAATCTGGTTGTCAATCTCACACCCTTCAAGTGGTGTGTAGAAATTACAGAGCCATTCTCTTGAAATCAAATAACTTGGGTTTGGTTACAAACTTGGCTACTTCCCATCTGTGTGCCCTTGAGTTATGGCCCTTAACCCTTCCAAAAGTCTATGTGATAAATGGAGATAAATTACAACTCTACCTACCCAATCAGATTAAGTGGTATAATAAAACTACAATAATAGGATGCGGCATGAGGGTATTCCTTTTTCCTCAGAATTGGCAACTGTATCCTACAGAATCCAAAGAATGCTGATGAAATACATTGTTTAAAACAAAACACAAAAATTGGGTTCACTTTCCACAAGCTCTGACTCTATGTCACTGTTCCCAATCATTGCCAACATAACATATCACAAACTCCCACTTCCCTGTCCCTACACTCTCTTCACCTTCATTATGTGGGCAGAGGACTTGGGTAAAGAGTGGGAGTTGGGGAGTTGACTGTGTGCTGTGTTGTTAGGCGAGGAAAGAGTGCTATGACTTTTCTCTCTTTCCTGCCCTTAGATGTTCCACATCTAGCAGAAAGATGGCAGTTACACCAAGTTCCTTCCCCACTTGTATTCATATCCATTACCCTGTTTACTTTGAGGGCCAGACACGCCCCGGAGCCCACCTGCAATCGGCCCTGATCAGGACTTGGTGAGATGGCTTTGATTGGCCCCCATCACCAGCAAGCCTAGGGACTCCACCCGTGCACGAAATCATGCAACAGGCCTCTAGTATAATATAAAATTTACCTCCTTAACCATTAATGATATAAGATACATTCATATATCACCACCATTCATCACCATAACTATTTTCATCTTTTAAAACAAACTCTATTAAACAACAGCATCCCATTTTCTGCTCCACTCAGCCCCTGTTATTTGGCATTGTACTTTCTTTCTTTATTATTTTGCCTACTCTAAGTACCCCATATAAATAAAATCATACAGTTTTTGTGTTTTGGTGACTGGCTTGTATTACTTAGCATAATGTTCTCAAAGTTCATCCATCTTGTAGTATATTGCCAAATTT
The DNA here is from genome assembly GCA_963924515.1 of Vespertilio murinus. Lineage (NCBI taxonomy): Eukaryota > Metazoa > Chordata > Mammalia > Chiroptera > Vespertilionidae > Vespertilio > Vespertilio murinus. The sequence goes on from OZ004707.1 coordinate 69,557,513, forward strand.
TCTTCCTTTTTAAGGCTGAATAATATTTCATTGTGAATATATACCACATTTTGCTTATCACATTCATCTACTGGTGGACATGTGGGTTACCTACATGTTTTAGCTACTGTGAATAATGCTGCTATGATCATGGCTTACAAATATCTCTTTAAGACCTATATCTTTCCATGACTCTTGTTTTCACCTTGGTTGTTTTGGCTCAGTGGTTGGAGCATTGGCCCACTCACTGAAGTGTTGCAGGTTCAATTCCCCATTAGGGCACATACCTGGATTGCAGGTTTGATCCCTGGCCCTTATCAGGCATTGTGGGAGGCACAATGGATATGTCTCTCTCACATCAATGTTTCTCTCTCTCTCACTCCCTACCATTCTCTCTTAAAAAAAAATCAATGGAAAAATATCCTTAGGTGAGGTTTAACAACAATAAAAAAAAGACCTTGCTTTCAATTATTTTGGGTAGATATACAGAAGTGGAATTACTGGGCTACATAGTAATACCATTTTTAATTCTTTGAGTAACTGCCATAGAGTTTTTCCACAACTATTGCACCATTTTGCATTCCCAGGTATAGTGCACAGGGTTCAATTTCTCCACATACTCCCCAACATTTGCTGTTTTCTCTTTTGTAATAACAATAATAATAATAATAATAATAATAATACTTTTTTAATTGCCATCCTAATGAGTATGAAGGCACATCTTGTTGTTTTCATTTGTATTTTTTCTAATAATTAGTAATGCTGAGTGTCTTTTCATGTGCTTATTTGTATGTCTTTTAGAAAAAAATCTTGTTTTAAGTCATTTGCCCATTTTTGAAGTGAATTGTTTTCCTTTGTTGAATTTTAGTTCTCTCTATATTTTTAAATCTCTTATTATATATATGATTTGCAAATATTTTCTTTTCTTCTGTGTGTTTCATTTTTCACTCTGTGGAGAGTGTCTTTTGATGTACAAAATTTTAAAATTTGATGAAGTCCAATCTCTCTATTTTTGTCTTTTGTTTCCTTGCCTTTGGAGTTATAGCTAAGACATCATTGCCAAGGCCAGTGTTCTGAAGCTTTTGTCCTCTGTTCTTTCCTAAGAGTTTTATTGTTTTAGGACTTACATTTAAGTCCTTGATAAATTTTGAGCTAGTTTTTATATATGATGTTAGTAGATAAAGGTCTAACTTCATTATTTTGCAAGTGGTTATCCAATATTCACAGCATCATTTGTTGAAATAAATGCTGTCCCCATTAAAAGGTCTGGGCACACTTGTCAAAATCATTTGACTATATGTTCAGGTGATTTTTTTTCTGGGTTCTCTAGTTTATTCTTTGGCCTTTATGCCAGTCCCACACTGTTTTGATCACTGTAGCTTTGTAGTAAGTTTTAAAATTAGGACACTTGAGTCTTTCCATTTTGTTTTGTTGTTTCTTCAAAACCATTCTGGTCATTGAGATTCAATTTGAGTTTTAAGATGGACTTCTCTAAAAATACCATCTTCAAAAAAATGCCATTGGACCTTGTGGATAATACTGACATTTTAACAATATTAAAACTTTCAATTTTTAAGAACCTGAGATGCGTTTCCATTTACTTATCTCTTAATTTCTTTCTGTTTTTGTTTGTTTGTTTTTTGTTTGTTTTCATTTTATATGTATTTTATCTCTTTGATTAAGTTAACACCTAAATATTTTATTTTATGTGATACTATTATAAATAAAATTGGTTTGTAATTTTCTTTTCACATTTCTCACCCTTGCTTCCCACAAGCTGGGCTCAAGATGCTCCAGGAACATGTGCAGAGATATATGCCACATGGCTGGGTCCAGTGGGTAGCTACTAGTATCCTAAGAGCTGAAATTGACTAAAATTAACCACAGATTATTATCCTTTTAGCCTTTCTCCTTAAGTTGCAAGCCTCCGACAGACCTCAGAGCTCCAGAGTAGATATGTCAGATTCTACCAGTACAATTGTTGTCTAGACAGATTCCTGTCACTTTTCACTCTGCCATCTTCCCCAGAACCTTTGACATCTACCCTACTCCCCGCTCCAATACCATCTCATGTATATGGAATGGCTTTTTTATTTGCTTTGGGCAATAACATATAGCAGAAGTGAATTCTGAGCCTCGGCAGCAAGAGGCCTTGTACATTTCTACTCGCCCTCTATAATGCAGCTGCCACCATGAGAACAAGCCCAAGATAGCCTCTCAAAGAATATGAAAGACACAGAGTGGAGGACACTGAGTTGTCCCAGATGGGTTCATTTTAGACCGGCCAGTTTCCAGGCAACCCAACAGCCCACTGCAGAAGCAGGAGTGATTTCAGAGGAATTCAGCCGAGCCTACACCAGACTGGCAGATATGCGAAGCCATCCTTGGACTTGTGGAAGTAATGAATGGTTGCAGCTTTAAGTTACTAAATCTTGAGGTACTTTACATGCGGCAATATGTGATATGGAAATTGGTACTTAAAAACAGAAGGATGCCATAACAAAATCCCAAAATATGTTGTATTGATTTTGCAGCAAGATGGTATGTGTAAGTTGGAAACAATTATGCAGGAACAAAATATTTGTTAAAATTGTGGCCTGTGGTAATTTGGAAGATAGACCCTACTCCTCATGTACTGTGGAATCGCTCAAGATGATTTTCAAGCAAATGTTGAAACTATCATCTGTTTGCTCTTAGCTGGATATGACAAGGTAAACTAAAGGGGAAAAAAATGAGCTAAAGGAAAATTAGCCAGGTGACACACAAAATTTAGAGGAAACATAGAAGACAATTGCTTAGAAAGAAAACTATTTCTTATCTCCAATCTCTTTTGCCAATAACATATTCTCAAGTTAAATGAAGCCTGGAATCATAGACAAATCAGAGTAAGGCTCTGGGATCTTTCCTGTTAAGGGGTAACATTTTATATTCTGAATATTGTATTAACTTGTTCAGCAAGTGCTTATTGTTAGTACATTATCTACTATATGCTGGAATCTAAGGACACAGAGATGAAAATGCATGTTCTTGGAAGTGGAAAAACAGACAAGTAAGGCTAAATACAATACCACATGATGATGCTTGTAATAGGGGCATGGAAGATTAGTGTAGAGTGGAGAAATTGAAGGGACCTAAATTTCTGTTAATATTTTTGCCCTCTGAAATTCTGAAATGCTATTTTTAGGAAGGAAGAAAGAAAATAAGGAGTAGATTATAAAGAAGATAAAGACCCACTCCATCAGTAGTGTCTTCCTTTGAGGCGGATTCAGGCATCTGGCCCATTCCTGAATCAGGCTTCCTGCCCATGGGGGAGGGGAGGGGGAGGTTAGAGGGGGAATACAGCATGAAGGTGCAAACACAACCCATGGGGACTCCTCGCTGAGTGCTTCTGTGTACCTTCTGAGTACCTGGTGGGCATCTCCCCTCAGAAGGGGTGCTCCCTGTGTCTGTGACCAGCAGGTGGAGGTGTGGGGGGATGCAGATCAGTCTGATTGGCTGCCGGAGTGCCCTCGTAGCCACAGACAGTGGGTGGGGCAGAGTGCCTGGGACCTGGGACCCTGGATTCCTCTGGGGTTTGCAGAACTGCCCCCTCCCTTTGTCCTCCCATTCCCAGGGGCTGTTGCCAGAAGGCAGGGCAGATGGATATGATCAGACCTATGGTCTGACCTCCAGGAAGGTTTCCTGACCTCTCTTCGGGCCCCTGCTCACCTGAAGCCCCTAAAATAGTCTGGGTGCTCAGTGCTCAGAGGCTCCTGTGAGCTCGTGGAGGTGGGCCCTTGGCCATCGGTTTTTAGTTTTTCTACATTTCTTCCCTGTGCAATTATCACACTTCCCTTGGAGGGGCGACTCAAGTGACCTTGTGGAGCGTCCAGGGAGGGAAAGCGACCACAGTGCCCTAAGCCAAGCTCCAGGAGGCAGGCAGTGCCGTTGGGATCTTGCCAGCAACGCTGGTCCGTGGGTGCCTGTCCTGTCCTCTTGAGATTGAACCTGGAGGACTACTAAGGAAGCCAGTCCCCAGTTCCACCCCTCCTTCCCCGCCGATTGATTAGAGTCTGAGGGCCAGGGGGAGGGACCAAGAGGTCTGCCTTTCAGCCGCTTGCCAGTCACCACTCTCCAGTCATTGCTGATGGATCAATTCCCGCTCCCTCAGCTCCTAAGCCTGGTCAAGCCTTAGGCCGTTTTGGATGTTCCCAACCCTGGCTTTTTATTTTATTTTATATATTTTATTGATTTTTTTACAGCAAGGAAGGGAGAGAGATAGAGAGTTAGAAACATTGATGAGAGAGAGTCATCAATCAGCTGCCTCTTGCACACCCCACACCTCCTACTGGGGATGTGCCAGCAACCAAGGTACATTCCCTTGACCAGAATCAAACCTGGGACCCCTCAGTCCACAGGCCAATGCTCTATCCACTGAGCAAACCGGTTTTGGCAACCCTGGCTTTTTATATATTAGGAGGATATTATGTAATATCATTATCACTGTCTCCATAACGAAAAACAAAACAAACAAAAAAATAAAAAATAAAAAACTTACCCAAGGTCACAAGCAATGTTGAGTTCGTAGTATTGATAAAAAGCAACTATTATTGAGTCAAATATTAGCTAAAATGTATTATCTAATACATTTTTTATTTAAAGAAACAAATACAGTTCTTCCACTTTATCTACTATACTAGAGGCCCGGTGCACGGAATTAGTGCATGGAGTTGTTTGTGTCCCCTGCACCAGTCTGCACCCTCTCCAATCTGGAGATCGGGCCTAAACGGGGCAGTTGGACATCCCTCTCACAATCCAGTTGCAGGCCACCCACACCCACTGGCAACTCAAGTGTTGGCCCTGGTATCTTGGATTTATTTATCTTCTATAATTGAAACTTTGTAGCCTTAAGTGGAGGCCTGGGCTGGCCAGAGTGTGTGGAAATCTTGGCTTCCTCCATTACCAGGGAAACTCAAGCCTCCTGCTCTCTCCTGGCCGCAGCCATCTTGGTTGGGTTAATTTGCATACTTGCTCCTGATTGGCTGGTGGTCATGGCTTTGTGGTTGTAGCAGAGTGATGATTAGTTTGAATATTATTCTCCCATTAGATAGGATATTTTAGACATAATAAATCAGCACTCCTGAAGTATCAACAGCCTGAAGTCCATTCTGACACAATATGGTCTTAGTTATACACTTAACAATAAAAAGACAGATATATCTTAGAAAATACAAGAAAAAAGTCCAGGAAAGCTTCATTTTGTGATATTGCTATTTTAAAACATTTTGAGAACTTCAGCATACTTATCAAAGCCATACCTAGTCTGCTTTGAGAGTTAAATCAGCCATTGATAATTGAATAATAAGCCAGATTTTGCTAATAATACATCTTTGCTATGTCTAAGTGTTCAGCTGCCACCAAAAGCAATATGCTAAGGATAGGAAAAGTACAATGGATCTGAAATATAAAGATATCTACAGTAGCACTAGCTGGGTGGTTATGCTCACCTGCAAAATTGCATATTAGATCTCTGTACCCTGTCAAATATTTAAGTAACAAATCAAAGAAGAGAGTCTTTGTCAGGCTCTTATTTGGAACCAGATGTACCTTACACTTCTGTAACCATCTGCATATTTAATCTTGGCTGTGAAAACATCATATTAATTATAACTGCCCCATTAATTACATCAGACTGTTTAGGACAGGAGGTGGTGAATATATCTTTTCAGCGAAGGTGGTACAATTCTTAGTAAAACTATAATATTCATGGAGAGCTGGACAATTTATAATTCACCTTTAGTGAAATTCATTTCATCCAGAAAGTATGTAGATACTTCAATCATTAAAGAATCACAGTCTCCTTCATTGCAGTAATTTTTCTCTTTATAATAAAATTTTTTCTTATGGAAGAAAAACGACTTGGCTGTAATTGGTTTCTACTATACTTTATTCTTTTATGCATACACCTGTCTTCTTATCTGCATGTCCCTCAAATTTAAGGCTGCAGCGTTGACTCTGGTTCATGGTGGTATTTGTGATGTACTATGGATTGAATTGAAATCCTCTGAACTCATTTAGGCTGTGACATTTTATGGCCGATTAATTAAAATGATTCGTGGTTACTTTAGCCCCAGTGTGAAAGTGAACAGGTTTCTGATGTGAAATCCTCTTTGGCCTCCCTTGCTTCCTGACAGGTTACTTTTGCCATGTCTGATGACCACATTTTCCTTTACAAATAATTTATCTTTGATATTTGAGTTCTATGCATAGACAGTTGAGTGTTTATGGACAAAAATAAAAATCCTTGTAATACCAGATATTTGTAACCCGGCATCTACCCTTGCAACAAGGGCTACACTAACTTGCTGGGAACGGACCAGCACACATGCTGGCTCAGGCTCTGTTGCTGTCATTTGTTCCAGCAATGCTTCAGCCCAACCTGCTGGAAAAGTGAAAAGTGGAGAATGCCCTATGCCACGGCACCTGGCTGCCAAGACACTGACTCCTGGGAACTATTTCTCTCTAGACAGTTCAAATTCACAGCAGGTGATGTGGATGTTTTTAATGCTTTTATTTCAGACTGGTGATCCCTACGTATAATATCTGAATCAGAAAGTGACATTTGCCTCCTTTCTCATTATCTGTGAACATTTTAGCTTCAACTATAATTCTTTTTAAAGGTTTTGTTTGTTTTAGGCAATCCAATAAGTATGTGAAATACATCTAATAGAATACCATATTAACTAAGATGAAAAGAAAGTTAACTCCTGGTTACTTCCTTAGCTGACTTTTCAGTCTGTTTCTTTTACATTTTTACCCTCTTATTTCCCCCCTTATAGATTTCCGCTCCAATTTTATTACCTTACATCTCAATAGTTCCGATGGAGGACTGAAATTAGACTAGGACCATACTTTTTAACAGTTCTAATAAAAGTTGTTCCAAGAGAATTGCAAAATCTTAAGAACTGAAGAGAAATTTAGAAAACATATAATTTAATTCATTCATTTGGATAAGAAATTTTAGATGAGTACTCAAAAATTGTGAAAAAGATGATCTTGGCAAAAACTCTTAATGAGTAAAATAATATTTTGGTGTTATATGGAATTTTTATTTTTAATATGTCTACCAAGAATTGAAAGTCAAATAGTGAACTTAGAAAGTCTAATAATACTATGAATGATAAAATATGTCTTATTTGTTTCAATGGCCTGTATTTTTGTTGAGTACTGCAATAATTACTACTCTTGATTCATGAATACAAAATTATAGTTCATCATGTTTATATTACTTACCCAGTTTTAAAATATTTTGGTCAGTACTAAAATTTAAGTCTTGGGTTACAATTAAAAATTTATTTATTTGTACCATGTTACATTTAGGATAATTCAAAAATGAAAATAATTATTAATATGCATTTTGGAATTATATTTGTTTTACCATAATTTGATTTTATGGACCTTATTTAAAAAATAGACTACCATAAACAGATATCTAAAGGTGCCAATTGACTGTACTTTCATACCTTCTGGTAACTATTACTATTGTTCCATAACACTTCAGGACCTCTAGCCTAAATCAGTCAGCTTCAGATATTATGACACACACTCTAATTTGATGCCCTCTCCCCAACAAACAGAGCAGAGGTTCTATAAAACTCTGGAGAAGCTGCTTTTAAATAGTTAAAAACCGATGGCCTGGTGAGTGTCAGACTTCTCTCAGCCACAGGCATTGTTACTAGATGCAGGAGGAGATGTCATATGATGGTCCAACCCATGTGGCCATTGATTCTTTCTGGATTGCAGCCCTCCAAATGCCAGACCTTTCATTGGTTCATTGGCGGTTTCTTGAGGACTTTGGTGGGTTAGTTCGCTGGTCTGGTGATCTTGTTCAGTCAGTTATAGTCTCTCCCTTTTCCTCCACAGATGGCTCCACAAGGTGGGGCAAAAGCAGATTTACAGTTGTGAGTACACAAAACACATAATTTACTGCTGTATTATTAAAATTTGTTAATTGTTGTATTATTTTCCATATGAACAACTGTAAACCTACTTTTGCCCAAGTTTATATACTCTAAAACACCTTGCATCTAAGCTTTATAATTCTATTTGGTGACTGGAAAAATGATGCATTCCCAATTACCTAATGTAGCATCTCTTTGACTCAGGTCAACTTTATGAATCCTCAAGAGCCAATTTCCAGGAATGTAAGCTATTCCCATGTAGAATGTCTCTTAGTTTCACTCTCTTCATATCATTTTCTGGCTACCTTGAGCACATTTGCTGCTTGATCACTTTACTAGTTTCAGAAAGAAGGCAGGTACTAGTCTCCAGTTTGGGGGGGGGTTGATGGATGGAGCACGATGATGGAACAAAGTAAGCTAAATGTTCCATCACTACCAACCTCACCCTGAGGAGAAAAGGGGAAAGAAATAGTTATTTTATGACTTACCTCTCCTTAGGAGGGTAGCTCTCCTTTCCTGACAAAGGTTACTTTTTGGAGACTTATTTAAACTGTAAGACTAGGACCACGAATCAAGCTCCCTTTGAACACAACTATCCAGAATTTAGCATCTTTTATTTTAAAATGTGAGCCATTTAAACAGAGGTCCTTGGACCAAATAGTAGCCCTTTGAGGAGCAGAAAGACATCTCATATGGTACTTTATATAGAAAAGATAGACTGCTATGCATTATGCACATATACAGGTTATCTATGATATCTACATATATAAAAGACTAAGCTACCATCGCATCTGAAACAACTGAATGGACAACTGAACAAGCAGCATGGGGCTATTAGGCCTGCAAGGGGCGGGGGCAGTTGGGGGTAACCAAACCAGCAGGGGGGTAGTTAGGTGCTATCAGGCAGGCAGGCAGGTGAGCAGTTAGGAATCAGTGGTCCTGGATTATGAGAGGGATGCCTGGCAGCTGGACATCCCTTGAGGGATTAGAGAGGGTGCAGGCTCGGCTGAGGGGAACCCCCTGCTGTGTATGAATTTCATGCACTGGGCCTCTAGTAGTTTTTATAATCATGCCTAAGTAAAACAATCATGTATAAATGACTCTCTGATACTTGGTAATAGGTGTTTATCATTCAGGTATAGATCCTAAGAACATCTTATCTCTTTTCTTAGGACTGTCCTCAAAGCACTTATCAGAACTATCACCGAATTTTTGTGTGCTAAAAAATGAAGATTCTAGGACCCCACCACTAGTGAGTCAGTTCAGGAAAAAGCATTCTCGAATCTTCACTTTAAACAAATATCAGACATGATCTTCATGGTCATGAAGTTTGAGAATCACTGATGTAAGCAATGGGGAATTGTTGATGCATTCTGAATAAGAATGAAACAGGACAAAATCATTGTTTTTATATACTAAAAGGATATGGAAGACAGACTGGGAGAGGAAGAGAAGCTTGATAATTTGAATGAAGACACCAAGAAAGGAGCCTTGTAATTGTTCAAGTGAGAAGGTAGATTTGTTAGTGCCAGCATGAAAGGAAATGAAAAGATAAGTGCAAGAAACATGACAAGTTACCGAGAAACCACGGCAGAGAGGTGTTAAAGGTGATTCTGAGCTCTTAGTCTTAGATGAAGGGAACACGGAGACTCCCGTCCTTGCAGTGAACATAACGGCAGAGGAGGATAGTGGCAGCTGCTGCCTGCAAACCCATGCTGATCTGTAGGAGGTTTCGTATCCCACACGTGTGAGTCATGCTCTGTTTTGGAGTACATGTACCCATAACAAAGCCCAGCCTCCGCTCTGCAGTGACATCTCCCCACCCGACTTGTGATTTAGAAACAGTTTTAAAGACCTTGATAAATCTCGGTAATGCTGATACTGCCGTGTGTAGGCTCGTGTTGGGCTCCAGTCTCTCCCAGATTTTATCCTACAGGTAATTTCATTTCAAAGCAATTTTGAATTGTTCATAAAGTAATTTAAATATTTCCTATTTGTATAATATTTTACAAAATTCTGTCATGTGTGTCATTCTATCTACTCTTCAAAGCAGCATTGTGAACTAGACTCAATGGGAGTTCATCTTCTCATTATACCAATGAAGAAAGTCTAGGCCTGTTGCTTCTTTATGTGGCATAGACCTCAATCCCCACCCCTCCTCTACCAGGCCTTCAAGGCCCCATTCAAATAGCACCTCTTTGGAAAGGTTACCCAGTTCTCTCTGACAATCTCTTCCTTTTATTTGAGTTGTTCTAGAACTTTCTACAAATTTGTATTGTCACTCTTATTTTATTGCCTCGTAGCTATTTATAACCTATCCCCTCTCTCTTCTTCTGATCAGACTGTGGGCCAAAAAAGCACCTTTGAACCAAGGCTGCAGTTACATTTGTTCTTAGCTAAGTAAGAATAGGGGAGTCAGAGTTGAAGAAGTATCTAGACTAGGGGTGGGCAAACTTTTTGACTCGAGGGCCACAATGGGTTCTTAAACTGGACCGGAGGGCCGGAACAAAAGCAACCTGACCATGCTGGCACTCTCATCTTGGGCTGCTGGTGAAGGAGCGGAGGGGAGAGCAAGAGAACCCTCTTCTCTTTCGGCTCTGCAGGCCGGATAGAACAGCCGAATGGGCTGGATCCGGCTCGTGGGCCCTAGTTTGCCCACGGCTGAATACTTGTCCCATTAAGTTCTGGTCAAAGAGCCAATATACTCAGTGGCTCCTGTCATATCATATTAAGTCTTAAAGTCAGGGTGGGAATGAAGTCCACCCAGTAAATGAGTCAGGGAAGACTGCAATTAGGAAGATGAGCAAACGCAACCCAGGATTTCTTGATTCTTGGTCCTGAGGGCTTTTTCCTGAGCTCAGATGGTTTTATTTTATTCTAGAGATGGCTGTTGCAGGGATCTCACCTAGGCTCTTTTTAGATTACCTATTGTATTTTAAAACCTGCCTAATTGCATTCCATGACATGTGCTATTCACTAGGTATGTTATGTACAATTCAGGTATACTTTTTCCCTTTCATCAGTTCAGGAAATGCTGTGAATGAGCTTTATTAACTCTAGCATAACACAATGACTTCCATCGTCATTATCTATGACATTTTACATTTTTTTCAGGCCTTTTTAGAAAGCATTCATAGCTGAATCAGTTTTACCCACAGTTGAATTTAAATTCACAGGGGCTATTTTAAATGCATTGTGATCGTGCAAATGGCAACATTTACCTGATTCCCTTCATCGTCTAATTTTGTTACTCTGCTGAAAGAGCTATTGATTGTGTCAGACATGATTTGCTCTTTATAAAACCATGCTGCTTATTGCACATGATTCCATCCTCCTCCAGATTTTGATAAATTTCATCTTCTTAGGCCTGTTGATTATGTTACTGTTGATATTAGGCTTACCAGGCCACCGTTTTCAGGTTCACTTCTCTCGCCTTTTGACAAATGTGTATTTAGCCTTATGTACTCTGAGACTACCTCTCTCTGCTCTACAGCAGATACTACTGTGACTGAAATTTCACTCGTTGATACTTAGATAATATAGTAAACATTAATATTACAAAAAAAAACCTTTTTAGAATGTAAACATTGTGAGATGTGTGATGTTCCTGAATACTTTACCGACGATTGTTTTTGATCATCTTGTTTTATAACAAGAACCTTCAGGAAGGGGAGACATTAGAGGGTGGGGGAGGTATGGCAAGAGGAAACAAAGGACAAATGAAAGGGTGTCTGCCTCCCCCTCCACAAAATGACAAACATAAGGCTAGACCAAGAATTAAGCACAAAATTGGAATCTACATTATATTTATAAAAGGGAACAATACTTAATTCAAAAATCAACTATAAGGCAAGTGATACTGAAAAAATACATGTAATGTTAGAATGTCTGCCTTTTAGAAGAATAGTATGGATTCTCTGTAATAATAAAAGCTCACATTTCTTGAACACACTGCACACATGTTCTTTTTTAAGTCTTCTGATAAGCTTAATAAAGTAGATGCTCTTATTATCCACCTATGAGATAACTGAAGCACAGAGAGGGTGCTTGTCCTTTGAAACAAAGATAAAAGTGGGGGTTCAGAGCTAGGCAGTCGGCCTCAAGGCCCACTCTCTTCAGTACTGTCCTCTGTGCTCAAGCTGAGGTGACAGACAGAGTTAATGGTCTCTTCTGGACCCTCCATTTTCTGTTACAGCCTGGAAGGATTCTGGATTCAAACTTGTACTTACACTCTCTGGTTCTATTTTATTTTGCCCATTTGTTGTTTGTTAACACAACCTTCCAAACCGTAACAGCTAGAACAAAGAAGGAAAAATGGGCTTATACATAATGGAAGTGCTTTCTATGAACGCCTATGGAAGACATGAATGATTCTTCCAGCCGAGTAGGCATTCTTTTTTATTTTTATTTTATTTTATTGATTTTTACAGAGAGGAAGGAAGAAGACTAGAGAGTGAGAAACATCTATCAGCTGCCTCCTGCACATCCCCCTACTGGGGATGTGCCTGCAACCAAGGTACATGCCCTTGACTGGAATCGAACCTGGAACCTTTCAGTCTGAAGGCAAATGCTCTATTCACTGAGCCAAATCAGTTTTGGCCCAAGTAGGCATTCTTAACATGAAATAGAAATTCAGTGAAACTTTACTAATTTAAAATGAACAAATGTAAATTCTTTATAGTATTTTCTGGAGGAGAAGGAAATATTAGCCATGTTTTGTTGATAAAAAATTGTTATTGAATAAGTACCAAGAGTTTGTAAGTCACCATTTTGGATGTAGTTAGAGAACCCAAGAGGTAGAAAAGCAAATATAACATTCTACTCAGTCTTGGTTAAGCATACTTCTATTTTTATTTAGTTATACAATCACTTATCCACTCATTCATTTCTTTATTATTCGTTGGTTCATCCAATCATTTATTAATTTATTCATTCATTTTGAAAAATGCTCATGGGGACCTACGGATACCAGTTAGCCACAGAATATCTACTTCCACATAATAGTAAATAGAAATAAGTTACATTTGCCTCTGAAAGAGCCATAGTACATCTGAAACTGATAAAGGAATAACTAGCCATTATATGGTCAATGAACATTGCTAGAACCTTATAAGAAATTTCTTAGGTTGTGAATTCAAGTGGTTACTTTTACTGAATATAAGTGTTTTGTCATAAGTGGGTTTTGATCCCCATCAAAAATATAAAATTTAATGGTCAATTATTGCTGAAGCATATTACTATTGCTGAATAATGAGGATGGTTCAATAAAATAATCACTATGTAAAATATCAGAAATTGTTCCCAGCTATATTGGGAATAGAGATTAAATAACCTCCTATACATTTATATACCTAGAAAAATAGCATGCTTTTCTTAGAAATATATGGTTAATTCGATTACTCAGAACTAAGAGTATGAACGAAGAGGCTATTATCAACATGAGATAGTTTTATTATAATTTTCCACAACCTTATTTGTTATCTCTTGTATATATCACAATTTGGCACTTTAAAATTTGTCTAAAACACTGGTGGGGGGAGGGAAATGGAATTATATAATTACTATGTCAACCTGATCCATTAAAATTGTGCCTAGAACTTTACTGAAGAACTTAAATATAATTTTCTAATGTGTAAAAGTTTAGAAAATTATTGTTATTTTCATTTTTCTACTCCAGAGGACTAGGCATAATTCATTTGTATAATTATACTGGTCAATATAATACATATAATACATAAATTTTTATGATTTTCATAATTTTCCGTTATTTTGTTTACATGAGTAAGCTTATTAAGACATTTTATTTATAAGTACAAAGACTCCCATAAGCCACTCTTTACAGACTCCATCTTTTATTCCCTTTGTGAAAATATAAAGTCCTTACAGCTGCTTTAGAGATATGAAAAGCTCTGATTTGTTTGAAAAAGCTTCAGTGCGCATAGGCAATGTTTAAAGAGGCTTTGGCAAAATAAAAAGTAGAAAGCTTTTAAACCAGATGTAGGGATTCTGTCAACTGAGAAGCAAGTCCAAAATGGAAGTGTACATTGGAAAACCATCCAACTTGGATCGTCACTTGCTTCTTGAGGTTGATCAAGCAGCTGGGGTATTGACTAAGGTCTTGTTAACCAGGGTAAATCCAGCCCTGTCTTCAGGGGCCTTCAAAAAGCTTTGCTAAATAACTGAAATGCTCCAAATTGTGAAAAAAGCCAATAACTATAACTGCACTCATATATATTTTGACAAGGCAATAAAAATGGATTTTTAAGACATTTTCAGTAATCAAAGATAATTAAAATTATGTTGTCATATTTTTATTTTTGCTTTGAAAATACTCCTTTTACTTTGAAGTATTATTTTAGTCCTCTAAAAATATTATATGAGCCGAAACTGGTTTGGCTCAGTGGTAGAGCATCGGTCTGCGGACTGAAAGGTCCCAGGTTCAATTCCGGTCAGGGGCATGTACCTTGGCTGCAGGCACATTCCCGGTAGGGGGTGTGCAAGAGGCGGCTGGTCGATGTTTCTCTCTCATCGATGTTTCTAGCTCTCTGTCTCTCTCCCTTCCTCTCTGTGAAATATCAATAAAATATATTAAAAAAATAAAAATATTATATGAAGCACATCTAAGGTTTGAACACTAAGAGAACTGATACTAGTTTTCCTTATTCCATATTTATGGAATGTTGATTTATTTTCTGTGCTAGATGCTGTGGAAGATATAAAAAAGTTAATAGCCCAAATCCCTGCCTTCAGAGAGAGTATGCTTACTTTGGGGGAGAAAAGAAACATATACATAAATAACTAAATATTAATGGAAGGAAATCTAAACAATATGGATTTTTATGTTAGAATATGCAGATAACTACACACCAAAGTGATTTGCATAGGCACAATAATCTTAGCACATTATAGTAGGAGAAAGACATGGTTCAGAGAACTTGCAACTTTTAAAATAAAACCATTATTTTTTTTCACCTTGCTACTTACAAGTGGACTTACTTTGATTTCCATGGGATAATTCCTACCTTAACGGATCCTTTTAACTTTGAGAGAGTAAAGACCAATCATTAAGCTTAATACATTTGGCCTTGCC
Source organism: Vespertilio murinus (assembly GCA_963924515.1). Taxonomy (NCBI): domain Eukaryota; kingdom Metazoa; phylum Chordata; class Mammalia; order Chiroptera; family Vespertilionidae; genus Vespertilio; species Vespertilio murinus. Next base: position 69,572,522 of record OZ004707.1, read on the forward strand.
AATTTTATTTTTGTTCATTTTTAAATGAAACAATATGCACACATGTGGAAGATAGGTTGGGGCTTTTTTTAATGGTATTTCTCTGCCAAGAGCAGCAGCAGAGAAAAGGAGGAGGAGAGGGGTTGTCTAAAGGCAAGTATTGAACAGGATTAAGGGAGTGATTTTTTGTTGCTACTCCAAATGTGGGTGGTGGACTAGTGGTGGTTCATGAACTATTTATACTGAAATTAGTACAGATGCTGAGAGTTAAGTGTTTAGAACTGTTTACAGCAATTTGATGTAGTAATTCTATATGACTTAATAAAATATGGGGGGTGTATTTTTGTGTTCATGTTTTCTCTTTTCATTTTTCTAATAATTTGAGTATTGAATTTATAGATATATCAGTCTGCAATTGGTTCTTCAAGTAGTTTAAAAAGCCCTGCATATAAGCAATTCGAATTCCACTAATTGAAAGTTGATATTTAACACAGTGCTATTTTTTTTAAACAAGTTTTACAGTTTCTATTGTTTTCAACTAGATGTACACAATATTATTGTCAATGTGATGTTGGCAGTTAGGGTTCTGAGAATTTTATGACACCAGCTTGTCTATAGTTGCTTGAATCAATGACTTCCTGGAAGCCAAGGAAATATAGATAATTTTTGCTAGTGTCATGGATAAGACAGAAAACTTGTAAACAAATAAATGAAGGTTTAATAATGAAATAATAATAATAATAATAATAATAAAAGCAGGTTTAGCAATAGTCCAACAAACAGTCTTGAGACAAATGCTAGACCCTCTGGAATTCTTGTGCGAGAATGGAGACGCTGGTTCAGCTTCGCCTGTGTGACTCAGGTAAACAGCAGCAGTCCACATTTCCTTCCCAGGTGACTTCAGTGACCCTGTCTTAGCATCTGGTAAATAACTTGGGGAAGTGAAGACCAAAAAGAAATATCTGACATTGCCAAGTAAGCCAGGTGGAAAGGGCAGGAAAGACATCTGCAAACAAGATCAAGATTTCTCTGTTTCCTGATCCCATTTCCTACTAACTTCTGGCTGCCTTTCTTATATTTGTGTGTGTGTGTGTGTGTGTTGTGTGTGTGTGTGTGTGTGTGTGTGTGAAGTATCTAGAATATCTAGGCAGAACTGATCTTATACTCCTACTAGACTGTAGATGTCAGGAGAAAAAGATGCGCTATTTTTTTATTCAGTTGCTTAAAATCAGGAAGGTCAGCACTAAACACAGTTCATTCTTCTCAATTGCTGAGTTCCATGGTGCGATTTTCCACAGGTTTTTTTTTTTTTTTATATCACCTGCTGAAGGACTTGGGGATTATTTTCTTGAACTTTTCTTTATAATTCAAATACTCTCTTCCATTGTCTTATTTTAGAAATGTAATATATACATTTACAAAGTGTTCATACATGTGCCAGGTGGAGGGCTAAACATCTCTCATGCACTTAACACATGCAACTACCAGGTTCAGGTAAGTTAAATATCCTGCTCAGGTCACCAGTGCAAACAAACAGTAGAGCTGGTGTGTGAACTCAGGCAGTTTTATCCCAGCACCCAAGATTTTATTTTTTCTACTTATCATAGTCACAAATTAAATGCAGTTACAGTTGTATTTTCAATTGCCCTTAGTTTGCCCAATGTATTATTTTATCTATTTGAACATAATTTCTGAATACATAAGTAAATAATGAAAAGTGATATCAAAACATATCTTCTATAAGTGGAAAAATATTTAATTGCTATGCCTGTTTATGACTCATGAATCCTAATTTAAAATTATCATCCCATGAAAAACTTAGTTAAACAAAGGTATTTGTAAATGTTCATCTATCAGACTATTCCCTGGGCTCCAGGAGCGAGTGGAAGCTGGGTGGGAAAGGGGAGAAGTGTGAGGAGTTCAGGCAAAAGACCAAGTGTAGAATCCAGAGCTGAAGAATTCCCAGTCCCTCTGGGCACTGGCTCTTCATAGGGTCTCTATCCACTATTGGGCCATATCTCCTATACTAAGATGGAAGGTCAGATTGCTCTGGGAGACTTGGACTTCTAGGATCTGAAGATTAATCTGCTTCTGAACCCAAAGTTTCCTTTTAGTAGTATCCCTAGCTTGAGGTACTAGGAGTGATCTTATAATTCCTAAGGAGAGTAGCAACGTGTGAACAGCAAGCATAGTAGTTGCTCATATCTATGAGTTGATACTCATGAAGTTTAGGCAGTCCCTGGACAGACACTCTAAGAACGGCATATTTACAGAAATGGCAGTAGGACCACTACTGGGAAGATGAAGTTCTTCATTTCTGTGGAGAAACTGGGCATCTTTGCTTTGACGATCCCAAAACACAGGCGCCAAGACCTACATGTTTAGCCAGAATCTGGGGATGCAGTTGGTAAGGGGCCGAGAGTGAACCTGTAAACCACACTCAACAATAAGGTGATAATATGGCAGAAACAGGCAGTGCTATACTTTGAGGACAATGTGGGGCCCAAGGCGGATGTCCCAGTTATGGCATGGGACAGTTATGATTATACTGTCAGGACAGGAATTCTGGCAGATTTTCTCCTCTTGTTTGTCTCTTTTGACCCTTAGCGGTTACAATGGACCCAGTGAGGTCTTGGGTTGATAATTTCAACAAGTATTTTCCAATTAGATTTATAACAAAATCTAAGAGGTGTATGAGCTTATGTAAAACACACACATACCCTGTATATGAGTCTAAGTGTGAAGAGGCCTCTGGTTCTGATTTTGCAAAGTCCTGTGAACAAGTCACTTTATCACTCAGGATGCTCACATAATAGATGTCAGGGTGATGCTGGATAATTTCCAACACATTGATAGTATACAGTTTTGCAAAAAAACACTAACCATTTCCACACTCCGTTGAACTATCACATTTCATTACTAACACTAGCATTTAAGTGTAAGAAATCACATTTCAAAATTATTTTATTAATATAAGAAGATATGTACACATTTGGGCATATATGTATATAATTTCCCCATTATTAGAAAGTATGTAAGGGAAATTCTCTTTGATAGTATACCACTATTGCTTTACATGATGCTTTACTTTAATCTACACAAAATAAAATGCTGCTTGGTTTTGCTATTCTGTTTTTACTCATATTTAAGCTGTGAAAGGGAGAGTGGGAGCTGGAAAGGCTGGGGTCCTTTCAGAGATATGAGATGCTGTGTGTGACTGAATGCTGCTGTACAAGGCAAATCCATTTGCTTATCAGGATGGTCTGTCCGTTGAGGGGAGTGGAAGAGGGGAGTGAGATTTGAATAGGCAAGGAGCTCCAAAGGTCCCTCTGCCCCAAAACTTATTCTTCAATGCATTAAAGATTCCTTTAGAACTGAAGTCCTTCCTTAGGGAAGAATTATCATATCCATACCAGGAGGAAATCTAGTATTCCAAAGGGGGAAGAAGGGATGATAAGGGAAAAACAAGTGGAGGTTCAGCCAGCAGGGGTCAGACTTTGCCACTCTGCCCTAGGCTTCCCCTCACAATGCTGCATTCCAGGAGTCCCAGCTTGAGGGAACCATCCCAGGAAAGTGCTGACATTATCAGTCTGAGCTAATATTAGATATAAATTGCCACTGATAAAGTTACAGAGAAATTACTCTTAAAGGAGTAATGAATTAAATGAAATGAATTAATGTAAACAGTATTTTAATTAAGCATTTTAATCAATTATTGTCCAATTAAAATAAACAATTTTATTCAAATCTAAATAAAAGTAATAATCTTCAACAAAAATTTTCTTTCAATACTAAACTCATTTCACTAGATTTTAAGGTGTCTAAACCCAGCAATATATATATATGTTTTGTGCTTATTCAAAGAGAAGTTTTGTCATGCTTTTGTTACCAGATGCTTTACATATCATTTTGCTTGTTTTGGTTTAAAAAAAAAAAAAAAAAAAAACCTATCACAGTATGCCATTTTATTCAAATAGTAACAGCTATTTTTGTATGGTGGATATTTTGATAAGCCTAATGAATAAGTAGTTGTTACAGTGTATTTTGACTTTGGTATTTACTTCTGATCATTCCTCCACTTAGAAGAGCAAAGGAATTCACATGTATTAGGAAGAAAACAAAATACATAGGAATCATTCCATTAATGAAGTAGTCAACTGTTGTAATAAGGCTAGCTTTGTTGAGATGTTTCTCAAAACAAATATTTTGTTTATTATAACTTCTTGTAGAAGAAGTAGAACAACTATTATATATTACAAGAGGCCTGGTGCATGAAATTTGTACATGAGGTGTGTGTGTCCCTCAGCCCAGACTGCACCCTCTCCAATCTGGAACCCCTCAGAGGATATCGTCTAACTGCCCGTTTAGGCAGGATCGGCTCTAAATGGGCAGTTGGACATCCCTCTCACAATTCAGGACTTCTGGCTCTCAACTGCTTGCCTGCCTGCCTTTCTGATTGGCATATGTGTGCTCAGCCTGCAAACCACCACAAGCCTCTCACCCAGGCCACCCCATGCCCCAAGGGAATCCCCACCCTGATACAGGACACCCTTCCTGGAAAACAAGCCATCCTCCACCCATGCACCAGGCCTCTATCCTATCTAATAAAAAAGTAATATGCCAATTGACCATTACTCCAACACACAAGATGGCTGCCCTCATGTGGACACAAGATGGCCACCACAAGATGGCCAGCAGGGGAGGGCAGTTGAGAGGGACCAGGCCTGCAAAGGAGGGCAGTTGGGGGAAATCAAGCCTGCAGGGGAGGGCAGTTTGGGGTGACCAGGCCTGCAGGGGAGGGCAGTTGGGGGAAATCAAGCCTGCAGGGGAGGGCAGTTTGGGGTGACCAGGCCTGCAGGGGAGGGCAGTTGGGGGAAATCAAGCCTGCAGGGGAGGGCAGTTTGGGGTGACCAGGCCTGCAGGGGAGGGCAGTTGGGGGAAATCAAGCCTGCAGGGGAGGGCAGTTAGGGGCAATCAAACTGGCAGGGGAGCAGTTAGACATCAATCAGGCTGGCAGGTAGAATAGGTTAGGGTCAATCAGAAAGGCAGGCATGCAAGCAGTTGAGAGGTAATATAGGCATGCCATTTATACAGCTTTGCCAGGAAGCTGCAATTTAACACTCTCATTGCTGTTCTCGCTGATTGATGGGGGAAGGGACTGGACACAGCAGTTTGGACACATACCCAATAAGTTCTAAGTGAGGTGGGAAGGTGCCTATCCGTCAGTCACACCTGAGAACAAGTCAGTGGTCAGAATAGACATGGCCACTGCAAGGGCTGGAAAGCTGGATATTTAAACTCTTAGACAAAGGGAGTCTGTTCTTCTGTGTTCTTGGCTCTTGGCTCTCTCCCTTGCTGTTTGCAACTGGCTTCTGTTTCAGGGGCATGACCCCTGTTTTCTCCCATGTGGCTCATGGCCATGTGGGTCACACACAAAGAACTGATAGACTGGATCTAGCCTGATGCTCTGCCGGACTCAGTTCCACCATGGAACAGACACTGTGGACACTGGCCCTGCTCCTGGCTTTGTTGGATCCACAGCTTCCCTTTTCCAAGACTGGACTAAGGGACATCGAACTTTGGAACCCAAGGAATGTGACCCCACACAAATAAAGTCTTCACTGCATCTCATTCTCCTGTGAGGGCTTCTGAAAATGCTTATTTCAGTGGCACTGGAAGAACCCTGCTTCCACAAGTGACAGAGAAGTTCCATTCTCCCTTAACAGTACTACAATAGTGGATGCATGTGATTATACATTTGTCCAAATCATACAATGTACAACACCAATGGTGAACAAATGTAAGGACTCTAGGTGATTATGATCTGCCAGTGTAGGTTCTTCAATCGTAACAAGTTCTTTAAGTTCCACCTAAGAGGACCACCTCAGAGGGTGAGGGAACATCAATAGCAAGAGAAGGCTAACTCCTGTTAGCAATCTAGGAAGGAGGAGCAGGAAACAGATAAGAAATCCTTCTTCCTCCCCAGCCTCCAGTTTCCGCCCAGCTCGGGTGGAGGGAGGAATGTAGTGTGGATTAACATATTGAACTGGATACTTCTTATTACTGAGTAGAGACTGATAATTTAAAGGAATTGGATTTTCTTTTTGTTGTTTAAAAATGAACTACTAGCTTATTGATTTAGTGCATTCCTTTCCATTTTGTTCTTTTGCTACTATTTGCATCATGTTCTATTTTGTTTTTTTTCCTCTGATAAAATTATCATAAGTATTTCCATGCTGTTATGTAAACGTTGAAATCATTATTTTAATGACAGCATTGAGTGCCTTGTATGAGTGCCATAATTTGCTTTCCTTTCCTGTGCTATTGGCCATACAGGCTATTTAGAAAAATTTTAGAGAGCCTTTTCCATATTTTAAAGTTGTTTGCTTGCTTTTAGAATATGCAGTTATTATCATTAAGATTTTTATGACACTTTATAAGTAATTCCAACCTCCACTGTTGCCAGATATAAATGAGAGAAAATTTTTATTTTACTAAAGCCAGTTTTAGGGGGGAGGGAGGAATGATTACCTTTCTTTTAATTAAAAAATGCTAATTTAAAAAGCAAAGCAGATAAATGCTTTTTATTGTGGTTTTGACTTGCATTTCTTTGAAATCCAGTGGGGCTTATTGCTTTTAATATTAATTTTAATATTAATTAGACTCAGAGTATGACATACTTTTTTTAAAATTAAAAATACTGTTCCAAAATGTGAAATGACTGGGAAAATATTAAGAGTTGTTGCAGAAGACCAAGAAGACCAAGGATGCTTCTGGGGAAGTAGGAGGGACACTGTTTAATAACGCCAGGGCACTCAGGGAAGACTGAGTGAAGGAACACCCATGGGGTCCTCCTTTATATCCCCTTCGCTGTGATCTTTGTCCCACAAACATGGATTATGCTTCTGGTCCTTTTTGCGGGCCTTACAAGAGGGCCCCCAGGTTGTTGGGGGTCTCCAGGCCGTATCTGATGGTCTGGCCTGGGGTCAGAGTTAATAGCCCTCCCTCTGGGCAGTGCACTGTCCACAGTCCAATGGCCTCTGTAACCGGTTCTGCAAGACCAGAATCTGGGAAAGAGGCAGTGACTTAATTATAGGTTATCAGGAATGTACACTGAGCTTACTGGCTTGGATTCAGATCACTAGCCTCCAAATATGAGGATTACACTGGAATTAGCCCTTTTAGCTTCCTCAGAGTAACAGATACATGATAAAATGATATTAACAGGGAGTACACCTGCACCAGGATAGAATCACCATGGCTAATTAACATGTAAGAAAGTGTTGGCCTCGGTAGTTATTCCATAAATATCAATTAAAACAATAATAAAGTTTGGAAAGACATGGTCTTTTATTTGCACTTAGTCTTTTCTTTAGTTTCTATTAACTTTTTTTTGCATAAAAAAGTTTCTATTAATCTTTTCACATACAAGAGTTTTTATTTTTATGGAGTTAACTATGAGATTATTTCATCATTTTTTGTATGTTTTGTCTAATTAGAAAATCAACCTCTTTCAAAATGGATAAATATTGAGATAAAAATTCTCTATTTTTTTTTTTTTTACTAAAAGTTAACTTTTTAATTAAATAGGAATGAATTATGCTGTATGGTATGAACTGAAGATATGTATAAATTTCCCTTCCTTTTTAGACACTTAATTGAATGATCTTTTCATTATGCTTTAATATTTCCTGTCACTTTCTCTGTTGCCATGCTCTGTGTGTTTGTATGTAGATAAGTAGACCAATGTTTTAATTACTGTAACTGTATAATTTATTTTAAATATATGGCTTATTATTTTTCTTTTGAAAATTTAAAAAAAATGTTCTTACTTAGTTTCTAACAGATAGAGTTTAAATTATTTTTTCAGTATTTAAAATGGTTCCCATTCCACTTTTAATCTAATTACATTAAACCTTCAGGTTAATTTGGGAAGATTTAACATCTTAACATTATTGAGAAATAGAAAAGAATAATGGATATACTTTTCTCTTAGATACAAATATAAAATCGTTTTTTAACAGTTTTATACCTATAAATCATGCACATTTCTCATTTGGCTATTTTCTACTTAAGTTTTTATTGCTATTTCTAATGGGAATTCTTGAATTTGGTGTATAGAATTAGAATTGAGGTTTTCTTATCTTTTTTTTTTTAGTCTTCCACTTTGCTGAATTCCCTCTATGAATCCCATTTTCAGTTGATTGCTTTTCTTGAGCTTCTGCATCATGACTTTTGCAACTAACAAAAATATTCCCTCCTTTGTCCTGGCCAGTGTTGTACAGTGGTTAGAGTGTTGGCTGGCACACCCAAAGGTAGTGTGTTGGATTCTTGGTCAGTTCCTGGGTTGCAGTTTCGGGTGAGGTTTAACTAAAAAACTAAGTAAATAAATAAATAAAAGCAAATAAAATAAAATTCCCTGCTTCTTTCCATTATGGGTTCACTTATTGGGGACTCATAACTTATGAAATTGATAAGAATTACTTAAATATCATTATTTTTGAATTTGATAAAAATCTCATTTCCTTAGGTACTGATTTGAAAGAAAAAGACTAGTGTTTTCCCTACTGAGTAGCTTGCTAGATGTTATTTTAAATAAACACTCCAAATTCATCCTCCTTGTCTTTTCTAAAGGGTTTTAAATATAAATGGGCATACTATTTTATCAAGTGCCATTTGCCACCGCATTAAACGGATAATACAAATTTGTCTTATTTATTCTTTTTACGTGACATATGGTGGTCCTCAGTTTAATAACCTGAATCCACTTTTCATTCCAGATGAATGTCCTTTGGCATAATAAATTGTGGACTTCTGTCCTTATTGTGCACAGTGATCGTGGACAATATCACTAGCAAAGTAGAATGCATTTAGCACAGGGTTTATTTGAGAGGTTATTTACTAGCAGAGAAGAGTATAGCACAGGCAGGATTAAAAAAAAATCTCACTGTTCACAATGTAGGGGAGCGTAGAGGGCTTATGGTGCACAGTGGCTCACAGGCCAGCAGAGGGAAGCCCCACCCTAGTCTTACCCTACGTACTCATGCATAGGGCCAGGAACACCTATGTGGGTATGTAAGAATGCACATTTTCTGGTCTAGAAGAGGCCTTCTTAGAAATGGGTCTCGCTGGAAGGTGATGGCTATATCTGCCTGTTCTTCCTTGAGGCAATTCTGGTCTTCTGAGCCAGCTCTCTGCTAAATTATCAAAAGGGAAAGAAATTAATCTAGGGCTTTGTAGATTTGAATCTGCCTGTTCCCTATAACTTTATTTATAATTTTAGCATGCATGTTCATCAAGAAGATTGGGCTTTATTATACTTTTAAAACTTTTTCTATATAGTCTTGTATTTTGTACTGCATTTCCTTTGAAATAATATCACTTAATCATATTCCAAGGCTTGAATGTTATTTTCGTTCAAACCATATGATTAATTTTGAATTTAACTTTATTGTAATTGACTCTAATTTTTTTTCTGGATCTGATTTGTGTTAATTTTATGCCTCTTTTCAACAAGCTGCTTCTTTTTCTTTTTTTTGTGTTCTATTGAATATAAAATGTTCTGTATGTATTTACCATTTAGAATAATTTGGAAAATGGAGAATTTAATTTTAACTATATTAGTGCCAAATTTAACAATTTTCACAGATTTCTTAATGTTGTATTTGTGATGTGCTTATGAAAACAACAATTTACAATTTAACTCCATTTTATTTTCCATATGGTGCTGTTGCTCTTTCTCTTCCCTGCTTTACTTGTGTACCTTTCATTAATTTAACCTGAATTTGCAAGTCCTAGTTAAGAAAAAAAAATGTTTATTTTATTAAAGCATATTTTATCACTTATATTCCAACTTAGCTGCCATAATTACACCAATTATTTAGACTTAACAGCATCAACCATTCTCCTAATAATATTAATTGATTTCTGATTTCTTTTCTTACTAGCTGGTTTCAGTGTTTACTTCCAGTTTTTTTCTATTCTACCATGAATTTTCAAAGATAGAATTTTAAATTTAATTTGTTTTCATTTTCAAACAACTAACATCTTTAAAGTAATCTTCTTTATAGTAGCATTTGAGTATCCAAAAGCTCCTATGTTACAGTTCTGCTCTCAGCCAGGAATGCCAACCTGACCTCCCTCTTTCTCCACTGCCAAAATGTAGACATTTTTCTTTTCTTTTTTTTCCAGAAGAAAAAAAAAAAGAACAAATGAAACTTTTTAAATTATACATTCACTATTGAAAGAATACTTTTTTTTTTCATTTTCAAACTTTTCAGGATCAGGTTTATTTTCCTGGAATTCAAATAATAAAGTTAACAGGAAACACATTGATTATTAAATTTGCCATAGCCACAGTAATACTTCTTAGTTTCTCTTGGTGTCTCTCTTCTGGAAAGATTATTTTTAATATAATTGACTGGGATCCATTCTTTTTTCTTATTTGGAAATGACCATTATTTATCATCTAAATCTGTCATTTAACCTCCATTTCTATTATCTTCTCTCACTTTCATTTGTAGTCATTCTGAATTGTACACTACATCTCAAGCTTATCCTTTTCTTCCTAAAAATTTATTTTTATGCTCTATGAAATCTACTTAGTGCTTTCAATGGAGATTTTTTTATTACAATTATTAATCTCATTGAGAACATAAGTCAAAAATTAAATTTTCCCCATTTCTTAGAATAAATTTATTTCTGGGGAAAGACTTAGTTTGAACATTTTAAAATTGTTTAATATAAAATATATACAGGTAATTATATAAAACATCTGCACAGTATAGCAATTTAAAAATATATATTTTATTGATTTTTTTACAGAGAGGAAGAGAGAGGGATAGAGAGTAGAAACATCAATGAGAGAGAATCATCAATCAGCTGTCTCTTGCACACCCTCTACTGGGGATGTGCCTGCAACCAAGGTACATGCCTTTGACAGGAATCGAACCTGGGACCTTTCAGTCCACAGGCCGACGCTCTATTCATTGAGCCAAACCGGCTTTGGCTATAACAATTTTTTTTAAAGTTAAAACCATATAACTCCAATCTAGGACAACAAATTAAACATGGCCATCATCCTGAAAGCTCTTTGCAGCACTGACTAGATAGTTTGTAGAACCCAGTGCAAAATGAAAATGCCCCTTGACCCAAAATTATTAAGATTTTCAAACAGCTAGAATAGAGCATTAAATGAAGCACAGGGCCCTTCTGAGCATGTGGCCTTCACAGCTGCTCAGGTTGCATGTGTAACTTTCTAAGATGTTGTGAGGAGTAAATTAAATTATCCATGTGTGGGCAATATGTTGAATAGGCATGATTTTTATCATAATGCAATTTTATTTTCTTGTATCACACATTCAGTCGGAGCAAATTTCTCCTGCTCCTGGAGGAAGATTTCAGGAAGGAAATAAGGGAGATTCTTAGATAAGGCACAGTCCTATAGAAACTTTAAGTCACAAATATTATCTTAGTTAAATAACTTGAATGTCTAATTGAAACATCTTTTTTTTTTTTTTTTTTTTTTTTTTTTTTTTTTTTTTTTTTGTAGCTTAACCTTCTTTCCTTTAGCTTGAACATGCTTTTGTCTGGAGACCTATACTGTAGAAATAGGGTGCTCTGCCTGGCCTCAAGGAAGTGATTAAAAGCATAAAAATGTATTTCTTGATTCTGTGACTTAAATTGTTGTCCTTGATAGATCATCCAAATTGCCTTTCTTTTCTTTTATTTCTTTAAAAATATTTTTATTAATTTCATAGAGGAAGGGAAAGAGAGAGAGAGAGAGAGAGAGAGAGAGAGAGAGAGAGAGAGAGATATCAATGATGAGAGAGAATCATTGATTGGCTGCCTCCTGCATTCCCCTCACTGGGGATTGAGTCTACAACCCAGGCATATGCCCTTGACCAGAATCAAACCTAGGATCCCTTCCCTTCAGTCTACAGGTTGATGCTCTATCCACTGAGCAAAACCACCCAGGGTTGCCTTTCTTTCTAGTAATGTGTTTAATGGGTGGTTCAGTCCCAGAATTCAAATAAACTGTTAGATCAAGTTGTTATTGATTTAATGAAAACACTTTTTTTTAATGAGGATATCAAGTTAATGAAAATATCATATAAAACTGACCAAAAATTGCCACAAATAATCAAGAATCATCCATGTACTACCTAACCTCACACCATGTTTTGGGCCTTTTTTAGAATGGAGAGCTAAATAGAGGATGGTAGCCACCTTCCAGTAGTATAAAATTAAATTTTCTTCATGTGCCTTATATTTTACAGTATTCCTCACCAGTCTCCCCAAATCTCCCTCTGACATAGAAGGATTAAGGTCTCCAGAAGTAATGGCATAGGTTTTCCTGCATACCTTTGTACACCCCACATAATTTGAAGTGGGAGTTATTTTACTTAAAAAAATATTTTTATTGATTTCAGAGAAGGAAAAGGAGAGATAGAAACATCAATGATGAGAGAGAATCATTGATCAGCTGCCTCCTGCATGCCTCCTGAATGTCCCCTAAAGCGAACTGAGCCCTGGCCAGGAATCAACCCATGACCTGTTGGCCCATAGGTAGATGCTCAACCACTGTGCCACACCAGCTGGGCATGCAGATTATTTTACTTTCATTTTGCTACTTGGTAACTGCCTATTGGAGCCTCAGCTCTTTTATATATAACATTTTCAGAATACTCAATAAATAGTATTTGTTTCCATTTACAAGCCTTATGCATTTTTTTTCCTACATACTTATCCTTGAATGAAGAGTAAGACACTTGAATTATTGGGCGAGTTCCTGTAAATCATTTCCCAGTGGACCTGAGTGAAAAGATGTTCCTTTAAGAGCTGAAGCAGAAGGAAATTTAGTATGCACAGTAGATATTTTTTAAATGCCATTTCTTCTTTCCAGGAGATAGAAAGAGACCCGTGGATATCTCCTTGGGAGAAAAAGATGGGGAGCATATATTTATGCGACTTGGTGAATTCCAAAGTTCATGTATAAAGAGGCACAAAGAAACTTCAAGTAAAAACCTGGAGGAAAAATGCAAATTTGGTCTGAGGCAACTGAGCTTTCACCCTAAGAGTTGGAACTCCATAAACTAGTTAGCTTGAATAGCTAGTGGAAAAAGAGAAGTGAAATTAAGAGAGCTGGTTCCAAAAGGGATCCTAACTCATGAATAAGGCATAAGGAGAACTGTGGCAAACCCTAGAGGAATACAACATTTCCTTGATTATTTTGTTGTTGCTGAAGTGCATAGAAGATTCTTTGCAAAATAGATTTCATGAGTATTTTAATAAAATATTTGAAAAGAGATTTCTAAGATATCTCCTCTAGCCTTCTTCTCACACTTCACATGTATTTAATATATAAATTCACTAAAAAGTTTATTGCACTGTTTAGTTATCAAACAAGTGGTTCCTGAGCCTTTATCATGGCAAACACTTTGTAAGAATGGGGCATGCAACGATGAACAAAAACAGATGAAGTCCTCTTCTCTTACAGCTTGCCCTGAGAGGGAGAAGGCGGGTCAAGAATTAACAAGTAATAACATGCAATATTTCATTTGTAATATATAAATAAGCAATATTTCATTTTATCATAAGTGCTAAGAAGAAAAGTAAATCGGAAGAAAGGGAGGTAGTGGGGAATAATATAGGGTGGGAAGATGGGGCAGGGTTATTTGAGACAGGTTAGTCAAGGAAGTGATTCGCCCTAGCTGGTTTTGCTCAGTGGATAGAGCATCGACCTGAGGACTCAAGAGTACTGAGTTTGATTCCAGTCAAGAGCACATACCTGGGTTGTGGGTTCAATCCCCAATAGGAGGCATGCAGGAGGCAGCTAATCAATAATTCTTACTTATCATTGATGTTTCTATCTCTCTCTCCCTCTACATTCCTCTCTGAAATAAATAAAAATACATTTTAAAAAAAGGAGTGATGTTTCTGTGTAAAATTCTCAGATACCTAAATAAAGTGAGGAAGTTATCCATGAAGTTATATGAAGAAACTGTATCATAGAGCAAATGTCAGTTCAAAATGAGTTAGGAAGTATTTATGCTGCTTTCATTTTCAGGAAATGATTGTGGAGATTTAGTATTATTTCTCTATTAAATGTTTTATAGAATTCATGCGTGAAACCATCTGGGCTTGATGTTTTCTTTGTTGTAACATCATTAATTATTGATTCTATATCCTCAATAGATATGTGCCAATTCAGGTTATTTATTTTATTTATTTTTGGGTGAGCGAGGTTGGTAGTTTGTATATTTTAAAGAATTGGTCCATTTTGACTAAGTGATAACATTTCTGGCCCTAGATTTGTGTATAGTGTGACTTTATTTTTTTAAATATAGTTTTTATTGGTTTCATGGAGAGAAAATGAGAGGAGAGAAACATTAATGATGAGAGATGAAGGCTCTACTCCAGGCATGTAGGTTGAAACAACTTTGGTTGATACAACTTTGGTTGTAGGTTGATAGTTGGTTGATGCAACTTTCTAGATACATTCATCTCTCCAGATTTCAGGGTGGCAGTTAGACCAACAACCTTAGTTCTCTTATAGGTTCAAGAAAAGTACTTTTGATTTTGATATTTCCTTTTATAAGAATGGGGGTAACAACTTCCAAACTGTTCTCATGTTGGAGCATAAACCATATCTTCCACTGTGTTACTTTGAAACATGTCCACATTCAATACCAAATCTATTCCCTTTGAAAGATGCTTACTACCAGGATGAAAATAACTGTCTCAGATAACTGAGGTACCCTACCTCATAGAACTTGATCTATCATGTGACCCAGAGTTGCTTGTTCGGGATGTTCTTCATACTCAATAATTCTCCCACACTGTACTCTGTATTTTTTTAATCATAGAAACTATTTCCTGGGCTTCATAGTACATGAGTCCAGTGCTCAAGTAACACAAAAATTCTAATTTAGCTTCTACCTGGAAATTATTTTTGAAATGATAAAACAATATTTTACATCATTATGCATAATAACCTTTATCTCTGAAAAGTATGGCAATGTAGCTCTAGTTATAAGTGTTGAAATTTTATAGCACATAACTCCTTAATTTAAGAATTTTATCACTAGAAAATATTTTCTAATAGAATTCATACTGAATTTTGCCATGTATAAAACATTTCTTTTTGTACTGGTTGAAATGGTAAGAGGATAATTTTTAAAAAACCCAACAACTTTTATTGTTTAAAGTATTTTATGTCTCCTTTTTATCCCCCTATTTGCCCCCTCCTTCCCTGGCAACTCCCCTGAGAGCAAGCCCCCGCCACCCCAGTGTCTGTGTCCATTGGTCATGCTAATATGCATGCATATGAGGTTGAATTGTCTGCTCAGTGCCACCTTATCTCTGGGTCCATTTTTGTTCATCAGTTTATGTTGATCATTATATCCCACATATGAGTGAGATCATGTGATATTTATCTTTCTCCAAATGGCTTATTTTGCTTAACATAATGTTCTCCAGTTCCATCCATGCTGTTGCAAATGGTAAAAGTTCCTTCTTTTTTATAGCAGTGTAATATTCCATTGTGTAGATGTGCCATAGTTTTTTAATCCATTCATCTGCTAATAGGCACTTAGGCTGTTTCTAAATCTTAGCTATTATAAATTGTGCTGTTATGAATATAGGGGTATATATATCCCTCCTGATTGGTATTTCTGATTTCTTGGGTTACATTTTTAGAAGTGGGATTACTGGGTCAAATGGAAGTTCCATTTTTATTTTTTTTGAGGAAATACCATACTATTCTTTACAGTTCCTGCACCAGTCTGCAAGTCTGCATTCCCACCAGCAGTGCACAAGGGTTCCTTTTTCTCCGCATCCTCGCCAGTTCTTGTCAGTTGTTGATTTGTTGATGAGAGTCATTCTTACAGGTATGAGATGGTATCTCATGTTGTTTTGATTTATATCTCTTAGATAATTAGTGACTTTGAACATGTTTTCATATGTATGTTGGCCTTCTGTATAATCTTTTTCAAAAAGTGTCTACTTAGGTTCTTTGCCCATTTTTTGATTGGATTGTTTATTTTTCTTTTGTTAAGTTATATGAGTTCCCTGTAATTTTTTAATATTAAACCATTATCTGAAACTAGAAGCCAATGCACAAAACTCGTGCAAGTGGCTCGGCCCCCACAGCCCCTCACAGCCCCTTGCAGCCTTGGCTAGCATTCGCAGGCCCTTATAGCCTGAGCCTGCCCTCGCAGCCCCTTGCAGCTGGCCCACACAACCCTGGCTTGGTTCAGAAGGTCATCCATATGGTCGTTCTGCTATTTGAACTAATTATCATATTAGCTCTTTATTATACAGGATTGCATTGGCAAATATGTTATCACATGCAGTGGGCTTTCTTGTTTTGTTGATAGTTTCTTTTGCTGTTCAGAAGCTTTTTATTTTGATGTAGTCCCATTTGTTTATTTTCTCCTTAGGAGCTGTATTGGTAAATATATTGCTAGGATATATGTCTGATATTTTGCTGCCTATGGAGTTTTCTAAGATTTTTATGGTTTCTCATCTTACATTTAAGTCCTTTAACAAATTTGAATTTGTTTTTGTGTATGGTGCATGCTGGTGATCTAGTTTCCTTTTTTTGCATGTATCTGTCCAATTTTCCCAACACCATTTATTGAAGAAACTGCCTTGACTCCATTTTATGCTCTTGCCTCCTTTGTCAAATATTAGTTGAGAATAATGGTTTGGGCCTATTTATGGGTTCTTTATTCTATTCCATTGGTCTATATGTCTGTTCTTGTGCCAGTACCAGACAGTTTTGAGAATAGGGGCTTTTAATATAGCTTGATATTTGGTATTTTAATCTCTCCAAATTTGGCATTTTTTTCTCAGGATTGCTGTGGCTACTCAGGGTCTGGTTTTTTTTTATTATTCTAGATAAATTTTTGGAGAGTTTTTTCTATGTCTGTGAAAAATGCTCTTGGTATTTTAATGGGGATTGCATTAAATCTATAAATTTTTTTGGGTAGTATGCATATTTTAATGATGTTGATTCTACCAATCCATGAATACGGTATGTTCTTACAATTGTTTATGTTTTCCTCTATATCTTTTCTCAATATTCTGTAGTTTTTTGAGTATAGGGTTTTTATCTCCTTAGTTAAGTTTATTCCCAGGTATCTTAATTTTTTTGGTGTGATGGTAAATGTTTTTGTTTTTGTTTTTTTGTTTGTTTGTTTTTTACTTTCTCTTTCTGTGAGTGTATTGTTGATGTATAAAAAAGCCATACATTTCTGGGTGTTAGTTATATATTCTGCTACATTGCCAAATTCCTTTACTAAGTCTAGTATTTTCATATGGAGTCTTTGGGTTTTCCTATGTACAGTATCATATAATCTGCCAATAATGACAGTTTTATTTCTTCTCTTTCAAATTGAATGCCTTTTATTTCTTATTCTTGTCTGATTGGAAAGGCGAGCATTTCTAGTACTATTTCAAGCAGGAGTGGTGAAAGTAGGCATCCCTGCCTTGTTTCTGTTCTTAGAGGAAATTCAGTTTTTGCCCATTGAGTATGATGTTGGTTGTAGGTTTGTCATATAAGGCTTTTATTATGTTGAGGTATGATCCCTCTATTCCCATTTTGCTGAAAGTTTTTATCAAGAAAGGGTGTTGGATTTGTCAAATACCTTTCTGCATTAATTTATATGAATATACAATTTTTGTCTCTTAATTTGTTTATGTGATGTATCACATTTATTGATTTGCAGATATTGTACCATCCTTGTATCCCTAGAATAGACCCCACTTGGTCATGGTACATGATTTTTATAATGTAATGCAGGATCCGATTTGCTAGAATTTTAACATCTATGTTCATCAAAGATATTTGCCAGTAGTTATTTTTCTTTGTGGTGTCTTTATCTGGTTTTGAATTAGGATAATGCTGGCTTCATAGAAAGAGCTTGAAAGTGTGTCTTCCTCTTGAATTTTTTGGAATAATTTGAGGAGGATAGGTTTTAGTTCTTCATTAAATGCTTGGTATAATTCCCCTATAAAGCCATCCAGACCAGAGCTTTTGTTTGCTGGAAGATTTTTGATTACTGCTTCAATATATTTTGATTCTTCCAGATTGAGTTTTGGAAGCTTGTATTTTCTAAGAATATATCCATTTTATTTGGGTTGTCCAGTTTGTCGGAATAGAACTGTTCATAGTATTTTTTTCATAATACTTTTTATTTCTATGGGGTCGGTTGTTACTTCACCTCTTTCATTACTGATTTTGTTTACATGGGTCCTCTCCCTTTGATTCTTGGTGGGCCTGGTTAGAGGTTCATCAATCTTGTTTATGCTTTCAAATAACCAGCTCTTTGTTTTATTGATCTTTTGTTTGTTTTTTTGTTTTTTGGTGGGGGGGACTCTATGTCATTTATTTCCACTCTGATCTTTATTATTTCTTCCTACTGTGGGCTCTTCTTGTTGCTCTCTTTCTAATTCTTTGAAGTTGTGGGGTTAGATAATATATTACCATTTATTATTATTATTATTATTTTATTTATTTTTTAGGTAGACCTTCAGAGTTATGACTCTCTTTCTCAAGACTGCTTTCACTGTGTACCATAGGTTTTAGATTGTTGTGTTTTCATTGTTGTTTTTTGGCAGCATGCTATTTAGCTTCTGAGTGTTTGATTATTTTCATTGTTTTTTATTACATTTGATTTCTAATTTTATGCATTATTGTCTAATAAAATGCTTACTATGATTTCTAGCTTCTTGAATTTGAAGAAACTTTGCCTGTGTCACAATATGTAGTCTATCTTTCAAAATGTCCTGTGTGCACTTGAGAAGAATGTATAGTCTATAGCTTTGGGGTGAAATATTCTGAAGAGGTCAATTAAATCCATCTGATTTAATGAGTCATTTTTTTTGTTTTTGTTTAGGGGATTTATCCAGTGGTGTTAGTGGATACTATGACTGTATTGCTGGGGATCTCTCCCTTGATATCTTCCAGAAGTTTTTTGTTTTGTTTTGTTTTTTTTTTATGTATTTGGGTGCTCCTGTATTGGATGCATATATGTTTACCAGAGTTATATCCTCTTGTTAAATTGCTCCCTTTAGTATTATGAAGTGGCCTTCCTTCTTTTTGTAATGGCCTTAACTTTGAGTTCTAATTTGTCAGATGTAAGTATTGCTACCCAAGCTTTTTATTTTCATTTCCATTCCCTGAAAAAAATTTTCCATCCTTTTACTATCAGTCTGTGTGTGTCCTTTGTTCTGAGGTGGGTCTCTTATAGACAGCAGATATATGGGCCATGTTTTCTTATCCATTCAGCTACTCTATGTTTTTTGATTGGAACATTTAATCCATTTGCATTTAAGGTTATTACTATTATTTTTTGGTATATTTTTATTGATTTCAGAGAGGAAGGGAGAGGAGATAGAGAAAGAAACCTCAATAATGAGAGAGGATCATTAATCGTCTGTCTTCTGCACACCTCATCCTAGGAATCGAGCCTGCACCCTGAGCATGTGCCATTGACTGGAATTGAACCCCGGATCCTCCAGTCTGCAGGCCAACAATCTATCCACTGAATCAAACCAGCTAGGGCTTAAGGTTATTATTGATAGGTACTTGTTTGTCACCATTTATATTCTTTCTGCCTGTGTTCCTTTTTCCCTTCCTATTTCTTTTTTTTATAGCAGTTCCTTTAGCATTTCTTTTTTTTCTCCCAATTTTCCTCCCTCCCCAGAGTTCTGTGTTCATTGGTTGTATTCATGTATACCAGTCCTTTGGTTGTTCTCTTATCTCCCCCCAGGTCTCCTTCCCCTCCCCGCTGTCATTTGACAATCTGCTTGTTTTATGGTGACTATCTCAGGATCACATGAATAGAATCCGCTCCTCATTTGGCAGTCTGCTTGTTTTATGGTGGCTATCTCAGGACCACACGAATAGAGTCCGCTCCTCCTCTGGTTCTCACCGCCCCTCCCCCTGGGTCCCACTGCCTTTAGCATTTCTTGCATTGCTAGTTGGATAATATTTTTTAATATCAGCTCCTTTGTACTTACCTGAAAATTTTATTATCTAATAGTAATGAGCACTCCTAATACCCAGATCTTGGTTTCTAAATGCCATTCACTATTCAGGGAAACCAGGCATTATTGTGGAAATGATTTACTCTTGGTTCAGTGCAGGAAAAAAAACAAAACATGGTAAACCTAGAATACCTTATTCTATCAGAAAGTGAGAAAGTGCTCACAAATTTATGGGGACATGTCACAGAGACATAGGATCTGGCCTGAAGAAATTATCACTGGCCACATAAATAAAGAGGTGAAGGGACAAAGAAACCTCTTTTTTATAAATGAATTCCAGATAGTGAATAAGTTGATAGAATTAAAAATTATCCTTCTTATCTAATATATAATAGTTACTTCAGGCTCATATAAGTAACATCTAACAATGGTACAAATCATTATCATGTGCCTCCAAACATCATGATCCAGGAAGGGCACAGAATGACCTATTGTAATATTCACATCCAGAGAGTTTAAAGTAAAAACAATCATGAGGTAACCCCAAACAAAACCATATTAATGGGGCATTCTACAAGTCTACTGACTTGGATTCTTCAAAGAGGTCAGTATCATACATGTAAATAAAATTAAATAAATAAAAGTTAAAAATAAGTGTCACTTTTAATGATTAAAGAAGAATAAAGAGATAGTTTTAAAAATATTTTTATTGATTTCAGAGAGGAAAGAGAAGGAGAAAGAGATAGAAACATCAATGATGAGAGGAAACCATTGATTGGCTGCCTCCTGCACTTGGACTGAACCCCCAACCCAGGCATGTGCCTTTGACCAGAATTGAACCTGGGACTGTTCAGTCCACAGACTGACACTATATCCACTGAGTCAAACCAGCCAGGGCAAGAGATGATTTTTTAATGGATCACATCATAAATGAACTTGGAGGAGTAATTAGACACATTTGAATATTTACTCAGTAATATAACAGTGCTACAAGTGTGGTCCTTAACTCGGTTGCTACCCAGTGAATTGATATTTATTGTTCCACAAGGTGTTAAGTTCAACAATTGAGAATAAGCAATTAGAAAATTCTATAGTAATTTGACCTTGTTGTGGTATAGATAGGAGCTTGCTCATTTTTTAGCAATTCACTTTTATTTTATTTTGTTATAGTATTGTTTCTCAATTTATTGGAAGTAAGAAATGTTGGTCCTTCTCTGAAGATAATTTGAGAAACACAATATTAGCTATTATTGTTTTATTTGTTGAGTATGATAATGACATTTGGCTATGTGGGAGAATGTATTTGTTTTCTGCTTCTTAGGAGTTACAGAGTGGTGTAATTTAGTATTTGGAGGTGAATTATTAATATTTAGAGTTGAATATTATGCTATGTGCAGCTAACTTTCAAGTGATTCAGCCAAAAAGAAACAAAAAAAATGTGTGTGTTTGTGTTTGTATTTGTGTGTATGCATGCCTGTGTGTAGACATAAAGCACTGTGATAAAATATGAACAATTGATGAATCCATGTAAAAAGAGTATAGTATTTATTTTACTATTTTTATGTAAGCTTACTATTTTTCCCCCAAAATACAAAACTAAGGGTAAAAGATGTCTTGAGACAAAAAAATCTTTGCAACTTACAGGACTGTGGTTTTTTTTTTATAGCTCTCCAAACATGTCTCACTTTAAATAATATCTCTCAGTTATCTTATAAATTTATTGTCTTATTTAGGAGTTGTGGATTTTAAAATACATAATAAGCTTTATAACTTCAATGACTTATTAATTATTATTACAACAAAGAGCATACTAAACAGGTAATCTCAGAAATGTATTCAGGTGCTACACAAATGAGTATCAACTATGATCTATATGTAATGCTCTTAGAATAAGTAGCAAGTTAAATAACTTCAAAGTTATTTCTACAGCTTCTGCGTTTTTTATATAATTTGCTGTTAAATCCATAGATATTTTATTTCATTATAATCACTTTTTATAAATGTCTTCCCCATTAATCTTTATGTAGATTTTTATATTATACTTTGCTATATAGCTGGTATAACCCAACCTTCCTATAAGGTAAAATAGGATAATTTTTACTACTGAGGAATAGAGAGGGTGGGTGACTTGTCCTGTGTCATGCTGAAAGTTAACTTTATAGACAGAATTTAAAGATGCAGGCTTTGCAATATTTTTCCAAAACAAAATATTGGTAAAATTCTTGGCTTTATTTTTGATGTTATTATTTAAATGTTAAATTTATATATAAAATTTTAATTTCTTCATTTAGGAAATCCAATTGTGTACCATGTTGGTTACTAAGCTACATAAGACAAGGTCCTTACTCTTCAGGTGATCATGACATGTGAAATAAGACAAATTGATAAAGACATGCAATAAATGCTATGTTCTCTGAGAGAAGTTTGAATGAGGTAGAAAGAGGATGGTCAAATTTTCCTGGGTGAAGAGAGTTAGACATCTTTTAACAATCATATTCATTGAAATACTTTTTAAGAGTTACTTGTGATTGTTGAAGAAACACAAATACTTCACTTAATGACTATTATGATGCTCAATTGATTTCTATCTGACTCAAATTTCTAATGTTATAATTTTGGAAGCACAGGCCAAGAGATTAAAAGCCTATAACAGCATTAAGCAAAACAGCCATAATTACAATCTTGTCTCTCTTAGTGTGAGATTGTATCTTCATATCTAGAAAAGCTCTTTGCTTTGTCTTTTTCCAACCTGGTGTTGCTACCTGAGGAGAACAATTTCCCTCTCTGATTGTCTTGTTTCTCTTGTGATCCATTTGCCTCTATTGATTCTTGGTGACAGGCTGATGTTTTTAGGTCTTATGACTTCTTATTCACAAGAAATAAATCCACACATTGCATGCCCATTTCAGCAAATGTGATTTCTGGTGTATCTCACATTCTTGGTCCTCTTTAAGAAATCAAATATGTAAAACTTGATCTTAGGGAATATACACTAAAAGTAGCTATTCACATTTCTTTTGCTAGGAGTGCCTGGCACAAATTCAGGTACATACAAGGCTTTCAAAAATGCTTTCTGAAAAAATAGAAGGTTACCCTAGTAGCTTGGCTGTCACTTGAGTATAAATGATAAAACAACCTGTCAATAAGAAAGTCTGTCCTATTTTAAAAAATAGTTTGTGATAATTAATTGCGTAATAGTATTTTTAGAGTTATGATTTAAGTGCTATTTTTATATTGTACATATTTAGAAATAATTGCAAATATTGATATTTGTTGAAGATCAATGAACACAGTTGTTTTTAGGAAGATAATTTATGATGTCTCCCTATTCTCTTCTTTCATCATCATTTAGTTCTCTACTATATTTATGTATTTTTTTTGTGTGTGGGGGGGACATTTTCCTTAACATGTTATGTGGCTTAACTATATTTGCTATATTTAATCAAATATGTTTAGAGACATATATGGTGAAGGGTATTAGTATAGAAGATTTTTAAATACAACAACAACAAAAAATGATGCCCTGGCCCATGTGGCTCAGTTGGTTGGATGTTGTCTATGTGTGAGATCCTCCCTCCCCCCAACGGTGGCAGAGTTGTGACATTACTAGCATCTGCCACAGAGACATCCCCAAGACATTGAACCACCAATCAGTGTGTGCCAAAGTGCCCTGGGGACCACCCCTTCCTGTTCCGCCCTGGGTCCATCCCTTTCCTGTTCCTTCCCCCAAAAGGCTCCCCTGACTCTCCACATGCTGCTCTCTCCGTCACCGTCTGTGGAGGCAGCCTGGCTGGGTCCCTTTCTCTTGTCCCCATTCCTTTAATTCTGATTTCTCTACCTCCATAATGAGTCCCGCTCATTACTGGGGAATAAACTTTACTTAACTATGCCTTGGTGGTCTCTGACTTCAATTTCCTATGCCTTAAACTTTACACCATATACTAAAAGGTTGCTGGTTTGATTCCCAATCAGGACATATACCCTGGTTGCCGGTTCAATCCCCAGTAGGGTGTGTGAACAACATTTCACTCTTACATCAATATTTCTCTCTCTCCCTCTCCTTTTCCCTCTCTCTAAAAATCAATTTAAAAAAACACCTGATATTATGATTCACAAATTAAAAACTTTTGTATTGGCTCTCTTTTAATTTTATTTACTTTTTTACACTTTAGCTTTTGGTCTGAGATATTTGTTAACATTTTCACTGCATTTTGGATGACAAAAATTTATTAAGAAGGCAGTGGGAGGAGGGTTTAAAGAAACATTAGCTATTAGAATATGGGTGACTATACTCAGACGTTTGCTCATATTTATGGAAATAGAATAGTTAACCAGCTACCCACAAACACAAGAAAATTTATGCCTGCTAAATGTACTTACATTATCATTTTTCTTGTTTAATAGTGGTTGATTACATCTGTATTTTCCTGAAGAATCACTTCTTTGCAACAGCTGTTCATCCTGATATCAGGTAATGTCAAAATGCTTGCTGACTTAAAAGGTCTTGCAATAAACTTTATTATGTACCTAATGAGAACTGGCATATTACTACTGAGAAATAGGGCATCACATCTACACATCTTGGATAGATTTGCTGAACTAATGCAGTCTCACCATGAATCAGGGCTATAGTGGGTTTTTTTGAATACAGCACTGCCATTTAACTTTAGATATGTTTAATGCTTAAAAGTCATAAATCTTGATATAGCAATAAGAAGTTTATAAATGGAATTAAAAATAGCAGCATGAATGACCAATCATTATTCAAGAAAGTCTTGTTATTATTTTTTAATATGGTATTTTCAGTTGTCTGGCTCTAACTGTAGGATAAATGAAGGGTTGGTGAGAGCTGTGAGCTTCACATTTATCTCCCAGGTATTTGAGCTAGCCAGACTCATGACAGCAATAAGTTTAATGGTAGGGGGTGTGGTTTGTTTTCATTGCATTCAGGTTTTAAACAAGGCTGCAGGCACTTAACAAACTATGATTAGCCTGGTCTGACAGTTTGACTAAATGACTACCCAGAGGGTAGGTGTGGGTGAACTAAATTCTTTCCGAAAGTGATTTTCCTTAACATGGTTAACTAATGTGAGTAAAAATGATTCTAAAAGACATCTTAGTGTGAGCCAGAGAAGGCCCAAAAGGAAATTTGAGAGCAATACTCCTATACAGCCACTATTCACTTGCACTAAGGAATTTTGAATAGCTCTAGATTCAATGCGTTGGAACTGCCAAAATGCTGTACAGCAGCCAAGAAGTTCTGTAACATATTATAGAAAAGAGGAAGTATTAATATCATTCTTTTTTATGTTTAGGAAGAGTAAAATATATTTATTATTTGATAGCATTGTGGATGGAGCAATGCTTTTCCTTTAAATATGCTTTGTATGCATAAAGAACCATAGGTATGCTCATAACCTTGGGCTTTAACATTAAATTCTGAGAAAATTTTTTAACTAATGATTTTTTTTTGGCTAATTTAACTTTGATATTAAGTGGTATGTTTCTGTTTTACTAGTGCCAATGAATACTTTGCATAAAACCCCTGAATTTACTCAGTGTGTCGTCACACCTTGCCCAGAAGAGTAAATGTTTCATCTTTTCTAAGTGAACAATAATGTAGGTTAGGGGATAGACAATTGATTTGCTGGGAATATAAAATCTGTTCGATTCATTACAGATGCAGAGGAAGAGAACACAAGGTCCATTGAGCCATTTACATTAGGCATTTCTTTTTTAAAATAATTATTAGAGAATAATGGAAATGTAATGATACAAATCTTTATGTCTTCTGTAAGAGCTTTTGAGAATTAGTCATGCATATTTGCTCATCTACCCGGGAAGGTGAATGAGGCTGCACTTTGGCCCTGAGCAGGAAGTCTAAGCAGACACCAGCATTCGCCACAATGCTGAACGGAGGGGGAGGAAATCCACATTTGCAAGTGCTTGCACTACAAATCCTACAAATTGTTTCTCGGCTAAGAGACAGCCTTTCTTTTAATTATTAAGCATTGACTTTTAGCAAGCACATGGCTTTCTTCATGGAAATATTACAGGAAATAATTAGTGATGTTGTGTATGCAAGGAGGGGATGATGATTTCATGTACATGATTGTTTCTTATTTGCACTGTCTTAAACATTTCTTTAATGGTATATTTAAGAGGTTTAGAAAGTTCAAACTTTTTTTTTCAACAACAGAGTAACTTCTGTCTGCCTCATATATGGTCATTGTTTCATTTCTTATGCATTTTTTTAAACAAATTGAAGGAAAATATTTTTAGGAACTACACAGCAAGTAGTAGAAACCTGCTCTTAAGTGACAGTGGGGAAAAATTGAATGTATACTCTACATTTGAACTGAAAATTGTGATCTGAAATTGTTATTTTATTCATTACCCACTATTTCCTGTGTCTTCCCCCCCTTATACCACTAACCACATCAGATTACTTACCACTTTTGCCTTTCCTCATGCTTTGCCCTTTTGAAAAACAGACCTCTTCTATATCGGGAAGTCTCAGACAGGAGCTTTAACTTAATATGCTACTATGGGTCTATGACTTGTTTTGCACTCTCTTTACAGGGTTTTGAAATTCTATTAAAACCCATAAATGTCTCTTCATTGATTGCTCCATGCATCAAGAATGAGAACACACTGAGCACTTCTTTGCATTCTTTTCAAAGATGGCATTAGTGAGGTATGTGGGATTTATTGCAGAATTTGTGGGAGAAACTGAGGAAGAGTTCTATACCACACATAACAAAAACATTTCACTGCCAAAAACCCACTGGCTATCTTTTCTCTGATGCCAGTTATTATGTCTTCTGCTCCAACCCTCAAATTGCCTCCATTTCCTTCCTGTGTTGAATTAGAGTTCCATGTACGTAGTTGGTTCTCAGGTCTGCAAATTCTAGTTGTCAGCCCAGACTCTACACTGACTTATTAAAATATGTTGTGACCCAATTATGGGCTCTTATTAAGATGCTCAATCCAACTGCTAAGAAAAAAAGGTTCTCCTGCCCTATTGTTATCATGGTATAGGTAGTTATACTATCTTTATTTTACTAGACTTACTAGATTTCCTATGTTCCACAAAGGCAGAAAAATGTAGCATTGATCTCCACTACACATTTTTTTCTCCTGTGTGCATTGTCTTAGTGAGTTCTCTTGTAATCCACTCCATTAACCAAGCTAGACATCTTTGATCTTTCTTTAAAATGTTTTATTTTTATTTTTATTTGAGAGAAAGAGAAAAGTAAAGACAAAAACATCAATCAGCTGTCTCCTGCACACCCTGCCCCCACACACAAAGGAGATCAATCCCAAAACATGAGCATGTACCCTGACCAGGAAGTGAACCAGTGACTTCTTGGCTCATGGGTCTATATTCAACCACTAAGCACACCAGCCAGCTTGATCTTCCTTTAAAAAATAATATCATTGGTTGTCTTTAAAATTCTCTAAACATTCTATTGCTACATTTCTATTACATACAACTCCATTGGAAGATTGTGGTAAGTATCTATTGGTCTCTCTGACTCTCATACTACTATCTCTCTCCATTCCACTCTTTACATTACTCCCATTATTTTCTTTGCAATATCATATAAAGAGAAAGAGAGAGGATCCTACTATGTTCAGGAAATGTGGTCTAAATTTCTTTGCATATAGTTTTATTCCCTGGAAGATTTTTATCCCAGACTACTTTTTTGTCTTATACATATCACTCCTCTCCATATACCACATGTTATAGCTATTGAAGCATTCATGCAAGTCCCTTTAATCTGACATGCATGCCAGTACCTTATTGACTTTGCTTATACTGTTTGCCTAAAATATATTTTTTCAATGTCTTTATCTCATGAACTCTGGATCATCCTTCAAAGTCCAACACAAATTTTAGCTTTCCTTTGAATCCTCCTGCATTCTTCCTTCTACATAGCAATAATTGGATCTTCCTGTCCCAAGGTTGTATGGTACATTTCCTTATTAAAATATCATGCTACATTCTGCCTTTAATTATTTCTCTAAGTTACTTTCCCATTAGCAAGGAGAGCAGAAACTAGGATTTATTTATCTTAAAATTTCTATTGCCACATCAGTACCTCATACATATTAACTGATTAATTATTTATGTGTTCATTTATAATATGTTTTCTGAAGTCAAGAAGTTGTAGGTACAATGAGAATTGCCCTGAAAGGAAGGTCAGAGTATTATAAAAACTAGGTCTATGATGTAAGACTTAGTTTTAAAAGGCAGCATTAAGTGATATATGAAACTAAGTGATATCTGCACTAAAGATATATTAGTTGAGTGCAAGTTAATGACAGTGATATGTCTTGGTGAAGAGCACTTCAGTTACAGAAGCAACAGCATGTCCTCTGGAAGGATGAAGCTTGTCTTCTTTAAGATGTGGAAGAAGGTTAACATGCCTTGACAATGGAGAGCAGATGGAGATGGTGAGAGAGGAAATGGAAAGGTGAATACTGTATAAGAACATGTAAAATATATTTTATGAACTAATGGAAAACACTTGCAAGGTTTCCAGCAGATGATGACATTATTAAACTTGCATTCAAAAATATCATTCAGGTTGCAAAATGGAAAGCAGATTGGAAGGAGACAAGAGTGAGGACAGATTGGTGATGGACAAAGACTTGGGGTGGCAAACACACAAGACAGTTTACAGATGATGTGTTGTAGAATTGTGTACCTGAATTCTATGTAATTTGGTTAACAAGTGTCACCCCGATGAATTAAATTTAAAAAGAGTGAGGTCAGAAAGACTAGGCAAAATTTGGTAGGAAGAAGTGGATATATTTCTAGAGGCAAAAGTTAGGTAGATATTGAGTTGGTTAAAGAAATAATGAAGGGCGTGTTATGAATAATGCTTTAATATATGGTGTGTGCAACTTAATGAAGTGATACCATTCAATAGAATAGAAAACAAGATTAGAGTAAGTTATGGGTACTGGTAATGGATGTGGTAGGTATGGCAGGTCATGAGTTTGGTATAGTTCTGAGGTATCTTTTTCCCCTTGTTGTTGAATTTATTGGGGTGACACTGGTTAACAAAATTATACAGGTTTTAGGCGCACAATTCCACAACACATCGACTGTAACTATTTTTTGTTTCTTCTTCATCCCAAGTCATGTCTCCTTCCATTATCACTTATCTCCTTCGTACTCTCTTTGACCTTCTCTCCCCCACCTGGGCAATCCCACACTGTTGTTGGTGTTCATGATTATTTCCTCTCTCATTTTTGCTTAATCCCTCAATCCACCCACCTAGTCCCCAATCCCCCAACATATGACAGCTATCAGCCTGCTCTCTGTCTATGAGTCTGTCTATTTTTCTTATTGGTTCATTTAATTCCACATTGTCTTTCTATGACTGGCTTATTTCATTAAACACAATGTTTTCCAGATCAATTCCTGCTGTTGTAAAAGGTAAAATTTCCTTCTTTAAAAAAACAAAAAAAAAAAGATTTCCTTCTTTTCTATGCCTAAATTGTATTCTATCATTTAAAAGTACCTCAGCTTTATTATCCAATGTACTAATAGACACTTGGGCTGCTTCTAACTCTTGGCTATTGTAAATAATGCTGCAATGAACATAGGGGTGCATATATTTTTAGAATTAGTGTTTTGGGTATCTTTAGATAAATTCCTAGAAATGGAATCTCTGGGTCATAAGGAAGTTCCTTTTTTAAATTTTTGAGGAAATTCCATACTGCTTTCCAAGTGGCTGCACCAATCTGCATTCCCACCAACAGTGCAAACCAGGACTTATTGTTTATTGATTTATTGATAATAGAGTCTGAACCTCTACAAGGTGATAAGTTGTGCTAGAAAAGTACTCTGAGCTTGAGTAAAATTTGATCTAATCCTGTAGAGTAATAATCAAAGTCATCAGCATCAATTAAATCACCCGAGGGAGGATTATTATATTTAAAAAGCAGAGAATCCAGACTAAGCTAATATTGGAAAATATGGTGGAAAAGTTTGATTACATAAAGGAAACAAAGCAGGAATGGCACACTTTAGGGAGCTTAGTTAGAAATTATGGAAGCTGAGGGCATAAGTGTTTCCAGAAAAGGGGATAAGAGGAGAGTAAGTATCAAGGGTAGATATCAAGAAAATATATAGAAAGATAGGTACTAAAAGTATTTATTGGATTTTAGCACACAAAGGTCACTGGATTGAAAAGTGATTGGGAGAAAATGAAATGTATTCAAGGACAATATAAATGTCTCTTGAGAATTTTTTGGTGTGTGTGAAGTGAAGAAAGATATCCAGTATTTCCTGGAAAATATGTGAAGTCAATACAAAAAAAAATTTGCATTTATGACTTTTTGTATTTTATGGGAGAGGCATTTAGGCTAAGGTGACCAGTTGTCACGCTTTTGGCGGGACAGTCCCGATTTTTAAGAATTTGTCCCGGGTCCCGAGGTGTTTTAAAACATTCCCGATTTCTTTCCCACAATCGGAACTGTTTTAAACGCTGCGGGACACGGGACAAATTGTTAAAAATTGGGACTGTCTCGCCAGAAGCGGGACGTCTGGTCACCTTAATTTAGGCCACTTACTTGCTGTTGGGAAGGAACCAGTTAAGGGTGAGAGGTTAGAGCTTAACATACAGAGGAAAGAAAATGATAGCCTCAAATCCTGAGGAATTTGGTAATCTAATTGGGTTGATGCAAACAGGGTTGGGAAATAACTGATTTATTCACAACTTAACATTTTAAAAGTCTGAAAGATTCAACTCTGTTGGCTCAGTTTGGATTGATGTCTATTCCAACAATTGTGATATCAGTCTATCCTGCTGGGGGTTTGACAATGCCAGTAGCTCTGTACTCTACACCTGTCCAGCTCTGGCTGTTAGGACTTCAGAAATTGCAGAAGCACAGCCTGCAGGATTCTCTAAACGATAGGACTCCCATCAGTTAAAGTGAACTGGGCTCTACACATATGGTAACTGTAATGACATTGGAACTTGTAAAAAGTCTCCTATATAATTTTGTCTTGATCAATCCATTGTATCAACTCACTTAAAAGCCAGTTATGTGCTCTTTGGCATAGAATACACATACACACATGAACAAACAACCAAATACATATGTACAAATATGTTTTCCTTGAATTAGTCTTCACGTTCTACCATGATGCTGAGTCATACCTACAGAAAACGAATTTGCGTCGCTGGA
Source organism: Vespertilio murinus (assembly GCA_963924515.1). NCBI lineage: Eukaryota > Metazoa > Chordata > Mammalia > Chiroptera > Vespertilionidae > Vespertilio > Vespertilio murinus. The sequence goes on from OZ004707.1 coordinate 69,603,704, forward strand.
AACCAGAATGAGGGTAATTTTCAGGAGGTTGATACTTTCTGCATCGGCATGATTACACCACACAGAAAGGAAACCCTGCTCAGCTTGGGAGTTTTGATTTAGCCATAAATGCCACAAGCAATGATACATCAACTGAGTACCCTCCCATAACTTATTGCTCAGGAACCAAACCTTCCACAAACATTTATATGACCCATCTATGTGTAAAGCATACATTTGGAAGGGAGGAAATTACATTGCTACTCTCAGAGTTATAGCATTACGTCTGCCACACTAAACGCACACATTCTGAAGTGTTTGCATAAAAGCTTTGGTTTTAAAATGTAGCTGGCCTTGTGGAAGTGATTTGATATTTAGAAGTCTTTGCAGGTGTGTAGGACATGCCAATTTGCTGTTGTAACATACCCAAAGCACTTATGTTACTGGGTAAGGTGACTAAAAGGGCCATAGTTAAGAATACAAAGTATTTTATTGGATCATTTCAGAGAAAACAATTTACGATTCAGGGAGACTGCTCAATATTTCTCTAAGTGCTCCTAGTTCTAAATTAAATCTCTGTTGCCTGGGCACAGCTGTCTCTGTGTCACTTATTTGAAACACCCCAGATTGACAGACATGATTGTTGTTGTGTTTTCAACTCAGTTGAGTTTGAGGACCAGCAGACAGCAACCTTATCTGAACTGTCACAATTGTGCATCTTCACCCTCAAACAAATGGTGAGCTGAAAGCAGAACACAGATAAGTAAAGAAGTAAAGGCCTCCTGAAACAGATTGTTGGAGAAGATTAGCCAAGAAGACTTGCCAAATTTCTTATTGCTTAACCTTTCACTTCATGTTCAAAGAGAAGAAGCCACCCTAGGAATGGTTTGAGTTTGTAAGTTGCCTCAAACATTTCCATCCATATTGAGCTAAAGGCATATAAGGAGTAAGAACATTTCCAAGAAACCTTTTTGCCCACGTCTTTGCTTTCACTGCAATGACAAGTGTGTGCTAAGAGGAAGTGTACATCTGGGTTAACTACGTTCTTTCTGTTCTAGGGTGAAAGCTATGGGAGCTGTGGTACTTCAACTCAGGAGCGCCTGTGGTCAAGGTCACCAGGATGATCAACTGGACAAATGGAGCCGGAGGACAATTGTGAAGCTGCTGGCTTTTATTTTGCAGTTACATCTGATATGGGTTCCCTAGGTCAAATGTGAAGGAGCAGAAATTCTTCTCTGGCCTTGCTGAAAGCTGGAATGGCATCATCTGTCATCTCGGCAACAGCTCCATGGAGCACAGAGCCTTACACTAGTCTACTCCCTTCCTGGCTGAAAAATGATTTTAGCTAAGGAGGGAAGGAAGCCTTGTTTGCCACGGGGCATCGAGGTCCAATATGTGTTTATCCTCTTTAATTTAATTTGAGGGCCTGTAAATGCTTCAAGGGTATAGACATGGCTTAACCATGAGGGATATTTGTCAAAATAAAAATCACTCTATATCTGAAGACCCTTTCACCACTTGTGTGAACGCTAGCAAAAACAAACTGATGTGAGGATGAATACACACAAAATAGTCAATAATATTTGTGGGGAAGACTGCAGCACAGCTTTGTTTCTCACTCTCAGGTGTTGTTGAACATCCAGTGGGAGTTCATTTTCCTCGATTTCACCTCTTTTTATTCTGTCCTCCACCTTCCCATTTCAGATGATCAGCCTATTGTATTTTCCCCCTCCGGTAACATTTGAGAGGGTTGGGAGAGAGCACTCAGGTCTTTAAACTGTATTTAATCTGTTCCAGGCTGCTGACCTAGCTTTGTAGGCTCTGTACTGGTGAAGGATGGAGGGTGGATGGTGGAGGGTGGAGTGTAGATAAGGGGCAAAGCCAGTGTGTACTAGTACATTATTCAGTACCCCCTTCACCAGAAGAATTTGAATATCTCTCTCTCTCTCTCTCTCTCTCTCTCTCTCTCTCTCTCTCTCTCTTCCTCTCCTATTAGGGATTGCCTAAGTTTTGGTTAAAAACAAGTGAAAAAAATGGTGAAACTAGCCAATGGAAAGAACCATGTAAGGTCACCTGACCTTGGACTGGCCTGTGGTAGTTGTGGAAGCCTGAGTGTGGCAGACAGGGGTTCTGTGTGTGGCAGTGGGGGTAGTACATACATCTGTATCATCTGAAGAGCTAAGTATCATTGAATTCAAACTCCTATGTATGCTTGTGTGTCAGACAGAATAAGAGTACTGAGAGAGATAGAGGTGGGAACATGTGGGAGGAAGCAGGGAGGGTTACAGAGATGGCAACCTGCTACCAAGAGAGAATCAAGTGACTTATAGGTATTTTATGGGACTTCTCATTATCTGTTTAGTACGAGGAATTGGGTAGAACAGTGGCTTGCTCATAATCCATGAAAGGGAGCACTGAATTTAAAATAAAGACATGGATATCCAGTTGAGCATTATTCAAATGGAATTATCCAGTAAAATGTGGAAAATCCAATTTACTTATGAGAGGAAACGTAATTATGCTAAAAACTATTCTGATTTTTCCAACATCTCTATAATATGTGGTTGGAGTACACATGTTTGGGCCCAGGAAAAAGAAATTGAGAAGGTGGAAGGAGTAATAGGGAATAAAGTTTCAATTCTACATTATCCTCTTCCTCATGGGAAGGCCAGTGTTTCTTGAACAAGCAGAACCGAGAGAATATTGATATGAGGATGGTGTGCATACTGACCAAAATCAGAGTGGCCACTTTTGCTATGTATTCCTCCACATATTCCTGCCCTCTCTTGCTGCCTCATTGATTGTTGGCATAACTTCCTCAAATTACAATTAAACTTCTTTATGTCTGTTTGAAGACAACAAAATAACAAAGTTAGATGGCAGTTGCTGTTTCAAAATGAATGTAATGACTCCTTAGTGAATTGTGAAATCATTTTACTGGGCCTTGATCACTATTAAAAATAAAAAGGATAGCATATGAGAGAAAAGAACCAAGAATGTCTTAGTGCATAGTATCTAATAATAATGTGGTTTTTTTTTAAAAAAACAACCTTTTGTTTCAGTTGTGTGTGTGTATGTGTAGGGGGGGGTGTATAGTAATGATGTAAAATATATTTCAAAAATGTTTGAAAGCCACTGACTTTTGGTTCAGAAAACAAAATCAATGTTGATTGTTATGGATGGGAGAAAAAAACAAAACCCCAAAACTATGACTGGAGGATGAGGTTTGAGGCCCACCTCTGGCTCCACTACTAAAGAGCTGAGTTATTTGGTTCTCTTTACTCAACTATAACATTAGGCATTGAATTGAATGATCTCTAAGACCTCTTCCAGCTCTGAAACTCAGACATAATCTTACTTTTAACTGAGTGGCTGACATGGTGATGAATGAAGAATTGCTCAGAAATTAAGGATCTGGAGCAGCGTTTGCATTGCCCAAACTCCATTCTTATACTGTTCTCAGTCAGAAGGGGAGGAGAGCTCCAGCCTCTATTTTATTTCAATAGATGAACAGGAAGACTAATAATATTCCCTTTATAGGTTCTTTAAAGATCCCTACATTGAGAATTCAAAAGCTTTATATTGATTTTTATATCTGGCTAATAAGACTCTTGGTAGCCAGAGCCCAATATATTTTTAGCTCCCTGTTCCCCCCCTCCCCCAATTGAACCACCCTGTCACTCACTGAGGTTGAATCAGCAGGCTGTTTGCCCAGTGTATAATCTCAAGTCCCTTGAAACAAGGGTTCACAGCCACTAAACTTTCTGAGTGTGGAATTTACTTTTCATTTTTATTCATAGAGCACTGTCAGCTCTGCCTTTAAAACCAAAGGGAAAACATAACTAGTAATGATTTGAAATCTCTTAAAGGGAACTCACTATAATGATGCATCTTGCTAATGTTAAAAAATGCAACTGTATTATATCTGCATATAAATGCACATTAGAATGTATCAAATTCTTATTTTTAGCTTATATTTATAATATTTAAAATTGTAGTCATAATTTGTCTCTAGGTTAAGTAATTAGTATTTATTTTAATATTTCATATCTGTTTCCTTAAAAGAAAGAAGATGCTTAGTCTTTAAAAGTGGGGGATGGGCACTAACAGGTTTGGCTCTAGAGCTTTGACCTGCAGACTAAAGAGTCCCAGGTTCCATTCTCTTCAAGGGAATGCTCAGGTTGCAGGCTTGATCCCCAGTGGGGAGGGTGCAGGATGCAGCCAATCAATGATTCTCTCTTATCATTGATGTTTCTATCTCTTTCCTTCTTCCTTCCTCTCTGAAATTAATAAAATATATATATTTTAAAAAGAGTGGGGAATAACCCAGTGGTTGAGCATCGACCTATGAACCAAGTGGTCACAATTCTATTCCTGGTCAGGGCACATGCCTGGATTGTGGGTTTGATCCCCAGTATGAGGTGTGTGCAGGAGGCAGCTGATCAATGATTCTCTCTCATCATTGATGTTTCTATCTGTCTCTCCCTTTCTCTCTGAAATCAATGAAAAGTAAAAATAAAAGTGAGGAATGGATGGTAGGCAGGAAGGAAAAAAACGATTATCAGCAGGACAGGAAATACTGTGTCAGTGCCCTTTTAAAGATGCGCTGGGAAGCAGTTCTTTTATCACCATTTAAACGTTCCTGGAATGGAGTTTCTGGATGCTGATGAAATAAATCCTAGTTACTCTTCCTTAATTGAGCCTCTACCATGCAAAATCTACAGTTTGAGAGCACAGTTGGATTTATATTCTTGAAAGAGCTTTACTTTGGTGGGAAATCAGAGGCTTAATTGTAAGGGTAAGATGGTTAGAATTTTATATATTTTAGCACTTTTTTGATTCTCTTCCTTCATCTTGAAACTTAGCACAGCTGTCAAAAGTTATGCACTAAGAACATGAAATCAATATACCATGCATCCACCATAACCAAAGAAATTCTGCATTTAATATGAAAGTGTTCAGAGAGAAAACATGGCCACTTGCTGTCATACAACATAATTCAATTGTTTGCTTTCTGGCCCAAGTCAGACAAATCTCTCTTAATCACAGTTACCTATTTCTCAAAGCTTAGTAATTTCTTATGCAAGCATTTTCTATGTACTGTATTATGGCCAAGCAAACTGTGTGGTTAATGAAGACTTTTAGTCAGAGTTGAAAAAATATAGATCCAAATTTCATTACAAATCCATGCTTCCATTGATTAGTTCAATTAAAAAATCTTTCTCTGGTAACATATTACATTCCAACTTCAGAGTTTAGCTCCAGAAATATAAAAATTATTACAAAATCCTGTCCTAGAATAACAGATTATTATTAGTTGAATAAATGAAATAGAATGAAAAGGCTTATCTCTTATATCTGTAGGACTAGATTTTATCTTATGAGTCTTTCTATATGCTTTATTTATCAGTTAATATATGGAAATATTTTTTACTTATGTATAAGGAAATTGAAACTCAGTCCTTTGCCTGATAAAAATTTTCAAAAAAATGGTATATTTAATAAATTTTCCACAAATTCCAAAGTTACAAATAAGAAAAACTTCAATTACTTTATTTTTAATCTCTTTTTAAATCTTCAACTGAGGGGATATATACATAATTTATTTTAGAGAGAGAGGAAGGGGGAGAGAAAGAGAAACATTGATACAAGAGACAAACATCTGCTCAACGCAGTTTGCCTCCCATTCATGCCTTCACCAGGGATCACATACTTATAACCTATGTATGAACTTTAACCATTAATTGAACCCCCCATATTTCCATGTATGGGGTGATGCTCCAAGCAACGGAGTCACCTGGCCAGGTCTCCCATTACTTTACAACGTGTATTAGATAGAAAGCCACTGATCATTTTTGAGTATGGCTCTCTAATATTTTATTCAGGTCTTGGTTAGAAACCCATTGGAATCATTACCTGACTTTTAAGAAAGAGAAATTCTTTTTCCAATTAAAAATAAACCCACTGGCACACCCTAGCTCTTATTTCTGTTGCTTAGAAATGCTCATTTGACTTTCATATTAGGATATAAAATGATATCAACCAGAGAAAAGTAATATTCCTGGAGGTGACATTTTTCAAAGTTGTTTTGGCCAGTATCTAGCTACAAAAATTAACCTTTTAGTTTTCATATAGTATGGACAACAGAACAAACAAAAAAATGCTTATTTCATAGCACATAGCATCCTACTTTATGTTTACCAGGGATCATTAATTTCATCTGGTATAATGACAAGCAAACTTTTAAAAATAGAATCCTATATAATAAAACCTTAACATGCAAATCAACCAAACAGGGGAATGACCAGCAGAATGACCAATCACTATGAAGCTGGAGCACAGCAGGGGTGGCGGGAGCTTCTCCTGCCTCCGCTGAAGGCAGTAGGTAAGGAGCAAGGGTTCTTGGACTGTTAGAGCTCCGGATTGCAAAAGGGATGTCTGACTGCCAAGGGGATCGGGCCCAATGAAGCAGGCAGACATCCCCGAGGGGTCCTAGACAGCAAGAGGGAGCAGGCTGAGTGACCTACTCCACCAGTGCCAGAATTTCATGTACCAGGCCTCTAGTACTTATAAAACATATCATGTTAAAATGAAAGTTCATTCCCAACTGGTTTGGCTCAGTGGATAGAATATCGGCCTGTGGACTGAAAGGTCCCAAGTTAGATTTCAGTCAAGGGCATGTTCCTTGGTTGTGGGCACATCCCCAGTAGGGGGTGTGCAGAAGGCAGCTGATTGATGTTTCTAACTCTCTATTCCTCTCCCTTCCTCTCTAGAAAAATCAATAAAGTATATTTTAAAAAAAGAAAATTCACAGAATTTTATAAATTCTAAGCTAAAGTTAACACACTTTGTGACAAATCAAGTATGTCTTTATTCAAGTGTACTATGAAATCCTAAAACATAAATTGTTTGTAAACATACTAAATCTTACCATGGTAATTGGTACTTTTCAATTAGAGGACATTAGAAACAAATTTTAGGTTTAAAATTTTTGTATTAAAACAATAAAGATAAGAGATGCAGCACTTACTGGACATGGGTGAAATTTCAAACCTCCATCTTGCTTGAGAAAATAAACTTTTTTAAATGAGACATGACCTTGAATATGCTGTTTCCTTCCTCTCCCAACCCACTTCAACTGGATATTATGTATTAAATGGAAAGAATGAAAGAAAAATGCAATTCAAGTTACTTTGTTTATTGCTTTGCCAAAACATAACTCCCAATATGTATTTTGGAGGCAATTTTATAGGCTGGAGTGCCATAATCTTACCCCAGACTTAAAAGATGAGTACTTGTGAGTTAGAAGATTGAAAGAGCACTAAATAAGGGTAAGGCTATTTTGGAGTGCAGCATTCAGCTTTCCTCTGGCAGACAGAAACTTTTGTAAGATCAATGACCATACTAACCAATTCCTGAGCCTGTTTTCTATTTTCATACAGTAAGTTTCATGTATACTACCTAAAGATATACTGCAATTTTTTTGATCCCACACTTGATGGGATAAGACTGAAATAGTTCTATTAAGTTTTGTTAAAAATTTTTGAAATCTTAGAATAATACAATATCTCAATATGACATTATAGGCACATAAGAAATTCCAAGTCAGACCATTGATCACTGAACATATTTTAATGGCCCTTAGAGCAAATGCCAAAAGTAAAATTTGTAACCAAAAAATATTTTTCAGTGAATTTTCTTTTGAACTTCTTATTGAGTCAATATGAACATGGAAACACTTGGAAAATAAATGAATGCATAAATCCTCTAAGATTATAAATTATTGGGTGAAACCAAGCTCTGAATACACATTTAAAAATATTTTTTGTTACTGTTACATTAGTTATATACATTTTAAAATACATAGGTAGTCATTTTTTCCTGCAATTTTCTTCTTAGATGTTTTTATAGCACTTTAATTCCTTCATCCTGTTATAAATGATTTTTATTTTTGTTTCCTATAGTTAACATTCCATTAATTAACAATTTGAATGAGCAAGGCTACTTTACTAATAAGATTGTGTAAGTAGTGTTATGTGTAATATGTTAATCTTAATTTACTTTCTTTACTTTTAAATCAATTAAAATGTGTTAGTGATTTATAAAAATATAAGAAAATTGTAAAATGATGCAAAGTTATATTCCCAAGTCTCAAAATGGTTTCACTGTAGCCCATTGCATTTTACAAATGTGAATTAAAGAATTAATGCAACCAAATTTATTTTTCTTTTTTTATAATGCACTGCTCTTTGGTCTGGTAGTAAAATTAAATAATATAAAAATAGAAGAAGGGAAAAGTTGAGCTGCTTCATTAGGTTATGAATTCTCTTAGGAAAGCTTGAACTAAAGCTCCATGTCATCCCAGAAGCAACATGGTAAAAAGGAATACTTATGAGGTGGTAGTGAAAGTAAGTATCTATTCCCTTTACAAATTTCCTCCATACTTTCTAAATCTGCAATTCACTTTGGGAGGATTGTTATCTCCCATTAATGGTGTATTCAGAGAGGATAATGACTTAGGAAGCATGTAAATAAGATGACATGCCATGCCACACATCAGTGTGAGGTTCTTTCCTGGCACATTAGTTTAAATTTGAGTTATTTCATCTACAAATAACTACACACCAGAAAGAAAGAAAAAAAGTGTATTGACGATAAAGAAAATTCATTGTCCCAGATAACAAGAAATCTGTAGGTAGCATTTTCCCCTTGATTCAGAGTTCAAAACCTAGAGCTCTTTTGTCATTTTTCTGTTTTGTCATCCATAATCCATCCTTTGTGGCCTTTTGGTCAGAATTCTACAGTGGCTTCAAGGCTCAGTCTTCAGGCTACAAAGTTTCAAAAATAGGGAGAGAGTTTGAACATTGAGGCTAAAGATAGAGTTGAAGCTTTTATCCTAGAACACAGGTTTTTATTGAGAGAAGAGTGTTTCCAGGTACCCCAAGTACACTTCCTATAGATCTGTAGTAATTTCCAGGAAAAAAATAACTCAATTGAGATACTATCATCTGCACCCTCAAACTTTAGGGCTTAAAATTAAGGAATATTGACTTTAGAAACATCTAAGTCCATAGAAAATTTTTATGAGCTTATCTGAGTCACACTGACCATTGCTAAGGAGCAAAATCTCAATGGCTGGATTGAGAAAATGCTCCAGGAAATGGCAGTTTTGCAGCTCATTTTAATATACCAGAATCAAAGAAGGCAACATAAAATTCAATGGTGGTAGATTAAGAAGGGTCGGAGAAAGCAAAACAGGGAAATCTCTTTAATTGAATAAAAAGCAAAATGGTGAGACATACTTCTTTTACATTGGTGAGTAATAAGGTAGCTAATAATTAACATTTACAGCACATAGAGATGGTATGTGGGAAACAGGCAATGAGGGGTTCTATGGTCTCCTTCTCTTGTTTGGAAGTTGTGCCCTGAGGGGCCTGACATTTCAAAGACATATTATATTTTTTATTGAGAGAGAGAGAGAGAGAGACATCAATGAAAGAGAACCATTCATCAGCTGCCTCCTGTACACCGCCCACTGGGAATCAAGCCCAAAACCTGGGCATGTGCCCTGACCAGATTTGAAACTGGTAAACTCTCAGTGCATGGGATGATGCTCATCCAACTGAGCCACACCATCAAAATGATAGTAGACAAGCTCACTTAGGATAAAGATTGATCTTTGTCCATGAAGCTAAAGCCCTAGGACATTGACTACAGCCATGATGCACTTTCAGTTACAAATTTTTGTGTAGCCATCTCATGTGGTTACTTTCAGCCTCTGAGTTTGTAAGGCCCACCATGAAGGCCTCCCTGAGCTTGTCCACAGGACTAAAGAGCTAGAAATAACTATTGGGGACAAAAGTATCTTTAATGAATTACAAGAACACCGAAGTTGACCAAATAGATTCTCAACATGACTCCTAATTAGAAATTGATCCCTTTCATCATTGGAGTTGAAAATATTTCTCTAATTGTTGGCAAAGATACAGATAAAAGTTCAAGAAAACTGATGTTAGAGAGGCAAATGTCAGGCAAAGAAACACATCAAAAGTAATACTGGAGTCAGTAATTGTTGATGTGATGTTTATATACAGTTTTTAGCTGAATGTCATCCCTGTCAGAGTTATGCTTCAATCTGTCCCAGTGACTTCCCCATTCGGTTGTCTATTCATGTGGGAATTCTCTCAGAGGCATGGAGGCTGCCTCCCATCTTACCTTTAATTCCCCACATTGCTCTTCAAGTGTCTGTCCTTCATTTTTCATTTCCCTTCCTCCTTCTGTGGGTTAGTCAATTAACAAATGCTTAAGTAACATGATCCATAGGCAAAGAGCAAAAAGAAATGAAAGACCATGAAAGTGAATAGGGATTGATTGGCACTGAGGTTTTGGAGCCAGGACCCTGGACTTCTGTCTTCTTTTCCCCAGGGGCATCAGACAGCTGTAGACCATGTTGGTGAATCAGAATAAAACTAGCACCAGCAACTGAGGTGGTGACTGCTAGAGGCCATGTGAGATAATATAATGGAGAAGACAATGGAGGAGAATGCAAATGGCAGTTTCCTTGGATAAGCAGGGGGTAAGGGGATGTTATGTTGCCAGGAGACAAGCAGGCCTGACATGTTCTCAGTTATATGGGAACTGACAGGCATGGAGAAGAAGAGGGCTAGGGTAGTAGCAGACAACTATGGGCGAGTGTGACATCTAATGCTTCACTGTGTCTCCCTGAGGTACATGATCTTCCAATTTTTCAATGTGTTTTCAATGGGTTTTCAGAGAACCACTCTCTTGACCTTTTCCATCTCACAAGAATGGCTACTGCCCACAAGAAAATAAGTTGTCCAAAAAAAACAAAACAAAACAAAGTCACCAAAACCACAATACCTTTGAAAGTTCCATTGGAAAGTCCATCGCAGCACCTGTCTTTGACAATAGCCCCAGCAGACTCCATTTACTACATGAACATGGTATGGTCCCTGCTTCTCCACTTGGGCAGGGTATGGGCAGCTGGTACTTGTGAAGGTTTTTGTAAACTAGGTTCTTCTTAATTTAGTTTCAAGATTTTTCTCTCACACTTATTGTAAATATTTTTTATTTTTTCTGTATATTACAGTGCTTTGACATTAAACACACACACACACACACACACACACACACACACACACACACACACACACATTTCTGACTGGGAAAAAACTACTACTTCAGGATTAACCAATTCTTAGAGATAGCAAAAGGTGCATGTCTTTGATATACAAACAAACCAGTCCAGAGTTCACAACCCTCCGTGCCCCAGGCAGCCCAGGAAGCAATATTTCTCTGCTTTAAGTCTCTCTCAAACAGGTGCCAACCAAATGAGGACCATAGTATATCCCAAAGCTTATTGAAGAAATTACTCAGAATAGTAAGTCCTAACCTGTTCACCCTGCCTTACCTTGCCTTTCCCCACAGAAACTTCAATCAAGAATCTGGTTATACCTTCCTATCTCTCCCATTTCCTGCCTCCTGACACCCTGGCGCCTTTTGACATGGCCCTGCATGGCATGCAATGCCTTCTGTCTCTAGAATCTGTGTGTTTTTTCTGAGCCTTTCTTCTGTCTCCTTTTGTGACTACACCTGACTCACCATCTCATATTGACCATGATATAAGTCTCCAATATTTAAAATAAATGGTAAAATTTTGGAACATGCCGTCGACTCTGTATATAGTACCTAATCCAGGAAGAAAAAAAAAACAAACAAACAACAACCCTAGAATTGCAATGCATATTGGATTTCTAAAATAAACCACATGTACTGGAATTGATATTATTAATTCATGTTGCTGATTATTGCAGCTGCTATTTACCATTCTGACTGGAAGTATTTAAATATTTTAACAATTGGTACTGCCACAGTTAGCAGCGTGTACTGGCTAACTTCAGCCCTGGATCCATCCTTGATGAATATTACCATTAAGAGTCAAATACCCTCAGTGTAAATAGGTCAATGACACTTTTTAGACAATATTGCCTTTGCAGTGATAAATTATGTTGTTTCAGATTTTCATGTTTTCCTATTTTTTCAAAGTCTTTGGTTTTTCAATGATGGGATCTTAGCTGTTTAAGGGTGCCAAGAGGTGACCATTAGGGGCAGTGTTTAATTCACTAATAATTTTAAAAAGCTCTATGGAATTTTTGGACACTTGAAGAGGAATTAGACCTTAAAGTATTAGATATTTTATTGACAGGATATAATTTAATCTTCAATTTTATTTAATTCTATATTTTTGAGTAAAAGCTGTTAACCTTCAATTTCATCTAATCTCATTTTTTTTAAATTAAAGGCTGTCTAATGAATAATAAATAAATGTGCCATTTTTCCATGTCATATACTACAATTTGAACAAACATACCAATCTTTAGTTTTGAAAGGGTAAGCTACAGATGCCCTACTCACCTTCCAAAATAGTCAGAACTTGAGGGAAGATAATAGAACTCAGTGAAAAGAATGCAACCTTGAACAATAGGTACAGTCTGGTCTGAATTCTGCCTCTACCACTTCCTTGGTCTGTGAGTATAGAAAATAATTTCATTTTCTTAATTTTTTTCCTTATTTAAACTTTCTGATTTTTTAACTTTTAACTTTTTATTTATTTGTAAATTGAAATATAAATGATATCACTCAACCTTTCTGTGTAGGACATATATGGCCTGCACTTGTTTAACTTGCTCAGAGCAGCAGAGAAAAACTTCAGGAGATATCCTGTACAGATCATGGACCACATATTGGAGTAGATATCTGGTATACCACCTGGAATAAAGAGGGCTTACTAATAAATGAAACACAAGGGCTTTGATTTAGCAAATCTTAGTGGGCTCTTCAGGTTTACATGACTGAGAGTAGACTGTAATGTAAGCCTGTTCTCTCTTTCTTATCTACACAAAAATTTGAATTCACTACTTTAAACTTGAAGGTATTCTATCCCATGGACCATTTTGACTTTATACTAAATTAAGATACTCCTCACTCTTGGATCTCTTTCTTCTACTCTGCTCAGCTGCTCTTTTGCTTCTGCTCATTGTAAGGGTTAAGAGTGAAAATACACAGAAACAGGACGTAAAACAGCTTGAGTTCAGTGAAGGAAAACTTGACATATATCTAGTTTAAGTTCTACAGGGAAATGATTCCAGAATCCACCTTCAACTTTGAATATGTAAATGCCCTTACATGAAATGCTCTGACTGTTGAGGGAGGAAAAGAAGTAAAATCAAATGTCATGAATAGCTCAGCTCAGATCTGATTTCCAAAAATCACATTTCATATTTTTCCCCAAGTGTATAAATGTATTTGACTCTTCTTAAGTACTAATGGCTTTTTTAAAGTTACTTACATTATATTTGAAAGTTTTCTTCACTGAAGGACATAATATAAAGGAATCTCTTATGCATTGGAGTTGATAAAATTGATATTTACTCTTATGGAGCAGGGATTTTTAAATGGAGTTTTTATTAAAAACTTTGAAGTTCCTATATGTCTTGACCTTTACTGACTAGCATCCATGTTTTGTGTTATAGATGTATATTAACTTTCATAAATAACAAATCATGAAGTACTCCTCCTATAGTGTGACAGAGTAACTGGCACTGTACTAGCCCACTCATTATAAATAGGGATCAAACTGGACATAGTATATGAGACAACTATTTTAGACATTTGACAAGAGGGAACTCAAGACTAATCTCTCAGAGACAGAAAGCACAGAGTAAACCCTATAACTGCCATTACATTTCTGAGAGAGAAGAGGAGGAGCCAAGCCAAGTATGATGGTTTTGCTGAGTGTAGGAGGCAGAGATTGGAGGTCAGGGATGCTAAATGTGTTGGAATTTAGCAACCCCAAACTCCAAGGAGCTGTGCAAAGAAGGAAAACTGCCAAGGAATTGTTTTTAAGTTTTATACCAAATATTAAGCTGTGACCACGTAGTAAAAACTGGGGAGCTATGAATATGAGTAAATGTAGAGCATAAATAAACTATGAAATAAATATAGGCTGTGGGGATCATACATTTCTAAGAGAAGTAGGAGTTGCAACCAGCTGAAACCTTGCTGAACACTGGGCACTCAATAAAGATCCCAGTAATTTTATATCTAAAAGTCTAGGGCAACTTTGCACTTAGAATCCTATATAATAAAATAGTAATACCCAAATTGACCATAGCTCTGCTATACTCACAAGCCATGCCTACCATCCAATTAGGAAAGGGTATGCAAATTAACCCAACCAAGATGGCTGTGGCCATGGAGCAAGCAGGGGGCTTGGGTTCCCCCAAGAATGGAGGAAGCCAAGCTTTCCGCACACCCTAGCTGGCCCAGGCCTCCACTTAGGGCTACAAAATTTCAATTATAGAAGATAAATCCAAACAAAAATGGTGTCAGAGGAGGGCAGTTGGGAGGCACAGGCCTGCAAGGGAGGGCATTTGGAGGTGCTCAGTCCTGCAGGGGAGGGCAGTTAGGGGTGACCAGGATGGCAGAGAAGGGACATTGGGGTGACCTGGCCTGCAAGGAAGGGCAGTTGGGAGCGGTCAGGCCTGCAAGGGAGGGCAATTAGAGGTGACCAGACCTGTAAATTAGGGCAGTGACCAAGCCTGCAGGGGAGGGCAGTTAGGGAAAAACGGGCTGGCAGGGGAGCAGTTAGGCATCAATCAGGCTGGCAGAGATCTTGTTGGGGGTTGATCAGGCTGGCAGGCAGAAGTGGTTAGGGGTAACCAGGAAGGCAGGCAGGCTAGGAGTTGGGAGCCAGCAGTCCTGGATTGTGAGAGGGATGTCTGACTGCCCACTTAGGCCCCATCCTACCTGGATTAGGCCTAAATGGGCAGTCGGGCATCCCTCAAGGGGTCCTAGATTGGAGAGGGTGAAGGCTGGGCTGAGGGACACAACCCTTATGCATGAATTTCATGCACCAGACCTCTAGCAAGGAATAATAAAGACCTACTCTAACAATCAAGGTTATCCATTATTAAGTATATTACTACCACAATAACACTCAATATTCTTTAAAGAAAGTTTTTAAAAATGTTATTCTCAACAACATAGGATTTACATTGTTTATCTTAAAATATTACTGCATAGGCATAGAATCAAGAAATTCTGTGCTTGCTCCATAATCAGGGGGAAAATTGTAGCAGAGTCAAGAAGACTAGGGATAATTTGGAATTAGCAGGCAAGTAGTTTTAAAAAGCAATTTAAATATGTTTAAGAATTTAAAGGAAAGCATGACATGATGAATAGTCAGATGGAAAACCCAGTAGAGAAATAGACACTTAAAGAGTCAGAAATTTGAAACAAAAAAGTGTAATAACTAAAATGAAAATTTGATAATTTATACCTTATAAATATTAAAAAATATGCTCATCAAAAGCCTAAGGCTTGGAGAAAATATTTGTAATTCATATATCTGATAATAGACTTATGTCAGTTATGCAAAGAACCCCTATCAATCAATTTAAAAACAAAACAACATATATTTTAATAAATGAGCAAAAGATCTGAACAAACATTTATGAAGGGAAGTAAACAAATAGCACATGAATAATGTTCCATATCATTAGTCATTAAACTTATGAAAATTGAAACCAAAATAAGATAACAGTATATGCTTCTTATAATAACTAAATTTTAAAAATCTAACAAGATTAAATATTGACAATTTTTTTTTTTAATTTCAGAGAGGAAACTAGAGAAAGAGAAAGATAGAAAGATCAATGATGAGAGGAAATCATTGATCAGCTACCTCCTATATGTCCCACACTGGGGATCGAGCCTGAAACCCAGGCCTGTGTCCTTACTGGAAACTGAACCACAACCTCCTGGTTCATAGGTCAATGATTAATTACTGAGCCACACAAGCCGGGCTTGAAAGGAATTCACATGCATTGGAAATCTACACTAATAAAAAGAGAAAAATGTTAATTGACTGTACCTACTATGCCCACAGCCAATCAGAACAAGTATGCAAATTAACCCAACAAAAATGGCAGTTGATTTGCATATGCTGAGGGAGAGGCAGGAGGCAGCCCACGCGGAAAACTTCAGGGTGGCAGAGGAAAGCACTGGGCAGTGGTGTAGGAGGTAAAGTGTGTGTGTATGTGTGGGGGGGGCAGCTGTGGGAGGTAAAGCGTGGGGTGGGGGACAGAGAAGTCTGGAGGGAAGGGAAAGCACAGGGCAGTGGGCAGCCGTAGGAGGGAAAGTGTGGAGCAGCAGTGTTGGTGGGAGGGAAATCGCAGGGGGGGCGGTGGAGGTGGGAGGAAAAGCTTGGCATAGGGGGTGGGGGCAGAGATGGCAGGGAAAGTGCAGGGAGGGGGAGAGGTGGCGGTGGCAGGAGGGAAGCCCACCAGAAGCCATGTTCTTGCAGAAATCTTCCTGCAACAGGCATCTAGTATGTGTATAAAATTATACAACTAATTTGGAAAGCCATTTGGTAGTATCTTTTAAAGTTACAATTACCCTATGATTCAGCAATTCCACTCCTAGGTATTTATCCAAGAAAAATAAAAACATACATGAACAAAAATACTTACATAAAAATGTTCATAACAGTTTTATTTATGACTGCCTCAAACAGGAGATAACTCAAATGCTCAGTAATAAGTGAATGGCTAGATAATTTCAATTTACTAGTAAACAACAAAATACTACTCAGTAGTACAATGAAAGAATTACATGTAAACACATAAATAACTTTTAAAAACCATTATGTCGAATGAAAGAAAATCACAAAAGTGTCACTTTATACTTTATAGTGTAATTTTAGAACAGGAAAAACTGATCTATGACATAAACATCAGAATGGTGGTTACTTCTAGTGGGAAGAAATTTGGAGACAACTGATGTTAAGGAACATGCAAAACTGTGTGATGATAGCAATATAGAGAACCCTTTATAATTGAGCTTCACATCTACAACAAACCACTGACCAAAATATTTTTATTTCTTTATTTTTTTACTTTAATTATATTTTTATTTTTCAACTACAGTTGACATAGAGCATATGCTAGTTGTAACTGTACAACCTAGTGATTAGACATTATATAATTGACCAAGTTATAACCCCAATAAGTCTAGTAACCATCTGGATCCATTGGATTAACCCCCAGTGGATTATACATTGTGATTACAATATTATTGAGTATACTCCCTATACTGTACTTCACATCCCTGTGATTTCTCTGAAGCTTCCAACTTATAATTCTTTTTTCCCATTAAAAAATATTTTTAATGATTTTTTACAGAGAGAAAGAGAGAGGGATAGGAGTTAGAAACATTGATGAGACAGAAACATCAATCAGCTGCCTCTTGCACACCCCTTACTGGGGAAGTGCCTGCAACCAAAGTACATGCCCTTGACCAGAATCGAACCCGGGACCTTTCAGTCCCCAGGCCAATGCTCTATCCACTGAGCCAAACCGGTTTCGGCTTTTCCCCATTTTTTTATTTAGGTGTTATATGTGCACCTATCTTACCATCCACCCTACTCCCATACATGCCCTCACCCCCCAGTATTTTGTGTCCATTGGTTATACTTATATGCATGCATACAAGTCCGTCAGTTGATCTCTTTCTTCTTCTGGCAGCCCCATGAAATGAATGTTGGTACACTTGCAGTTGTTCCATAGGCTTTTTACACTGTCTTCATTTTTGTTGTTGTTGTTGTTTGTATTCATGTTTTCTTTTTGCTGATCTAATTGAGTGTTCTCTGCTTCTTTATCTTTCGAATCTCTGGTTCATCTACTCCTCTGTTGGTTCCTTTAAATGTAGTCTTCCTCTCAGTGTATTCATTTATGACTGATTCTTTTCTTTTTTTTCCAATTTTTTTTATTAAGGTATTATATGTGCACATATCTTACCATTACCCCCCCCCCCCATTCATGCCCTCCCTTCCCAGAGTTCTGTGTTCATTGGTTGTACTTATATTCATACATACCAGTCCTTCGGTTGTTCTCTTATCTCCCCCCAGGTCTCCTTCCCCTCCCTGCTGTCATTTGACAATCTGCTTGTTTTATGGTGACTATCTCAGGATCACATGAATAGAATCCACTCCTCATTTGGCAGTCTGCTTGTTTTATGGTGACTGTCTCAGGACTACATGAATAGAGTCCGCTCCTCCTCTGGTTCTCACCGCCCCTCCCCCTGGGTCCCACTGCTTCCCCTGGGACACACGGCTCACCTGGGCAACACAGCCCCCTGGGACACACTGCTCACCCGGGACACCCGGCCCCTTTGGGGGACAAGGCTCATCCGGGGCACAGGGCCCCTGGGACACACGGCTTACCCAGGATGACCGATTCTTTATTTTGTTTTCTATCTCTCTTTTTTTGTTTAGCTCTTTGTTGAAGTTCTCACTAAGTTTGTCTACTCTTCTAAGCTCCTTGAGCATTCTTATTACCAGTGTTTTGAACTCTCGTTGTGGTCAATTGTTTGTCTCCATTTAGTTCTTCTTATGGAGTTTTGTTTTGTTGTTTTCATTTGGGACATCTTTCTTTCTCTTATTTTGGCAGTCTCCCACTGTTTGTTTCTATGCATTAGTTAGAGCTACTACCTGGGATTGATAGAGTGACTTTATGTAATATGTGTTCTGTAGGGTTCAGTGGTGCAGACTTCCCATTAACCTGGGCAGTATAGGTGTAATTTTCTGTGTGGGCTGGGTACACTGTTCTGTTGTAGTTGAGCCTTGTTTTCTGGGGATTAATCCCCATTTATAGGGATTAACCTCCAATGGATCAGCTGAAAGGACTGGCTATGACCACCATGAAGGATTAGCTGAAGAGGGACCCACCCCATCTAGCAGGACTTACTTAAGGGGGGTTCTGGTTGCCTCTAAGTACTCCCCTTGGGTTTATCATTTGTGGAGGTGGTTGGATGATGCTTTAATTTGGTCTGAAGCTTACTACTGGGTGTGTTGTCTCTAGGGCATCCTGGGAGGTGCAGGCCAGGGTCACCCTCCAGTTGTATTTGGCCCAGCTACAAAGTGATCTGCAGATGGCTGCTACTTGTACTGAGATTGCAGGCACCCTGTAGTTTAATCTTCTAACCAAGGCTGGCTGCAATAATTTAGGGAAAAGTTTAGGACACAATGAAGTCAGATACTGCATGTTTGAAATATTTTAGGAAAGTTTGAAGCACAAACCAAGAGAGGCCCTTCTCATGGAAAAGCCACTGGAAACAGCTTTAGTGGGCCTGCAAGTTGCGTGGGAGGGGTATAAGGGAATCACCATGGTAGACTGAATAGTGATATCCAGGTTTATGAATACTAAGTTATGGTGTCGATCTCCTGATTCATCAGGGGAGGGCTCAAAAAAGGAATGGTCATTGCCAGTACTTCTCAGTAGGAAAAATGTGCCCCTCTAACTCCCATCCAACTTCAAGACCATTCAGTCCCCCCCACACACACACATACCAAATGTTCCTAATGTCTTTTGAGCTGCTAGATCTCAGAGAAAGCAAGTCCAAGTAAGTCTGTGTGTGGCCATTTAAGAGGAATATCTGGGACTCCAGAAACACTCTGTCTCACTCAGCTATAATCCTCAGTGTTTTGGGTTTTTTTTAGTCAGAGGTTATGGGGACTTCTCTTCCTGATCCCTCACTCCTCATGAGAATCTTCTGCATCCAAGATACTTCTCTCAATTTTTATCCTCCACATGTAGGTTTGAGATCAGTTTGTTTCATGTCTCTACTCATCCTACCAGTCTCAATGTGGTTTCTTTATATCCTTAGTTGTAGGACTTTTATTCAGCTAGATTTCAGGTAGTTCCAAATGATGGTTGTTCTGTGGTTTAGTTGTAAGTTTGACATGTTTGTGGGAGGATGCATTTACCTACACTACCATCTTGACCCAAAACCTCAAAATATTTTTAAAAAGTGTTATGACGTTGCTGACATGTGCTATCTAGTTAGTCCTACAATAGTTGTGTTTATACTGAACATGTGCAATTCTTTCTTGTAATCATTTTCTAAACATTACAATATAACATCTATTTACAAAGCATTTAAATTCTAATGGGTATTTTAAGTAATCTAGAAATTATTAAGGGAGAATGTACATAGGTTCTATGTAAATATAATGGCATTTTATCTTTAGATTTTGATTTCTGCAGGTGGTCTTAGAACCCTCCCTGTGGATTACAATGTATGACTATATTCCTTATTATAATAGGTTTGTGGTTTACAAGAATGTATCCATTTATCAAAACTTATCAAACTATAACACTTAAGGTCTCTCTTCACTCTATTGTGTGAAAATTGTACCTTAATTTATAATAGAGGCACAATTTGGCCCTGGCCCTGGCTTGGTGGCTCAGTTGAATAGAACACTGTGGCATACAACAAAAGGTTGTGGGTTTGATTCCCAATCAGGACATATTCCTAGGTTGCAGGCTAGATCCTGCTTCTGATGACTATGGGAAGCAACAGATTGATGTTGCCATAGCATTATTGAGACAGTATTTTTGCACACTCTCTGGCCTCCAAGTCTTTTCATTAGAGCTCCCTATTTTTAAGAGTTGATAGCTGGGCTGTGACAATTAGTTTCAGGCTGACACACCAGGTCTCAGTCAAGAAGTACATTTAGAATAATAAAAGTTATTCTACTTTAGAGGCTATGTGTGTGCCAAAAGAATTTTCAAAACATTCAATACCTGACTATTTGGTCAGGGGCACTGACCTATTTTCCCTTATATTGTCAAAAAAGAAAAGGCAATTGCCAACACAACAATAGCTGTCTAGTGTGAATGAATAAAAATTATACCTATTAAAAATTATACCTATTTTTTGTTAGATCAGCAAAACATATATACTTTTGGTGTGCCACAGAATTTTAGTAATTAATTTACATGTGCCATGAGATGAAAAAGGTTGAAATTGCTGGTATAATCTAAAAAATGTTTGCTATTGCATCCCGATGGGATGGCTCAGTTGGTTGAAGAGTCATCCTGTAAACCAAAAGGTCAGGGTATATACCAAAGTTGTGGGTTTGATCCCTGGTTGGGATGAGTCCAGGAGGCAACAATTGAGATTTCTCCCTCCCTCCCTTCCTCTCTCCCTCCCTTCCTCCCTTCCTCCCTCCCTCCCTCCCTCCTTTCCTCCCTTCATTCCTTTCTTCCTTCCTTCCTTCCTTCCTTCCTTCCTTCCTTCCTTCCTTCCTTCCTTCCATCCTCTCTAAAGTCAATAAAAACACATGCTTTGGTGAGGGAGGATTAAAAAATAAAAACAAAAAATATTTGCTGTTGAGAAAAATTACATTTGATAACTGGTTGACCTCTAATGCAAAATATGAGGAAAAAATTGCATCACTGAAAAATGTCTTTTTGAAGAAGAAATGTGTTAACTCATACTCATTTCTATTAGCTCCAGTACCTAGCAATGTTCAATGTGTTCACTGTCAAGAGCAAAAACAATTCCATTTATTACACAAGGCATTATCTTCACAAGCCTTCTATAAATGTGCTTCTGTAATGTGAGTTATTCTAAAAAGAGTAAGTTTAAAGTAATTGTAATTTTCTAAATAATATTTATGCAACATCAAGCACCTCTTGAATGTTAATATTAGGAAATAAAATTTCATGAGTTTCATGGATTTGCCGTTTATTTTAAGGGATCTATCTTTTTGGAGAAGTAAGCTACTTGCCTAGATTTTTTTTTTTTGCCTACATTTTTTAAAGGTGTTTTATTGAGCCTTGATAACTTTTGGAATTCTATGATCCCCAACAGACTGACCTGTAGTCAAACACAGATCCTCTGTGAATGGGTTGTATGATCCTATGGTGTGTGATGTTGAATGAGAAATCTTTATTTTATCTTTAAAATATATTTTTATAGATTTCTTAGAGGAAGGAAGAGAGAGATATGGATAGAAACATCTATGATGAAAGAGAATCATTGATAGGCTGCCTCCTGCATGTCCCACACTGGGGATTGAGCTCACATCCTGGGCATATACCCTGACCAGGAATTGGACTGTGACTTCCTGGTTCATAGGTTGATACTCAACCATTGAGTCACACCGGCCAGGTTTCTCTCTCTCTCCTTTTTATTTTTTTAAGGAGAAATCTTTAGACTAAATTTGCTCTGATGGTTTAGAGAAGGAGAATGAAACTCGGTGGTGAGAGAAGGGAGTCCTTCTGGGGCAGAATTAGAATACAAGTTATTTAGCTATAGCTGCTTTATGCTAGTTATTGGTTGTATATAATTTTCCCTTCTTGGCAGAATAGAAAAGTGAATTTCAACAGATAGATAATTTACTACAAATCAAACTTCTACTATAGGAATGTTTGCTGCCTAAGGAAAGTATTAGTGTGTGTGTGTGTGTGTGTGTGTATGTGTGTGTGTGTGTATGAAATGGTCTTTTTATATAATTTATTTTCAAGGAAAATATATTAAATATATTTTATTGACTTTTTACAGAGAGGAATTGAGAGGGATAGAGAGTTAGAAACATTGATGAGAGAGAAGCATCAATTAGCTTCCTCCTGCACACCTCCTACTGGGAGTGTGTCCGAAACCAAGGTATGTGCCCTTGATCGGAATCGAACCTGGAAACTTTCAGTCTACAGGCAGACTCTCTATCCACTGAGCCAAAGCAATTTCTATAAGGAAATATATTTTGAAGAACACATTTCTGTGGAAAATTAGGCTGTAGAGATAACTAGGCCTGTCTTCCACTTAAGATCAATTTTTCAGTCATTTAAAATTCAAAGATGTATCGTGACTTTAGACATGTTCATTTACCTTGCTCAGGACATGAATGACATGCATGCTGTTAAATCCAACTGGTACTTTTCGTTTTTCGTCTTGCCTGTATCCATGGGGTATGCATATATGTTCTTTGGGCAATGATAATTTGAAATAAGTAATAAAATTGCAATCAAAAGTCTGTTCAATGTAGTTCAGCTGGTTGGAGCCTTGTCCCTGCACTGAAAGATTGCCAGTTTGATTCTTAGTCAGGGCACATACCTGGGTTTCGTGTTCAATCCCCAATTAAGGTATGAATCAGAGGCTACTAATGGATGTTTTTGCTCACATGGATATGTTTCTCCCTCTCTCCTCCCCCACCTCCTCTCTAGAATCACATGCACACACTGCTTAGCTAGAAGGGGGAGCTGCAGAGACTGGAGCAGAGAAGTCCAAGAATAAAAAGTCTGTAAATTCCTGAACTGATGGGGGCACTGTCACTCTGAGGCCCACCTCAATCCATTCTGAGTGTATTCCCACACTGCCAGTAAGCTCTTGCTTGCTTTGTTGCACTTGGTCTCTTGACTGAATTTTTTCCTTCAAGAAGACAAGTACTGAGGTCTCGTCATTTCACCGGTAACAGTTAGATCAATTTGGGTGATGGTTATCTTTAAATGAATATTGTCAGGAACACCGCAGGTTTTAGCTGACACATAAACTGCTTGAAGACTGATTGTGGTTGCGTAGTGAACATCTCCTATTAGGCTTTTATAAAACCACACCGCTGATCAGAAATACCAGTGCTTAGGGGAAGATGTCTATTGTTGGTCAGAGCTTTAATTAAAAACTATACTTGTTTTCAATCTAGTTTTGGAAAGAATACAGGAGGGAAAAAAAAACCAAGATGTAAATTTTACAATGCTTTGGCAATGTATCCAATTCTCAACTGAACAAAGAAGCTTATATGCTGAAAATCTTGTAGGAATAAAACATGTAAAATAAATAAAAAGCTTCCAGTGCTTAATTCCAATCTTCCCCACAGCAACTGGAGCTGCTGATAAGACACCTACTTGGAGTAATGATGCAGAATGTGAAAATGCAATAACCCAGACCTCATAAGAACGGACAAATGCCATATTTTAAAGGAAATGGTTGCAAATGTGAAACGCAATGTGCTGAGCCATTTTCAAAGGTATTTTCATAAACAGGCAAAATGCCAGTTTGGTTTTCCCCCAACACGATAGGAAGAGCACAGAATGTAACCAGTATAGGGGCATCCAATATTTGTCTATGCTGTATCATATAAATGTTTCCTTACTGTCAATTCATTATTAGTGGCAGTTTTAATCGGAATATAAATATTATAAAGTGTGTTTACTACAGATAAATCATAGGGGTGCTAAAGTAATTTGCAACACTAAAGCTCTTCTTGGATAATTACAGTGCTCCTGAAGAATGTGTTTATGTTTTACAAAGAAGGGGATTGTTAGAAAAGAAACTGCTTTGGGTCAGTGGCGTTCTGAAAAGATTAGAGACTGGTGCTGTTTGGGAGTAGTTTCAGAATGTGTGAGAACATTCATGGAGAAAGATTTTGTGAATCTGAGATGGGGAAACAGTGGTAGTCTCCATTGTTGAGCTAACTTTATTCAGTCAAATGTCATGCAGATGACTTACTGTCACTACAGAAATAATGTAAGAAATGATTAGTTAAGATCAGGCTGGCAGTAAAGATACTAATATTTTATTGCACATTGAATTTTAGCTTGCATTTTATGCACAGGTAAATTAGACTGTAGCGTTGTTTATCCTTGTTTTATGAAGGCTATTTTCATCACAGTATTAAAGGTTGTTGTTGGTTTACCTCCTGCTTTCTATTTTATTAAAATAAGGAGACTTGCAGCTTCCTTACTTTCCCTGAAAACCAAAGGACACCTTAACTTTAAACACGATGCCTTAACAAACAAACAAACCAAAAAATTTATACAATTGTGTCCAAGGTGTTGGAAGGTCATATTATAATGAGATAAAAAGTTCTCCCCTTCAGGTATTGTTCATTTGTAAACTGGCTTGGCCATATAAATGTTCTGCTGATTAGATTAATTTCCTACAAAACATAAATTTATTTTCCTTTCTGACAAGCTAGTCAGAATCTGCCAGTTCAGTGATTGTTCAAGGAAAAATGCCACCCAGAAGAAGAAAAAATGCTGCTGCAAAGTGAAATGAGCATAAAATTAGATTTAGCTGAGATTGAGGTGTCTATATTGTCATTTAAAATAGAATTCAACAGCCCTTAAGTGAGTTTTGTGTTTGGGTTTGGAAAGTGGGTAGCAGCTGGATGGAGAGAAACAATGGGCTTTTGTCCCACTGGCTGCTCTTCCCAGAGCTCTCTGCCTCCTGGAACGGCTCCCATGCCTGAGCTGCTGGGTGGGTACTGCGGTTGGTTTGGCTTTCAGGGTTCCATGCATGAGTGCTTCACCCCGTGTGCACTGGTGCAAAGAGACCAAATGGAGTCCCTAATAAAGAGAGTTACTTGAATAAATTTGTTATTTATGTTACCGGCCTCAAAGTGTTAGCTTTCTGACGATATCAGTCCTTCCTCAGGGACAGAATTTAATCAGCCCTACCAGCAAAAATATTTACATCCTTTTCTGGTAATAAAACTTCCTGGCTTTTTTCTGACTTTGGTGGAAGTTTTGGAAGCCTGGTATAATTCAGATATAATAACGTATATTTTGGTTCTTCTCCTTATCTCATTCAGATTTGGTTTACTCAGAATGACTTCAAAGCTCTTGATGCTATCTGATGTACACATTTCATTTCACAACTCATCCTCTACTCTTTATTCTTTAAAGAGTGAATGTCAAGAGCAATGCTAATTTCCTTAAGAAAAGAGGCTCTGAGGTCTTCGCCTTTTCACACCTGTTTCTATTCTCTTCACGTTCAGATATGATACCCTTTTCCTTTAAAGTGGTTTCAAATGTCAACATGGGGTAGTTAAATGTTGAGAACTGAACTTTTATGTTTCATTAGTGTGTAGATGAAAGCCAGCAAAACTTGGTTGGAAAAATAGTTTTTTTGTGTGTTTTTTTATAAAGCAAATCAAATTTCTCCACAGGTTATCATTAGAAATTGGATTTGCATTTACTCTGGAAAATAAAAATAAATTGAAAACTTTGGATGAAGATAGAGAATGTCAACATTATATGATGGACATCATAGTATAATGATAGTGTTAGAACTTTTGGAAATTACATCTTTTACCCATTTTTTCTCTCTTTTCTTTTTAGTACTTCTCTTACTCTAGGAATGTACTTTCTATGATAAATAAATCCAGATAATCTTTATTATATTTAAGGACTCATCATATGCATACATATGACATCTAGAATAGTTGTGTGTTTTTTTTACATATTCTCCCAACACCTACATATTGTGCTCATGATAGATAATTATCTAGTTAAATCTAGAGTGATTTTTTCCCCATAAGCAATAAAAAATCCAGGATAAATCTGTGGCTCACTGGTAACAAGATCCTCTTAGTGAAAGGAACATATCAAAATCCTTCCTTTGAAGCTTTCAAGTTGATGAGAAACAGTGCATCTACGTGCTTGGAGGGAGGTGTACCCCAAACTCCATGAGGTCAGAGGCTCCTGTGCTCAGGACCCTTCCAGATCTCACTCCATGGATCTCTTCATCTGACTATTCATTTTTGTCCTGTAATATCCTTGTCATAAACAGGTAATGGATTCTATCTGGCCCAAGAAAGGAGATCAGGAGCCCAGGTGATGAGCAGAATAGGTCAGAATTGTCTTAGGTGAACAAGGTAGAGGACAGAGATTTATAAGCAAGATCATAGATAAATGCAGACTTGAAAATATCCTGGTGACCCTGGCTTATATGTACAGCAACAGCAGATAAGTTTCCTAGAGGAATAGCAGCCATTATGTGTCCATGATGACAAAAGCCATGGAGCAAAGATGATTGAGCAAGAAGACTTGGAGCCTGGAGACTTAATGGCATTCTTGAACAGTGAGCTGGCCCTGGGTGATTTACCTTGAGGCTTTTGATTAAAAGAAAAAACATCAACGTTTTGCTGTTTAACCCCCTGGAGTAGAATTTTCTGTTAGAATGAATCCAATCCTAACTGATGATACCAGCCAATTAATATACACTAGTACCTTTTCTGCACCAGTGCAATTCCAAGCACTTTATGTGTTAACATTTTCAGTCCTTGCAATGACCTTATGGGATAGGCTGGGGTTCTTGAGGTGTGGTCCCTGGAATAGCAGCATCAGTATCACCTAGGAACTTGTTAGAAAAACAAATGTTAAGGTCAGAAACTCTTGGACTAGGGGCTCACCAGCCGGTGTTTTAATAATCTCCCAATGATTCTTTTGTATGCTGAAGCTTGACTATCATTGAGATAGGGTATTGTTACTATCCACGTTTCAGAGATAAACAGACTGAGCTAAATTGCCTAATGTCATACAACTAGCAGACCGACTCCTAAGTGTGTGTCCATAATCACTATGCACACCTTGATGCCCATAAGATATTAAGAACTGCTGCTCTAGAGAACTGGCCTTTAAGATTTGAAAACATACTCTTACGAAAAATTATGTGCCTCCTTGCACATATTTTTTTTAGGTTGACATGTGAAAATTTCACATCACAAGTATAAACGATTGTAAAGAAGGTTATTAGCAGCACATCATAAATTGTGGCATTTTTAAAATGTGTTCCATCAGTCTTCTAAATGTATCCAGTAGAATCTAAATTTAAATCTACTATCATCCATTTAAAAAATAAACAAGCTTTTCTTTAACACTGAAAATAATATTTACATCATTTCATCCCCATCTATCTGTCTAAACATAGATCACAGCAAATCACAAATGAGATCTGAGGATATGAATTCAAATGGAACTCTTACTACCACTTGTTGACTTTGGAATTTGGCAAGTTATTTTACCTTGGTAAAGCTCAATGTCCTCATCTACAAAATGATCATATTAATATTACTTTGCAGGAGTCATGACGATCAAATGAGCTGTAAAATATCCAGCACACTCTGTTACTCAATAAATGCTTACTTTCCATGGAATATACAGGGTTCCCCCCCCCCAAATGGTTACACAGTTTGAATGATTGTAGTCAGAGTTTATTAACAGAAAGTCCATTTTTAAAATTCAGTGAGTTATCAGTTGTTAAATTTGCATACATTTTTGGGGCACACTCTATATTTTTATTTTATTTATTTATTTTAAAATAGATTTTATTAATTTTTTACAGATGAGAAGGGAGAGGGATAGAGAGTTAGAAACATCAATAAGAGAGAAACATCGATCAGTTGCCTCCTGCACACTCCCTATTGGGGATGTGCCCGCAACCAAGGTACATGCCCTTGACCGGAATCAAACCTGGGACCCTTCAGTTCACAGCAGCAGTTCTTAACCTGTGGGTCACTACCTGTGGGTAGTGAACTGCTAGCAGCATCATCTAAGACCATCGGAAAACACAGATATTTACATTATGATTCATAACAGTTGCAAAATTACAGTTATGAAGTAGCAACGAAAATAATTTATGGTTGGGGTCACCACAACATAAGGAACTGTATTAAAGGGTCATAGCATTAGAAAGGTTGAGAACCACTGCCTTAGAGGAACTTATCTTACATTTGACCTTCTTGTGCCCCATGTTCATAAGAATGGGTATTGGACTCTGTTGGTACTGGAGCTAGTTGCAGTACCTACTAAGTTAGGAGGAGTTACAGGTTGATCTGGTATTATGTCTTCCAGAAGTGTAATAACTCTATATCCTATGTATGTTTTCTTTTACTACCACTGCATTAATCCCAGATATTTTCTATTCAAGGGTGGGTTGGCAGGTCATTACACATTATTGTCGCCCAAAAACAACAATGTGCTGTGACCTGACAGGAATTATTTTATTTAATCTTAATAATAGTCTTACAATGGCATAATGTGTTTTCCATTATAATTCAACTAAAATAAATGAATTGCCCAGGCTAATTAATCCAAATGTCAGCACTGAATTAGGATGCAGATCTTTGCCATTTATATTCTAAGAACCCTCTGCCACACCACGTGGATAGATATATCTCATACGGGAATGAGCTCTGAAGAGAATTCCAGCTCTAAAGATGTAAAATCATCTCTGGACCTCTTGGCTCCACTTCTGTGTGTTCCTTAATTTCCACTGTTATTATCTTTTGCCTGATTTATCTCATAGATTCTATGAATCTCTCTCTCTCATTGGTCTTCTTGAACATCTGGTCCTTTCTTTGCTTCTGATAAAGTTTTTCCATCTTGCCCACAATTTTCTGGACTTTACACATAACTTGAGGACCATATTTTCCCTTACTTAGTGGTCTTGGACTGTACCTCACATGGTGCATCTGAGAACTGTAACATCTATGGACCTTTCTTTAGGATAAGCTTTTTGAAATAAATTAAAATCAAATGATTCCCAGTCAATTCCAAAAATTACATTAGATAGGTTAAAGTGTGCCTTTATTATTAATGATAAGCTAACTACTAGTAGTTAAGAGATATGTTTTCTAAACACTCTTTTTAAAAATGAATTGTGATTAGTTTATTTGACTCAGTCTTTCACTTGTTCTCAACTATTATTTATGAATTTATATCTTCAGTGTAAGTAATTCTAATAGTCATTATGTTCTGTGGTTAAAATCAGCACATGATGAGTATTCTTCATTCCCAGATCAACTTTTCTCCTAAATCTGGTATTGTCTTAGGGATTACTCCCTACAGTGATGCTGTAGAGAACAAGCATTTACAAGATTTTAAAATATCCTTTTATACTGGAGTATGTTATGAAAAAGGCATTTTTAAAAAAAAAAATTCAGATCTCCTCATTCCTCCACAATTGCTTGCTGAATAATTTCAACTATTTATTCTTTTAAAAATATAAATGGGTTTCTTTAGAACAATAACTGCCCTTATCTTTTAGGATGTAGCTGTAGGGCCCAGGTGACCGATATAAGATGAGACACACTAGACAGTGGTCAGCAAACACATTAGTCAGCAGAGCCAAATATCAACAGTACAGCAATTGCAATTTCTTTTGAGAGCCAAATTTTTTAAACTTAAACTTCTTCTAACACCATTTCTTCAAAATAGACTCGCACAGGCCATAGCATTTTGTGGAAGAGCCACACTCAAGGGGCCCAAGAGCTGCATGTGGCTCGGGAGCTGCAGTTTGCCCACCACAGCACTAGGAGAATCTGGAATCTGCAAGAGCCTGCCTATTATCTAGCTACAGATAAAGGAGGAAGGGGACTCTGGAATATAAACTTGATAAACTAAGGCCACACCAGTGGAGAACAGTAACAATTTTAGATATTGGCTCCTCATAAACTTAATGTGAAGCACATTCTCTTGGATTTCATGGAAGGGTTTCAAATAGGAAATGATAAGGTTGTAAGTCTGGAGTCTAGAATCAGAGGTCAGCGGAGGAACAACAGGTGTGAAACTCTCTTCTTAGGAGGACTGAGATCTAAGCAATGCACTACAATCCTAAACAGAGAAATATCGAAGAGGAGGAGGTTTGACTTTTAGTAAAACATAGTTCTCAGAACAGAGCATGAGGTAACTTGAGGTCAAATTCTACAGTGTCAGGCAAAATACTACTAGTTCTGAAACCAAACAAACTAATGGATCTGAGATCCCTGTCACTACTTGAGCCAGTTAAGCAGAGATAAAATTGAATAATATGTGAGGGTTTATTCCAACAATTCATGCAGTACAGGAGAGCAGCAGGTCATCCATGAAAATCTGCTCTGCCCTTCCCCATAAACTGGCTGCTTATATTGGAAAGAAAGACACAGATTACATAGGAACGTAAGAATTACAGGCATGGGGAAGTAGGCAAGATATAATTGTCACAGGTTGCACAAAATGTGGGCTGTGGGGTAGCAAAGGGTGGGCACCTTGGGTCTGCATTGTTTATGCAACAAGGTTGCCTAATCCTATAATAAAATCCCAGCAACTGAAATAATGGTGAAATAATCAGAATCACTAGAGACCAGAAAATTATGGCCCCTTGCCCAGGCTGGCCCTGTCCCCCAGGGAGCAGTTAGGGGCACCCCTAGGCAATGCAATAGGGTGTGAGTTTGATGGGGGAAAGTCAAAGAAATAGAGGGGAAGGTCTCAAGGATCTGTGGGGTTAGGGTGGTCGGCCCAGAGTGCTTTTGGAGTGTGCTGGGGAAGGAAGAGGAAGATTTGATTGGAAAACAGCTCAGGACAGTACCTTTCTCATTGTGAACCGGGATGGAGCCAGCTGTGGACTGAACGGGGGGTGTTTCATGACATGTTCATGGCAGTGGCAGTACTCCCGAAACTTCACTGATTCCAAATAGTAAACAGCTATCAGCATCAAAGAACGGAAAAATCCTCTCCAAATAGAGGCCCTGCATGTTGCAACACGACTGAAGGAAACACCACTTGAGGAGCTAGAAAAACTGGAAGTATGCTACCAGAGGATTGTGGGACTGTGAAGGACACCTGGGTGCCTACAGCTAGAACGTGAGCCTGTTATTGCGCATGTACAATGTACATAGTCAGCCCTATAGTCCTCAGTCTCTCAGTATTTGGACATGACTTCTGGCCGGAAATTATTTCGATTGAGGTTTCCTGTTCCCTAGCGGTGAGGAAGATCAGAATTAAAGGTTTCTTTGTTGCCTTGGTGTGAAGTGGAGGACATCGGGATAGTGATGAATAATAAACTTTGGAGATAGTGAAGGACAGTTTGTCCAGACTGCTGAGAGCTCAGAATTAGAGTTTAATTGGGACAGAAATCCTGCTAATAGCACCTGATGCCTAAAACATGAACACTCTATTTTTAGGTTTTCTAGTTCAAGTTTTTTGGAGACTGCCTATTAAAACTTTCCTGGTTGGAAAGTGCAGAATACCACGGCCCCTCATCTAGGCTGGCCCTGCCCCTCAGGGAGCAGTTAGGGGCGATGAGACAGGCAGACGTGATTAGGGATGATCAGGCAGGTAGGCAAGTGGTTAGGGGCGATCCAGCAGGCAAGTGAGTGGTTATGGGTGATTAGGCAGGCAGGTGAGTGGTTAGGGGTGATCACACAGGCAGGGGAGTGGTTGGGGACCATCAGGCAGGCAGGCGAGGAGTTAGGACCCAGTGGTCCTGGATTTTGAGAGCATACAGGCTCGGCTGAGAGGACTGCCCCCCACCCACTCCCCACACACACACCCCGTGCACAAATTTCATGCACTAGGCCGCTAGTCTTTCCATAATGATAGGCAGTTCTCTGACTGCATTCTGAAGTTAACGCCCATGTCCCAGGGCTTACAAATCCCAACCAAGTCAGAATGTGCTTTTTCTAATACAGAACAATTATGGTTAACAAAGCATGACTAATATTTCTTACAACTATAGCTCGTACCCACTATTCTATTTCTGCCCCTAACAGTGTCAAAAACCCTTCTGTTTGCCATCTGAACAGGTCCAGGGGAGGGGGGTGTACAAACACTCATTTGTGTAGAAGTTAGCCATTAGCAGTGGTGGAAAATGGAATGTAGCAACAATGTTACTGGACTAAAGGATTCTATTTATGCACATCAGAGCCCAGTAAGACTTGAACAGGAGTTTGCAGCACAGAAAGTAAGGGTTTATTTTTAGGAAGTGGCCCATGCCAGGACACACAGGTGAGCTAGTGCTCAAAGACCTGGCTCCCGAAGGTTTCCAGGGGATGGGTAATACGGAGGAGAATCATTAATCATGGTGACTAAGGGAGTCAGGGTGTGGTCAGGGTTGTGGTCCCTACTGATTGGTTGGTGCTAAGGTAGCGCTAGCTGATCAGTTCATGTGGTCCTGAGGTAGCCATGACGTCACTTGGGTTTTGTAACTTTTCTGGGCCTGGAGCTGAAACACATCTGCAACATCCATGTTATCCTCAATTTGATGGAAACACAATCTCTGGGGTCAACAGACCTGAGGCTTTGCTCCTAGGATTATTTGATGCTTGACCAGAACCTGATTGTCCCAAGGGCTTAATGATTACGTGAGTGGTCCTACAAGACAGAAGGAGGCAGGTGAGTCAGGGTCATTCAAACTGGATGACACCAGCTTGAATCAAAAGGAAAGGAAGAAGAAAAGGTCATATTAAAGAAATAAAGTTTCTACATAGTTACAATAAGGCTCCACCTAACCCAGTGGTTGGCAAACCGAGGCTCAAGAGCCACATGCGGCTCTTTGGCCCCTTGAGTGTGGCTCTTCCACAAAATACCACATGCGGGTGCATGCACAGTGCAATTGAAACTTCATGGTCCATGCGCAGAAGTCAGATTTTGGCCTGGGTGAGTCTATTTTGAAGAAGTGGCCTTAGAACACTCAAGGGGCCAAAGAACCTCATGTGGCTCTCGAGCCGCGGTTTGCTGACCACTGGCCTAACCAGTGTTTTTAATGTGGAATATAGTTAACTATACAGTTAAATTCTTTCCCTGATAACTATAAGCAAAGATGTTTCAGCTTTGCTACAGCTGTGTAGAGACACTGCTGGTATTTTACCTGGATCCTGGGACCCCTTTCCTGCCCAGTGCTGCTTTTGCATGTTCTGCTCCTTCTTCAGAACACCCAGTCTTGGGCTGCAGGAATCCCTTAGCCAGGTGGCAGGGCAAACTGTGGTGCCATAGAGGCTCATAGCTCTCTGCAGGGTCAGGCTGAGCTGCAGTTCACTTGAAATACACCACGCTTGCCTTTTCTCCACTGCCTCACTGTTCTCTCCTGGAAAAACTTCCTTAATAAATTAGTTGCATATGACTCTTTCTTGAATATGTTGCTTCTGGGGAAACTGACTTAAGATAACCCATACTTGTAATACGTTAGGAAATAGTGAAATATATTCCCATAGGAACACAAGTACTGTATTGTGGAGAGTATTAATTGTAGATTTGAGAATGTAATGGAGAGATGGAATTTGGATCCATCAGTCACTTTGTTTTATAGCTCTGCAACAATTCTGTGTTGTTGTTTTTCAGTCTTTTTTCCATGATTTCACTGCCATTGAAACACCTTAACCTATATCCCAATCTTACAGTCAGCGCCACAGATGAGCCCTTAACTTGATGCCTGGCGATGTGCAACACAGAACCTTAGAAGGAGCCTGCACCCTTTCAAGTAACTTCTTTTTATGTAAAAAGAACCAAGCAATGTTAGCTTCTTGCTATTATGTGCTTACGTTTGTATTTGATAATCCTCGCATATTGCAGCACTGTTGTTGCCAGCCGGCTTATTACTGAAATTTTAATAGTATTTAATTAAAATCCGGAAATGTGCTTTCAATTCTATTACTCTAAAAACTGATGTGGGTGTGTGGGAGGGGGAGAAGGGGTGGGGAGGAGGACAGGGGTGGGGAAGAGGCTCATCCTCACTGTTTGCATTATACTGTTAAACACTTAATCTTCTTGCATAGCGGTTCTGTGCTTTTAAGAGGATTACATTATTAATTGTTTAATTATTCATTATGCTGCACTTTTCCGTTCAGAACAAAAGCCTTTTTTTAAATTAATTTAACGTTTTATCCTTCTTTGCAGCCATTCTTTCTACTGGGCTCTCTGTTCTTTCATGATAGGATGTCACAGCAAAGAATCAAGAGGATGCCTTGTTGAAAGCTAAGCCTGTAGTTGCAGCAAATGGATCTTTTGCCAGAACAATGACTCAACACACCACCAGGCAACTGAGTCTTGCTGCACTCCAGAGACTGGTTAGAAACCTGGCACCTGCAGGAGCGCCGTTAATCACCATTGTAGGAGTGACCGTCAGTTGAGAAAGGCAGGGAGGTCAGCGCTTCAAGCAGTTCTTCCTCCAGGCAAGGAAAACTATTGGGGAGATTTCCTTGCTGTTATTGCTGGCATTTTTATTTAATCCTATCGTTTCTCCTCAGTCTGGGCAGAAGTACAAAAGCTTCCAGCAGGCACAGTCTGTCCTTTTCTGTTTTTCTCTTTGCCAAAAGTAACCTTGGCTATTTATTGATGGTTTAGGGAAAAAACTAACACACTGATTTTCCTCAACTGTGTTTCTCTCATCCTTCGTCCCTTTTTTGCTCTTTGTTTTTTTCCCCTTCATGTTTATGTTGGGTTTAAAGGCCAGTAGGGACAAAAGAGTCACCTCGAAGGAGCCTAATGATAGTAGTCCTGTCAGTTTCTCGGTGCTGATTGTAGGGGAGGTTTAGAAAGCAACCTTTCCACGCATGAAGGTGCAGATGCTACTACAACAGAGGCCAGTCTGGCAGTGGCTGGCTGCTGGAAGTGAGCTGCTGCTGATATCAGAGCCCATCACCGCGCCTGGATTTTATCCCAGCACCCCCGAGGGACCTTTCTTCACAAGAAACACACACACACACACACTCACACACACACACACACACACACACACACACACATATACACACACACAGAATTCAAGGGATTTTGTTTGTATGTCTGAATGTGTATTCATACATTAAAACATATTTGATTTCATACAGAGAATAACCATATTATATTTAAAAAAAGACATGTCAAATTAGCCATTAAATATTTGAAAGGAAATTTAAGTACTCATTGTGTTTGTATATGAAGGCAAAGTCCTAAACTTACGATGACAGAAAAATAATTTATTTAAAATGTTTTTATTTTCCCAAGGGTGAAAAAACGAGTAGAGTGAAGTTTTCCCACCCCCCCAAAGGATCTTTAAAGAGAATGAAATGATTTTCAGGATTCCTTATATAAACAAATTAATTTTTCATTGGAAGGGACAGAATTTTATAGGAGAATGTCATTAGTGTGAGGCAGCATGAAAAAGAGGATGAAACATAAAAAACTATGCATAGAAAAAATCAATATATTTGAGCCTTGACCTCCAGTTGTTCATGTCAATTACAACATGCTTTGTGGACCACATTAATTATGCTCTCCTTTCCTATTTCTGTCTTACTCATAGTTTTCATATTATCTGGCTTCCTTTACCTTCCTTTGCTTTATTTGAAAATTGTTTTATAGAATAAGGGAGGTATTTTTAAAAAACATCTTTATGACAGTATGTTCTACGTTTGTAAAGAATAACTTAGAGGTTGTTACCATTTACTGCACCAACTAAAGAAAATAAAACAGAACAAAACCAAGAATTTTTGTAGTATAGAAATTGTGAATAAATATGAAATAAAATAGGCATATTGTAGTACAAAATGCATCTTTTTAAATAAGAGAAGCTTTATCACATTTTAAATTTATCATCATTTAGACTTGCAAAGTTAATGGGTAGAAGATAAATGTCCTTAAGCATCAAAGAAATCTCAAGTGTGAGATTTGATTTTAGCACATTGAGTCATCTTTCTCTAAAGAAAGACCTTCTCAACCTTTGGTACTGCTTAGAATGAGATAAGGCTATTTGGTAATTTTTATATCAATGTTCTGGAAATCAGATGTTGTTCCTTTAACTGGAATCATGATACAACTGAATAAAGATTTGACTTATATTTATAAGATTGGAATTTCTAACTTCAAATATGTATGCAACATTTTAATAGCAAAATTTTGTTTTGGGATATATAGGTAGCATTTCTGCTAAATATTTAAACATCAGAAACATAGCTGCTTAAAATAATCTAGGGACTTTTTAAAAACAAATTAAAGAATAAGGGAGAAAAATGACTAGGTAAAAATGTACTTCTTCAGCAATCAGATACTGAATATCAATAATATTCTGGAAAAACAGTAATGCAAATACTAAAAGAAAACTTAATCCTCAGATATTAATTGAGAGAGACAAAGAACAAAGCAGGAATTATAAAACTGTGAATGTGTTTGAATGCTAAGGATGCGACCTGGCAGCACCTGCTGGGAAGAATATAGATCTAATGTTTCATCAAGAATAAGAGGCCAAGGGTAAGGGAGTGGGAGGGGCCTGTGGAAAGGAAAGGTTTATCTCTGATGTGCATTTGAAGAACATCCTGTTTCAACTGCCTGGAAATTCAGGCGGGAATGGTGAGGAGCTCACTGGAGGTGAGGCAGCTCTAGAAGGAAGCTAGAGCTGGAAGTCACATGCAGGAATTCATGTTTCACCCTCAAGATGCTTGCCACTTAGTGGAGGATTTTAAGCAAAGAACAATCTAATCAGATGTGTGTGTAATAAGAGCACTTTGACAGCACTGCTGAGGTTAACAGTGGAGTGGGGAATAAGGAGATCCATAAGCAATACTTCCTTTAATTCAGGAGGTGAGGTCTACAGCAGGCTAATTGTTAAGTTGACAATTTTGTATGGCTTGAGAATGATGTTATAAATATCTTAATAGCCCTAGGCAGAAAAAAGTTTTCCCACCCCTGCCCTATAGTGTTAATAGTTGAAGATACAAAAATATGGCACTGGGCAGTATTGATGATATAGAATTAACAAGGATGGTGAACAGTTAGGAACAGATGGAGTAGAGAGGGAATAGAATAATAATGAAAGGTGGTTCCAGTCACCAACAAGGGGACTCCAGGAAATTCGGTAGATTTTAAGAGGAAAAAAAGTGGATTCTGGTTTTGACATGTGGAGCTTGAGGAGACTTAAAATGACTCTAGAGTGGAGATATGTGGTAGCCAGCGAGTCTGGAATGGGATAGAAGTTTAAAGAGGAAGTGAAAATATCAGAGTCTCCAGAACACGGGTGGCTATTAGAGCCATAAATGAATTTCAAGATTGTCTATAGGACTGTTTCTCCAAGACAATAAGGGAAAACTGAGATGGAGAAGGTCAAAAGCCTAATATTTATCTAGAGGTTTAAAAAATATTTTAAAATACATTTTTTGGATGCCCATAACAGTATTTTGAGGAGGCATTATTGTGCTCACCTTTCTCCTTTTGTGATGAGAACTGAAGCTCACGTAAGTCAAGAGACTTCAATAAAGAGCAAGAAATAGTCACAAACCCAGGTTGGTCTCCACTGCCTTTAAATTTTAATGTTAATTTATTTTATCAGAACTGCATTATGACTACCCAGCTAATTTCATCTACTATCTCACACACCTGTTTTACTAATGACATTGTTGTACAATTCTCTCTTCTTCTATGCTTTCATTTAGACCAAAGAGAAACTTTCTAAAGTCAGAATTGTGACAGGCAAGAAATAGCAGCTGAGTTGCAAGGGGGCATAACATTGCCCCAGATAGTCTGAGTTGGCATTTTCAACTGACATGGTCAGAACAGAACTATTTCACATTTATGATGGTGGAAAATACAACCTTAACCATACTGCAGTCCGTTTTGACTCAGCTTCTGTGTAGGCCTCTCTTATAGTAGCAGGTTGGATATTTAAAATTTGACTTAGGTAAAGTGTAAAATACAAATTACAATAGCACCATTTGATTTAATGTTCATCCAGTGGTATCGAGTCAAAAAGTTCTATCTGACAAACTCTCATGTTCACAAAGGCTAGGTAAATACCTGAGAAATATGCAATAAGATCTTATACTAGAGGCCCAGTGCACAAAATTTGTGCACTGGGGGGGGGGAGGTTCTCAGCCCAGCCTGCCCCCTCTCAGAGTCCAGGAGCCCTCATGGGATGTCCTACTGATGATGACTTAAGCCAGCTCCCCAGTGGGAGTGGGCCTAAGCCACAGACTGGCCTTCCTCTGTGGGAGATGAAAAGGTTGATCAGGGGAAGGCACCAGCCTCATCACCCTGCTGCTGCTGCCACTGCCACAAAGGTGTTTTCTTCAACATGGACTCCAGTCCCTTCACCATGAAAAAAATGACAACCCTCTTTAGGCATTTTAAAGATGTCTTTCATAGAATATGACTTTTCTTTCCTTTTTATTTTTTTATCCTCACCTGAAGATATGTTTCCATTGATTTTTAGAGAGCATGGAAGAGAGAGGGAAAGACAGAGAGAAACATCAATGTGAGAGGGACACTTCGATTGGTTGCCTCCTGCATGAGCCCTGACCTGGGCCCTGGCCAGGGAGGACCCTGCAACCTAGGTACATGCCCTTGACCAGAATTTAACTTGGATCTTGTGGTCAGCAGGCCAAGGTTCTATCCACTGAGTCAAACCAGCTAGGATAGGATATGGCATTTCGTAGCCCCTCCAGCAATGGATCTTTATTTTTTCCTCCAGGAGTGAGGTGGAGAAACCCTAGATTACCTTCTTGGATTCTTATTACCCAAGTTTCCAAGAACACTGTGAGTGACAGCATACAGAGAGCTTAGTCAATAAGCAGTCAGAAAAGGTGTTTCCTCTGCAGCTCACACGCAGAAGGCCCCCTGTGTGTGTCCGCTGGGGTTGGGGAGTGCTCTGAGTCATGCTGTGGCAGCTCAGAGCATGCGCCCTTGTATGCTATGTCTTGCTCTGGCCCACCCCCAGCCCCAGCCACCCCATAGCCACTGGGGCTGGGGGGGAGGGGCACATAGTCCCCTCCTGCCCATCTGCATACAGCCTCCTCCTGAGCAGGTCATGATGCCTTAAGGCATCTGGCTAATTTGCATATTACCTCTTTATAGATATACTAGAGGCCTGGTGCACAAATTTGTGCAAGGGTGGAGGTTCAACCAGCCTGCCTGGATTGAGGCCGACTGGGCTGGACCAGCCAGAAGGAGGTGTCTTGGGTGTTTGGTGTGCTGGCCCCACCCCCTTGTTGAACTCCAGTCAAACTCCTGGTCAAGGGGACAATTTGCCTATTAGCCTTTTATTATATAGGATAAATAACTTTACAAAAGGCTGAAAGGAGTCGAATGATAGTTTCCAAATCCCCTCCACTCAAACATATGAGGAATATAAATGTCTTAAAGAGGAACAGTTGACAGAATTAGCATAAAGGTAGTGGCATGGGATATACAGGTGCTGATTTCTTATTCTTTAGACACTCTTCTATGAAGACACTTTAAAACTCCCTAATACTGTTTTTTTGGAAATTTCAGTTAGAAAGAAATAATAACTCTGAAACTCCTTTGGGTAGAAGTAGAGCTCCAAAATTATGATGCTGAATTTTTAGTAGTATTGCATTTAATATGCAAAAAGATGGGTTTTTTTAATATTGGTGACAGGGCAAAGTAAAATATGATTTTAAAAGATAAGAAAATGGCTCTCTTCTAAATATGGCTGCCGCTTAAGCACAGTTGGCTGATCATAAAATGTGCAATTCAGGCTTTCCTATTGAGATTTTAGATTGACAGTACCCTTGGGTTCGTGCATTGAGCTTCATTTATTGAGAAGTCATAGAAAGTCATGTTGATTGTCTGAGCAGGTGGCTGTACTTGAAGGGTAATGCTAAACGGCAAGAATAAAACAGCTAGTTCTTATTACGAGAAGTTCACTTTAGTCTCCTAACTGATGTACACAGCAGAGGGAAAAATGGGAACAGACCTCCCTTCAGATTCAATCAGGTTTTAAATATTTCTGCTTTAAGGTTGTCAGTTAGTTCTTTAGTTTCACCAAATATGGAAAATGGTGCAAGCAATCTCTTTTGTGGAAGAAAACGTGACCAGTTTATGCAATATGCTTGTAATCCTCTCTTATCCCTACCTCTTATGTCTTACTGAGCACAGGCAAGGATCCGTGTATTAAAAGTGACTAGCGTGATAAAATGTTTGTTTATTCAATTTCAGAAAGAATGTTTCTTCCTATGTGGTTACAGAGCCAAGGGTTATGTATATATGTTTCACATATAGAGTACTGTTAAGGCAATCTCTAGATGGCCAGGTCTCTCTATCACCCAAGAATGCTGAGGAAAGGCTTGTGCAATATTTTGTAGCCATATTTATTGCCATATGGCCATTTTCAAATTACATTGTGTTTTAAATTGAAATTGTCTGAAGGAGTCTGGCAAACGTCCAGCGTGGGAATACCTTTCAAGAGGCTAATGCTAATGGGATTGTGATTGTCTGGTAATGTAACAGTGTTAATATTGTTTTTATTGAGTTAGCTGGACTACTAGCCATTGTGAGCTCAAGAAAATACAGTTTATGGTACAATGATCTAATGTAACTAGACTTCTTTCTTGTTAAGCATGCAATTCATCTAAGCAACTCAGGCTGCATGTCTTTTTTTTTTCTTTTTTTTTCTATGATTTGAACCACTTATTAGCCAAGCTTCAAAATATTTGCATCTTATTCTTTAGTCACATTTATATATTTTATGGTTACATATTTTATGTGTGTTCACCGAACAAAGCTATTCTTTAGATCAGTCATTCTTTTAATTTTTTTAATTGATTTGAGAGAGAAAGAGAGGAGGAGAAACATCAATTTGTTGTTTTACTAATATTTGCATTCATTGGTTGATTTTTGTATGTGCCGTGACTGGGAGTTGAATCTGGAACCTTTGCATATTGGAATTATGCTCTAACCAACTGAGCCACATAGCCAGGTGATCAGTATATATATAAAATTTATTGATTTCAGAGAAGAAGGGAAAGGGAGAGAGAAACATCAATGTTGAGAGTGAATCACTGATTGGCTGCTTCCTGCACACTCCCTACTGGGGGCAAAGCCCACAACCCTGGGCAAGTGCCCTTGACTGAAATCTAACAGAGGACCTTTCAGTCTGCTAGCTGATGCTCTATCCACTGAGCCAAACTGGCTAGGGCAAGAGATTAGCCTTTCTTAAGGTGTGGTGCATTTCTCAATATCACCTAGGAAATTGTTAGAAATGTAAATTATTAGATACCACCTCAATCCTGCTAAATCAGAAATTTTAAGGATGAGGCATAGAATTATTTATTTTAATACGATTTTCATGTGATTCTGGTGCTTACTCTGAGTTTAGAACCATTACTTTAGACCTTTATTTTAAACTAGAGGCCTGGTATACGAAATTCATGCACTGGGTGGGGGGAGGGTCCTCAGCTCAGCCTGCACCTTCTCTCAGTCTGGGACCCCACGGGGGATTTCTGCCTGCCCATGTAGGCCCTAGGGATCAGGCCTAAGTGGGAAGTTAGACATCTCTCAGGCAGTCCAGGGCTCTCACAGTCTGGGACCCCTGGCTCCTTACTGTCTGACTGCAGCAGAGGAGGGAGAGGCTCCTGCCACCAGTGTGAGCTCGGTTTCTGGATGAGCAGTGCTCCCCCTATAGAGCACACTGACCAGGGGGGGAAGCTCCTGCATTGAGCTACTGGTCGTTCTGCCATTTGGTTGATTTGTATATTAGGATTTTATTATATAAGGTAGTTATCTAAATATAATAAAATAACAATTTTTATTTTTTTAATAATTTTATTGATTTTTTACAGAGAGGAAGAGAGAGGGATAGAGAATTAGAAACATTGATGAGAGAGAGTCATTGATCAACTGCCTCTTGCACACCCCCTACTGGGGATGTGTTAGCAACCAAGGTACATGCCCTTGACCGGAATCGAACCCGGGACCTTTCAGTCCACAGGCCGACGCTCTATCCGTTCAGCCAAACTGGTTTCGGCAGAACAGTGATTTTTAATCACCCAGGCCTGCAGGGGAGGACAGTTAAAGGTGACCAGGCCTGCAGGGGAGGGAAGTTAGGGGCAAACAGGCTGGCAGGGAGTGGTTAGGGGGTGATCAGGCTGGCAGGCTGAAATAGTTAGGGGCAATCAGGAAGGCAGGCAGGCTAGCAGTTGGGAGCCAGCAGTCCTGGATTGTGAGGTGATGTCTGACTACCCATTTAGGCCTGATCCTACTGGGGTCCCAGAATGGAGAGGGTGCAGGCTGGGCTGAGGGACAATCCCCCCCTATGCATGAATTTCGAGCACTGTGCCTCTAGTTTAATTAATAAATTGAGAGAACAAGGAATTAAAAAAAATACACACACATGCTAATTTCCTCAGGTATATGAGTTAAGTTTATTACATGAAAGAAAATCCTGATTCTAACCAGTTGTCTTACACTTTATATGTCCCAATGGCTAGACAACAGTAATAATACAAAACAGAATTT
Source organism: Vespertilio murinus (assembly GCA_963924515.1). NCBI lineage: Eukaryota > Metazoa > Chordata > Mammalia > Chiroptera > Vespertilionidae > Vespertilio > Vespertilio murinus. The sequence continues at coordinate 69,646,309 of OZ004707.1, forward strand.
CTGATACATAGACATTTTTAATATAATTTTATATAGCTCAAAAACTTATATGTGATGAAAAGGAGTATTTTAAATATATAAATATTTATAGAAAATCCTAATTACCAACTGAACTGTCTGATAATAATAGAGCATAAATATACTTTATTCCTGTCCTTTTTTCTTCACCTCATACAAATCACTGGTGCTCTCATGAGGTCACCAACCCCCAAAAAGAGGAAGTGACCAAGATGGGAGACTGCTCGTCAGCAGAGGAAGAGTTATTTGGTATTAAACAAAATATAGCAGAGTTACCTTCCAGAGATAGTTTGTCTCACTTTTTTTATTATGTTGCACAGCTGAATATGATTTTCAGGAGGATCAGGATGTTCTCATTTCTTTTCTATGTTTAATCACACTGTTGATTTTGTAATATTTTTTTTTGTTAAGTCAACTGGCAATGGATAATGCATATACATAGCAATTGTTTAATCAATCTCTTTCATGAATACTAAGTGTGTAGAAAAAATAATTAGGAGTGAATTACCTTTCTGCAGGAACCAGCATGTTTGAATTAACAATATTTTTTTATTTTGTTGTTGTTTTTTTTAAAGGAATAAATTTTCAAGACTTTATGTACGTCAGTGGTAGAAACAGAAATTACTGCTACTCAAGTGCTATAAATGTTGGAGTATAAATGTGACTTATCACACATGAATTTTCAGAAAAAAATTAAAATATTTGTAGTATTCAGCCAGGATATAGTTATCTTAAAGTTGTTCATAATTTATTTTGACTACTTCTAAAGCAATTTGGTATAGAAGTACTTTTTCAAAATTCATTGTCTTATCTAATCTTTACAAAAATCTAGTGATATAGGCAGTGTTGATGTTAGCATCTCATTTTATATATTGGGAAATTAAAGTTAAATATAATTGAGTTGCTCTGTATTACATGGCAAATCGGAGTTTGGGTTAGTGCAAGAAAGGACATGTATTCTCTGATTCTGCTTCTAATTTGGTATTCTTTCCTTACAACTATGTCTGATCTAAAATGTTTTTGTTTGTGTTTTATTTGAGATATAAAAACAAAAATCAAAAAAGGACAAGGAAATCACATTTTACTTGTTTTCTTTAACAGAGAATTAAAAACATGCCTGTTTCTCCCACATAGAGCTTACGTGACTGCAAGAGCTAGCTTGCCCTTGCTCCAAATGTAAGTGAGCTTCTTTCCCTGTTGTGCTGATAACCTTGGCTACACACTTCTCAGTATCCCCATTCCAAGGCTTTTCTGGACATGTTCATCTTCTTTATTGAACAGTTTACTTGTTTACAGTCTTTGTTTTTTATCACTTAGAAGTGAGATTTTGTGTTGCCCCTTCAACTCTGACTTCTGTCTTTTCTCTATGGTCATGTTTAATGTTGATCTTGATCACTCTGTTTTTATTTGTTCTAGTCACAGACTTGTTGAATACATCTGGGTCCTTAATGTCCTACACCATTTCTTCTGAGCTACTTCTTTGATCTTAATGTAAATCATTTAGGGAAAAATGTTTTATTCCAGGCCTTAGATAAATTGTTAAATTTGTAGATCATATTGGCCTGGATGATTGAATATGTTGAGAATGTCCAGCACTGATTTCCCTTGCTGCAAGAAAATCTACTTAACTCTCTTTAGTTTGGGTGAATCTTGGAAACCAGCACATTATTCACAGTGAAAATAATTTATCACAGCGAACAGAAAGAAGAGTGATTACACTTTGTTTATCGCCCTCCACATCAGTCAGTATCAAGGCAGGAAACAGACGGCACACTCAAAGAGGAGACCGATTACTAAGGTGAGGTCTGGATGTAAGGTCTCCAGCAGGAGACAGTGTGGTCAGCAGCATCTAAAATGATTCTCAGTGATCCTGGCCTTGCAATATTCAATGCCTTATGTAATCTTCTCCCCTTGGTCCAATTGCTTATAACCAATAGAATATTTCAACTTTGAGAGTGTGCCAATGCTATGATTACATTACAAAACATCCTGACTGATAGAAAATGCTTTCCATGACTATCTTTGATGAACTAAGTTGCCACGTAGGAGAGGCCCACATGGCAAGGAACTGAGGATGACCTCTGGTCAATAGACAGCAAGGAACTGCAGGCCTCAGTCTAACAGCCTAAGAGGAAGTACATACAACCAACAGCTATGCAAACGAATTGAAGTCTATCCTTCCTTAGTTGAGCCTTCAGGTAAGCTCCATCCTTGAATAGCACCTTGACTGCAGCCTCCTGGGAGACCTGGATGAGAGGATCAGTGAAGCCATGCCTGATTTCTGATCCACAGAAAGTTTGATATAATAAACATATGTGTTTTTAAGCCACTAAGTTCATGACCATTTCTCATGCAGCAATGGGTATTTAGTATAGATGTAAAAATTGTCACCCACTACCATCAAAAGCCTGCAGGGGAAAGGGGACAAGGCAGTTACGAGACCCGGAGGGCGTATCTTGGCCTTTGGGAGAGAAACAACCAGCCAAAGCAAACAGCAGGTTAGTTGGGGAATGAACACCTGTCCTCAATTTCCCACTGTTTTTGAATTCCCTGCATGTACTTTATTTTGACCAAACTGAACTAGTAGTAGATGTGAGAGAAACCCTAATGTTGCCTCCTATCATCTTCTTGTGCACACAACAGGCTGGGCACTGCATCAGCTTCTTGGGGCTAAGCACTACAAACTTGGTGGCATAAAACAACAGAAATCCATTATCTTACGATTCTGTAGGTTAGAAGCCTAAAATTAAGTATTCAGCAGAACCGCACTCCCTCTGAAACCTAGAGAGGAGACTTCTTCCTTGCCTTGCCTTTTTAAGTGTTCCAATATCTGCCTCTGTCATCAAGTGATGCTCTCCTTCCTCTCTTGTATCTGTATCCCTTTTCTATAAGGACATCAGATATATTGGATTAGGACCCACCCTGATTCAGTATTCCTTATTTTAAATTTGATTACATCTGCCAAGAACCTAATCCTACATAATAAAAGGCTAATATGCAAATGACTGAATGGTGGGATGTCTGATCACTATGATGCATGCTGACCACCAGGGGGCAAACACTCAATGCAGGAGCTGCTCCCTGGTGGTCAGCATACTCCCACAGGGGTGCACTGCTCAGCCAGAAGCTGGGCTCATGGATGCCGAGCATAGCAGCAGTGGTGGGAGACTTCCTGCCTCCTTGGCAATGCTAAGGATGTCCGACTGATAGCTTAGGGACACTAAGTTCAGGGTTCCTGAACTGCAAGATGGTACAGGCCAGGCTGAGAAACCCCACCCCACAAGTGCATGAATTTCGTGCACTGGGCCTCTAGTTCTAATAGGCCATATTCACATATACTAGGGATTAGAACCCTGACATATCTTTTCAAGGGGACACAATTCAATCCATGACCATCAGTGTATGTCTAGAGGACTAAAAAAAGATTTAGCACATGGCTCCATGTAGAAATGTATTTTTGGATATTTATGAATGAGGCTGATATTTAACATAAGCTTGCTATTAATAAAATGAAAGGAATGAGCATTTCCTCATTATTTTTGAGGACAGATTATTTTATAATTTATGCTTTGTGAAGAAGGAGCTATCAAAGAATAGTAGCCAGTGTGGGCTGTCTGAACATGACACAGAATGTAGGTTTGTTGCTTTTATTAAATGGATTGCCCTGGGCTTTGAAATTGGTGTGCTTTTTATAAATCTCCCACAACCCCTGAAATAAGACTCATGCCATTTTGAAAGTTGTGGGATCAGGGAACTACATCATCAATAGTAACTGCATTTTATCTGGCAGAATATCTAGACTTGTGAAATGCATTTTATAAAGTATCACACATTATTTAAGCTTTATATTTGTTTCTTAACATCCATATTTAGATTGGATACAATAATCCTCAATAGAGAAAAACTTTTATGGATCTCGTGGACATAATTTTGTTTCACAACAGTCTTTCGTGGCATTTATAGAACAGTATCTGCAATTTAGCCACTGTATTTTTTTTCTTTGCATAAATTCTAAAAATGTTTTCTTTTCCTAGTAAAAACAATTGGGTAAATTTCAATGGCATAAGAGTGTAAGGAATATCTCATTTTCAAATATTAGGACTTTCCATATTTAAATTTTAATTGTGTGATCTGGAAGACAGTTTTAGTGATTTAAAGATGTGGAGAAGGCACTGCAAGCCTTCAAACCTACAATCAATTTACAAAAATATGCCAGTTCTGAATTTATTGACCATCTGTCAGTCTTCACTCACTACTAGCTAGCTGTCAGTGTTTATTATTTGATGCACTCTATAATGAGTCACTGCAAGGAACAACCCGAATCCCCATCACAATGATTAACGAGGTCATTGTCTATCACAGCCACCTCAGCCATCATTCTTTCATGCTAGCGTGGGTAAATGGCAATCCCCAAATCAAGAGGAGATTCCATAACCATCTCAAATCACAGTTACTTCTGTACTGTGCTAATTTGATTGTCATTTAATGAATTTAGCTAAACTCAGTCAAACTTCTGTTATGACAATGCTTTTCAAAAGTAATCATTAAAAAGGACATTCCAAAAATTCAAAACTTGTTTTATTTTTAATCTTTATTGTTGAAAATATTACATATGTCCTCCATTCCCCCCATTAACCTCTCCCTGCCTGATCCTTCCTCCCACCCCAGGCCTTCACCCACCTGTTGTCTGTGTCCATGGGTTATGGATATATGCATACAAGTACATTGGTTGATCTCTTCCCATCCACCCAAAGCCTGATTTTATTTTACATACAAACACACACATACACATACACATCTTATATAGTTTCTATCTACATTAATAAAAAAGAAACATGCAAACTGACCATCCCTCTGCTATACCCACCAGCCAATCAGGAGTGAGCATGCAAATTAACTCAACAAAGATGGTGGCAGCTATGGAGCTGGAGTGCGCAAGAGGCTTGGGTTGCCCCAGGTGACTGAGGAAGCCAAGCTTCCAGCCCATCCTGGCCTCTGCTCAAAGAGGGGCTGGGAGCATGGGTCCTTGGGGGTGGTGGCAAGCCTGAAAACGTCCCTCAGCTTTTTACCCAGGCTGGTCACGCCTCCATGGAGTAATAGTCCTTGCTGGGGGACTTGGCCAGCCTGCAAACAGCCATCAGTTCCTCACCCAGGCTGGCCAGGCACCCCAGCGGGAATACTCATCCCATGGGGACATGGTCGGCCCTCCCAGGCTGCCCCATGTCCCAAGGGAACTCCCACCCTGATCTGGAACACCCTTCATGGCAAACCAGCTAGCCCCCACCCGTGCACCAGGTCTCTATCTATACTAATAAAAGGGTAATATACTAATTAGACTGGGAGACCTCCCAGGAGACCTTCCGGATGTTCTTCTGGACAGAGCCATGATGGTGGGGCTGAGGTAGAGGTGGTTAGTGTTCAAGAGGGGAGGGCAGTTGTAGGTGATCAGGTCGTGAGGGGGGGCATTGGGAGTGATCAGGCAGGGCAGGTCAGTTAGGGTTAAGAATACCAGCTGGAGGGCCAGTTAGGGTGAGCAGGCCATCAGTGGGGGTCAGTTGGAGGTGAGCAGGGAGCAGTTGGTGGCAAGCAGGCCACTGGGGAGGGCAGGTGGAGGCGAGCAGGCTGGTGGAGGGACTCTTGGGGGATAGCATGCTGGCACTGGGGGGGAGAAGTTGGGGGTAAACAGGCTGGTGGGGGTCAGTATTTAGGGTGTGCAGTCCAGCAGCAGGGTCAGTTGAGGTCTAGCAGTCCAGTAGGGAGAGTGTTTAGAGGCAATCAGGCAGGCAGGCAGGTGAGTGGTTAGGAGTCAGCAGTCCCAGATTGTGAGAGGGATGTCCAACTTCCAATTTAGGCCTGATCTCTGTAAACTGGCAGTATAAAACATCCTTTGAGGGGGGTCCTAGATTGGAGAGGGTGCAGGCCAGGCTTAGGGACCTCTCCCCACCCCTTACCCCCCATGCACGAATTTTGTGCACTAGGCCACTAGTTTGCCTATAATGTAAAATGTGTTGAAAAATAATTAAAACTCAAACTGACAAAGTGAAGTCTTCGGGGTAGTGCTGACTCTGATCATTTTTTTCCTTAGATAGCTCAGGTATACTTCAAACATGCAAATGGAACTCTCATTTGTAAGATAGTCTGTTACAGTGAAAGGGCATGGACATTGAAGTCAGGCAAATCAGAATCTGCTACAGATCAGCTGTGATACACTGGACAGCTACCACTTTTCTTTCATCTCCAGTATCTTCCCATGTAAAATATAAATAGTTTTCATCACCTGGCCTGCTTGTTACTAACATTAATTAACTTATATGACATTTTAAAGTATCTGGCAAGTAGACACGATCAATATATGTCTGTCCTGGCTCCTGCTACTGGCAGCAACAAGAAGTGAGTTTAGGCACCGGGAAAGAGGATTTTGGAAAAACAATCTGAAGTCCAAGGTTCAAGAAATTTAACATTCATGTAAGGAAGTTCAATGGCTTGTACCTTTTAGAAGATCATGCCATTATAGTTTAAGTCAAGAAACCCTAGGATTTAGATAGGGATAATGCTAATAATTTGATAGTTGCTTTAACTGATTTTAAAGGAAGCAAAGGGCTTCACAGAGAAAGTAAAACATAGAAACCAAATGAATGATGATTGCTACCTATGTACTTATCTGTATGGGTATTTATATGGGATATATTTATATTGTACATGTGTGCTTTTAGCTAATCCTATTTTTCTGCCACATAAATTTCTAAAAATTAGGTCTAAAGATACTAGAACCCAATTTGCCTGAATAGCTGCAAAAGTTGGCCTGAAGCTTATAGAAATGGCCAATGTAAAAAGAGGAAATAACATATTTCAAAATAAATTTATGCCGAAGTGCAGTTATCACTGGACAAGGTTGCTGACAATTATTGTCAGATTGCAGTGTATTAATGAATTTACTGGGGCCGAAGTATGATAGTTTTGCTAACTCAGTGGTAGAGAAACTTGATTTTTGTCAGTATTCTAGAGACAACAAAATGTGAAATGGTTAGTTCAAACTAAAAATACTCACATGAAAACAAAATATTCACAAAAATTCATATTGTGTGGATTGTCAGACAGATTAGAATGCTTGTGCAATCCCTGCATAAAATCAAATTTTCATGGAAGCAAATTATAGTCAAAAGGTAGTCTGATGAGAAAAGAAAAGGGAACATTTTTGTTGAATAATGCAAATTTTTGCTAATATAAAGGAAAAACATGCAGACTATCCTATATAATAGAGGTAATATGCAAATTGACCATCACTCCAACACACAAGATGACCACCCCCATATGATTAAAGATGGACACCCCTATGTGGTCACAAGATGATCGCCACAAGATGGCCAACAGGGGAGGGAATCTGTGGGTGATCATGCCAGCAGGGGAGGGCAGTTGGGGGGAACCTGGCTTATAGGGGAGGTTATTGGGAGAGCGGGGACCACACATGCAGGGGAGGGGATTTGGAGGGGGAAGGGCATGGGGGGGTCACACCTGTAGGGGAGGGCATTTGGGGTGGCCAGGCTTGCAGGTGAAGGCAGTTGGGAATGACCAGTCTGCAGGGGAGGTCAGTTAAGGGTGACAGGCCTGCAGGGGAGGGAAGTTTGTGGTGACCCAGGTCTACAGGGGAGGGCAGTTGGGAGGGACCAGGCCAGCAGAGGAGGGCCAGGGTTTACCAGGCCAGCAGGGGAGGGCAGTTAGAAGGCAACCAGGCCAGCAGAGGAGGGCAGTTAGGGGGCAACTAGGCCCACGGGGGTGGATAGTTGGGGGCAATCGGGCCAGCAGGGGAACTGTTAGATGTCGATCAGGCTGGCAGTGGAGTGGTTAGGGGGTGATCAGTCAGGCAGAAGTGGTTAGGGGCAATGAGGCAGGCAGAAAGGTGAGCAGTTGGGAGCCAGCAGTCCTGGATTGTGAGAGGGATGTCCAACTACCTGTTTAGGTCTGATGCCACTGGAATCGGGCCTAAATGGGCAGTCGGACACCCCTTGAGGGGTCCCAGATTGGAGAGGGTGCAGGCTAGGTTGAGGGACACACTCCCCGCTTCATGAATTTTGTGCATCAGGCCTCTAGTGTCTAATAAAATCTCAAGATCTGATATTGATAATTTGAATGAATTATACTTTATTTTTTACTAGGAACACAATACATGAAGATTTGTGCTAGAATGGGCTTTCCTTTCCCTGGCTGCCGGCAGGGGGTGGGGCAGAACACCTGCATTGTCTCCATGGCTATGACATGTGTCCCACCCAGTCACTTAGAGCCTGTGTATGCAAATTAACCGCCATCTTTGTTGGTTTAATTTGCATTCACTCCCGATTGGCTGGTGGTGAAGTGGCTGTAAGTTCAATTTACACTTTTATCTATTATTAGGTAATATTATGACTAATATAGAGTTATTGAATGCGAGGGCTGATATGCAGACTCTGAACAATGGATGAATGACTACTCTAACACACATTTCTGTGACAAAATATGGCTAAGGCACTACTTGGCTATCACTGCCAAGTTGCTCTGTTTGCCTACCTCCTTCAGCTTTTATTGTCAAACAGCTTGAACTAAAATTAACCTCTAGATACAATCAGTAGGGCAAGTCTCCTTGAGAAAGAATATGCTTCTACCCAATCAGGTCTTTAAAGACCAAACACAGAGATTCTAACAAAACACCCCAGGGGATCAGACTTGATTGGAAAAGTCAAGGTAGGGGCTGCCACCTTAGCCAAGGCCCCCTCCGAAGTCCTCCACCTTTCAGAGAATCCTCCATACAGACATTCCAACCACGTCCCATGCCTCCCCACAACTGAAACTTTAGAATAGCCTGAAGTTACACACACATATATGATCTATTAAAAATAATAGACTTAGCCCTAGCTGGTGTGATTCAGTTGATTGGAGCATCAAACCACATCCAAAAGGTTACAGTTTCAATTTTGGGTCAGGGCATGTACCCCAGTGGGACATGTATGGAGGGCAACCAATCAATGTTATCTCTCACATCGATGTTTCTCTCTCTCTTTCCCTTCCCCTTTCTCTAAAATCAATAAGTATATCCATGGGTGAGGATTAAAAAAGATAGACATGGGATATTAAGTTAAATTGATGAAAGGAATAAGTGGTTTAATGTACTATATTAAAAGCAGAAATCATCATTTGAACACAATGTACTAATTATAAATGTAATTAGAAGTTCGGAAATATAATCAGAATCAGAACAGTTTTTCTATAGAATAATAGAATTTTAGGTCTTAAAGAAACCTCAAGAGATTTTATTATCTACCTCTTTCCTTTTACATGTAAATAATCAGGGTAAGTGACGGTTATTAACTAACCCAAGATTACATAGCTAATTAGTATCGAGCTGAATCTGGATGCTAGATCTCCTATTAGACCACTGGAACTTTATCTATTTATCTAAATCATCTCAAATCTATATAGGCAGCAAAATGCATCTAGCAGGGCTAATGAGCTTGCTTTAATAGAAATAGTTGAAAGTAATAAATTTAATTTTTCAACAATTAATATATAATTAAGACTTTTCATTCAATCTGTAATAAATACAATTTTGCTTTACAGCCAAAAAGTAAATAAGTTGTTTCCCATTATCAGAAAACAGTAAATGTGATGGTTAATTTTATGAGTTAACTTACTTGACTGGTCTACGGCATGCCCAGATATAGGTAAAACATTACTCTGGCTCTGTCTGTGAGGGTGTTTTCAGAAGTAATTAGCATTTGATTCAATAGACTGAGTCAAGATACTCACTCTCACCAATGTGAGTGGGCATCAATCAATTCACTGAGGAGCTAAATAAAACAAAAAAGCAAAGAAAGGGAAAATTTTCTCTCTCATCCCTTGAAGTGGGATATCTATCTTTCCAGCCCTCTCACATTAGTATTCCTGGTTCTCAGGCCTTTGGACTCCAACTGAATTACACCCCCAGCTTTCCTGGCTCTGTAGCTTGCAGAGGGAAGATTGTGGGGCTTCGTGGCTTCCATAAACTGCATGAGTCAATTCCTGCAATAAACCATTGTAGGCATCCTATTGGTTCTGTTTCTCTGGAGAATGCTGACTTATATAGCAAACTTTTGAAATTTTCTTATGACTCATTTGGCACTCTATTGTGCTGTTCAGACAATTTGTGTTGGGAATCAGAAGTGAAGTGGTATCATAAAAGCCAAGATATAGAGGTCTTGAAGAACAAAAGTATGAATCAATTACAATTTGAAGAAAACCTGAACTTCTAAGCATGTAGACAAGTACCTTTGAAAAATTTTCTCTACTACATGTCTTAGTGATTTTCTGAATTCTCTACTATTGTGCCAATAACAAATCGAATTGTAAAATATAAAATGATGTCTTCAATTTCTTTTGAACTTCACAATGAAGATAGGCCCTGAGATTTCTTCAGAAGCAGTGTGACATTAAAAAGAAAGAAAAAATCGACTCATAAGACTTGTTAGTGAATATAGTTATATACCCTTCTATTTCTTCTCAGGTGTACTCAAACAATGTTATTTAACTCATCTTGTTTTTTTTTTGTTGTTGTTGGTTTTTTTTGGTTTTTTGGGGGGGGGTTCCAGTCTCCTGTTTCTTTTTCTTTTTTATTAAGGCATTATATGTGTACATATCTTGCCAATCCCCCCCACACACACACACACGCACACTCCCCTACATGCCCCCCCCCCCCAGAGTTTTGAGTCCATTGGTTATCCTGTTTCTTATTAAAGAATTAGTATTGTCAGAACCCAGTGTTGTTTGTGCTGTTTTTTTGTTTTATTTGTCTGTTTGTTTGTTTTATTGTGTTTTGTTTTTCACAGAGAGGAAGAGAGAGAAACAGAGAGTTAGAAACATCGATGAGGGAGAAACATTGAACAGCTGCCTCCTACACATCCCTACTGGGGATGTGCCCGCAACCAAGGTACATGCCCTATCACTGGAATTGGACCTGGGACCTGTCAGTCTGCAGGCTGATGCTCTATCCGCTGAGTCAAACTGGTTTCGGCATGCTGGGATTTTAATACAGTTCTAAAATTATCTTTCAACCAGATTCTATCTCATTGATGATTACTTCACTTGTAAAAATATGTTTATGACAAATAGAAACATTTTCCTCTAATTCCTAAATTGGTGGTTTCTCTTTACATCAGATTTTAGATAAACAATTTAAAGATTATTTACAATTAATAATAAATACTACCATATAATAAATGTTGAAGGAATCAGAAAATCACCATTTGGTAACTTCCAAAATAATAACTGCTTTAGGTACAAATCATAATTACATAGTAAAATTAGTGGAGAAACATACTGAACTTCAAGGCATTTGCATAATCTCAAAAGACTTTATCACAAGAAACTTTCTGATTACTAAGGGAGAATAAGTAATTCCACATTGGAAATGCTGGGCACACCACCTTCATCTAGTGATCAAAATTAATATCACCATTAATGGTGATATCACTCACATGTGTTTTTTTCTGTTTATTTGTTTGTTTGTTTGTTTGATTGATTGATTTCATTTGCAGTGATTAGGAACCATAGCTCCCTTGGTCAGTAAGTACTGAGGTTGCTTTGACACTGTGTGTCACTTGAAGGAGGAGGAAAGAAAGACAAAACAAAACCACCTTGAGACCCTTCGCTTTTGAAAGGTAGGAGTTGAGGTAACAATCTCAACAGTGTTGGAGAATCAAGAGGAGACGTCAGTTTTGAGGTGAGAGTTGAAAGGAATTGCTATGTGCAGTAGAGTCATGGATGATTCTGGGAAACTGAACAAAGATATAAAGGTCATCCAATGGCTTCATTTTTTCAGGATAGCAGAAAGCATCATCACTGTTGCCAATGTGCTAAGTGAGTTCAGAAGTCAAGAGAACTCAACAATTTTCATTATTTATTTGCATTCTCTTCCTTATATGTCTGACATCTGTGCAATCTATTTTATTTTTTGTTATTTAGATAAAGCCTCACTATGGTTTTAAGAAATTAATCATTCAAATATTTGACAAGGTGGGATGAAGCAGACATAAGTTTGCCTGTGGAAACTTATAAAAGGTTGAATGCAGGGATGAGGCACAAATGAATACATTTTAATCACATTAGATTTAGTTTAGATTTTGGCCTAGACTTAGGTGCAACTCTTTTTAAAACTGTTTTTAGGATATTACTCTGTGGCCAGTGTGCAAAATAATGAATATACTTCTTATCACTCTTTCATGACTGAATAGCTCTAATAAGCACAAAATCAAATCCCAAAGCAACCAATGAAGTGGGTCCTATGTCAGGAAAATTTCCTGTGTTATCTCATGCATGCCAAGTGTAGCCCTGAAGCTCAAGATAGCACAATCCTGGCAACCCCCAGACAAAGGTATGTACAAGATTTCAGACATGATAATTTTGGTCCAATTGGATCATGTAGCTGTCTTATTATTTTCAATATCAACTTATAAGTGAGGAAAAAATATACTTTTCAGTCACAACTGAAACTGTATGATCAATTCATGGTAAGTAATGCAGCGACCTGTGATTCAAATAGTTAGAGATTCCATTTATTTACTTGTTTTCAAGTATTTTTTGTTGGATTTTTAATCAATAGGTACAATACTTCAGCAAACAAAACTTTTCTAAATGTGAAAGTAAAAACCCACCGAAATGAGCTCTGATTACATCAAGTATTGTTAGAAATAAAGTAGAAAGTATTACCACTTTAAGACAAAGTTTTCATGAAATAGCAATGCAATATTCCTTTCAAGGTTAATGGATCATAGTGTACATAGTGTACTTTTGGATACCAGTTCAGTAGTGCAGATACAACTCAATGATATGGTCTGATAATAACATTGCTGATATCACTGACATTAATAGGTTTATCTAAGGAAGAAAAAACTTAGAACAACAATAGATTATGAAGTATGCTGTGATTGAGGTATTGTGCTTGTGATTTTTGCTTTCATTTTATTAACTGCTCTCCCCAAAAATCAAACTAGAGGCCAGGTGCACAAAATCCGTGAACGTTTTTTTTGGTGGGGTGGGGTGGGAAGGGTGATCCCCTCAGCCCAGCCTGCACCTTTTCATAGTCTCATAGTCCAGGACCCTTAGGGGATGTCCGACTGCTGGTTTAGGCCCTCTCCTTGGTATTGCACTTAAGCTGGCAGTCAGACATCCCTCTCACAGTTCAGGACCCCTCATTCCTTACTGCCTGCTCGCTACTTCTTACTGCTTGGCTCGCTGCTCCTTAGTGCCGTCACGGAGGCAGGAGAGGCTCCCACCACAGCTGCTATGCTTGCCAGCCATGAGCCCAGCTTCTGCCTGAGCATCACTCCCCCTGTGGGAGCTCACTGACCTCCAGGAGGCAGATCCTGAATTGAGCATCTGCCCCCTGTTGGTCAGTGAGTGTCATAGCGACCAGTCATTCTGCCAGTCATTCATTTGGTAGTTCTACCAGTCATTCTGTTGGTCGTTCCACCATTCAGTTGATTTGCATATTAGGCTTTTATTATATAGGATTACATTTCAATAATAGAGAGAATATCACTGGTTGAATTTTGGACATGCAAATCATGGTTGTTATAGTTAGGCAAAAGTGTTTATGACTGTCTACTTTGAATCTTGCTATAGGTAGGCTGACTGTGTCCCCTATATTTGCAAGGGTATCTTTAATTATTACTGTGTCCATGGCTTTGCAACCATGTCTACTTACTGTTGGTCTGACATAGGACCATAGGAAAATAGTTCTGCTTTCTTCTTATTGCTTGGTTTATTATGTCACTGTGATATTTGTCAAATGCCACTGAGTTATAAAGACATTTACTATTAGTACTAATATTTTCAAGACAACCAGAAAACTTCAATTTAGTAGATATATAAACTATTATTCTTTCTTATTTTTGTGATGGTAAATAATATTCTTCATTTAAGAAAGCTAAACAAATATGAATTAATGGAAATCAAATACAAATTCTTTTTTTATTAACAACTGATTCTTTTCCTTTGGTATTTTCTTCTGAGTTCTCATAGCCTAAGGTCTTTTGAAAATCATTCAAACCTTTTAGAAATTTAGGTGTCAAATTCTTCTAGGTGTATATTTTAACACTCCAGGCTTGTTTGAAACATTTATTCCCTTTGGATCTTTCAGTGTCATGCTTTTAATCACTTTGCCTTGAAAAACTTACATTAAAAAATTCTTTTCACTAAAAGCCTTAGGTTTTTATTTTATTCTCTTTGCCTTTTCCCTGTACAAATTCACTTTTGCCAGTTTCTTTTGATATCAAGGGGATAAACACTAGATCAAATGAGTTCCTTTCCCCCTTATAATACAAGATGTTTTGTGAGGGGTGGTGATGGCAATGAGCATTGAGACTTATGAGGCAATATGAAGACAGCCTCTGGGTGACTTATCACTGATTCCTTTCAGGTGTAAGATTTGTATAATTTTATACCGAAAGATAAATTCTTATCTTTCCACATATATGTCATAAAACAATGGTTGAATTTGGCACATCTTTTTAAAAATAGTTTATTCTTTCTTGATATTGAACTTATTTGTATTCAGCTATCAAAATGCCTACTCCATAGATGTATCTGCCAGTACTGTTCTCCCTTTTATTATATTAATAAATATAATCTTTTGTCTTATTACCCTTTGTTCTTTAGATATCAGTATGTTAGGTGGGATCACTAGTCATTTTGCCACTTTCCAGGCCTTTCTTTGCTCAATTATTATTTCCATTTGCAATTGCTCTGGCATTTCAAATCCGTTACTTTGCAGTGTTTTCCCTGAAGTTGTTGTTTTCCCTTGGGTTTGAATGTAGTCAGTTCCTCAGCACAGATACACTTGGGCTTGTGCATGCTCTGGGTAAGGCATGCGTGAAGAAGATGACAGTCGGACACTTAAGCAGATGTGAGGTGGCAAATGGAGGAGGGAACCTTCAACTAAGTGGCAGAAGGACACCGTGAAGCAAAGCTCAAGCAGCGAGGCATGATTGTGAACCCCTGGGGCATGTCAGCAAGACCCACTGCAATAGGAACTGAGGGCCTCACCTAGTAATTCCAAAATATCAGCCAACTTCACTGTCTGCGAAGGCAAGTCTTTTCAATACAAGCACATAACTGCTTGGCTTGGTATAAAGGGCGATCTTGTGTTCACTAGATGAGCAGTGCTTGCTGGTTGGTATAAGTTTTTGTTTTTTTTTTACTCTAATGGTAATATTTTATATCTACAACATTTTGTGTACTTCATGGTTACAAAGTCATTTAAATTACCACATGAAATGCTTCAATTTTCCCTCAGTTAGTAAATATACATCTGCTAGAATGATATTATTGCCTTAAAGACAATTTGCAGAAATATTTGGGGAAAAATCTGAAATTTCCACTCTGGAATAAATAGTT
Source organism: Vespertilio murinus (assembly GCA_963924515.1). NCBI lineage: Eukaryota > Metazoa > Chordata > Mammalia > Chiroptera > Vespertilionidae > Vespertilio > Vespertilio murinus. The sequence goes on from OZ004707.1 coordinate 69,661,726, forward strand.
CAAAGATACCTACAATCAGACAAAAACATTGTGTATACAACAATATTGTGTATACTAAGAAATTTTGCATTGCAGAAATATTATATTCAAAATTTAACATTTTATTACTCTATGGCTAAAAAATAGAGATTGACATTTGAAACTTAAACTTCAGAAACTTCATGTTTCCTAGATGGTCTATAAACAAACATTTATTTACTAGAGCAAATAGTTATTGAGTATCCAATTTGTAATTAGGAGTGGACTGAAATTTTAGTGGGATTTAGCATTATTTAGCATTTAATAAGCAATGCTGTTTCTTATAATGCTATTAATTTATTAGAAAATGGGAAAAATACACATTAATATAGCATGGAGTGAAAGGGGGGCAAATGAAAACACCACATTTGAGATAGTAAACTCAGCAGCTCTATGGGGGACAGATTGGAGTAGAAGGAGGGACTATCCCCTTCATGAGAGTGGTCAGCACCATTAGGTAGTGACATGACTATCCTGATGTAATGAAGAACTTCAAAAGTGCCTGATTCCATGATGTTTTCTGAATACTATTGCACAAATGGTGAAGAGTTTGGATTAATTAAATCACAATATATAAGGGGTTCACCTTCTAGAAAGATTCAAAGAACTTCATGAACCTGATTAAATTCTTCCTTTTTATGAGGAGGTATGTTGCTTGACTCCCCATGCAGGCTTTTAAACAAGCCAGCTGCCCAGCATTATGAGAATCCATGGGTGTTCAGAACTTGACCTATGATTTTAATTCTTGGAGACTGAACATACTCATATCAGGTTTGGTGATGCTGCAGAGATTTAAAGACCGCCTCTACTAGGAGAGGGGCTGGGATCTCAATAGTGTCATACGGACATCATGATCTCCATGATGATCAAAGCTGCTGTAGTTCCATTCCCTGCTCCATGACCTATGGATAATGTTGCAGGCACTGGAAGGTTTTGTTTTATAAAGCTTCTCAGCTCAATAATGCTAGTGACCATCATGCAAGGTGTCCCAAAAATGTATACACACTTTAACAGTAATAGTTCAATTTTGAAAATGAAATGTATTTTAACAAATGCTGCCTTTATAATTATTAAAAATGTATTTCTATATTTTTGAGACACTATATTTTAATGTTAGAATTGTTTTATATATATATATATATATATATATATATCAATAGATATCTCAAAATCTATGCATATGTCTATCTATCCATCTATCTATCTTTGTCTATCATCATCTATCTAATCTAAAAATCTTTGCACAATGATTCTATTATATTCTTAAAGATAAATAACTAGATTCCAAAGAGGGTGGGTATTTTTAAACTTTGATACATACCATCTAATATCACTATAGGATAATTTTATCCACTTATATTTCAACCAACAATGTCTAAAAGTGTCTGTTATCTACACATTCACCATTATTAGTTATTTATCAGTCTTTTTAATTTTGGAAATTTGATAGGTAGAAATACTAGTACTCTATTGTTATTACTTTAGTTTACAGTAGTCTTCCTCATTCATGGGGAATATATTGCGAGATCTCCAGTGGATTTCTGAAACTGCAGATACTACCAAAACCTACCTGTATGATTTATTCCTATACATAGCTATATTAAAGTATATAATTGGTATTGTTGAGCCGGGAAGGCTTTATAAAACAAATTTATATTTATAATTTATAAATTTATAATTTATAAATTAGGCATAGTAAAATATTAAACCAACTATAAGCCAGTGCACAAAATTCATGCAAGATGTGTGTGTGTGTGTGTGTGTGTGTGTGTGTGTGTGTGTGTCTCAGCCCAGCCTGTACCCTCTCCAATCTGGGACCCCTTAAAGGATGTCCTACTGCCCGTTTAGGCCTGTGGGAAGTGGGACATCTCTCTTACAATCCAGAACTGCTGACTCCCAATTGCTTGCCTGCCTGCCTGATCACCTGTAACCACTGCCCTGCCAGCTTAATCAATGCCTAACTGCCCTCCACTGCTGGCCTGGTTACCCCTAACTTCCCTCCCCTGCAGGCCTGGTCCTCCTCCAACTTCCCTCCCCTGCAGGCCTGGATCCCCCCTCCAATTGTCCTCCCCTCCAGGCCTGGTCACCCCCAACTGCCCTCCTCTGTTCGCCTGGTCACCCCTAACTGCCCTTCCCTGCAGGCCTAATGGCCCCCTACTTCCCTCCTTTGCAGACCTGGTTTCTCTCAACTGCCTTCCTCTGGTGGCCTCATCACCCATAACTGCACTCCCCTGTTGGCCATCTTGTGGTGGCCATCTTGTGTTGATATGGGGTAGCCATCTTTGACCATATGGGGGTAGCCATCTTTGACCATATGGGGGTAGCCATCTTGTGTTGGAGTGATGGCAATTTGCATATTACTCTTTTACTAGGTAGGATAGAGGCCTGGTGCACAGGTGGGGGCAGGCTGCTTTGCTCTGGATTAGGGTGGAGGTTCCCTTGGGACATGGGGTGACCTAGGTGAGGGGCTGAGGGCCATTTTCAGGCTGGTCAAGCCCCCCACTGGTGACCCTCACCCCATGGGGGGTGTGGCCAGCCTGGGTGAGGAGCTGAGGGATGTTTTCAGACTGGTGACACTCCTATTTTTTAAATTATAGAAGTTTATTAAAAATGAAATTTATTTTTGCATTTTTAAATTTTGAATCTGTTTCATATATTATAACTACTGAAGTTCTTCTTTGTATTTCTTCATATATATGAACATTTATAAACAGCCAAAGACTTAGAATATATGAGCACTTTGAATGGATTGTTTTAGTGTTCACCAATTCCTATATCCCCTGCCCAAGGAAGGAATATTTCTCTGCTATGTTGAGTGTAGGCTTTGGTAATGAAATATGATAAGAGTGGAAGTCATTCTAATTGGAAACCATGTGTGCTAGCTTACAGTGTGTCCCTCTGCCATGCCAATGAACAAGGTTTGAGATTGAGGCCATCTAGGTTCCACGTAGCTTCCACAGTGAATATAAGATGATATCATCTTATATTTTTAAATATATTTTTAAAATATATTTTTAAAATATATTTGTTGTAGATTTTAAAAATTCAACTTCTGAATTATAGTTATAAGTTTAGTTCCCTGTTTTATTACTTACTGGATATAAGTAAAGTTGAAAATGTTACTTAACCTTTTTAAAATATTTTTTCTTCCTTTATAAATTACAAATAAAAACATCTATGTTATATAGTCCTAATAGGAATAATTTAGTGAAAGGAAAGTCATAAAGTTCCTGGCACATAGCAAACACTTATAAATGGCAGTGATACCTCAACTGACACTCCTGACAGTACATTCAGACTATTTAGCACTTAGCAAGTGTCTCTTTCTTTAGTCTTGTACACTTGGGCTTTTTGGAATTTATCTTTAACTTTGGAGCAATTTTAAATACCATAGTGATTTGCCAGTATTATTCTTAAACTTTTTATGTTAATATTTCCATCATTATGTTTTGTTTTAGGGCCACATGACTTCTTTCATCTGGGTTTTAAATTTATTATATCTTGAGGTTTAGGAGTTCTTAAAATGTTCTATACCTTACAATGTTACAGGGTTAAAAATACATGTATGTGTAGTGGGTCATTACTTCCTAAGTCATCAGGAGACAAGCAGAAGCAAATACATTTTAAAAGATGCCACAGTATGAAAAGTTTCCGTAGGGGCCGTGAGTAACACACTTTGATAAACTCTTGATGACTGCTTCAATGTTCTCCAGTGAAAAAGAACAATTAAATAGCTGACATCATTTTGAAACAACAAAACTCTGTTGGTTTTCTATGTTGCATAACAAATTTAGTGATGTAAACTATAGTCTCCTATTACTTCACAGTTTCTGTGGCTGGGTCAGGAGTGTATCAAGGGTCTCACAAGGGTTCAGCTGGGTCCTCTTCCAGATTCATTCATGTTGTTGGTAGAATTCAGTTTCTTGAGGTCATAGGGTCAGAGCTTTTAGCACCTAGAGGCAGCCCTCAGTTCCCTGACACATGGCCTTCTCCACAGAGAGTTCACGTCATAACAGCTTATGTCTTTAAGGCCAATAAAAAAGTCTGTTTGTCCAGTCTAATAAAATGAGGGCTTATATAAGGTAACTTAATCAAAGGAGTGAGTGGTATCTTATCTTTGTCATATTCTACTGGTTAGAAGCAAATCATAGATGCCACCTATAATCCAAGGGAGGGCATTATAGAAAAGCTAGAATTATTGTGAAATCATTCTAGGATGTGTTTACCACTGAACTTTAGTAAAACAATTTTATAATAAAAGTATATACACTGAGTGGCCAGATTATTATGATCTCTGAAAGTATAATAATCTGGCCACTCAGTGTATATCCTATATAATAAAAAGCAAATATGCAAATTGTCCCCTCGACCAGGAATTGGATCAGTAGGCAGGCTGGCCGACTGCCCATGTCCCCTCCCCCTGGCCAGGCTGGCTGTACCCTACCAAAGCACAAATTCATGCACAGGGCTTCTAACACACACACACACACACACACACATATATATATATATATATATATATATATATATATATATACACACTGAGTGGCCAAATTATTATGCATTCAGAGATCATAATAATCTGGCCACTCAGTGTGTATATATTGAAACCCTAGCTTTATCCTGAAAATATCTAAAATATTTTTCCATTTATTTTGAATTTTTCAATGTTTTAATGTTTATTACAGTTGTCATTCAATATTTTATTAGTTTCAGGTATACAGGATTACAATATTATTGACTATTCTCTCTATTGTAATTTAATACCCATGAGTATTGTGTAACTACCAATTTGTGCTTCTTAATCCATTCACCCTTTTCACTCAGTCTCCTAACTCCCCTTCTCTCTGGCAACCATCAGTCTGTTCTCTGTGTCTATGAGTCTGCTCAATTTTTCTTGTTTGTTAATTTTGTTTTTCAGATTCCACATATAAGTAAAATCACATGGTATTTGTGTTTCTCTGCCTGACTTATTTCACTTAGCATAATACCCTCTAGGTCCATCCATGTTGTTACAAATGATAAGATGTTTTTATGGCCAAGTAAAATTCTATAGTGTTTATGTGCCACATCTTCTTTATTTAATTATTGATTAATGGACAACTTAGGTTACTTCTCTATTGTAAATAATGCTGTAATGAACATAGGGATAGATGTATTAATCTTTTTGAATTGATGTTTTGGGTTTCTTTAGATAAATACCCAGAAGTGGGATTGCTGGGATAGAAGTAGGTTCTACTTTTAATTTTTTAAACAGCATCCATACTGTTTTTCATTTATAATAGAGATGAGCATAGGAAAAATAATAAGAAAACTAGAAGTAGGATGCTGAGAAATTAGAATTATATATCATGGCATTTCCTAATTATACACATATAGAATTGGTTGTGTTCTGATATTTGGTGACAGCGTACTCAATGATATATTTTAAAAATTCTGATATATATATTGTTTAACCCTCTGAACAATATGTTTGAATGTCAGTGGGAATTTAGGAAGGGAATTGGTTAAGTTTAATGTCTATCACTGTGCTTTAGAATTTGATTTTTTCTTTTTGTTTATGCTTATAGTTCATTTAGAGAAGAAATATAAACACACTCTATTTAATTATCACTTTCCATGATTTAGGATAATATTTCCATGAACAAATTTTATAGAATTAATGTATCTTAAATAGTATTTATTTATCTGTTTATTTATTTTCTTATGCTAATATATGAGAAGAGGACTGCAGGCAAGATCAACAAACCCTCCAGGCCATAAGCCATGTGTATGAAGCAATCATCATAAATTATTTTTGAAAACAGAGATTGTACATGCTATAATTTACCTTGATCTCCAGGGGTGTTTTTTCTTTTATATTTCCATATCCCTTCTTAGTTTGTTAAGCAAATGAATATTGTTAAACATTTCTCCAAACTTTACTTTTGAACTTGAGGTTTGCTTTTAAACAAATCCTAACAATTGTCATGAATGATTGTATATAATTTTACCTATGGATATTTGAGAATAGTGCAGAGAATAGTGATAGGAATAGAAAGTATTTTCTCCATGTTTTCTGAAATAGTTTGATCATAACAATGAACATGGAAAATGCTGTATTTTTGGTCTGAGAAAATGTGCTGGTGTTAATGCACTTAAAACTCTTTTTCTTGACACTTGACTATGATTTCCAGTAGAGATACTAGTTATCATCTACAGTTCTTTGCTAACCTCTGGTATGCAATTTAGTTCTTTAAAATGCTGCTCTGTGTTCAGATGTCTTGGTAATGTTTAAATCATTTCAAAGAAATGTTCTATTTCTTGAAAGTCAAATAAAACTGATATGACAGACAGTTTTTTGTGTGATTTTTTTCCTTGTGTCAAAAGGAATTAGATGAAATTTTGATGACAAAATGATAGACAGAAAAAAGTGTGTAACTACACACAATTTAAAAAAATAAAAATTAAAGTTTAATATTTTTTGAAAATTAAATATGTATATATTAAAGCCTTTTAATTATTTTTGCTTTAGTTCTATTAAGAGAATAATACTTGTAATAAATAGGTTATTATATCCTAATTGTTTCTCCTTTAAAATAAGAATTCACTTTTCATCTTACTTTGAACTTTCTGCCCTTCATCATTTGAAATCATATCTATGTCATGGTGTCATCCCTAGACAACTTTCTTGGAAGCAATCTATAGCCACCAAGAATGGTATAGTTCGGGGCCATTAATTTTTTTCTTAACCTCCAAACTTGACTTAGAATTTGCCATTTAAAATTAAAATCATCATTCTTTTTATCCAAAATTTCCTCTGACACTACCCAAAATACTAAACTACCCCTTCATCTCCAGAATGCTTTGGAATTCTTCACACTTGACTCAAACTTATACCTATTCTCTTTTTAAATTTTTGCATTGTCATCCTTGGAAATAGTGCTTGATAGTTATTACTCCCTATATCCTTCTTCATTTTCTTTCTTGTCAGGCTTATCTTCCTCTACTTGGCTCTTAAATGTTGGAATTTCTTAAAGCTTAATCTAGCATTTGTTCTATTGTTACTCCATATTCTTTTTAGACAATCTCATCCATTCCATAGCCTGAGTGCCACATACAAAATGATAACCCTAAATATTTATCTCCAACTCAGTCCTCTCCTCTGAGTTTTAGACCTAACTGACTACTAACTTAACATAGCTACTTGAGAGTCTCAAAGTATCTAAAATTCATAAGGTACAAAACTAAACTCTTTATACCAAACTATTGCCCACTTTGAAAAATGAAATCTTAATTTATTTGTTAAAAAGAACACTGAGAGTAAACCCTGACTCCTTCACTCCCTCAACTGCAATATCAAACTCAATATATTTTAAGAATCAATCTAGTTTCTTTTATCTCCACCATGATAATGCAGATTACCCTTCTCATTTGCCTGATTAATTAATTAGGGTTCTCTCTCTCTCTCTCTCTCTCTCTCTCTCTCTATATATATATATATATATATATATATATATATATATATGAAGTATCACATTGTGATACATGCAATGAAAGGGAATAATGAAAGTATTGTTAATGAGAATAATAGGACGAAGTGAGCACTTCTTTATAAAAGGTCTTTAAGGAAAAAAATATATTCTATGAATGCATAATAATCTGGCCACTCAGTATATATATATATATATATATATATATATATATATATATATATATATATTTACAGGAATAAATTCATGTTATTATTGAGGATTTGCCATGCCATCTGCAAGATGGAGAACTAGGAAAGCAAGGGGTATAATTCAGTCTGAGTCATAAGATGTGAGAAACAGGGAAGTTAATGATGTAAATCTCAATCCAAGTACAAAGGCCTGAGAATTAGGTGGCTAATGATGTAAACCCCAGTTTGAATTCAAAGGCCTGACAGCCAGAAATAAAAATATCTGAGAGCAGGAGAAGATGGATGTTCCAACTCAAACAGAAAACAAATTTGTCCTTGGTCTGGGTTTTTAATTTATTTAGTCTCTCAACAAATTGTGTGATGCCCACAACATTGGTGAGGGTGATCTTCTTTACTCAATATATCAATTCATATACTAATCTCTTTCATAAATTCCCTCACAAACACACTGAGAAATAATGTTTTATCAGATATCTGGCATCTCTTAACCCACATAAGTTGGGACATGAAATTAACCAACACAGCCTAGAATACATAAGTGACCAATAACTGTTTTCTCCATTCCTGTCTTTCCCCTGCAGCCTAAATTTTTAAAATACCAATCAGGAGACACTTCCGACTAAGCTTTAAAATATTTAATGAGATATCATTGATATTAGAAAAAAAAGGGAGCCAAATCTTTATAATAGTTGGGAAGACACCAATCGTCTGGCTCTTTACTACTCCTGCAGTCTCTGCCCTCCCCCCTGGGTTTCTGGTTTTCACTACATTGACCTTGATACCCTGGGATCTGCCTGTTCATTTCAACCACAAGGCTTTGCATACACTATTTTTCTCTGGAAGGTACATCTCCTTATTCCTTCCTCTTAACTTATTTATTCTTAATATTACAGCCAATTATTTTTTCAGGAAGCTTTCATTGACTTCCAGTATCAATCAGTGGTATGTGATATATTCCTCACATAACTGTGATTATTTCCCTCAGTAAGTCTATCTCCATTCATAATTATATATCATCACTGTGATTATATGATTAATGTATGACTCCCTACCATATCTTGGTTAATTGAGAATAGCTACTGTGCACATTTTTATGCTTTTATTTTTCCCCCCATCACCATTTAACATCCCCTATACCCTTTTCCATCTCCCTTCCCCTGAGATGTTGTCTGTGTGCTCATCATTGTATCGCCAGCCCATAGCATAAGGGCCATTACATTACATAGGCATTCTATAAATATTTTTATCATTAATAAATTAGTTTAGAAGATGATGCAAATTAGAGAGTCAGCTACTTAAATTAAGGTAAACTAATTTGGAGGAAAAATTAGCTGGCAAGAAAAAAGTAATTACTAAATTCATCTCCTGATGCAAAATGATTTTTGGCTTTTTCTATTTTGTTCCAATATATCAGTGTCCTTTAAAGTTGGTCTATATTGGTGATTTTTAAGTAGGGCAGAATAATAAAGAATTAGTAGATGAGTTTTTAAAAGTTTTTCCCTTATCCATGCCCCTACAAAATAATGTAATCATTCTGTGAGGTGTAGTGCGGTGGGGAATATGGGAAGTGACTGAGAAATCTATTGCTTTAGGGTGGCCTGATAAGTAATCCATATGTCAATGAATAAAATATAAAGACAACTCTTAGGGAAACTGAATCAAATTACCTTGTAAGCAAATTATTATTATTTTTAACTACTCAAAACCATTAAATTGAAAACAAGTGTTTGTGTATGAATGTATGTATACTGAAGACAGTTTTGTAATGCTGTAAGGTACAGCATGAGCAGGCAGTGGTGAGTTGAAATTGGTTACATAAACATAGATCTGATCATTGTAGCCATCTTAAGGAGCCACTAACAGATTTTCAATAGGGAAGTAATAAACTTTTGCTCAGAATTCCTGATTCTAGCACAGTATGGCTAGTGTGAGATAGAGGTAGGAGGTGATGCTTCAGTATTAGTTGATGGATTTAGTCAAATTACCTATGCCTCTAAACATAAAGGATTTTTGAAATACGGTGAGATTAAAAAATTATTGAATTTGGGAACCATTTAAAAAATATTATCCCTCCATTGGCTGAATGGAGATAGGATTGAGAAGTTAGAGAGACCATGTGCTTATCCCACAGACATTTGTTGAGGGTCACCATATGCTATTTAACATTCAGCTACTGCCACACCTATTAACATATTTTAATATATCTGCCCTCATGGAGCTTGCATCTTCATAAGAAGATAAATAATAAACAAGTGAACTCATATAAGTGAAATTTCTCATTGTGATACTTGCAATGAAAGGAATAATGAGAGTATTGTTAATGAGAATAATAGGAAGAAGTGAGGACTTCTTTATAAAAGGCCATTAAGGAGAAAAAATGTCTATTCGTATAATTTAAGGACAAAAATCCATAGGAAAAATATGTTCATAATGAACAGCAAGCTTAAATTCAGCACAGGAAAAGAGGTTACTATTCTCTAATAACTAAAAGGCCATTGTAGCCTGTGACACATTGACCTGGAGCTTGAGGTCAGGGAGCAAATGTTGTGTACTGAGGCAAAAGGTGATCAAGAGCCTGGCCAGTGGGTTTAGTTCAAGTTAACCAGTATATATTAATTTCTAAGTGCAAGAAACAGCCACAGAAGAGTTTTCAGCAGTGAAAATGTGACATTTAGCTTCTGTGTGGAGAGTGATTTGGAAAGGACAGAAGCATAAGAACAAAAATCAGTTGGAATTTATTTCAGAATTCCAGAAAAATTATGAAAGTGCCTTTGGCCATAGTGGAAAAACTGACAGTGTGACTCAGTGGTTGAGCATTAACCTATGAATCAGGAGGTCATAGTTCAATTTCTTGTCAGGACACATGCCTAGGTTGCCTCTTTGATCCCCAGTTGGTGGCATGTAGGATTCAGCCGATCAATGATTCTCTCTCATCATTGATGTTTCTCTCTCTCCCTTCCTCTCTAATATATATATATATATATATATATATATATATATATATATATATATTAATATATTAATAAAAAAGAAAGAGAAATAGCTGGTAGGTCAAGAAATGGCAGGATTTAAAGTGGGAAATAGGTATAATAGCTAAAATAGCCTTACTTCATTAAAATGGAATTTTGTTTTATAGGAAGAAGTGAAATAATATAGAAGCATCAGGATAGCAAGAAGGATGCTGCTACATCTCCTTATAAAGACTGAAAAAAAAATCATGTACTTGAAAGGGCTAAAAAAATAGTGACTTCAAAAAATATTCTAGTTAGAATTCAATCAAAATGTAAGGATTATTCAATAAGTAATAATCTATTCTGTCTCATAAAACTTACATATACACTCAGGGTAATATTAATAAATATAGATATAAAATATTTTTGTTAGGAAATAAAAGCTTGTGAATTGTGGTAATTTTTGGTAATACAGGATGAGTACTAGAGATAAAAGTAGAAATAGGGTGACTTCAGTAAATTTTTGCTTTAATTAAGCAAGAAAAGATGAGGCCTACACTTGATCATTTACTATAAGAAGGGAATAAAGTTAAAGGTATATTTTAGAGATTTACTTTGTCAAGAGTTGGTGATGTGAGATGTTACAAAAGAAGAGGAATTAAAAAATTACTTTATATTTTTCCTTATCTAGCTGGGTAATTGGTATAAGTTTACATTTAAAATATAGGTATAGAAAAAGATTGAGAAAATAAAGATAATTAATTCAATACTTGATATGTTAATTCTTTTCAAACAACAAGGAATTATGGTATAATTTACATGAAATAAAATGACTCTCTTATGAGGTGTACAATTTTATGCCTTGATAAATATATAGTCATATAACCACTATTAAAATCAAGTTAAAGAAGACATTCATTACCTGATACATTTCCTTATGTCCTTTTATAGTAAAGCCCTTTTATAGTCACTCAACATCTGGAAAATACTAAACTGTTTTCTGTCCATAAACTTTAGTCTTTCCAGAATGTCATAAAAATAGAATCATAAAGTATACAACTTTTTGTGTCTAACTGCCTTCACTGAGTATGATGCTCTTGAAACCCATGGATGCTGTATCAGCATTTTTAGAAGATGGATAGTTACATTTCACTATATATTTAGATTGCAATTTATTTATTCCTTCTATAGTTAATATTTATGTTTTTCAGTTTATAGTGGTTATAGTATAAACATTCATTAAAAAGTCTAATCTTAGGGAAAAAAAACTTGATCTGGGCTTATTAAAACTTAAGAGCTACATATAAGCTTATGTGAAAAACATAAAACCTACTAAGTATGTATAGAGTAAAATGAGTAAAGGCTCAACAAAAGAAGTCTATATAAAATAAGCTTTTTTTAAAAAAAATAATTAAGTCTTTATTTTTGAAAGTATTACATATGTCCCCCTTTATCCTCCAGTGACCCCTTCTGGTTAACCCCATCCCCTGCCCAAGGCCTTTACCGCCCTATTGTCTATATCCGTGGGTTATGCATATGTTGCACACACTTTCATTGGTTTGTCTTTTCCCACCCATCCACCCACCTCCAACTTCTTTCTGAGATTTCACAGTCTGTTCTATGCCTCCATGTCTCTGGATCTATTTTGTTCATCAGTTTAATTTGTTCATTAGATTCCACATATGAGTGAAATCATGTGATATTTGTCTTTTTCTGACTGGCTCATTTTCCTTAGTACCCTCCAGGTCCCTCCATGCTGTCTCAATAAGAGATCCTTCTTTTTTAGTATTTCATGGTGTAAATGTACCACAGCTTTTTTATACACTCATCTACTGATGGGCACTTGGGCTATTTCAAGATCTTATCTATTGTAAATTGTACTGCAGAAAATTAGCTTTTAAAAGCCAGGCAAGGAAGAAGAGTCCCTAAAGGAGAGAGAGAAAGGATAATAGTGAGATGTAGAGTTCACCATAAAAAATGTTGGATCACAGAAACCCAGAAGGCAGGGTTATAAGAGGTCAAACAATTTTTAAAAAGAAAGAGATGCAGAGAATGTCTCAAGAAGCAAAACCCAAGTTACAATTCATGGTGAGCATAGTTGGGTAGTTCCATCCATATTAAAGAAATGAATTTAAAACAATTTAATGTTGGAAATCAGGATATCTTTAGGTTTAGGCTGCTGTCTTCAGAAGACAAGTTTTGTTTTATGGGGTTGGGACTGTTACGTTGCTACTGTTACATTGTCACCTGACTGAGACTCAGGTATAATGGGAGCAAGCTGGACAGCTCCAACCGGAAGGTACAGCGTGTGCCAGAAACTGCCCTTCCTGATTGGTCTTTAACTCAGGCAGGCAAGGGTTCCAGTGAAAAGGACTCATCAAGTTGGAAATGAACAGGAAAGGTGTTGTCTTTAAAAAGACCAAATTCTTCCAACAAGCATGAGGATGAATTTAGAAATGCATACATGCTCAGCTGAAGCTGGGCTGACAGCCTGATAGGAGGCCCATGGGCAGAGGATCCAGTGAGGCCAGCCTGGCTTCTGGATCAACAGAAATTGTGAGTCAATACATGTTTATTTTTTAAGTTGTTAACTTATGGAATGATTTGTTATGCAGCAATAAATAATTAATATGCCTCCTGACTCCACTTTTATTGCAGCCTCTTTGATAGCTTGAAATTGCCCAGGGTGGACATTTTTTTGCCATTAAAAATGGTAAAAATGACCATTACTGATAACATATGACTTTTTTCCCCATATGATTTACAGGAAAGTAACAAGATCTTCAGACAGTATTTTCTAATTTCTAAAAAAAACCAAAAAAACAAAAAAACAGAAACCATGTCAAAATCACAAAGACAAAATTGGTTCAGTTTAGCAATATGAATAACATTATTCATATGGGACTAATCAGTTTGAAAAAAAATAAGGGGTAAATGCTGTAACTCAGGGTTTTACTCTACTTGGTGAGCTGGTTGTTAAATATTTGCTAGTACATCACTGCTTGCAAAAGAAAGAATTTTGGAAGTCAGAGAACTGGCATTCTTTAAATAGATATGGGAAATAAAGATCAGTAATATCTTTAGTGATATGTCTGGGAAAGGAAAAGCATTGGCCTCATAAAGCTTTTGGACAATAGACAAAGGATGCCAAGAATGGAGCTTAAGAGAGGATTGAAGATGTACTATGTACCTCATGCCCAGGGCCAGAAATGGTCTCTTTAGGTAGATGTGCTTGGCTAAAGTGTGAGAATACAGTGGCAAGTACCAAGCATAATTATGTTGAGCATGAACAGGTGAGAGATATAGTATTTCTTCTGTTTTATTCCCTAACAAGCAAAATTATTACTATTAAATCATCATTTTAAATAGCACTGATTTATCACATTGAGTGCAAACTTCCAATTATTATTAAAAAGAAAACCTGAGTGTAACAGAAAATTGCCCCAAATAGAAAAATCAAAAATATTAGATAATTATTTCAGAATAAAATAATAAAACATCAATGAATTTATTTCCCTAGTGAAAGTAAATTAGTAAATGCAATTTGTCTAATAGCAAATGAATATGCTACATTCATTTAAAATTATTTTTCTTTAGTGTGGGATATTTTATTTTAATTTCATAGGTACTATTAGGGATAATTGTGAATTTAACTTCACACTGCTGTCTCATTAAAATTAGAGAAGCATTTCCGTTGTAATTTTGTTTATTAATTGCAGCTATGTATACATTACTTATCTTTTGTCATAGCAAACTGTTGCTGTTAGATTGAAAAATAGGATTTCCAACAGAGAGTTAGAACACAAAAATATAGAATGCTGCAGCTAAAAATATTGATACTCTGGGAAGCAGATAGATAGCCAGGTAAGCAGTGTCAGAGATATCTGTCAGCATGAAGCAGAATTTTGGATTTAGAAACAAAATTTACTGGTTCCCAGGGTGAGAAGAAGATGAATGGTTAGCAAGAAGGAAAAACTCATGTCACAGTCATTGGAGAACTGTCCAAATTGTAAGGATGGGATTAAAGCCAGAACAGCAGAGAAAAAGTGGTAAAAGAGCTTCAAGTTAGACTCAGGAATTGGACAGAAAATTACTCAAGTCACCTGCAAAGCTAGACCCCAATTAACAGCAGGGATCCGGGCTGTAGATCTTGTTTAGAGTACTGGATGGAGCTTCTTCCAGGTCCACAGGCTAGAGTCACAGGAGTGTTCTTCAGAGACCGAAGGTAAGCTGGCTTTGCAGTAAGAGTTCAAAAGTGGATAGTTATGGACTAAGGAGTTTCATGTCCTTATCCTGAATTGAATTATTTGCCTGCTAATGTTCTGTCCACTTAATACAAATTTTGCTTTAATCTCTTTAGATAAAAAATTAAGAATACTGCTGAAACCAGTTTGGCTCAGTAGATAGAGCATCAGTCTGCGGACTGAAAGGTCCCAGGTTGGATTCCGGTCAAGGGCATGTACCTTGGTTGCAGGCGCATCCCCAGTTGGGGGTGTGCAGGAGGCAGCTGATCCATGTTTCTCTGTCATCCATGTTTCTAGCTCTCTATCCCTCTCCCTTCCTCTCTGTAAAAAATCAATAAAATATATATTTTTAAATTAAGAATACTGTATTGATAAGATTTAAACAGAATTCGCCTTTATCCAATTCCCTTTAAATTTTAGGAAATGATATCTTTGCAGTATAAATTTTAAAACATTATCTCATGACTTTTTTATTGAAATAAATTCTGTAGAAGTCTTTTGTTTTAAGGTTTATTTCTGGGTATTTTCAACTTTTTATTCTGGACTGACACTTTTTATAGATTGATTTTTGGATTTAATGGCTCCAGGGACTTAATTAACATGTCTCTTCTTTCCTCCTGATCACTGATGAAGCATTTAAGGGACCTAAAAGGATCTGACATTGGCCCCAATGACACCTATACCACACTCCCAATCAACAATCTACTGTTATTTGTCACTACACTTTAGTAACTTCTCAAAGAACTTTTCAATTCATGTGTTAATGTCAGCTTGCAAACTAGTGCTTATTTTGCAAGTATTACTTCTTGAGATACCATGTTAAAACATATCTTTAAATTTACCATCTCCAAAATATTGCTTCTATAATTATTAATATAGTCAAATACAAACAGGAACTTCCCCATTTATAAAGATTTAAGAATTTTTATATATCCAAATGTACATTAACATATAAAGGCAATTTTCATGAATATTATCAACACTATTTTGTATATAATAAAATTGATATGAGTTAATCTAGTAAAAAAGTTATAGATAGAAATCCTGATAAAAAGTCTTGGTTTAACATTCAATTTATTAGGTTAACTTTATAGTTGAGGAAAATAAGTTTTGTGTAAAATGTTTAGAATGCAATTAAAAATCAGAAAATTATTTGAAGTCTGTTTTCTAGATAATAGTTCTTATGAAGACCTGTTATATCAAATGTATCCT
Organism: Vespertilio murinus; assembly: GCA_963924515.1. Classification (NCBI taxonomy): domain Eukaryota; kingdom Metazoa; phylum Chordata; class Mammalia; order Chiroptera; family Vespertilionidae; genus Vespertilio; species Vespertilio murinus. The sequence continues at coordinate 69,677,814 of OZ004707.1, forward strand.
TCTTCAGCTACTTAAAATCCCAGAATTCTTTTAGGTGATATCTAAATAGGAAAAAAAAAAAAAAAAAGCAATATGCACAGTTGTTTTTCAAGAGTGGTAGAAGCTGATTAATAAATGCATTATTACAAGCTGATTAATCACTGCATTTTTTGAAGAAAAACAGGGGGTAGTGGTTGCACCCAATAGTATGCCATTTTATTAATTTTTATTTTTTAAAATTTATTTTTAAATATATTTTAATTGATATTTTACATAGAGGAAGAGAAAGGGACAGAGAGTTAGAAACATCAATGAGAGAGAAACATCGACCAGCTGCCTCCTGCACACCTCCTACTGGAGATGTGCCCGCAACCAAGGTACATGCCTTTGACCAGAATCAAACCTGGGACCTTTCAGTCTGCAGACCTATGCTTTATCCACTGAGCAAACCACTGTTCTGACCTGACATATGTAGCCATTTTAGGAATAATGGCTTTTTATGTCAGAGATACAGTTTGCTAGTTTGAATAAATAGCCAAGCAGTAGTCTGCATTAAGCTTTATTATATGTTTTAAGATTTTATATTCCTATGGTTTTAAATACATTCTTGGTAATTTTCCAATCTCAACACTATTTTAAGACCAAGGTCCTTGCCAAAATTAGACAATTTATAATGAAATGCACACTCTGCTATTTCAAATTACAATATTTTCTACTAGTTATCCTAAATTATAAATATAGTTTTTAATTTTATTGACAAATAAGTATTCATATCTGAAAATAAATTAGAAGCCAGCCGGTACCTTGAAAATTATCTTTCAAGATTTTTATGGCAGCTCATTTTTCTGTGAAGAAGCAATTCATAACCAAAAAAGATTTATAATATTAAATACTTAGTGCTGGTTGATGCAATGAAAACTTCTTCCTAGTGCAAAAGGATAATAAAATCATTAGAAAGGGACTTGGTAATGAGGACAGAAAAAGATGTCTTTCAGATTTTTATCATCAAATATTAAGTCTCAATGTGCCTATGATCAAACAAGAAAATGTTTTCTGGCTTGTAAAGAAAATTATTTTGTATATATGTATTTAATTTATTTTTTATTTTTCTATATATTTTATTGAGTTTTTACAGAGAGGAAGAGAGAGGGATAGAGAGTTAGAAACATCAGTGAAAGGAAAACACTGACCAGCTGCCTCTTGCACACCCCTTACTGGGGATGTGCCTGAAACCAAGGTACATGCCCGTGACTGGAATCAAACACAGGACCCTTCAGTCCGCAGGCTGAGGCTCTATCCACTGACCCATTCTGGTTTTGGCATGTTTTGTATATTTTAAGATACCTTTTATGAATTACAAGAGAGAACAATGCTAATGAGGTAAATACTAATTGACTGGAATGCTCTCAGTTTGTTAACCTGGCCAATGACATTGAGGTTTGTCTCATCTTCCAAACAGTCCATAGCAGATAAAATTGTCAATAAGCAGAAAAATTCAAGGTAAAAAATTGATACTTATTGGAAATTTGGAGCAACACAGGTCAAGATATCCTTCAAGTAAATGCTAACAAGATGATTTAAAAAAAAAAAACACACTGTCAATTTGGTTGTGGAATGTCATTCTTCTTTGTTAAATGTTCAAAAGACCTTAAAACTAGACAAAGTATTGTCTCAAGATGATAATAGGTCCAGGATTACCTCTCTTTTCACCATTTCTCCCCCCTGTGTTTTTCTGTCAATAAATATGGAACAATCTTACACATACACAATTACATAAATAATTGAGCATATTGTTATCCTTTTCTTTAAATTAATATTAACTAGCACTAGAAGGTAATACTCTTTGGCACACCTTTGATATATTCTCCTCAGGCATAGAACTGGGCTATAAGCATAACCTTATGATAGAGGGGATGTTAGACTTTTTTCAGGTCCTTGTACTATTTTGTGTAGTTTTAGGCAAACCACTCAACCACTATAAGCCCCAGTTTCCTTATATGTAGATTAGAGGCTGCAGTACACACCTCACAGACTTTTTATGAGGATTCAGTCAATGAGAAATGCGTAGCATTTGGTACATATAAAGTCACTTAAGAACATAGCTCTTATTGTTAATTGTGTTGTCAATTTCCCTGCTCTGAACTTTATATCCTAAATTGGCAAAGCATTTCAAGCACACAAATTCTCACCTCCAAGTACTAAAATCCACAAGCATAGTGCAATGGCATAGGAATAAATGCACATGCAAAACATTAAAATAAAGAAGACCTACAGATGAACACTTTATTCTTTGATTCCAACTTTAGACCTACAATGAAACAGAGATAAGTTTTTGGTTTGCCCATTTTTTTCCCTTTAACTGGGAGTTAGCTAAATAATCTTAATAAGCATTGTTTTATAACACTTTACGGTTTGAATGTATAAACAAAATTATAAAGCAAATCTGAAGTGTGAAATATGGTTGAAATCCAATTGTGACATGTGTTATAAGTGTTAGGAAAGTGATAGTCATGTGATTTGCTTAGGAGACATCATATTTCATCTTTGGTATAACAGAGTGTTCTTCAGCTACTGAGAAAGCAACACATAATGTTGACTCTCCTCTCACTTCAGTAATCAACAAGTGTACAACAATACCACTGCCTGAATAACACTGATGCACCAGAATCATAAGGGTGTTATACTGCTGCTCCATACATTTAACTGATTAAGATACTCTTAAATCAGATTGTGCCCAATTCAACAAGGAGCCTCGTATAGCACCTACTTTTTACATTTCAAATAACACCTTTGTGCTGTTAAGTGATACAGTTTAGGCGGAATTTTCATTGAGGGGGAAATAACCCACATAAACAATTATGCATAAACAAGTGTAGCATAGTTTCATGAATAATGATTCCATCCTAAAAAAGAGGGAATGTGCTAGTTGACCCTCATGCTGTCACAAAGATGGCAGTGCCCACAGCCGATAAAGAAGGAATATGCTAATTGAATGCCCCACCCTCAAAGATGATGGCACCCACAGCCACAAGTTGACAGCTCCCAGTCCCCTCAACCCTGCCGGGGCAGCAGGCATGCTGCATGGCCAGGCCTGTCCCCAGGTGGGTCCAGCTGCTCCACGTGCCTGCCTCCAGAGTTCCCCAGTCCTCTCAGCCCCCAGCTTCCCAGAGCTGGCCCAAGGTGCAGGCAAGTCTTGGATGGCAGCTGTCCAGCCACCCAGGGCCACCCAAGGCTCAGGTTACCAGGGCTGGCTGTGGCTTTCACTGCCAGCAGTGGCAGCAGCAAGGTGTGATCAGGGCATCATCTTCCCTGATCGCTGAGTCACCTCCCGCCCCTGAGGGCTCCTGGAATGTGAGAGGGGCAGGCTGGGCTAAGGGACCCCTCTCCAGTGCATGAATTTTCATGCATCGGGCCTCCATTAATGAATAATGCTCATATTGACCTTAAAATAATTAAGAATTGCTACATTTTGTTCATAATCATTTTTGGGGGGGGAAGAGAAATGAAATTGTGACACATAAAACAAGTGGAATTTCATTTTATAGTGAAATTTTAAAAATTTTAATCAATAATGTCACGTAAACTTTGTTGTCCCATATATATATATATATATATATATATATATATATATATATATATATTTCTTGTTTTTCAAGTGAATTTATAAATTCTCAAGTATATTAATATTTATTAAGAGCAAATAGTTGTTTTTCAAATCTAGATATAGGGAGTTAAATTTGTTTTGTTATATTCGTACTTATGAACTTCATCTTTGTGTACAAATCAGGACATTCTGCCTGAGGAACTACAACATTCTCCTCATTTAGATACATGATTGCAATAGACATTTTAAAACATTTATTCTTTAGTAACCTGGAGGTTTATATTTTACTAATATCAAACAAAAAGAGAGACAGCTATAACTAAAAAGCAATATAGACAACTAATCATAAATAAAAATTCTAAGTAAAGCTCCAATACTAATACATTGGAGGGCATATAATTCAGATTATTTTGATTTTGTTTACAGATAATTCTAACAGAACTGCTTATTTAATATTTTATCTAGAAAGATAGTAATTTGAAAGAGGAAGTTATATAAAATATTTTAAATAGTAGAAGTGCTAGCTAAAGAATGAGAGGGGAAATTTATGCAGAATTTATAATAATGCATTTAACAACTACTAGTAGTACTTCTGCTATATAAATTAAGTGAGATGCAAAAATCAGCACACACAATTTTAACCTTAAAATAATTAAAATTACTACATTTTGTTCACAATCTTCTTTTAGGAAGAGAAATGAAATGTGACACATAAAACAAGTTGAATTTTATTCTCTGTACAATTTTTAAGGTGAACATCCTCCTAGAATAAGATAACATAGGTGATAATATACACTTAATATCTACTGCTATAAGAAAGGAGATAATGCCACAGCACTGAATCTTAGTTCTATTTCAGAGAAATTTTGTTACCATATTTCCTCAGGTCTGTATTTATTTCAAATATGATACATTTGCTATAATTTTAACTTCATAGTACAAGGGAGATTTTCTTACTGAATCATTGTGTCTGCTCATCCCTTGTATGTACTGCTTCCATCATTTCTCCTCACTGTTTTTGGTAAAAGTAAATTTTTTTCCTGGAAAGTATCCTTATTCTAGGTATAAGAGTAACATATAAATAATGGATCACAAAGCTATAAGAGATCTGAAGAAAGTTATGGTGAGAAAGCTGGCATAGACATTTCCACCTGTGGTAGCTGTGCAAATGTCACAGCTGAAAGATGAGTTTGCCAAATGGAGAACAACTGAGAAGAGAGTATTTCAGAGTATATGACGTTGATTTTGATGTTAATTGTAATACTTATTAAGTATTGGGGAATATGGAACCTTTGTTTAGGTAGGAAATCCTAGAAGTAAGTAAAAAAAAAAAAGCAAGGGCATGGATTGTTTTACATAAACTAATTGGTTATATCTGTGCACTATCAATAGGTCAAATATCAAAGGGATTATTGGAATAAAACACTACTGTCTCACGGGCTTTCTTATCAATTTGGAAAAAGGCCCAGTCAGTCCTTTCTCAAAATATTGAAAATTATTTTTCAAATTATTATTATTTTAACAATTTTATTATTTTCTCCATCATCATCCATCTACCTTTTCTATTGCCACTACCCCTTCCTCCCCACAATTACCACACTGTTGACTGTGTCCGTGAATTCTTAGTCTTTTTCTTCCTTTTTACTCAATCCTTTCACTCCCTAACACCCCAACAACTCCCATTAGAACTATTTGCCTGTTCTTTATCTATGAGTTTGCCTCTATTTTGCTTGTTAGGTCAGTTTGTTCATTAATTTTGTATGTGAGTGAGATCCTATGGTGCTTGTCTTTCTCTGACTGTCTTATATCACTTAGCATAATGTTCTCCAGGTCCATTCATGCTGTTGGAAAGGGTAAAATTTTCATCCTGTTCAGACTAATATTCCATTGTGTAAATGTACCAATAACTGTTTTATATACTCATCTATTGATGAACTCTGACGCTGCTTCCAAATCTTGGCTATTGCAAATAACACTGCATTGAACATCAGGGTGCATATATTCTCTGGAATTTGTGTTTCAGGTTTCTTTGGATAAATTTCCAGGATTGGAACCACGATAAGGCAGTTCCATTTTTAATTTTTTGAGGTAACTCCAAATTGTTTTCCACAATGGTTACACCAATATGCATTCCCATCAACAGTGCACAAAGTTTCCCTTTCCTGCACATCCTTGACAACACTTGTTGTTTGTTGATATATTGACAATAGCCATCTGACAGATGTGAGATGATGTCCCATTGTGGTTGAAATTTGCAATTCTCTGTCAATTAGTGACATTGAGCAACTTTTTATATGTTTATTGGCCATTTGTATGTTCTTTCTTCTTTTCTCCTTTTTTTGTTGTTAATCCTCATCTGAGGATATTTATCCATTGATTTTTAGAGATAGTGGAAGGGAGAGAGAGAGAGACAGAGAGGTAGAGAGAGATAAATATTGATGTGAGAGAAAAACATAGATTGGTTGCCTCCCAACATGTGTCAGGGATGGAATCTGCAATCAAGGTATGTGCCCTTGACCTGAATTGGACTGAGACCTTTCAGTCCACAAAGTGACATGCTATCCACTGAGTCAACCCAGCTAGGGCTGTATGTCCTCTTTGGAGAAATGTTTTTTCAGGCCGTTTGCACATTTTTTACTTGGATTGAATGGAATGTAAGTCATGCCAGTGGTGATCTTATTGTGCAGGTGAGACTGTTAAGCAAAGATATATAATATGTTATTCATTCTTTAAGATATTTAAAATGACATAAAAATTTGAGAATACTAGAAATGAGAAGCATATAAAAATTACTAAAGGGACAAATTGATGTTAGTTCAGGATACCTGTTGAATTTGTGCATTACAGTAGATGAAAACACATCATTTGTTGTTACTCATTATCTGATCAAAGAAAGTGTTCAGCAGTTTGAGTATTGTTATTTACCTTACATAGTATGACACCGTAGAATTTATAGAATCTTGGAATTCCAATTCAGAAAGTAAGATTCTGCAGGGGAGTGACTGAATCTTAATCACTAAGAAGTCTCAGATTCTTCCTAGTACAGCATCTGGCACTTGAAATCTACTTATTCAATAATAATGTAATAAATTCATATTTTTGAGCTTCCTGGGTTGCTCACTACAAGTTTTACCACCCTACTACTAGCCCGGATAGCTAAATTAATAATCCTGTTGGTGGACTTCACTCATATTTTTCATCTGCCTGTTGGAGTGTCTGTCTAAAATAATTTTGGTTTTGGCACAGTAGATATTAAATTGACAGTGTTTAGCCAGCAGGCTTAGTAGCTTATTAAGGCAGCTCCTGGAACTTAATGAGAAATCCATGTCATCAGCACAGAAGTAGGTGCTTGTCTTCTTATTTCCTGTGGCAGGGAGGTGTTCATTCAGATCATTTTAAAGCCATATAAAGTTATTTTGAAATAAATTAAAAGGAATTAGGGCTAGGGCACAAGTCTCTTTCATAGCTTTTGATTGGAATTTAATGTTGAGAGTCCATTCCCACCTGCTCTGATTCTCACAGTGGTATTATGGTTCAGACTTTGAAGGAACCTTCATAGCCTGAGATCTGTGCTAAGATCACATAGTTTGTCCCATAGTGATTCCTGTCTATAGAATCAAAGTCTCCCTGTAGATCAATACCGCTGACAAAGGCATACATTGTTCTCAAATACTTTCCCAGTAAGGGAAAAAATTTCTCTACAAAGCACAAGGTGAAAGTAGAGAGTAGATGTTTAGCAATGGTCAAACAATGGAATTTCTTTTCTGAGACCCACATTTCTTTTATAAAGGGATTTTTTTGTTGTTGTTGTTGAGGGACCCATTTCTACAGCATTCTAAAGTATAATTCTCCCCATATCCATCCTTTCTAAATTAAGAGTTGTCTGAACATTTTAAATTTTTGCAAAATTTTAAATGTGCTTATAGAAAAGAAAGCTCTCCTCACAAAATAAATCTTAAATCAAATTATTTGGATTACTCTATCTAAATACTAGAACTTGGTACAGTGCTTTCGTATCCACGATTAACAGATGCACTTTATCTGTTATGATTCTGTGAGTTTTGAGTGGGGAAATATATAACTAAATATGCAGCAAATAATGTATTGGCTCACACATCTGAGAAGTTCCAAGGTGTGGCTAATGTTAGGTCAAGCCTAACTCAGTGGCTCAGATGAAAGCTTTCTCTTTCTCCTCTGCTTTCTGTTGTGTTGGCTTCAAGTGGGTCCTCACAGCGTCTCACTTCTTGTCCACAGAAGTGTTGCTCTTCTGCATACTTTCTACCTGATCTCTTCTTTATCCAGAGACAAATGGTGGAACAATTAATAAATTTCAGTGATTCTATACATTTAATCTATGACTTCAGTTTATAGTCTTTCCCAAATGAACAAGCTGTTACTTGACAGCTTTCAAGGCACTTTTAGATCCATGATTCAGCTGATCCTGACAACCATTTGTTAATAAAATTTAACTCAGTAAATTTGAAGATCTAATTGGCTTTATTAAATGATTTGTGAATTGGCAGCATCTCATCTAGCAAGCAGAGAGATATTCTGAGGTGTTATACCAGATGGGAAGCTTTTATAGGAAGGGGGGCAAGCCAAGAGGCAAGAAAAATAAAAAGAAAGCTCATTGGAGGAAAGTAAGAGTTTAGGTAACAATTGCTTCTGATTGGTTGAACTGTGATGCTTGCTGGGCTTGTTGCTGGGCTGAAAGAAAATCTTGCCTCCTGCTAGAGTGGTAAAGCACTGTTTTGGAGTGCAAGTTGTGTCTGTTATAATTGGGGTCTGTAACTGAATTAACTCATCTTGTAACTGGCATTTCTTTTTGTTTGGGGTAATTTATTATAACTGATAAAGTATGAGAGCTTTTTCTACAGGCCTTTCCAACTCCAATTTTAATTGAGGTTTTGTATTTATTTATTTATTATTGTTGACAATATTACAGATGTCCCCAATTTTCCCTCTGTAGCCCCCTCTTCCAGCCCCTGCCACACCTCAGATTTAGCCACACCATTGGCTGTATCTATTGGTTATGCACATACATATACTGGTATAAGTAATCGCCACAAGTCCCATAAAATAGGTAGAGCTGTTATCGTTGTCCTCATATTAAGTCAGTTATTTTCTTATTTGAGGTCATAGTTAATTGTGGCCTAAACCTGTATTAAATAAACTTTCTTATCCTAGATCATATATACTTTTTCCTTTACTGTGATATATCTGGATTGTTCAGATAATGAGGTGACACTGTTGTATCAACAGGATCCTAGTTTGTGACGGGCTGATTGTACTGTTCTGACATATGCTGGCAATGAACCTGACAGTTCCTCTAATGACAGCACCTCCTGTTTCACTTTTGAAAAGAAGAGAATAAAAAGGTGGATAAAAATAAATAAAACAAAGTTACACTGACAGATAGTACTTTAAAGGAAAATGAGATGAAACAGTAAAAGCAGACAAAGTGAAAACACAAAATTCAACTGAACAGACAGAATATCCTCAAAGGCCTACATTAAGACTTTTGTCTAGATTTAAAATAGTTGAAAGCAAGAAGTTTAGTGCACTGCCAGTACAAGGCTGAGGGCTATTGGACCAATCAAAGGGTGGGGTTGTGCTGAAGACTATAGGTGGAATTTTCTAATCTGATATCACCAAACGTTTGCAGCAAGTGAGGATGGGGACAGAAAAGGCACAAAGAAGAGAATTTTTACAAAGGCTGGAAACTTAATTGGAGTAAAAAGAAAAAAAAACAACCCAAGTTTCAAAAATGTTACAGATTTGTATTTCCTATAATTTGAACAATTTAATCTAAATATTAGGAACAAGGTTCCTAACCACTAAAATCTTGTCCAAGAATGAAAGCATGGCTGTAGGAAATAAGATTCTTTTAGGGGTGTAGGCATAAGCTAATGGTGGTTTCAAATCCCAACAAAAAAGCAGCAGCAGCTGGAACTCTTGTTAATAATACAAATGCTCTGGATTCATCTCTGAGGACTTTGATTTAGTACTTGAGAAGTGGCTAAGAGAGAATTGGTATTTTAACCTAGGCCTTAAGAAATTCTTAGTAATTGGATCTGTCCTTGTCAGGAGGGAACTTTGGGTTAAGTGAAGTCTCATCTGTGGCAGAGGAAACAGTATACAGAAGGAGAGTGCCCATTCAAGTGAAAGGATTTTGAATTCAGAATTGAGATTGTGCTATGCGGTTCTCAGAGGACTATCCATAATATTGTCAACATTTGCAAAATCCTTGTTAGCATTTTATCTAGGACTCAAATAAATAATGACTGCAATAAATGTCTAATTTTTCCCCCCAGGACATTGACTTGTCCATTTTATCAAATCTTGTCAAATGTGAGGGCAATGCAATGTTTTGTCATTGTCAGGCATCCTGACAATCTTAGCAGCATGTTCATGCTTCTGTGCATAGGGCTTAATGTGTTTCTGTGCTTATCTTGATCCTGAGAGCAATGGAACTTCATAGTAAACCTTAGGATGCATATGGCTCTTTTCTTTTTCTTGACGCTTTAGAAATATTAACTAATTTGTGCCCCGGTCTATAAAATGGAGCATAAGCCCTAGTACTGCCGGGGAAGAAAGTCTGTCAGCAATCTGCCCTGGGAGCTGTTGCTCAGCATGCCTTGGTTTCTGCAGAGTCAGCACTTTGTCAGCAGGCCAGTGGACACTGACAGTGAGCAAATATAATTTTGAGAGAAATGGCAGGAGAACCATAGAGCTGGCTGAACAGAAGTTGTGGGATCTAAATAATATATATACAACCTTCATTTAAAATTCTATTTTCCCCCAAACTTGATATAATAAGTGCATTATGAGGTGGATTCAAGTCCAAATCAAGAAAAGAAGGGCCCAGCCATTGAGGACAGCTAAGGTCCCATTACAGAGTCTTGTTGACTTTTCCAAAGAGAAAATAGTTATATATTTAAATGAAACTTTTTTTTTCACCTGGATATTCTTTTTCTTTTGTCTTAACTAACAATCATCATGGGAACTGATCTGAAAGTTTCCAGTTTTGGGGAAAGTATTATAAAATACTCTAGAACATAAGTATTTTCTATATCCCCATATTACCTTTAACTCTCCATCTTGATTTAAAAGCTGTGTTTCTACCAAACTAAGTCATATTTCCCGGAACTTCTGTTTGGCTACTCTACAGACAAATTTGAGTTCTAGTTTATCTTTAACAACCTCTGTAGGCCAATCTTACAGAAAGGTGAAATTTGAATGACATATGATTTTATAGTATTTCTTTCACATAAATGTTCTTTTTAAAAATATGTATTTTATTGATTTTAGAGAGGAAGTAATAGGGAGAGAGAGATAGAAATGTCCATGATGAAAGAGAATCTTGATTGGCTGCCTCCTGCATGCCCCCTACTGAGGGATCAAGCCCACAACCCAGGCATGTGCCCTTGGTAGGAATCGAACCTGGGACCCTTCACTCTGCAGGTTGATGCTCTATCCATTTAGCTAAACCAGCCAGGGATCACATAAATGTTCTTTTGTTAATATATTGATTCATTTATTTATTTGGTCAATCAAAAGTTTTCTATGATGATGCCAGTGTGTTCATTGGTTGGAGCGTTGTCCTGTGTACAGAAGGTTTGCGGGTTTGATTCCCAGTCAAGGACAAGGACATGTATCTGGGTTATGGGTTTGATCTCTGGCCTGGTTGAGGAATATGTGGGAGGCAACCATTCCATGTGTCTCTCTAACAACTATGTTTCTCTCTCTCTCTCTCTCTCTCTCTCTCTCTCTCTCTCTCTCTCTCTCTTTCTGTTCCCCCCCCTTCCTTTCCACTCTTTTAAAAAAAAGATATCCTCAGGTGAGGATTAAAAAAATTATATGATGAAATAATATATACAAAATACTTAGTGCAGTCACAAAGTGTGTACTCAGAAGAAAAACATGTTTACTATTTTAATTATGTAATATGTAATAAAAATAGTAAGTACCCAGTAGCTATCTGCCACTATTCAACTTGTATTATTTCTTTACAATATTCCATAATCATTTTACTCTTATAAAAATAGCATGGGGTTAAAATATTATTTAAATACCTGTATAATGACCCTGATTCTATGTCCTGTATCCTTATTTATTTCTAAAAATATTTGTTTACTTTAGAACACATGCTTTAAAACAGTGTTTCCCAAAGTGTGGTACACATACCCCAGGGGTACGGGAGGAGTTTGGTGGGGGTATACACTGCACAGTGCTTAGCTGCGCCTAATTCTACATTCTCATGAGTCAAGTCAAGACAGTCTTGTGAGGCGTGAGATGGTCCAGTGTGCAAATAGATGTTATTTATAATATAACTTTTATTTATATTTTATTATGAATAATTTTATTTTTCATTTATTATTATTTTGTGTATGTACCAAAAAAAGAAAAAATAAATATATTTTGATTGTTATTAAAATACATCCATTGTTTGTTTGTTTTTTGACGAGGGGTACTCAGCATTAGAAAAAATATAGAAGGGTTACACATATGTCAAAAGTTTGGGAAACACTGCTTTAAAACATCTCTTTCTTATAGTGACTGCTTCCATCAAGGCTGACTCCATTTATTAATCCATGTGCCCTTTAACTGGGGAATGCCATCAGTGCCTGGAAATCCCCTGGTGACTGTTAACCTCCTGGAGGTGAGCTTGTATCCTTAGATGGCCCACTGTGCTGAAGAGATGGGTAAAGGGCTGGGAGGAGTGCATGGATCATAAAGCATGCTTTCTAGTTGTGGGCAGCAGCTGTTTTAAGACCCTGAGGAAACCCTATTTAGGATGAAACTGACCCTGTTGGTGAAAGAAAGAAAAAATTTTAAAATTCCTGAATAGTCTCTCCAAAAGCACTAATTCAGCTAACTCAGTTATACTTTTTATGTTTGAACTATTAAGATTGAAATGATTATATTTTCTTGATTGAACCAGGTGAAGTGGAGGGGCTTGCTGCTTGAGGAGAACACTTGTTATGGCTCCGTTGTGCAGCACTCTGATCCCTCAGCCCTGGGGACAGGACACCTGGATCTGCAGAAAGGTCCCGCTAGCCCAGCTGCCTAATCACTTGGCAGGGTGTAGACTGATAGGCTAAGGGACCTTCTTGGCATTTCATCCAACCACCCATCGGGCATTTCATTTTTTTTTTTTTCACATGAAAAGGCTTCTGAACAACACTGTTATGGACAATACACATCTTTTTAAGCCGGTACATTTTATCTTTGAGAAAAAAAGCTCAAACATTTCTTTTTAGTTGAGCCAAGATAGATCTCTATGCTAAGAACATTTAGTAAACTTTCATTTAATCTTTAGAACCAACATATGACGAGGGTTATTGTTATTTCACTTGTTGTTTTTTTTTTAATTTGTATTATAGAGTCAAGGAAGCAAAGACTCAGAGGAGTTAAGTTGCCCAGGGTCATAAGGCTAATAAATGCCACAGCTCCTACTTTAGGTTAGTTATTTCTGTCAGATTCCTAAGCTTTGTGATGTTCTCTTTCATTTTTTTTTTCTGGATATGGTTTTAAACCTGTTGCTGATTTGTTTGCTTTTCTCTTTCCCAGAACTTTATCACTCCATCCATCTATAAATTCTGTGTGAGAATCTTTGTCAATTGTCTTGATAACTAGTGATATATTATATCCTTCACATTTTTACAATCACAATTTTAATAAATGCAAAACTATTTTGATATTCTGTAATTTATAGTAATATAAATTTAAAGTTATAAATATAATTATAATGTAAATATAATCTATCTCAGAGGCTGATGGTTAAAGAAAAAACCAGGGACAGGATGCAATGACTTCACATTTTATATGAATCATTATAAACACACACACACATCAGAAAGGTCGTGTGTGTGTGTGTGTGTGTGTGTGTGTGTGATGGGGGAGAACATAAGAGAGTGATTATGTGTGTGTGTATAAGAATGTTGGAGTTAGTAAGAATTACCTTTGATCCTGCCATATTCCAATTTTAATACTTGAAGTGTATATCCAGAAATTTCCAGGTTTAGCTGTCCTTATAATATTTCCATATGGAAATTAATAAACTAGTAAATCTTAAACTCCTTGTAGAGGCCAGGAAAGGTTAAGAATTATTTTGTCTCTGCTATACTCAAAATTAGCTTAGAAGTGTCAGGATATTTCCACAAATTGGCTAACATTTCTATAAATTATTCTGGAAGCCCTGAGCATTCCCGCTTTCCATCCATTTCCGGGTCCACTTTCTCTCCCCGACAGCATGTTGAGCCAGCCCTGCTGGGACCCCCGTGGTTGTCTGTCGCAAGCCCCTGAAAGACTTCCCCACACATCCCATTCCCCAGAGTTCCACTGCCAACACTGACTCACAGTGTCAGTGGTAAAATTCAGCTCCTCTGGCCTGCAATTTGCATTGTTGTCTCACATTTTTGTCAGGTCCCACACTTTATTCCACAAGTTAATTCCTCCCTTATCCCAGTATACCTTGCAGCCAAAGAAGGTAAGTTATTAAAGGTAAATTAGAGCTAGGGACTTAGCTGGTGCACATGGGACTCACCATCTGAGGGCTCAGTGTAAATTATACTGCAACCTACTCAATAGTAGGGTGGGAAATTCTGACATATTTTGTTTTCTCTGGTCAGACTTGGGTCAGTCATTTTGTATGTGTAGGTGGACTGATTTAGAAAAGTCAGTCTCATGGTGTGTGTTTTTTGTTGTTATCCAGTTTCTTTTATGTTATCCAAAAATATTCTGATTAAAATGATTGGAGAAAAATAGGACATATTTATATGTATACCTATTGACAATGCAGTGTTATTCACAAGAAGGGGACCTGCCTGACTCTGTCTGAATATCATCTTCAATGAAATAGCATTTTTTAATTATGCATTCTAATAAATGGAGAATATGCTAATTGACCATCACACCCTCACAAAGATGGCAGGTGCCCACAGCCAATAAGGAGGGAATATGGCAATTGACTGTCATGCCTTCAAAAGATGGCGGCTCCCATAGCCACAAGATGGTGGCACCCAGTCCCCTCAGCCCCCCAGCCACCCAGGGCCGGCCCGAGGTACAGGCAAGCCTTGGATGTCAGCTGCCCAGCTGACCAGGGTTGTCCAAAGCTCAGATAACCTGGGCTGGTCGAGGCTTGTGGTGCCAGCAGTGGCAGCACCAGAGGTGTGATGGAGGCATCACCTTTCCCTCATCACTGGGTCGCCTACCGCCCCTGAGGACTCCCAGACTGTGAGAGGGGGGCAGGCTGGGCTGAAGGACCCCCACTCTAGTGCATGAATTTTCATGCAATGGGCCTATAGTTGAGGAAATGATTACATATATTATTTTGTTAGTTGTCTACCCATTCTATGAAGAAGAAAGGAAGTTTAGGGAACTTGAGTAAATTTTCCAAGGTTAAGCAGGTAACTAGATGCCAACCTTGCATTCAATCCAGGTTCTTTGTCTTCTGACGTAGACCCAGTCACCGGGCTTATGCTGATGAGGAGTCAGGGCTGGGCTGGTCTCATAGATAGACCGTATCTCAAGGCCTGGACTGGTGTCAGCACTGATAACTCTCTAGTCCACGGCCTCTCTGGAAGTATGCTCCAACATTCTCACTCTCTAACAATCATATGCATTTTTCCATTAATCATTTCTATTACGATGAGTTTTCCTGTGACGTTTCTTGGTTCAGGAAGGCAAGCCAGCTTATTCCATGTAACTTTTCCCTTAGAGAATTAAAAGTCTAGTAATAGACCTGACCATTTTGTAGTCAAACATTGTTTTTAAATATATGGTACAGACATGATAACTGTACTGGAGAAAAATAGGATATATTTATATGTATACCTATTGACAATGCAGTGTCACATGATAAGGTGTGACGAACATTTGTTAAAACTATAATGTATATATAATAGAACAATGTTGGATTATTACGACGCATGAAAGAATCCACAGTTTGTATTAGCATATTAGCCTCTTTATTTTATTTAATCAGTTCTGTGATTTATTGTGAATCGCTCCACCAAGACAGCGCTCTGAGAAACCAAGCAAACTGTCACCGCGGCAACAGGGGATCCGCAGGCAGGTGGGCGGCCTTTCCGAAGGGTGTCCAGCAGGACACGCTGTCTTCTTCTGCAACTGGCATGCAGGCTGCGACAGAAGAGGAACAACGTCAGGTTCTTTGTTCACCGCTTTCCAAAGTTCCTTACATACGGACCCTCCCCCAGTGCCTCACCTTTCAGTGATCTCAGTGCTGGTCTCCCTTCCTTCTGGGCAGCTTGGGGCTGGGAAAGCCGCAGCAGAGCAGCCGGAGGAAGGTCTGGCAGGCCCGCCTGGCCCGGCCCGGCCGCCCCGGGGTGTGGGCCTCCTCGGCAGGGGCAGGGGCGGCGGGGCTGCCCTCCTGGGGGGGCCTGGCGGGTGGGGCGGCTCCGGGCGGGTCCGGGGCCTTTGTGACGTCTCTGCGGGGGGGCGGGGGCGCCGGGGGCTCCAGCCGGGGCGGAGGGGACGCCGCCCCCGAGTCGGGGGGCCGGTAGGGCCTCACCTGGACGGTGCGGCCCGGCATCCGGCCCGCGGCGGGCGTCCTCTCCGCCCTCAGGCGGAGGAGGCGGTAGGTGCCCATGGCGCGGTCGAAGCGCCACTGGGCCACCGAGTCCCGCACCGCCTCCTCCGCGAAGCCCAGGCCCCGCATCTGCTCCAGCACCAGCGGGTCCAGGCGGGGCCGCGGCGTCCACGGCGGCTCGCGGTAGGGCTGCAGGGGGCGCCTGTGCCCCACGTTGAGCCAGGGCAGGCGCATGGCCTCCTCCAGGCTGGGCCGCTGGTCGGGGTCGAGCGTCAGCAGCCTCCGCAGGAAGCTCTGGCCCGGCCCCGACAGGAAGCGCGGGGGCGCGTAGACCCCGGACAGGATGCGGGCCCGCACCTGCCCCAAGTCGCGGCCCGGGAAGGGCGGCCGCCCCGTCAGCGCCACGTGCAGCGAGGCCCCCAGGCTCCACACGTCGGCCTTGGTGGGCTCGTAGGGCTCGAACCGCATCACCTCGGGGGCCATGTAGTACGGGGTGCCGCAGTAGGTGCTCACCTTCTGGTCGGGGCACACGTGCCGGCTGAGCCCGAAGTCCGCCAGCTTGGCGGTCATGTCGGGCTCCAGCAGGATGTTGTGCGGCTTCACGTCGCGGTGCGCGAACCCGCGCCGGTGGCAGTACTGCAGGGCCGAGACCACCTGGCGGAACACCTTGCGCGCCCGGCCCTCCGAGAGGCGGCCGTGCGTGCGCAGGTGGTCATGGAGGTCCCCGCCCCGCACGTGCTCCAGAACCAGGTGCACCCGGCTCCGGTCCGGGCTGACGAGGATCTCCATCAGCTGGCTGATGTTGGGGTGGTTCATCTCTTTCAGGCATCTCCTCTCTCTGTTCGAACTCGGGAAGCAACGCCGGGCGAGGGTCTTCACCACGACCACGGTGCCGGTGGGCCCATGTGTGGCCAACCGGACCGTGGCGCAGGAGCCCCCGCCCAGGGGCTTCCCAAAGACATAGTCGCCAATGCAGCGCTCCTCAGAGGTAGAGGGGGCGGCAGGGGCGGCAGACTTAGACATCTTCGATAGGATAGAAGGGGCTTTTGCCATCGCAAACTCCCGAGTCCCACAGGTCACCAATACAGCTTCCTGCGCTATCCACGGACAAAATCCTCAGCCCCGGCAGGGCCCTATTTATAGGCCTGGGTTGCGATTCCCTCACACTGGCAAGTTATGAGGTCAGAGCAACACGTGGACAATCCCGGCTGGGGATGAACCATAGGGGTTTTTCTCCTTTTAAGGTCTCATAACCCTTAACATGGACAATCACGGCTGGGGATGAACCATAGGGGTTTTTCTCCTTTTAAGGTCTCATGACCCTTAGACTTTCTGAGAAACAAAAAGACACACACTTTTGCTTATTTGGGATATTATGTTGATATTTATTTTACTAGAAATAAAAATATACGTAGGTGCGCACACACGCACACACGCACGCAAAAGAAAAGTCTGACTTATTCTCATGCTCCAGTTATCAGTTCAAATATCACCTACTTAGTTCTGTTCCGATATCCCTGATCCATCCATTCCTAATTAACTCAGGCCATCACGTTTGTCATCTCCATAGCATCTACCACAGTGGGGCTGATTTTTGTTTACTGTCTCTCCCAGGAAGGAAGGAGCATGACTATAGTGTTGTTCCCTGAGTCTAGCACAGTGAGTGGCAACAAAGTAAGTGTTTAATGTTTGTTCACTGGATTAACAGAGGAGTTTGTGGTAACAAAATATGGCCAAGTACTTAATCAAAGGGATTCATAAAATATCTTAAAAAACAGACATGTTCTGTCTTCGCACAGCCTTTGGGGCAGTTAAGATAGGACCAAGGAGGGTTTTCTAGGTACGTGGTTGCTCAGTGAGACGGAGGAAAAGCCGGCAGGTAGGAGCCTCACTAAGCCTGGATCTGCACTAAGGCTGCAAGGTATGTTTACATTTTGAATACCCATTTCCAGATGGCTCAAAAGACTTCTCTGGATTTAAGAATGTCTCCAGGGGTACCAAGGGTGGGGTAATATGTTGGGGCAAATTCTACCCTTTATGGAGGCAGAGAGGGAGCAGGCAGGCTTGAGGACACCTTGGGGGAGCCTCTGGTACACTCTATTTCAAACTAACCTAAGAAAAATCCCTACGTTCAGTACACTGAGTGTTTTAATCACACGTATGTAATTCTAGTAATCATTTTCCTTTAATAGTTCCCAAAGTCTCAGCTTTGTGTCAAGGGAATCTTTAGAGGGATTAGCCTGTGAGCTTCTCCCTCTAGAACACGTTTGTTTGTTCATTTTTACCTTCTGCTGTGATACTGTTCTCCTAAATATGATAGTCTTTGCTGCTGAGCTGATTGGGACCCAAATGGGGGACATTTCATCAATTCTAAGCAGATGTTTACAAGTTACATTCAGAGATTACAATAAACTCAAAGAGAGTTAGGAGGGGTGTACAATAAGTGTGAGGTGTAAAATAGTAATTCTGCCATAAAATAAAAACAAGGGCTCTGTGGGAATACGGGGAAAGGAGCTGATAATGCTGCCGCTGGGTCAGAGCAAGGTCCAGGACAGTTTTTCTGCTAATCACTTTCTCTAGTTTCCAAGAGAAACAATGGTCAGGAAGGCCGGATACTAAAACTTGAAAGAGTATTAACAGCAGTATCCAGGTTTTCAGGTAGTTGAGTTTTTTGCCCTGTTTGTGGGTCAGTTTCAGAATGTGCTACAGCAGCTCACCATCCATTTCTTTCATTGGTATAACTTCATGTATGCAATTGCAACATACCTCAGCTGTTTCATTCTCTTTCTAGCTTAACAGAAAGATAGTCTTAAACCTCTGGATAACCCTACATTGCAGCTACATTATTTTTTAAAACAAAGCAGCGCCCGCGGGTGTGTGTGTGTGTGTAAGGCAAATGGAGAGAAAACTAGGATAAAATGTGAACCCAAAACATTTTTACTTGATTTTTTAAAAAATTGGGCTTGAGGGAAAAGGTATTATACCCAGGGATAAAACATGAACCCACAAAATTGATCTTCAGAAAGCTCAAGCCCATGTCCTTCATTTTATTGGCATTATGCTCTAATCAACCAATGAATTAAGAGATGACAGGCCATTTCAATCAGTTGTGGTCACAATGAAGCCAAATGCCTTTGTCCGAAGTGGCAGCTTTCTAAAGGCCAAAGAGCATCTTAAAATGCTTTCTTTCAGACTGCTTCTTGGCCACCCTGCCTTGGCATCCCTGGAGGGAGTCATTTAACTTCTGTCCTCTGCCTTCATTCAGAGGGTGTCTGGAAGGTAGGAGGCGCTGTTTATACACATGCGCACCCTGAGGGAAGAGGCCCCCCAGCTGGCCCTCTGACTGCAGGCAGAACCTGGCCTCTCTTGCTTTATCCTCTGCTACTTATGGTGCCACCATGTGTCTGGTACCAGGCACACGAAATTATGAATAAAGGAATAATTGGCTCAGCCTCCACAGTGCTCACTGAGTGCTTACTGAATAATTGAGAGCTCCTTGGAATGTTAAGATTGATTTTTCTATCAGTGTTTGAAATTTTATATAGTAAGCACAGAAATAAGACTCGTTGACAAAATATTTTCCTTAAATATATATAGATTTATTCCCCTCCCTTACCAAGTAAACTCTCACCGCACTAGCCTTCATGCCAATCCTCAACTGTGCCAAACTTAACTTTTTGTGTCAGGACCAATGCATTAAAAGAAATGATCACTTTCAACATATTTTGCTTTTAAATGAACACTGTTAACAAATACTGAAATATCTCTTGAAAGATGGGATGTGTTTTTGGAGGGAAACAGGTCTATTTGGACAGTGGCCTGGTATTTTTCTTAAATCATTCCTTTTTGAACTGGTGTTTACCTTGGACAGGTTAAAGTAAAAAACATTTTTGACACTTGTTAATGTGAGAAGGAAGGCTTTTTTCGGGACTAGATTTCTATATGAGGCAAGACAGTTAAGATAGAGGAGAAAGACCAGACTCAACTCCAAATACAGCCAAGACAGCTGGGGATTTATAGCTAACAAGAGGAATTGAGGCTCAGTGGATGGAAATTACTAAGAGGAGACATCAAAGGTAGGCGGTTCTTGCTAAACCTATTGAACAGGATTCTTGCTGAAGGCAGGCCAAGGACTAATATATCAAAGGTGGAAGATGAGATCATTGGTCACATATCTAGGGGTGATCACATATCAAGGGTGAGGATTCTCTCTAAACTGATTTAAGAGTCTTGCTCAAACTGTACTCTGCAGGCTGAGGACCTAGCATGGACAAGGTCTAGTAGTAAACAGGACTCAGAGGAGCCTGCCTACAGTTTGGTCGATGAAAGAGTCTTTGTCTGCAGTCATTTTCTTGGCCTATTGAGCACCTCTGTGCAACCAAACCAACAGACCAGAGTGGTGGCTATTGGTGATTTCTGAGCAGGGCACTCATTATGACTTAAACTGCAGCTGTCAAGCATTGTTGTTGATTTTACACACATGTACTGGCCCCTCCCGACATCCTGCGTGCAGCCAGTTCGCTTGCATAGGAGCTGTTTTGTTTTCCTTATGCTATTTCAAGCTGCTGTTAGTATTCTTTACTCCAACTATATATACACACTTTTATTCTTTTTCGTTTTTAGATTAAATTTTCAAAAATGGATGCACTTGGTTTACATTTCACAAAGTCAAATGGTCATAATTAGGAGACTTCTCTTCTTTTTTTAAAAAAAATATTTTATTGATTTTTTTACAGAGAGTAAAGGAGAGGGATAGAGATTAGAAACATTGATGAGAGGAACATCGATCAGCTGCCTCCCACACGCCCCCTACTGGTGATGTGCCTGCAACCAAAGTAAGTGCCCTTGACCAGAATCAACCTGGGACCCTTCAGTCCGCTCTATCCATTGAGCCAAACCGGTTAGGGCAGCACTTCTCTTCTTGCTCATAATTTAGACTGGATGCAGAGGCTGTCTTCAAATAGTTCCACAATGCAGAAAGTGTGCACATTTTTATTATTGGGTTATTTAATTCTAAAGCCACTGTATAAACAAATCTGACCAAAAGCAATTTATATAAAGGCAATATATACCCTCAGCTATTTTCCTTTCTGGTTCTCTGTATTCCTCTCCTTCCAGGGCTGCCTCCAGTTCTTTCATTCCATGCCCTTAACTGAGCTTCACTTTCACACTCAACTCCCTTCTAGACTGTAATAGAGAAAAGGCCTGAAGGATTCCACCAGAAAGTGACTTAGAGATCTACATATTTCAAGGCATGTGCACTCTAGAGTACTTATCTCAGGCAATGTGGAATAAACTGAAGTGAAATTATTTTTAAGCAATAGGAGATGATAGCAGCCCCTTAAATCACAGCGTACTGGCAAAACCTGTGACTATGACTCTACTTATGACCCTGACCATAATATTTTAAAGACAATTTGGCCAATGCCTAATTTTTTCTTTTATTCTTTTTTTTTTCTATAGAAGAGTGTGAGCTCCTTGAAATCAGGATTCATGCTTCCTCACTTGTGTATTCACTACAGAACTATCTTAATATATTTGTTGAAATATAAGCTTAAACAAGGCCCTTAAAATCTCTCTCATTCTAAAGTAGGAAAAGCACAAACTATCTAAAATTGTTCTTTAATTTTCCATGATTTCTTTTAGAATATAGATGAGTAGGTTATTTTCATTATTATTATTTTCTATCTTTTTAAAGATTTTTTTCTAGTTTATATTTTTTATTAAATAAATCTTTATAGTTCAGATTATTACAGATGTTCCTCTTTTCCCCCCCCCCCCCCATAGCTCCCCACCACTGTCTTCATCCATAGGTGTTAAGATTTTTGTCCAATCTCTTCCTGCACCTCTCACACCATCTTCCCCCTGAGAATTGTCAGTCCACTCCCTTTCCATCTCCCTGATTCTATTATATTCATCAGTCCATTTTGTTCATCAGATTTTTATTTAGTTGATTTTAGATTCACTTGTTGGTAGGTATGTATTCGTTATTTTGTTCATAATTTTTATTTTTACCTTCTTCTTCTTCTTCTTCTTCTTCTTCTTCTTCTTCTTCTTCTTCTTCTTCTTCTTCTTCTTCTTCTTCTTCTTCTTCTTCTTCTAGAATACCCTTCAGCATTTCCTACAATCATGGTTTGGTGGTGAAGAACTCCATTTGCTTTTTCTTGTCTTTGAAGGTCTTTATCTGACCTTGAGTTCTGAATGATAGCTTTGCTGGGTAATCTTGGTTATAGGTTCTTGCTGTTCATCACTTTGAATATTTCTTGCCACTCCCTTCTGGCCTACATAGTTTCTGTTGAGAAATTAGCTGACAGCCATATGGGTACTACCTTGTAGGTAACTTGTAACAGTATTCTCTTGCTGCTTTCAAGATTCTCTCTTTGTCTTTTGCTCTTGGCATTTTAATTATGATGTGTCTTGGTGTGGAATCCTCTTTGGATTCCTCTTGTTTGGGGTTCTGTGTGCTTCATGGACTTGTAAGTCTATTTCTTTCACCAGGTGGGGAAAATTTTCTGTCATTATTTCTTCATTTCAAATCAAACATGCATCATGAATTGCTTGATTGATTTTGTAAAACTCAGATATTATAACTTGGAAATTGAAAAAACAGACTTTATGTCAAAAATAGTTTTTATTTAAACTTTTAAAAGATAAATATTACACTTACCTTTTAATTTTGGTTTTTTACATAAGTTTCTATGAAAAAGGGGTTCTGTTTATAATGACATATTAAAATAACTTATTTTTGTCTGTGCTCTCCAAATGTTTTTTGGTCATATAACCATAAGTGTAAAATTTTATAACATTCCCTAATGTGTACTAGTATATGGTAGCTTACTTAAATAACAAATATCAACTAGTGTACACATATTTTATATACATTATAAAACTAACCCCTCTCCCAGAAATATCCTAAAGAATGATGGAAAAATAAATATAAATTCTAACAATTTTTGTCTTGACTTCATTGGATCATCTTATATACTTAAGGTTCTTGTCCCATGATTTTCAGTACTTCAATTATGAACTACTTTCTGCTTTGTTATCTGTTTCAGGTTATTGATTTATGGTGATGACTACTCTTATACTATACAGAGATGTGTTCAAAGGTCATTTTCTTTGAGACATGCTTATTCATTTTCATGTACACCTACACAAAGGTCATTTTTCTTGAGGTGTGCTCCTTCATTTAATATTTGTTTGTAAATATTTGTGCATCATTGCATGACTGTTACATTTTTACCTGCCATAAATTTTAGATAAGAAGCTTTAGGAAACGTGTGTGTTAGCGATGAGGAATGATGAATCAAAGAGGTGACTGAACAGAAAAATATTTTTACCCACCACCTGCTCATAGAAAATGATTTCCCACATTGAGAAGGTATAGAAAACTCTGGAAAGAGAATTTATTCTAAATTAGCTGTAATTTCATGGGATAAGGAAATAAGAAAGACACAGCTAAAACCTACATATGTATCTGTCAAACAATTGAAAAACTGTTTCAGCCATAACACTCACAAGGTAACTAAATTATTAGATCTCAGAGGGCGGGGCTAGTGTTCATTCTTTTTATTTATTTTTATTTTTTAATATATTTTATTTATTTTTTTACAGAGAGAAAGGGAGAGAGATAGAGAGTTAGAAACTTCGATGAGAGAGAATCATCAATCAGCTGCCTCCTGCACACCCTCTACTAGGGATCTGTCTGAAACCAAGGTACATGCGCTTGACCAGAATCGAACCTGGAACCCTTGAGTACCTAGGCCGACACTCTATCCTCTGAGCTAAACTGGTTAGGGCAGTGTTGTTCATTCTTATGTGTCCTAATGTGCTTTTGCAGAAACCGGAGCTCAACTGTTTGTTGATTGAATGTTAGTGGGTTAATAAGTAAATGAGAATCTATACCTTTTTCCCAAATTCAGTACAAGTAATTTTGGTTACGACTAACAACCTGAATTTCTTAGTACATGTAAACTACAAAAAGTTATGTATGCTCTTAGAAGTCTCAGTTTTCATGATTCTAAATCTTCACTACATTACATATAGTTTCATATATTTGTACTTCCCTCAAACTCTATGTTAATAGAATCTCAATTATTACAGTCTAACTTCTGACATTTTTTAAACAGTTTTGTCCATGGGGTGCTGTATTATGGCTTTGTTCACATTTCTCCTACATTAGATATATTGAATTTCCTACATATGTGGTTATGATTTTCATTAAATTGCCAACTTTTCATATATTATTTATTTAAATATTTTTTTCTGCCTGCTCCCTTTCCCCCTTCCCCACACACACTCCAGGGAATCCAATTACATCCTATATAATAAAAGCCTAATATGGTAAGTGTCCGGTCGACTGGTTGGCCATTCAATCAATCAAAGTGTAACATGATAATGATATGCTAAGATGGCTCAACCCCTCACTATGACATACACTGACCACCAGGGAGCAGGTGACTGATCTACCACTCACTATGACATGCACTGACTACCAGGGGGAAGACACTCTGACCAGTAGGTTAGCTTCCTGCTGGGGGTCCCACCAATCTGGGCTGAGTGAGAGTGTCCGGACATGCCCTGGAGCACTCCTGCAATCTCTTCCTGGCTGGCCAATCTCCCACATCTCTCCCTGGCCTTGATCATGCACTGGTGGGGTCCCTAGGCCTGACCTGCACCCTCTCGCAACCTGGGACTCCTTGTTGGATGTCAGAGAGCCAGTTTTGGCCCAATCCCACAAGGAGAGTGCTAACTAGCCAGAAGCTGGGCTCACAACTGCCCAGTGCAGCCATGGTGCAGGAGCCTCTTCTGCCTCCGTGGCAGTGCTAAAGATGTCCAACTGATGGATTAGGCTTGCTCTTCCTTTCCCTCACTTCTCCCACCCCTCCAGCAGACCTCAGCTCTTCCTTTCCCCCACTTCTCCCACCCCTCCAGCAGACCTCAGCTGTCAGTCGAAAATCCCACAAGGGCTCCTGGACTGCGAGAGGGCATAGGCCGGGCTGAGGGACCACCCCTCCCCCTCAAGTACACAAATTTCATGCACTGGGCCTCTAGCATATATATAGTAGGTCATTGACATTGTCTCACAAATAACTGAGGCTCTGTTCATTGTTTTCCTATCTTTTTCCCCCCCCCGTGTGTTTTATTTTAGATAATTTCTAATGCTATGTCTTTAAATGCTCTAATCTACTCTTCTGTCTGATCTAATCTGCTGTCAAACCCATCCACTGTATTGTTTATCTCTAGTAGGGAGACAGGTCTTTTTCATATCTTAACTATCTCTTCTTAGAATGCTCATACTTTATCTTATTGAGCTCTTGTAATATAATTGTAATTCCTTTAATTCCTTCGTATATTAAGCCTATATCTGTCACTTCTGGATCTGTTTCTTTTTTTAAAAAAAAAAATTCTGCAATATGGGTTACATTTTTTGCTTCTTTGTATGCCTGGATGTGGGGGGCTGTTTCTCTGTCTTCCATGTCCATCATGGAAAATGACAGGTTCCTGAGTGGAGGATCTTGGGATTAAGAAATTAGATAAAGAAAAAGCAACATGGAGGCAGAAATAAATTCATCAAGCTGGGTGCTAGGTGGGCGCCATTTCATTGATGGACAGGCAGCAAGGGTGAGCCCCCAAGCCACGCAGGTTTATTTGTAGGGTCAAAGTATCTTATTTGCATTCTTAACTAGGCTCTAGCATTACTGGATTTACATATCTAGACCGGCCCCTGCTGACACCTAGACAAAGGTACTCTGCCAGTACCTCGGGCTCAGCTGACAATTTAAAGAATGTCCCTGTGCCTTCTCAGGCAGCCCTCTACATCTGGAAGTTTTTTGTTTTGTTTTTTTATTGGTTTTGGACTTTGGGAACTTTAACTGTGTGGGTGCTGGGTATTTTTGTATTCCTTAAATATTTGAGTTTCTTTGTTAAATTCCCAAGTAATTAACTTACAAACAGTTTGTTTCTCTAGAGATTTGTGTTCAAGACTTTGTCGATTCCTTCAAGACTTTATTAGGTGGGATCAGAGTGGTTAATCTAAGGCAGAGATCATCAAGCTATAACCTGCAGACCAAATCTGTCCCACTGTTGTTTTTATGTCTTGAGGGCACCACTCCAGCACTGTGAGTCACAAAGGCAAAACTGAGACTTCTTTCTCCACTCCCAGAGCCTGTCACCCCACTGTTCAGACCTAGCATGGGTTGCCACATACATGTTGTAGACCTCATTGTTGGCAATTGCTGAGCTTCAAGCAGTAGAATCTTAGTCTGAATTGGCAACTTAACAAGTCCATAAAAATTGGAAGTACTTAACAAGAAAAAAATACCTCCTTACCCTACTCACCACTTGATGGGGGGAGGGGGATGATGGCTATCCATGTGGGCATATTTTATGTCTAATTGCCACTGGCAGGATACATTCTTGCTAGGAAAGCATTGGCTTTGAAAGTAAGGTCTGGCCAGCATGTGGGAAGGGGAAGGTAAATGTTTGTGGTGTCCCCCCACCCTCCTGCCATCCTCAAAGTCTAACCTCCCTGGCCTTTCTGAATTCTACTAGTAAGCTCAGAGATTCCTCTGGACTCCATTCAGGTTCTCTTCTCCCCAGTCAACAAGATGAGATACTGGCGAGCCTCTCCTTACTGGATTCCTTCTCTCAAGGACCACTGTCCTGTGCTACCTGCTGTCCAATGTCAGCAAGCCATTGTTTCATATATTTTGTCTGGTGTTTTATTTGTTTCAAGAGGGAGGGTGAATCAGTCCCATTTACTCCATGATGCCTGAAAGTGTAATTTTTTACTTCTCAAATTTGAAGAATCAAAATATCCATGAGATTTAAAACTTTGATGAGTTATGTTCAAAGGAGACAGGAGATGAATTTTGACAGAAAGATATCTAATAAGTTTTATTTTGACAAGAAAGTAAAATGTCTGCCTTGAGACAAGCAGAGTTTTCGAAAGGTTTCCCAAAGGACTTGTGATGGGTCAATAGTAAAATTATCTTTGTCCCCTAGAAGGCTTTGTCAAGAGGGTTTAGTTTTCATTTAATCCTAAGGGGGCAGGGGGTTGTATATTGAATATCAACATTGGGGAAGGAAAGTAAGTCAAAGAAATGGCAGCTCATTAGTCAATGCCATGAATAGGATGATGGGTCTGTGTGCTTAGGCAAAAAGATAAAAAGCTTGGTTCCTGTTGCATATATTAAACAGTTAGGGCATCACATATCATGGCAAAAGAAGTGCTGGCAAAAGCAATGGTTCTCAGTCATGATTCTGAGACAACCCGAAGTGCAACAAATAATCTAAAAAAAAAAAAAAAGTGTACTGAAATTCTTTCTCCCAGATGCTAAAACTTAAAATTAATTTGCTACCCAAGCATTGGTTTTTCAGATAAAAAAAAAGATGGTCTAAATAATCAAGTAATTAAACTAGAGGTTGATTTGAAAGAACCAGAAAGGAGAGGATGTAATTTTCTTATTGCTGCCTCTATTCAGTTAAATTGTAAATCTGTCCATGATTTATGAAAATGGAAGCACATCAGCAATAATAATGCAAAACCCATTTAGTTTTATCTATAAGAAGAGCACTTTTCTAAAGGGCATGCTTCTCTTACCCCTAAGATAATGTCCTTCTGACAGAAAACACACTGAATTGATTCTTGAGCTACTATCTGAGTTCATTGTGACAGATTGCCAAGGGGAAAGAAGGCTTATTTTCTTCTTGTCATTAATAGTTAATTGTTGCTGAAACCGGTTTGGCTCAATGGATAAGAGCATCCGTCTGCAGACCAAAAGATCTCAGGTTTGATTCGGGTCAAGGGCATGTACATTGGCTGTGGCACATCCCCAGTGGGGGATGTGCAGGAGGCAACTGGTTGATGTTTCTCTCTCATCAATGTTTCTGGCTCTCTGTCCCTCTCTCTTCCTCTCTGTAAAAAATCAATAAAATGAATGCAAATCCTTTGTTGATAACCACTTCCTTTCTAAAGAGATTAGAAATCATCCCTTGAAATATGACATCCTTAGTTGTTGTTCTTGTCTTAAGGATGACTTCCTGTCATTCGGATCTTCCAGATGCTATATTTGGTTAGATTGATATATTTCATATTTAATTCTCCTCAGCTTTAGGATGTGTGCACCCATCTGACCTCCTATTCCCTTGGACAGATTTCAGGATGTTCTTCTGGACTCACGCCCATGCTGGTCAAGACCCAGTGTTAAGCTCTCCTACCTTTGACCTTTAGTTTGGACCCTTAGCCCATGTAGGCCATGTACACCTGCCCTCTGCCTAGCCTGGCGCATCTGCTATTTCCTAAGCAATAATTCTGACAGCCAGCATCCTAACCTACTACCAGTATCCATTGATAATTGCTATACATTTTTTTTTATTATTGCTTACTAAATGAGAGTGCTAGCATTGTTGTATACAAAGTGGCAAAGTTACATCAAGTCTAGGTCTAACAATACTTTTTGCCAATAACTCTTGCATTGTCACTTACAGGTTTCACAGAATGTGAGAGAGAAGATAATGACAAGTAATTGAAAGGAAATATTTTATTTCTCATTTCCTTTCTTCAAAATGTTATATGTAAAGTTTATAGTCACCTGCTCCATGAAGAGAAAGCTGTAAATGTTGTGTGTCTGGCTGACTAATCCTGTCTGACTAGCCTTCAGTCCTGAAGACCAGGAACCACTAATCTGAACAACAGCATGGTATAGCTAATGTGGTTTGTCCATAAGCTAAAATAGAGCTCTTTTAGTAACCAGTCTTATATCCTAAACTTACACTTTTCAATGTAGATGTTTGCTTTGGAGGCAAAATCATGGGTAGGGTTCAGGTTACCACTTTATATTACAAGGAATCTACTTTTTATCTGTGACATTCTGAATAAATTATTCCATTTATTTATCTTGTCTGTGCCTCTGTTTTCTCATCCATAAACTGGAGCTAAAAATAGTAACCATGCCATGATGAGAATTAAATGTCTAAATTTCTTAGATAATTGTCATGCACACAGTGGTATTATTAATATTTTATTAATTTGTTATTTATAAACTAGACGCCCGATGCATGAAATTCATGCAAGGGGCTCGGCCCTCACAGCCTCGGCTGCCTCGGTGCTTGCAACCCACTGCTTTCTGGCCCTGGCTGCCTCCCAGCCCCAAGGCCCCACCCACTGGTCATTCTGGAAGGTCACCCAAAGGTTGTTCAGCTGTCCAGTCTAATGAGCACATTAGCTCTTTATTATATAAGATGCTTATCATTATTAATATTTATTATTCATTATTAATTTTTGGTTTATATCAGTGCTTTAAGCTTCATGAGCATGTGTTATATTGTCCATGCAAAATCATCAGTCATTATACAATCAACACCCCTTTCCTGAATACATTCTCTTTCCTCTATACCTTCTATATCAGGCCTAAACGTGATTTCTCTAATCTTTCCTCTTTCAGAACAGAGCTCCATGATTCATTCAATAGCTCATGCCAAAAATCTAATTGTCATTGTTGCCAATTCTCTCTGCTGCAATATAAACCCTTCAATCCGATTATCCATGTAAATAGGCCTCTATATAAATAGGTCTCAAATCCATCCACTTCTCTCACTTTTGTTATTACCAGCCTAGTCTACCCCTCAAAGTGTGGTGCATGGATTAATGCCAGCTCGCAAACTGTGTCTTATGCTTAAGGAGATAAACACTGAAATTAGAGTAACCATTTAGAAAAATGTAATGAAAATTTGACGTTGCGAAATATTCCAGCGTGTGAACATTTTTCTAGTCCTTTGCTTGTTATAGTGTTTTACAAAATCATTGATTTGTGCTGAATTTTAACGAGCAGAAATGACAAACAGAACCTGGGCATGCAACTCCTGCGCACTGCGGAGCACTGATGGACATCGGTGCCAACTCTCTCTGCAACCACAGCCATGCCTCCTAAGGGTCCCCACTTACCACACTGATCCAGACCTCACCGGAGCTGAGGGCTTCCAAGGCCCCCTGAGTCTGCTCAGTGACCTGTTGCCAGGAACTGAAACCTAACATTATCACTGGTAATAAAATGTAAAGGGAACTGGCCAACCTTGATGGCTCTGAATGGTCAGAGCTACTAACTCATTGACTCTAGGTTGAGTCACTAGTGATAAAATGTAAAAAGAACTGTCTAACTGAAACCAAACATTGTCACTATTGTTAATATGCAAAAAGAGATGGCCAACCTCAATGGCTCTGAAAGGTCAGAGCAATAGTAGAGCTTGAGGCAACTTTAGTTTGTTAATCGTATGTAAATTCTTGTTAATTTTCTGCTGCTGGAACTTTTCCACCTAAGCGATGTCTTTGTCTCAGAATCTTAATAAAAGGAATGGCAAAAGGCCAGATGGGGGTGGTGAGTCTTCCCACTAGAGGTGGACTCCCCGCATGGCCCACATTTTCCCAAATTAACTCTTTTCCAGTCTCTTCATTTTTAGTGTACGGCCTTCTCCAGAAACCGGACCCTGAGTGTGGGCACTGAACCACGCTGGTCTTGGTAAGGGTTCCCACAACCTGTCATTGATGTGTGAACGAAAACAGCCATTTGCTGACCTGATGAGCTCAGGGAAGGCCTGCGTGGCAGTCTTGCAGACTGAGAGACCTGAAGTAACCACAAAGGATGGTTTGAAAATTAAATATCTTACTTCCAACAGGTTATAGTGGGCAGTCATTTTCTAGGCCAATGTTTCCCAGACAAAGATTAGCTTGATCTTTACTGAGCCCATCTGCCTTCCTGCCTCTAAGATAACCTATCTGTGAGATGTCTGAGTAACCTGTAACTTCCCTTTTCTCTGGAGCCCCTGGGGTACAACTAAATGTGGTAGGCGCCAGAACAGATGCCTCAAATTCCTTCGTTATCATGTTAATTGTTCCTGCACTCACCTAAGTATCCCAGGGCTTTCCCACCGGCTTGCTTTCTCCCGCCTCCTTACTCCATCACCAATGAATATTCATGTAACCCACCTATGTCCCTCCTTTGATTTCTATGTATAAATACAGAAATGTAACCTGCCATTCTTCGGAGCATAATCTCAATCCGTTGAGGTTCTGCTTCCCGGCAATTGTCGACAGTTTTTGGCTCAAATAAACTCACAAAAAATTCCTTTACAGGTTTCAATGGTTTTTTTTTCATTAACAGATGTTACCAAGAAACCAGAACTCCTTCTCAAGCATCACCGGCCTCTGGGCTACTTGTTTAGGCTTCATACACCCCACTTCCCTTCTCACCCAACATCAGCCACCTGACTCTCCCTCTGGGGGTCTTTAGAAATTCTGCTCCTCACCTGGAGTGGGAATTCCCTTGAGAAGGTCCCAGAACAGGTAAGATCCTACTCTGCTATGGTCTTACATCACTCTGCAGATTAATTTTGTGGCTCGTGTCACAACTGTAGATAATTATTTGTGCCAATTTATCTTCAAAAACGAGTACTGTCTTTCCTGCCCCAGTGCCATTTAATGCACCTACTGAAGACAGTGGGTGCAATACTGTGTAGGAATTGTGAGCAGAGGTCCTGGAGTTCTGGGTGGGTACTTGTGTTTGAATTTGTGCTCCAGCCTACTGTGTCCTTGGACTTGTAACTTAACCCCTCTGTTTTTCATTTTCTTTGGGTTAAAATCAGGATGACAGGACTTTGCTTAAATGACTTTTACAAGGAATAAACAGATTAATTGTGTTAGTTATGGCTATCTAGAAAACCAGAACCAAGAGATTTATTATAAGGAATTGGCTCACATAATTATGGAGGCTAAGAAGCCCCAAGATCTGCAGTCAAAAAGCAGGAGACTCAGAAGGGCCGATAGTGTGGTTCTAGACTAGAATCTAGTCTGAGATCGGAGGCTTGGGAACCAGAAGAGATTAAAAAAAAAAAGTGTAAGTTTTAGTTGAGGGCAGAAAACTGATGCTCCAGCTCTAACCACCAGGAGGGAGAAATTCCTTCGCAATCAGTGTTTCTGTTCTATTCAGGTCTTCAATTGACTAAATGAGGTCCATCCACATTAGGGAACAAATCTGCTTCGCTCAGTCTACTGATTCAAATGTTAATCTCACACACAAGCACCCTCACAGGCATACTTAAAATAATGTTTGACTAAATGTCTGAGCACCTCCTGGCCCTGGCCCAGTCACTAATATTTATGAAACTATTTGTACAGTATTTGGCACATAAGGAGAGATAGGCTATTTGCAAATAAAGGGCTCTGTCCGCTTTACCTACCATGTAATTAGCACTTGCTGAAGGAATTAATCAAAAACAAAGGGAGCAAGCAGGATGTGCTTTTAAGCTACTTCATAAAAGAAAAGATATTCTGCCTTTGCAAAGGTTCAGTGAGTCATTTTATATACCTCTCATTCAAATGTCAATATGTGTATCTGGATGATTTGGCTTTGCTATCATTCATTAGTTTGGGCCTAACTCTTGATCTCCATTGAATCCATTTTTATTTTTTTCATCCTATGTAGCTCTCACATATTTCTCTTCAGCTTAGGCTCTCATATTTCTTTTGAGGACCACTATGGTCAGACTCTAGATTGTCTTTTGTTTCTAGTGTTGTTTTTAATTTCTCCTCATAGCTGCTTAACTACTTTCCCAAGGAATATTTGCAACCATGCCACTTCCTTGATACAACATCTTCTTTAGTTCCCCAATGCTCACAAAATGAAGGCCTGACATTGTGCCATGAAAGGAAAAACTTAAAAATTCTGGCTCCACCCAGAATTCCTATCTTGATTTTCAGTTACTCCTGCATACGCCATGTCCAGTTCCACCATGCTCATCCTATTCCCTTTCATTGGAATACTTTTCTCTCCATTTTTACTTTAAAAAAATCAATATCTATCCTTTAACAGTCTTCTCAATTATCCCCCTTTTCTACTCTCCTAGGAAATGTGATTTAATCCTTGTATATTCCATATCTCTTATTATATTTAACAAGAACTATGTTATCATTGGCACATTTTAATGCTATGTTCTTAGTTACAAATGCATTCTCTTATTTTTACAGTCCAGTCAGTTTTGAATTTCTCAAGGATAAGGATTATATTTTGGTTATATTTGACCACCAATTCCCCATACTACATTTGATGTCTGTGCTGGTGCAATAGTTGGCATGCAATAAATGTTTACTAAGTATGTGTTGAACACTTATATACTGAGCTTCCCCATGCAATCTTTGTGTGCCCTCATGGGTGTGCTCTCTCTTTCCTTCTGACTTTCCTCACTGACTACCTTGGCATCTTCCTTCATTTACTTCCTAGAGGCCCAATGCATGAAATTCGTGCAAGAGTAGGCCTTCCTTCCTCCAGCTACTTGCACCAGCTTCCCTCTGGCATCCAGGTCCCAGGCTTCTCTCACAGCCCTGGATTTGTCTGGAAGGTCGTCCTATCTAATTAACATATTATGCTTTCATTATTATAGATATTGCTGTATCAATATGGTATTGCTTCTGGAGGCTTCCCAGAGAGCTTCCCCAAATCCCAGAATTGCATTTACCATCCACCTGCCAAATATCTCCTAATGGGAGTTGGTAGTGACAGGGATAAATCTAATAAAGAAATTTTGCCCTGGCAGAGAAGCAGACCTTAATTAATTAATTAATTCGTTAATTAATCAGTTTTTACCAGTTGTGCCATTAAGGTCATTAGAAGCAATCAGAAGTACCTTAACAATTTTTAAATTTATTATTTTATGAAGGTTAGCACAGGCACAATGTATTTCAATAAACACATGTAGATGCAACTTATTTCCTCTTCTCATTTGTCAACCAAAAAAGATTTAAGTTATAAAGAACCAAAAAAGATCATTTATTTGAGCAATAAATTGCTATGCTGGTGGCACAGTTTCAGACAGAAACCTAAATTGGGCTTGAGGAGCACAGACAAATGCAAATTTGTACAGGTGAAAATCTGAAGGGCTGCTCCTATTTAGGTTCTGCATGCAAAAGAAGGGTGCTTACTAAGTTAACAGGGTTTGGGTAGGCCCTGTCTGCAAAGAAGAGAGGTGAAAACTATAGCTAATGTCCTCAACTAAGTCCTACTTGTAAAGGAAGGATGTTGGCTGGCAAAACAATTATCTCCTTATAAAATGGAGACTGTGGATGGTCTAGTTACCATGCCAAGGAAGAAGTAGTCAGAACATGTCCATGTAATAGTTGTTTATCCAGAATGTTTATGGTTTAGCCTTGAGCTGAGTTTAACTATAAGTTAGACAGTAACTAGCATTTCTGAGAACTCTATGAGATTTGCAACAACCCCACTTCCTCAATGACCTCCTGACTCTGTTTTTAATGACTCTCTTAGCAATGCTTATCCATTTTTTCTCTAGTGTCACATTGATTAGTTTATTTTCACAACTTGTAACTAAATACTGTGATCACAGTAAGAAATTGTGAAGATAATAATTTCCCCCTCAAAATAATCTGGGCAAGAAAATAACAATAATAAAAACTAATGTTTATTGTGCATTTGCTATATGCCAGGCATTGTGTGCCAGTTGATTTATACAGACTGTCTCATTTTAGAAACACACTAACCCTTTAAGGAGAGCAGTGTCAGGATTCTAATTTCACAAATGAAGGGCCCGATGCTTAGTGAGATTAAGAGAAACATGCAACAGTGGTAGAAGAAGAGGAGAGGACCTAACCCTGAAATTCGATTTGTTTTTAAATTAAATTTTGACAATATGCTTATTCTGCTATCTCTTGGGTATCTACTTTAAAGAAAATAATTCAACGGCAGGGGGAAAAATGCAGCTACCATAAAATTCTAGTTTCTGAACAGTCTAGCTTGATTAGAATTGCTGATGATGGGTTAAAAGAGCAGCAAGATTTGTGTCACAATTTATTTGCTCACTAAATTAGCTATTCAGGTCTTTATAGAAAATGTCTGCCTCTCTCAGTATTATACATCTTTCATGTTAAGGTGCTAAGACAAATATATATATATATATATGTATATGTATATATATATATATATATATATATATATATATATATATATAATTTCCATCTACAGGGAGAGGAAAAAGTTAATTTTACTGCGGCTCTCTTCTTTGTAGAGCCAGTTCCTTGATTTAAGATCTGAGGCACTTCAAAAGCATTGTGAATTTGGAGAAGTAATACATCAGCTGAAATCTAGAGGATTAAGGCTTGCACTTCCTCACCCCATCGGGCTTTGTGTGATATGTAACAGAAAATGTCTTTTCATTAGTGGAGTTGATAAAGTTAAAACTTTTCTTGATTAATATTCTCTTGCGAAAATCAGTTACTGCCATGGATTTACACTGCAGATTTGCCATAGCAGTTCTAATT
Organism: Vespertilio murinus; assembly: GCA_963924515.1. Classification (NCBI taxonomy): domain Eukaryota; kingdom Metazoa; phylum Chordata; class Mammalia; order Chiroptera; family Vespertilionidae; genus Vespertilio; species Vespertilio murinus. Next base: position 69,713,277 of record OZ004707.1, read on the forward strand.
TCTTTTGTGCTAACGATTCGGCTGATACAGATTTTATTTAATAAGGATAATTGTTGTTGAAGGGCTGAGTCGGTTAATATTCCTGAGGTATCTCTGCTTGCAAATCTAAGAAAACTTAGAATCTCTGATACTTGACAATGACCTTCAGTAATACTAGGGGGATTTTTACAAGTCTCAGTCGGAGTAATGGTGCAGGGAACAGGCTGTTCCACTGTTTAAAGCAAAGTAATATGTAGCAAAGGTACATGCCAGATAACTGGATTAAATCCTGGAAAATAGCCTGATAGTTTCTGATACTCCACTATTTTTTTTCAAATTGGCACTTGGTGTTAATATATCAATGAATATATTTGATTTCATGCATAAATCAATTTCATTTATTTTAGCCTTAGTGAACAAAGTATTTTCTGGAAGTAACTTTCTTCTCCCTGTAAGATAAAGTAACCCTCTCCAGGTACGATTGTTGTGATGGGACAGCTAATTCACAGGAGATCCACAAGACTAGATTCAATTTCTACCATTTGTCACTTGCTTTCCTCTTCATTGTCTTATTAATTGTGACCATTTCTCTCCATAGTTTCTTCTGAACAAAAGTATAGTTTTCCCCGACAGACGTATAAAAGAAAGAATGATGATCTCTTCAAAGGACAATTTTAAAAATATATATTTTATTGATTTTTATACAGAGAGGAAGGGAGAGAGATAGATAGTTAGAAACATTGATGAGAAACATCTATCAGCTGCCTCTTGCATGCCCCCTACTGGGGATGTGCCCGCAACCAAGGTACATGCCCTTGACCAGAATCGAACCGGGGACCTTTCAGTCCATGGGCTGAGAATCTATCTACTGAGCCAAACCAGTTTCAGCATGTGATATTAGTCTTTCTCTGCCTGATTTATTTCACTTAGCATAATACTCTCCAGGTCCCTCCATGCTGTCTGAAAGAGTAAAATACCCTTTTTTTCCCTTTGTTTCTTTGTTTCTTTCTTTTTTTTTTTTTCACAGCTGCATAGAATTCTATTGTGTAAATGTATCACAATTTTTTAAACTATTAATCTACTGATGGGCACTTGAGCTGTTTCCAGGTCTGTAAATAATGGTGCTATGAATATAGGGCTGCATATATTCTTTCTGATTGGTGTTTCTGGTTTCTTAGGATATATTCCTAGAAGTGGGATCACTGGGTCAAATGGCAGTTACATTTATAATTTTTTGAGGAAACTCCACACTGTTTTCCATAGTGGCAGCACCAATCTGCATTCCCACCAATAGTATACTAGCATTCCTTTTTCTCCGTATCCTTGCCAGCACCTGTTGTTTGCTGATTTATTGATGATAGCCACTCTGGCAGGTCTGATGCAACTACCTCATTGTCCTTTTAATTTGCATCTTTCTGATGATTAGTGATATTGATTTTTTTTTTCAGTTGGCCATTTGTATGTCCTTTCTAGAGAAGTGTCTATATGTCTTCTGTCCAGTTTTTAAGTGGGTGGTTTTTCTTCCCTTTGTTGAGTTGTATAAGTACTTAATATATTTTGGAAATTAACCCTTTATCAAATGTATCATTGGCAAATATATTCTCCCATATAGTGGTTCCCCCTTTTTTTTGTTGAGAAGAAGCTTTTTATTTTGATATAGTCCTATTTATTTATCTGAAAATCAATAAATGTGATACATCACATAAACAAATTAAAAGACAAAAATCACATGATCATATCAATAGATGCAGAAAAAGCATTAGACAAAAATCTAACATCTATTTTTGATATGAACTCTCAACAAACTGGGAAAAGGGGAATAATACTTTAACATAATAAAGGCCATATATGATAATTCTACAGCCAGCATCATACACAATAGGCAAAAACTAAAATAATTTATCCTAAAAACAGGAATAAGACAGTACTGTACTCTTTCACTACTTTTATTCAACATAGTATAGGAAGTTCTAGCCACAGTGATCAGACAAAAAGAAAAAAATAAAAGGTATCCAAGTTGGAAAGGAGGATACAAAACTGGCATTGACAGATGACATATTATACATAGAATACCCTAAATACTCCACCAAAACCTACTAGATTTAATTAATGAATTCAGCAATGTAACAAGATATAAAATTAGTACCCAGAAATCGATGGCATTTTTATACACCAATAATGAATTCTCAGAGATACTAAAAAAAAAAATCTCATTTACCATTGCAACAAAATAATTAAGATACCTAGAAGTAAACTTAACCAAGGAGATAAAAGATCTGTATTCAGAAAACTACAGGACATTGACAAAAGAGATAGAGGAAGATATACACAAGTGTAAGAATATACATGAATTGGTGGAATCAACATTATTAAAATGTCCATACTGCCAAAACCAATCTATATATTCAAGGTGATCCCTATTAAAATACCAACAGCATATTTCACAGACCTAGAACAAATACGCCAAAAATTTATATGAAACCAAAAAAGACCCCCACCAGCTGCAGCAATCTTGAGAAAGAAGAATAAAGATGGAGGGATCACAATGCTGGATATCCAGCTAAACTACAAAGCTACTGTAATCAAAGCAGCTTGATACTAGCACAAGAACAGGCAAATAGATTAGTGCAACAGAACAGAGACTCCAGAAATTGACCCAAGCCATTATGCTCACTTAATATTTGACAAAGGAGGCGAGAACTACAATGGGATAAAGGCATCCTCTTCAATAAATTGTGTTGGGATTATTGGACGGATACATGCAAAAATGTAAATAGACTACCAACTTATACCATATAGAAGAATAAACTCAAAATGGATAAAATACTTAAATGTAAGATGTTAAATCTTAAAACTCCTAGAAGGGTCCCAATTTCAATGTCAAATAGTTCCTTATGTGTACATGTCAGCCATGATATTTCAGATCTGGTTGGTGGACAAATGGTGGTAATGCAGGTCCGACCATCTCTGGTTTGTTCCTGGGCATCCTTCAGCAGCACACAGCTGCTGTCTGCTGGTATGGTGAGGCATCATCAGCATCTTCCATCTCTGAATTGTGTCTCTTCTGTCTTCATGGCTGGAGCACTTCTGTCTATTCCTCTCTGTTACCGGATTCCAGATGGTCTCAGAGTTGTTTTCTGAAAATATACAAACATATTCTTGACCAAAAGTTAATAAAATGATATTCTCTTTAAATTTGACTTTAAATTTTTCATTTTTCCCCCATGAATAACTTTCCTCTGACCTATTTTGACGCCATGTGTGTATTTTTATGAGTATCTTGCTGTTAGCATTTCAAATAAATGTTAATTTTGTAAAGTACAAAATTTTTTTTTTAGATGTAAGTATTGTCAGGATATTTTTCCTTACATGATATTCTTCCACTGTCACCCCCTTTTTTACTTTAAATAATAGGAGACTTTTGGGAATTTTATAGTGTAGTCTTGATAGTTTTTACATTTTAATAATTTGCACTACACTATGACTGCATTAGGTTCATAACATGTTGTGCAGTTTTACCATGAGACGCTCTGCCCATAAGAATTTTTGTTAATACTATAGGAACAGCTTTTTGCACAGTACACTCAGTTTTTCTAGAATATTCATTTATTTACAATAGCCACATTGATTTTCTCTGAGAAATTGGCTACTATTCATCTGTCAGACTCAACACTCTAGCAACAATCTTATTTACCATGTGTGTATTAGTGGAATTGATTATTTGGCTTCTTGAGAAGGGCCTGAACATTCCTGCTACTCGGCTGGACTTGGATATTAAAAACCCACTCGCCCACATCATGGGTACAAGGCCTTTCAAACAAGTCTTGTTGCAGTGAAATGGCAGCTGCTGTCCGCCATGTCTCTGTTACTTGGGTCCCAATTTGAGCTGTACATGGGAGTCCAAGCAGCCATGGGGGCAGGAGACCTCCCTCAGAATGGGAGAAGGTTCAGGGGCCTGCCAGGTTGCAGGAGGGGTGGTAAGGGTCTGTGCCCCACCTCTGTTGACCCCCAAGTTCTCTCCTGATGGCCCCTCTGAGACTGTGCCTGTCTTAGGTTGTTCCTTCCCTGAGGAATCTTACCCGTCTTTGGCTAACCAGCCATCCTCTGGGGCAAAGCAGGGTGATGTGAGGTTTAGTTCTGTCTCCTTGGTGACTTATGACCCCCATGGGCTCCACACCCAGCACCTGCCTCAAGAATCCCTCACCTGCTGGCAAGGTCTGAGCGTTGATCTCATATTTTTGGGACCCCATGTTTCTTCTACAGAGAGGGCCCATCTCCCCCACTGGGCAGGTGGAAAATCTGTGGTGCCAGCCACCTTGGTGTTTCAGCCTTGGCATGAACTGAAAGGTCAGGCAACAGTTGTGGGCATCTGGACCATGAGAAGAGGCTCATTTTTAGCCAAAAGGGCAAGACGGGCCAATATAAAATGCTCAGGAACTCATTACAGACTGATTCATTTGCCTCTCAGCATAACCATTAAGGCTTGTTGCAGTTTAGGTTCTTACAAGGGTATGGGATCACATGATCTCACACATCTAGAGGAAATAATGAACATCATGGACTGGTGAACAAAAATAGACTCAGAGAAAGAGAAACAGCAATCAGACTCTCAATCCTCAGAGAGAGGGTGGGGGAGGGTAGGGGTGGGAGGAAGAGATCAACCAGAGTACTTGTGTGCATGCACATGGGCCTAGCCAGTGGCTATGGACAGCTGGGGTGGGGGCATGTGTGTGTGTGTGGGGGGGGTGGAATGGGAATGGGGGGATAAGGACAATTATGTGATACCATAATCAATACAAAATATTAAAATTAAAAAAATAAACAAATAAATAAATAATAAATTTAAAAAAAACTCCTAGAAGAAAACATATGCATCTAAATATCAGACATCACATGAAGTAGAATTTTCATTAATATATCACCTCGGGCAAGAAAAACAAAGTGGAAAAAATAAACAAATGCTTGTTTTTTTAACCTCATTTTGCCTTTTCAAATTTTACACAGTGCTTGAAATATAAATAATCTCAACTTGAAGAAGTAAAAATTGAGCTCAAATGCCCCATCCTTCATAAACTGTCTCCTGAAACTATTTTCTTCCCTTTATGAATTCCTGTAAAACTAACAGCAACTCACCATTTTCAAAATGCTGCTATTTTCTTCAGAAGTCAAGAGAAGAAATAAAATTTCTAGTAATCACTAGGGTAATTTAAAGTTTTACTCATTATTTAATATAGCTGTGGTATAAAGATAAAAATACTGAAATTATAGTCAGATATCTTTCTTTTTTAATTAATGCATATTTTATTTTTTAAATTATATTTTTGAGTTCCAGTTTATATTCAATATTGCTTTGTATTACTTTGAAATGTACAACTAGTGGTTAGACAATCATGAACTTTAAAAATTTCCCCAAAAATATTTCCAATACCCTCCTGGCACTATACATAGTTATTACAATATTATTGTGTAGTTACATGTCTTAAATTTGAGTCATAGTTTTGTTAACTTTGAGAGTTTTCTGAGCTTCAACTTTTTTTATAATCAATAAAATATGTCCAATAATATTTTTATCACAAGGCTATTGTAAAGACTAAAAGAGAAGATTGAATAAAACATTTTAATGTTCTAAAGTGCTACAAAATTTCAAAGGAATGTTGGTATTCACAAAATCAAAATTTTACTAACATTCTTGAAAGCCTGCTCTAGGCCAGGTACTTCACATGTTTGATCTCCTCTTATCCTCCCAATAGCTTCATATTACTCTTCCTATTTTACAAATATGTACTGTAAAATTAAGTGATTAACTCAAAATCACAAGGCTATGAAGTTAAAGCACTCACATTAAAATCAATCTCCTTATTTTAAATCCTGCATTCTTTCTGCCACCCATAGTGACAGCCTTCCCTTGGCAAACATTCACAGCATAAAATGTAAAGGTTTTAGATCATAATCTCTGAAGCTAGCAGTTCCTGGGATCAAAACAAAGGTTTACCATGTATGAGCTGAGTGACCTTGTCCATGTTCTTTAAAAAAAAAAAAATTATATTGATTTTTTTACAGAGAGGAAGGGAGAGGGATAGAGAGCTAGAAACGTCGATGAGAGAGAAACATCAACTAGCTGCCTCTTGCACACCCCCCACTGAGGATGTGCCTGCAACCAATGTACATGCCCTTGACCGGAATCAAACCCGGGACCTTTCAGTCCGCAGACCAACGCTCTACCACTGAGCCAAACCGGTTTCGGCTTGTCCGTGTTCTTAATCCTGCTATGCCTCAATCTACTAATTTGTGAAATGGGTATCATAGTTGTATAAGGTTTGAGGCATAGGAAACTGACCACCAAGACATATTAAAGTTTATTCCCCAGTAATGAGTGAGACTCATTTAAAGAGGTAGAGAAATCAGAATTGAAGGAGTGGGGTGAGGAGAAAGGACACAGCCGGCTGCCTCCACAGATGGAGATGGAGAGAGCAGCATGTGGAGGGTAGGGGAGCGTTTTGAGGGGAGGAACAGGAAAGAGTTGGACCCAAGGTGGGACAGGAAGGGGTGGGCTCCAGGGCACTTTGGCCCATGCTGATTGGTGATTCAATATCTTGGGGATGTCTCTGTGTCAGATGCCAGTAATGTCATAACTCCGCCCACCAAAGTTGTTATTTCCTCCTAAGGTGATTGCAAGTATTTAATGAGTTCATGTATGGGTCTTAGCTCTGATTTCCTAGAAGCAGACCTTGAGGCAGAGTTTATTGTACTGGATTTATAAATCACTGGATTTATTCAGAGAAAGATCTTAAGGAAAGCTGTGGGCGGGTGTAGGGAGGTAGAGAAAGAAGCAGAGATGGGCGCTCAGCCAAAGACTATTGCCAGGCGAATCCCACGGGGAGCTGTGAACCACAAATTGCAGCACCTAGTTGGTCCTACTTAGGTGAGAGGTGGCCTTTTTTATATCCCTGTGTCAGTTAGTTGTTGACTGCAGTTTGCTCCAGGGAAGCGGTGGTACATAAACTCTGAGGCTTGTTGGCTTTATTTCTATAAAGGGCAGTGTTATGTTTTGTGTGTGTGTGTTTGTTTTTGTTTTTTAGAATTGGCCAGCTTTTAGTAGTTTGAAGCAAAAGCATATGGCAAGTAGGTGTTGGCTGCAGAAAGCCACTACCACACTTCTGGGCAGCCCACCAACAGAATTCACTAGAACATGCAAAGTGCTTACAACTGTATCTGGCTCATTGGAAACTGCCAATAAAAGTTAGCTTTCATTACATTATTTTGCTGGTAAGTCTTCTCACATTGTTCCATATGTTTAGGATTGTCTTTCTAACCAGAATGCAAGTTCCTTAGTGTCAGGAACCAATTCTCATTTTACCTACTGTGCCATTCACTTGCAGCTATAGATCGATGCCTTGTGATGGCCTCAGAGCAGCTCTGATTTATGTCTGGCACTAAGGGTAGAACCTCTTCCTATTTATCTTCCTACCCTAATGCCTGCTTTTTATTATAAAAAGTAATAATAAATTAGACTTGCTTCTATTTGGGGGGGATCCTCCCTTACAGAGTCATGTGTGAAAAAACATAATTGTATTTTTATCTGTACCAGACACATTTTCTGCTAACTTTGTGCTCAATACAATTCCCCCAAATTTGTTATTTTATTTGTGAACTGAGTTTGTCGATATTTAAAGTGAAAGTTATTAGACAATGCAGGCATACTCTTATTTTTGCCAATGCAGACTTGTCCTGGAATAATTACTTTTTAATATCTAAGGCAATTCAATTGATCAGAATATTGATCCTGTTCTCATATTTGATCATTGTGCTATTGATTTAACATTATCACTAACTTACCAACCAGAGTAGAATGCGAGGTGTCTTGTGCATCCTTCTTTATTAGAAGATAAATGCATGAGACAGGCTTTAAAAGCTTTTTAAAGTGCAAGATGCTGGAACTGCATTTTCAATCTGCATTCTCTCCTGCTGTTTTATGGAATTTATTGAAAATGTGCCTCTTAGAGGTCAGATGATTTCTTTCTTCAAGTGGAAAAAAGAAGATATAAGTAATATATTAAAAGGCCTCAAGAAATTAGAACAGCCTCATTCTATATTCAGACACCCCTCCTCTTGAGTACTATGACTCATCAAAAATGAAAATCACAACTCAACTGTTTTTAGGTAATTTCAGACTTTTGCATTTTTAGGTTTTATTGGAAAATAAGGACACAAGCCACATTCCCCCCCTTCTGTCAATGCCCTCCCATAATGTATTTTTTTTAAAAAGCCATAGACTGAATTAAAAAGCCTTGAGAAACTCTTACCATCTTATTTTTTTGAAATCTACTAATTGATTAAGATCCTATTTCTGAACATATACTGTATTAGTCTTTATTTGTAAAACATATTCTATATGGCTATATTTAAAATATATCATCTGTGTGGTGCTTTCCAATAAGTGTAACATACAAATAATTGGTTTGAAAAAAAAATGGGACATTATGAAAATGACAGTGATTTATAAAATAAAAATGTAACTAGTCTATTTATTACTCTAGTTTTCTATTCTACAGATAGACTATAATAGATCTCTTTATGAATAAAATAATATATACTTATAATTAATTTTTCAAGGCCCTGTGCTGCTCCTTATTTGCGCTTCTAATTTGCAGAGAAGTTGTTAATCATTTCTGGCCACAGTTTGATGAAAATATTTCCACCTTTTTTTGATTGCCTACCTTTCAGTTTGAAGTACTTTAGTAAATCTTCCCTAAACATGAACAGTTTGCTTTCATCTATGCAGGGAGAGTCCCCTTTCATTTACTCTAATTAATTGTTAATAGATTGTTCTCTCTTAGTTATTAAAAAGTAATGGTAATGATTTGAGAACCACATGGGAAAGGATCTTATTTTTAAGTATTAAATATGAGCCGAGCATGAAATGTCTGTAGACCTATACAAGTAGCAGAGTGCCTCAGCGGGTAGTGGGACTCACTGGGAGGCTGAGGAGCTTTATAAAGCAATGCCTGAGGGAGTTCTGTGTGTGTGTGTGTGTGTAAATTGTAGACTAGACATGGAGATGAGTTTCATGGAGAATGCACTAATACAAATGTAATGGGATATTATAGATGGGTTTCTTTCTCTCTTTTGGCATAAGGGCCTAAGATTGAGAACAACGGGTACCAAGTGCCTACAAGATTTGTTTGTAGGACTTGTCAAGGCACTATGCCCATACTGCCTTACGAGGTCCATTGCTTCTCTCAGGCATAAATGAAGCAGGGCTAGGGACTGGTCAGGAGGGCAATGGAGCTAATGCGTAGGAGTTTTCTAGAGGAATTGCTGGAACTCCGGGGCATTTCTTCTTGCTTCTGAGGTTCTTTCATTCAGCTTAAACCAAATGTGAAGAGCTTCAAGGGAATACTTTGAACAGCTTTATAGTTATTATCTAGGACCTAATGTCAGGGATATAGGGGAATGTTCTTATACATATTTGGGAAATCTTAAGATGACAGGCTGTGGCTAGCAACTTAATATGGCAGAATTTGGAGCTTCTAGCCAAGTGGCATGTAGATAAAGATGGTACTAGCATTCTCCCACAACCTTGTCAAAATTACAATTAAAATGCATACCAACCATTTGAACAGAAGTTCTATAAATAAGGATGTAAAGAAGGAACCACATAGAGACTGGTAGAGGGGCAGAAACTGATTATGAAAGTGAGTATTAGTCTCACATCCACATGTGGCAGATAAAAATTGGGAGGGTGTCTTGGCTGTGGAGGTCCCCCCTGAGGAACAAGCGGTCACAGACCCACACCAGACCTCATAGCCCAGGGTTCCAGTTCCAGGGAGAGATATCACTACATTCTCTGGCTGTGAAAATCAGCAGGAATTATAATGATATTGAGGGCTGTAGGAGTCTCAGGTAGTTTCTCTTACGATGCTGAGTAAGGCATGAACTTACTCAGATTCATTCACTCTGAGCTTCATCACTGGGGCAGCAGCTGGAAAGGCACCAAGGGCATATGGGGAGGAATTAAACTGTCTGGCATCAGGGAAAGCTGGAGGGGCAGCTTTCTCCCAGATAGAAGTACTGCCAGAGGCCGTTGTTCCTTCTCTGAGCAATCCCCCCACAGAGTCTCCATCAGCCTAGCTCTGATTGTTCCCCCTGCTCTGATGATTCCCTGAGACCCAACTTCCAATTTTTGGGCCCACCCAACCTGCTCCCAGTGTTTTTTTTTTTTTTTTCCATATGAATCGCCTGTCTTGTCTCATGCTTCATATTTTTCTAAAATCTTTCAAACAAGCTACATCTGGTGTTGGCATGCCCTCAGGCATAAATGAAGCAAGGTTAGGGACTGGTAGCCCAAGGCCTAATGCTAGTAGCAGCTGGCCTTGGTTCATAGTTAGCCTCTACTGGGCACCTCTGAGCACAGCACAAGTAGAAGCCATCTTTAGATCACTGTGTATCTCATTCAGGGTGACCCTGGGCAGAGTCAGCACACCTGGTGCACAGCTTCAAACCATGTCACAGCACCACCCAACCACCTCCACAAGCAACACACACTAGTGGCAAACTCAGTGGGCATCAGAGCCTATGGAAGTAAGCCCTTCTTTGTAAGTAAGCCCATTGCACAGCTAATCCTCCATAGTAGTTACAGACAATACTTGCATCTGATTGGCCTGGGGGTATGTCCCTCCCATTGACAAGCCAACAGCAATCAAGGCTCAACAGGAGGATAAACACAGCCCACACGAGGAGGGCAGCACAACTGGAGAGCCCAGCTCAGGTGAATGGGGACATTACAGGACACCTGCTACATTAGGCCATTCTGCCAAGCCTGGGAGACATAGCAACTCTACTTAATACATGGAAATAAACACAGGGAAGCTGCCAAATTAAGGAAACAAAGATGTCCCAAATGAAAGAAAAGAACAAAACTCCATAAAAATAACTAAACCAAAGATGCAGAGTTCAAAACAATGTCATAAAGGGAAGACTAGATGAACTTAGAGAGAACTTCAATAGCATAACATAGACATGGAAATCATAAAAGAGAACCAGTTAGAAATGAAGGATACACTAACTGAAATGAAGAATGGGAATCAATAGTAAAGTAAAAGAAGCCAAAATCTAAATAGTTATTTGGGATAAAACACCTAATCAGAATAGTGAAAATAAAAATAAAAATGAGAGTAAAAAGCCCCTGGGACAACTTTAAGCATATCAAAATTTAGTCACGGGGTGTCAGAAGGAGAAGAGAGAGTGAGCAAGAAATTGGAAATTGTTTTGGAATAGCAAAAAGCAGAAATATTGCATATCTTGGTAAAGGAAATAGACATATAAGTCCAGTAAGCACAGAAAGTTCCAAACAAGATAAACAAAAAAAGTCCACAATGAGATGCATCATAACAAATATGCAAAAGGTTAAAGACAGAGAATCTTAAAAGCAGCAATAGAAAAGCAGTAGTTACCTACAAAGATACCTCCCATAAGACTTTCAGTTAATTTCTCAAGAGAAACTTTGCAAGTCGGAAGGGATTGGCAAGAAATATTCTAAGTGACGAAAAGCACCAAGCCAGCATGGCTCAGTGGTTGAGTGTGGACCTATGAACCAGAAGGTCATGGTTTGATTCTTGGTGATGGCAGATCCTAGATTGCAGGCTTGATCCTCAGTGTGTGTGAGTATGGGGGGTGGTGGGGAAAGGGGATGGGCGTACAAGAGGCAGAGGATCAATCATTCTCACTCATCATTGATGTTTGTATCTCTCTCTTCCTCTCTGAAATCAATAAAATATATATTTGAAAATATAAAAAGAAAAGCAAGGACCTACAACCAAGATTACTCTACCCTCACAGACAAAAAAAAAAAGACTAAAACAGTTAAGTAGTTTAGCACCACCAAACCAGTATTACATGAAATGTTAAAGGGTCTTTTTTAAGAAAAAAAAATTAAAAATGATTAAAACTATGAACAATTAAATGGCAATAAATGCATATATATTAGCAATTGAATCTAAAATACAAACTCAACTAACAAACAGAATAGAAACAAACTCCTAGATACAGAGAACATTTTGATGGTTGCCAGATGGGAGGTGGTTTGGGGGAATGAGGAAAAAAGGTGAAGGAATTAAGAAGTACAGAAAAGTCTTGGAGATGTAAAGTACAGTATAGGGAATATAGCCAATAATATTGTAATAACTATATACGGTGTCAGATGGGTATAAGATTTATCAGAAAGATCATTTATTAATTATATGATGTCTAATCATTTGGGTCTACACCAGAAAGTAATATAATATTGTATGTTGATTTAATTGCAAAATAAAAAAAAAGATGGCAGAGTTTTTAAAGAGAGAAAGAGAAGAGAGGAGGGAAATGAAAATAAAAGCAGAGATAGAAAAAGAGAGAGACAGAGAAGTAAATTCAGGGGTGCTTTTAGAATGCCTGAAGTCCCTCTGGGAAGAAGGAAGTGACCTGGTAGAGGAGCGAGGCCACCTGAGGCCCAGGGCCTGGAGGACAGAGCTATGGATGACTTGCCAGGGAAGATATCTATGTCAAAGTCATTGCAGAAGAGCTGAATACACCAGCAATGGAGTGTCAGTTCTGAATGCCTTCTCCTACAAACATTAGACCACCGCACCGTAGGCCCTAATTCTTTTTTCCCTGGGGGCTAACCTTTGAGTGGTCTCCAATAGCAACATGTGAGTTGAGGGAGCAGCTGGCCAACCGAAAAACAATGAAGTTCCCCATACCATATCCCTCACTCCACATGTTTACAGATTTATTGTACTGTCAAGACTATGGGGAGGAAATATCTTGGAATTATTATTATTATTATTAAATATGAAGTTATTACTGAATTAAGTGTTCTTATGAATCAGAGTAACTGAGAAGCTATTTAACCTGACAGATTTCATTGAGAGGCTATAATAGAATTGATCTACAGAATGAGTGTGAAGAGACAATGGGTTAAAGGAAACAAGGGACTTTGTGAGCTTATTCTGTTGGATTTAGTTCATTTAGTACAATTACTACGCAGATATGAGTAACTAAAATTCAAGCCATAGTAAGAATAAAAAATAAAAATAAGCAACATAAGAATTATGAGTAATAATAAATGACATGCAATCAATGCTTGACATATTCCAGGAAAACATCTCATTTTATTTTAAAAACAACCGTGTGATGTAGGGAACACTATCCTAATTTTAAAAAGGAGGAAACTGGGACAAACATAATGTAACTGCACAGTTACATTAACCATTACCTGGTAGACCACTAGTTTTTAAAAAGTAAATCATTTTTTTAAATGGGTGGCTCAGTTGGTTGGATCATCATTCCATATACCAAAAAAGTTGTGGGCTTGATTCCTGGTCAGGACACACAACCAGGTTTTGTGTTTGATGGCAGGTCGGTGTGTGGAAGGGAGGCAACTGATTGATATTTCTCTCTCATATAGCAATCTCTCTATTTCTCTCTCTCCCACTCTCTTTCTCTTTCTCTCCCATCTCTCTAAAATCAATGAACATATTCTTGGTTGAAGATTACAAAGAAAAGAATCATTGGTGAAATAAATGTCAAGAGTGAGGCAGAGAGACAAGTTCACAGTGAGTCAGAGGTTTAGGGCTAGTCTGGATAAATAAACATCGACACTATCACCATAAATTAGAAAATATGGAGGGGAATAAATGGAGGAGGGAGAATAAAAAGTTTGGTTTTAAACATCATTTATTCAAAGGCATTGAGGTGCAGGTATCCAGCAAGGAGGAAGAAAGGTGGAACTAACTTGCATAAGGGCAGTAATGAAAACACAAGTACAAGACATCCATTTGTAAAGGGGAAGTAATATACAGCACAGGGAAAATAGTGCACAATACCATAGTAACTTTTTATGGTGACAGATGGTTGTTAGACATATTGTGGTATTCTATTGAAAGGTATATATACGAATTCACTGTGTGAAATACCTGAAATTAATATAATGTTTATTTATAAACATTTTATAAAGGAGAGAATCCTTATGAAAGTGGTATTGTCATTTCTTCTAGAGGGTTCTCTCTTGCATTTGACTACATTTCCCATCACCCATCCCTTAAATGATTCCAAAGCTGTGCACAGCCATATGTACACACTTTCAGCTGTTATGTGTGCTTTCCTATGAGACCCCAAGTTCTTTGAGGTCAGGGCCTCTCATTCACCTTTTATTACCAGGTCCTAGTAGAGTGCCTACCATCTAGTAAGCCAGTCAGTTAACTATTATCTGGTAGACCACTGGTTTTTGACAAGTGAATCATTGATTACCCAATAATATAAATAAGTGAATGTAAAATACTGAGTGGAGTGCTCCCATTCAGAGAGATAATTAAGAGAAAAGAAAGGCTTGAAGATAGAATTTTAGGAGCTGCCACCAGAGCTACAAACATAAATAGCAAGATCAAGTGGGCAAAATAGGGAGAATTCCAAAAAAGGAATAAGGAAAGAGCATCCAGAGATTGTTTATGATGCCACGTGCATCAGAGAAGTCAAGGAGTCCATGAGGTGCTGGCCATTTGTGATTTCCAGGAGTGCAGCTACTGTGGAATGGTGGGGACAGGAGCTGCATTGCTCTTAGAAAGAGGAGCATAAAAAAGAATGATAGCAGAATTTTTAAAAATATAATTGGTGAAAGATACAGAGAATATCATAAAGGTAGATTGCAGCAGTAGATGAGTCAAATAAAGGATTATTTACTAAATTTCATGTTGGTTAATTAAAGAGGGAGAAATAAACATGTTTAAACACAGAGGGAAAAAGCCATTGTAACGGAGGATAATGAAATTACTGCTGAGAAGAGTGTTAAGTGAAGTCATGCCAATAAGGAACTATTTTTTTTCTAGCTTGGCTTACTTTTGTCCCTAATATAACCCCCTTTAGAGAGGTAAATTATGTAAACATGGGCAAAACTAGACTTGTGAGAGTATTCTGTTAAGCTTGATAGTAGTCTGTATTTGTCATAATTTATCACTTAGCACCTTTTAATTACTTTCTCTATATTTTGTCAGTTTTCTACATTATTAGACATTCCTCATCTTCTAAACCTCCAGGGCAGCTGGGGTGAAGTTTTATGATCTAGATTCAATAAGTCACACACTGGAACATCTAGGAGTGCTCTACATTGCTGCTGTCCATACATGAGCAAAGGTGAAGAGGTGTCAGGTGTAGGAAGGATGATCCTTGTAAGGATCATGCTCTTTATTTGATGGCTCTGGAGCAAGGTGTTTCCAAAGGGCAGTGGAAACATACCTGCCAGTGATGTGACCTATTAGTTCTGGCAAATTCTTAGCCCCTAGAGGACCTCTATGTTACACAATTCTCCATGGCTCTCCATTCCTTTTCTAAATGAACTAGAGTGCCAACCAGAGTGCCAACATAATTTCCCCCATCTTAAGCTCCAGAATCTTCAAATATATAATGAGGTAATGTTGACCCAGACCAGGGATTAATTACTAATATTCAACCATGCTTTTCATGGTTTTCACTCTAGGTATTGGTGGTGTTAGAATTGGGCATTGAGTAATTTTAAACATTATGGGGGTTTTAGGAATAAGAGGAAAATAGGTATAAAATGATTTTTACCTTGTGAAAAATTGCTTTCCTTAGTAAGTAATATAAATAAATATTAATAGTTATTATGTATTGTTTTTTACTATTCTTCATTTCCTAGAAAAATTTTAAGATCTTCCTATTTCATACTAATGGGATGTTTATACTTTATTTTTCTTTATTCTGCAGAATAAAAGCTTGTGCTATTTTTTTCAATCTAATTCCACATCAAAGTATCTGAAGCCTTTCTAGTTTTTATTACATGGAGGTATCAACATCTATATCCTAGGAGTCCCTGTTTGCAGAAACAAAGTGTAGTTTTGATGATAGGGATAGGACGAGTTTTGAATAACACTTATTTAACATAATTATATATTTCAAAAAGGCATGTGACAAGACAATCTTTGACGGTCATTTTATTTCAACCTTGCTTAGTACTCCTCTCTAACCAGATGGTCTCATACCTGGTATACATGGCTCCATCTTTTTAAACTGTGCTTAAGTCTAAGTTTACATCTATATTCATGTCTAAATATATAGTGGGCTCTGGTATAACATTTGAATTCTTTTTTACTAAAGGATTACTGAATACCATACTGAACAGAGCTAGGAAAATATTTTCAGTTTGTTTTAGCCAATGAAATATCTCATACTATGAAAACAGAATGCTCTTCTTCTGTCTATGCCTCGTTATGTTTGCACTGCCACTATCTGCAAGAAATGTCACTTATTTGTGTCACTATTTGCAGAAGATGTTTGGTTGTCACTTATGCATTCACTCAAAGGTCACAGAAAACAAATTTGATAAAGGTCACAATGTCCAATTGTTCTTCCTTTTAAAGAACTGATTTGGATAGTAATTACATTTTGTTATAATCTTTAGACTAGAACAATTACTTGAATCTTGAGTCAATAAAAATAGAATTATATGATATATAACTCATTCATTTATGTAATCAACAAGAATGTATTTATAAATTATTCATACTTATTTGGAGCAAAATGTGGCTTTTAAAGCTTAACGAAGATATCCAATTTGTATTTCATGAACCTCTAGGGGTTCAAGTGTGAGGATTAGGGAGAATTGAAATGTCTTTTTGTCCCAAATATTTGAAAAATTTATTGTATATCAAGAGCTCATAGACCAAGGACAATAAGAAAGAATATTTAGATGGATTTGAGAGGGTCTATGACTTCACTGAACCTATATAATATCATTTTCATATTATGGGAGAGTGATCATAACTTCTACTATATTTTTCTATGGGTCCATAGTTCAAAAAGTTGTGAACGTTTTTGTGAACTTAAGAGTGCCTTAAAATTTCACTAATACACAAAGTAAAAATTATGTTATTTCCTTATATCTGTATGCCTTTTCCTTTAATTATTAGACATTCTGATCAAGAAGGTGAAAGCTGCTTGGCCAGCATGGCTCAGTGAGCACTGACCTATGATCCATGAGGTCAAGGTTTGATTCCCAGTCAGATCAGGGCACATGCCTGGGTTGCATCTAAATCTCCAGTGTAGGGCATGCATAAGGCAGCCAATCAATGATTCCCTCTCATCATTGATGTTTCTCTCTCTCTTCCTCACCCTTCCTCAAATTTTATACACACACACACACACACACACACACACACACACACAAACACACATATACTAGAGCTGGGAATAAATATTTGATTAAGCATCAATGCTGTAATCTAAATGCATTGTTTTCAAGTCAGTTGGCTTTATTTTCTGCTCTTGTACTTTCTGTTCTTATGTAATAAGAATGATGGCATTATTTTCCCACTTTTAATTGGAAAGATATTTATTATTTGGGGTCTGAGAAGAAAACAGATCACCTATGAGGAACAATATAGATTTCACACTTTCTGTTTGGATACCTATAGTACAATGTACTTCCAAGTTTCAATGATTCAAAAAGTAATTTTTAGAAATATTTCTATGGCCGAAACCGGTTTGGCTCAGTGGTAGAGCGTCGTCTGCGGATTGAAGGGTCCTGGGTTCGATTCCGGTCAAGGGCATGTACATTGGTTGCTGGGCACATCCCCGGTGGGGGGTGTGCAGGAGGCAGCTGGTCGATGTTTCTCTCTCATCGACATTTCTGGCTCTCTATCTCTCTCCTTTCCTCTCTGTAAAATATCAATAAAATATATATATATATATATATTTTTTTTAAAGAAATATTTCTATGCACAACCTTTTACAATTTTAATACTATTTTTATAATTTATTATTTTTATTACTATATCAAAATATGGCAAAGCAAATGAACCACCCAAATTATTATAAAGGGAATTAAAACTTAATGAACACATACTAAGATTTAAGTACTGAGTACATTAGTTTATATATATTATCTTATTCAATATTTCTAACACCTATCATGTAGATATTATTTCCCTACTTTTTCAAATGAAACAACAGATTCAGAGAGTTAAATTTATTGTCTTATGTGACCTTTCTGAATGTTTGAAAGTGTTGGAATCTAAATTGAGTTTTTTTTTCATTAAAGTTTTTGAACAGTCTCATTAAACATGAAAGTCAGCAAAAAAAATATTCACTGAAATTTAATATGAGATATAATTGTGAAAGAATAAGAACCTTTATGGGTGATGGTTTAATTTGAATTCAAACATTAATTATTCCAAAGTATAAGATCACCAGTTGATTAATTCTAAATCCATTCTTTTTCCCCCACCTAAATAGTTATTTTGCACTTCAAAGCATTATCATGGTGCTGCTGAAAATTCAAACCTGTGTGTGTATACGGCTGTGTATGATTTACAATGAATTCACATGCATTCTTTATGCTGGTAGGAAGAAGAACAATTATTTCACAGAGCAGCTGAGGGACCAGGTGTTAAAGGAAAGGGCATGAGGAAAGTAAAGCTTTGAATGATTCTCCCTTTGCTTTGGGTAGTGTTAGTGTCATCAGAAAGAGCAAGAGTAGGAATGACTAATTTTACCTATTAGTTCACCGTTTCACCACATATCTCTGTGTTTGCTATTCTGCGACACTGGTAGATTATACTTCTGCACCTTTTTCTGGGTAATTACATAGTAAAAGCAAGTTAGATTATGAGAGCTATTATAATCTTGTCAGTATATTTGGTTAAAGTCCTTTTATTTAATACCTTTTCTTGTGACGCATTTTCAAAGAACTCCATTTTTAAATATTGTTATTCTTCAGTGACCTAATAATGGGAAAAGACACCAAAAATTAGACTATTTGGAGGACAGTGAATATATTTTTTTTTTTTTAGATTTAAAAAACCTAATTATCACAGAACTTCATTGAGTTCCCTTTAATAATTTCACATATATTTGTGATATCTTTTCCTATGGCAGATGTAAAATTGTGGAAAAGCATCTATATTTATATATCTAAGTGCATTTGAGAAGCTCACATCAAAATTGACTGACAATTGTCATACTCAAGCATATTTTAGAGCCAAGGATCTCAGACAATAACATGGACTAGAAAGTTCCTCAGTGTAAAAAACAACCTACACTTAACAATATCACTTGAGGCCCAGTGCACAAAATTTGTGCATTGGGGTAGAGGGTTATCCCTCACCCCAGCCTGTTCCCTCTCCAATCTGGGACCACTCCAGGGATATCCAACTTCCTGTTTAGGCCCAATCCCAGTGGATAATGGACAGTTGGACATCCCTCTCACAATCCAGGACTGCTGGCTCCCAACTGCTTACCTGTCTGCCTTCCTGATTGCCCCTAACCACTTTTGCCTGCCAGCCTGATCATCCCCTAACCACTCCCATGCCAGCTTGATTGATGTCTAACTGCTTTCCTGCCAGCCTGTTTGCCCCAACTTTCCTTCTCTGCAGGCCTGGTCACCCCTAACTGCCCTCCCCTGCAGGGTTGATCACCTTCAACTACCCTCCCTTGCAGTCCTGGTCCCTCCTAACTACCCTCTCCTGCTGGCCATCTTGGGGTGGTCATCTTGTGTCCACATGGAGGCAGGATCTTTGACCACATGGGGAAAGCCATATTGTGTGTTGGAGTGATGGTCAATCTGCATTTTACTCTTTTATTAGATAGGATAGAGGCCTGGTGCATGGGTGTGGACCAGGTCATTTGCCCTAAAGGGTGTCCCAGATCTGGGTGGGGATTCCCTTGGGGCATGGGACAGCCTGAGAGAGTGGCCTGTGTTGGTTTGCAGGCCAGCCACACCCTGGTGACCCAAGTGGAGGCCCTGGTTTCTGAAATTTATTTACCTTCTACAATTGAAACTTTGTAACCTGAAGTGGAGCCAAGCCATCTGCTCGTTCCCTTCGGTGACCAACAGCCATTTCTTTTGGGATTTATTTATCTTCTAGAATTGAAACTTTGTAGCCTGGAGTGGAGGACTGGGCTGGCCAGGGTGTGCAGAAAGCTTTGCTTCTTCCATTGCTGGGAGCAACCCTAGCCTCCAGTTCTTTCCAGCTCTGTGGCTGCTGCTATTTATGTTTGGATTTGTTTACCTTCTATAATTGAAACTTTGTAGCCTTGAGTGGAGGCTTAGGCGGGCCAGTGCCGGTGGAAAGCTTGGCTTCCTCTATGGGCTGGGAAACCCAAGCCTCCTGCCTGCTCTCTGTGGCTATAGCCATCTTGATTGGATTTATTTGCATACTCACTCTGAATGGCTAGTGGGAATGACTAGTGGGCTTGGCTTGTGGGTGTAGCAGAGTGATGGTTAATTTCCATATTTCTCTTTTATTAGGTATGATATGTAGAGGTGACATTGTTATACATCCTGGGTAGGCAGAGGAGCTCAGTCCGTACTGAAGAAAAGTTTAAGATATACTAAGGACACTAGAGATATAGGAAAAATCAGCTTAGGCTAATTTTGGGAATGATCAGATAATGCAATGGCTTTCAAACAGAGCTTCTCACAGCCCTCTCCAAAGTGTAGACTATTGCTGCCTTGCTCTTCCTCCCCTGTTCAGCTTCAGTCTACCCAATTCGTCCTATGATGTCATCTCTTCATGTATTGGGTTTAGATGCTCTGAGTTTGCAGAAGAAAACCTCAGAATTTTTGTTTCTTTTTATTAAACTAGAGGCCTGATGCGTGGAATTCATGCAAGAGTATGCTTTCCTTCCCCAGGTTGCCAGCACTGGCTTCTCTCTGGCACCTGTGACCCGGGCTTCCCTCACAGGCCCAGCTTCGTTTGGAGGGCATCTGAAAGGATGTCTAGTCTAATTAGCATATTATGCGTTTAGTATAGATATTGTGACAAATATTTTTTGTGCACCCGTCTTCTCCTACAGGTACTTTTATGAGTCAAATTCAAGGAACTGAATTGTTGGAATGAAGGCCATGTGCATTTTATTAGATATTGCAGAATTACTTACACAATTACACAATTTTCTACAATAATAAGTGTAGAAAATTTTCTACAATAATACATGTAGAAAATTTCATTCTCCTAGGCTTAGGTGCTATCTTTGTAACTTAATTCATATTTTTCCATAATGAGTAAAGACTGAGCCCATTTTCATGTCTTTCAACCACTTCATATGCTCTTGTGTGAATTGTCTACTCATATCCCTTTGTCTTTAAGTCTGTTGAACTTATTGTAACTATTGTAAATATCTGCATTGGAATATTTCTAAACTGACATATCTCTATCCACCTTAAGCTATTTTTGTATAAAATATTTTTATAATATTTTTATAATATTTGTATTTATTTCTTAAAAGTCTCTTCAATATTAAGGTTGTGAATAGAGTCTCCTAAATTTCCCTTAAGATTTTTACAATGGATCTAATCTAAGTTTGTTGTATGTTTCCATAGTTTCCATTTTGTTTGCTTCTATAAATAGTTGTGTACTCTAAAAAAAAAAGTTACAGTGCACATCCATGGTAATCACCTCCTCCCCAACACCAGACCTTAAAATGTCTAATTATAAAGAAAAAAAATCCACTCTCAATCATAGCAACTTCTCAAAATAATTCACTTAAATGTTTTTTGAGAGTATATCTTGATCAACGAAATGCTCAGAGATTCTCTAATCATTACTGCATAAATAAAATAAGCAATAATTGCATGACATAGGATTATCTTAACTGGGAATGTGTTATTGGATTTGAAGAAAGATAGGAAATAAAGATAAACCTACAAGTTCTCTTTTTCTATAATCCCATAGTAGTCCCTGAATTTATCTTACCACACTGTGTCAGAATAAAAACTTCTCTGCTACAAAGATCCAAGTTAAAGTCTTTTTAACTTACTGGAGTAAAATTGATTAATAAAATTGTACATGTTTCAGCTATACATTGCTGAGATGTGCACATAAGGAAATATTTGACATTGAAACTGGGTCTCAGAACTGTTGGACATTGAAATTGGGACTCAAATGTTTTTTTGTTATTATATGTTTATTTCTAATCTGCAGTTGAAAGAGTTTTCAAAGAAAACAAATGGGGAAAATAGTTATAGAGATAAAGAACCATTGAAAAGATTGTCAAACTATAACGGGAAGGCAAGGGAGGTGGGGGGAGGCTGTAAGAGATCAACTGAAGGATTTGTATGCATGCATATAAACATAACCAATGGATATGAGACACGGGGGGTGGCAGGTGAAGTCATATGTGGGGGGTAGGGGAGACTGGGGGGAGGTCAAGGGGAGGGGAAAGGTGCCATATGTACTACCATGTTGTATTATGTGTTCACTACCTCAAGTTGCTAAATTATGGTCTTATATCCTTTGTAGCCTTAGTGCCCAGAATAATATCTGAAACATAGTGGGAGGGTAGTAGATATTTGTTGACTAAATTAATAAATAAGTTAAAATGTATTCAGTGATAAGGTTGATGCTAGTAATGGTAGACTAACTTGTATCTGACTGATGTTCTTGAAGATAAAAATTATAAACTGAATAAATTAAGAACAGCAAAAAGTATTTGAAGGCATTGGGGAGTGTTAGACAAAAATTATCATGGAGTTGAGACAAGGAAATTACATAGGTAATTTGACATTATATAGCTTTTCTTTTGATGGAGGCTAGAACTGAAGGAAAAAGCTGCAATCATAATAGCTTTGAAAGGTAGCGTGGGACATCAAAGACAGCTGGAAAGTAAAGAGGAAAATGTTAGAAATGAGGGAGATTTAAAAAGGATAGCTTACACATCTGTATATGATCTCCATATCCATCTACACAAACTCTCAGGAACACACCAACACACTGGTGAAAAGCAACAGCAGGGAGTCTGGACAATATAAGCAAAGAGTTTAGCTGCTGCCCATGGCAAGGTAGAGAGAGTTTAAGCTTTAGTATATTCAATTGAACTAATTAGTAAGGAGAAAAACACATCTTTATAGTATATCAGTGGAATCCAGAATTTCTTCAATATATTACACTATCTTCAACATACAAACATCACTAGACATGAGAAAAAATGAGAAAATGTCACTCATTGTCAAGAAAAAAAGTACTAAGTAGAAACTGATCATTATGATCAAATGTTGGAATTAGCAGAAAATAATTTTAAATCAGTGATTTCAAATACATTCAAGGACTTAGAGGGAAACATACTAAAAGTGATAAACAGATGGGGAATTTCTATAGAGAAATAAAAATTATAAAAGAAAGCCAAATGAAAAATCTAGAACTTAAAAGTATAAAACTGATAATGTAAAATTAACAGGATAACCTCAACTGTAAATTGGAGACAGCAGAAGAGAGGATCACTGAATTTGAAGATGGATCAAAATACATTACCCAACCTGATAGAGAGCATTGTTAGAAAAACTAGACAGTCATTAATGGTATAGATGTGAACAAACTTTCACCCACCTTGATCTTAGTTATATTTATAGTACACAACATCCCCAATATTTATAATAGGCATATTTATTAGTATAAAATTAACTTGGATCAAAACAGACCATGTTTTGGGCTCTAATAAAAGTCTATATATCTTTAAAAGATTATAATATTACACATATGCTATATTACCAAAAACAAGATATAAAATAATAAGATATTTGAGACCAAGTTAATGTTGGAGATTAAATAACATATACATAAACAATATATACATGAAAAAAGAAAGAAAATCAGAAGAGATCTCAAACTGAATGATAAAGAAAATGCAATATATTACTATATGTAGGTAGTTACTAATGCAGTACTTATAAGAAATTTTGTGGCATTTAATAAAATTTAAAATGAATTATCTATGTTTCAAATTTAAGAAGCTGGAAAGAAAGAGCAAACTAAATGCAAAATAATTAGAAAGAATTAAATGATAAGAGAAAAAATTAATGAAGTCAAAGCTAGTGTGATTCTAAAACAATACAAATAATATATAATATTTGACAGTTTCTTATAAAATTAGATATATATTTACCTTGGGACTCAGCAAATACATTTCTATGTATTGTCATTTCAGCTATGATGCTTGATGTAAAAATGCAAACATGTTTTAATGTTACTGATATTTTAGGGAACAATATGAGTATAACATATGTATTTTATTTGTGTATGTGTAATTTTATCTATGATAAACACTGAGTGCAGAAAGCACTAAATTCAGCTGAATCAAGCAATGTAGAAATATATAAATACCTATGCACAGATCTTAAGCATCTGTCAGTTACTTCACAATTCGTTAGTGTGTTACAAACCACACCCATCCACAACTGGTATTATAACTTTTCTTTTTATATCAGAAACATTTCATTCCACCACTCAAAATAACTCTCAAGTTGTAACCCTTCAAATACCCACTTCTACAAGCCAAATTTCTTTCTCCGGGTAAAGTGCCATATTTATTGCAGTATTTTTATTCTTAACCATTAACTACATGTAAAACAATATAACTGTTTTCATAATGTTGCTTTATTTTGTTTATGTTTCACTGACAAAAGTTTTGAGTATTGTATTCTTAACCTAATTTTCCCAATAAACCTTGGTGTGTTTTTTTAACTGAACATTTTTTCATAGTATAGTAATTTTAAGAATATATATATATATATATATATATATATATATAGTAGTGGAACTGGCTCTATTTATTTAATAGGAATAATAATAAATTACCACAGAAAGAATGTTCAATAAATGTTCATGAAAACTATGTTCACAATCGTAAAAAATTTGATATCTAAAATGTTTATCAACTAGGCAATGGGTAAAATCAAACTGTGGTATACAGTATTTATTTACATATAGAAAAATACTGCTCAGTAATAAAATAAAACTACTGATTAGGTACAATAACATGTATGAATCTCAGATTTTTTTGATGAGCAAAAATTATAAAGTCAAAATATTTCATATTTTCAGAGTTTTCATAGCAGATGAAACTAATTTATCTTGACTAGTGTGAAGGGACATTTTAGAAGAAAGATGCTGAGGAAAATTTTGGGATAATAGATATGTTCTGTATCTTATGAATGCATGGCAGTTAATGGGAGTGTTTATTTGTCAAAACTCATTAAGTTGTATATTTAAGATATGTGCATTGTTCTGAATATGTTTTATCCCCCCAAAACAGCAACAGCAAGGACTATAATACATTTTGAGCCATACTTTGTAGTTTTGTATCTTGCAGGGTTACAGATTAATAATACTGAAATTAATGTCTATGTATTTTATATAGGCTTGAGAAAATGACTGCATGAGGAGAAAGTTGCTGAATGTGGAAGACAAAAATGGATCCTGTGGTTATGGATTATATTAATATGAACTCTATATAAAATATACATGCACACATTATCAATATCCATAATTGTATCTATATTTAAAACTATATATAACTATAGATATAGATATACATGGGATGAAAGATATATGTCCTAGCACTTTCTACTAAGATAGCCTGAAAAAAATAACATTACCTAATATCAAAGTATATACTACAAAGCCCATAGAATAAAAACAGCATGGTATTGGCATATAAATAAATGGAACAGAATAGGAAGTCTAGAAATAACCCAACACCTTTATGGCCAATCAATACTTAACAAGGAGGGCAAGGACATAAAATGAGATAAGAAGAGTCTATTTAAAAAAAAATGGTGTTGGGAATACTGATTAGATATGTGCAAATAGATGAAATTAGACCACCTCCTTATAGAATATGCACACATCTTAAACATCTACCAGCTACTTCAAATTTATTATTATGTTACAGACCACACTTGACCACAAGAATAAACTCAAAATGGATTAAAGATTTAAATGTAAGACTGAAAACAAATTTTAAAAAAACCTAGAAGGAAACATAGTAAAATCTTAGACATTTCTCATAGCAATATTTTCTTTGATACATCTCCTTGGGCAAGAGAAACAAAAGAAAAAAAAATAAACAAATGGGACTACATCTAACAAAAAAGTTTTTGCACAGCAAAGAAAACCATCAACAAATTGAAAAGACAGCTTACTAATTGGGAGAACATGTTTGGCAATGATATATCTGATAGGGGTTTAAAATCCAAAATTTACAAGGAATTTATACAACTCAACACTAAAAACAATCCAATTAAAAATGGCAAAGGACCTGAATAAATACTTCTCCAAAAAAGGAAGTACAGATGGCCAATATGAAAAAAATGCTCACCCTCACAAGACATGAAATGCTTGTAAATAAAAACCACAATGAGATATCACCTCATACCTATCAGAATGACTATCATCAATAAATCAACAAACAACAAGTGTGGTCAAGGGTATGGAGAAAAGGGAATCCTTGTGCACTGTTGGTGGTAATGCAGATTGTTGCAGCCACTGTGGAAAACAGTATGTAGTTTCCTCAAAAATTAAAAATAGCTTTTGACCTAGTGATTCCACTTCTGGACATATATCCAAAGAAACAGAAACACTGAGTCAAAGTAATATTTGCATCCTTATGTTCATTGCAATGTTATTTACAACTAGAAGCCCTGTGCACAAAGATTCATGCGAGAATGGGCTTTCCTTTCCCTGGCTGGCTTTGCACTCTGGCCCAGCCCCTTTCCACTCTGACCCCAGAAGCTCCTCTTTCTGCTCTGGCCCCACCTTCCCACAATGCACAGAGGCCCTGAAAGACTAGGGGTGGGATAGAACACCCATGTCATTGCCATTACAACGTCACAAGCATCTGCCATCTTTTTTGGGTTAATTTGCATACCACTCCTGATTGGCTGGTAGTATAGAATATGTATGGTCAATTTAAATGTTTGTCTATTATTAGGTAAGAAAGCCAAGATTTGGAATCAGGCCAAGTTTCCATCAGTAGATAAGTGGATAAAAATGCTGTGGTACATTTATACAATGGAATACTACTTGGCCATAAAAAGAAGAAAATCATACCCTTTGCAACAGCATAGATGGAGCTACAGGGTATTTTGCTAAGTGAAATAAGCCAGTCAGAGAAAGACAAATACTATATAATTTTACTTATATTTGAAATCTAATGAACAAAACAAACAAAATGCAAATATATATATATATATATATATATATATATATATATATATATATTTGCATTTTGTGCAAATAGGTGAAGTGATTAAACAAATACTCATAGATACATAACAGTATAGTGATTGCCAGAGGAGAAGGGGGTTGGGGGCAGGGACAAGAAAGGTAAGAGGGGATAAATGATGAGTGTGTTGCTTTTGGAAAATACTCTGAAATATTTAGCGGGGGGGGGGGGGGGAGCAGAATTCTTCCAATGAATTTTCAAATGGTACATAAAAAAAGAAAAGTGTGTGTGTGTGTGTGTGTGTGTGTGTGTGTGTGTGTGTGTGTGTTTGTGTGTGTGTTTGTGTGTGTGTGGGTGGGTGGGTGTGTGTGGAGAGAGAGAGAGAGAGAGAGAGAGAGAATGATAAAGCAGTAAGTGGACCGAATTGTTTACTGGATCTGAGTAAAAGCTTTATGGAATATCTTTGTACTATTCAACATAAAGTTCTGTTTGATATTGTAGTAAAAGAAAAATTATAAAAATAAAACCAAGGGTAATCAACATAAAAATAAATGTATTGTCTTTTCCAAAGCCAATAACCAAACACCAGAAGCCAATGAGTTTCAAATAATAATTATTTGCTGAAAAAGTTGAACATGGTATATAGTAGCAAGTAAAAGCAAATTAATGATGAAGAGAAGGTACTTCTTTGGATGACTATGTAATTCAATGGCTGTGGTATAATAAAGAACCCTTTTATTTCCCAGTTGTGAATTGTCTCTACTGAGTAAAACTATTTGTTTTTCAATGGGCTTTTTATTAATTTTTTATTCAAAAAGCAAACTCATTCTTGATTAAATCGAATAAAGGGGAATATAAACCTAAAATCCAGCTTATAAAGGTTGTCTGATACTAGTAGATTATTTTAATTCAGTGTCTGCATTTTAACTGCAGCTTCCTTTGGTTTGGATCATAGACTTTTAGGGATGAATGGGACCTTAAAGGTTATCTTATTACCCTCACCTTTCAGTGCTTAAATTTCCTGTTCACCATTTTGCCAAGAATAATATGTTAATATTTCTCCAAGTATATTATTTTAGAAAGTAAGAGTATGTTTAGATTAATGAGAAAAATGTTGTGTTTTTATTAGACACAACCTCTTTCCCCTCTGTAAAAGTTAATAAAATCTGGTACCTTAAAAATATATCCCGCTTCCCAAAGGAAATGAAAATATATCAGTAGGAAGATACTTAGATGAACCATTTATAAAACTCACTACAACACAGCATTATGACCATTGTGGATTTTTGCTTGGCTAGTTTAGCTGGAACTGGCTTTCTTGTTTTATATTAAAAGTAAATGTACACATAATTATTCCTTGGTCTATTTTTTTAATCAAAAGGTAATTGTGTTGAATTTAAATTTAACACCATTCATAACATTATTTTGTTATGGAACCTTAGGTGTTTGGGTTAGCCATTCTTGGGATATTTTAAATATCTAGTCTTTAGTTGTTTGCCAAAGTTAGGGAGCCTAAATTGTTTGGAAAATATTAATCAGAAATATATATATATATATATATATATATATATATATATATATATATGTTAAGGATAGAGAAGCTCTGGGTGTCAGGATCCTACTGAAGTCTATGACAGCATCTGTATTTAATCACTGTTCTTTCTGTTCTTCCTCTTTGGACTCAGCAATGCCAAATCCAAATTCTCAGTGGTATATTTTGAAATATTAAAATTAACTAATGAATATGCACTCATATTCCTTCTCTTAAGACCTGCTGATTGTGTTATATTACATCTCAGGTGCTAGGTATTTTTGTCAAGTACATGAGCTTATCTTTGGACTTGCAATTCTCTCTCCTTTTTTTAAAGATGTTCTCATTCTATTTCAAAATTCTGCAGTGTCTTCCTTTTCCTAAGAAAGGAACCAAAAATCATTCATCTGTAAATATAATTAATAATTATTTAAAGTTCTATACACCTTAGGTCATTGTACCTTTCAATTAAATCAAAAGTTTAAAGTTATGTATGTTTTCAGCCATCAGTCTCTAGATAGGTTAATACTTCTGGTATCACTGATTATCCCTTTCCTTCCAAATGTATTGAACACCATTTACTCTGGCTTTTGCTAAAACAAAATACAAGGAAATTTTCATAATCATGTTAATTAACAAATCATCAAAGAAAATGGCACTTGGGAATGTTTACTTAGGTCTTTGTCAGACAAGACTTTCAAAAATACTTTCTTATTTTTAAATAAATAATGTATGAAAATCCTTTTTTTTTTGTAAGATTCAAACATTTCAGAAATAGGAAAAAAAAACATTTAAGTTTCATTCAAATCTCCCTACTCTTCTTTCTCCCATAATAATTTGATATTCAAATTTGAGTACATTTTCATAAGGAATTATTTATAAAATATGAATTGGAACATACTTTCCATATTGCTCTGCAACTTGCATTTTCATATAAAAATATGTCTTGGAGATCTGTCCATGTTTTAAAAGTTGCAGAATATTCCATATTAAATATGAACATAAATCTTTTAAAAAACTTTTCTGAGGCAGGTCTTAAAATCCGACAACCAAAGATAACCAGAAATACACTTGTAGTAAAATTATGAACACACACACACACACACACACACACACACACACACACACACAAATATATATTAGTATATATATATATATATATATATATATATATATATATATATATATTACTTTGCTGCAGCTTGGGAGTATAAATCACATAACATCTGTAGGTCATTTTGAAATGAACAAATATACTTTTTGGGATGTCTAGTTTTGGAAAATTAGAGGAAGTAGTTATTTTTTTCAAATTTTGAAAATAACCCTTTTTTAGTTTGATCAAACATTTGTATCTTTCAAATTTTCATACATTGCCCTGTTTTTGAATATAGAATACATGTATATCCATGCATAAACTCATACTTATATAATTACCTTATCATATTATTAATTACTAGAGGCCGATGCACAAAAATTCGTGCACAGGACGGGGCGGGCGGCGGGGGGGGGGGGGCATCCCTCAGCCTGGCCTGTGCCCTCTTGCAATCCAGGAGCCCTCAGGGGATGCCTGACTGAGGATTTGGGCCTTTTCAAGTTTTATTACTTTATAAAACTACTAGAGGCCTGGTGCACAAATTCATGCTTGGGTGGGGTTTCTTAACCAGCCACATGAGGGGGAGGGGGAGGTTGGCGGGGAGGGGCTGTGGGAGGTTGGCTGGCTGTGGGAGATTAGCTGTGGGAGTGCACTGACTACTAGGGCGAAGCCCTTGCCTTGAGCATCTGCCCCCTAGTGGACAGTGCTTATCATATTGGCTGGTCAACCAGTCATTCTGCGCATTCCATTATAACACTTCCTTTGGAATGTCATATATTTTGCCTTTCATTAGCTCTCCTTTTCCAAGTTCTCACTATGTGACTTTTTAATTTTTTAATGACAGAAATTTATTGCCTCAGTTTTAATTTCTCTCTGAGAGTCTGGGTAAAATCTGTCATTGACTCTACCTAGCTTCTGTTAGTGGTGGAAAATCCATTTCTTGGCTTGGAGATGTATTAGTCCAATTTCTGCTTCTTTCTTCACAGGGAATTTCATATGTCTTGACATTACTTCTCTGTGTATGTGTGAGTTCTTATGTGACCAAATTCCTCCTTTCTTAAAAAAAAAAATCTTTGTTGTTGAAAGTATTACAGACATGTCCCTTTTTGCCCTCATTGACCTCCTCAACCCCACTTTCACCTCCTCCCCAGGACTTCACCTCACTATTCTTTGTATTCATGGGGTCTATACTAATAAAAGCGTAATATGCTTATTAGACCAAGAGACCTTTCAGCAGACATTCTGGACATCCTTCCCGACAAAGCTATAGTGTTGGGGCCAAGGCAGAGGTGGTTAGGGATGATCAGGATGGCAGGGGGGTAATTGGGGGTGATCAGGCCAGTAGGGGGAGCAGTTGAGGGCAAGCAGGCCGGCAGAGGTGGGCAATTAGGAGTGATCAGGCCAGAAGGGAGGGCAGTTGGGATTGATCAGGCCAGCAGGAAGAGTGGTTAGGGGTGATCAGGCAGATAGGTGAGCGGTTAGGAGCCAGCGGTCCCAGATTGTGAGAGGGATGTCCGAATACTGGTTTAGGTCTGATCCCTATGGGACATTTCCCAAAGGGTCCCAGATTGGAGAGAGTGCAGGCTGGGCTGAGGGTCATTCCCCCCTGCTCTAAGCACAAATTTCATGCACCGGTCCACTACTATGTATATATGCATACAAGTTCTTTGCTTAATCTCTTTCCCCTCCCCTTTCCTCTGAGATTCCTGTCTGTTTCATGTTTCCATGTCTCTGAATCTATATTGTTTTTAAGTTTATTTTGATGAGTAGATCCCACATATAAGTGAGATCATGCGATACCTGTCTTTCTCTGACAGGCATATTTTGCTTAGCATAATACTCTCCAGGTGTCTCCATGTTATCTCAAAGAGTAATATTCCTCTTTTTTTACAAGGACAATGATCATATTAACATTGGGGCTCACTTTGACCTTATTTTTAACTTCATTACCTTTTAAAGACCCTATTTCCAAATAAGACTACAATGTGAGGTACTGTGAGTTAGAACCTCAACATATCTTTTTTGGGGGAATATAATTCAACCCATAACACATGGCACATTTGACCTAATGGGAGATAAACCAAATGGATCAAATCCAATCATAGGAGCATTTAAAAGGTGATAATTTTCTCTTTCTAGTGGCAAAATAGGAAGAGAGAAAATCTAAACCAAGGTAGGATTTGATATGATATTACTGTCTTGAAAATAAAGAGGGCCCATTAGTCAGGAATGTAGCCAGCCCCTAGGAGTTGAGGGTGAACTCTGGATGGCAGCCAGCAAGAAAAAAAGGACCTTAGAATGATAGCTGTAAGGAAATTGTTTCTGCCAACAACCTGGATAATTTTGAAAGTAAATTCTTCCCCTGAGACTTCAGGTAAGTGTCCAGTCCAGTCAGCATCTTGATTTCAGTCTTAGAGAGTGCCTAGCTGAGTTCACCTGAACTTCTGACTGTGCGATAATAAACAGATATGGTTTTAAGTCACTAAGTTGTGGCACTAGAAAACTAAAACAGTAAGGTATAGTGTGATATAAGCTTGTCTCTAGATTTAATGATAAGAGAGCCACATTGACATCTGGAAACTTTCTTTTTCATTCCCTCCCTCCCTTTTTCCTCCTTTCCTTCTTTCCTTCCTTCCTTCCTTCCTTCCTTCCTTCCTTCCTTCCTTCCTTCCTTCCTTCCTTCCTTATTTCCTTCCTTCCTTCCTTCCTTCCTTCCTTCCTTCCTTCCTTCCTTCTTCTTTCTTTCTTCTTTCTCTCTTTCTTTTTTCTTCTTCCTATCTTTTCTTTCTTTTTAAAATTTCACTTTACCATGGTGTTAAGAACATTTAAAATTAAGATAAACTCTCTTAATTTTTACTGTACAATACATTATTGTTTGCTATAGGGTCACATAGCAGCATTGTTTAACACAAACCTTATGCCCTTGATTAGTATCTCCCCAATTGTCTTATTTCCAGCTCCTAGCAACCCCCATTCCACTGTCCAATTTTATTAACTTTAATAGTTTAGATACCACATACAAGTGGAATCATGCACTATTGGTCTAATTATTGGTTTATTTCACTTAGTGTAATGTCTTCAAGTTTTCATCCATATTGTTTCATAATGCAGAATTTTCTTCTTTCTAAAAGCTGAATAATAGTCTGTTGTAAGAATATACCACATTTTCTTTATCCATTCTTTGTGGATGGGGATTTAAGTTGTTTCACTTCTTGGCTATTATGAGTAGTGCTATAATGAACACGGGGATACTAATATTCCTTTGAGATTCTGATTTTAATCATTATATTATGTCCTTCATTATCTTAAAGTCTATTTTGTCTGATGTAAGTATAACTATCCCTTTTCCTTTTTTGGACACCATTTACATGCAATTCCCTTCAGTTACCATTTGCACATAATATCTTTTTCCTTTCCTTTACTTTCAGGATATTTGTGTTCTTAAGTCTAAAGTAAGTGTTTTTTGTTTGTTTCTTTTTTGTTTTTTGTAGCCAGCATATAGTTAAGTGTTATTTTTATTAAATCCATTCAGTCACTTCATATTTTTTAATTGGGGAGTTAAATCAATTTAGATGGAAAACAATTATCCATAGTCCTGGGCTATGTGCCTCAGTTGGTTGAACATGCTCCTTTGCACAAAAAGGTTGCTGGTATAATTCCTGGTCAGGACACATGCCCAAGTTTTGGTTTTGGTCCCCAGACAAGGTGTGTGTGAAAGAGAGAGGCAATCAAATGATGTTTCTCACATCTATATTTCTCTCTCTCTTTTCCTATCTCAAATCAATTAAAACATACTTTAAAAAGTAATTATTTTTAGATAAGGATGTACTATTTTCACTGGTTTTTTTTGTTGCTTTGTTATTATTTTCAGAATTTATATCTGTTCGTATTGTGTATATTTTAATATATATTTCAGTTATAGTTATTTATAATACTTTTGTTGTTTAATTTTTATACTGGAATTAAAAGTGATTTAACCACCACTGTTACAGTAATACAAGATTCTTTCTTTGTCTATATACTTACCTTTACCTACAGATTGGTCTAATATTGATGAATCCTCTCAGACTTTGTATTTATGGAAAAGTCTTTATTTTATAATAACAGTCTGACACATATAATATTCTTGGCTTATGTTTTTACCTTTCAGCAGTCTCTATATATCATTCCACTCTCCTTATACCTGCCAGGTTTCTCCTAAGATAATCTGCTAATTATGTTATGAGGGTTTCCTTTGTATATGACAAGTTGTTCTTTATGGTTTCAAAACTCTCTTTTTGATTTTTGAAAATAATTTTAAAGTGTCTTGGTTCCTGGAACCAATTCCAGCATGGCATAATTACAAGAGTTTCATCAAAACGTTGATGAAGCTTGGGTGCTCAACAAGAGCTGACCCACATATTTAATCATCTGTTGGAACCGCTAAAAAATATTTTCCCTTTGCTGCCAGACAGCTCAGGGCATCTTAATCTACATGTTATTGGCTCCTGTTGGCCAAACACCTGAACAGCTGTAGGCTATTCCCCAATCCGATAATGCTTCTGTAAATCCTACCCTTTGAAACCCTACCCTTTAAAGTGTATTATCTCCACCTTGCCTTAGAACAAATTGTGTTAATAAAAAGTAAGGGTCCTGAATCATGGAGAGAGTCTCTAGCTCTTTTAGCTGAAGCTCCTCTGACCCCCTTCGCTCGCCCCCATGCCTTTCAAAACTATCTTTTGTCTTTGGACTCCTTATGTAAACTATGCACAGCCTTTCTCCAGATTGCTGCACCATTCCTAATGCTGGATCAAGAATCCCAGCATCTTGGTTTAAATTTCTTTTGCGTCATCAAAATTTCAGCCTTTAAGCTTCTTGGATCTGTGTGCTCATTTTCTTGCCCAGATTTAGAAATATTTTAGCCATTATTTATTTGAGTGATTTTCTAGTTGTTGGGTTTCTTTTCCTTTTTTTTTTCTTCTGAGACCTCCATAATGCTTCGATTTGTCTGTTTGATAGTGTCACATGTTTCTCTACTCTTTTGAAAAAAAAAATTCTCCTTTTTAAAAATATATATGTTTTAATTGATATCAGAGAGGAAGGGTGAGGGAGAAAGAGAGAGAGAGGGAGAGAAGAGAGAGAGAGAGAGAGAAACAATGATGAGAGAGAAGAGAGAATCATTGAACAGCTGCCTCCTGCACACACACAACAGGGACTGAACCAGCAGTCAGGACATATGCCCTGACTTTGACCTCCTGATCCATAGGTCAGCTCAATCACTGAGCCATGCCATCTATGCAATTTTTGCTCCTTTGAAGTATTTCTGATAACCTGTAATTAAGTTTCCATTTCTTACTTCTGCTTGATTTAGTCTGCTGTTAAAATTTTTCAGTAAATTTCATAATTCAGTTATTGTGTTATTCAGTTCTGTGATTTCTGTGTTTGTTTGTTTGTTATTGTATTTTTATCTCCTGTTGCAATTCTCATTTGTGCATGCCTTACTCTCTTCACTTTGGTGAGCATCTTTATGCCAGTTATTCTGAATTATCTATCATGTAAATCATATAACTTCATTTCATTAAAATTTGTTTCCTGGGATTCATCTTTTTCCTTTGTTTGGAATATTTTGGACTGATTCTTTATATTCCTTAACTCTCTGTGTTGGTGTCTGCCCATTAGACAAAGCAGGCACCTCTACCAATTTTATAGACTATCCTTTTGGGTGTAATCTACCACTTCTAAGCTCATCCAGAGATTCTGGAGCCTTCTACCAACTGTTTTTCTTTCCAGGGAGAAGCAAGCAGTTGTGCACTTTACCTACTAATTCTTTGCTGAGCTGGAGTTGGAGCGGAAGCTATGGCATGTCAATATTCAAACTACTATCTTCACTCTCCTATACACAGTAAGATTATGCTGGATCTGTCAGAGCTCTAAGGCAGATGCTCATTATATGAGCAGCCCCATACAAGTTGGAGTATGGATACATGGATCAACTCTTTTCCTCCTAAGGAGGAAGCTGATAGTTATTTTTACTTATTTATTTGTTATGTATTTATTTATTTTTTATTTATTATTTTTGTCCAATTGCCATATGGTGAGCAGTGTGAAAGATCTATGGTGCATATTAGTCCAAGCCACTGTCTCCATTGTCCCTCAAATGACTAGTCTGTGCCTTTTCCATCAAAGATTCTCTCAGAATGATTGTCCACTGATTGTATGAACCAACCCCCTCCCTTTCTTGGGAGAAGCTGGAAGTTAGAAATCTTCTTGATTATGTGTAACTGTGACAGGGGTGAAGATTCTAGTGAGAGGTATCCCAAATCTCCCTAGAAGTTTCAGTGAGTCTGGTTTCACATTGCCTGGGGTACAAGGACCTTTCTATTTCTTGATGTCTCATAAAGAAAATTGTCCATAAGTTGTTGCTGAATTGGTGAGTTTGTGTTAGGTCTTCCTGCTCCACCATCTTGCCTCAGTTGTACCTTTTTCTTCTGTACTGCTTTTTGTGATATCATTTTTTAAAAATTTTTATTGTTCAGATTATTACAGTTGTTCCTCTTTTTTCTCCCATAGCTCTCCTCTGTCCAGTTTCCACCTCACCTTCTGCCCTTACCCCACCCCCACTGTCCTCATCCATAGGTGTACAATTTTAATTCAGTCTCTTCCCAAATCCCGCACACTCCTTTTCCCCTGAGAATTGTCAGTCCAGTCCTTTTCTATCCCTCTGATTCTATTATATTCAACATTTTATTCTGTTCATTAGATTTTTTATTCACTTGATTTTTAGATTCACTTGTTGATAGAAATAGATTTGTTGTTACTTTGTTGTTCACAATTTTTGTCTTTATCTTTATCTTTTTCTTCCTCTTCCTCTTCTTAAAGAATACCCTCCAGTATTAATACTGTATATATACCAGTATATTAATATCAGTATATAATACTGGTTTGGCAGTGATGAACACCTTTAGTTTTTTGTTTTTTTTTATCTGTGAGGTTTTTTATCTGACCTTCAATTCTAAATGATAGCTTTCCTGGATAAAGTAATCTTGATTGTAGGTTCTTGCTATTCATCACTTTAAATATTTCTTGATACACCTTTCTGGCCTGAATAGTTTTTGTTGAGAAATCAGCTGACAAGTGTATGAGTGCTCCCTTGTAGGTAACTAACTGCTTTTCTCTTGCTGTTTTTAATATTCTCTCTTTGTCTTTTGGCCTTGGCATGTTAATTATGATGTTACATGGTGTGGTCCTCTTTTTTTTAGGGTTCTCTGAACTTCCTGGACTTATAAGTCTATTTCTTTCACCAGGTAGGGAAAGTTTTCTGTCATTTTTTCAAATAGGTTTTCAATATCTTGTTTTCTCTCTTCTTCTGGCACCCTCATAATTCAGATGTTAATACACCCTTGAAGCTGTCCCAGAGCCTCCATAGACTATCTTCATATTTTTGGATTGCTTTTTGTTTTTGCTTTTCTGGTTGGGTGTTTTTTGCTTCTTCATTTTTAAAATCTTTGACTTGATACTTGGGATTCTCTAGTCTGCTGTTGAATCTCTGTATATTATTATTTCAGTCAGCGTATGCTAAATTTCTAGTTAGTCCTTTTTTATATTCTCGAGGGTCTCACTAAATTTATCAGCCTTTTCTAGAAAATTCTTTAAAAACTTTATAACTGTGGTTTTGAACTCTCTCTCTCTACATATATATAGTTCTTTGCTTTCCTCCATTTCAGTCATTTGTGACCTGTTTCTTTGTCTCCACATTTTGGCTGCTTCCCTGTGGTGATAGAGTGGGTTTGTGAGCTAGGTTTCTTATAGGGCTCAATGACTCAGCCTCCCCAACTACCTGAGGAGGACACTCTTGGTGTACCTCTTTGTGGACTGTGTGCACAGTTTTGTTGTAGTTAATCCTTGACTGCTGTTGGTATCATTGGGAGGTATTGACCTCCAGACCAATTGGCTGTGAGGATCAGTTGTGTCTATGATGGAAGGACTTCTGTACTGGAGACACACTTATGAGGCAAGACTTGCTTCAGGGAGGCTTTGACACCCACTGAGTCTGCTCCCTGAGTTTGTCTCTTATGGATGTGAAGAGTTGTAATCTGGATGGTCTCACTCTGACCACTGGGAACACTGGCTCTTGGATCTCCAAGGAGGAGCGAAGTCAGCCACTGCTTGAGGCCACCCAGCAAGAGCTACAGAGAGAACTGTAGATATCTCTTCTTTGTTTGGGGATTGGGGGTGCCCAGATGAGGCCCAGCTGTAAAGCAATGCAAGCTGCTGTGAAGCCTAGGGCATTCTTTTGAAAGTTCTGGGGCTCTCAGAACCAGCTGCAGTTTGTTAGGTAATTTTAGATTGCAAAAGGCCAGGCCATTCATATGTAAAAGCCTCAGAGCACAGCTTGGGTGGGATTGTAAATTAGGTGGGGTGAGGTCTCAGGAAATTACCAGGGTGGAGCAATAATAATTGCGGAGGCCAGCCCTGTCCCAAAGAGGCTCTGAGTCTCTGTGTCCTGTGGCACCACACAGGAACAATGATCACTGCAATCACCTCTGAGAGAAAGCCGCCCTCATGTTCCTACCCAATGCCAGACAGTCCAGTTGCTCTATGCATGGGTCTGGGTCCCTAGAGTCTCTCCCAGAACTCAAGTTCAAAGCATTTGTGAGCTTGAGTCTCCCTCCTAACCGAAAGACAACAGGTTACTTAGTTGCCAGTCCCTTTATGTGCATGTGTGCTTGCATACCTCTGCACTTCACTTCCACACCTCTGCACCTCCTCTGAGTCTCAGTGTGCTTTTCTCTTTTCTTCTAGTTGTAGAATTTCCACTCAGCTAGCTTTCCAGTGGTTCTGGATGATATCCATTTTGTCTTTTAGTTGTAGTTTTGAAGTGGTTGTGTGAGCCAGCAAGTTCACCTATGCCTCCATCTTGTTTTCCCTGAGATAATTTTTATTATATTTTATTTTTACCTCTAAATTATTTCCTAATATCTTCCAATTTATATTTTTGTTTATTTGTTTGTTTCATTTATGATGTTTTACTTTATTTTTTACATTTTTATATTTTCTTAGAGATACTCTATTTTAAAG
Organism: Vespertilio murinus; assembly: GCA_963924515.1. Taxonomy (NCBI): domain Eukaryota; kingdom Metazoa; phylum Chordata; class Mammalia; order Chiroptera; family Vespertilionidae; genus Vespertilio; species Vespertilio murinus. The sequence goes on from OZ004707.1 coordinate 69,751,925, forward strand.
GTTATTTATTAATTAAAATATTAATTTATCATGCTGTTTGATCATAATCTTTATTTCTTCAATGCCAGTGTCTTTTTTCTTGTTTTATTCACCTGAAACATATTTTCTTGTACCATTTTTATTTTTATCTTGTGTTATACTATATTGCTTTTGTATTATCTTGTTTTAAAACTTTACACATATTTTATAGAAGTAAAGTAGAAGCCGGGAACACAAAATTTGTGCATGGGGGGAGGAGGGGATGTCCCTCAGGCCAGCCTGCACCCTCTCAAACCTGGGACCCCTTAAGGGATGTCCGACTGCCCATTTAGGCCTGATCTTGATAGGATATCCCTCTCACAATCCAGGACTGCTGGCTCCCAACTGCTCACCTGCCTAACTTCCTGATTGCCCCTAACCTCTTCTGCCTGCCAGCCTGATCACCCCCTAACCACTCCCCTGCCATCCTGATTGATGCCTAATTGCTTCCCTGCCAGCCTATCTGCCCATAACTGCCCTCCCTTACAGGCCTGGTTACCCCCCATCTGCTCACCCCTGCTGGCCATCTTGTGGTGGCCATCTTGTGTCTACATGGGGACAGGATCTTTGACCACCTGGGGGCAGCCATCATGTGTGTTGGAGTGATGGTCAATTTGCATATTACTCTTTTATTAGATAGGATTATTGGACCAGTATTTGCAGGAGGACCACATGGGAATTAGGATAGAACCATGTTTCATACTATCAGGTGTTCATCCTGGTCCATAATGAAGTTAGTTTTCTTACACCAGTGTTAGGGTGTATCAATTCCTTTGGCAGTTATTTTTAGCTGGCCCACAGAAATCCAAAGCTGTAAGGTTGGCAAAGATGCAAATCCTCCTTTTCTCTGCTTTACTGTCAGGCTGCTTCCAGCAAATTGTCTTTCCGCTACAACTCCTCATTCAAGCTGACCTCTCTGGCATCAACTTGTTGCCAATTTAGGTCCAGAAGTCTTCCTGACACCAGCTTGTTCCTATTTTGCAAATAACAGATTGCTGGATTTCTCCCACCTACCTTTGAAAAGTACTTTGCTGGATTTGTCTGAAATCTACAACCTCAATATCCTCTTTCAGCATGTTTCTGCACTCATCTTTGACCTTCACTGGGTGTGGGGTTATAGATATGTTTTGGCTTCACAAATATTAAAGTTCATATTTTTATTATATTTTTACTTTACATTGTAATATCTGAGGACAGAAAGGGGAAATTCAATTTTTATTTTGTTATCTGAAAATAGGATATTGAAAATGTAAATTAAATATATATTTGTAATATGATATTTTATGGATACAATTTACTTAGAAATCCTCTAGGTCAGTGTTTCCCAGAGTGTGGTATGCGTATCCTCAGGGGTATGGGAAGAGTTTGGTGGGGATATGCACTGCACTGTGCTTAGCTGTGCCTAATTCTATGTTCTCATGAGTCAGTCAAGACAGTCTTGTAAGGTGTGAGATGGTCTGGTGTGCAAATAAATGTTGTTTATAATATAACTTTTATTTATATTTTATTATGAATAATTTTATTTTTTGTTTATTATTATTTTGTGTATGTACCAAAAAAATAAAAATTAAATATATTTTGATTGTGATTAAAATACATCCTTTTTTTTTTTGACGAGGGGTACTCAGCATTACGAAAATTATAGAAGGGGTACACATATGTCAAAAGTTTAGAAAACACTGCTCTAAGTAATAGAAATGTAGATTATGTGCAGTTGTTTCCTCTTCTAAAATCACATTCTGAGGAATTATCTTGTAGTTAAATTTCTATAAATTTAATTATATGACTAAAACTCATGAATAGTTAAGAATTACTAAGATTGACAAATTAAGCATCAACTTTTGCTTTGACCAAGAGTATATAAAAGGTGTTTAATCTTCATTTCCTCATTACACTGGGTATTATTACATATTTAAATGTTTACTAATTTCAGATCAAATGTTACCTGAGATTTAGGTTTTATTTATTTAGTAACAAAGACATTTTTCACATTTTATTAGATTGTGTTTTGTTTTTCTTTTGAAGATTGACTTTTCAGATTTTTAGCCTTTCTATATTCTGTTTTTTCCCACATTTTAAGACTTTTGCTTTTACAACTCTCAATGCTTTGTAGCTATACTGTGTTTGTTCACAGATGTTATCATTTGCATCTTAATTTTATTTATATTTATTTGTTTTTTAAAACTTAAATATCTATTAATCTTGTTCTTCAATATTTTTATTTTAGTTAATGATAAGATCAGTCATAACTGACAGTAATTAAATTGGCTCTTATACATATAAGTAGAGGCCCAGTGCACAAACTTCATGCATGGGGAGGTGTGTCTTTTAGTCCAGCCTGTACCTTCTCCAATCTGGGACCCCTGGTAGGATAGGGCCTAAACGGGCAGTCGGACATTCCTCTCACAATCCAGGACTGCTGGCTCCCAGATGCCCTCCTGCCTGCCTTCCTGATTGCCCCTAACCACTTCTGCCTGCCAGCCTGATCACCCCCTAACCACTTCCCAGTCATCCTGATTGATGCCTAACTGCTCCTTTGCCAGCCTGTTTGCCCCTAACTGCCTTCCCCTGCAGGTCTGGTCACCCCTAACTGCCCTTCCCTTCAGGCCCAGTTGCCCCTTACTTTACTCCTCTGCTGGCCTGGTCACTCCTAATTTCCCTCCCTTGTTGGTTTGATTGCCCACAACTGCCCTCCCTTGCAGACCTGGTCCCTCCCAACTGTCTTCCCCTGCCGGCCATCTTATGTCCACATGGGGGCAGCTATTTTTGACCACATAGGGGCAGTCATCTTCTGTGTTGGAGTGATGGTCAATTTGCCTGTTATTCTTTTATTAGATAGGATATTATCAGAAAATTTATGATGTTCTTAAAACCTATTTTATCTCTTAAATCTATAAGAGTTTATACATTATCAATCTTTATGCATTTGTAATTCTTATTTAACCTACTAAAAATTCTGAAGTGTGCTCATTATAGCTTAGAAAGAGAAAATTCTTCTATTTTAATTGTTATCTATTACATATTTTACCAATTTTAGTTGTACTCCAACCTTTCACTAGACTATAAACAAACAAACAAACAAAAAACCATGAATTTATATGCATATATGTATAGCACATGGACACAGACAGTAGTGTAGTAGGCCTGGAGGGGATGTATGTGCAGCATATAAAGGGTTAAGGAGGAGTGGGGGATATCTGTAATACTTTCAACAATAAAAATAAATTTATAAAACAAAAGCAAATAAAAGTTTTAAGTAAACACATTTTTTCCATAATACTAGTTTCAGCATCTATACTTTGATGTTGATTTTTTATTTTTATTATTTATTTATTTTTTAAAATATATTTTATTGATTGTTTTACAGAAAGAATTGGAGAGAGATAGAGAGTTAGAAACACCAATGAGAGAGAAACATTGATTCAGCTGCCTCCTGCACACCCTCCACTGAGTATGTACCCACAACCAAGGTACATTCCCTTGACTGGAATTAAACCTGGGACCCTTTAGTCCGCCGGTCAACACTATGCACTGAACCAAACCTGTTAAGGCTGATGTTGATTTTTTTTAAATTGATTTATCCAACCTGGCTGGGGAGACTGTTGTTTGAAGCATTGCATTGTTTGGTACCACAAAAAAGGTTGTAGGTTTGATCCCTGGTTGGGGCATGTAGGGGAGGCAACCATTCAATGTTTCTCAATCACATCAATTTTCTCTCTCTCCCTCTCTCTCTCTCTCTCTCTCTCTCTCTCTCTCTCTCTCTCTCTCTCTCTCTCCCTCTCTCCTCCTCTCTCTCAATCAATAAGCATATCCTTGGGTGAGGATTTTTTAAAAATTGTATTTACACTACATGTATTTAACACACAAGTTAAAAAGCAAGGCGCTTAGCCAAAACCGGTTTGGCTCAGTGGATAGAGCGTCAGTCTGAGGACTGAAAGGTCCCAGGTTCAATTCCAGTCAAGGGCATGTTCATTGGTTGCAGGGTCATCCCCAGTGGGGGGGAGGGGCAATCCCTCTCCCTTCCTCTCTGTAAAAAAATCAATAAAATATATTGGGGGGAAAAAAGCGAGGCGTTTAAATATTTTCTCAACCTTGTTGGCCTCATGCTGGTTTTCTAGAGTGTATTTTACTTCCTTCTTCATTGTCTATTATGCCTTAGCAGTTTTAGCAAATACATGGGGATCACTCCCTGTCCATTTTTATTAATAGTGTTTATGGATATGATGTAATTGTGAAAGCTTTTCTATAAACTGGTGAAAATGTCCTATGCAGTATATATAACACAGGCCTCGCTTTAAAATATTGACCCAGCAAAAGTAACTTCAAAAGACATTATCTTCAGTACAGTTAGAAGGAGGAAATTCACAATTAAAGAGCAGACTTTCAAAACTAAAACATAATAGGGCATTGAGCTGATAACATGAAGGTGGCACCTCATTAACTCTAGGTATAGGAGGCTTTGAGCCCTGACTATAAACTTATGTTGACACTAGAGGCCCAGTAAATTAATTCATCCATAGGTGGGATCCAGCCAGCCCAGCCTCAATAGGGCAGATCAGCAACGGGACTGTCAGGAGGAGAGGGCAGGAGGTTTGCTTGCTGGTCCACCCAGATTGGGGTGAGGGAGGGCCATTGGAGGTGGGGTGGCTATGGGGAGGGGCTGTGGGTGGTGGTCTGGCTGACCCCACCTCTGAATTGGGTGAGGGGATAGATCAGGGGTCAGCAGCTGGGGGAGGGGCCATGCCGGCCTGGGGAGGGGCTGCAGAATGTTGGTTGGCTGGCTACGCCCCCTATGGGGGTGGGTAGTGATCAGGGGCAGGGCCAGCTGGGAGAAGGACCATGGGAGGTTGACCAGCCATCAGGCTGGTTCTCTGGCTCTGGCTACAGTGAGCAATGCAGAGAGACCAGTCATTCGGTCATTATGGCATTCAGGCAGCTGGCTTTATATATATTTCAGAACCTACGCTTTTATTTTATTAGTTTTCTGAATTTTATTTCTTATTTTACACAATTTAAATTAATAGAAAACCTTTTTGTACAATGCCTAAAGATTCTAGTATATCTATCTATGTTCAATTGAGCTAAACCCGTGATTCTTTTATTTAAAAAAATATATATAGTGCTTGAGAACATGTTTGTTTATTACTCTCTTTTCAAGTTTTTAAAGCCTCTTTAAGAATTTTCCTGAAGAATTATCCTTTCAATAAGATGGTGACTTATCTCTCCAATCCCAGGATTTCCTAGAGGTCCTGAGTTCTTCCCCTAGATGTTTAGCTTTGATGTAATGTTTTCATATTTGAATTTGCTGTAGCCTGACCTCTATCCATTCCCTGCCGGGAGATTCCTTCACTTGTCCACTTAACCGGCTTCTCTATTATCTCAACACATTTTTGTCTTATGTGTTGAGAATCCATTTGGCTTGATTACTTAACCTTGGCTTTCCCTCCCCTGTGAATCTTATATGTGACTCACTGGAGCTTCTCTTACCAAACTGGATTCCTTCTTTTATTAAATCCTACCTATTGCCTGGTCCACTTTTTCTTCTTTTGCCTAAGAAATTCTAGTCATAAACCTTGGATCCTCTGACTTACCTATGGCTCTAGTGGCTTATCTGAACTCAGCATTTTTGGAAATTTAGCTTGCCTAATACTTTAAGCAATGGTTCCAAACATAACATCAGGAACATACTAAGTTCCTCAAAGGTAATGGTGAGTCCTAATAGCACTTCAAAATATTTAAGTATGATGAACATTTCAATTAAATAATGCTGATCTATAGTTCTAATTACTTTCACTTAGTTTAGAAAAAATAGGAGACAAAAATTATTACTTATGTAATTAGTACAGAAAAAATCGGAAAACAAATATCATATGGTGAGTGGATAAGAGAACTATTAAAAGGATTTCTTCTTATTTTAAAAATGCCTGTATTGACTGCACTCCAGAATCAATAGTGGTACTTACTAGTTTAATTCCATAATTCAGACTTAAATAGAATGGGTTCAATTACATTACATTGTCCAAGTGTCTTTCCTCTGTTGTTGTTTTTTTTTTTCCTGTCTAGCACTCTAGAAATTTAGTTTTGAGGTTCATTTACTTTTTAAAAGAGTTTCATATCCTTTGGGAACATCTATGTTTATCCCTTTGACAACTGTCTAATCATTAAAACATCACCTTTGAGGTCACATGTGTGTATATTTAAGACCTAGGGCCAAGGGAATCATAAGAAGTTAGGGTACTTAGCATGGATCTTTTCCAGAGCCTGGTTGGCTGTGGAAGGCCCTATGCAATCAGCTGACCTATAAGTCATACCATGTGTTTGATGTTATTTACATTTTTTGTTATATTTGTCTCACTTGCATATTTTGTTTTTCAAAATACTTTGTAAATTTTATGTGCTCCCCTTTTGTTTGACACTTTTGTTATCTGAAAGCCATCATCACTGGAATTTCAATTTATATTTTTCCTTTGTAAACATCTGCAAGTCTGCGTTTACCCATTAGTACTTAGAAGACTACTATCTATATTAACTGTGTGTTCCTCCATGTTATCTGGGTTAGAGATATATGTTAAAGAAGAGACATAAAGTATCCAAATATTTATTTAGATGTTGAACTATATATCATCTCTGAAAGTTGAGGTATTGCTAGTGGGAAAGGCTTTGGCAGCTACATTTTGTCTAAAACAGAGATGAGTAGAGGGATTTAATTGCAGAACTAATACAACCTCTTACAATCACTTGTTCCTCCTAGAAGTGGAAATCTACTATAGTTGTTGATTCTACCTTCTATTTACCTAAAGATTGAGATTTTCTTAGCATAGTTAGGTTTCTTTCCCTAGTCATCCATACCAATGGCTCAAATATTGAAGTGCATCTAGGGCAAGAGAAAAATGGGTATAAGAATGTTATTGAGCAGACACAGGGAAGAAAATCTTAAGCTCATTTAACTCACCTTTATTGTTGCTTAAGATCATAAAATGTGTGTGTGTGTGTGTGTGTGTGTGTGTGTGTGTGTGTGTTTGTGTTGATGTTTGTATATATAATAATGGCCAATATGAATGAGAACTAAAGACAAATGCTTTTATAATCAACCAATAGATCATGTCACCTGAGAGCTGAAAAGAGCTTTTGGACCATCAGCAATAGATTTGAGGCAGACATATTGCTCATAAGCATTAAGTTAGACAAAACACAAAGTCTAAATCTGGATAAAGTCAAAATTCCCAGAACTAAACATTGTGATACAGAAATGATTCATGCTGGGAAGAAACTTGGATTGTTATCAACAAATCCTGACAAAGTACACCACTATGCTATAGATTATAAAGTAGGTTCTTGCCAAAGTGAAATAACTGGCCCAAAATTTATAAATGACTTTTCAGATGACACACAAATTTTTGGTAACTATACAAAATAAGGAATTAAACTCTGAGCCAGTAAAAAATTTTAAGACCTGTGGACAATTAAATTGCATTAAAAATGGCATATATATATATATATATATATATATATATATATATATATATATAGCCAGGCCTGATTTTTACCTCTTTATGTGATGTCCTCATAGTTTTCTCAGACTCTAGACCTGAATTTCAAGTCCTAAATTGCATTTTTACCTGGGTGAAGGTTTATTAATGTTGCTAACACAACATACACCAATCCCACTCATAATTTTTACCCCACAATTTAGCTCCTCCTCCTGACTTTTTGCTGATGTTTTCCAAAAACTCATTTTTCATCACAGGCACTCAAGACCTCTGATGGTTCTTTGATTTATCTCTCTCCTTTATCCCATTACCAATGATTCATCAAGGGCTGTCAATTTCTTCTCCCTACTTTTTCCTGCAGCCCTTGCTTCTTGTACATTACCCCAGCCCTAGTTAACTGTCTTATTACTGCTTACCTAAACTACTGCTATAACTCTTCTCCCTGCCTTCAGTCTTGCTTCTAATCTACTTATTTTGCATTTGGCTGCCAAATTAATCTCCCAAAAGCACAGTTTTTATTTTGTCACCCCTGGTTAATGAACTTCAAATCCCTCTTCTAAAGGCTAGAAAAATGTAATGTTTACATTTTTTAGCCTTTAACATTGTGATCTAGGTTTATTCTTATGGTTTTAGCTATAGTATTTTGTTTTGTTGAAAGTCTAGCAAACTGAACAATTCAACATTTTTGCAATCATGCCTGGAAGCTTCCATCCACAAAGTCTTAATTGGTTTTTTCTGCCTGGAATGTTTTTAATGCTACCCATTAAAAACTCTTCAACTTTTCATTGGGAGCTTTGGTTTTTGCTAAAGAATCTTGGATACACAGTTTGGAGTGTTCTCAGGAGCACATGTGAGGACCCATAGGGCACTCTTGAGGACCCATGTGGAAATGAGTAGAGTCAAAAATGCAAAATATATATATAGAAGATGGAGGAATAGGGATTGGAAGCCAGGGGCAAGTAAATCTGAGAATTCTAAATTTGAATCTGATCTTCCAGGTCATTGTGAAAACTATGCTCATCAAGGTAGGATGGTAAGTCATACTTTACGTCTAACTTTGGTCAGACCTGTGATATATGGACCTCCATTTATATTGAACTGGGTCTAAAAAGTATTAGAAATAGACCTGCAGTTTAAACATAAAACCCAAATCTTGAGCACATTGTTTTCATCTGGTAGATCTTTATTAATATTTGTTGACTACAGAAAGAAGTCTGCTGTGTTTGTTTGGGGTTTTTTTTTTGAAATTCAGGAGCAGTTTTTTTGTTTTGTTTTGTTTTGTTTTGTTTTTACTATATCTGTCCTTTGGTGCTAATCACAATCCTTTTTAACTTTTTGCTTTTGTTTATACCTTGGCATCTATATGGTAATATCTGTGAAAGAACAAATGCAATGCTATACATTTCTTATTTCTTGCATAATAATGGAGATAAAAAAGTATTTCTTTGGTAAAAATAGAAACCAAGAGCTTGCTTTAGAAGAGATATATTGGCTCATGGGATTTGAAAACTTAATGTATCTCAGAGACTAGGAAGTAGACTCCAGAAAATGTAAGTGACATATCCAGGGCTCATGGTTATTAGCAACTGTGGGGATCGAATTCAAACATTCTTACGACCTCCTCCCCAAGCACAGGCTGTGTTAGCACATCATGTTAAACATTATTCTGGAATTGTCATTAAAAAAGACATGAATAGCATAAAGTATCTGTAGTAGCATTCATTTATAACTGCTACAGTTAGCTTGTGAAGTAGAATAAGCTCAGATGTTAAGCTCTTAAAAACTGGAACTTTCTAGAGTTCAGTTTGTTCACCTCCATAATTGGCACACTTTGAAAATTTAGCCAAGTGTACCCAGTGTTGACATACAGTTTATCCAGCCAGCAGAGGGATTATATTGCAGCAATTGTCTTTATAAAGCTTTAGTGCTAATGTCTTTTAGAACACCCAGCCTGAATATGCGTTTAGGGCATTTGTGTGAGAAAATATCGTCAAGTGAGGACTTATTTATAATTATAATAAAGCACTTAAAAAAGGTTTACAACATTAAGCACATAAAACAGTATAACCTTAAAATCTGTTTAAGCACACAAAACATAAACCCTTTGTGCTCGGATATATATATTGCAGGAAAATTTCTCCACTGCCCCTCTTGCTTGCTTCTCTGTAGCTTCACTCCCTTCTGCAACGCTTGGCTTCTTTCTATGCTGTCTTCAGTCTTCCCTCTGGCCTGGATATGCAAATTAACTGCCACCTTGGTTGGTTTAATTTGCATGCTCACACAGATTGGTTGGTGGGTGTGGTGAAGGTATGGTCTATTTGCATGTTTCTCTTTTATTAGTGAGGATATTACATTCATTGCAATATAACTATCTAATGGTGGGGTGGAAAAACATAATGTTTGAAGTTGTAATGGTCTGTGAGAGTTATCTCAATACTGGTCCTACAGCATTTGATAAGTCATTTATTTAGTAAAATAAAACAGTCATATTTTATTGTTTCAAGCTATACCAAGATATTATAAGGTTAAAATGTTTAACAGTATATATATATATATATATATATATATATATATATATATAATTTGTGTTAATTATTTTGTGTTTAACTGTGTTAATTGATTGAAGGAAACTTGGTGTTTAGAGGACATGTTATAACAATTATTTCCAGGAGGGATATTTTATTCTAGAAAGTTGATTGATACTGTGATGCCACTTAGCCTATAGGAGTTAAATATGCAAATGGAATTTTACTGTCTTACTTCCAACACCTTAGTTTGGATGTTCTCTCTCCTTGATAAAGTTCATACTTAACGTGAGAGGGGCTTCGAGTTCAGAGTGCTTCTGAAACATGTGAATGAGTGGAGAAATCGAGGTGTCTTGATGCCTCCCTGATTGGATACTTTGTCATTCTTGTCTAGAATATGATTGCGAGGTCTACTCATCTTGAAAAGGAGGATAAACCTCAGCCATCTGTTATTAATTCTGACTGAATGGTTCCAGAGTCCATTAAAAAACAATAAAACAGGAAAGTAGATTTCACATTTGGTATTTCAATCATTTGAACACGCAGATTTGGGAATACAGCGTCCCTCGGTTGTGTAACAAGGCTGCTGCGGTGCCGTGCTAGAATGGAAATGACGGCGGAACGGATGCGTTTCCAGGCTTGTTTACAGCACACCTCGCCGAGGCCGCGGTCAGGGGAAACGGAGCAGCGCTCTTCGGGGAGGAGCAGGAGCATTGTCACATATCCCTGCCTCCCTGGAGGAGCAACCCTGTTTCCAGCTTTGCATCTGCTATCCTCAGGTCCCTTAGCTCAGCTTGCCATCTCAGGTATCAGACTACACACCTGCTGGGAAGTGGTTACATGAGCCTCAGGAGGCTCTTGTGCAAATCTAGGGAGCTACTAATTGTCTCTCTTCCCATTTAACTTAGACACCTGCTTCCTTTTCACTTGGCCGATCTTCCCCTATGCCTCGGGACTACTGGCTTAGGTGTGATCTTGTCTTTCTCGGTTACCTTCCTGGTATTGCAATTAAGTAATATACCCTGGTATGCTGTCTGCCTGCCATAGAGAAGAATTCATCGTCATTGCTCGTTAGCTATCAAGGTATCAAAAAAGTTCTTTGTGAGGCAGAGCTCAAGGAAGTTCACATTCAGATAAAATAGCACTCTTCATCTTAAAATCTCAATGGTCTGATTTATTGAATTTCACTATTTTAAATGTAGATATTAAGTAAAGCATTATATTTCAACATATAACTGTTTTATATGAAACATGACAAAAGTTATATAAAATAAAAAGGTGACAAATGTCCACCTGGACACAATGATAGCTGTGCCTCTGAGTTTTATCTCTGGATCTAGGCTGCCTGGGTTTGAATAGCCT